>CM038555.1:46556500-48956500 GCA_021527575.1 Ensete glaucum | reverse complement strand
ACAGGCTGGCCGTGGAACCCCATCGCCCCCTCAGGGCCCCCTCCAGCGCGTCCTTCCTCGCCCTCTCCGCCGCCAGCCGCTCTCCGAGATCGAGGTACTGCCGGTCGAGCTCGTGTACCAGCGAAGCCTGCGCCGGGACCATCCGGCGGTCTGCGACAGGTGTAGGAGTTGGCGCGGCACCGCCGGAGAGGAAGCGGCCTGCGACGGAGTCGACGGAGGGGTGCCCGAAGGAGAAGGGCTTGCCTGCGGGTGAGAAGACGACGAGGGCGATCTCGGCGCCGCACAGGACAGAGAGCTCGGTGGCCTTCTTGAAGAGACCGGCCCGGCGCTTCGAGAAGCATACCTGCCGCGCTTCCTCGCTTTCGATGCGCTTGATCTCGATCCTTTGGCGTCCCATACTCGTCTTCTTCTTCCGCGGCTGTATCATCTTCCGAGTCCACAAGACAGAAGCAGAAGCACGCAAAGCAAAGCAAAGCAAAACAAGAGGGCCTCTCTCTCTCTCTCTCTCTCTCTCGCTCTCTCTCTCTGTATATATATATACATATATGTATGTATAATATGAAAGCGTAACAAAGGGGAATATATCAATCAATGCTATTTGGTAATATGGTGAGTTGGTGATTGTAAGATGGAGCGAAATCATCCAATCAAATCAATTAGTAATCAATCAGTATGAAATTAGAATAATATGACATCAAATGATATGTATCAAAAGAGAGACTTAACTGAGTCTAATAGCAACTGTGTTTGACATACAGTTGCGTGGGACAAGTCAACGACGAAATGTCCGCAGCTCACTTCTCTCATGCAGCTTCGATTGTGTGCTTGGCCACCTCGAGGTTTCCGACATGGATGTCGTCGTCGGAGATGAACTTGCCCCAGAACCAGTGTTTCTTCCAAACGAGGACGATCTCCTCGATGGGCACGTTCTTGGTCTCGGGCAGGAAGAGGGCGACGAAGACTGTCATGATCACCACCCAGCCGGCGAAGAAGTAGAAGAGACCAAACTTTAGGTGGCAGAGCGCGGCGAGGAACACCTGTGCGATGATGAAGGTGAAGAGCATGTTGACGGAGACGGTGATGCTCTGCCCTGCTGACCGGATCTCCAGGGGAAAGATCTCGCTGGGCACCAGCCACCCCAGCGGCCCCCATGACCACGCGAAGGCTGCGACGTAGAAGCAGATGAAGAGCACGATGATGCTGGCGTAGTTAGTCGACATGTCCGTGGCCACCCCGGTGGTCCCGAACTTTACCGCGATCAGAGTTCCCACCACCAGCTGCGCGCCACCGATCATGTCGGGTTGCGCGTCAGTCATTCATGGTCTCTTCGATCTGACAAGTCTTGAACAACAACAACAACAACAAGAAGACGAAGAAGAAGAGTGAGGGTTACCTGAGACACGAGCATTTGGGTGCCTCCTTGCAGGAAGAGCTTTCGGCGGCCGAGCTTGTCGACCGTGGCGATGGAGACGAAGGTGGCGAAGACGTTGACGATGCCGGAGATGACTGCGGACGCGAGGGAGGCGTCGCTGCCGAAGCCGATGGTCTTGAAGAGCACGGGGGCGTAGAACATGATGACGTTGATGCCGGTGAGCTGCTGGAAGAAGGGGATGAGGATGGCCATGCACAGCTGCGGCCGGTACCTGCGCTGCAGTATGTTGGACCAAGGGTGGTCGATGCTCTTGGCCTCCGCGCTGGCGGCGACGAGGTCGTCGTACTCCGCGTGGATGTCCTCGGTGCCGCGGATCTTTCGGAGCATGGCCTTGGCCTCGTCGTCGTAGCCGCGCTCGATGAGCGAGTTGGGAGTGTCGGGCAGGGCCAGCGAGCCGACGGTGATGATGACGGCCGGGACCGCCGCGAGCCCGAGGCTGACGCGCCATCCCCAGCCACCCTCGATCGACGCCGTCCCGTAGTTGATGAGGTTGGCGGCGAAGATGCCGATGGTGATCATCAGCTGGAAGCCGATGTTGAGCATGCCCCGGAGCTTCGCGGGCGCCATCTCCGAGAGGTAGAGCGGCACAGACTGCACACCAACACCAAACCACCAAGTCAAGAAGAGTGCATGCAGCTCGCTTCTCTGCTTCTCTCATGGCCTCGTCATGGAGTGAGCCCTCGCCTGATTCGCGAAGCCGATGCCGATGCCGAGGAGGACGCGGCCGAGGATGAGCATCAGGACGTTCACGGCGGCGCCATTGATGGCGGAGCCGAGCAGGAAGGTGATCCCACCGCCGAACATGGACCACTTCCTCCCGAACACCCTCGTCACCGTCGACGCAAGGAAGGACGATATCAGCGCCGCCACGTAAAGGGACGACGTGAAGAGTGTCAGCAGCTGGCTGTCGAACTTGCAGTACTGGTTGGTGGTCGAGTCCGCCATCTGCTGCCGGTACACCGACGGGAAGAATCTCGAGAGGAACGAGTCCATGGATGTCACTCCACCTTCAATCCCCCCGCATTAGATCATGTCCCAACCAAACCAAATCCACCTCTAGATCACGTCCCGGACCCAACTATATCACCTGAAATCCCGATGTCGTAGCCAAAAATGAGGCCGCCGGAGGAGGCGACGAGGCAAGTGATGAAGACGAAGAGCGTCATCTTCCCGGGGTGTTCCTTGGCGCCGCTGCTCGCGAGCACGATCGTGCCGCCCGCCATTGTCTCTTCACGGTTCGAGCAACGGAAAGGAAGGAGATGACGAGGAGAAGAGTGGCTCCTCGATGGTTTGAGTCGACCGAGGGATGCATGCTTATATATACATAGAGGTAAGCCAGAAGCTGTCGCCATTATCCATCGATCTGTGACATATCCTAACAATGGCGTTCTGCTTCATGCATTTGCTCGTAACCACTGTCATCCTAAAACAAGATCTATCTTCTTTGCCTGTGGGATTTAGGGTTGCCCTAATTCCAGATGTACAGGTACATCTGTTGCTGCATTTAGGTTTGGATCAGTTCGACAGCTCTGTTTTTTTTTTTTTTTTTTCCCATGCATTAAGCATTATACTTAAATACTAGTCCGATGATAATATACATTTGACACATTTGGATTAAAAATCTTATCCTACGATCGATCTCACATCCAAAATACTCTTTTATTTCCATGGCTGCTTCGTTTGTGATCATTCATCCGCGTATAGACATTAATATAGTGAGCATGTAGAAGAAGTATCCAAGTTTCAAGCTCATTGAAACTAGATAGGATATCAAACCTTAAAAGTTCTTCTATAAAAAAAAATATGCGAAAATATTTTTCGACCGATGGCATGAAAGAATTATATTGCTTCTTATATGATTAGGATTAGGATTAATTTTCCTAAAATTTAACATATATTGCTTGGTAAAACTGGATCACATTTTGCATATTTAACATCACCATAGCCTCTCGATGATTCTTTGGCGTTCGAGATGAAGGAGAAGCACTGTTTGCTGAAGCGGAATCGAGTTCTACGACAGAGCGAAATCCGTAGCAGTTAAACATAGGACGAAAGCTGGAGAAAGGAGAGAAAGGAAGCAGAGTGAGAGAACTCTGCATCCATGAACAGTGCTGCAAGTTCTTCAAAATCTGGAGGAGGTGACAGGAGCCAACATCCCGTGCTTGATGCCATTAATGTGCCAATAAATCCATCCGGGAATCACATCCTGCGGCAGGAATGCATCCCCGCTGCTGCAGATTTCCATTAATTCTCCAACCTCCTCCTTGTTTGGTGGTTGCACATTCAATGCTCTTCCATCCCCCCTCCGTTCTTCTATTAGAGCAGCCTTCGTCACCTTCCTCTGGCACCCCTCTCTCCACTCACTCCCTCTCCGTCTCAGGGTCTTGAGAAGCTCCATCCATTTCCTTTTGGTTTTTGCAGGTTGGAGGAACGAGATGTTGGCCCGGTTCAATTAGAAGGTAGTGCTTCTGTTTTACCAAAAGTTCTATCGTTTTAATTGAGCCGTGCCAATATCACGTTTGGTTGCTCGGAGTGGTATCCGGTAATCTCTCTCTATCGCAAGCTCTCTCTCTCCATCAGCATTCTGCATCTTTTATCCATCGATGTGAATATGAATAGCTTGACTTGTTCTTGTGCACCGCACATTCTTCATTGAATTTTTTCATGTAGAGGAAGTGATCATAAGACAGCAAAATGCCTTTACCTCTGTTTCGTTTCAGAGAGAGAAAGAGAGAGAGATCCACCCTGACTTCTTTTTTGGTTTGTTCATGCAAGAATGATCTTGAAATGCAAGCTGAACACAAGAAACTTGTTGAATGAATGCAACCTACAGATTCAGCATGTCTCTGCTTCGTGTTTCCTGCAACCTTTTAAGATCAGGCTAGGACAATATCATTGTAAGCTGTTTTCCTGTGGTTTTTGTTCTTTGTTTCAGGACAAAGGAAGAACCTTTCATGATGCATAATTACATTGCTTGGGCTCGACATCATCCCAGAAAGCAAAAACTGGAGGAGCCTTTTGTGTCATTTCCTTTAGCAGTATGCCACAGATTTCTTCAAGTTCTATCAACCATTGTCAACATTTTTATTCGATATAGCCAATGCTTGAGTCGCAATGCAAACTTCACAGAGAAGGCATGCACATTTCATAGATTCTTGGAATCAATATAGGCTGAGAAAGATGTAGCTTGTCTGAATGAAACACACACACCAAAAAAAAAAAAAAAAAAAGAAGCTGAATAGAGATGGTGAGTCAAACTTCCGAGTCTTTGATCTGCTTGCTGCACTTCTCTGGTCTCTCGGAACTCCTGTCACCCGGTCGTGACCGGAGCTCCGCCGTAGATGCATCAGAGTGGTCTAGTTCGGCGGCCTGATGCCAGGCCGCAGAGCAGCGCGTTCTTGGGGATGGGGTACTCATCTCTCCATGAATTCGACGGAGAACACACACGGAGGTAAAACTGCTGACCAAGATACCGTCTAACCCAGTTCTCCGATCTCACATTCCACATGCCTACATTGTCCAAAGGCACGTATATTACAGTCCATGATCTCGGATACACCTGAAAAGAGAGAAGTCAAATTCTGATGAGCAAATCTACATATTGCAATGAAGAAATGGAGGATATGATCTCTAAAACAAGAAGATCTATTGGCTGCATGCGTTTTCTTCATAGTATTGTTCCTGCCAGGGAACATGATCAGAGTAGCATTTTTTGCATCTGAAGTCAAAATTGTTTGAAGTGTTGTTGAATCCCAAAGAAAAGCTAAGAGAAACTTAGCACTAACATTGTACAGAAAAATTAAATTCTACTAGCTTCACAAAATGTCGACAAGGACTTGAACATTACTGATCTTTGAACTCGTTACCTGCACCGTGCAACGCGATACAGTGTCATGTAAGTTGTAAGAATGCCTGCTTGCTGGTGTCCACTGTCCTCCATCCATTCTGCACATCACCAGGTTCAGTTTGGCCATGGCACCATGAGAGAGAGATATCAAACACCTAGTAATTATGTTCTTACCCGACAACAAAGAAGGAATTCCCATCTATATGCCAAGACTGCACCAAATCTTCGTCGTTCTCAAAGATGATTTCCACAAAGTCTCTGAAGTTGGCCGCCATGACCGAAGTCTGGAGATAGCCAGCAGCGTAGGTTGGATGATCAGGTATACTGTCAAGCGTGAAAACTCCAGTGATATTGTAGAAGTCGGCAATCTTCAGAGGAGTATCAGCTGGAATGAAGGAGACACTGTTGACAGCATATCTTTGCTTGCCATTGATGATAGTTGCAGAGTTTGCAAGCCTAATGGTTCTGGTGACGTTCACCTCTCCATAGTGGTATGATCCTTGTGGATTAGGCCTCGGTCCGCTTGCCGTCAGATTTAATCTGATTTAAGAAAATGAATGGAATGTATCGGGAAACATCACATATCCAAGAATTGGAATGAGAACAAAAGCTCAAGTAGACTTAATACTCAGTTGACACAATTCTAGTATGGGGACATGTTATCAAGTGATCATGTAAATGTAGGAAAGGGTTAAGAAGATATGCAGCTCAAGAGAAGAGCAACTAAAAGTCAGTGTGTGCAGAGGTGAAAGCAGGAATGTACCGAAATGATCTGGCTTGGTTGAGAGACCAGTCGACCTCCACCGTAGGCCCTCCTGGTAGCGGTGTCGCAGGGACTTCGATCGAGTCGCTATAGTGGAGAACGGCGGTGGTCGTAAGGATTGGGTCCGTGAATCGGGTTGATACCACAATGAAGTAGTCCTGTGCAGGTTGGTCGGCTGTGACCAGAACTGAACAAGACTGGCCAAGATGAACGTCAAGAGATGAGTAAGTGTTTTGGACCGTATGCGAGCCTTCAACCTCGATCAGTTTCATTGTGTGTCCCTGAAATCTTATGTTGACCGATGTCACCAACCCGACATTAGAGATTCTGAACCTGTAAGTTTTGCCTGCAACAAGGAATCAATGTAAATTATCCTACCGCATCATGCAGCTAACAAGTGCTCTAATCACGCAATGGTCAAGAGAGAGTGATAGTTAAAACAGGATTTTTTTTTTTTTTTTTTGGTTTCAATGTATGCTTTGGATAATAAGAAGATATCAGGGGAAGATAAGAACATGAGGATTACCTTGATCAACTGTGAATGCATAACCATTTGCACCTTGGCCATTGATAAGCAGCCCATCAGGGAAAGGCAGATCATTCTCACTGTCTACTATGGCTTTCAAGTCCTGCAAGAAAAATATATTTTGCTCCCATGAAGATTAAGTTGAACCCAACAAATCAAAACCATTGATTCAGTGGCAATCGGAGCATGGATATTCTAAGTTGGATTCAATCTTACAGCGTGATTGGTCTTGAACCAATCGCCGGTGAGTAAAGTGAAATCTCCGGCTGGTGGAGGATACGGCACAGGGATTAGTGGACGACTCAGCACTCTGATGCCACCAAAACCTCCGGCAGCCTTGTGGAAGTCGATAGAGGGGAAGTAAAAGTAGCTTCCAATCTGATCCTTTACTTGCATCACGTATGTAAAGTTCTGGCCAGGAAGGATCGGGCAGTTTGTACCATAAACTCCATCTTCCCATGAGTTCTTCCTTTGTTGTATCCCATTCCTGCACAAACAATCAGCAATTTCAGAGTAAAGAATGGATCGATGTTCCGATGTGAGATGCCAAAGCAAGAGAAGCCATCAGAGATTGGATCAGGTGAGCTCTCAAGAACTTTGCATCTGGAGCTACCAAAGAGGTTGCACTGAATGAAATGCCCTCAAGACAAAAAGACATGGTTTTGAAGATGATGAGATGATGCAGAACAAAAGAATCTGAAAAATATGAAAAGAAAACAGGTTGCATAAGATCAAATCCTCGTACCACTTAGTAGATGATAGGGACGATTTTATCTCATGTCAACTCATCTGCCACAGAGGCCGACACGTAAGTAGAGCTTCAGGTCACCAGCCCCAAAACAAAACGGTGGCACGATGCGTCCTGAACTGTCCCGTATCAATGATTGGCAATAACCACCCTAGCCTATCAGGATCAAAGGCCAGAGAGATTCCTCCCGTCATGATCAGGCTTTAACATGATCTTATTCCGTGCCAACTAGTAAATAAATCCACAGACCAGGTATAGAAAAGGACTCATCAGCTCACGCTGAAGGAGGGTTGGCTCTCTAGGCACCAACTCGGTCATACAGCTTATATTGTTGTCTTCTCCCATCCACTAACTTAAGCATCGGAGGGGAGCCGCACCAAGCAACCCCTAGCGTCGACCTGTCATGCAAGATCGTCGGCATCCCGAAGACACCCGATCACCAAAGGACGGCCCAACCATCGGAAAAGAACCTTACAACCAGGAAGATCCTAGTCCCTCTACCCGACAACTCCGAACCGGGTCCTCACCGATAGAACGGCTTCCGACCAAATAGTCTATGTGGTCTTATCTCGCGAAGCCTCTCACGTCAGCCAGGAAGAGGCACCAAGATGAGCCTGCACCTTCATTAGTGGATCAACCGGGCCGACTCATCATTCGACGGTATTCTTGACACCATCAGTAGATATGATTAGTGACCCAATTGTCTAATCATCTTTTTTCCAACCATGCAACATGAATAATGACCATCATATGAAATTTCTTATTCCATTGACATTGTTGGCACCTTCATCATCTTATTCACATGCTTATAAGCCCTAAAGCACCTCAAATAAAAGCCTACACATAAAGAATTCTTCTAAAGATGTAAAGCGTACCCCCTGAAAAGAAAAAGGAAACTAAACTTAGAAGCTAAGCAAAAGAATCAAAGCCAAATTGGTATCAGATATTAATATCCCTCCTTAGACTTGTCATCCTATTTCCAGCTCACTGTACCATTCACAGAATATTATGCAAACAGATGGTAGCCCACACTGACGACATCCGATTTAGATGTCATTTTACTAAGCGACTGCAAATTGCAGACAGGATCAGAGGGTGACCACTCTTTCGAGTTCTTTTGGCACTTTTTCCATTTGCACTGTTGGCAATAAGAAAAAAACAACACAAGTGGGTGAATCCTCTTCTGCTTTAAGAACTATTGAAGACCCATCACTGTGGAAGCCGACCAAATCCAAGAATTAGGCTCGTCAAAAAGATTCTCTAGCGATTCGAGATGCATACATGTCTTATGGCACGGAACGGAACGTTAGATCTGCTGTGCGACATCGAAGCAAGCATAAGAAGGGCATGTTAACATTTCCTTGCGAAGACAAATCTTTATTGATAACGAGAGTGGAGAAATGGAAACGATACGGACCAGGAGATGAGGAAGGGCTCGGTCAAGTTATTGAAGACATTTACGATAAGGTTGTCGTTGGTCACTGCCTCGATCTGTGGCCCTGGGAACTGCCCGTCGATCAGTATCCCCTGCACCGGCGAAGAAACAAGAAGTTAGTCCCCCAAAACCCAACAAAAAGAGGCAGAGGAACAAAAGAACCTGTTGCTTGACTCCCAGGGGATAGATGTCGCCATAGGTGACACTCCAAGTGAAGAACCTGTAAGGATCATCACCTGCGACCCACCAAGAACGGGAAGACAAGCAGAGACAGAGGACAAGCCAGAAGGGGAGAGAGGAGGAGGTGGCTTCCATTGTGTTGAGCTTGTTGAATGGAGAGGGAGAGGAGGAGCAAGATAGATAGATAGAGAGTTCTACGGCGCCATTGGAAGTGTGGAAGGAGGTCTGAGAGTGGGATATGATAAAGGGGAAGCGGGAGGAGGGGTTGTGCATGAGCTGTCATAGGATCAACCACTTGGTGGGCGGCAAATCCGGGAGGCAATTTTAAACCTCGGAACGCGTGTCGTTGACCGCAGTTGGATGCTGCATAACTGCCGCTGACTTCGGTCTCGTATCTTTGTGATGTGACCCACATCTCGCTGCTGTTGACGGTCCCGTGGGATCGTAATCTTAAATCTAAAATTAATTATTATAAAATTTATCAACACATTGCATATTTATAAAAGCTTAAATTAGAGAGATAATAGGCGGACTAATTATAGATTACCTTGTGTAGTTAGTTAATTTTAACATCTCGATCTTTATATTTTTTAAATATTATATTAAAATCTCTATAATTATAAAAATAAAATATTTAATCTTATTTCTTCTTCTACCATCGATCTTACTAATGAAAATATTAAAATGAGTCAAAATCAACATTTTATTTTTATAAATATAAAGATCCTAATATAATTTTTAAAAGTATAAAAATCGAAATATTAAAAATAATTAATTATAGGGGATAATTTATAATTAATTCCCTATAAATAAAGAGACATTGCACGGATGAGGGTTAAGTAAATGAGAAGAAATGTAACTTTAGATTTCAAAAGCATGTAAGTAACACCAAAGCACAACAGTATGAGGACAAGGTGAGATGGAGGTCATTGGATCACACTTCCATTGCAATCTTGATGCCATGGTTTCAGCAGACAAAAAGGATCACAAGAACTGGAGGCAAAAACAGCAAGATTTGAGGAGGAAAGCAGTCGGTCATGATGTGTTGTAGCATAAAAAAACATGAGTCCAATGGTTGTCATAACTCACCTTGTTCTTGAGATCTGAGCTGCCACTTGGCCTCTTATAAAAGACCATATAAAAGATTATGTTTCACCAAACACTATGGTTTCCGGTGACATGAGTACACCACAAACAAAGTATTTAATTTTGTGTGTATTTGTTACATGGATACAATAATCTTCCATGTGGTTGGATGTTTCTATGGTTTCAGCATCATTTATTTGTTTCTCATCCTTGCCTGGTTTAATTAAATAGGCTGAAACTATATGGATAGTAAACCATTTTATCTGTGTGTGTGTGTGTGTGAGAGAGAGAGAGAGAGAGTGAGAGAGAGAGAGAGAGAGAGAGAGAGAGCGGAGGAGGTGTAGCTGAATTAGAAGCCTGTACATGAGTTTGCAGGTTATTATTACATGTAGAGGGCCTTGGAACACCATGCCAAAACGACGACGAGCAAGAGAAGGCGAGAAGGAAAAGGATGGGAGGTGACGCATCGCGTCGTAAGCGCTCGGAGCCGAGAAGGCAACACAAGGGCCATGCGGCTGGAGGCTTCCTTGCCACGACCCTTCGCCGGCGTGCTCTCCGACCCGTCTTCCTCGAAGATGGGGTCGAGGGTAAGCGCCCGGGCTGCTCGCCTCGCGCTGCTGCTGGTGCGCCGCCACGGCGCCACCGCGGAGAAGGCGACCTTCGGCGACCGAGGAGAGCTCGGGGCCACCTCGAAGAAGAAGGAAGCAAGCTGTACGCTGGCCATCTTTGCCTGAGCTATGGAGCTTGAGGTCTGGGGAGACTCGACCAACTTGTTCTTACACCGTGGAGAGGGAAGGATCTTTTATAGGAGAAGAAGAACACTCGAATCATTCCTTTATTACCAAAAACACCTTTCCCAATGAATCCGGAGGATGAAAGCAGCAGCTAAAAATGGACAGGGGTTTGATTAGGAATAGGAATTTGCTATGTCATGTTCTTTATTCTTGTCCTACCACTATTCTTGGGAGTCAAAAGTAAAAGATCTCTTTCTTTTTTTAAAAAAAATAATAATAAAGGCTTGGTTTGGAGGGATTCATGGAGTTCTCTTCCAGCTTGTGGCTAAAAATGGTGAAGTTTTGTCAAAACCATTCATAATCTCATGCTGACTGATACAAAGGTTTTATACACCCAACAATAATAGTCTTGGGATTTTGCTACAACATGGATTTCATATTTAATTCACATCTACAACTGCTTGTTTCATCCAAAGGAAATAGAATCATGATGAATCTTCAGCATTCATGAATCTATCATAGGATGAATGCTATTATTACATAAGAAACAAGGACAGTGGTATGTGCCAACTTGACAATTACCATGAGTTTTCAAGATATAAAAAAAAAATCAATTTGTGTTAGATATGTACTCCACAGTCTTAGACAAGGAAAACACTTTTCAGGGACATTCTAAAAGGGACTTAATGTGTGGATCATGCATGCATCATAATGTTGCTTCTGGAATTAAGGAAACACTTTTCATGGATGAGAAGCACCAGTCAGGAGGGAGTGGGCAGTCCTGTGAGGGAACCCAATACATTCCAAATCCTCAAAGTATAAGCCACACACATGTTTGGCTAGTGGAATGAAGAGATGTCTTTGCAGACCACACACATCTGCCTGTGGATGACTGCCACTTTCCTAGCAAATACGGCATTAGCTAGAAAGAGAGAGAAAGAGAGAGAGAGAGAGAGAGAGATTCATACCACTCACTAGCTCATGGATAATGCTGAAGACATTAGTTCACAGAGAATGTAAAATATTATCAGAACAGGGGAAAGGACTGTGTATGAAAGGCATGGGTTATATCCATCCATCAGAGAATGGAAGGACATCCTATGTTTGTTTCTGTATGCATGGAAAATATATGACTCTTTTGAGATGGTATTGGTTTTTTCCATGCTAAGATATTGAAGACAATTTATGATGTGCAGAAAAGAGAGATTCATTGGCAGATCCAGTTTTTTTATGGCAATTTATCATAGCTGATGAGTCTACCCTGAAAAATGAATCTGTCATGACTTGCTAACAAAATAGTCTCATCAATTTTGTAGGATGAAGGCTGACAGCATGGTGACATGTTGATGACAGCAAGTAAAAATGATGAGTTAGGTCAACATATTATCCATAAACTTAAGCTAATAACATCCATAACTGGGTGAATCAAATATTAGGTAAAAGAAGAGGATTGGTTTTGTGATGAGTTGGGTTTACCTATGTTTGAATTATGACATTATGACAGTGCCTAATCACACAAATCGGATTTAGTTTGCACAAGTATATGTCTACTTCAAAGTTTATCTCCCTCCCTGCTTCATATGAATGCTTATCAGCAACAGTGAACACAGAAGAAGACAATATTGAACTTTTCACACAATATGTGGTGTCAAGCTGAAAGTATTTTGAAGTGCAAAGCAGCATCAAGTAATATACACACACTGGACATGGCAAAAAAAATAAGTGGAACAGCGACCGGTGAGGATGTGAGATATAAATGGTTGGACTAGAATGAAAGAAAACAGATAGTGTGGAATCTGCAACTTGGATTGGAATTGAATTGAGTCGGAAAACCAGGGTTTATAAAAGATCGTATAGAATTCATCAATGTATTTCATCAGCTGATGTCCACCGGAAATCGCTAGCTGCTTAACTCCTCGATTGCAGACCCTAATGATTAGAAACTCCCCTCTCGTGTAAAAACTCATCCAAAATGGATAATTCTTTCTAGAACCATAAAACTTGTGTCAACGATGACCTAGAAATATTTCTATACCCTCTATTTTGGGTTGATCTATCATCATTTAGCTATTGGATTTATTTTATTGATTGTTTGTCATGCCTAGAAATAGCTCTGGGATTGGATGTAATCTCAAGTATCTCCTAGAAACACAAAATGTAACAAGACCATGGTAGCACAAGGATGTAAATTAATGCTTTAAACCATTGAAATTGTACCAGATTAGGGGCATTTGTCATGCATATCATCTTCTCATCTAAGGTACGATTCAGGATCACACAACATAATATGTGGTTATGGTCTCCAAAGGGATGACACAACCTGACATATCTATTACCACAACCAATGAGAAGATATCAAACAGTGATTATGAAAAAAACTTGAGTGAATGATTGACCTTGATTTTTCAAGAACAACTTTTCAGTAACTCATCCAACCTGACAATGTTCGAAACGATATTGCAGTAAGATGGGGGACAAACGGTTGTTCTGTACGGCCCACCAAATAAAAAAACCTTCCATGAAGAAGTTTCATCTTTGTTCATCACTAAGGTTGTCTTCTTCTTGCAAACTGTTAATGCCATGAAACACTTGATAAAACAGACATTTTTTCCTATTAAACATCAATTGTCTAAAAAAATAAGGAACAACTAAATTAGATGCCTGTCTATACCTGAACTAGCCATATCAAGACTCTGTTTGTTTGGCATGCCATCACCATGTCCTCTGCCGCTGCCACCTCTGCCTCTACTATCACAACCGCCACTTTTCCCTCCAAATCTACCCCCACCTCTACCTGCGACGTCTCTTCCCCAGTTCATATTCTTGTATGGTTTTGCTTATGCCTGCAAACCATATTCTTGACTGCCTTCAAATTGAAACCATGCTAGTTGCCTCCAGAATCTGAATTGGAATTGTACTCATCTAATATTGATTGCCACTTTGCAAGTGTCAGCAATGAAATAAAAAAAATCATTTTCAAGATTTGAACCATCGATGTGATTCTCAATCAATGCTTTAACATGATATATTTTCTTCTTGTGATTGACAGGAAGTTCAATGCCAGGATGCGAAAGAAGTCATGTAGAAGACTGGAAACACCATCCTTTTCATAGATACGTGCTTCCTGCCTCAAAAATGCCGACTTGACTTATAAGCATATCTAAGCAGCCCGTGTACATCTCATGCTGTGTTCTGCTGGCTTGAATAACTATTGGATATAACCCAACTATAACCTGGACTCTTCCTCACACCATTGGTCTGCTTTGTCATTCTCGTTCTCTCCTCATCCTTCTTGCGCCCTGCCAAACCATACATGTTTGACAGGACAGTATAAGTTGTTGCACTGTTTGGTTCCAAATCCAAAAGTCGCTGAGCTGCCAACTCTGCAAGTTCAAGATCAGAATGCATCCTACTAGCATTAAGCAATGCTCCCCATATTGCAGAATGAGGAGAAAATGGCATCGACTCAATCAATTCTAATGCTTCTCTAAGAAACCCTGCACGGCCTAGGAGATCGACTGTGCAGGTATAATGATCAGGTCCTGGTTCTATGCCATATGAAGATGACATGGATTTGAAGTGCTTATAACCTTCATTAACTAAGCCTGCACGAGCACAAGCCGAAAGAATCGCTAGGAATGTAACCTGATTAGGTTTGCATCCATATCCCTGCATGTCCTTAAACAATTGAAGAGCTTCTTCTGCCAAACCATGTTGAGCAAATGCTGTCATCATTGCATTCACTGTAATAAGGTTTGGCTCACAGATATGCAAGAAGACATGATATGCATCAGTCACCTTCCCACACTTTGCATACATCGAGACCAGAGAGCTTTGGACAACCACATCCGACTCTAGATCTGTTTTGATGATACAAGCATGAATCTGCATTCCCTGATCCAGAATTGCCAAGTTAGCTGAAGCACTGAGTACAGTGCTCAATGTTAAACCATTGGGCTTAAACCCTTCATGCACCATGCGATGGAACCACCACAATGCATTCTCATGCTCCCCATTTGCCACAAACCCTGAAATGATTGCAGTCCATGCAACTTCATCTTTTACAGGCATCTCATGAAATAGATGGACAGAGTTGGAAATCCACCCTCTATTGGAAAATCCCACCATAATTGAAGTCCAAGATACAGCATCCTTCTCTGGCATGATCTCAAACAACGCATTCGCCTCCTCAAGCATGTCATACCGGATGTATCCAGCTAGCAAAGAATTCCATGAGACTACATCTCTTGTGTTCATGCAGTTGAATGAATTTTTTGCAGCTTCCATCCAACCAACTCTAGTGTACATGACAATAATTGAATCACCTAAGAAGACATCATTTTGGAATCCCGTTACCAACACAAGAGCATGAATCTGAATCCCTTCTTCTATCCTTTCCAATTCGGCAGTGGCATCGATCATGACCGAAAGCGTTGTGGAATTGATGCCCACGCCTTCTCTCCTCATCTGTAGAAACAGCCCAAACCCATCTTCATATATTCCACCCATAAAGTATCCTCGAATCATAGCAGTCCAGGAAACCACATTCCTCTCTGGCATTGCATTGAAAACCCTTCTGGCATCAGAGAGCCTCCCACATTTGCAACACCCATCGACCATCGAGCTCCAGGAGACCACATCTTTCACCTCCATCGCCTCAAACACACGGGCAGCCATATCAAGCTTGCCAGCCCTCAGGTACCCACAGATCAAGGCGTTCGAAGCGACCGGGTCGCGCCACCTCCGCGGCATCTCCCGGTAGACTTCCTCGGCCTCCTTTATCATCCCGCACTTCGCAAATCCCGTAATCATGGCGGAGTAGCAGACCACATCCCGAGCGGGCATACGCGAGAACAACTCGCGGGCCTCGACGACGTGGGCGGAGCGCATGTAGCCCGAGATCATCGCGTTCCAAGAGACCGTGTTTCTAGTGGGCATTTCTTCGAATATCCTCCGGGCTTCAGAGATCCGGCCGTTTTCGGCATAGGCAGTGAGGAGCGCCGTCCATGAGACGACGTCGCGAACGGGCATGCGGTCGAAGACGGACTGGGCGCCGAGGAGATCGCCATCTCGCCCGCTCCTGGTGATCCGGAAGTTGCAGGAGACCAAGAGGCTGCGGCACTTCGAGTCAATTGATGGCGGCGTCGGCAGGACTTTGGCGGATGCGGCGAGCGACGACGCCGTCGAGAAGTTGAAGGCCGAGAGGAGGAGACTCGTACGGCAACGGCTTTGCTTGGCGATGTCTCTTGGCAGCATTACTGAGCTTACCAGAAATAACTGGTTGCAATATATATATATATATATATATATATACACGAAAAAAATTCCTCAAGTGAAAGTGTTCCCATTTCATACTATAATTATAATCTTTTATATTATATTATAATATTTTATACTATGTTATAGTATTTTCTTGGTATTGTTGAGAACATTGGAACTTAGCATAAAAATAATGTATCTATAGTATTTTTTAAAAAAATATAAAAGTATTTAATATTTTTATCTAAATTTCTTATTTTTATTAATTTTATTTTTTTTACTCTTTTAATCCATACAAATAATATTTGTAAAATTTTCGCTTCCGATCCCGCGCTTTCCAAAGACTTTTGCTCGGTATGAAAAGGGGCCTTCCGGCAACTCTCGGCCGCCGAGAAAGAAAGGGGTGTCGATGGCGGAGGAGGTCGGCGTCGGAGATGTCGCGGCTGTGGCCAAGCGAGTCGCGATCAGCCGAGGCAGCGGCCACCGCTTTGTAAGATGCGGGTGGGATCTGGGGAATGAAGCCCCGATGAATTCTGGCCAAGAGCCGGCAGCCGGATCGCTGATCGGCTCTGCCGGAGATCCCGTGCGGCGCCACTAGGTTCGAGGTCTTCGTCTGCTCCCTTGCCACCTTCGGTAAGTTTCCACGCGGCCAACTCCGTCGGTGTGATTAGCTCGTATCAACAATTTGGTTCGCAGGGGAGTTGAAGAAGCTTCTGACGGCGGAGAAGGGGCTGCAGCCGGCCGACCAGAGGCTGCTTTACAATGGGAACGAAAGATGGGACGGCGAGTTCATTGAAGTTTGCAGCTTGAAGAACCGGGCCGAGGACCCGTCGAGCATGGAGAGGAGATACGTCGAGATGCGGAAGAACGCCAGGATCCAAGGCGCACAGCGTGCTATCTCCGCTGTAACCATGGAGGTGGACAAGATGGCCGACCAGGTATGGTAATCTTATCATATGCATTTTCCAGCATTTAATTAGGCAAAAAATAGGGTTTAGTTTTGAAGAACTGCAATCCTAGAAATGCTGTCTCTAAGATGATAGAAAATTTTGAAACCCTAGGAGTTCTAGGATAGAAGATCTTGAAAAGGCAACCTAGAAATGCTGTATACACAATGCTTTTGTGGCACTTGTAAATTTGATATGATTTAGTATTCGATGTTAAAATAAGAATGTAATAGGGGCAGTCTCCTCATAGATTGATCTGCTGCTGTTTCTGCACAATGAAAGATAATTTTTTTTAATAATAAATTTGAAGATTATCAATAACATTAGACCTGTTGTTCATGTAAATATGTAAATGACTCAGTGTTTCGGTAATCGGAGAAACCATTATGGGCTATCTGTATCCTGCATAATGCTTCATGTATTGCCTTGTTGCAGAGGTGGATGTTTGGTGATCATGGTAAATTTTTTCATTTGAGTCTAGCAAGAGTTTTACTAGCCAGCTGAACCAAAAAAGTCCTTAGGTTGTGGCTTCTACATGGACAACATTCCTTACATGCAGGGCATACATCCTGCATAGAAGTTTGTTATCTTCATCTTGCCCTGTAATGGTTGATGAACAAGACTAAATAGTGAATGCCCCTGCAAGACATCATCTTGGTATGTTTTCTTCTGGGACCAACTTAGATCTAAGGATGGATGCTGACATACCTAAGGAAGTACATTTTTGAAGCTTAGAGCGGAAATTAGTTCAGGCCAAACATCGGGATTGCATATGACTCGGGCACAAGTATGATCGATCCATTGATGCCTACTTTGTTCATACGCACTCGATCGATGCTAAAGCATGTAAGTTGCTATGAGGTTGATAAAAAATCATATCCAGCTGACGAAATTTCATTTAATTTTGTCCCTATTTTTGAATTGTTGGGTCAAACTTCATATGACTATCTAGAGTTTTAATGTGCACTGAGGAAAAAAGACTTCTAACCTCTAACAAAAAAGCACTTCTGAAACCATTCAATCACATAAAGCTTTCAGTCTCTAAAAATATATGGATTAGTATCAATTAAAGAAACACTGTGTAACATTATTCCACACCAGCTGCTGTCTTTCATGAGTAATGCTTTAAAGGAACTTAAGCAGGAGCAAAACAGACACTTGCATGATGTGAATGTGCTGCATGCAATTATCCATGTCTACAGACCAAGAAACCTAGGAATAATTGAAATGTTTCAGAAGTCTTAAGAGTATGAATTAGGATGTCTTAAATCAGCAGAATTATCAGAATGAGGTGAAACTTTATTCCTTAATCCTTCAATTGGAATGATCTGTTCTGAAATTAGACACAGTTAATACCTCCTAGGTTCAGGCTTTGGCCTGTCCTGCAAAAATTAGTGTTTGAAATTATTGGCTGGGCTCCTCTTGTATCAGTTGAATTAATCTCCACTGCACTTGGACTGGGTACAGTCCAGGTAATGCTTGCTAGAAAAGCAGCCCAATACATTTTGATTATAGACAATGCCAATGGAAGTCAATGTCCCAAACACTTCAGGGGCCATCTTTTCCTATCACCCGTCACATTACTGGACTAATTCTTTAGCCAGAAGCTCCTCTAAGTTTTTAAAACAATTGAACGCTGATGTTACTAGGAAAGTTAGTTGCATTGTTCAATCCATCAGATGAAGATATTTTTCTGAACTTGAATAGATTTTCAGTTTTAAGTAACAGTGTCTGCAGGCAGTTCACATGATTTCCTGGCAAGATGGCTCAGAAACTTGCAGGGTGTGACCCGAAGTTGACGTTAGTTTACTGAAATTAATGATTGATAGACAAAGCAACATTCAATCATTATATGTATGATTTGTAGCAGCTAATTTTGTGTTAGAAACAGTTATCGATGCTATCTGTTCCTTGTTTAATTTCCTCCAAGAAAATGACTTCAAATCTCTAAAATGAAGACAAAGCAACATACTAAGCATTTATAGACTTCCAAGTGTCTACATTTATACATTTCTCAAGCTCCTTGCTCATGTAAAGCTACCTAAAAGCACAACAACATAGAAAGGGGCAAAAAGAATTGGGTATTGTTCATAACAAGTTACTCTGTGGATTATGGGGGGCTTGTTGTTTCCTCCTATATGATCAGGGAAGAAAAAGATGAAGCATTGCCTGTTCCTTCATGAAAAGGAGAGTCAAACTTGGGATGAGATTGCTTTGACAGCATCATTTTCCATAAAAGGTTTGGAAGGACATTTATTCGTTTTTTAATTATGATCAGTGTCCTTGTGGACTAAGCTTTAGTCATCTAATTATTATTGTCCTTGCATGGTTACCTTAATCATGGGCTCCACATGTTGTAGCAGGTGCTTTAGGTTGTGTTCCCCCAATATTTTGCGGTCACTATATTGTCCACCTTTTCAGTTGATCTATTAAGCATTAATTTCGCATCGGATTAGACATATCTCACTGCAAAATATGTATAATGACATCCAGCAACAGAATGAGTTTATTATGTGATTTTTTAATTTGCTTTGTCGTCTGTACATTGTGATAGCTGATCAGTCACAATGTCACAGTGTATCACAATATGGCAACAATGCTCTTTGATAATGCAGGCTAGTCTAACAATTCTGATTGCATAGTCAGAAGTTGCATGGAGCAGAATTTAGTGAATCAGGTCAAATCAACCATATTCTAAGCCAAGTGGTTGTTCATTCTTGGAGCCTTAGTCTTATTTGATCAATGGGGTCAAGATTCTGGTATGGTGGTCCAGGTATCAGTATCTATCACAGTACTAATTACTCGTAGCACAAATAATGGTCCCGTCATCTTCTGATTTTTTAGTGTACATCAGATAATTTTGTAGGTTTGGTTTGTATAGTAATATAAGTGGAATAGCTTGGTTCAAGTATAAAAAATGAATGATGTACCCATTTCTTCATTATCAGCATAAAGCCACCATATCTTGATGGCAAATTGTATGTGCTAAGAGTGTGATTGCCACTGTTGTTAGTGCTGCTCTTACATATCCAGCTCAAACAGCACCAGAATGATAAGAGCCGCAAGTCAACATGCACCAAACATTTCTGTTTGGTCAGCTGCTAAACCTAATTTGCAGTGAAGTGATCTCCCTAGATCCAAGGAGTTATCAGATTAGGTTCAAAAGATAAGAAAGCAGTTCATATAAGTCAGGGTATGGTGGCTATTCATTAGTTAGCTGGGGACTCTTTTCTCCTGCATCTCTTTTCCTCATTAGAGTACTAAAGAGTCCAAAAGGAACCATGGTGAAATATTGATGTCACTGGTCTCAAAATTAATAGAATGGCTTTTTTTACACAAGTTCCTATTCTCCAAGTCTCCAATATGAATGGTCATATCATGCTTTGCTTACTTCACATGCATGCCCACACTTACCACACCCATTACCTGTTATGCAAGGACCTGGTAGGGCCTTTGCAGGGATTTCATTTAGATCTACTAATTGGTTGTCCAAATTTGTGCTTATTCCCTTGAATCAACTAGGTCTTGAGCAATTAGAAGAGGACTGGAGTCTTGGAGTGTGGAATGTTTCAGCCATCGGCAGCCATATGAGAGTTCAACATGAGCTCAAATATTTATAGGAGGATCAATAAGGAAACTGGAAGATTTCAATTTCTTACCAAAATCTTTGATGAAGAATGCATCAGATGGAGGCACATGATTTGGTAAATTTCTGAAGTCAAAGTGACATTATTTGGTGAAAAAAAAAACATAACTTGCTTATCTTAAATTAAGTTTTTTATATATTTTGTATTTTGCATATCTGGCCCTCTTGACAGGATTCCTAAATATTCCAATCTAACCAAAAATCCTCACTTAAGGAAGTAGTGAGGCCACAGATCGAGGATATTAACATCTTTACTGACTGAAAGATTTGTATATTGTTAACTGACCTCATCATTCAAGTTTTAAAACTTTTAATGCATCAGGAGTTTAAAAAAATTGCATAGATCTGTCATGCTAAACTTATTGCGGTCTGACATTTCCATCCAATATCTGGTGTCATTTGCTCATTCATGAGTAGGTAGAACACAATGCTGCGTTTCCTAGATCTACAATTGACTATCTGATGTGATGGCACAACTAAAAGATGTGGAAATTCTCATAGCTCATGCAAAAATATAATTTCCTATCTCTTTAGTCCACACAAGCTAGGCAACATCACCATATCTGCAAAATGATGCACTGATTCTACAGATATTGCAGCTGCCACCAGCTTTTACATTGCTAATGGTGTAACAGGGACTCATACCAGTTGTTACTGGACTTGTTCCTTGGTTTCCTTTGATTGTATCAATACTATATGACAGTTAATGAACAGTATGCACACAGATGTATCCTACAGCACTTCAAAAAAAATGTTTGTTATAGCTGATATTTGATAAATACCATGCCCACCTTGATGTTTATAGTTTATTTCATTTGGAATCCCCACCCCCCCCCCCTGTAGCCCTTTATATTCTTACACATCTTCCATTAATTAATTGCTACTTTTAAGAAGTTGCCTTTGCCCATTTGTAGTCCATATGCATCTTTAGGACAATCCTTATACAGTAATTTCTTATCTCATTCCATAAGTTCATTGGCATCTCAATCCACAAGACCAGCTTTCTGCAAGAACCCTCTCCTAATCCTCAGTAGGAGAGTGCAGTGGCTCCTCCTAGTATTAGGGGGACCATTGAAGTGTTAAAAGATGTGGTCCTATCAATCATTTCTATATTAAAGGCTCAACTTGTAAATAGCAAAGATGCTAATGTTCTCTTAAAGAGTTTGTTTAGTAAATAACAATTCAAAGCCTGGAAGGTCCCATTTCTTTCTTCCTTGGGAAGAACTAATGGGAGATAATATACTAATTTTAAATGCTTTGTTAGCATCCTCTATGAACAGATGATTCTCACAGGTAGCATATGTGTAGGTTTTTGTCACCATTTGGCAGTTGGTTTACAAGAAAATTTAATAACCATTTGCTCTTGGACTGATTAGTTTACAAAAGTTTGCTCATCCTTCATTGGTGAGGAAGGAAATTTGCTCTATACTTGAAGAACCATTGTGTGGCTGAAGCTTCATGTAAGTTGTGCATTTTTCAGTTCTGAATCATTCGACTATGTGACTGCCATAATTAGTTGAAGCTTCTTTGGAACTTTCATCAATCTTTGCTTCTCTCATCTGCCACTTCCTCATCTAATCCATGCCACAGGCTTCTGGTTGCTGATTCCTAGGAAGAGTTGCATCTCGAGAACTGCAGTCAACTGGCGGTGCGTGCATACACACCTCTCAGTGCTCCACTCAGCAAACTTCACACAAGGTAACATAGCAAGTTGTTTTTTTCAATATATATATGTATATATCTACATTCTCATGCACTGAAATAAGAGGATGTGGCATTCCATTGATCGAGGAAAGGATGCCTATTTAATGAGGGGACCCTGAAAACAGGTACGAGCAAGCCACTAATTTGATTCCAGTGGTGTGGGGAATTCCTTGTTGTTGGCTAGAAAATGGCCACCGATTCATGTTACTGTTGGAGAAGGGATGATAACTCCAATGGCTATCGACCAAACACTGACATGACTGCAGCTAAGTAGCACAACGACAAGGCGATCGACCGGTCACCTGAGAAGATATCTCTGGGTTGCATGCATGCACAATCACCAGCCTGTGACAAGGAGGACCACATGAACTCTATCCGAGTCCCGCAGGTGGCTCGGCCGGTGCAAGGACGAGGAAGGAGAAGGCGCAGTGCAGTGGGATGATGAGGGTACGTTTCAGTTTCAGGTGAGTGTTGTAGGGTGGTGGTGATGGAGTTCTTCCTGAGACAGGCAATTAAGCTGCTGTATCTCACTTGAGCTAAGATTTTGCTACACAGCAGGCTGGGAACAGATCCATCAAGTACTGAGACCAGATTCTGTGTCTTGGATTTGACCAAATCTATAAATACTGTGGAGGTGCATCGTCCAACATGAGCAAATCTGCTGTCTGGCTATCAAAGAGAAATCAATCTGCAGACATCTTCCCATTATCCAATGCAAATAATTACATACATCAAATATGGCTGCTTTTGATTTACGTATTGGGATGACGATTTGATGACTGATCTTTTCTCACGTAGTATTATTAGTGATAGGACATATTTTGATCCATCAAATATATATTTTTATGTCATTTTCCAAAAATCACATAGACACTATCAACTTAGCCCAATTAAGATCTTAGGATGGAGCACCGCCTTGGATCATCGCTCGAGAGGCTAGGCCTAGGTTGTATCATTTACTTTCATCGTAAGATTACTTTTCGTACGTCCCTTATATAATAGAAATACTTATTTCAATTCAGACAATGGCAAAAAGAAGAATCGTGTCTTCTGATATGTAATGAAGGCAATCAACACAACAGTAGGAATGGGCAGATAGGTCAAGGGTTCAGTCACCGACTAGCGTGCGACATAGATTTACCACCCATACGTATTAACTCATTTTTTACGACTTTTGACTCCTCGGATAATATAAAAGGTGCACAGACAAATACGTAGAGGTCCTTCTTCTTTCACAAAAAAAACATACACCAAAAAATAATTCACCCAGTTGACTTGATCATCAAAAGGACCGATCGGGGTGGCACACACCCCCCCCCCCCCGACCATGACCTTGGTGTAGATGTTGATGACTAGGGAGCCAGTCGAGGAGTGGAATGACGCATTTGCAAAAGAATGAAGCTTCGCCCTAAGTGCTCGATCGAACAAGGTCCCTCGACTAAGGATAAATAACTCTCCTCGAAACATCACAACAGATCTCGACGGCTACAGGTCAACGACCAAGGACTATAAATCGATCCTAGCATAAAGTCGCCCCCTAGATTTTTAATCTTCCAGCCGACGTCCCGAGGAGTTCTCACATCCCTCAGACTCCAACATAGTGGCACAAAATCCATTATGCATTATTAGTTTGAATAATTGAGATCAAACAACCCCCACCCCCCTCATGCACATCATTTAAATCATTAAGATGAACCTCAATTGGAAGCATAAATCTGCACAATTTCAATTAACATATCCACATATTACGAACGGGCTTTTCACCTCCACGAGACGAAGCGAGAGGCCACAGTGAGCCCTATCGATCTCAATAATATGGCATTCGATGTGAGGGGAACGACGACCAATCATAAACCCTGCATTGCCGGCCAATGAAATGCCATATGGTACATTTGAGTGTCACATCAATATAAATTGAGGACATGTATGTATCTGAATCTTATGTGTGCACAGGCAGAAACACTATTTGGATTTTTTTTTTTTTTTTTGTGTATGAGCAATTGTGAGAAAGACTAGTGACAACTTGTTACAGTTGGAAGTTCAAATGCATACTTAATATTTCAAAGGAAAAAAAAAAGACTATTTGATGATCACAATATATAAAACAGAGTCTTTCTCTAAGAGGATAATTTTAGCATGAACATAATAATTTTATTTTAAGGATGTCAGCTAGTAACTCAGATACTGTTATATATATAAAAAATAATTGTATTTATTTATTTAGGTATTTTATCGAAAAAATTAATATTGATTTTTTTCCGATGCCTCTTATATTACTTGGGGTTTTTGTTTTCACTTAGATGAAAACACTCTTGTATTTTTACTTAAATGATTTGAATATACATGTTATTAAAAAATTTAAATTATAAAAATAATATTAATCATCTTGGAACCATTTCTAATGATTTTAAAAAATGATTAGTAGCATATTTTATTTTAAAATAATTTATGATAATTAATTGTTAATTTGTTAAATAACATATATGATCAAATCAGTAAAAGACTAAGATTATATTTATCTAAATAAAATAATAATAAAAATGAGTACGGGATGCCATCGGTAAAAACTCAATAGTAATTTTAAAAAAATACTCTAAAAAATTAAAACAGAACTACCATTTATATTTTTTACTATTTATAATCGTATTTTAAAAATATTTACTAAATTTAAATTATTTATTTATAAATAGATATAAATATCTTATTTTTGTTCCTTCTTGGAGGATTACTATCAAAGGAGCGATGAGTGAGTTCGGATGACACCAATAAAGATAAAAATAAAAATTATGTGTAAAAATATACAATCGATAATATTAACGTTATAAATAATAGAATAATATTTTATTATTTATAAAAAAATAACAATAGTACGGAACGCTGTGAATAGTAAGCTTCAAATATATATAAAAAAAAAAGTAGTATCAAAACATAAACAAAAGCGAAAAAGAAAAGAGAGTAAAAAAAAAAAGAAGCGTACTCTCTGCATCTCGCGCTTACTGTTGTTATTATTGAAGCTTGAAACGAAGCGCCTCAAACGTTCTTATCGGAGCACTCGATCGAAGTGAGAGAGAGCGAGAGAGAGAGAGAGAGAGAGAGAGAGAGAGAGAGAGAGTAGGGGGGGTTATCTGCCTTGGATTGCTTCCTCAGCCGGAGGCGTCGACGCGTGATGCTGGCTCGCCACCTTAAATGCACCCTCCGCGCCTGAGATCCCGGAGCCCGGCGCTGGTCCGCCGCGGCGGGGAGCTGAGCTACCTAGGGTTCAAGATGAAACTCCTGAGGGGTAGGAACTCGCTCTAGGTTCTTCTGGGGGGCTCTTCGTTCGAGCTTTTGGGGAACCGAGCTGGCTCTTGCGGGTCGAGGCGGAGATCGGAGGGGGGATCGGGGTTGACATCGGCGTTTGTTGAAGAAAAGGAGCTCCTTTTTGGTGCTGGTTTGGCTTGGGAAGTGAGTTCCTGGGGTGAGATCTTTGGGGACTTCCTAGTTCCTTCTTCCTCTTTGGGGATTCCTTCTCGAATTCTTGGGTTCTAGCGAGATTTTTACTGATTTCAGCTGGTTTTTGAGGTTCTGGGAGATTTCCTTCGAATTGAAGCTCGAGTTTGGGTAGGATTTTTGAGGTTTTGCGGGATCGATTTCTTCGTCGGTAGGATTTCAGATTGGTCGGTTGGGTTGAGGTAGCTGCTGTAATTTTTCTCTTTTATCTGATTTTTGGTGCGTCGGCTTCGTTTCTTTCGTCTTAAAACTGTTGTTGTTAGTTGAACAATAAAGAAAGGTTTTTGCTTGGAATTATGATAAGCTGAGGCATATCAACATCTATGTTCTGTGAGTTCGACCTTGCTTGCGGCTCAGGTTCTCTTTTCTTGCAGTTTAAAGTTCTCTCTCGATCTTAAAGTAAAAACAGAGTTAAATAATGGAACTGATTACAATGGAGGAGAACATTTTCGGCAGTGGAGTTGGCTTTGGGTGAATTATATCTAATATCTCTTTGGGGTTTATAATTTTTTTGCACGTATTTTCCATATTACACGGATTCTACATGAACTAATGGATTAAGGTTTTGGCCGGTTTGATAATAATAATAAGGGAGCGTGTTATGCAGAACGAAATATAATGAAAATAGATTTTTCTTTTTTTTTTGTCTGAAAGAGAAAGGCCAATTTTTTGTTGCGAAAACATCTTAACTCAAATTTCTTGTTTATGTTCTGAAGAGAAGGTGCTACTTTCAGTCCTAGGCTTGACTGTCTTGTGGTTTCGGATTCTGCAAGCTTCTTCTAGTAAGTACAAAGGATGAGGCTCTCATCATCAGGTCCGGGCAATCAGCAACAAGAAGGTGAGGTCTTTGTCCTTTTTTTTCTGTTTGGCTAAGAATTTTCTGTTTTGGAAGGTATATTATTATCGGAAGCTTCATGTACTTTTGTGTAGTTAAATCGTTGTTTCTGATGATTCATCTGTGGTTGGTTCTGTTTCCTTCACTTTCCTATCGAGGTGTTCTGCATCAGTTTTTTGGCCTTAAATTGTGCATCATGACTAATTGAGTTCCTGCTGTCCAACTTTTTCCTTTTTATGTCCTGCCAAATGCATGAAACTATGCTCATTGTTTGCTGGTTTGCATGAGCTACTACTGCAGTCATATGAGGCTTATGATCTTGGGCATCTTGGAAGGTTTAACATGAATCTGCAGCATTTCTAATTTCTGTTGTCAGGCTAAAAGCCACAATCTTCATTGATCTTGAATTTATTATAAAAAGACCTTCTGGTTCAATTGTTCTTTGGTGATTTATTAATTTAAAACTGTGTTTTCCTCCCCAGAACATTTGTGGGACCAAGCTTTTCAAAATTCCAAATTAGAGTAATTTCTTTTAGAACATTGAGTTTGTATTCTGCTCACTCCTTAAAGCATCTATTTAGGTAAATTCAGGCAAGATTCCGAACTACCTTGCACATATAAAAATTGGTCTGTGGTTGAGAGGATTTATACAATGGCATACATCAAGCTTGCCTTCAGCCTTCCTGTGTGATAGACTACACACTCTAGGTGCTGGAACTGGATTTTGTTCTCCGTCTTCATTTCTTGGCTTTTATAATCATAGAATTGTTACTAGCATAGTGGTGCAATGGTGAGCCGTTAAGGAGGCAAGCTTATTTTATGAGTTCTCTGGATTATTAAATCTCAACTCTTCATGTTAGGCTTCTTTTATAACATGCTTCACATGTCAATAAATAATGGATTTTGTAAGCTTGTAGTTAACAGATCTTGTGTTAGTCTTCTTATGAATCATGTTTGCAAAAGAACCAAAGCAAACAAATAGATGTAAGCAGTAGTGTGCATGTCTCTTCCAAATGGCAAAGGAGTTATTTTCTAATCACTCTGTTTGCTGCAAAGTTGACTCTCAGCATTATTTTTCACTTCTTTCTTTGCTCTCATTCTGGTAATTGTTAATTATGTGGCACTAGATACAGAAGAACAAGTTTGTCTAAATTCGGAGTTATGGCATGCTTGCGCTGGACCACTAGTTTCATTGCCTCCTATTGGAAGCCGGGTGGTATATTTCCCACAGGGCCATAGTGAGCAGGTCAGCTATTTTACTTATTTCTAAATTGTTGCAAGGCAGTAAGCAATACAGTAATCTTCTATTGCTCTGAATCCAACTTCCTGAGTGTTATTTGATGAGCAATTTAGCTTATAGTGCTTGGAACAGGTCACATTTTATTCTTCGAGGCATGCTTTAATGAAGGTTATCTGTGCAGGTGGCTGCATCAACAAACAAGGAAATTGATTCCCTCCCCAGCTACCCAAGCTTACCTCCTCAGCTGGTGTGTCAGCTGCATAATGTTACTATGCATGTAAGTTCATCTAGATGTTTGTCATTGTTTTCTTGTCTAATATGGTGATCATTTGCTAATTAATGAATATGCATTGTCTATAGGCTGATGTAGAGACAGATGAAGTTTATGCCCAGATGACATTGCAGCCACTAAGCCTAGTAATGAACTTTCTCTTTTCACTCATTGCCTTATTATTATGCTGACACTTGATTGTTCTGATTGCATACCTTTGCATGATGTCTGCAGCTAGAGCAGAAAGATCCTTATTTACCTGCTGAATTGGGTATGCCAAGCAAACAGCCAACAAATTATTTCTGTAAGACATTAACCGCAAGTGACACCAGTACGCATGGTGGATTCTCTGTTCCTCGTCGAGCGGCAGAGAAAGTGTTCCCTCCACTGGTAGATTTTGCTTGCTAGGACAAGTTTGAATTGGCATTCAGTTTCACAGAACAATTGGCCATTCTTTTTGGATTTAGATAGAACATATCCTGATTCTTTTATCCTTATTTGGCTGCATTATTCTGTAGGACTTTGCACAGCAGCCTCCTGCACAAGAGTTGATTGCAAAGGACCTCCATGGTAATGAGTGGAAGTTCCGCCACATCTTCCGAGGTATGTGTTAGCAGTATCTTTAGCATCATACTGTGTGAGTCATGATTCATAAACTGTCCCATGTGCTGCAACATTAGTCTGACATTTTGCATTGAAGTAATCCTCTGCAAATGTTGTAGGCAAATTTGCAATATCGTAAAGTCTTTGTTACTCTCTGCTTCAGAACCTTAAGTTGCTTTACCATTGAGAAAGATTGAACTTAAGGTTTCCTTATTTTAATATTACAAGCTTTCATCTTGTGAGAAAGTTGCTTTTATGAGAGATTTGGCACTAATATAGGGACAACACTACCGTGAGAGGTGGCTTTTAGAATAATTTTGTAGAGAGCAATTACAGCAAGTTGGAACAATACTTGAGAAGACGCTGAGGGTAAATTATCTTGGTTGACTTAGACGTGTTGCAGATGCCATATTGTGCGGTCACAGCGAGTGAATCTACTGATGGGGGTTCCACTATGGAATAGGAAGATCAAAATCGATAAAATCAGTGCTGGAATAAAAAAAATAGTCAGTGGAGGATTTGGTCCTTCTTGTTGATATAGCCCAGTTGGTAAATGATGTCATAAGAATTGCAGCCTTAAAATATGATACTATGTTGTTTGTTTCAAAGTAGATGTCATAAACGATATGATCTGTAGGTTTAGTTGTAATTAGCCTCTTGTTTGCAATGACCAGATCCCGACAGCCTATGTTGTGTTAGGAACATACAGATTATTCGATTCCATTTGCCGAACGGGCTTCAAGTTTAAGTTCCATTTTCTGTTGGGTTTTGTGATTATTGCTTAATAGGAATCAGTATCCAAATGCCCTAGTGGATATGGGTTGCTTCAGTCTAGCTGTGAAGAATATAATCATTTTTGTCCATGTTTAATCTGTCATCTCTTCATGCTAAAGTTGAATTAATAATGTTCTATAGCATAATGATGTCATTACATGTACTACATATGGTTCTAAACAATAACTTCCATATTCTGTTAATACTTGTAGTTCATAGACATCTTCCGATAGCCGTTTTGTGGTTGTTTGCCATTTTTAGATTGGGCTAGCGTGTTTGACATGATTGATTACTCACTAAGGATGTGATTATTCTCCTCATGCAGGTCAGCCAAAGAGGCATCTCCTTACAACAGGCTGGAGTGTTTTCGTGAGTGCAAAGAGACTTGTCGCAGGGGATTCTGTACTTTTTATATGGTACTATTACAGATAACTTTTTTGGGCATTGTTAATGGCTTCTTTTGATCTAAATACTAGAAGTTTTTGTTTCAATAGGAATGATAACAATCAGTTACTTCTGGGGATTCGGCGTGCTAACAGACCGCAAACAGTTATGCCTTCATCTGTTCTGTCTAGTGACAGCATGCACATAGGGCTTCTTGCTGCAGCTGCTCATGCTGCTGCTACAAACAGCCGATTTACTATATTTTATAACCCAAGGTAAATATGGCATCTCAGATATCTGTGTTCTTTGGTTAGCTGATTAAATGTGATCCCATATCCTTTCAGGGCAAGCCCTTCTGAATTTGTTATCCCACTAGCTAAGTATGTTAAAGCAGTTTATCACACCCGTGTTTCTGTTGGTATGCGTTTCCGGATGCTTTTTGAGACAGAAGAGTCAAGTGTTCGACGGTAGGTTTGTGTTTATTCTCTTGTCTTATCCATTTTGGTTGTTGAGCATTTTATTTGTAGTTGCACACTCAAGTGTGACACTTGTTTGTTGATAATCTTTTCCTGCTCCCTTTGTTATTACCACATGCAGAAGGTTTTACTTGGTCCATCTCTTTTGGCATTTAATAAGATTCCAATTCATGATACTTTCTTCATTCATAAACAGATATATGGGAACAATTACTGGGATCAGTGATATTGACCCTGTCCACTGGCCAAATTCACATTGGCGTTCTGTGAAGGTAATTTTTTCTGCAGTGTCCAATTTTACTGACCAGAAGAATCTCCTTCTGAATTTAAAGAATTTAATTGTCCAGGCTAAAGTTCTGGTTTTTCTTTTGTAGGTTGGCTGGGATGAGTCAACAGCTGGACAGAGGCAGCCCAGGGTGTCGCTTTGGGAAATTGAGCCTCTAACAACCTTTCCAATGTATCCAACTTCTTTTCCTTTCAGGCTCAAGCGCCCATGGCCTACTGGATTGCCTTCCCTCCATGGTATACCTTATGATTTCGAGCAAAAATAGTTACAGCACTAAATTTTTTTCAGCTATATTAATTATTCATGGACTAAACCTTTCTTTTTTCTAGTACACTACCATTCATCTTCTTACTAGTACTTCCAATTATTTAGGTGGAAAGGATGAGGGCATCTCTCTCAATTTACCTCAGATGTGGTTCCAAAATGGTGGAAATACAGGATTTCAGTCGCTGAATTTTCAGGGCATCAGTGTTACGCCTTGGATGCGGCCAAGGTTGGATAATCCGCTTCTTCCTCTGCAGCCTGACATGTACCAGACAATGGCTGTAGCAGGACAGAAGATGAAGATTGTGGACACTGCAAAAAATGTATCACCTGGAATGCTGCAATTCCAGCAAACTCAGAACATAACTAGCAGAACTTCTCCTATAGTACCAAGTCAGGTTCTACAGCATGGCCATTCTCAAACTCCACAAACCTTTCGTCAGAATATTCAAGTAAACCAGGTGCAAGACCAGTCCCAATCGGAATTTCTTCAGCATCAGTTGCAGCACAGATGCTCATTTGGTGAGCAGCAGCAGGTTCCACGACAGCATCAAACACAGCATCATCGACAAATTCAACAGCAGAAAATTTTATCTAATCACCAGAAAGTTCCTGATGGAGTATCAGCCTTGTCTCAACTTCTTTCTGTGTCACAATCTCCGTCAACCACATTGCAAAATATGTCCTCATTTTCCCAGCCACAGAACTTTCCTGACTCCAATGGTAACTCTATCTCAACAGCTAGTGCCTCCCCCCTGCATAGTATTTTGCATCAGTTGTCTCCAGAGGAAGCATCAAATCTACTTAGTTGGCCAAGAGGCAACCAAATTATGACTTCTAGTTCCACATCCTCAAAACGAATGGCTGTTGCATCAATGATTCCATGTGAAGTTCAGTGCATGATGCCTCAGGTGGAACAACTAGGTGCATCACAACCGACCATTTCTCAGCATTCTGTGATATTGCCACCATTTCCCGGAAGACAGTATGTGGTGGATCAAGATGGTAATATGGATGGTCAGAACCATCTGTTGTTTGGTGTTAACATAGACTCATCATCACTTCTAGTGCAGAATGGCATGTCAAACCTTGGCCATCTCAGCAATGAGACTGATTCAATGAACATGCACTATGCTGCTAGCAATCTTGTGGGTTCCTCGGGAAATGATTTTGGACTGAACCAAGCATTTACTGTTTCTAATGGTTTAGAGCAACCAGGACTCTTGCAGGCTCCTGAGAACGTGGATTCGTTGAACCAATCCAGTGGAACCTTTGTTAAGGTTAGTGATTTATTCCTCACTGAGCTCAAGTTGATTCCATTTCTCTCTGGTCTGGATCTATTTTATGATGGAACTGACTTGAAAATTTCGCATTTCTGAAAGTTTAAGAACAATGCTCTAGAATTGACTTTGACATCTAATGAATACCAGATATATGGATTTTCTTTTTCATTTTTATGGAATATAATGGACAACAAACGCTCCCACAGTGTCATGCACGTTTTTTTGGTAGGATTCCGATTTTGTTCAGTTGCTTTCCAAAGCAATCAAGAATTGGTTTGTCGCTTCATTGTTTAGTGGATTACTTTCCATCGTCTTTTTACAAGAGATTTGGTGCCTAGCTAAACATTCTTGTGTAGAAGTGAATGATCAATGATTATTCACTACAGAGACTTGGAAGAATAGTATTAACAAGTTATCCAACACTTCCATAAGTTACTTAACATGATTAGAACACGATTTGCCAATCGAACCAGGGTCTTGTGGAAGGTCACTGGACATCACAGGTTTATGAATCAGTTTAATTTATAGACACAGTTTAATTTATGCTACACTGTCAACTGATCAGTTTAATTTGCAACCACAGGTTTATAAATCAGGGTCTTGTGGAAGGTCACTGGACATCACCAAGTTTAGCAGTTATCATGAGCTGCGTAGTGAGCTTGGGCGTCTATTTGGCCTCGAAGGCCAGTTGGAAGACCCTTTGAGATCAGGCTGGCAGCTTGTATTTGTTGACAGGGAGAATGATATTCTTCTTGTTGGCGACGATCCCTGGCAGTAAGTCAATTCTGATCTCATTTCCTTTCATATTTTATGTTCATAGTCACTTGCGCCAAATTCTCTCTTATCATTTATCTCTATCCACGTGCGCGCGCGCGTGGATCTTATACCGCTTAATGTGTTGCTTTTTCTCGGAATTTACGCTGCTTCATTGGTGTCTCCAACCGAGAACAGTTCATCCTTTTCTGTTTTCAATTTTTCGTCTAGAAGCAATTAGATTGAAGTTGAGGAACTTGATATTAACCATAAGAATTTAAAATTATTCTTTGATTTGATATTTCATGCATGCTTCTTTGACGCTTTTACGATTGTTCTGCCTCCTCCAGGGAGTTTGTGAATAATGTATGGTGCATAAAGATACTTATGCGGCAGGAAGTGCAGCAGATGGGCAAGCCGAGTGCGGATTTCCTCAACACAGCTCACGGTAAAAGGCTTCCGAGCAATAGCTGTGATGAGTACATCACCCGGCAGGATTCAAGAAGCCTAAGCAGCACCGTGACAACATCCGTGGGGACACTGGAATACTGAATGCGAAACTTAGAAGTCGTCACAGCTCATTACCATCTGTTTACTCCTACCTTTTCGCTGCCGTTTCTCATCTTAGTTGCGCAAATCAGGTGTGAGTAAGCTAAGGTTAATGTATCGATGTCTGGTACCTGTATCATATGATATCTCTCATAATACCGGTATATATGCTTCCGGTACTTGTTTACATAGAACTATGTAGGTTTGTTTGATTTGAGTGTTAGAACAAGCTTCTTTCCTCCTCTAGTTTCAGATATTTCTGTCCTTGAGACATTTTTGTTGCGTAATTATTGGGTCCCAAATTCTGATTCTGCTTAAGAGTGTCTTCTGCACAGTGACATAATTGATTGGAATTATTGATAGACAATTTGGTTTGAGCTATAAAAAAAAAACCTTTGTCATTCCTATTTTCTCTCTCACATCATATATATATATTAAAAATTTTCCAGTTCAGTCCTTTTCATTGCGAAAGTGAAAGGTAGATTTGGATTCAGTTCTGGTGCTGTGTCGATGTTGACACTTTAAAATGGAGGCCACCATCTCGGAGTGAGGGTGATTGGGTTCTTCTTCTGCACATAAAGTACCACCATATGGCCTCCATTGATTACCACTCACCATCGCCATGGCATCTTCCGTCACCTTTCATCTCTATGTGGTGATTCCCCTGTCGCTTTCGTATCCATGGTTGGGGGCCTCAGATCTCTATCTCTGCTTTTGACCACTTTGTGCTCCCAAAAGTATCTTTCCCACTCACTTCTGCTGCATCACGATATCTCACACTGCACTCTGATGCCACGGAAAAGTAGAAACACTGGGTTTTGATCAGATGGGCGACCTCTAAACTATTTGAATGGGGTGTTTGGCCAACAAGCCAATCAAACTGGAGATGGAACTACAAGTAGGAAAGAATACAGTGATGGTCTTAGGGATTGCCCATGTACATGAGACACTTTATAAGAACAGGAGGAAATTTTCTGGGTAGATTAGATCTGTGAGGGTTTGATGGGATCTAAGAGAAGCCACCACAGCATAAGTAATTTGGCTTAGAAGAAATTTGTCCGGTTCGGCGTATGTGCTCAGCCTTGTGAGCTGTTCTGGATGCTTGCTTATTCATCCGGGCGCGAGCAGCTGCTTGTTTGTCGTCCACCTGCCGCTGTGTCATAGCTAGCTTTTCTGCCATCTTCTCGACGGCGCGAGCTCTAACTCGTTCTGCTTTGGCCTGTAGCATCGCTCGTAAGAACTCATGTCGACATATTAGTAAAGCAAGATGACATATTTCTGCTTGCAGAGCAATAATATAAAGAGCCAAAGAACCATCTCGCCGAGTACGCGTGCCAAGTTCATCAGTTTGATGTTCATTTGGTCGCACTCTCTACTCTTTTCTAGTTGTTGGAAATTTTCATGACTTCTTGAAGTTACGGGACTTAAAAATGTTGTTTTCTACTCAGCAAGATTAGTTGGCATTAAACTTGTTGCACCATGTTCGTAAAATTATCATTTTTCAGATGCCACAGATGACGAGTGTTGCGAAAATAATAAAAAGCATGAGCAGAAAAAATAAAAGAAAAGTACCTCGATCCTCTTCGTTTTAGCTTCAATTTTCGCTTTCAGATGACACTCCCACGCTTGGATCTTGACTTCTTCGCGTTTGTATCTGAAGAACACAGCATTACATGCAAAAAACCGAAATAACCAGACAACATCAGGTAGCAGTTCATGTGCAACAACACTTGGTTTAAGGTGAAGGCTTGGACTGAGCAATTTTCAGAGCATTCTTTACAAGGATTCTGTCATTTATTCTTCCCACACCATTACATGAGTTCCTTGAGAAGCACAGCTGCATCTATTTTTGACACTATGGGTTCTAAAGAAGCTCAATACCAGACCCTAGAAGCGACAATTCTTTAATTGGCACCTATTCATATGAAGAACTCTTTAGTGCAATTTCCAAGGATTGGCTGCATAATCCCCTTTTTTGCTGGTTTGTACAAAAGAATCAGAAAATTTCTTTAGGCCTTGACAAACTATGTGAATCTCAGATGACTCATCTTATGAGTTCAATATACAGAGGAAAATGCAATCTGAAGTGACATATGGACCATTTTATTTACCAGCAAGTGCTTAACATTCTAAGACGGTGTCTTGCTTGAGGTGCACCAAACAAAGTGAAACTTCATAGGCAACAGTTTAGCGAACCACATTGTATCAGAAACTATACTCTCAACACCATTCCTGTTGGCACCAATGTCGGCCTACTAAAGTTTCATTTCCACGACGTTTGTGCCATTTCAAAGAAATGCTGGTGTCAGCAATCGTCATATTGTTTTTTTAGTATAGATTTCTTCTTAAAGCCTAAAAGAAGCATAAATTCATAAAAAAAGTGATCAGAAATAGCATAGTGCCAACTCCTCAGCCTCGATAATAACCGTTATTGGTTGGAAGCATCATCATCATTTCTCTCATAGCAGCAAATGTATTACAAGTTTCGAGCTTAGTACCTGGCCATATGCCTAGTGTTCTCAGCTTCCTCCCATGCTGCAGCACAGGCTTCGTATTCCTTGTCTGTTGGATCAACATCAAGAGCTTTGGGCGAGGGAGAACATTGTTCTACCTCTTCTTTACTAGCCCAGGAAGCAATGTTCATCTTTCCTAGTTGTATGCCAAGGGCCGCTATTTCTCTTCTTATTTTCAGCCGCATTTCTCTCTCAGTCAATTTATCTTTGCCACCTTTAGTTTCGGAATCTTGTTCTGTGTTCTTCATCTCCTCGGTAGGCAACGGTGAAGCCACTCCTTGTCTTGGAGTTGATGGCAAAGAAGAAATGGAGCTTCGAGTGGGAGTTATTGATCCAAGTGGAGTAGGTATCGGAGTCATTTCCGTGCCTATATCTCTCATTGACACAGACTGCATAGGTGGAACAACTGCAAGATACAAGTATTCAGATGTATGTAAACCAATGGAAAAAAAGCAGAAAACAAACAACAACTGAAGATGCTGACAAGAAATTCTGCATATCTCATCAATTCTTATTTGGCAGCATGTTGACTTTCATCCAGTTTAAGAAATCGTCTTTCACATAGAAAAGAGTTCTTATGAGGGCATTCATTAAACTTCAGCAGTAACTAATATCTTTTCTGCACCTATTCATACTCATGACAATGAAAGATTACACTGCAACAATCAGGTATAGCGAAAGCTTCAGCAGTCTTAAAGGCAAGATTGTTGCAATTGACGTATACAATGAGCATACCTGTCGGTTCACTGGCGAGCCTCTTCATTCTTGAAAACTCTTGATGATCTACTTCTTCTCCTGACCGAACAAAAGAGAACTTCTCTGCCACATCCTGTGAAGCAGTTTGGTTGAATTCATTCCTCATGCTATCCAGAGCCTGGACAACTGAAGCCTTATGTTCTGCAATTGTGGAATCCATCTCAACCCTGCGCAAAGAACTTGTTTGATGGCCCCCCTCATTCTGTGCAGGAGTCTTCTTCTTGACACTTGGGCTTGCTATTTGTCGATTTATTATCCATTTTTCCGCGTCGTTCCACTTTGACGGAACATGCCTAGAAAAGAGGCCCAGAGATGGCTGTTGAATTATTCTCTCGACACGATGAAATTCAAAGGCAGAGGCAGTGTCGTTTCCACTGTGGTGACAGTTACCACCCCCTTCATCAAGAGTCCTTACTGGGTGTATGATGCTCAAGTTGCTGTTTGAATAAGCTTGATGGGGAGCACTTCTGCAGTAATCCTGCTTGATACAACCGGTGTTAATCTTTTCGTTTGACAGCGATCGATTAACACTATCGAAACTTGATGACTCTTTATCATGTAACTCTGCGGCAGAAGCATCTGAATTTGCAATATTCTCAGGCCTTAAAGCCCCTTTAAAGTCCTTAGAGCTTTCTGTCATCAATATCAAAAGCTTCATCACCGACATTGAGACGACTTCAAGATATGTATGTGCGTATATATACATAATTAGGCGATCATACAAAAATGAATACTGACCGAAGGAGGTAATTTTCACTGACCTTCCTTGTCGGTGTCGCCAGCTAGTAAGCTGTTCCTTGCAAACTTCATGTCCTCATTCTTGGATGGAGACATCTTTTCCGAATTGCTCCCTCCCTTTCTTGCGCTGTTACGGGGCCTAAGTAGCTTCATCCTCAATTTAGTCGGAGAAAGCAATCCAATCTGCATTCATAAGAGAAGGCTACAATTCAAGCTTCTGTCTTCGGAAAACTAAAAACTAGATGCTTGACATAATGCAACAACGTAAATTTCACAGATATCCCCCACTGTAAGCAATCAGTATGATGTAAAAGGGAGCATCCCATTCTAAGCTCTTGTGAGGAGATACTTCTCTTGCAGCTTGTTGCTGTTGCCGAGCATTTGTTGTCATAGCATATATGGAAAAAAATAGGTCGAATTAATCAAAGCTAACATACTATTAACATTGTTGTGAAGAAAATTGTAAGCAACATCACTAAGAGCAGTACACAAAGATTACAAGATATAGTCTGCAAGGGAAAAAAAGAAGGAAAATTCTACAATCCAACAACCAAATGCACGCAAAGCAACCAAGAACCATTCGAGATGAGATTTAGATATACTCGCCTTCGGTTCACGGACATAACAAAAGCTACGCATCGAAATCAAGCCCATCAGAGCTTGAACAAAATCTACACATAACTTGCCAATTGATTGCAGAAAAATATCTAAAAAATCCACCGCAAATGATCACCAAACTAACATTTCTCACACTGCACAATTTGTGGGGGAAGAATGCATCAATCTAAGAGTAACATCCACACAATGAACACAAAACCAAATCAAGACAAAGTAAAAAACATAATGGGAAAACAACGAAAGCTTCAATCTTGTGCACTAATTCGTACGACGAGGGCGGCAGAGTTCGTACCTGCACTTTGCGAATCCTCTCATACTCCATGGCCGTGCTGCGAGAAAGACAGCGCGAGCGAGCGAGCGATGAGGCTGTGTTCTATGTAGGCCGGCAGGGGTCACAAGCGAGTCCGGGAGTCGGCGATGTTTTCAAATCCTCGCGAGTTATTTCCAGGCACCTCGTGCGTTGGACCTGACACGCACGCGTCTCGCGTGTCTCGGCCGAGCGTTGAAACATAGAAATGCCCTGTTGTCAAAGAAACCGGCAGGCGGGGCCTGCAGTGGGCCCGTCGCAGCTGGCCATTGGGATACTACGCTTTCGTGGTTGGACGCTCGGCCGAGACACCCTGGCCGGTCCACTTCACCTTCTTCGTTTCCTCCTCGCCTTCGTCGTTGCACGAGTCGTGTCCGTTGGGGAAGCCGACGAGAGACGTAACGCTTTCCTTCCTCTCTCCATTACTTACGGCCTCGTCCTCTTGGTCGCCTCTGGCCATCACCACCGTTGATCATCCATCATCGGTAACTCTACCATCAGCGTTTAAAACATGTAGCTGCCGTCCAATAAGAACACGCCTCCTTCCCTTCTTCGCCGGGCGGTGACTCGGGCCCCAACTCAGTGTTGTCCACACAGGGCGACCGCGAGTTAAAGCCATTGAAGTCCGGCCGGTCCCGCAACTGATCGCGTCGACGGTTTGGAGCAAACGCGGTCAAACGATTCACACCCGAGCCGACTCAACCGAACGAGAGCCGCTGCCCCGCCGACACTCCTCGCCGAGTCTTACCGAGTACGGCTCCGCTTCGGGCCTCTCAAACCTCCACTTCCCCCTTTATAATGTGGTCAAACGTGCTTCCCAACACCAAAAAGCCACCCCCCTCGCCGTTCCTGTTTCAGAGCACGCCACAGTCGGTGTCAGGCTTCGGCTTCGGCACCGGCGACTCACACGGGTACGTGTGACGAGGTTTGCACTCATCATTGGCACGTGTCCCTTTGTTCACGGAGTCACCAACATGGTAACATGGGTCAATTATCTCACTAATTAGACCGGATGGGCCGAACTGGCTCACCATGGGCCGGCCCACGAGATGCCGCTTCACTCTGCCCATTAAATTTGAATTCAAAATTAATCACATACCTTCTGTTTCCCTCCTCCCCTGCCCTGCCCTCTTTCTTCCACGCTGCGGGGGCGACTCCGGCGGCGGCGGCGGCGGAGACGAGCGTTCTGAGCCCACCGAGAAAGCTCAACCTCTTCATCGCCAAAGTATGCGTTTGCTTCCCCAGCTCTTTTATCTCTAGTGTTCTTTTTTTTCTTCACTCATGGGTTGTTGAAGTGTGAAGACGTTTCAATGGTGGCTGCAATTAGCTACTCAATTCTCCTCCTTTCCGTAAAGATTTAGCCTATTACCAGAGAGAAGATTTGTATAATAAAGTTCTCACCCTTATGAGACTCATTAATACTTGCATTTAAATTTTTTTCTCATAAACACATAACCCTGACTTTAATTCAATACAAAATTAATGCATGTACGAAAAACCCTCTTTTTTGTCATCATTTTGCTCATGAAATTATAGTTTCCAATCGTACTTTTGTATGATCAAGTTCCTCATGAGACTTTTCTCGTGTATGTCATATTACCTTAAACTATTTCATCACGATTATTGTATCATATCACCTCCAAGTGATATCTTCATTGTATTTTGATTTTTGTAAGATGAACTCAGACTATGATCTCTTTGTGTGGCCTCTGCTAGCACATTGTAGGCCTTTTATCATATTTAATTATGATTATTTCTTTGGTAATCGATTTTCATCCACTTGATCCTAAGTCACACACGGATAAAGCACAGTTTTAGAATAGTCTATCACCCAATAGATTTTGAAGTTCATTAATTTTGCTAAAATTGGTACGTCATTGCTTGGATCATAGGTCTCTGCCCCCAACACAATCTCTGTTATGCATCGCCTCCTTTGCGATAACTTAAATGACAGTACTACGACATATTTCTTAAGAGTACTCGCTTTAACGAGCTCTTACCTTATGTTAAGGCCTTTTGATTCAAACTTCACATCTTTAAATTGAGTTGCTTTAATCCCTCCATTAACTACTTCGTCAAGATAAAGTACATATACCTCGAAGCTCCCTTCGACCTTGGTATTATGCAAGATGAATTTGCTCCATCAGAATGAGGAATGCATAGAACGACATGATCGTGCTTTTATCTCTGTAATAGTTCATATCCTTAACTTTTATCGAAGGAAAGTTTTGCACCTTTGCTTCATGTTCCGTCTTCTATATCAACTCCCTTCATATGACTTAGACACTTCACTAAATTATACCAAAGTTGCTTTGCTCTTTTGTTTGCATTAAGTTGATGGTGGTCTTCCCTCTCACAATTCCACGAGTCAACCCTCCATTGAATCCGACCTCCACATCAATTCTAAGTGTATCTTCGTTTGATGTTGCCTTGGGTTGTTCTCCTACTTGATCTTGTAATGCATCCACCAATGCATTATTTTATGTAAGATTATGCGACGACTCATTAATGCTCACTCAGTTCATTAAGCTTTATAGAGCTATCGTCTTAAGACACCCCCCTTAACATATGTGATCTATTGCATATGATTTTCCCTCTAGAAACTAGAACTTATCTCTCTTGGATATATATCTCGTTGGAGCAACTTTTCTTTTTACATATTTCCCTCTAGAAGTTTCAATGATCACCATCCCCTTGGGGTACTCTGCCTTGTTGAACAAACTATTCATTATTCTATCACCACGAATATACTTACTAGATTGTGACTTTTTGTCAATATAGCCATCGCTGCACCCCTTAAGGCATAACAACATATTGAATCTACTAAACACTTCAGTCTTATATGGACATATCATTCACATGTTGAAGATAAAGTTTTTATGCTTCATGACATTAAGTTGTGATCACCTTGGGATGGCCACGGGTAGTCCATCATCCACTTATAAGCCCTTGCATAAGTATCAAACTCTTTGAGTTAGTAATTCCTCTAAACTGCATGAGATTTGCACAACTCTTTCAGTTACGAAGTAACTCATCCCTCCTTGCATGCTCTCATCGTTTGCTAAGCGTCACCACTTGCCTTAAACATCATTAAGTTTAGTTGTCAATGTTGAGCTGTAGCTTGAACTTAGTCATCGCAACTTTTATACCTTACATGTTCTTTTCAACTCACTTGTCATTGCGATGTCTCTCATGTAAATGGTTGGTCATTCCTTTGAATATCAATCTCAAATATTCTCTCTTCGAAGTGACTCATTTCCTTATATCTCTGTGTTCATTTCTCTCAAATGATTTCGTATGCTGGCTACTCTAAATTCAATCATACTAGGTCCACACGTTTTCATATCAAGTGTTTCCAAGTGTGATTGTCTTACTCTAATACTATGTATCATAGACTTAGTTGATTTTATCTAAATCGTGTGGTATCATTACATGTCCATTCATAAATGATCAACCTCGTTGAGACCTCTTAATAACTTATAAAAAAATGATGAGATAGATAAAATATTTAATTTGGGATCTCACAAATAAATATTTTAATAAATACTTGATAGATAATATAAATTACAGAGGGTCCAACGTGGTTTGTCACGGCTAAAAGAATCCCCACAAATATATATATATATATATATATATATATATATATATATATATATATATATATTAATTACGGAATAAGATTTTTATATAACTGACTGCTGTGCCGAAAGACTCCGTACGAACCGGCGGCCACGACGAGCTGAGGAGCGATGCACGGCCGGCCGCGGAAGGACCCACGGCCGAAGGACGCCGCCGCGAAAGCTGCGCATCTCCGCGATCTCCAGGCCCAACTCCTCCAAAACCACCGAAATCGCACGTAATCCCTCTCCGTCTTCCCCGGATGATCTACTAACTCTCCCGCAGTCTTGATCCTCGAGGCGCCGCAGGTACACCAAGGAGGCACTTGCTTCTTGCTCGAAGCTTTTGGAGATCAACCCCGAGGTCTACACCCCTTGGAACTACCGGAAGCTCGCGCTCCAGCACAATCTTGATGGGGTCACCGATCCCGACGCCGTCAAATCGGCGATCGAGGACGAGCTAAGAGTCGTGAGCTCCGATCCGTATTTTTCTCAATTGGCGCAGTAGTTCTCAAGTTCTGCTCTCTTTTTCATCAGCGAGTTTTTGATTTTGAAGGTGGAGATAGCACTGAGAACGAATCCCAAGTCCTACGCGGCATGGTACCACCGGAAATGGGTGCTCGGTCGCAGGCTCATGCCGGTTGAATTCGAGCGTGAGTTCAGGCTTCTGGATCTGCTGCTGAAGGTGGATCAACGGAATTTTCACGGATGGAATTACCGCAGGTCTACTTTTGTTTCTAGGGTTTTCTTTTTCTGGTTGTATTAGTCGTGGGGATAATTTGGATCAAGCTTTATTAGAATCTTACCCTATCTGTTCTTCAGGTTTGTTGCAAAGTTGAAGAATGTGCCAGACGAGGAGGAGCTTAAGTTCACAAAGAAGATGATTGACACTAATTTCAGCAACTATTCAGCCTGGCATAATCGTAGGTATGGACCATATAGTTCTTTCTCCTTTTTGGAGAAGATGGAACACATAGTTCTTTGTTCTGTTCTTAGGGCCCTCTAATAGTCATACGAGGTGTTACAATAATGTAGTAGTTTTCTTCAATCTTTCTCATATTTGTAAGCCAATGATATGCATCTGCATTAGAAATACAGATTTTGTCTGGTATGCAGCTTTCTAGATGGACAAATGAGTTGCAACTTAAAGATGCATGTATTATATGTTCTACTACTCAGACAAATATATAGTTTTGGTGTTAAATAAACATATTTTTTTTTTTGAAATGCTCTTCTCGATCCTTTAACACTTGTAATTGTAATTGATTATTCTTATTCATCAAGGATGAATCATTTGAAAGATGAATAAGGATTGGATGTGTAGGTTAACAAATGAATGAACTGATTCTAGTAATGGCATCCAAATCCTATTGTTGGTCGAAGCTAAAATGCAGGAGCAATGTGAACTTTAAAGTTGGCAAAGCATATGTATTTTTGAGTACATTAAATTGAACATAACAATTGGTACTACAGTTTTGAGTGTGACAATATCTAAGAAATCGACATGCTTTGGCTTCATAGCCAAATCTGGAAAAGATGCAATGTTTTGTATACAAACATCTGGGACTTGAGGCTTTTTTGTTGTATCTGTTTCCAGTAGATAAGTCCTTGGTTCAAACCCCTATAGTCAGCCTGAATCTTAACCATCAGTTGTAGTTTGAGTTATTATTGTATTATGGCGCTTGAAAGCAGCTTAATAATGAAGAAACAAATTAAAATCATAGTATAATGCTAAAAAAAGGCCTTTTTCCCGTAAAGGAACTATATTACGATATTGATGGTATCTTTATTATGTGTGTGTGTGTGTGTCTGCGTTTTTTTTTTTTTTTTTCCTCTGTTGTCTCATCTGTTGCATTTTTTGCTTGTATCTTCTGGTGGATGCAAAGCTTTATGCCATATGTTGTGTTAGGCTGTTAGCTAATTCCATTTTATCAAATCATGTTCACAGTGCACTTCTATCACATCTGCTAAAGAAAAAGTCCCAGGGCTTTGATTCTAAGAAGAATACTTTAACAGAGGAGTATGAACTAGTACATGATGCCCTTTTCACTGACCAAAGCGATCAAAGTGGATGGTTCTATCATCTCTGGCTTCTGGACCAGACAGTTTGTCTGGATGATCCACAGCTGATCTCATCATGGCCTACTCATAAATCGGATCTGATTTTATCCAAGAGCAATAAGATTGATGGTTACCAACTGTTTCCATCCTCAAATTCCAGTTCCTTCTCTTTATTGCATACAGGAACATTTCCCATCATTCTCTATTTCAATAAAGCTGTAAAAAATATAGATTCATCTACTGTTAGTGTCAGTTCCTTGTTTGTGACAAATGAAGATCTTAATTGGAGGCCACTCTCAACTAATAATTCAGGAGAAGCCTGTTGTTGGGTGACTTTTCTCACAGTTCCTGAGGAAAATTGCAGTAGTTCAACCTCTTATCCAGTTGAGGTTTGCCTTGATAGGTATAAGGATATTGTGTCATCAGATGTTTCTGATTGCAAAAATCCTTCAAAGTTCACATTTACAGTTACATTTAGGAGTCATAGTTTAGAACAGACCAGCAAAGAATCTGTTGAGGAAAATGTTGTCTGGAACTATGTTGATATATGTAACCCACAGGAAAGTCCTTGTTTGATGTCGTTTGATCAGCTAAGCATCAATGGGGACCATGCAGGCGAAGGTTTCAAGTGGAATTTACAGATATTGTCCAATGAGATAGAGCTTTTCAGGGAATTCAATGATGAAGATAGGTTTGTCCCCTTTGCCCCATTAAATGGCTTAAGAATTTTGCTTTGTGTTGTTTATATATTGGTGATTCATCTGTTCGTGACTTAAGGTTTATTATTATTTTTTGCAGTAAATTTGTGAAACTAACATTAGCAAGGCTCTTGGTTGCTCATGACTTGATGGTTCCAAATGGATCTCATAATCATATAAAGACTCATTCTGGTGAGGTCTTAACACTCTATGATGACTTGATGAAGTTAGATCCGTCACATAAAAGATACTATGAAGATGAACAAAGCATGGTTCTAATGGATCAGGTAAGACTGATGCTATAATTGTCTTAATATCTTTGAACTTCATTTATCAGATTGTGTACTTCTACAAGTGTTGTAGAAGATCATAAGCTGTGAAACTTCTCAAAGTCTCCAACAGAACAATTTATGATAATTAAAAGAATAAATGAGAAAATGCTGTTTATCTTGATGTTAAGCTTTTCTGGCTTGAAGGAAATGGTATGTGGGGTCTCAGCAACATTCTGCTTACATGAGTGTCTTCCTTGTGTTGAGCTATGACAATTAGTTTTGGATTATGACGATGAGTGTGGTTCAGCTAGGCAAGGTACAAACGATGGAATAAATTATATGTTAAATTTGGTCAAATTGAACACTATGCAATTAGTCCCAGTGTATAGTGCTACAGAACTTCTGGTTCATTCAAGAATCAGTAAATGGACCAGTTTCACCTGCATACTGGTTAGCATTGATTGAAAGTTGAAACTAATGAAATTTTAACCAGTACAAAAAGGGACAGTCCTGAAACAGAATGAACCTGTGGTACTGGTTCATATAAAAGTTTGAACAATGAACAATAGATCCTAACCTTCAACAGTTTCGAACTTTGAACTTGACTTTTCAAGGTAGTGAGAGAGAAAAGAGGAACAATACAAGGAAGAACTACCATTAACTTTCTCCACAGTTTCCTCCCTACTTTTTTCTTTCCCCACTTTTTTTTGCAATAAACCGTAGTATAACATTCCACTGTCCATAAGTTGGCTGGTGCCTGATATGGTTCTGTATTCAACCTTGTTACCAACATTAGAAATGAATGCATGCACATGTTGTATATAGTCATACTAATTAGTAACAATCTGAGGGCATTGGAGCGCTTGTGCTCCCTAGCTCATGGAGAGTACCAATTCAAATCAAAAAATTGAAAGTGATCTATACATGTACACCACAAAGAGTAACTTTCTCAGAGTTGTTTGTGATTCATCTAACTTATAAACATGTTGATGCTTCATAACTCATCAATACTATCTTTTTCTTGAGAAAAATCCTTGTAAATTTCATGGCAGCTACACCAATTGGCTTCATAAAAAAGATACAGTATGACCTAGTGTTGACTCAAATTTGACAGTAGCTATAAGGATTTAATCTACTTTTCCCCTGATGATTCAAAAGGAAAGATGGTTGGTGAGCAACAATCCAGAACTATATAAATGTGTTATCTGGTGATGGTTGGGGAGAAAATAATTCAAATTTGACAAGTTTATTATCTAAATAAATCTCCATGTAAGGTGTTGGTAAACAGGTTTTAGCTTTCTATTATTCTAGTATATAGCCCTCATAGTTATTTACTTTTTTGCTTAAATGAGCACAAGGCTCTATGCTCTACATGGTCATGCAGTGTACCTACTCTATAACTCCATCATTAAATGATGATCCAATTTTTTAACACCGCCATATATTCTTTAAATAGAAACATGCTTAATCAACATCATCCTTTTTTTGTTATCTTTGATACTGCTAGTCATTATTTGTGTGACTGTGTTGTTGGATTCTATCTGTTGCTATAATAACTAATGTAGTTTTAAAATTTAAATCCATGTGAATTGAACTTTGTATAAATGGTGTCAGTTAGAGGTTTTCCTCTCCCAGGTCCCCAGAGAAAATGTGCTCTATAGCTTCTTAGGATCATAAGCGAGACATTTTTCAGAGTAGATTATATGAAGCTATATCAGGAAAGATGCATGCAATTTATACCATCAGACATAACCCTCGAATTTTACAGAAAATATCTTCTCATAATTTGCATACGAACCTGTGATCCATAGGATTGCATAAGTAAGAAACTTTTTTCCTAACTAAATTTCATAATCAGGTCCAACCATGAAGCATGGACCTAGGATACACACAACATGGCATGCACACACCACCACTAAGTAATTGAGAAGTGGGCTTTGACATGGATTTTATATCTTCCATATATTGCTAATCTTTTTATATATGTAGATGTATCGTGTAGAGAGATGTTTATGAAGATATAGCACTAACATATTGTCTCAAGTGCCACAATTTTATCCTTTGGCTAATTTTGCAGCTGACTTCTGATAAAGATTCTTTAATTAAGCATTGTTGGCAATTTGATGAACCTACTTCCTCAAGTTTCCATCGCCAGTATTGCCTTCGGCTCAATGACCTATCGTTAACACGGATTGGATCTGTTAAGAATATATTGTGGGTCCAGATGCTAGATCTGAGTCATAACAAACTTCACTCTGTTGAAGGTCAGCCATTCTTGTCTCTTTCCAGATGCAGTAAAAGTAGATTTCTAATCATGTTGCTTCAGAAAATTTTCAATCACGAATAGATTTTTGATTTTAAGAGTCAAATTAAGCATGATATTGTGTTCCTGCTAGTGGATTCTTCATTTTAAATATTTAAATTCTCATGACATGATGCATCAAGAACAAGGTTTTCCTCCATTGCACTAAAACATGTGAATACTCCTCCCGAGTCAAATTAAGCATGATATTCTGTCCCTGCTAGTAAATTCTTCATTTAAGGATTTGAATTATCATGGACTGATGGCGGTGAACAAGATTTTCTTCTATTGCACTAAAACATGTGAATACTCATTGCTGCAGCACAAACTGTAGTTAAGTTTGATTTTTAGTGAATAAACATGTGTGCGTCTAATAAGTACTAAGATTTGTTACCAGTTGTTGACCTTCTACAAGTTACCCTGTTAATTATCTTATCCTTTTTTTTTTTTTCTCTTTAAGAAATCTGAATACTTTAGTTCTCCAGATGCGCCTTGAATGAGGCTCATCCATTGATAATTGTATTGATACATAGAGATTGGAGGTTGCTCGCTTTTTGACAGGTTTGGAGGCATTACAGCTTCTTGCTTGCTTAAACCTCAGTAACAATCAAATAAGCAGCTTTACAGCGCTGGAGCCCCTAAAGCTGCTGAGTTCCTTGAGAGTACTTGATGTCTCTTTCAACATGATTGGTGCTCATACGATCGACACAACAAGGTACCTCTGCTCATCTCCATTATCACATACTTTGGATGCAAAGCAACTCAACGTCGGATATGAGAAGGAAACTACGGAAGTGTGCGACCGCTGGGAAGTCACGTTGCTTTTTAGGGCGTTGCGCTTAACGCAACTGGATATAAAGGGAAACGCCGTCCTGAATGAGAAATTTAGTGTGTTGGCGACCGAGTTGCTTCCGTCTCTGAAATGGCTTGATGGGGAACGTGTAAGATGATCACAATCTGCCTTGAAAATTTTGTGAAGCTTTACATTTATACAATCTGCGTAGAAAATTTAGTGAAGCTTCATTTATCATGTTGTGCCTCATACTTCGCGAGATGTTTACCTTACGAAAGATAGGGCAGTGGTGTAGCCAATGAAATATGGAGTTGGATTACTTTGTTATTGACATAAATGACTTAACGATTAGAAGCTTATTCTGGCTTAGTGAAAATGATTATTGTAAAGTCTTTACTATTGCTGCTGCTTTTGTTTTTTTTTTTATTTTTTTTTCTTTTAGCGAGGGATGGATTGGACGGATGGTATGTTAAATATATTTAATAAAAAGACAATTACATGTTATGTTAAAAATATCAACCAATATGAATAATAATTTTTGTGAAATTATGAAAAAGGATGATAGAGATGGATTGTTAAAATTTTGATCAAGATCTTTCTAGATTAAATTAAGTTGATATTAAATTGAAATCATGTCAGTGGCTTAAATTAGTCCTGAGCGATGGTACTATCAAATCGATGGCGTAAGTTAGTCAAAAAAAAATATTATTTATCAATAAATAAAGTATTATTTATTTATAGTAACTCTTTGATTATTGTTTGAATCTATTCCTCTCTTTTGAGTTTAAAGGTTGTTGAATCTAATATTTTGATGATAAAATCAATTGATGAGTTTGTTGATCTAACATGTGTGTTAGAAACGAATGATGTAAGATTAACTATGACAAGGTAATACAATCATATGTTGGGCCGAAGTCAAGTTCAGTCATCGAGCCACGGCTCGAACGATGCAGTGGGAACTCACCAGGAGATCGTTGGAAACTCGTCGAAAGTATCGAGGGTTTGCTAGGAGTTCACCGGAAGCTCGCCGAAGGTATCGGAGGCTTGTCGAGAGTTCGTCGGGAGCTCATCGATGGTGATCGGGAGCTTACCGAGAATGCATCGGGGTTCGCTAGAAGATGTCCGAGACTCGTCGGGAGTTCGCCGGAGGTTACCGAGAAGATTGTCGGGAGTTGGGAATGAATGTCACTTGACACGTTGGTCAAATTGATTGTATTTGTATGCCTTAGTATGTGGTAGTTAGCATCGATTTGGTTTAGAGTCATTATCGAGTTAAGTTTGAAAGGAATCCAAATTAACTCAAGTGAGGCAAACCGGGTCCATGTTTGGGTTTGGATTGAGCTCATTTGGTTGACATGGAAAGAGGTCAACTAAAGGTACAAGTTGGGAATAGAAAAGTATAGAAAACACTTTTCCGAGATTTTCGATGGTAGTATCGCCAGTAGTACCACCTAGGTCGGTGATTATATCGTCGTTGCCTTGTTTTCAGGGCAACTTTCGACAGTAGTACCGCTAGCAATTATACAGCCCGTACTCAGATTTTTCGGATACATTTGAATTTTTTGCTTCATTTTCTGAAGTCAATTAGGGTCTATAAATACCTAAGTTTTCTTGTATTAAGTAAAAGATATTAAGCAAGAAAACTAAAAAAAATAGTGTGATAAAAGTGTGCAAGAAAAAGAAATGGGGCAAGGGAGTGAGCAAGAAAGTGTTGTAATCTTTGTGGAGGTCTCCCTTATGAGTTATAAGTATAATAACTGTAAGGTTTCTCTCCTGTACCAATGAAAAAGAGAGTGAGAAGTATAAGAGTTTGGTCTTCACTCGAAGAAGATCAGTAGTGGATCTCGACGGCCTTTGATAAAGAAGACTCGAGAAGTGGACATAGGCCAAGTTATGGGTGAACTACTTGAGTTTTTCTCTATTTGTTTAATTTTAGCATTCATTAGCTAAATCTAAATTTTTCGATCTTAAGTTTGATTCGCTCACGTATTCAAATTCCAAGAGACGCTTTCAATTTTCGATTTTGCTTTGAGCGAAAGTTTTATTAAACCAAAGTTTTCAACTTTGCACTAATTAGATTTTCTTAAAATAAACCCCACCCCCCTCTTAGTGTCAATTGATGCTTGACACCTCAATCCCCTTCACTTCTTTTTATTTCTTATTCATAAAGGGAAAGAAATATTTTTATGAGAAAATTATGTCTTTTATCCTATTTTACTAAAGGGGAACAATTTGCTCAAAATATTTAGATATAGTTATTATTTATGAGAAAAAATTTTAATGAGAAAACTTTTACATAATCATTATTTATGTACTATGAAATTTGGCATATCATGAAATTATATAATTTAAAATTAATTGTTCAATATTTCATCTTTTTGTTGATGAGAAAGGGGAGAAATGACACATTAATGACATATTTAAGAAAAATGATAAAATGAGTATTTTTTTATTGATAAATAATTTTTATTGATAAACAAAGGGTGAGAAATGTGATGTATGAATGATGTATGAATTTAAATGTAAATTTATATACTTAGAAAATCTTTGATGATTTGATGACTAAAAGCAAAATGTTTGAAATTGATGATTTGATCATTTCTAAAGTTGATAAATGAATATAATGTTACATTATTTGATCTTATCATGATACTTGAATTAAGAGTGGTGGTTCTCTTGAATTTAAGTTTACTCTATTTGAATAATGGCATGAGCATAGGGGAGTTAAGGTTTAACTTCTGTCATCAATTGGTTGTCATCATAAAAAAAGGAGAGATCATTGAATCTCAAATTTTGATGATGAAATCAATTGATAGGTTTGTTTATCAAACATGTGTGTTGGAGATGAATGATGCAGGATTAACTATGACAAGACAATATAATCATATATTGGGCCAGAGTCAAGTTCGGGTATCGGGCCGGGGTTCAGACAATGCAATGGACACTCGTCGAGAGATCGTCGAAAGCTCACCGAAGGTATTAGGAATTTGTCATGAGTTCATCGGAAGCTCATTGAAGGTATCGGGGGACTTGCCGGGAGTTTGTCGAGAGCTTGCTGAAGGTGATTGGGAGCTTGTCGGGAATGAAGCGGGGTTCGCCAAAAGATGATTGAGACTCATCGAGAGTTCGTCGAAGGTTACTAGGAAGATCATTGGGAATTGCGAGGGTCACTTGAAATGTTGGTCAAATTGATTGTATTTGTATGTCTTAGTATGTCGTAGTTAACATTAATTTGGTTTAAAGTCCTAATTGAGTTAAGTTTGGAATGAATCCAAATTAACTCAAGTGAGGCAAACCGGGTCTACATTTGAGTTTGGATTGAGCTTAGGTTGAGCTCATTTGGTTGACCTGGAAAGGGGTCGACTGAAGGTACAAGTCGAGAATATAAAAGTATAGAAAATACCTTTTCGGGATTCCCGATGGTAATACCGTCGATGGGTGACGTTTGTATTGCCCAGGCGGTGATAGTATCACCCAGGTGATGATGGTACCACCCAGGTCGACGGTTGTGCACCGTCGCCCTATTTTCATGGCAACTTTTGAAGGTAGTACTACTAGCGTCGACGATTATACTGTACGTACTTGGATTTTTCGAATATGTTTAAATTTTTTGCTTCATTTTCTGAAGTCAATTGAGGTCTATAAATACCCCAAGTCTTCTTGCATTAAGTATAAGATATTGGGTAAGAAAATTGAGAAAAATAGTATGTTAAAAGTATGCAAGAAAAAGAAAGAAGGCAAGGGAGTAGGCAGGAAAGTGTTATAATCTTTGTGGATGTCTCCCTTATGAGTTGTAGGTGTAATACTTGTAAGGTTTATCTCCTGAGCTTGTGGAAAGGAGAGTGAGAAGTGTAAGGGTTTATCTTCACCCGAAGAAAATCAGTAGTGGACTCCGACGACCATCGACGAAGAGGACTCGGGAAGTGGATGTAGGTCAAGTTGTGATCAAACTACTATAAATTATGAGTTTTTCTCTATTTGTTTAATTTCAGCATTCATTAGCTAAATCAAATTTTTTTGATCTTAATTTTGATTCACTCATATTTAATTTCCAATAAACACTTCTAATTTTCGATTTTACTTTGAAATAAGATTTTATTAAACCAAAGTTTTCAATTATTTCACTAATTCACCCCTTTTTAGTACCAATTGATCCTAACAAAAGCGATTCTAAATTATAAAAATGATAGATCTTATAAAAGGAGTGCGTCGAGATTCTCTCTTAAGCCTATTAAAAGGAGAAGCTATAACAATAGTAGTTGATCTTCGCTCGTTGAAAATAAAATTGATAGTGAAAGTTGATAGCCCCAAGAAAAGAGGAACCAAGAGTAGACGTAGGTCGAGAAAATTAAACCATTATAAATTGATTTATTACTTACTCATTTACTTTACTCGTAATCCTTATTCATATTTTTTATTAATCACGTTTGATATAAATTTATCAATCAAACTCTAAAATCGATTTTAATTTAATATAGTACTAATTCACTCTTGAGGGTCCTAACATGATTGAATCTAGCCACAAAATATACATCATCTTTGAACATAATTGTATTAGGCCATAGAATCAATAGGGCCAAATTAAACCATAAGCGTCCGTTTTACTTACCTCTTGTATGGCTAAATTAGATTATAAAACTTATATCTAATGTGATCAAAATTCGATCATCAATTGTTTTTTCTATATTCAATATGATTGAAACCAATCATGGCACCTCTCTTACCACCAATGCAACCAAATTCAAAAATTCATAAAACAACCCTTTTATCTTCCACACAAACTCAACGCCCACTCAATTATTTTATCACTCCAACAACAAGTCCACCAAGAATTACACAAATTTTTGACCGCCCAACAATGACTCTCATATGCAAATAACACTTGACAATCACACAAACCCACACACCGCAAATTAGGTTCTTCATCATTTAATCCTGACAGTTAAAACACAATCATTTACAAAATGCTAGAAGTATATTGGCTTATCTTGAGCTTTATATAAAACCCAACACATCCTATATTGCTTCTGACTGACTAACTTGAACAATAAAAGGACATTTTGTTGGACATCCATTTCATTCATTTCCCAACCTCAAAACTCATGACCCACTTGAGCTTAATCAAAAGGTTAGCTCACAACACGTTAGGCACCTTTCTAGAGTGTTCTAATCATTGTTTGTAGAGTCCTCCAACATGCATGATGTTCACGAGATACCACCACACACTGAAGTCAATGATAAAACATGATGAGCCCACCAAGCACTTTTTCCGACTCAGAATTGTCATCACGGGATTCCCAAATGCACACGCATGCCAAACGGATGCGCCGACATCCACTTGCTTGCACGGTTCTGATATGTGCTATAAGCATAGCTACCCAAGTTTGAGCATCCGGTGACACATATTAATCATATGTGACGAAGCAACCAAAGTAGATGTGCACGTTGGATCCAGTAATGTCATCTTGTATCGAGACAAACAATGCAACAAAAGAACAAAAAACAAAAGGAAAGAAAACACAAACTGTATATCAATCTGTTGGGAAGCACATGAGTTGTGAAATAGCATGTAGGTCTGACCGAGATGATTCCCATTTATATCATAGCATCATATTCCTCTGGATGATAACAATTGATGAGGTGCCTGCAAAAGTTCAATGAACTCACCGATAGTTTTGTTAGAATAAGATTCTTTCAAATGGCAATTCATTCACCTGTGAAGAGTGTGGAGTCTTCACTTTCAACAAAGTTCTAGTTGATACTCACCCAATATTTGTTATTGTAGAACCGATATTTGAGGGGAATCAGCTTCCTGAACGTCTTTAAGTTCTCTCATGGACCGATTCCAGGCCACCAATGCTGCCCCAACTGCTGGCTCTAGCTGCAAACAGCTCAGCACTCAGTGGCGAGAAAACAAGAATGATTGAAGTATGGATCTGGTTGCAAAGTTGTATAATTTTAATAGGAAGTTATGAAACCCAGTTTTTGCTCATAAAAATCCTAGTTCCCATGTCTGGTTCAAAGCCAAAACACAAGATCAACCTCTGCTTGCCATAGGTCTCTAAGATGTCAAAAGGAAATCAAATGAAGATAAATGGCAGAACATTTTTTTCAGCAAAAAATGCAACTGTTGGAAGCTGCATAGTATTTTGCTAAGGATGTCTGATAGATAGTGTGTGATGCTTTGTGTTTGCCAAAATATTGAAACTAACAACTATCCAAAGAAATAAAATAGAATTGTAAAGCTATTGGTATTATTAAATGCATTTAACAGGATCAGATATTACAGTTTTTTTTTTGTGGGTTTGCATCTTGTACATTCTTCAAACATCTTATTGAATCCACAGGTTCTTTTCATTTCTTATTCAATTTGTGAATGACAAATATAATACAGATGTGTTCATATGCACATTAAAGTAAAAAAACAGTGGCACAACCTTATGTATCTTTTTTGTTTGATTTGTGAAGAGAAACAAGAACGGACATGCTGCTGGCTCTCTTTTTCCTCCTTCCTATCTGGAGTGTGATGTGTGTGAATATTGACCCAGTTTCATGTTTACCAGTTTAACAAATCTATAGGGAAAGTATCAGAACAGAGTATCACATGAAAACTTTTAAAAGGGGCACACTTGAATGACAATATCTAAAATGAGATAAACAGAAAATGTAAATAAAAGTATCAGAACAGAGTATCTATCACATGAAAACTTATAGAAGGAACACACTTGAACGACTCTATCTAAGAGAAGCTGAACAGACAAGATAAAAAGGGGTGGAGGGGTGGGCTAATGTTTGTGAACCTTGGGTCGAATAGGTAGGGCCCCTGGGAAAATCTTGGAAACGCAGTTTACAACTTCCTTTCCAATATCCCATCTCTTATTAGCTTCAAGAACACCTCCAACCATAACAAGTGGGAAGGCCTCTTTGCCATCTGCAAATAAATACAGAGCACCTTTAATCTATCTCCAAGAGAATGTGAATTACATACCAAAGGGGCAAAAAAAAGGTCAACGAAAGAAAATCACATTCAAAGAATCACACAATCAAAAAGAACATTTAGTGAAAGATGCAACCGATGCAGTCTTTAAATGTAACACACCACCTTCGCCACACAATCTAAGTCTTCTAACAACTGCTATGATACTGTCTGCCAACTCCTGTACAGAGTCAGATAATATCCTATTTGCAACTTCATCGCCATCTTCAGCGGTAGATATCACAATAGGAACAAGTGCAGCAATACGAGCCCATGAGGGATCTGCATAAGTCCACCTGTGCAATAAAGACACAAGAATTATTTGGCCTCTCTACTCACAATAAGCTAGCTACAGCAGAAGCACTTCTATATATCTGACCGTAAAAAGATTATGCAAGACACTGGCAGCTCCTTGCTATAAACATATGCCTTTCAGCTTTCCTTTATCTTGCATGTGTCCTATAGGCAAGAATTGATGCAGCACGCATATACTCTCAATGAAATGCTTGCATATGTCAGCAATTTCATTAAAATTTTACAAGTAGCTGCAAAAGCAATTAACTGAAGGGGGAAGCAATCGCTCAATATTGAGAAGTTCATTAATTTCTAAACTGCGAGCAATCAATGCATGTGTCAGTAAACTTCTAGCCTGCACAGCAATCTCCTTCTTTCTGCTTCTAAGTTTCCAGATTTTGTTTTTTTTTTTTGGGAAATATTCCTTTAACCACCATAACAGAAGATTCCAATTCGAAACAAGAACATCATATCATATTGGTCATGCAATAGATCTACAAGTTAAAGAGGTACCCAATCAGTTCATCTGGTGAAGGAAGCTCAAGCATGTCCAGAATGCTTTTTGTTAACTTTGTTTGAGGTCCCCGACCATCATGTGCCCTAATCACGGCAGTCAATGCCTGTGCAGCAATGCCATATCCACTGCATAAGCCCAAATATCAGTATATTTTCCCATGATCATACAACAAGAAAGAACAGGAAAATATGATTAACGCAAAAGTTATGCTCAATAAGGGCATTCAAGTATCACTCGTGTTTAGAGTGCATGAATAATGCACATTATTTTAAAACCTCCATGGAAAAATACACCATGTTTGGAGACACTGATGTCTACTTAAGCAAGCACATAGACCCACAACAATTCAACAGGATGCATAATAATCTGACTAGTATCTCTGCAAAATGTGCCGCAAGAGATAACATGTTCCTAGAAAAGCTTGGACATTAGGAATAAAATGATCAAGGATTCAGGAGAAAGTTCACTTCACATCAAAGAGGCTCATGTGTTGCACCAACAATGTTGACAAAAGGAATTCCATTTTAAACCATATCTGATGTAATTTTTGAGTGACAAGATTTAGAAGTCAAAATTAAAAGAATATAGGAATGGTGCAAGAATAGATAACGAGGTTTATATCTCGGTCTAGAGCATTAATTTGAATAGCATTTTTGGTATGTATTGATGTACTAACAATCAGTACAAAACAAAACTGCATGGATCAAAATGAAAGAGAGGAAGGGGAGGAGGAAAAGGAGAAAAGGAAGAAGATGACTAGTGGCAGAGGAAGAAGAGCAGGTGGAGAAGTGGAAGGTGTGTACTAACAGGAGGAGGAATATTGAACAGGACGAAGAGGATAGTGTCTTGGTATGGTAAAGGAGACGGCACCACGGGTGATGCGACAACAAAGAGGACGAGGCCCAATGTGTTAGAGGGGAGAAAGAGAGAGCACATGAGAGAGCTCGTGTGGGAGAAAGACAAAAATAGCATGAGAGAAGGAAATAAAAGAAACAAAAGGAAAAAAGGAGACAATTGTGAGTGAACAGTGACACTATTAAAAAACTTAAAATGATTACCTTACTACCTGATAGAATTCCATACCAGGTTATTCACCATCTAATACATACCATGTTATTTATCACCACGTAAGGTGAGGTTACCAGGTGGTATGACCTCGATTGGATTGGATCGGATGAGATCACCTGGTCCATGTCCCAATTGGCTGTCAGACCGAAAAATACCAGCCCAAACTAATTTGTACAGACATTAAACCTTGCTAGATATTACATATTTAGCATGTTCAGCTAATTAATAGATAGGTGCAACCAATAAACAAAGTTGTGAATTATTGAAGATCATATTTCTTTTGAACGTGTAAAAAGACAACAAAGCAGGGTGGGGGTGATTAGGAGAGACCAAAAATAGAAACCAACGGTATCAGAATTATTTCTATGTTGGTTTCAGAATTATTTATATCCACTCAAGCACAAAGCTGCTATGTTACAAACTGGAAAATCTGATAGGATCCTCAAACCATGGACAGGTTGGAGATAATTCACTCAACACCAAATTGTATGGCATTGCTATTTCTATAACAATGTCCACAGAAGCATTTGATTTTAACTTTGTACAGTGTTAATATCGAAAAGGAGATACTAAGATACCTAAATATTAAAAATGCATGAGAACATCATGTTGGAAGTTCTAGACAACTAAAAAAAATTAACAATTTGGTGGTTGTCCATCATCTCTCACTATATTAATAATCTGTCATCTCTCACTACATTACTTGTGTTCTCATTTATATGTGCCAAATATAATCATCTTAATACAGTTTAGTTGTTTCATTCAACAATATCTACATCATCTAAATTTTAGAAAGACAACAATTTCCAAGTATCACCCAATCCTCAATTTTCAGTAGATATATAAACTAGGCGAAACCTATCATCACTTTGAGGACAACAATAAATTTGTGAGTTGCAATCTGAAAAATCATGAGTGCAAACAATAAATGGTTGATAAATCTTTATACATCGTGTATGTGCAAAAATCGAATTTAACTAGGCTAGCAGAGATAAGGAGTAAAAAACAACCTCCCCCAATCACCCAAGACTGGTCCTGCACCAGCAGCTCTGGCTTCTTTTCCATCCTCAGTGAACCCATAAGCAATGGTGCCTGTGCCTGCGATTAATACGCAGCCATGGAGCTTTCCCATTGTGCCACTGGCCAATGCTGCAACAGCATCATTTTCAACATAAAACTTGACACTATTTGGGAATATATCTCTGTGAAAAGAAAAAAAAAAGAATTAGCATATTCAGATGTAAAACAGGCTAGAAAGTCTTCAAAGTCATGAGAGCATCAAAGACGATGTTCAAAAAGGATTCGAAACTGCAACGACAGAAGTATGGGAAGTTCATCTTTTCAAATAAAAGTATCATACACACCGGAGCCAATCTAGGATCCTCTGTTGATCTGTAGGATGATTTACTCCAGACACGGCTAAGCAGACTGCTCGAACAGCTTTACGACTGTAGCAAGCCTTTGAAAGAGCTTGAGCCATAACCTCCTCTAGGGTCTCCCTTGCAGCATTTTCTGCATAACACCATCTATACACTATAACACCTTTGACAGTCATAAATTTAGAGCAAAGGTACATGCCACATTACCTTAGTTCTATCTATAATGTAGCTAAACAGATCAAGGTTCATTGTACTGAGCTGTACCATCTGGTACGGGTGGCACATATTAGTCAAACAGGGGGATTGATACGCGGATCCCCCTATACCGGTTGATACCATTACATGACCCCATATTGGATGAGATGGGGTCTGTACTAATCGGTAATGGTTGAAATCCGATCATTACTGACCTGTACTAATTGGTACTGGTCAGATTTCGACTGTTACCGATCAAGGGCTGAAATTGTCCTATTTCAAATGATCAATTTGACCGTTTAAACCATAGGAAATGGTTTTTAAACCTTTCCACCCCTCTCTTTCAACTCATTTCACTCTCCCAATCTCTTTAACTTTCTCAAACTCATTATCATTCACATCTCTCTCATTCCTACATTTTTCACTATCTTAAACTCAACAAAGCTGTAAATTTGTAGATTCGTGCATCACTGGAGCATCAATACATGTATGAGGAAGCAATGAGGCATCGATGACCTGACTCACAATGGAAGCATGGTGGTGGTAGTGGGTCTACACCACAAGGAATCCAAAGGTCGATCGGCTAGTATGATGCAGCCAACTATGCCTTAGTTAATCCGAATTGTTAACATGAGACAGAGGGGAATCCGTTTAATAAGAGGATTAGTAGGAGGTTAGCACCAAATATTATTGATATTGATCCACATGCCTATCCTCCAAAACAAACAGAGAAGCAGAAACGGATTGGCGATGTATATATAAAAGAAAAGAAGCGAGATATTGAGAAGGCATTTGCAAAATGGTTTAATTTCCACAGGATTCCAACAAACACAGTGTAAGGTCCATATTATCATAGTATAATCTCCTTTATTCAAAAGTCTAACACAAAGATCCAACCTCCAACACTGAAGAAGATCTACGACGTATATTTAAAAGAGGAGGTGGCAAAACTGAAGGATTGAATCAAAAACTTCAAGAGACAATGAGATGAATATGGTGACATTGATGTGTGATAATTGGATAAGGCCAACAAGAATGAGTATCATCAATTTTTTTGTGTATCGCGATAAACAAATGGTTTTTCATAAGTCAGTTAATGCTTCTGACAAGATTCAAAATGTAAACTATATTGAAAAGCTAATAAAAATCGTAGTGAAGGAGATTGGACCATAGTACATTGTCCAAATAGTCATTGACAATAAAGACAATTTCAAGAAGACCGATTTATAATTGATGGAAAAATAAAAAAACATTATTTTGGACTCTATGTGCAGCTCATTGCATAGATCTAATACTGAATGATATTAGTGAACTACCATCAATCAACAAGTGTGTAGTTCGAGCACAATCGATCACAAAATTTATATATAATCGTTATTGGGTTTAGTCTTTGATGCAAAAGTATATAAATGGTGAGATACCCATACCTGGAGTCACTCGATTTGCTATAAATTTCATTATCTTAAAGTCAATACAACAAAAGAGGCAAGGTTTCAATATATATATATATATATATATATATATATATAATTATTATAAAGTTAAAAAATAAAATAAGGGTGATGTCGCTTTGTTCCTTCTCCCAACAAGGGGAGACATTTTTTCTCCCCGTGCGAGGAGAAAAAACATCTTCTCCCAAAGAAGCCTGCTCGGGGAGAAGAAATCTCCCTATGAAACCTCAGCGAGAAGCCCGCGTGCCTCGTGAAGCTCGTGCAGGGAGAAGAAACGTCATTTTCTTCTCCCCGTGATAACTGAATATTCTCCTCGTGAAGCATCGAGAAGCCCACAGGTGAGGATCGGGATTGGGAGAGCAATGTCGGATCTCTAGGTTCTCTCTTTTCTTCTCCCTCTTCTTCTTTCTTCCTCGACTGATACCGCTTGAAATCGACCGTTATCAGTCGATTTCGAGTGCTAACGGGATAGAAATAGCCCCAATCGGTGGTACCGCCTAGTAGCGAGTGGTCTGTGTACCAGTCTGTGACCGGACCGATACGTATCGCTCGATACGAGCGATACCCATCAGTATTGCAGACCTTGCTATTAAAACTATATTATTTACTATTTATAGTAGTTCGAAGGAAAGAATAGAACTGTTAAAAGGGATAAAAAATGTCACCCAGTGAAACCGATAGTGAAAAGTCATAAGAGAAGTAGCAGTGAGAAGCAACTGACAATAGTCGCGACAACGACGAGTAACAGCGAATACAATGATGAGATAGCAATGAACCAAAACGAAGGGGCGGATAGATACGATGGGCGACGGAGAAAGACTAAGTCAACGACAGAGGAAGACTCAGTTCGTTGTGTATGCGGTAGAGGCAGCGGCAGAAAGCGTCGACGACAAAGGCAGCGACAGAAAGCATCAACGACGGAGGTAGCAAGAGAAAGCATCAGCGACAGAGGCAACAAGAGAAAGCGTCAGTGACGGAGGCAATGGGAGAAAACGCATGCTAGGATTGGAAGCTGGAGTTACGTAACAGCTTTTGAGGTAAGGAACTTCGTGCGTTAGTTGGTTCAATCGAACCAACTACTACATATTTAACTGAACTAGACTTAAAAATCTAGTTCAGTTGCCTTATATCAACTAGGCGCTCGCCCGAAGTGCTCAACACCTAAGTTCAGGTGAGCACCTAGGTAGCGCCTCATTGAAGCGCGCCACCTGGTCCTCATATGAGACGTTCAGGCCTTGTCTCCCCTCGCCTGAGCACCTAGGCGAGCGCCCGAGCGCCTATTTAAATCATTGTTATAGACTATATTTAGGAGGATTATCGTTCATATAATTTCACAAATGATGACATCTAATGGCTGTGAACGTAATCGATCAATGTTCAGATTGATTCACACGAAGGTCCGCAACAGACTATATGATAAACAATTAAAGAAATTGGTATATGTCAACTATAACATGCAACTAAGGTTGCGATGTGTCGAGCTGGACAAAAAGCTGGAGGAAATAGAGATTAATTCCATCAACCTCTAATTCTTCAACAAAGATTTAGAACTAATGTTAAAAAGAGTGGATCGATGTAGCGAAGAACAAAGAGGATCCTCTACTTGATGAGGCGGGAGATCCTTCACATCCTTCGCATTTTGTCACCGAGGCAATTAAAGAAGGGGAAGAACATCCCGAACAAGAAGAAGATCCCCCTCGGTCAAAACGTGGCAGAAGGAGCCGAACAACATCAAGTCAGACTGCTCGAGAAACTAAAGACACCCAACCGTCACAATCATCCACCCAACGTGCAAAGGCAAAGGCAAGCTACATCATTAGAAGAATTAAATCAGGCAATGAAACACCTTAATCATATTCAACAACCCACTCAGTCCAGATACATGGCAACGACGTGGATAATAGTGCCTTGACTGATGATGGTAGCAGCACTAAGGAGTTGATGTTCCCATCTACACAATTTAAGGGTGGTGCACAGATCGAGGGGCAACACTTTATACATGCCACAAATCATGGAGGTTGACGAGGTATTGGTCAAGTTTATACATGGAAGGCAAAGGGGAAGGCAATACATGAATTTAAGTAGATACGACAAATCCTACACGACGTAGACACAAAGCAAAATTCATCGTATTCATAGTCGTCATATTGTGAAGAATTTTACGGTCAACAAGAACACGATGATAGTTGGTCATACTTCTCCGAGCAACAATACGATGATCGATCTTATGATACAGAGCAGTAGATCAATGATGAAAGTAAAAGTTCTTAAATTCTCCATGCTCCACACCGATACATGCCACAATCATCATCCTTGCCTCAGGAGCCATCTCGGACACGTGGTTCACAATGATCAAACTACGACCATCATATTGATGCACCAATGGCATACGATGTATCAATATGCTATATCATGGGATCAATTTCAGAATTAGATTTGACAAACATATCAAATTGATATACAAATACATAGGATCAAGGACTCTAATCCATCGCTCATGAAGTTTCATCATTCTTTTTGGTGGTAGAACCAAGTATATCCATCGATTGATTACTTGATTCATTTGAATCTTAAGTTTAAGTTGTTTAAAAAATAATCTAACAATTCAAATCATTTCTTTGTAGATAATTCAATATTAACAGAAGAATGGTCCGTAACGTACCATAAAGCCACACATCGAAGCCCGAAAAAGATACGTGTCACTATTCTTTCCTAATTTAAATTATTTTTGCTAAAATTATACTAATATTATATTTATTTTTACTTAAAAACCTTAATCTAATTTTTTTATTTTCAGATATTTTTAGAGATATTTTTGGTGATTTTACCGTATCGTTGATATGTCTCGACATACCAACATACGAGATATATCAGTATGCCTCAATACATACCATACGGACAGTTGGTTGGTACATTGGTACAGACCGATAAAGTGAACCTTGAAACAGATAACTAATTAACTTTTAACCAACATGATCAATTGAATTTGCATTTGCATTTTGCTATCATGAACAAAAATCATAAAAAAAAGTCTTATCAAATTTATTTAGCTTAAAATAGATACACCATAAAATTATACAATACCCATGAATGGTTTGCCAACGATATTTATTGAACACGTCATACAAGAAAAATAATCAATCTTATGAAAGCTTTCTCCCAAGTTCTTATCAAATAGGTATACCACTTTGTCCCTTCAGTAAAATGGATTCTATCCTTGCAAGAATATAAAATGATAAAGCTATTGTTTTAAGCAAAATGAAGCTATAGAGAAGAATTTAGGATCTCAACAATGTCCCAACATCATCAAACAATCTTTTAAACCAAGAATCAAAATAATCAAATGCTCCTCTAAGATCCAAGATTACTGATGCCAACTCCTCTCCTATGTAAGGAATTTGCCACATAGGGATAGAAGCCTAAGGTCAGATAAAGGCTTAAGTATTTTCTAGATTTGAAAGAAAAATCTCAAGCTGTGACCTCCCAGTTCCTATTCGGTAACTTTATTCTTAAAGAGGTAAAGAAAAGTCCCAAACAGTGTGAAATATAAAAAAAAAAAAAGAACTTTACTTGAGCATGATTTACTGGATTACTAAGTATTACCATCTAGTTGATCCCCAAGTAAAAAACAGACAAATGGATGTTTTCGAAAGAAATCCCTACCAATATTAATATGTTAGAGAAAGTTTTTTATCTAGCTAACATTTCTAGATTACTAATTTCTGTATAGCCGGAGATTGCTGACAGCAAAATAGTCTCCCTCGTCTTCCAGATAGTAGCTTCACTACAATGGTCAAGAAATATTACATTTCATAATAATGTAAAGAGTATATGGTGCGAAGCAAGATCATGAGAGAAAACTTATGGAACGTATACAATTTATAACCTAAAAATGATGCATTGAGAACAACGACAAACAGAGGATCACAAAGACTAAGATGACGGAAGATAAGTTCATCGAACAACATACGACCATTACGTTTGATAAAAGGCTGCAATATATTGTTGAGCAAAACATTGACATGGCAACATGATACAAACCAAAGCCATCCCACTCACATTCTAAAGGCAACAAGAACCAAACTACCATTAAGATTTGACAGTAGAAAGAGTTCTACGAATCAAATTCAACTAGATTATATATGCCAAAAAGCGAAGGATGCATATTTATGGTTTGGCATGCACCCAAGAGAGCAAGAAGACTAAGAAACAGAGAGGGTAAGGGGATTACATAATTGGATCCAATCAAGAAAACCATTTAATTTAATTTAAGTAAATAAAGACAAAATATCACACGTTTTCCTAAGGAGATATCTCAACCTACATTCCCGCATTAGCTAAGGTTCCCACCCTAAGATATAAATAGGACAGTCATGAATTATCTTTCAATATCATATGAGCAATAGAAAGAAAAAAAATACCAGTACGCATCCCTAGTACAGACTTTGATCTGATATCATCAGTATACACCCATAGAACAGAGTTTGATCTGTAAAAATCAGTGAAAAGCTCCTCTCATATATAGGAGTGAGACGCTGATCAGCGTCTCGTCCGAGTAGGAAACCGGTAGAAGAATGCGAGCGGCGGTCGATCAGAAATTTCTACAGCTTAGAATAAATATACTAAAATACTAAAGATAAATTAGATTAAGGGAAAATTTGAGAGTCAACCTCCGACGGAGTTGTGGTTGGAGCACCCACCGACGGCGCGGGAAAGAATGGGCAAGGGATCCGGCAGCGGCCCGGCGGCGGGCAGGCAGACGCAGACGGTGGAGGTGGTACCCCCGTCGACGCCAAGGACAACACCGTCGGCGGGTCCCGTCGGCGCCTGCGCCTCAAAACCCCAAATCTCCCCGTTCCTGAACCGTTTCATCGCTACCTCTCTCTCTCTCGCCGTCGTCCTTCGTTCCTTCCCTGGGGAAACAAACGGAAGAAGGAAAACGATCGCACGAATCTACCACCTTATCTTCCCATCGATCCGCTGCGATAGAATTCAACCCCCGCGGCACAGAATTGGAAGGAGAGCAGGGGGTTTGGATCGATCCAACTCTTTCAAGATCACAAAAAGGCAGTTTAGTTGGGAAGGGAATCGCATTCGCGACGGAAGACGGCAGAACCGTCGAACGAAGAAACGAACGAAGAAAAATTAAACAATAACAATATCATTAATAGCTTCCTTGAGACTGCATTGGGCCCCACAGGTCAGGGACGTGAGAGGCCGGGTGATAGGAGAAGCTTTTGGGGACCAAATCGGGGGCCGTGTGTCCTTGGAAATCCGATTTGGTAATATTTGATTTGGGGTTCTTTTCAGCTCCCCGACTTAGGTTACGCATTCCGGTACGAACAGGGATGTGGCGATCCAAATCATTATTTCCGAGAATGTAATCACCTTAAGTCTGTTGGTAGGACGCAATAATAATAGTTTTCTAAAATAAAAATTGTGTATATTTATTTTCTTCCAACAGGACATCCCTATTTTGAGTTTTTTGGTCTATTTTTAAAATAAAAAAAGGATCATCTATATATTAATCTTTTTGCTCCATCTTTTTTTTCTCAAAACTCAAATTGCATCAACATATTCCTTTTTTAAACCAAGTAATACAGTCGAACTTGTTTAATCGTCTCAAAACTTAGATCGTTTCAAAATAAATAATACATTAATATTGATATATTGAAAATAAAGAATAAAAAATAATGACATAATTTTAAGTTTTTAAGGATTAAAATAAATAAAATATATATTAAAGGCTTACAAAATTGAAATTTTATATTTTAGGCCTTACTAACTAAGTTCTTCTCATGGTTTTCTGAAATTTAATTTTTTTAAAAAAAAGTTGAAATATGTGTTACATTATTTTTGGGGTTATAATAGTATTTTGAAAAATAATATAATTAAGGTCCCCGAAATTTTTTTCTCAAAACCTGTTTTTGATAAAATTCAAGTGGGTTTTGGGCCAAAGTGGTTGTAGTAAAAAAAAAAAAAAAGATACAATTTCATGCTTTAAGTACTCGAATAAATAAATAAAAATATTTTAAAGATTCAATAATAAAATCATTTAAGCCTTTCTAAGTCATTTACAAGGATTCTCCGAAATTTATTTTTTCACAAAAAAATAGAGATTTGAGTTATATTATTTTTTTAATTAGATTATACCGTATGAGCTCATTCAAAAACAGTGTGACTCATGTCTCCATTTTTTTTTTTTGGATCTTTAAAATTTCAAAAAAAAATATTCTACAATAATAATTCAAGTAGTTTCTACACCAAGGGATTATAAATTCACCTTAAATTAGGTAAACTTTAAATATAACATAATTTCATGCCTTTAATGGTTGAAATAAATAATAATAATAATAATACAAAAGTAGAATTTGAATTATACTGTTTTTGAATGAGGTTAAATAGAGGGTAGAACCAGCATCCAACACTAATAAATGATCCAAATTTAAATGGAGAAGAAACATTGTGGCATCAACCTTCCTTCCAACAAAATGTCAATATGAGAGAAATTAACATATTAACAATCTAATTTTTTCTAAAATAATTAGTTTGTGTATCATTTTCAATTAACTTAATAAAATCGAGTCTAACGGTCAACTTCCAACTCCCATTATATTTTTTAGGATGACAAATCAACCACAAGAAGATAGTAATACTTGGTCTCGACGAACATCATCAAATCTGTCTCATCATGGAAGTCACCCCTTGTGATGATCTCAAATCGTCTTTTGCAAACAAGTAACACTTTCGGATTCTACCTATCACCCCGACTACCCGTTTGGGTTGTCCCCACGTAACCTCCGTGAGCCCCTTGAATAGATTTATATCTTCGAGATCAGATCAAGTCGTGTTAACTCCACGATCTACAATATTTCGAGATTCTTTTGATAGATAGTAATCTTGTTTGTTCAATTTCCAGCTTTCTGGGTTTATTTACACTCTTTTTTTACTTTTGTTAATTTGGACCTCTTCCTTTGAGACCAGGAAGAGAAACTGTGTCAAATGGAGTAGATGGCAAGTCTACTCTATTTGCTCAGGAATTGAAGTTTCTTCTACCTCAGAGAAAGAAGTGCAAGTCATCATCTGATTTTTCTAGCGGTCAGCTCATGTTTGACCATGTGCTTGGGGAGTATTTGGTCAAACCCATGCTGTTTCCTCTTCTCCTAATAAATTGGTGTCAGCATCTGTTGACTTTGATCCGCTCAACATTGACTGTTCCTCACCTGACTCGTTCCTGTCAATGTAGCCGCCCATCAAGTTGCCTTTGAACCAGGAAGTTGGAGTCAACCTTCGCATTATTTATTCTCTTAGATCATCTTTGGCAGCAACACAGAAGAATGTGTCAGAAAGAGCGCATGTAATGCTGATAGATAACGTGGTGAGAATTGTGGTTTCTCATTTGGTGATTCTTCTGTAGTAGGTTTGATGCTCTCCGGCTAGAAATCCAGCACAACAAGAACAAACATGAGCTAATAATTTTCTTGCATTACCACAGCAGGTGTGGAACAAAGAGATGGAGAAGAAAGACAGTAGCACGGAAGGGGAAGGGGAAGGGGAATCAAGCACGGTCTCACCGGACGTTCAAGCTTTCTTCGACTTGGTCGATCGAGAAGGCCGTCGTCGTCGTCGCCTGGAGTTGCTGAATAAGAAGAAGGAGACGAGCTCGGGGAAGCAGCCAGCGAACAACGTCGTCCCATGGCAGCCCAAGTTCGAGATGGAAGATTTCGAGATGTCATCGGAGAGAATACAGTTCAGCTCAGCTAAGCCATGTTACGAAGGAGATGATGGTTGCTCGGGTAGAGGGATAAAGAGGAAGAGCGAGTCGGCTCCTCCTCCTTCGATCCTTAAGAAATATGCGAGTAGAAGATTTGAGTTTGATCTGAACAAGACCAATGATTCCTTCTATCTAAGGTGAGCTGCCTATCTGATGCTTTTTTCTTTGTTGTACTGTACTGATCTCTATCAACAGCGAATGTTGTGATGTTAAGATCCATCAGAACCTTTTTAATGGTTCAGATGTATGAGTTGCCCACACTTGAATGCTTCTTTGGGATTTGCATGTGTTGGATTGCACCAGAACAGTCATCCAAAGATCTACTACTCCACCTGCAGTAACTTGAAGAAATCTTTACTGCTTGACACAAGAAATCAACAGCTTGATGGCATGACAGGGGCAGGAAAAAAAGCCTACAGACTCACTTCTCTTAGGATGCTTTGGAGGGCATGATGATGAACCTATCTATCCAGGCTGCACTCACAATGATTCTTCTTCCCCAGCCAGATCTCACTGTGCTACTGCAGTCAATACTCCATTCCATTTTGCTCTGGTCTTATGTGAGCATGGCATGTGCCAACAATAAATGCCAGACCAGGTTGGTTTGTATGCATCTGCTGCAAGTAGGTGTCTTGCTTCCATGAATGGCTTCATTGGAGCTGTGTTAAAACTTTGCATGAACTTTAGTCACTGGGTGAAATATATGCCAAACAGGCAGTAGTAATCTAGAGGACACCAAGTAAACTGGGATTTGGCCTACCATGGCCGACATCGATTGATAGAACTTTATGCTGGGAAACAAATGTTCTATCACAGCAGCGAGCTTCTGATGTGATCATTTACCAGTCACCGGAATCTTGGTGGTGAACCTGCTTGCTTTTGTGTACAGCAGGCTGAGTTGTTCTTCTTTAGGTTTAAAGACAGCAGCGAAGTTGCATTCTTGAAAAGCAAGAGGGTGGTGATAGAACTTTCTGCAATTTTATTGATGTGATATGTGTATTTAGGTCATATAAAATTAGGATATTTGTTGTATGTGATTAGATGTTAGACGATCTAAGACAATTCATCACAGCAAATATTATATTTTTTTTCTTCTTCTTTCCTTCAACTTGAGGAATAACAGCAGCTTATGGAATGGGGAAAAGGAAGTTTCTGAGATGGCAAATAAATCGTTAGGAAAAGAACTCCAAGAATGAAGTGGCTGTGGCTCTTTCAACCTTCACGCAAGGAAGAGGATGAGGCCCTTCACACATAACACACACAAAGAAACTGTGGAGGGAAGAAGACGTGAATCATAATTTTGCATTCCACAGTGAAATGGTGCGGCGTCGTGTGTTCGTTCTTCTTGGGATTAATTTGACCTGACATTATCTACTCGGACGTGCGAGAAAGTACACGTCGGACAGGCCAAATCTATGGACATCAGAGAAGGAATCTTAGTGCGAAGTAGCTGTTTCATGGATAGATTTTGCTTTCCACGGCCTTCGTATGCCCACCACCTTTCTTTGTGCGTGTCACAGACTCGATTCTTTTTCTCGGCCATTGGTGGTGGTAAAGAGACGATCACGATGAGCGAAATGGGTTGATTTAGATCGAGAGTTCACGTCGTTTACCGCGGTTTTTGTGATAGTATCTAACAAAGATTACGTTTCGGCTTACGCTCGTAGATCATGTCGCGGGGAGAGCATCGCTAACGTGCGCCAGTCCTCCCGCCTATATGAAGCCGCGAGGAGAACCAAGCAGACGCCTCGCCGACATCACCACTCCTCTCTCTCTCTCTCTCTCTCTCCATTTCGATCGGCTTTTGTTGTGGGGTGCATAACATAGGGAGATGTCGGCAGCGGCGGGATGGATGGAGCCGAGACTGGAAGTGGACAAGTTGAGCTACGAGATCTTCTCGATGCTGGAAAACGAGTTCCTCTTCGGATACGACGACCACGAGCTCTTCCTCCGCTCCGCGGCGGCCGCACCGGCCGCCTCCAGCGCAGTCGCAGGCAGGGTGCGCGTCCTTTCCGTCGACGCTGCTGAAGGCGTTATCACAGGCGCCACCCTCGCCCGCCTCGAGGCGTCCCTCCGCAAGCAGTCCGGCGATCCCGACGCCCGCGTTGCCGACTTCTTCGACCTCGCAGCCGGGTCGGGCTCGGGGGGAGTCCTCGCCGCCCTCCTATTCACCCGCGGCCCCGACGGCCGACCCCTCTTCTCTGCCGCGGAGGCCCTCCGCCTGCTCGCTAAGCACCGCCGCCACCTCAACTCTGGTGTCCCGCGGAAGGGGATCCTGGGGGGGCTTCTCTGCCGGTCGGGAGGTCTGCTCCGACGGGTGTTCGGGAACACAACGCTGCGGGACACACTGAAGCCAGTGCTCATCCCGTGCTACGACCTGGCGACGGGAGCACCCATCGTGTTCTCGCGGGCGGATGCCGTGGAGGCGGACGGCTACGACTTCCGGATGGAGGAGGTGTGCGCCGCCACGTGCGCCGGGCCTGCGGCAGTAGAGGTGCGCTCCGCGGACGGTCGGACGATGATCCGGGCGGTCGGGGCCGGCTGGCGATGGGGAACCCCACGGCGGCAGCCGTCACCCACGTGCTCAACAACCGGCACGAGTTCCCCACCGCCGGCGGGGTAGAAAGCCTCCTCGTCCTCTCGATCGGTGGAGCAGAAGCCCCGAAGCCACACGGCAAGGCCCGGGCGCCGCTCTCGGCGGCGGAGCTCGTGAGCATCGCCAGTAGCGTCCACGCTGACGTCGTACGGCGCCTCGACGCCTCCCCTCACGTCAACTCAACTGCCAATAATTAATTTTCCATTTTATTTTTCTCTTATTAAAAGACTAATATACTCTTCACATAAGAGAACCTTTTCGATCTTAGCCGTCCAACGTTTGGGTATTTCCGTCATTCCGTAGCCTAATATTATTTTGATTGACACCGACGTAGGTGGATCAAGCGGTGGCGACGGCGTTCGGGGAGTGTCGGGGCACCAACTACGTGCGGATCCAGGTGGGAACCACAACTACGCTTCTCTCGTAGAGAGGGTTTCTGGGAATCGCCGGGTCTAATCGTGACTGCAGGGCTACGGGGCGGTGCCGGGGACGACAACCGCGGCGGCGGAGGGGGAGGGGATGTTGACAGAGAGGGGGGTGGAGTCGGTGCTGTTCCGGGAGAGGAAGGTGTCGGAGCGGACCAACGGGGAGAAGCTGGACCTGTTGGCGGCGGAGCTGATCAAGGAGCGGGAGCGGCGGAAGCAGAGCAAAGCCCCCGCGGTAACGATGAAGAAGACCTCAGTGACGCCCTTCCGGTCGTCCTCGCCCACCGGCTTCACCACCATGGCCTCCTCCTCCTGACCGCGGTTGACGTTGGTCCGACCCTCTGGTGTACAAGGCCGAGAGCTGCATGCAGTCTTAATAATAGATGGCATATATTAAGTGAGAATAATACTTGCTTATGTAGATGGCATGCTAACAATGATGATCTGAAAGTTCTATATCGACCTCTAATGAAATTTATAGGCTAATGTTAAAGTCCTAATTGTATCAACTTCCAAAACATACTGAAACTAAGATTATGGATCAAACATATGTTTCACCCGAAAAAAATACATATATAGATGGGTAGCCGACAGATCTCTTTCCGCCATAAATATAAATATATATATATATATATATATATTGTGATACTCCCAATCAAATCAACTAGAATTAAACCAATCAAACGATTTACCAATTCCGAACCAAATATAATTAGGATTCCTAATTTCTGGAAACCGAACCAACAATTCAAAAAGTTCATAATTTTCTCTATTTTAAAGTACTTTAATTAAAAAAATAAAATTAAAATTATCCGATTCTCCGATGAACCGTTCGATTCCGATTGTCAAAATTTAAAAAATAAAATCAATGATTCAGAAACGTAGGTCAGGTCTAGGGTGTGATATCATTCGGATCAGTTCCATAGCTTCTTAACGGATCTTGTCGCTCACACGTTCAAGAAATTTATTAGGTTTTGATTTGATCTTATTTAAATGTTTTTTTATTTTCAGTTATTATTATGTTAATGCTTTAAAAGTCGGACTATTTTAGCTGATATCATCTGCGATCCTCCGATGATCGCGGCGGGGCGCGTGCCGGAAAGCCCGCACGTGTCGGGAGTCTCGCCGGGGAGTCCGGGAGGAGGTCAGTCAAAGATGTAGTGGAGGCGCCCACACGTGTTGGTCAACCCAACCCCAAGCGATATGGCATACACGGAGACACGAAAGCTTACCGCATTCCAGTTCTTATGCAGCTTCTTCCTCCTCGGCTCTTCTTCTTTCTCTGCTTTGCCAAGTCACTATGACCAGTTCTGTTGATGCCAGCAATGGCCTTCACCAAGTCGAGATATCTCATCTTCTACCTGCTTCATCTTGGTCTTCTGTTCAGCTTTGCTTCCTTCTGCAGCAGAGCTTGGTGGTGATCTCTTTCCTTTTTAAGTACATAAGTTAAACATTTAACAGCTCATAAGAATATGATCATATATACGAAAAACTTGAATTGGAGAAGAAGAAATAAAATAAATCAGATGAAGATAAAGAACAAAGATTATGCTGTTAGGCATTTGAATATATGATGCAGTTAATCAGCAATATCAGATCATGACATAAGAAATTATGAAAAGGGCTATCAGCCTCTAGTTGGGCATGGGTAGAATAATACATCTAAAATCCCCCAAGTGTGATCAATGTCCAGCACTAGATTTCACCAAGTTACATGAAAACCATAAACATTATGAAAAAGAAAGTTCATTGATCCATTTTGTAAGGTGAGTAGACATCTAAAGTGTAACACTCTTACCATTCCACAATTAGATCTAAAGAGCACAGATCATCAACATAAAGTCAAACAAAAATAATGAAAACCAATGCTTTGTATGCTCAACTTACTTCCAGTGTTTCTATCTATATATGTATACTGATTACATTATTCACAAAGCAGATGTTACAGAAATCTAAAACATTGATTACAAGGACAAACCTTGGAAAGAGTATGCTTATGAGTATACTGGTAAAAAACATCTCAAAAATCTAACTCAATGATGAAATACAGCCTTCTCTGCAGTAGCATCATTTTAAAGACTAGACAATATACCAATGATGACAAATGAAAGTGAACATTCAAAATGGTGAATGTTAATTCGTTCATCATGTTAGGAGTAAATTTGAGGATGTTGCCATCCAAAATGATCCTTCTCTATCACACTGTCATGATCTATCTCGGTGTGCACAAGATAATTCTTATTTTTTGGCACATATCATAATCCATCAAGGCCCAATCCCAGTGTAGGTCTGACCCGAGGAAACCCTGATCTATGTTTTGACTCGGTTGGACAGATCTACTATGCAAGTTGGCTAGTTCTATAAGCTTTAAACTTCATGGTTTTTAAGAGGTGGAAAAGCATTCACCAAGGTGAAATCTCATTCGTTCGGCTAGAATATTTTTCTTTAGTATCTTGAGTAGCAATTCAATTTTAATATCCATATTTAGGCAAGTTCAGCATTGATGTTAACAATAGTGAACAAGACATAACCTAAATGAATAGTCCAAAGCAATAGAAACAAAAAACAATTATTTCTTGTCAAGAACCAGTTCAGTTTTCCGATAGTACTGTACTTATGTGAAGTGTTCCCATCAATCGAAGCTTTGTTTTCTTTCCTATCAAAGAAAGGATTTTAGTAATAAAAAGCAGAGGATGATATATCTGTTCTGTTATGCTACTGCATCAAGGAATTTACGATACACCATATTCTACTGCTATAACCCTCAAAATCATGTAGAACAAAACCTTTTGTAATGTCAATGCAACTTCGAAAGGAAGACATGTCACATTGTCCTGCCAAGCTTTATAAAAGGTTACAATTAACTCGGGAAAATAATTCCTTCTTTTTTAATAAATATGATGAGAAAATAGTTAGATCATTACCAAAAATCAAAGAGATTCAATTAAATTGACCTTCTTAAACCATATCCATCTTCTGAACAAACAATTCAACATCATATGGGATTATCATTTTTATGTCATTTGCATGGGCAACATAAATTTTTATTATAGTTTCCAAAAATTTTCTATCGGTTAAGATATATCGGAACCAAAAATATTTCTCAAACATTCAACTATCAATCTGGTTTACCATTGATTACTGCAAGGAAAAAAAAAGAAAAACTCTTACTTAGTTGCTGGTCTGACCTAAGCTATTGTATTTGGGAAGGAATCACAAGCACCTAGCTATAGAATCAGCATCTGAACAAGACAATAATGGTCAGTAAGTAGCTCACACTTAGCTAAAAGGTCATCTTGGAACTAAATTCTACCTTCTGGCTGAGCAGTTTAACCCTTTTTGGCTACCAAGCTTAGAGTCAAAAAGATAAAACTGGTGGCATATTGGTAAGGCCACCAGCATTCTATCTCCAAACCATGATTTAAGGCGATTATTTACACCAAGAGACTAGCCAATATTACCTACACAACCATCAACCATGATCCTTGTTTCAAATGTAAAGGTCCAGTGTGCATCAACAGATGGAATTAGTACTGTCCTATGCTGAAATGTACTATAAATCTGTAAGTTCTTCGCACAAGAGTACCGCACCCAGCATTTAAAGAGACGATATAACTCTTCCAATCAAACAAACCAAATCGATTAGTGGATACAACTACAGATGATCTCATTTTTCATCCAATCAACAGACGATGGCATATATCTCTTCAACAAGTGCTACTTCTCGACCCCAGATCACAAATCAAGCAAACCGAAACCACCGAACGATTTAACAGATAAAAGAAGAAGGCAAAAGAGAATAAAAATCAGAACTCGGAAGATGAAAGTATGCTGCAACCGGAATCCGTCGGGACAATCTCTTCGAAAGCTTCAGCGCTTCCCCCGGCTTCTCCGGCAGTCTCCGTCTCCCTCAGGGGATCGAACGAGAAGAAGGCGCGCTCTCAAAAGCCCTAATGGCTTCGTTCGCTTATACGTTTCGACCGTTGGGAGTAGATCGCCAGGCCGCCACAAGAAGCCCATGGGCTTATATGGGCCTTCATTCCGTTCTAATACATGAAGCCCATATGTATATATGTTTTTTTTTCTTATGACAGTAACAAATCAAAATTAAAATATTTATAATTTTTAACAGAGTATTTTTATAATTTTGGACCTCTTTTAGTGTCACTAATAATAATAATAATTTTACTCTTTTAACAGAGTATTCTTACTTTCTTTTTCCTCGATTAAAGTGAGATTTTATTGTTCAGAAATGAAAGTTTTGAAATTAATAGAATGATGTTATCTCCCTCTATTTGGTAACTTTGGAGAAGAGTGAATGAATCAGCCAACCTATGGATTGTTCATGACATGAGGTCAAGAAAGAAAGGATCAATATACACATGATGACTTTACTATTGTACTAAGGCCCACCTGCAAAATAATAAATAATAATAATAATAATAATTAGTTATAAAAGCAGCTGCTTACATGTTCTTAAAAGAAGCAGTAATAGATGAGGAATTTGAATGGTAGCCCCTACCTGGTTTGGTTGAATACATTGTCTATGAGACACTTAGAAATCAATCATACCTGTGGGATGGGAGGACCACATCAACCACACCTTGAGCTTTTGGATCCTTGTCCACAGAGTTCTTCTGGTGGTGTTGCAAGGCTGTGCCACCAACCAGAGGCAGAAGAGTGCCCAAACAAGAGAGGTTGATCTGTTTCTGCAGCCATGCTTCTTCATGTTAGCTCAACCTAGAACAAGAGAATTATGTTCTAGAAACATGGACAACCATTTCCATTCATGTTTCCTCACTCTCACTCTCTCTCTCACAGTCTCCTTTTCTCTCCTCCCACACAGGGGGGGGGGTAGTAGTGGTACAAGTGATGTGTATGAGCATCATGGGGTGTAGCTGGTTAGCTGGTATAATAGCCCTGCACTAGTTCCACACCAAAAGGTGCTTTTGCTGTTGTCCTTTTCCCACCCTGGATGTGCAGCTACGTTCCTGTCTCTCAACATGCCCAATTGGCTGGTAGATCACAAGGCTGCTGCATTGCCTTTGCTTTTTTGCAAGTCCTTTAGGGTTTCGATCCACCCAATTAATATCTATCTATCACAAGGCTGGTGCTGCCTTTTTTTTTTTTTTTTGTTGCTGTCTTGGCCAGAGAGACCACACAGGTCAGGTTGGTTCTCTCTTCTCAGGCTGGCTGGCATCCATGGCCAGGAGGACATGGTTCCATTGCTCTCAATGTGTCAGGCTTGCAAGCTCCCTTGTTTGTCAAGACGACACTGTTCTGTGCTTGCTTCCCCATCTATCCATCTACAGGGCTGGGAGAGTTGGATATAGCTCAGTGGTCCATCGGATTCAGGTGGTCCTCCAGGTTAAGGCTGCACCAACACCAGCTGCAGGAGGGACATGAGCAGGTAGTTCCTTAACTGAGAGAAAAGCCTGTGCAAGAGGCAAGGGCAGATATGTATCCACCGGGCAAATAAGCATTCAAGTTTGTGAACATCTATTCTCTCTCGCTCTCTCTCTCTCTCTACATGAGACTCTGTGAAGCACACAAGAGAGCATTCTCGTTTGGAGTGGCACCTCAGTTTCCAGCTCCTGATGGATCTGTATCGCTGAGCTGATGTGCTAAGCAGATGTGGGGAGCACCATGATGACCACACCTGGCTGGTATGTTCCCTCCCTTTTCTTTTGAGTCGGCTTGCTGTTTCAACATTGTTAAGGACGAAGAATGTTGAGAGCCAAGCAGCACTGTTTCAAAGATGAAAAAAAAAAAAAAAAGAGTTAGCCTCTTCAACCCATCTCCTTGTCTCCTAATCTTTTTTACATCTCCTTTGCCCGGCCAATCCAAGAAGAAGAAACAAACACCTAGGCTCAGCTACTCATCTCTCTCTCTACTCACATCAAATCCTTTTTGTACTTCCTTTCTTGGTCGTTGCACCTGCTTTACAACCATTAACCAAAATGAAGGACTTTGAGTTCTCTCATGTAGCCATGGAGCCTCTCTCTCTCTCTCTCTCTCTCTTTGTCATGCCTCTTTTTATTGTACACCCATGTGCGAGTAGGCCTCGCTAACCACACATTGTCTTTTTGGCTTCGTCCGTAATGATCGACTCCTATCATTTGACGCAGTGACCAAAGAGTTCAATCACAGTTGTTCCATCGATGACTAACTATGGTCTGTCCATCTCTCAGATGGATGCTTGCTGGGTCATAAAGAGAGCAGCAGCAGCAGCAGCAGCAGCAGCATGTAGCACTCGGTGTTCATCCATGGCGACACAAGTTTTAAGTCAAGTCCGAAGATTTGGATGAACATAATCGATGTCTCGAACAATAGCTGAAAAAGATTTAGAACAATGTATTTTTAATGAATGTATATTGTGGCAGTATCTTTGATCTTGTATACACGAGTTGAGAACAGCAGAGGTGGGGATTTTGGTTGGATAGGCTTCTTTTCCCAAGACCTGAGAGCTCCTTTTGGGTGACATGCAAAGCTGCTCAGTCCTCGGAAGGGTAGAAAGCTGGGAGGGAGCCAAAACACTTGGGCTCTCTCCTCTCGCTTGCACCATCATCACCAACAAAAGCATGGCAAAAGAAAAGTGAAGTGCCATGCATGAGCAGACCAAACCCAGTGCCTCGCATTCTAGTGGCTCCAATCCAGTGGAGAGGCCTCCTGTGACAAGGACCCCTCTCGCCTGCACCACCATGCAAAAATAATGAGAGAGAAGGAAGACGAACGGTTGAGCTTTTCTCAAGGGGGAGAAGTTTGCGAAGCTTTCATTTCACAGGTAATATATGTACTTGTATCACTAACTTAGAACTGTTGCTGACAATGTGAGAAGGATGTGTGCATGACTTCGTTGAAGGAAAGGACTCCAGGTTGAATGCAGAAAGCAACACAAAAGTAATGAGCTTGTGTAGGTTAAAAAACAAAAAAAATTATATAGGATCCAAAGTACTGAGAGATCAAAGCCCAAGGGGGCTACAGTTTCTTCTCTCTTTGATTGGAACTCATGGTGATCGGCTGCGTAAGAAGAAATGAGGAACTCCCAGACTTGGGTGTCTTCAGTATATGGTTAATAGACCATAAAATAATGTGCAATATGTACATGAATCTGTGCCAGGAAAACAAAAGTGAAAGCCTAGGAATGGCAGTGACATTGATATCATCTGCACAGTCTCATCATCATCATATAGTAGGAAGAGGGAGAAACAACCATGAGATCACATATGATGCTTACATGCTCTTTAGGGTAATCATAGCGATCACATATGTGAGGGAGATGCACACCTCAAGTCCCATCCAAGAATCTCTCAAGGATCTGACACATGAAACCCGAACCCTAGAAAAGCTCAGCAGAGAGAATGACTTGCACTTGGAAACCAATACAAGAATAACAATGCAATCCGTGGATTCGAACAAAGTAGAAAGCAACATAGATTGCAGACAAAGGAAAAAAGGGAACTGATGAGAGGCATGAAATATGGTAGACAACCTACTAAAAATTGTCTCTTTCCTTTACTCATACATCCTGACGCTTGAAATCTTCATACAACTTTGTCCACAAAACACAGGTCATGGAATCTTTGGTCTCATCTTTATGGTGGTGGTGGTGCAAAAATAGCTTCTGCTTCTTTATCATTCAGAAGATTGTATGCTCTTCCTATAAGATATCACTAACAAGTAAAGAAGATGTTGTTTCATAGACTAAAAATCACACTTCAGCCTCTCACCCTAACAAATGACACACTTATCTAAGCCTCTACTTCTCTATCTCTGACATGAGCTTGGTGACGACAAGCCCCTTGAGTCCTGCAAAAGAATGAAACCATCATCAAGAGCCAAACTTCAAATATGTGATCGCATATGTTCATGTGTACCTCCATTTTCCATATAATACAATCTAAAGCACCACACAAAGTGACTGCTACATCAAATACAGAGAGAGAGAGAGAGAGAGAGAGAGAGAGAGAGAGAGAGAGAGAGAGAGAGAGAGGCATGCTTGGCTCCTTGCACGCCACCCACAGTAGCTAATCACTCCATGGATTGGTCTATATGTGTGGCATACAGGGAGCCAGGCACGACCCGTTTCACCTATGCTCTTTCCAACCACCATGATCTCCGCTCCGTATGGAAGAAAGACAAGACACCCACTCATTTGCTCGGTGGAAGGACAGCGAAGAGGCCATTCCTCAACCTTCCTCTTCCTCTCTCACACTTCCCATGGAGGAAAGGAACACCACACCAGTGGATCTAAAACCCTAGACCAAACAGCCTCTGAAAGAAGATGAAGAGAAAGGAGGAGGAGGAGGAGGAGGAAGGGATGAGAGACCAAGGCTGAGCTGAAGAGGATTTATAGCCATCAGAGAGGAGAGGATTTCCCTACCTAAGAGTAAACAGGCATTCAAATACCACCAAAAGGAACCACTTTTTATGGTGCAAACTCACCACCCACCCAGGGAAAACATCATCCCGCCTCCCCAAAACCCTAGCAGGGGCTGAGCTGGTTCTCTCAGCTGGACCTGGCTTTTCATACAGGTAGATGGAAGGGAGAGTGTGCAAGCTTTTGCTACTAGTCCCAGCTTGCAGGGCCTCATGAGAACAAACAAGTAAAGCCTGCTGGCTTTCCTCACCCCCTTCTAAGGGATCCTTCTTTTTCTTTCTCTCTTCTGAACTGGGGTTTGTCTGGAGCACTTGGATTAACTTCAGATTCTTGCAGCCAACCTCACACAACCAATCAGAAATAAGACTCTGTTCTTTACGTATTATCAACACTCAGTACACTTTCTTGTTCATGTGTAATTTACTCTTTATCCTTCTTCTCATACACATCCAATACTTTTAATGTCTCTACTAAAACTTTGGTTCTCACAAGAGATATTTGAATAGTCACCTTTTGCATTAGCTTTTTGAATGTATTTTAAATACACTCCTATGAAGTCTCCAAATGTCTCGATCGTTATGTTTTCCATCACTAAACATGCCTGCAATAATTCCCATGATTTAATGATTCTAATATATATCGAATGCTGAGCATTCCTATGGTCTTGTAATCTAACATCCACATGCCACTTAAATGACATCCATGTAAATGCTGCATGATATCACAGTGCTAATGTAATAATAATACTTAAGGGACACATGAGATACATCACATAATATTCATATGTATGACTGTATGTCATATCATATGTGCTTTTATCAGATCAAAAGATCTTTGAGATTTTAGATAAGTTTAAATGTCAAAGAACAATCATAAAAATAGCATATTTAACATGTAGAAACACTCCTAAAGGCTAATGAGTATGGTTCTTTCATTAATTTTATGAATGGAATGAGTATATTTTTGTTTGATCACAAATTATCATTGAGTTAATAGAGGGCACTGATTAATCGATCCATTGCCTTCAAAGTTGTAGTAAATTATATTCTGTTGGATGCCAGCATCTGTTCTCTCCAAATAGTAATTATGTTGTGGTTTAATTGGAGTAGGAATGAGCTCTGAGATAAAAGTGCATTGGATCAACCTATTAGCATAATCTTTAGATATGTATCCATGAACAATGAATGAATCACTACTCCTATCAGAGGCATAATTTATCCATCCTACAATAGTTGTCCATTGTGATCAATATTTCATAATGTGAATTGCCTGTGAATGTTCTACGCAATGTGTAAACTTAGCTGAGGTCTCTTGAACACTAGATATGTTGCAAGTGGATCAAAAATTTCTAGTTCATCTGATGATCAACAGACAAATTTATCATTTTTTTTTTTTTGGGTGTAATCGAACAATATATTCTCATATCGAGCATTTTTAATATCGGTTCAGACCGAATACTTTTAGTCGTTCCTCCGATATGATTTGTCGGTCTCATCGGTTTGAAGAATCAATCTGTTGTGTATGCTAATAATAATTTCATATTAGCAACTTCAATGTAATATTTCCTAGCAGCAAGTTTTCTTGACATCATCTATTTCCTACTGCATGACTTGCACACATATACTCCTCTACTTCTGTGAGAATCTCTCGAACAGATTCAACAAAGCTCGGCAAATCTTTCATCACAAGTCCATTTGATCCTCCTTTTTTGATGGTTGACCCAAAAAGATGTGGAGAATAGATCTCCTTCGACACTTGCAAGAATCAAAACTGTTCCTCCTACTGTTGTGATGCATGCAGTTCCCAGTTCATGTCGATATCACCTAAACACATCACAAACAGTGATGACAGAAACCAAAGCAAAATTGTTGTTTTCCTGCTTGCAAATTGATTTCAGCTGTTTATTGTAGAATGCAGACCCGAAGCTTAGTTCTGTGAGTAGTATGGAAATAATGAATGGAATGATGATACATGGTGGGCGGTCATATGATGTTTAAACATCAATGCTTCAGACTTTGTCCAAAGAGTATTGATTAGACTAATAGAAAGGTCTTGAGATCAGCAAACTGGGAGTTGGTAATGGTCCTTTCCATGTCACTTCCTACAAACATTACGTGCTCTACTACTGACTAAGAAGTGAGGAAAGCAACATTGGATAACAACATATAATATTTTGTTTGGCATCATTCATCAGGTCAAAAGTAGGCTACAATGATCCTCCAAATTAATGTTTCTGTGTTCTCTTTAATACTTAATCACTAGAAATATCACATGTTGATGCATTTAAGTGTGGATGGATTGCATAATCCATCAATATCTCATTGGACTTTGGCAAGCTTTGAAGCCATTGCCAACTTCTGATTCCCAAATCTATTTAGATATTGATTACTTTTCTCCTTCCACCAAAATGAATTCAGTGAGAAAGATATAGGGATTTAAAATAGTTTGAATTCTTTTCTCTAATTTTGCAACAAGAAAGAGAAAGAAAATTTTCATCTGTGATTAACAATAGATGAATCACATGGATGGAAAGAAAGAAAAAAAAGGGGGGTCTGATTCATTTGGAAAAAGAAGTGATCTCTAACTAAGCTTAGAGGGAGAGCTAAGTGAATTGTGAAGGAAGAAGAGATGATCTTATTTCTTCTATAGTGACAAGAATTAGTCGTAATGGTGAATTCCATTAGGACAAACCAACTCACTCTCTTACCAAAATGCTTTAGAAATAATAGATTACCTTTTAATTCAACCTTTTTTTTTGTTCCTACAAGAAGGTGGAAGCATCTTCCCAAAACATCTTTCCTCATGACCACCACCCCCACCACCCACCCGAAGTCCTTCTCCTTGGAGTCTTCTTCCCATTGTACAATGAAAAGCCCCGACAATGAGAGTTTTTTTTTCTTTTTGTGTGTGTGCAATTGGATAGAGTTAAAGTGGGCAAAAAAAAAAAAAAACAATATTGCATGGGGGGGAGTGGTTGAGACATCAAGCTATGGCCATGGTGGATAGATAGTATTAGGATGTAACATGTTGGAGAGCATGGAATATTAGCTTTGGAAGGGGATGTGGACAAAAGACACCAACATGTGTGGCTTGAGAAATCTTTGTCACATTCAAAGATAAGCTCACATATTTTTTTATATGATTTGCTTTTGTGCTTTATTGGACATGCTTACTTAGCACGTAAATTGATGCTCCTTTGGTCAAATGAGACAGAATCCACGTTTCACCCATTTGAAATAATCATGATGGAAAGTCTTTGTAAATTGTGCATGTAAAGTAAAGCCACTCTCGTTTCTCTCCACATCAGAAAGATAAAGCTACTGCTTGCATGTTTTCTATGTGTCTTTCCAACTTGTACACATCATTCATATGAATTGACTACTAATTTAGCTTTCCCTTGGTTGATTAAGTATGTGATCAAGTAAAAATTTCCATATATATATATATATATATATATATATATATATATATATATATATATATATACATGTATGGACATTCATACATGTCATTATGGTTAAAATCTTTTAAGAACTAATTGTTAACATAAGAACATTGTGTTTGATCCGAATTTTATGGATGATATATATATAATACTATTCATTTAAGGATAAAATTTGAAAGGATATATGAGTAAAACCCACAAAAGATTTTTTCTTTCTTGCTTGTCGTGTGGGGAAGGAATGGACACTAAAAATGAACATAAACAAAAGAATATTGGTGAGGTTTGGGTATTCAAATATCTTCTATTTTTTAATCTAGCGTGAACTATAGTTAATTATGGTTGATTTGAATTTTATGGATGATACATATATAATACTCTTCATTTAAGGATATAATTTGAAAGGATATATAAGTAAAACCCATAAAAAATTTTCTTTCTTGCTTCTAGTATGGGGAAGGAGTGGAGTCTAGAAATAAACATAAATATAAGGACATTAGCGAGGTTTGGGTTTTTTTTTTAATCTAACTAATGTCAACTATAATTAATTGTTGTTGATCCAAAATTTATGGATGATATATATATATATATATAATACTATTCATTCAAGGATAAAATTTGAAATGATATATGAGTAAAACCCACAAAAAAATTTCTTTCGTGCTTGTAGTGTGGGGAATGAGTGGACTCTAGAAATGAACATAAACATAAGATCATTATTGAGGTTTGGATATTCAAATATCTTCTATTTTAATCTAGCTAATGTGAACTATAGTTAATTGTGATGGATCCGAATTTTATGGATGATACATATATAATACTATTCATTTAAGGATAAAATTTGAAAGGATATATGAGTAAAATCATAAATTATTTTATTTATTGCTTGTAGTGTAGGGAAGGAGTGGACTCTAGAAATGAAACTAGTTGAGATATTTGACAAGTACTTGAGTAATACTTGATACTATGATTCCTCAAATCTATGTTTCTCAACATAAAATTTGTGATAGCTAATGAAGAATTGTAAGAAAACACGCTAAATATTAGCTTAAATTTGGAGTTAGCAATAGGTATATGCATAGGATGAGTTTCCTATCTTGAATGAACTAATCTTCACTAAAGTGTATTGATGTTAAAGAAAATAAAAAGAAAGAGAGGAAAATGACTATGCTTAATTGGAATAAATATTTAATGGATCAAAAGAAAAAATATCATCTAAAATATTTGAGTTTTTATCTTAGACTTATTTCAATACAATAAAAAGATATTTCGAAATATTTGATTTGTTTAGATACATGACTAATTACATATTATCCCCTGTAATTAGCTACCTAATTTTGTTTCTTTTCACGTCATTGACTCCGTTAACGAAAATGCTACAAGGTTCATCATCGAGCTTGTGTTGACTTTATCTTACTTTGATTTACTATTGAGTACGTACGATATTTCTATCGACAAAGTTGACGGCATGAGAAGAAATACAGTTAAATGTTTTACTTTCGTAAGTATAGAGATCCCAATATAATTTTTGAAAGTGTAAGGATCGAAATGCTAAAGGTAGCTAATTACATAGGCTAATCATATATTAGCCCTTAGATATGTGATAATTCCAAAAGAATTTATGCAATTAATGCTTGATTTGAGATCTTCTAAAATTAATTGTTTGTGTTGGCAAGCTGGATGAAGCCCAGATTTGAGCCCAAGTCAAATGGATTGGGCTGAAAGGCCCAACAAATCTTGATTGGGTTCGTAAAGCTCAAACCTCATCGATAGATCAGCTGCCACTACTTGCGATTACGAAGCTCAAATAAAATGATTTTAAAATTTATGAAGGTGAAATAAAACAAAATTACATATGGATAGGTAAAGGTGATTACAGTACTTCGATTTTTTCTATTATTCAACCGATGTGAGATTATATATATATATATATATATTAATATGTTTCATACACTCCCGAAAAGATTACGATACGTTCTTTTTGAAATGTTTATGATATGTTTCAAAAGAACAAAAAAAATTATGATATGTTTCATAAGAGAAGAATGAACTGAGATTACCGACAAGTTGCGCCCACTAAGTGCTCGTTCGAGGTTACTCCTGTTGGGTGGCATACTTGAAGTCTGCATGCTATGGAAGACGCTATCCATGTCAATGGCAGAGGAGGGAGAGAGAGCAGTCCATTTGAGCTCCTCTCTCTATGTGGATTCTAACTCAGATATCCTTGTCCTTGTCCTTGTCCTGGGTAAGCAATCTTAGCTAAAGCTTGATATCCATGACCATGAGAAGTGAGCATAAACATATGAGGAAGCTCTCTCTCTCTCTCTCTCTCTCTAGGAATAGAGAATGAGAATGTTGCACCAGAAACAAAAGGAATGCATTTCTTGTGGAGCGCATGATACTGCATATTAGGATCTACGATTGAAGCAATGAAAACTAATGTTGGATCCTCTTCTTGGATCTTAACCATAGCTGAACTAGAGTTCACTCGCAAGAAGCATGTACCAAGCTCGAACATAGTATACCTCTTCTTCCCACTGCACGAGGAGTAGCACTGTACAATGATAAGAGCTATAAGCTATGGAGTTTATGTGTGTGCATGAATGAACAACTACATTTCCATAACCCAACTAAAAAGGGTTCCACATATATGACGAGCCATTCCCACTGATGTAGCTACCTAAGCTTCTTGCAGCCATGCTTGGAGGGACCTCCCTCCTTGGATCGCCCTCCGTCTTGGTGCAGTGGTTCAACGCAGAGCGTATGACCTTATCCGAATAGCCCAAGTCAAGTAATCCCCCCATACGAGGTGAGCTTATGGTTTGGAGGCTTCTTTCCTCCATGGAGATAGGAGTACGTACACTAGTTGCTCGTGGTGCTGTGCGTGGGCTGAGGTTGGAGAAGCAGGACATTTGCTGATAACCTTCTGAGCTCAGCGGGGCTCGTTGGAAGGCGCTGTGCTTGTCCATGAGAGGAGGGAGGGAGGAAGAGGGCGTGTCGTCGTCGCCGGCCTCCGTGGCTGCTGGCTTGGAGGTGACTCCCCTGCTCTTGTGGAATGCTCTACACAAGACCCAATCTTCCTGTTCAAAGCGAACCGGTTGGAGTTGCATAGAGTTCTTAGGAAAAGAGCGAACAATGCAGACGATGCATCGTTCCGATGTCCAAGGACTCCCCCTCATGCATGCAGTAAAAGCAATGCAGATGATGCAAATAAGATGAGGTTTAGTGTGTGGATTGACCTTGAGAGAGAACCTGTGTGGATCGCCAGATGCTGCTGCAATGCGGAACTCATGGATGACCCACTCGGTCTTCCTTCCCCTGGGAGCCCGTCCTCGGTAGAACACCAGCGTCTTTCTCATGCCAACAAGCACTCCTCGTCGGCTCACCTGCCGGTCTTTCCCCGTCGCCTTCCAGTAGCCTGATTCCGTGGCTCGGTTCGTCCGCCGCCCGGTGGAGTATTTCCTACCCGGGAGGCTGAAGAAGTACCACTCCTTGCCGCCCACACACGCCACCTCTGTCCCACAGAAGACGAAGAAGAAGAAGAAGAAGAAGAAGAAGAAGAAGAAGAAGAAGAAGAAGAAGAAGAAGAAGAAGAAGAAGAAGAAGAACACCACAACATCACCCACAAATACCTTGTCATTTGTTTCAGTTCATATGAACCATGCATTAGCAAACTAATTTCTGCGACAGTGTTGATATTGTTGAATGCATGTCTTCGTAGCAGTGTTTGTCCTTCATCCGCCAAAGGAATAGCGGTAGGACTATGGCGAAGGAAAGAAGAGATAAGCTCTATTTAATTAGGTTACACTTTGGGCTTGTAATAAAATTGAAGTCCTAAGATACTAAGAAGTGCAATAATAATACATGGATCGAAGGAACATGCACAAGAAGGTAGGTGGGAGGCCACCGTGTATGGTGGATTAAGATACATGAAGAAGAAGAAGAAGAAGAAGAAGAAGAAGTGCAGAAGAGGCCAAACTGTTAGGGTAGCATAAAAGGCCAAGAGGAGGACAGGACGTGTGCAAATTGCACCAGTTGGACGGAAATATCCTAACTGAGAAAGATGAAGATTTGGATCGATCGTGCTTTCAGATCTCTGCTCTGCGGACGCCAGAGGATGAGATAAAGAAATCTAGTTAAAGAGCAAGGAAAACAAGAGGAATCCTTGTCCTATTCTTTTATGGGAGTCACAAGTGCTACTCGCACAGCAGCCACTCACTTCCAGGTAGCTAAACAGCCCAGAAGTATGAAGAAGATGATTTGTAGCTCCAAAGAAGGAGTATGTTTGGAGAAGGATATCTTGCAGAGAGGAAACCTAAAGCAGAGACAACTCTAGCAGTTCAAATACTCAGTATTAAACCTGGAAGAAAGCCAAAAAAAAAAAAAGAAAAAAGAGCAGCTATTTGCACACACAGAATTCAAAGTCGCCGCAAAACAGGAACATGAAAGCAAGTATATGGTGCTTGCTGATAAGAGAGATTAGATGACGGCGGTCTTACCGGGAAGGTGCCACGGCTCGCACTTGTTGAGGTCGACGTCGATCATCGCCGGATAACCACACAGGCCACCGTTGCCGCCGACCTTGTTCATGAGGTAGTCACAAACCAGCTCCTCGTCCCGTGGGTGGAACCTGAACCCCGGAGGCAGTCTTGCCTCCACCATGCTCAAGGAGCTCATGCTGATTCTGATGATGATGATGATGATGATGATGATGATGAGAGAGAGAGAGAGAGGGATGGGCTTACTTGGTCATGTACAAGAGGGGAAAGGAATCAACCATACTGAAGAGGAGGAGGAGGAGGAAGAGGAGAAGAGCTCAGAGACGGGAGAGAAGGTGGGTTAGAAGGGATGAATGGGGAAGAACATGAGGCTTTTTTTTATATATTTCTTCTTACATGTTGATAAATGGCATGAATAGTAGTATAAACACCATGCAGTAGAGGAGGAGGAGGCCGCATCTCCACACACACACACACACACACACACACACACACACACACACACACACACAAAAGATTTAAAAAAAAAAAAAATCCTTGGATTTAGGAAAGATGACACCCCTCAACATTTAATGTGGTGGGTGCAGCAATACAAGCTTGGCTCGATAGTATATGCGGCAATGCCGCATATGGAGACAAGCCCGACTTGTGTTCCTCCATACATAATCTGGGTTTGTGCTATATTGGTATGGTGATCAATAATATGGCCTAATCTCATCATTCCCCTTCAACTATCTTATCAAAATTATTATTTAAATCAATATTAAAAAATATATATATATATATATATATTTCTATCTCTCTCTCTCTGACTAGGTGACCCACCAATCGGTTCCTTTTAGCAGGATAAGGATTCATGGAATGGTGCCTCCCCCCGCCAACTTTACATGCCATAACTGGGCTGGGGTGGTGCCCACCACCACCAATGCCGCTAAGGAAGGAGGTTTGACGTGGGGGGCAGTTGCACTCCTTTTGTCTTCCTCCTGTAGAACGTGCTCTGCTCTGCTCTGCTCTGCTCTGAAGAATATTGGGCAGCACCTGAGGGCCACCCTCCTTTTGACAGCAAACATCTCTTTCCGTTGCTGCTGAAGCCAATGGGAGACCGTCAAAAGAAAAGAAAATAAATAGATAGATGCACAGATGAAGAGGGGGCGGGGCGGCTGGTCATGACATACATAGTCCATCAGGCAGGCGAGGGGGGCCAAATCCTTTTTGGGTTCAATTAACAATTATAGTTTAAAATAATCATGAGAGATGAATTGAATTTGTCAGATAATATCATCATCAGTGTCATATGAGATCTTAAATTCGCTAACTATGCCAGTCAAATTAACATGGCATACGGCAACTTTAACAAACCTATCTCGTAACGAGGGAGAGAGAGAGAGAGAGAGAGAGAGACACCTTTGCTTGCAGAACAAAGACACACGAGGAGAGTCAATAAGAGAACTTATTTCTTCCTGCAACGAAGGACATGACTCCGTCCAATGGTTTTGCCCACTCAAATCTCTCTCTCTCCCCCTCCTTTACCCGTAACTGTCTCTTTCTGGGAGCTATTGAATTGACTATAATAGTTGCAGAATCTTCTTTTATAAAGTTGGTATACTTTTTCTGAGTTGATCCTCATCAAGCTTTCTATTTTCTCTATTAAAAAAAAATGCACAATTCTTATGCCGATACTACCAACACCTTTCTATGCTGGTGTTTAATTTTTTTTTCCTTATATCTCCAGCTTTTTTAAAAAAATTTCTTTTCTCTCGATGCCACACACAATAATTGCTTGTTCTGATTCTTAATAGGATAAACTATTAAGAGTACCATAGAGCTAAAAGACCAAAAATAACAACCCATCCACCCCTAATTAATTTTGGTCCAACAAACCACACCTTCTAATTGCTCATACTTATTAGCCTGCTACAGCAAATATATATATATATATATATATATATATATATATATATATATATATATATATATATATATATATATATATATATATATATATATATATATATATAACAATATCATCACGGAACTCATTTTTTAAAAGTGTAGGAAGAGATACGACTTAATGGCAATAAACAACAGAAATGTGATCAAATTAATAAAATTCCTCACTCCTGATCTGTTGTGAGGCAAAATTGAATGGCAACATCTCTCATACCCATAATCTATGATATCTATTAAACCATACTGCTGTGAAGAAACTAGATGTGGTTTCTAGTCATACGTATTCTGAATCCATTCAAAAGAAGTTTTCGTAGCTCTAATATATCACAACCAAAACCACTTATCATAAAGGTAAGTCATAGACTTTAATTAAAAAAAAGCATTCATTCCATATAGACAATTATATCAACTTAAGATATTGATCCAATATGTGTGTGTCTTTTCTACTGAATCCAAACAATACAAGACCACAAACTCCACAGTTTAATAATTGTAGAACCTACCATAGTGTTTGGTATTTGTCATGTATTTTGATGAAAAACAACAAGAAAAAAGGGTTTCCATATTTAAAAAATACTAGCTAAACATACCGATTCTCCAAAACTCAAACCTACAAGGAGCATTGCATGCAGAGGCACAAACCTTGACCATTAATCTTTCAACTTTCTGAATGCAGACTTGTCACTAGAAAATCATACCAGATGATTGGTCAAACATCTATATTCTCCATATGATTAAAACCAACATAATGAGAGTCCACATAGTTGTGTGGTCTTTCAAGTGGTTGATCCCTTCATGGAACAAAAAAAGAATATGTTCCTGCAAAGAAGAGTCATAGTTAGGCGATAAGTGGATGCAAACAAAAACTGTCACTTTCATTCCAACCTACTGCATTGAGAGACTTCATCACTTAATATTTAAATAAACCTGCTGCTGGGTCCATGCTTCCATTTAACATGAAGCCAGGTTATAGTCATGGAAGGAAAATATAAAACCATTGCTTCCCACCAAAAAAGTAGAAGCAGATTAACATCCACAGCCCAGAGGTGTGCTTCCAGCTGGTCAATAAATATTTCAATCTTCTGTTGAAAGCAACATTGCATAAGAGTCCAAACTTAAGTCTGTTTATCCCACCAATACTTCCTTGGGTTACTGTGAAAGCAAAACTATCCAAAGCGGAAGACAAATGAGTATGACATTGGCTAAGCGATTACAAAAGAAATATAAACTAACTTTTATAATTGCAATAACACTAGAAATATTTTGCCAAAAAAAAAGGAAGTTTTAAATGACAACAAGGTTGAAACATAGTAGAGAGACTGGTTCATTTTCAGTCTCCAGTCCCCAGTCACCATTCTAAACATCACTTACCAGCATAATTCAGAGCTCGAAATCTACATGGGTAGCTATATTATTCTAGAACAAAAACATAATATTCGAGAAGAAATAAGAAATACTGATCACATGACATCATACAGATCCTAAAATATTAAGCCAATAAACACAGAAGAACAGCTTCTAGCCTCAACAGCATTCTGATCTAGATCCTACTGTTTTCGTGATCAACCTCGATATTATCTTCTGGACTGTTTTTAACAAGGTCTATTGCATATGGAATTAACATGTTGGAACAGATTGGGTTGAGCTTGTACATAAAATACATAAAAGAAAAATAAACACAAAGGATTTGATCATCATCGCATGAATAACAACTGTTACAATCAATTGAAAATGAAAACTCTGATTGACAATGAGAACTATGAAAGCTTAAATTCAAAAAGACTACATTTCAACCAATATAAAGTTTCAAGAATGCAGGTCAAAGCATGGATTTCATTAAAAGAAATTGACTACTATACATGACATCTTGCTGGGACCATTCAATAATACAAGATACAATTTATTCCCGATGCAGAAAGCTAATGGACATTTAGACTATGACAGATAATGGATTCCGAATGACATATCAACAACATGAAGAATAAATTAAACCAAGAATTAATGCACAAAATCATGAAAATATGGTTCAGATGTTAATAATGGACTATATTAATCAGTATAGACATTCAAGAAATGACATACAAACAAAGCTGTTGGTTTTGCAGTTAAACTGCCGCCAGTTTTCAGAACCAGTATATGGAAGCCAAATTATTTGTACGGGTCCACTGATAGAAATTGTTTCAGAAAATGAAAGCACTGATTAAATTAACACATGATGCACAATAAGCACAAGTTGCTTAATCTTTTATCCAAGAAATATCATACTTTGTTTCAACTTGTTGAAAGCTGTGCCCTCCTGAGATCTTATTCTAAACTTGAAGCAGCCAACCGAGGAGATTCATACTCTCTAAGTATCCTTTCCAATGATAAAAAAGAATGACTAAGGACTTAATTAAGCAGAGGTGGTTAAAGGTAAGAAAACTATGATAGATCCATTTCAACAGCAAAATTTGGTTGACAACACCAAACAAAGGCTTCATTTTAGGTAATAATCAGGTCCAAGCAGCAAAACGTTAATTATTCATGAGTTTGCATCTATTGGCATCTTAATCAGTAAGCAAAAGCTAAGTGAAAAGTATACAAAAAACAGGACTCCAATTATGAAATGTATTCTTCTGTAGAGATGCTTATAAAGAAAAGATCAGGATTAACTAATCATGAAGCAGTAGAACATCACAGCCAACTTGTATATATTTCAACAAACAGAAAACAGTGGAATAAGGACATATGAATAATAGGAAATATTGTGCCAAAAAACTTTCCTGTTCTATGAAACACAGGCATATATGGAACAGTCAACCAGGATAGAAAACCAGAAGCTGAGGAACAGCAAATTGAAACAAAAGAATGCTGAAGCTAAAAGTGTTTGCTAAGGACTATTCTCCCCATAAATATTCATTGGTTTACTGATGGAATCTCAGTAAACAACAAATCTGTGCTTAAAGATCAAAAATACTACATGCTGATTTAATAAACTATGTGCTATAAACTGTTAATGAAATCATGTCCATGAATTTTCTCTGTCAAATCCATCAGAAAATTAATTTATTCTTCTAGCGAAGTATTATATCATGTTGAATATCATAAATTCCCCACAAATTCTTCTGTATACATGTAATAGCTCCTAGGCCTTGAAGATAATCAAATGGATAAACAATGTTTGGAGGATAAAGAACAAAAAAATGCAATAGTCAAATGGCACTGCTGCATGATGCTACTTAGAACAAAACTATATATTCCACTGTATAACTATTAAAGATTCCAAATTAACAAAGCTATTTTTACAGCTGTTAATTAAAAAAATTCAGGCATTGCCTATAAATCACAGACGAGTCACTAAATTTACACATAATTCACCTAGTAACTAGCTTAAACTGTTTTACATGGCTGAGGTCTCGATATGGTTAAGTTCTGAGAAGTGATCATCTCAGTTCAAAGTAGATACTTCATCTAAGTGATTCAGATCCCAACCCAATTCTACAATCTGGTTCACAATCAGGTGAGAGATGGATTGGAGTTGATCCAACCCATATCCAATTAGTTTTTATCTCCAAATCATAGTACTTGCTAATACAATACAGATCCAAAATTAGTCACACACTGGTCATATGCATGATTACTATATCATATGGTTCCAAAAGTCATAACCTTTTATTCATCACAACAACCGAAGATCCCTTGAATACATAAGATGCTGCTCATGGATGCAGAAATAAGTGTGGCTCCTCAGAAGGCCAGGGAAAACCTCGCATGCAGACCATATTAGTAAATGACAAATACAAGAAGGAATTATAAATAGAAGCAGTAAACTATAAGAACCATGATCAACTCAATCAACGAAATATGCAGAAATTTACATCATCCTAGTGTACATGTACAGCAGTAACCTTCAATTGATATTGATATGAATACATCTCATCTAGCCTAACTTGCTGTAATCATCTACAAAGCCTCTTTATAATCGAAAAACTGAGGGCTATTTTTAATGCTCTACAAACATCATTGCTTCTTGACTAAACGAATGAGCAACCGAATCTTCAAAATATATAATGCTGGGAGAAGGGCCATTGAAGGCTTGAAGCTTTGCAGCTAGACCACTATAAGTCCTGCTAAAACCACATGGAAAAATAATAATGTTTTCTATACATAAGAAGCTTATGGCTGTCAATCACATGCATTATCACCATGCTGACAGTAAGAAACATATTTTGCTCGTAACATATCAACCAGTTCTTCATCAAGGTCCTCGAGTTCACCACCATCACGCAACTTAGGGTATATAGAAGCTATGCTACTGACACCAACAGTAACAATTTTCCACTGATTGAGGCTTGCAGCAAAACGAATAAGCTCAAGAGAATATTTTTGTTGTGAATTTATGCATGAAATAACTACTTTGAAGCTCTGTTCTTCAACTTCTTCTAAGCACCAGAATTCAGCAAGTGAAGAAAGCTCTACGTACACCTGCAACTCATGCAGCTGCCACTCTGGGTCCAGATTGTTCCAGGAACAGTCTTGTTTGATGCTTGGCAGGTATCCCAAATAAAACCAGTGAACTAATTTGACTAATGCTTTCCAGCTAATAGGAACTTTGATAACTTGCGAGCAGCTGCATGCAGGAAAGTCTCTAAAAGTTTAGGACTATGATAAAACTAGCGTGACCATTAATAATTAATATAAACAGGACATATCATTAGTGAAGATTTAATACCTAGCTTTTCAAAATTCCATACAAATCTTATCCCAATGGAAACTGCATACATGAACAGTTTGTTTTTTGGTTATACATATATGTGCATAGTTCTGGAAACCCCATTGCAGAAGAATCAAAGCTTATGGTTTAGGGTTGGAAGAAAGCAAGCGACAGATTTTAATCGCAAGAGGTTGGAAGTGAGAGCCATAGATTTCAATCAAAAAAGTCTAAATGACACAGGAAGAAAGCAAGCCACAGACTTTAATCACAAGAGGTTGGTGGAAGTGAGAGCCATGCATGGGTAATAATAACTCTGCAAAACTCAACTAAATCACAAGAAAACTAACAGAAAACATAAATGAGACGAAAATAGGTTCCTAGCATATAAGTAACAAAATATATAAAAATAGATAGCCCATCAGATCTCGTTGAATAGTACTTAAGAGTTAAGAGTAACATATACACAATTTAAACATACAGTAATAAAGGATTATTTGTAAAATAAAAAATCATTTCATGTGCCACTTAATGTGCACCATGGGATAGGTTGCATGGAGGGTGTCATACATGTGACCTGGGTATTTGAAACATGGGGCTTGTACAACTTTCCTACCGATGACACATGCAATGTGCCCTCTGATAGTTGATACAATACAAGCCCCTAAAAGTACCAAACTTGGTTTTGAACATCAATAGTTAGTTTGTTCAATGACACTCTCAATATTGAGTTATGACTGAATAATCCATTCATCTATCCTTTACAAACTTTTAGGCCTGCATAACAATTAAGTGTCTGAGAATATTACAAGACTTGGATCTACCAAAATAGCACCATGATTGTGATCTGGAAAAGAAAAGAAGGAAGGTCCCTATCAATTCACCCAATTTATTCAATCAAACATTAAATCCATGGACAATTAATGAGTAGTCTGCTGACTGCCTAGTAGCTGATGCAGGATCAGGGAACCAGTAGATAACTTATGACATAAAACTTGGTCAAAGTAGGAAACTCAATGTGGACATCAGACTAAGAGAACATGAAAAAGCTATTAGAGATATTTTCACCAAGTGTACTTTTTGAGTACATAACATAAAGGAACATTATAAGCAAGACATCATACAAGGGGATAAGTACATGTGAAAAAGCAATCAAGTATTATAGAGCATAAAGAGAGATGTGATTATACATTCACATATGTCATGCCACTAACATTTCGATATAGATCCCTCAATGATAGGATCACAAATGTATTTGCTTTATCCACATTTCTTTCTAAATATATCAATGTCACTACATAAGCTAGAGCTTAAGTGTTGTTACATCCTTAAATTAGAGAGAAACAAATGCATTTATATGATTGAGCCATTGAGGAAATCAATAAATGTCATTCACAGAATCGGGTCACCTGTCATGCATTCCGGATTGGAACAGAGCCCGTAGATAATCGCAACTGGATAACAATATGATCTTGTGGGCATGCATATGTGGTACCGATGACTGGCATATAGTACAACTCCAAGAAACTCCCTCGATCACCTTCGCTTCCAATATAATATCTCTGTAATACACATGATATGCATTAGCATAATTGCTTGAGCTGAATGCATGGAGTACAACAATTTATATGTGACCGACAGTTACAATTCTTATCATGGAACTCTCAAGAGCAAAAGAACTAAATGATCACATCTTGCTTGGTGTGGGATCTCAATGCCAGTTGACATAACAGTTTTATTTAACCTGCTCATTTTTCCCTTTTTTTTTACTTGAGTAAAAATAACATATATTACAACAACATGAATTGCTAATCCAATATAAAAAATAGATACTTACGATAACTGATTTCCAATTGGTTCAAGTGCTTCAGAAAAATTGCAACTGGTGCAAGCAGTGCCCCATTCTGGCAGTTTTCGATTAAGCATATTATATAAAGACTTCAATCCACAGTGCTTTGCCAGAACTTTCAGTGGTGTCCTGAGATTATCATCCGCCTGAATGAATCCAGTATAAATATATTCCAAAACCTTTACAAAAGAAATACTATCCACACGGTCTGAGATTCGGATCTCATGCCTCATTTTTCTGTGATGATGTTCACTATTTTGATCTTTCCAATCATTCCATGCACTTTTCTTTGGTAGAGATGTTTCATTAGACAGCAAGTATGGACACCTAGCCACAATAATAGGAGAATGGACTTGCAAAGACTGACCTTTTGCAAGTAGTAATTCAACGTCAGCTAGTTCGTTCTCGTCAATTGTTTTTGCTATCTTTTTGCCAAGCTTGCTTGGGAAGCCATAGAAACCAAAGAAGCTCAATATGTATGCCGAATACCATTTAGGGCCAGAGCCATAGCAGTTATGCAAAATATACCATAGGCTTTCAAATAAATTAAAAGCATCAGAGTTCCTACACTTTTTGCACACAACAATCTCTCCTAAAACTATTTTATGGTGGTTGCACACAATGTTGAGAAATGCTATCAACTGAGAAAGTGCCTGAAGGCTATAAAGTAAAATAACTTCTTCACCTTCCAAGCTACTTACATTACTTAAACAGCATTCTGTGCCATAAGAAATCCTATGCAGATGAGATGCATTGTTTGACCTACCAATATGTATGTCACAATTTAAGCACATCTTGATGATGGAAGACAGTGAGCTTATACCTTCTCTTTTAACAATAAGCTCATGATATTTCGGTAAAGTTGAATAGCATGCCAAAGTTATGAGATTAGTTATTGTATGATAACTATCCGCTACTAAAGAGACCTCCCCAGAAGCATTTAGTTTTAGGGAAGCCAGTACGTACTCCAAACAGACATCGCCGAAAGCTCTCAAAGTTTCTGAAAGATAGTATATAGCTTGTGAAGCAATGTACTTGCATGGTGAAAAGACCATCAGCAAAACTGCCCTAGATACAGGTTCAAGCTCATTCATGTAAGAAGACAAGGAACTGCATCCCTTGCGCATCAAATCTGTTGCCACAGAGCTGCAAACCAACACTGGCATAAGCCAACAATTAACAAAACTAAACTACGGCATTTTAACAAAGAATTTAAATATAAGGTAACTAACTAGATAGCAAATAATTGATAAAAGAAATTTCCAAAGAGTAAAAACAATTACCATGCACAAGAAATGAGAAAATCTAGGTAGCAGAGTGCTCCTTTAGTTTTTGAAAGAAACTCTTCTTTACAGTGGACTGCAAGGTTCCCAAGGATATCCCACACAAAGGGTCTTGTATCTGCAGTATTGTCATATATTATAGCTACTAACTCATCAGATGACAATGCCACTTTAGCCTCATAACTCACTGTGCAATCACCAAGAAGAATATCGAGAAGGACTCTATCAATCTCATGTTTCCAGAAATATGAATGATGGTTCCCGGCCCAACGCGTTAATAGTGCAGCACGACATGCCTCCAACACCAATGGCAACTGATCAGATGGAACCCTTTTGGAACATGAAGACCTCCATCCACCCATTGCACCAACTAAGCCTTGAATAATAGGCTCACAGTACGAGCCATTTAGCATAGAGCATACATCTCCAGATCTCTGCAGATAGCAAAAAATTGAACTGCTTTCAATCTCTATGGATGCAAGAAAATAATCAAAAGGTCACATAATATAATTCAGAACCATACACTTAGACATTGACATAGCCTTAGAGCCTCAATTCTAACACTGAAAGGGACAGAAAGTCCCATGCTTCGTACGACCATAGAGAGAAAATCCTCATTCTCAAGAAGCTTCACCGCCACATTGCCACATAGAGCTGGCATAAAAATTAAGAATCAAAATTGATCAGAATATGCACTGAAAGCAATTATCCACCATATTACGGAATAAATAGAGAATTACCATGCTGGGGATACCTAGTGCAGAATATAGCTTTAGAACAGCATTAGAAATGGAAATTTCAGATTGAGAACATATATCTTGAAGAATGACCATCAGCTTACTGTTACTCCAAACCGGATATCTAGAGAGGGACCATCTCCGAAGTATAGACTCGAGAAGAGATGCCATCACAAGGAAATAGTCAATCGGTTGAGTTTCAATCTCATAATTTTGTAATGCGCAGATGACATTGCCAACCGAGTTAGCTTTTTCCAGAGCATTCCATATTTCCTTGAGAACTTTGCCTCTTGTCGATCCTAGGTTTGTGAGGATGCGGTTTAATGCAATGGCAGATGAGATTGCAACAGGTAACTCAGATAAGGATAATAAGCATGACAGATGAATAATAACCTCCGACATGGGATATCTGTGAATGGTATTTCCTAAGGTAGTAACTAATTTCTGAGCCACATCTGCTGCCAGGTCCAATATTCTTTTGTTGTCAGATTGAAGAATTCCTCCCAAGGCAATCACCATGTCAAAAATGGAATCCTGCAATGCAGTAAAAGCACTGAACGGTTAAATTATATTAACTTAATATATAAACACTTTAAGAAACTCAATATAACATGTGCCACTGGATGTTCTAATCATTTGCAGATATCTATGTCCACACTTGGCAGGCAAGCTAATTACAGAATGTTAGCTGCAACAAAAAATCAAGACAAATACCTGCATATCCTGTGTGACAGATGAAATCATATCATCAGCATGCAAACGACCATGGATTGCATCAGTGTTTTAAAATGGTGACCGGGCCCTTGCCTAGGCCCCCGAGCAAGATGAGGCCCGAGAGCCTTGCGCAGTGGATGGGCGATGCGCTTCAATGAAGCATCGCCTGGGCGCTTGCCTAAACCCAAGCACTAGGCACCTTGGGCAAGGACCCGATTGAAGGTGAGCAATCAAATCAGATGGCCAACTGGAGTTCGATTGAACAGTAACTTGGTTCAAAGCCCCCACTCCCTCGACCCCGAACCAATAAACCCTAAGTACTTTTCCACCCTAACTCACCTCTAGTTCCACAGTTGCCTTGGCCAACTACGCACAGGTCTGACGCTTCCTTATTGCAGACAGACAAGTCTGAAGGTCCCACTGCTGCAGCTTTCGTGCACAATTCTCTTCGCTACTGCTACTTCCGTGTGTGGCTCCTTCCACCGTCAAGGAACAGGACTGCAACTTCCTCTGCCACCGACAGATACATCTGAAGCTTCCTCTGCCCACGACATCACCATCCGTAGCTTCCTCTACCATTGCTACCACCATCGGCAGTTTTCTCTGTCACCACCACCCTCTCCTTCCCCACATTCCACTATTGATGACTCCTATTCTCCCCCTTTACTTTTATGTCTACTGTTAACAGTGGATTGTTAATCCTTAACTAATATTAAAACTATTGTGAAGTGTTAACTACTATTACCATGCAATAAACTAAAAACTGATATTAATCCTTAGAACTATTGACCTATGAACTAATTCCTATTTAGAATTACTAATCCTTATTTAGCACTATTAATCGCTATTTAGAATTGTTATTAGTCTCCATTTAGCATTGTTAATCTCTATTTATTTAGAATTGTTATTAGGGTTTCAGGATTAATGGCAATTGTACAAAGCAATTTGGAAGATTCATCAAAAAAATTTAAGGATCGTGCTTGGAAATATAATAATCTAAAGGATCCTAAAGATCCCAATGCAATTACTTGCATCTTCCGTGATAAGATTATCAGAGGTGGCATTTTCCATGCAAAAGAGCATCAAGTAGAGAACTTTAAAAACGCATCAACATACAAGTAAAAGAAGAGTTATTGGTTTATATGAAAAAAGACCCAAAAGAACGAATCTTATGGGATTTTACCCAACGATGATGTTTAACATATTAAAGAAGAAGACGGATAATCAGGAAGTGTCAATGCCAGTGGAAAAAGAGTATATGCAAAAAAGGAAAATAACTCATGATTGTTAAGAATGGTAGAAAGGGACCGATGGACTTATATATGTATCAAGGATTACAGAATCAACAAGGTCAAACAAGAGCAAAATTAAGACAAACAAATATAAGTGATGCTTGTGACAAGAAAATAAGAGGAAAAGCGATCAGCACATTGCTCGCTTCTTCTATCAGGCCGGTAATACTTGTTGTTTGGACAGTTTTAAAGAGATGATTGACGCTATTAAAAGATATGGTGGGAGATTAAAACCTCCAAGCAAGGATTGACGTACCAAAACATATCACTTGAAACAGGCAGTACGTATAGGTCCGACAGAGGACTGGTACAGGCAGTACATCAATGAACCCTAGTGTACTATGTGTCGATACGCTCGGTATAGCTCGGTACGTCTTGTCCTGACAGCTAGTCGATACACCAGTATGGACCAGTAATGCGAACCATGCCTCCAAGATATTATAAGTTGTGAGTTTAATTACTGAAGAAAAAGTTGGATTACACAAATGACTTCTTGAAGGGCCACATAATCATAAGTAAAGCATGATTGTTCTATTATATCAAATGCTTGAACCAAAAGGATACATAGGAGTATAATTAATTTTATGGTTAAATATTCTTTAGAAATCATGTTTGCAAAGTCAATAGATGCATCTTCTTCTATGAAATCCGAAGAAAAGATATATGAGTTACATAATATGTTTGTGAAAGAAATTGGTGAACAAAATGTCATTCAAGTTATAACCAACAAAAAAAGCAATTGTATGTTAATTGGTAAGATTTATCTTTTAAATTTTTTAATCTTTTAATTACTCTGTCTCTAATTTGAATGGAAGAATTATGTGACTCCTAAGCCTTATCAATTTTGTTATTTTTTATTTTAGGTAAATTATTTGAAGCAAACAGACAACACTTGTATTTGACTCCATATGCAACACATTGCATTAATCTAATGCTGAATGATACTGGAAAGATTTCTGACGCCAAAAAGACTTTAGAAAGAGTAATCTTTATTGTTGGATTTATCTATAATTATACCAGAGCCTGAATATAATAAGAAAATTCATAAGCAATAAAGAGTTTATGAGATATGATGTCTCCCGATTTGCTACTTCTTGACATTACAGAGCATGCATCATCAAAAACACAACTTTAGAAACATGTTCACCTCGGAGAAATGGATGATAAACAAATGGGTAAAGAAACAAAAGCCAAGAGGGCCGATGATATCATCTTAATGCCATCCTTTTGGAATCTTATAATTTATACATTAAAGGTTATAGGCCCTCTTGCTCGAGTCATTCGATTGGTAGATAATGAAAAGAAGCTTACAATGGGATATATTTATGAAGCTATGGATAGAGTAAAAGAAATATATTCAAAAGTCTTTTAATGGAAATGAAGAAAAGTATAAGAACATATTTGCAATCAAGGTTTTCCTTATCGAGCGGTAAGACCCGATACATACCGATCCAGCAGCTGACCGATACGCGGACCGACCGCTACCGGGCGATACCGCTAAGATCGACCGTCGACGGTCGATTGAGGAAGAAAAAGGAAAGAAGAAGAGGAAAAGAAGAAAAAGAAGAAGAAGAGGAGGAAGATAAGTCAGTCGCCTAGCGGTGACTCCGGGGTTACCCGCGAGCCGTCAGGGGTTACCATGTGTCGCCGTCATGGAGAGAGTTCGAGGCAACATCGCGCCTTTTTATTTTTAATATATTTTAATATTATATCATATAATATTATATTATAAAAATATTATAATATATTTAATATACCGGGCGACACGCATTGTACGCCTGACGGACCGGTATGTCAATCCTTGTTTGCAATCATTAACAAAAGATAGGATTGTCAACTTAAGCATCCATTGCATGTAGTAGGATCTTATTTGAACTCAAAATTCTTTTATAAAAATACTTCCGTTTAGTATGATGCAGAAGTTGTATATGGGTTATATAAGTGCACTACAAGATCAGTTCCAAACCTAGAGGTGCATTAGAACATACATGAATTACCTTTATGTAAAAATACTAATAGTCTTTTTGGAATTCCTATGGTAGTTCGATCTAGGACAATTATATCCTTAGGTATTTATAAATGTATATAATTAATTTTATGTATAGTATGTTATTTTTAATAATAAAGTTAAAAATTTTCAAATAAATAATGGAGTCTATTTGAGCATGCAACAAAAAAGTTCTTAGTTTAACTTGTAGTGCTACAAGTTGTGAGCGAAACTAAAGTCTCTTTGAGCATGGATCATAAAATATTTTTTGTTTCAACTAATCTATTCTTTTTTATATAATTGTATTAATATATTTTTAATTCATATAACATAACAGATTCACTGAAAAAGAAGAAATCAATTAGAGCATCAACGATTACATGATCCGGGTTATATGAAGTATAATCAAGCATTAAGGCTTATCATGATTTACAAAGTAATATTGATCTAATCTCAGTACAAGGCATTGATGATTCAAATGAGTGATTGATGGGGGTAATGGATGCGAACTTGTAAGATGACGGAAGTTATTTAAAGATAACGACTTGACATGGGGAGATGTGGTAAGAGCCTTAGGTGTTGGAGAATTGCAGATATATACAAAACATATGATAAAGGCAAAAATAAGTGCAAAAGGCTCAAGTTCATTTTCTACCACTATTGAAGAGAAGGATACCTAGTTTGATGAAGATGGACAAGAAGAAGAGAAAGATGAATAATAAGTTTGAGAATGACGATATTGATTATGAGGATAATTGAATTTGATGTAAAACTTTATTGTTTTGAATCTTTTGATATTTTTGTTATTAGAAGATAAATAACATAATTTAATACTTTAGATCTTTTTAATTTAATATCATAATTATATATATAATCATATTTATCAATTTTATTATATATTTTTTTATATTTTAATATTTTAGAATGCCTCGTTCGCTTGGGCGAGCGTCTAGCATCTCCAGCATTTTTGGACCTTGGTATTTAGCACTTTTGAAAACACTAGATTGCATATTAACCTTCTATGATTGTTCTAAAATTTATATGAGATGCAATTTAATCTTAAATAAGTCAAAATGAAAAAAAGTTAATTAGTTATCTAAGCTGCTCTTTGTAAATCACCACTTGCTATCTAACATCTTTATATACACATGTACAATGCATCCTACGACATTCCAATGCTCCATGAATCTAAACAGGTTTCTTCACCTAGATGTATGTCACTGAAGTTTCTCACAACTGTAATTCATTTTGTTGTACTAGCAAAGATAATCTAATACATGGTAAAAAGGTAAAATCATGCTACGAACCATAAAGTACCATGCTTGGGGTCAAAGTCATATTTCCTTCCAACCAAAGTATTTCTCGACATGACATAAACATGCGTAAGAAACACGTGTGCGTTGCTTCTAAAATGTAGATATTCTTTTGAGAGAAATGTTGCATGTATCAATTTCCTAGGATCAAATCCTAGAAACTTCCAATACATCCAGTGAGTAAACTGATGCCAACTTAAATAAAATAAAGAAGTTCAACAAATGACTGAAAAATAATATTCAAGATTCTAAAAACTCCCGTAGATGAAGTAGAAGCTACGAGTAAGACAAACAGTTAGCAAGTAGTCTGTTTTTCTTTTGACACCACCAGTAATCAAGATTGATTCATTGTATAAACTATAAATCACTTCAAGATAAAATCATGAAATTAACCAAAAATCTCACTAAAATTTCTCTGAAAATGTCCATGATAACAATTAGCAGATACATTTAGGTTCAAATTACTTTTAATTCTTCAACAAATCAAGTAATCAATAGTTCTCTTACTCAAAGGTGTAAGACATCATCTCAATTCCCACAAATACCTTCCAGTGTGTACCATACCAGCTGTAACCTGGCATTCGGCACGTGCAGCTGTGAGAATCTAAAACATGTGTTCTATGTGATGCAGTGTGCATAAGCTAGTGGCCAGCTGGGAAAACACATGAACATTTACTCCTTGATTTGACTTTTTGAATCTTAAATTGACACAACCTAATAGCAACAATTACATAATGAAAAAATAATCTCGTCCAACTCTTTTCTGGAAAGATGATCATTTTGCACACTGATAGTAATTAGTAAAGGCCGAATAGTTATTCCATGAACATGATTTATAAATAAACAGCCATCAAAAGCACACAAACTAATAAAACGTTTACGCAATGAAATACAATTAAACACCACTACACACAATAATAGTAATAACATTCATCAAATCAATAAAAACTATTAAGTTAAGTGTCACGAAGATAAGCAAGGTTTTTCTTTTCGAGGGGGCAAAAAAAAAGATTTGCACGAAGGTAAGATGACAAACAAGAGCAGAACTTGTGGAAACACGCAAGACACTTGCAGTGAAAAAGTGGAGGTCATCACCTTCAACAGCGATGGATATTATTAGGTAGTAAGGATCTATAAGTAGCATCACCCTTGTTGATAGCATTCCTGCTTTTGTTTCTTTGACATGTAGCACATGGAAGCCCCCAATATTTTTTCTATCACATGACTACAACCAGAGATGCATCCTCCCAAAAATAGTCATAATTCTGTCTCTTTAATATTTCTATAAAATCAAATTTGCATTCATGAAGAACCAATGTCTAGCCAGAGCTAAAAATGTTTATCTTGATTATAGACATTGTGTATACTTGGGAAACAGCAAATATCATGCATTTTTGACAATGTTCAAGACTAAGGATACCTAAAATTGCTTGCTAATGTCTCATATGATTGGATATAGTCATAGAAGTGGATGTTGGTACAAATAACAGAAAAGTGATAAGGTATACTCGAGCCACAAACTCTCTTATAGGTGCTGGCCTTAACCTGAAACCTTATTTCTGCATGCAAAATACTCACAGACTACTCTCATCTTTTTACTTCCGAGTAGCAAAGTATTCGTGGCTTGGATATGATATTGCTAAAATGACACCTTCAGCAAAACAAACCCCAGTATTCAATGTCTTATTAAGGATGTTGAAGGTTGAAACAAGAATTCTTTAAACTTAAAAGGTCTAACCAGAAAAAGATTATATGGTCACATATGATAATACCCAGATTTTGAGAATCTGCCGTTTAGTACCCTCATCACACAATACCTGTGCAGAAAGTTTACCAAAACCAACCGGTGCTAATAAAATTCTACAATTATATGCATGTAAGATAAGCATACATGAAATCTCAGAAACAAACAATGAACTGACTGCAAAGGTGATGGAGAGAGAGAGAGAGAGAGAGAGAGAGAGAGAGAGAGAGAGAGAGAAAGATACCTGTATAAGAGGATGTTGCAACAGAGTGAAAGATATACAACTGAGAAATGCATTCATTGATTTAAGAGCATGTGACTGAGTATCAGCATCTGTAGATTGCCATCTCTTGACTTTGCTGTTAGAAACTCTGCCACGTTACACTCAATCAGGGTTAAAATATCCAAAAATATTCCATATGATTATCATAAAACTATAACAGCTCCGAAGCAAACAATCTACACAAAACCCAATGGAACAAATTAATCACAAAGATCTAAACCATTATAAAAATATGCTAAAAATTTGGCAGAATCACATTTTCAACTGTCACAAAGAAAATCACAGCTTTGCAAGAAGTTAATATCTTACAGCTACATGACTGCTATATGACTTAAAATTCCAACTTTCTATTTGCTCCGCAGAATAGCGAAGCTGCCGTAAAGAAAATCTAGCTCAGCAAGGAGTAAATATTTTACAGCTACACATCGTTGAATTCCGTTTCCTGTATGCTCCACAGAATAGAGGAGTTGAAATAAGGAAGATTGTGAAGCCTAGCCAAGAAATCAGCATAATAGTATTGCAATAAAAGATGCAATTCTGACCACATGCAAATTGGAAAAGTTTCAAAAGTAGTACTTCGTTGCAACAAAGAGCAACCAACGGTTCCTTTTAAAACTTCACCTACAGGCTAAGAGTTCTTTTAAGTTCTTTGTGAACCGGTTCTGAAATACCAACACATAAACAATAAATGTGCACAAAAAAAGGAAACATAGCTATGCAGTTGAGAATAGAAGCAAAGAGATATATAGTATCATCATCCAAGGGTTGCTAAGTCATTGGCCTGGTTTGCAATGTACCGTGCAAAGCATGCATCATCACATGCTATGCTGACGTGTGCTAGAAGATGTTCCCATACCACAAAATGATAATCCTTGGTCCAGATGATTATAAAAATAAAGAGCACTCTGTTAGCGAAGATGTACAATAATGTCTTGGCATTCCTATAAAGTGACATGGCAAGTTTTTCATTATTGAGGAGTTATGCGAATGAAAATGAGAATACACAAGTAGATGGACTTGAGATTCTATGATGATGCAGGATCCAGTCAGCACCTGATCAATTGATAAAGATTACAGTGTAGCTTGTCAGATTTTAAGAAACAAATTTGATATTACTGATTGAGGGTTAAATATATATCATCCTCAAAATTTGTGGCTGTTTCTTTTCCTCTTAATCTGCACTCTGAGAAACCATCTCATATCAATTTGCTGTCTGATAGAAGAAATAACAAGTATGGCACAGCTTCTGCCATGTAGAACTCATCCAAGTTATTTATAAGGAAAAAGTGAGTGATGTAGCTGCATACTCAGCGAAAATATCTCTTGGAATCCAACTCTTCTCCTTTTTTACAACCAAAACCCAAGTAGAAAAAAGAACTGCTTCGATCCTTATTTTATAAATTTCCATTCTAGTGAAAATTGTAGGCACTTGTTCTCTTTTTGGGAGTGCATAAAAAGCGCAGAAAATGTGGATCAATGTACTCATTCTTACCCCAGCATAAAGGCTGTTCCTATGATAAAAATCCTAGTCACCCAACTCCACAAGAAGCAATCTTACGAAGACACTAGGGCTTGCACACAGTCATTTCCTTGGACCTATTCAATTATCTCATGAACAAAAATTTCCTTTCAAAGAAAATTTCAAGTGGATTAAAAAATGTAAATAATTCTATTTTCTTTTGCAAGTTATATTGGTTCACAAGATCTTTACTTTCTGATTGTTGTTTGATATCGATATTATGGATACAGTATGGATATGAAAAATCCACATGCCACTACAATGTACATGCTAGAATCTAAGACGTTATACTATCATTATTATTCACTTTCATGGTGATCACAGGTGTCCACTCTGAAACCTTAGCTCCCTCCATCAACGATAGGAAGAGTTAGTTCTTCGCAAGACATATAAGTCTTCAAGGATACCAAAATTGGAACGAGTCGAGGATGAATTTCAAATAAACCCTAAAAAGAACTGACCAAAGACGAGAAAATCTTGAAAAAAGCCTCAGAGCCTACACGTCCAAACCCTAAGATTGAAACGGCCCAACAAAAAACAAGAATCAAGAGTTCTCGATTTCATTGTTCTTTCATCTCTGCCTCAGTGCGCCAAGAGGGCTTCACGAACTCAACCGGCGACAAAACGAGGGACGACTGCGTACAAGAAAAAGGATCGGAAGAAATAATATGAGAGGTGAGAAAGAAGGCTTACTTCATGCCGAGAGAGAGAGCCTGGTGCAGGCGCCGGCGGACGGTGACAACGTGATCGCTGATCTCCGGCTTCTTCCCCTTGCCACCCATCTCGCGCCGCCCTCGCCACCGACCCAAACGAAGACGGGTTGGGCACAATTTAAATTACCACATCATCGGGTCTTCGGAGTATTAGTAAACCATTGTGATTGTGGGATTTATCCACGTGATTAGTGTTACTTTGGTATTTATGATAAGAATATTAAGGATATTTAGATGTTTTGTGTTGTACATATAGTATTAATAAATGAGCCCATATTAACAATTACTAAATATAATTACCAGAATTTTGTTCGATAAATAAATTTACATGTGTCATGGCCATATTGTGGATAGTGATAGTGATTTTGGAATTTATCTATCTAGATTTTGGTGTATCATATATACCCTCGCTAATATTAATTTACAAACTAATAAAGTTACGAAAATAGTTAGATAATTTTATATTTTATTGATCTAAATTAGCTTGTATTATTAACTATAATAAAATGTGCCAACTTTAATTTTTATTAAAAAAGTGTAATATACCAACTAATTCTCTATTGAAAGGGAATAGGATTAAAATTAATTTATAAAAGTCTGATGAATGCATCACTATCAGCTTTAGTTTGATTATTTTGATTAATAATTGAAGTCAAATAAAATTAATAAATAAGTTATCACGTCAAACCCAATGGGATATATTCCATAGAAAAATTTTATTCATGAATAAAAATATCTATTTGAATAAAAATTTATTTGATCTATAATATGTTCGGCCTTAACTCTCAAATGAAAGATTATTAAATTTATAAAAAAATCTAATTAATATATTATTATTAATTTAATTTAAATATTTTATGTATGATTTGGATCAAACGAGATTAATTATCTCATCAGGATTAAGGTCCAACCATTTCTTTCGGACATCCAACTCTATAATTAAAGAAGGATGCCCGAAAGACTAATTAGACGTTTATAAATTAATTTTAATATTATCCACTATAGAGATTTAATAATTTATCATTTGAGAGTTAAGGCCGAACATGTTATAGAGATAATATATAAATATATATTATATATAAAGACTTTTGATTGTATTTTTTTGTGTTGGTTCTTAGCATTGTCATTCTTTTATTCCGACATAGTGACTTTGATGGGTTCATTCCAAATTGAATTTTGATGAGAAATAACATTTTAAAGAGTTTTTCTGGTCATTGTCCAAAGGGAAAAAAGATATTTTTTGGAAATTATAGAAATGAGACGCACGATCTAGGCAGAAAAAAAAAACTCAAAAAGCTATTATTTTTCGTAATAAATCGTACATATGTGGCTGTAAATGTTTTGATACATGCAACAAACATGGTGAATATAGAGTAAGTTTTATTTTATGTTGTTAGATTGAAATATATATCATCAAGCTCGTATGATCACGGTGAAGTAAACAGCTGCCAACGCGAGGAACAATAAAGTGTTGAGAAATAAAGAGCAAGTAAATGATAAAACAGAATATTATGATTCAATTAATGAAAATAATTTCAATCAAGAAAATGATGTAGTATTAAACAGGAGGTAAAAGAATAAGAACACTTACAAGATTATCTCCAAATGAACACACTCTCTTCTCTGCACTACTGCTTCATTCACTAATGTCCTATTTATAGGACATAATAGTAACTAATTCACACTATTTCCTTCATCCACTATCTCACTATCTTACTCATGATTAATAACGACCCCCACTAACTCTTAAATATGTTAACTACCTATGTAACTACTATGAATCAATTTTCAATACTCCCTCTTGATTCATAATTACATACACCAATTTGAGACATAAAATAAACATGCTTTTGAACTGGAAGTGACTTGGTGAGAATATTTGCAACTTGTTCATTCGTACCACAGTACTTCATTGTTATATCTCCATTTGCTACAAGATCTCGGATGAAATGATAGCGTATCTCTATATGCTTCGTTCTTCCATGAAATGTTGGATTCTTCGTCATTGCAATTATAGCTTTGTTATCACAAAATATTTCTGTTGATTCTTTTTGTTCTTGATAAAGATCTTCAAGAAGTCTTCTAAGCCATATAGCTTGATATGCTGTTGATGTTGCAGCTACATACTCTGCTTCCGATGTCGACAATGCAATTGTTTCTTGCTTCCTTGAACTCCAACATATAGCTCCTAATCTAAGGCTAAAAATATTACCTAAATTACTCTTTTTATCATCCAAATCTCCTACCCAATCACTATCAGTAAAACCAAATAATTTACATTTAAAATTATAAGAATACCAAATTTCATAATCCGTAGTTCCAGTAATATAACATAAAATTCTTGTAACAGCTCTGAGATTATGTTTACTTGGGCTTTGCATAAACCTGGATACTACACCAATAGAGAAGGTAATATCTGGTCGAGTATGAGTTAGATAGATCAAACATCCAACTAAACTTCTGTAGTATCTTGCATTTGTCAGACCTGTACCATCTTTAAGTTTCAATTTCTCATTTACATTCATGAGTGTAGCGACAGCTTTTCATTTAATCATGTTAGATTTTTTGAGCAGATCCATTGCATATTTTCTTTGTGAAGTAAAAATTTCATCTGATCCTTGCTTCACCTCCAACCCAAGAAAATAGTGCAATAGACATAAATCTGACATTTTAAACTTATTCATTATGCATTTTTTAAATTCTGCCCACTACATAGATAGATGAATATATATATATATATATATATATATATATATATATATATATATATATATATATATATATATATCATCAACATAAAGTCAAACCATAATAATATTATGTTCACCTTTCTTCAGATAAAGTGTAGGTTCATTATCACTCCTGTTAAATCCATGTTGATGAAAATAATAATCAATTTGTTGTACCATGCTTTTGGAGCTTGTTTAAGCCCATAAAATAATTTCTTTAGCTTATATACCTTTTCTTGATATCTTTTAACTAAAAAACCTTCAGGTTGAGTAACAAAAACCTCTTCTTGTAAATCTCCATTTGAAAACGTAGATTTCACATCAAATTGATAAACAGGCTAATTTAAATAAACAGCTAAAGCCAAAAAGGTTTTCACGGTTTCGAATCTAGCAACTGGAGAAAAAGTATCATCAAAGTCAATACCTTGTTGTTGCGAATATCCTTTTGCTACAAGCCGAGCCTTATGCTTTTGGATATTTTCATCTGTATTATACTTTGTTTTGTACACCCATTTCAAACCAATAGCTTTATTTTCTTTTGGTATATCCATTAGCTCTCAAGTTTCATTCTTCTCAATTGACTTTATTTTCTCCTTCATTGCTTTTCGCCATTCCTCTTTTTCAACTGCTTCCTCAAAACTTATAGGATCTAAAATAAATAAAGAAAATATTGAATCATAAATCTCTGTTAGTGATCTAAACCTTCTTGGAGGGGTTTCATCTAAAGAATCATTTGTTGAATTTGAACTACTACTGGGTGAGGTTGACGTTGAACTTGTTGGAGTAGGATCTGTCACTTGATTTGATGGAGTAACTAGTTCTGCTGGAACATAAATTTTTGTTTCACCTTCATTGATCTCCCAATTCCAACTTGCCATTTCATCAAATACAAATATTTCTGTTAATAATAATTTTGCCACTTCTAGGATTACATAATCTATATGCTTTGGATTGTGTAGAATATCCAATTAAGATGTATTTTTCTGATTTTTCATCAAGCTTATGATGATTTTATGAATTTACTAAAGCATAAGCAATACAACAAAAAATTCTTAGATGGCTTATAGTTGGTTTTATACCATACCAAGCTTCAAAAGAAGTTCGATTTATAATAGCCTTTTATCGATAAAATATTCAACAAATAAACTACTGTTGCAATTGCTTCTGCCCAAAACTGATTCGGAAGATGCTTTCGATTAAGCAAACTTCTTGCCATTTCGACAATAGTTCAATTTTTACGTTCAGCTACACCATTTTGCTCCGATGTATATGGTGTTGTCAATTCCCTACGAATACCATTTTCTTCACAAAAGGAATTAAATTCATTAGATATAAATTTACCACCTCTATCTGTCTGAATTGTCTTTATGCATCTATCACTTTGCCTTTCTACAAGTGCCTTGAATTTTCGAAAGTTATCAAATGCTTCAGATTTTAATTTCAAAAAATATACCCAACTCATGCGACTATAATCATCGATAAATAATAGAAAATATCGACTTTTTCCAAATGATTTTGTATTCATAGGTCCACATAAGTTAGCATGAATTAATTCAAGATAATTAGATTCTCTCCATGCTTTTCTAACAGGAAATGGTTTCTTACTTTATTTGTCATAAATACATCATTCACATACATCAAGTGTATTAATTTTAGATAATCCATAAACCATTTTTTTTATTTAACAACCTTAAACCTTTAATATTAACGTGTTCATATCTCAAATGTTATAAATTTGTCACATTCTTTTGATTTGCAACAAGGGCATATTTCTCAATATTTGAAACATCAATTGGAAACATCTTATTTTGCGTCATGCAAATATTTGCTATAATTAAGCTAGATTTTTTATCTTTAATAGTGCATGAACTATTATCAAATATAACCGAATATCCAATATCTATCAATTGTCTAACGCTCAACAAGTTATTTGATAAGCTAGGAACAGAGAAAACATTATCAAAGTATTTTAACTTCCCTTGATTTATCTTCACCTAAATTGTTCCTTTTCCTTCTACTTGGATTTTCTTGCTATCTCCAAATTTAACTTTCAACTTGTGAGTTTCATCAATATCTCTAAATATTGATCTTATGCCTAACATATGATTAGAACATCCACTATCCAAAAATCAAATATCATTTTAAATATTATTAACTTGTGAATGAGTCATAAACAACTTACTATTGTCTTCATTTTCTTCCACATAGCTTGTTTGTTTTTCTCTTTTTCAGCAATCTGCCTTCATATGACCAAACTTCTTACAATAGTGACATTGAATTCTACTCTTGTAGTTTTTCTGATCATAGTTTGATTGCCTTTCATCATGCCCATCAAAGTGTCCTCTTCCTCTTCATCTTCCATTTCCTCTACCACGAAATCCTCCTCTGTCATGTCCTCTTCATGTTGATTTTTTGTCTTCTTTTGAAGTAGAAGACTCCCCCTTAACCTGAAATGATTTTTTCTCATTTTTTTCAAATGACCTATTCAATCTTGCTTCATGTGCTTGCAAGGAACCATTAGTTTATCAAATGAATAAGTTGATAAGTCCCTTGACTCTTTTATTGCCACACCAATATAATTAAATTTTATGGTTCAACTTCTCAAAACTTTTGCAACAATTATATGGTCTTGAATATCTTCACCATATGATTTCATTTGACTAATAATTTCAGTCATTCAAGAAAGAAAATCTTACACTGATCCATTGTTTTTTATAAATAAAATTTTAAACTCACGACGAGGGATTTGAAGTTTTACCGTAATCACCCTTGATAAGCCTTGAAGTTCATTTGGAAGTATTAATCAAGCTTGTCTTGAGGTTGTCGCTGCTGTAATTCTTGAGAAGATTGTCTCATGCACAGCTTGTTGAATGAAGAACAATGTCTTTGAGTCCTTCTTTCTATTCTCCCTCAGCCTGGTTTATTCATCTGAATCTGTATATCCATTTTGTATCAAGTCCCAAAGATCCTGAGACTTGAATAGAGTCTTTATCTTGATACTCCAAAATTCGTAAGATTTATCCGAGAAGATTGGAATAAGAGGTTGAGATATAGAATTATCATTAAAAACCATAATGCCCAGTTTAAATTGAAACAAGACTCTGATACCACAAATGTTGGGAAAGGAGGAGCAAGGAAACGATAAAACATAATACTATGATCCAATTAACGAAAATGCTTTCAATCAAGAAAATGACATAGTATTAAACACGAGTTAAAAGAACAATAACACTTACAAGATTATCTCAAAATGCACATACTCTATTATCTACACTACTATTTAATTCACTAAGGTCCTATTTATAGGACAAATAGTAACTAACTCACACCATTTCCTTCATCCACTATCTCAATATCTCACCTATGATTAATAACTACCCCCACTAACTCTTAAACTACATTTATAACTCCTAAATATAAGCCATTATTTCTAAACATATTAATTATTTATGTCAAATCAGTATTCCTTAACGGAGTTCTTGAAGAAGAGGTATATGTTCAACAACCCCCTGGTTTTATTACTTATGAACAAGAAGACAAAGTATATAAGTTAAAGAGAGCTCTTTATGGGCTTAAAAAAGCCCCACGAGCATAGAATTCTCGGATAAATACTTATTTTATTCAAAATAATTTTTCTAAATATCCACGTGAACATGCTGTTTATACAAAATCTAACATTAATGGAGATATCATATTTGTATCCCTGTATGTAGATGATTTAATATTTATAAGCAGTAGTAGCTCTTTGATTAAAGATTTTAAATACTCTATGAAGAAGGAGTTTGAGATAATTGGCTTAGGCTTAATGTCTTATTTTCTTGGTATCGAAATTATACAAAATAATGAAGAAATTTTTATTTCATAAGTAAATTATGTAAAAGAGGTTCTAAAGAAGTTTTCTATAGAAGATTGTTATTCTACAGATACACCTATTGAGTATGGCACCAAGTTGACCAAAGAAGGCGAAGGTAAATACATTAATCCAACTTATTACAAAAGTCTAGTAAGATGTTTAAGGTATTTGACATGCATTCGACCTGATATATTATTTGGAGTTGGTTTAGTAAGTAGATACATGAAATCTCCTAAGACTTCTCATTTAAATGTCGCTAAAAGAATTTTACGATATATTAAAGGATCAATTGAGTATGGAATATTCTATTCATCATCAAAAGGATTGAATCTTATTGGATATAGTGACAGTGATTGGGGTGAAAGCTACGATGATCGAAAGAGTACAACTAGATTTGTATTTTATTTTGGTGAAGCTACATTTACTTGATTTTCAAAAAAAATAACATATAGTTGCTCTATCAAATTGTGAACCATAATACATAACACCATCTTCTTGTATTTAAGATTACTTCAGGAACTTCATATGCCACAGAAGAAACCAAAATTTATATTGATAATAAATCAACTATTGCCTTGGCCAAAAATCCAGTCTACCATGAAAAATCAAAGTATATCGACACAAGATTTTATTTTATAAGAGATCATGTCAAAAATAAAGAAGTGGAGCTACACCATGTCAAGATAAGTGAACAAGTGACTGACATTTTTACAAAACCTCTCAAAATTAAAAATTTCAACATCTTCGAATGAAACTTTACATGTTGGATGGAACAAGTTTAAGGGGGGAGAATGTTGGAATTAAACTTATGCAATTATCATGAAAAAATTAATTTTATTAGAAGAAAAGTTTATTTCTTCAAGAGAAAATATTTATGGAATGACAAGTCAAATTGACTATTGATTTTTGAAAGAGTTTATTGAAAGAAAGATTCAAACTATATAAATCCAATATGATGAGTCATGAAAAATATAGAGTTTGTGAAATTATAAAAATATTGAGAAAAATATATAAGATTTAACCTTCTCCTACTCTTTCTTAGTGTGTTAACTCTATCCGTTTTTTTCCTATCGATTTAAACAGTACTATCATCATATTCTCTATTTGCGTTAAGTGTAACCTTAATTTCAAATCAAATCAGACAATCCCTAATCTTTTGGATCCAGATCCAATCGGTCCGACTCAACCATCAGCAGCCAAACCTCACAACATAAATAATATATAAAATATATTTTTTTTCTTTGTACCATCAATATATACTTTATTCTTGTTTGTGGTATCGCTTCCTTGATTGCTAATAGTACATCAAACAGAAGGAAAAGTTTACAAAAATCTTTCAAACTTACTATGTGCAGATCTGCGTTCGGAAGGTGATCGATCCTAAGATAAAATGGACTGCGAAAGAAAAAAAGCAATCATATATATAGAATAATAGTAATTTCTATCAGAAATCGAACACTCTCTCTCCAGACGAAGAGGTTTCAGAGAGACCCCAACAAGAAAAGCAAGCAGAAAGAGTGTAGAAGATGCAGGCTGACCTCCATGCGTGTGTTGCACTCTCTCTCCAGACGAAGAGTTTTCACAGAGACCCCAACGAGAAAAGCAAGCAGAAAGAGTGTAGAAGATGCAGGCTGACCTCCATGCGTGTGTTGCACTCTCTCTCCAGACGAAGAGGTTTCACAGAGACCCCAACGAGAAAAGCAAGCGAAAGAGTGTAGAAGATGCGGTGACCTCCATGCGTGTGTTGCACTCTCTCTCCAGACGAAGAGGTTTCACAGAGACCCCAACGAGAAAAGCAAGCAGAAAGAGTGTAGAAGATGCAGGCTGACCTCCATGCGTGTGTTGCAGTCTCTCTCCAGACGAAGAGGTTTTACAGAGACCCCAACGAGAAAAGCAAGCAGAAAGAGTGTAGAAGATACAGGTTGACCTCCATGCGTGTGTTGCACTCTCTCTCTAGACGAAGAGGTTTCACAGAGACCCCAACGAGAAAAGCAAGCAGAAAGAATGTAGAAGATGCGGGCTGACCTCCATGCGTGTGTTGCACTCTCTCTCCAGACGAAGAGGTTTCACAGAGACCCCAACGAGAAAAGCAAGCAAAAAGAATGTAGAAGATGCATGCTGAACTCCATGCATGTGGCTATCCATCGCTCCATTTGCGACTGAAGCTGAAGCGAGTCGCCGGTGGTGGTGTCAAGTCAATCCGGCAAGCTTTTTCCATGGCAGGAATAGTAGAGAGATTTGACCTGTGTTTCATGTCATCCACTCATCCTTTCACCAGTGGATGACGATACTGATGGCTGATGCGTGTTTGAATTCGGAGGATTTATTATAACTTATATCTATCTTTATAATTAGTTAAGTTTCATATTTCTAAAAATTATATTAATTTTTTTTTATAATGACGAGTGAAACATTTAATCTTTTTTTTCTAACAAAATTATTTTTTCTCTTGCACCTTATAAAATTCTTTTAATCTTATAAAACTATCTGATTTTAATATAATTTTACTAGGATAATTAATTATCGAGATAATATGTAATTAGTTTAATTTTTTTTATATTCGAATGATGAAGAATTATGTTTATTGGATGAGGATTGCAATGGGTGCATCCATAAGTTTAATTTCAAATCAAATCGGGCAACTTCCACGTGATCGAAGTCCATGAATCCGAATCCAATTAAAATGTGCTCCAAAGTTTGGTCCGCTTTTGCTCTTATCGAATCCGACCCGCTAAGATCTCCTACGGCTACTTGTATCCTTTCAAATTTCAAACTTTCAAACGACCTCAAAAAGCGAAGTCTTCTCGTGCTCGGCTTTCCTCGCCTCCCTCCTTACCCTCTCGCTGTTCCCAACGAAGGAGCGCACAGAAGAACCCTCGAGCTCGGCGCATCGTGTCGTAAAATCCGCTCCAAAGATGAAGAGAGCTATAAATCCCGAAAGGGATCGGAGACCAACGCTCTGTGGCAGCGAAAGTTCTTAAGCCCGCTCCGCTCGTCGGGAGTTCCTTCGGTGTTGTTCTGGAGCTGCAGCAGATTCCCGATTCTCGAGAAGGCCCCCCTCGATCGAACCCCGATTCCCGGTTGCAGGATCGTGGCGACCCGATCTTTCTTCCCGGCATGGAGCTTGCACGTAGCTAAGGTACGTCTTTCTCTGCCCGGTTTGGGGAGTTAGGTTTCGTCCTGGTTCTTGGAAAGCGTCAAGGTTGGAGCTTTTATGATGTTTCCTCCAAACGGGATTTGTAGTTGATGTTTTTGCTTGTGTCACCGAGCTAAAAGTTTTTGTTCGGTAGTAGAAAGATCAATTTAGTTCCTCTGTGATGGATGTAGGCTTTTGCAGAGCAGAAGGTTCCTACAGCGTTAATTTGGAATTTTGGTAAGTTTTAATGTCATGTATGGGCTTTTTCCGCTTCTTCAAGAAACGTGATTGCCTGTTTCTTTTAGTTTCTCTTCTTCTTCTTCTTTGGTCTCTTTCTTGTTTGTTATGATGTGAAAACCCATCAACGGCTTAGCAACTCGACTAGGTTAAATTACAAGGCTTGGAAAGCGAACAACTTGCTTCTTCATCATTTTCATACTGTAATATATTTATGTCTCGTTATCTTTAAGATAGTAGATGATGAAGTATTCATATGGAGAAAACCTTTTCTTGATGGGTATCAGCACATACAATTAACAGGCCTTCAGTTTCTCTTGGTTGCAATTTCTTTGTTCCCCAAGTAGGAATTGATTTCATGCAATCATAAGAATCCTTTTTTGAGTCGGATTTGGATCTTCATAACTATGACCGGAACCATCATGCTACATCAGTAAATTGGGGTTCTTTATTGTTCTTAGCTCACCAAGTCCTGGATTATTCATTTGTTCCAGTACAAGAAGCTTTTCGTGTTCAGGAAATTATTCTTTCTTCTCTTTTGATAGATTTTTCAGGATATTGTTCATCTTTGCTAAATCATGAATAATTGTGCCAGTGAATTTTAGCTTGCTGGGCTTGTGCTGGATTCAAAATGAGAGAAGATATTTCGTCCAATGCCCGAACAAAGTTTGCCAAGTGCTCTGACCATAACCAAATTATGAGCGCCAACACTAAATCCAGTGGGAATCCTGTAAAGCCGAAGTCGTCTTCATCGTGGGGATCCCACTTTGTCAAAGGCTTCACCACGGATAAGAAATCCAAACAGCAGACGTCAATTGCCAACAAGAAGCAATCTATTGGTAGCTCAGATATCTCGAGTCAGAAGAGCCACTCTGTGTCATACCATTCTCGGGTTAGACGATCTCTTGTAGGTGACTTGCCATGCTCAGCTAATGCTGCTCAGGTTCATCCTCATGTGATTGATTCCCATCGGATTACATCCACTGCTTCTCATGACCTATTTCTGGAGCTGGATCACTTGAGAGAACTGCTTCGAGAGGCTAAAGACAGAGATTCGACATTGCAGTCTGAGCTGCTTCAGTACAAGGAAAACCCAAGAGCTCTGGAGCTTGAGAAAGAAGTTGATTCAAAGAGAATCGAAATTGAGAAGCTCACATCCAGAGTCAGTTCATTGGAAGCTGAAAACACGAACCTTTCGGAACAATTCGCGTCTTTGACCTCGTGCTTACAAAACTCCCAAGGAGCTGATTCATGTGCACAGATACAGAAGCCATCGTACAAAAATCTTGAGATCGAGGTTGTCGAGCTGCGCCGGCTGAACAAGGAGCTCCAGTTTCAGAAGCGAAATCTATCATTTAGGCTTTCCTCAGCTGAATCCCAACTTGCTGCTCTCGCAAAGGTTACTGAGGTACTATAACTAGTAATTCCTTCATGTTAATGTTATGAGCTCCATCTCTTTCAAGAATACTTATCTTAGTTTCCCTCCCTCTCCCTCTTTCTCTCTCTCTCTGTCTATGTAATGCACGCAGAGTGATGTACTGGCGAAGGTTCAAGCTGAGGCATTACTGTTGAAGCACACAAATGAGTGCCTGAGCAAACAAGTCGAGGGTCTGCAGATGAGTAGGCTCAATGAAGTTGAGGAACTTGCTTACCTTCGCTGGGTCAATTCATGCTTGCGCCACGAACTCAGCAACTCAGATAAATCACTCAGTAAGATCTCGGATTTGGATGATCAGTTTGACAGCAAGAGCTGTGACACAGTCATCAAGACAACAGCTGATCAAGACAACAACTCAGACAAATCTGCACCTCTCGAAGTATGTAATTCTAACCGAGCAGGTCTCATCAAAAAGCTTGTGAAATGGTCTGAAAACAATGAAGAATACCAACATATAGATTGCGAAACACTGTTGGATAAAGACTGGATAGAGGCCAAGAGAGGGAGAAGCCCTTCACGAAGACATTCTATCAGTGGACCGAAGAGAACGGTAGAAGACATTGCAATTAACAAGAGAAGACAATCTGATAGTTTTGTTTCTTCCAAGGAATTACATGATGAAACATTTACACCTGGAGATCGCCATCCAACAAGGGATAAACACTTGTTTCTTGTGCAAAAATATGATCTGCTGGGTACTCAAAGTCCAAGATTCTCTGCAAGCAAACCAGAAAGTTTCAAGGTTGCATCTTTGGATGTGGAAAAACGCGCACTCCGAATTCCTAAGCCTCCTCCAAGGCCCTCCAATTCAGTTCCTAATGTAACGAAGGCAGATGGGACAGTTCCACTGCCACCGCCGCCGCCTCCACCACCACCACCACCGCCTGCTTTTCGAAAGGCCTCCACAAGAAAGACAGGGTTGGTGCAGAGAGCCCCACAGGTGGCAGAACTGTACCATTCGCTCATGAGAAGAGACTCGAAGAAGGATCCTTCTGGTGGAGGAATCTGTGATGTCCTTAATGTTGCAAATGTCCGCAGCAGCATGATTGGTGAAATAGAGAACCGATCCTCCCATCTGCTTGCCGTATGGGACTCAACCGATCACTGTCATTTCCTAACTAAGTGTGTTTTTAGTCCATATGAAGCATGATATTTCTCTTCTTCTTCTTTTTCTTCTGCAACCAGATAAAGGCAGATGTCGAAACACAGGGTGAATTCGTGAAGTCCCTGATAAAGGAGGTTAACGATGCTGCTTATCATGACATTGAAGATGTTGTTGCATTCGTGAAGTGGCTTGATGACGAATTGTGCTTTCTTGTGAGCATTCTTGATCAACACTTCCTTTGTAGTCTGTTAGTTTTGAAGAACTTCCAAATCAGTTTGCCTTTTTTTTTCGAAGGTTGATGAGCGGGCAGTGTTGAAGCACTTTGATTGGCCTGAGAAGAAAGCTGACACTCTTCGAGAAGCAGCTTTCGGATATCGTGATCTGAAGAAACTGGAGTCTGAAGTTACAAATTATAAGGACGATCCTCGTCTACTTTGTGATGTTGCATTGAAGAAAATGGTTGCATTATCCGAAAAGTAAGACCTATTAGTGCTTTCTTGTATCACATTACTCTTTTAAATCCATGTTTATTGTGTAATTGACACCAATCTGATTCATTTTCTCGTGGAAAAAAAAAAGGATGGAGCGAAACATTTATAATCTTTTTCGCACGAGAGATGTGATGATACGCCATTGCAAGGAATTCCAGATACCGACAGATTGGATGCTGGATTGTGGTATCGTTAGCAAGGTACAATTCTCAGCACGTTATCAATGTCTATACATAATAAATTAATCCAAGGCTACTTATTCTAAAGATGTGGTCTTGTCTTTATTCTTCCAGTGAGCTGTACTACTGCAAACACAAACTTTTTGTTCATTTTAAACCTCTTGCAAACATTTGGTTTATGCAGCCATTTCTTTGTTAAGATGAAAGGACTGGAGTGTATTCGAATGTTTAATCTTAACTTGCATTCCGCTAATTCCTTCAGTTGGATGGTTGCAGATAAAATTCGGATCGGTAAAGTTAGCTAAGATGTATATGAAAAGAGTAGCAACAGAGCTCCAGACGATGGGAGTCTCCAACAAAGATCCCGCTTTGGAGTATATGCTTCTTCAGGGAGTGAGATTTGCTTTCAGAATTCATCAGGTATGTGAAGATAACTGATGGAGTATAGTAGCCAATGTTTTTATCAATATATTTGTTTTTGTTGGCTTTCAGAATCTTTAATGCTATAATTATTGTAGGTTGTCATTTCCACTTTTGTTCAGTAAATAAACCAAACAATTCAACCTGTTTAAACATCATGCCGATAACATTATGCTCGAGTAAATTGGTATAAAGAATAATGCAATGGAGAACAGAATTTACATACAATAACTACATGGAAAATAAATGGTTGATGGTAAAAAATATTTCATTGTAGAATGCAAGTCAGGTTTTGGGGTTTCTACTACCTCCTAGTTAAGAACTTTGGCTCTGGCTCTCCTCTTTATACTATGTTCTTCTTGACGGGGTGCCTATTCGATACGGTCGATAAATCCCCGTAGGCATGGATTTCAGTAAGGCTGTAGAAATTCTTGGGTATCTCCTCAAACAATTGATTTATTTTGTTCATGGATTGTTTACCTTAGACTATGTTTCAGTCGCTAAACTGAAAAAAATGTAAAGAAACTGACGGACACAAATCCTTTTTGATGAGAATCTTAAAAGGGCATGAAATATCAAAACAAGGGGTACATGAATACTCCACCTTGATGTTGTCATCGACTTGTTTACATTGAAAAGATCATGTTTCAGAAGATTGTGTGCTGAGGTTAAGTGTCTGCGACGCAGTTTGCTGGGGGGTTTGATGCAGAGACGATGGATGCATTTGAGGAGCTGCAGAACCTCGCATACGTTAGAAACAAGGCATAGGAGAAGAAACATAAGCTCTTACTATCTCGGTAAGCAACATACGATGTGAACATGTTTCGGTTGTGTTCTTTGTGCTTGTTCTTGTAATGCTTTTTGTACATGTTTTGTGAAACCACAAACGCTGCAGGGTGTGTGTGTGCATGCTTTGGTTGTGACTGTACGTTTTGTGACTACTTTTGTTTTTTGTTTTCTTGGGTAGTTGAATCATTTTTGTTGCAGTGTCAGCTGTTCTGACGATGTTTGAGACCACAATTTGCTAATTGCTGCAGCTATGGATTGAAGAAATGAAGGTTTCTCTAATAAATAAAAATTAGGCTAAGAGGTAATGAGCTCTAAAATTGGTGGTTCTGAAATCATGATCAAAACTAAGAGCTAATGAGTTTTGAAATTTTGAGTGTGATTAAGCAATCTTATGAACTTGAATGTCACTGTATGTAAAAGCTATTTTAAACAAAGCTAAATAAATAATATGACTTTGGAATCTTGTTTACAATTAATAGCTTTTTAACCTTAAATCAGAAACTTCTGAAATGAATTGGTCTTCCAAATTGCTATAATATTGGTAGGGAGTATATTGTGATATGTACCCGTCATGTCGAGTTCTTGGTGGATAGAAATGATGTAGGTCACGTTCCACCCATCTGTTCACGTGAGGTTGTCCCCTCTCTCATCGCCCACATGGATAAGAGACCAAAAGACGACCACCGGAGGTATTTAGAGGCTGACTCCTCATAGAATATTATATAGAATATTCTATCTTTTTATGATCATGTATAAAAGCTTGTCTTTAACATGACGAGTGGGGGGCTTACTTCTTTTGACTATTCGAGTTTGCACTCATATATATTGGATTACTAACTTAGGCATCAGAGGATTGGGTCGGGAAATCTCTTCCAACTTTAGTCTTCATGCAGGAAGTAACTCAGGTGCTTAATGTTTTCACCTCGGAGGCACCTTGGATAACCTTGTGCCTACTGGTACAGACTATGTCAGGTTGATGCAGATGTCAATGATATTTTCTCTTATCATTTTGGCACTAAAAGGAGGGTCTAATATCATAGGAATTTCTGTCTGTTAACCCTCTTAATGACCACTCAAGCAAGGAGGCTCTACCCCCGACCAACAATATTTTTACTCAAAGGGGCTGCAACCATCCTGTCCATATATTGATGCATCTACATCGACACAAACGTTGATGTGATATAGTGTCTGTTTAACAACCTAGGATGACTCCGAGTCACCTATTCATCCCTGTTTAGTTGTTCTTGAACCTCACTTAGTAGGTGTATATGCTAATAGGCACTTCACTCCCCAATCGTAAAATTTAGCGGACCAAACCACTACTCTACCTTGCTTGAATGGAGACCGAATCGACAGATTTGATGGAGGATTCCCTATGAATCCAAATACGATAGATGGACTGATGCTTAAAGGAGATGCGATAGGAGTTTCAACAATTCAAAGGTGAAGTGTTGGTAGACCCCACCTTTGGTTGGTCCCCATTAAACCATAAAAATCTAGTTAATAAACTTTTATCTCTTGTTGTTGGAGACATTCAATGATAGTATTGACACAATAGAGCATATTACTATTTTTTGCATCTAAATATCATTGTATTACACTTTGGATGCTATAATATTCCATGCCTTCTCGACCATGTTATGAGGCTCAACTCGATAATAGTATACTTGTCTGAAGCCACTCTCTATTAGTTCTTTTGCTAAACTCACAAGGGGGTTTGAGCTTCACTTCTTGGGACTATGCACCCAAGGCCATCGGTGACAACGCTTTCAGACTTAGGCAAGGTGAGGAGAAAACGCTCACAGACTTTGTCGCTCAATTCATCAACAAAATCTAAGGTGTGAAAGATGCTCATTTATCGCTTGTAATACAGGCCTTTACGATGAGACTCAAACCCTTTTATCTTTTCTAGTCATTGGTAGAGAGGCCGCTGATAATGATACTATAGATACTTTAGAGGGCCAATTAATACATTACCATCGAAGTAATGATCTTGAATAAGCGTGAGGAGTCACACAAGAAGCTTAGACTAGAACGACTAAAATCCACTCTAACCCTAAGGTTATCGCCACGAAGGAGAAACGAATGACTTGAGTTGCCTCACCTAACGTCCGAGCTAACTTTGTTGAATATAACTAGAACTGGAGTTTTTCTATAGATAAAAGAGAAGAGGCTCTTAAAAGACCCTCAACTGATGAGGATCATATTGGTGAAAAGAGAGATCCAAACACTAATGCTTCCACTAGGATTACAAATATGACACATACGACTATCATAACTTAGAAAATTATATTGAAGAACTCATATGTCAGGGACACCTCGAACAATTAATCCAAAGACATCGGGAATTACTTTAAGAGGAGACAGCTCCTTGGGTCACAAAGTGTACACTTGAGCTACCATTGAAAAATGTTCGAGTACAGGGACTCGGAGATAACCTTTAAGAAGGAAAAGATGGAGTACCTTAATCTGAACTATGACAGTGCCTTAGTAGACTTTATGAGGATGATCAATGCTGGTGTGAAAAGAGTCATGATCAATACAGGTAGCTCTACTGATATTCTATAATTTGATGTCTTCAAAAAACTTGGGCTCTCGGGACCGTGAACTTGCATGTTACATTTGAAGATGAGCTATCATCTAAAATAGTGTTAACCAGATTCATGGTGGTCGATATCCCTTTGACATACAATACAATCATAGGTCGACCCATGTCGAAGAAACTAAGAGTGGTGGTATCGACCTACTACATGGTGATAAAATTCTTGATAAAGACTAACATTGGAGATCTAAAAAGCAACTAAAAGGAGTCACACTAGTGCTACCTTACGTCGATATCCCTACCAAAGAAGGCTTGGCTCAAGGTGCCACCTATGGACCCACAATATTTCACTTAGTCCTTCCCGCCTCCAGAGTTGGTGGAATCGTTAATCGAAACACCTTTAGACAAAGCTATCCCAATTAAGTTATCAAGGTCAAGGCAACATTGTTCGAGAAAAAATGAGTGCAACTCATCAACTTCCTTATGAGGAATGCCGAGGTGTTCACGAGGAGATGAAATAGACAAGTTGTTAAGAGCAGAGTTTACTACGAAGGTATAGAACCTCCAATGGCTCATCAATGTTGTACTTATTAAAAAGTTTAATAAAAACTAGAGTATGTGTGTTGATTATAGCGATCTCAACAAAGCATGTTTGAAGGAATAGCTATCAGTTGGTTGATGCTATCTCAAGTCATGAGTTCCTCACTTTTATGGACGCGTTCTCATGATATAACCAAATAAGGATGACACAAGAGAATCAGGAATACACTTCTTTTATCACTAATCGAGGCACATATTGCTATTTAGTCATGTCATTCCGGTTAAAAAATACAAGAGCGACATATCAAAGGATGGTAAACAAGATGTTTAAGCACTAGATTAGGAGAAACATTGAAATGTATATAGACGACATGATAGTCAAAGGTAGAATGACTGACTCGCATTTGGCGGATATGGCCGAGAGATTTTAAGTTATTAGGAAATTTAACATATGCCTTAATCTAATCAAGTGGACTTTCGAAGTCAACTCGGGAAATTTCCTTAGATTCATTATGTACCAAAGGAGGTTTGGTATCTGTACTGGTATGAGACGATCTCCGACCTCTCTAGACCCCTCTTAAACCTGACGAACGCCTTAAAATTGATAGTCACCTCCTCTTGATACTTAAATACCATGTGTCAGTAGACGTCTAGTATTTTCTTTATATCCTGAACCTACTCGGTAGTACTCATAACCTGCTCATTAGCCGTTGCGACCCACTCGACGAGCTCTGAGTTGTACATCCTCATCAAATCTAGCTCCTGAGTGAGTCGTAGCAACTCATCCTCTATGTCCCAATTATTGCTCAGCACGCCCTTTAGCTGCTTGGCCTCCTCTAGTTGCCATGCCAACTCCGCCCCTAAAGACTTTGTCTCGGTAACAAGTGAGGGTGCTCTTCTCTTCCACTTCAACTCCTCGATCCCCTCTCAAAGATCGTGGATTATAAAAGACTCTGCTAATGAATGATAGAACCAGCATCTCATACATGATTAATAAGGGTCGTAACATAAAATGAATTAAACACCACACTTCGAACCCCCTATTGCAAGAGCCGTCACATGGAGTCCTCCTTCTTGGATGGAAAGGATCGAAACCACCTTCCACCTATTTGCTCACGGGGAGATTATTTTGGGTAATGCTCAAGAGGATGTCTCCCTTCATAATATTTCACAAAATACTCTCTCCATTTGCGACCAGTTATAAGAACCCTTCTTCACTCACTCAGTTATAAAACACCTCTAATTACTAACTGCAAGAAGTTTAATATTTCCATCTAGACCCACGTCTGGCGTGGTGAAAACACATCAGGAAAAAAAAATTAAGAATTATATTAATCCAGACTTCGTACCGTGAAATAATAGATAAGCCGACAAGAATGCAAATCACTAATATTTTATTTTCCTTCATGAACTATATTAATCACTGATTCAGAAAAGATCACACATCACAAAACAACAACATTCTCAACTTTTAATTTACGCATGCTAAGAGAAAAGTCAGGTGCAGACAAGAAAAAACCAGATAAAGAGTACAACACGTCAAGCCACTGCATGTCCCAAACATATCATCACATCCAAACAGATTCACAGAAAAAAAAAAAAAAAAAGGAGGCGGGGAAGACAACCATACAAACATAGAACCGGGTCTACTACTAGTAGTAGAAACCAAATGCAAACATTTGTTAGGATCACTCTGCCAGCTCCTCTTCCTCTTCCTCGTATTCTTCCTCGTCGGCTGTTGCATCTTGGTACTGCTGGTACTCCGCCACCAGATCATTCATATTGCTCTCAGCCTCTGTAAACTCCATCTCGTCCATGCCCTCTCCAGTGTACCAATGCAAGAAAGCCTTCCTCCTGAACATGGCTGTGAACTGCTCGCTCACCCTTCTGAACATCTCCTGGATGGACGTCGAGTTCCCGATGAAAGTGGAAGCCATTTTGAGCCCCTTAGGTGGAATGTCACACACACTCGACTTGACATTGTTCGGTATCCACTCCACAAAGTAGGAAGAGTTCTTATTCTGAACATTGAGCATCTGCTCATCGACTTCCTTCGTGCTCATCTTCCCACGGAACATGGCCGAGGCAGTCAAGTACCGGCCATGACGAGGATCAGCAGCACACATCATGTTCTTGGCATCCCACATTTGCTGGGTCAATTCAGGAACCGTGAGGGCCCGGTACTGCTGTGATCCCCTGGAGGTCAAGGGTGCAAACCCTACCATGAAGAAGTGGAGGCGGGGGAAAGGGATGAGGTTTACGGCAAGCTTTCGGAGGTCGGAATTAAGCTGCCCAGGGAATCGAAGGCAGCATGTTACACCACTCATTGTAGCAGAGATCAGGTGATTAAGATCGCCAACTGAAACACGAAAAGGATCATATCAATGTCGAAGAAACAATGCAAACCATAAATGTATTTTGAACTTAAGTGTAAAAAGAAATCTAGGCCAACAAAATGGAAAACTTGAACTGCATTTACATAGCCAATTTGTAATTGTAAGTCAAGGCATGTCGAAGCACAATATGACTGATTTGCTCCCAGAAAGACACAAAAGGTAATTAAAAAAAAAAGGTAAAAGAGGCATGGAAAAGATAAGCAACTATGGTTATTATTGTAGCAAAGCATTACATGTTTAATTTTAGTAAAAACAAAAGAAGAACATCAGAGCGTCGAAAGGATTATATGTTTAATTTTAGTAAAAACAAAAGAAGAACATCAGAGCGTCGGCATCTTCTTAATTTAGACAATTTTTTCAAGAATGATTCTTTAAATAGCATAAAAGATAACAGGTGGATATGCAGGTAGTACTCACACGTAGGATTTGCAAGCTTCAGAGTGCGAAAGCAGATATCGTACAGCGCCTCATTGTCAAGGACCATACACTCGTCAGCATTCTCCACAAGCTGATGAACTGAGAGGGTAGCATTGTATGGCTCCACAACCGTATCAGACACCTTTGGTGATGGGAATACAGAGAATGTGAGCATCATTCTATCTGGGTATTCCTCCCTGATCTTAGAGATAAGAAGGGTGCCCATGCCAGATCCAGTCCCTCCTCCCAATGAGTGGCACACTTGGAAGCCTGCAGAGCAACAAAAATAGTTTAAAGATTAAACAGCAGGGTTGCGGTTTTGCTTGCAGCATTAAGTACATAGAACACCACATAAAGAAGAAGGGGCAAACGACAATTAAAATCTGACATATGCTTGAAATTGAAGACCATAACTTGTAGACAGAGAAGCCACTGTAATTTTTTCTGCAGCTGATATCAACAAAATCGATGTAAGAGGGGACCGAGTTCTCAGCATCATGACTGGTAAACTTTGGGAACCATTCATAACTTTTCTTCTCTACCACATAGGAGACCGTAAGTCCAAATTTACCAATCAGTATCCAGAAGATCTTGTCCACTCTGTAAGAATGGACTGGCAGCAGAAGTTCAGAAATGTACTCTTTGGACAGTACAAATTCTATATTTCTCTATGGTATATGTGGATAGAATAGTGATCACCACAAAAAAGACAAGATGAAAGTTGAAATATTTTTTATTTGTTTGAAGTTGATCAAAGCTAGAGAAGAAAGTGAACAGGTGCCACTTGTAAATTCCATTCCCAATCGAACATATAACAGTATTTAGACATGTAAACAGCCGACTTCCAGCCTTTTACATGATCAAGTACTTATAGCTGAAAATTCAATTTCTGCCAAGCATGAAGTCCAAGACAACCCAATAGGCTAAACCAAGAAATGAGAAAAGAGAAAGAAAAATCAAGTCTTGTAATTTCCATTTCACTTATCTTGACAGGTCATAACTTGGAAAGGTCATAATTACAAAACACCAGTTCATTCTTATCGTTTGATCAAAATCACAAGAACAGGTCAATTAAAAGCTTCATGTAACATATCCACAGGCTTGATTATTAATGTCAATCCAATTTCCAAATATTATAAATGGAAAGATCTGTTGAGACTTGAGATTTCTTGCTAAACTCAATAAACTCTGCATGCTACTTTGATAATGCAGTGTACATGCTGCGCAGAGCAGCAAAATAATCACACAGTATGTTTTTATTTGTTAGATCGAAGCCCTAAAACCTCTAGATTAATGGAAAAAAAATTGCAGAATAAAGATCCCGAGATTACTTTATCAGGAACCCTTAATCTACCCAGATCTTATGCAAAAAGACGTAAGCCAATAAAATAACCAAAAAAGGACAACTTTGACCATGCTTAAAAGAGATCTGAAAGACTTATGGATGTCTAGACGCATTAACCGACACTCACTTAGAAGCTCCCACCGAAATAACACAAGATCTACAAATAAACATACCGACTTCGAAAGAAGAACGAAAGAAAGAGGATTACCCTGCAAGCAGTCGCAGTTCTCGGCCTCCTTCCTGACGACGTCGAGGACCGAGTCGATGAGCTCGGCGCCTTCGGTGTAGTGCCCCTTGGCCCAGTTGTTTCCGGCGCCGGACTGGCCGAAGACGAAGTTGTCAGGCCTGAAGATCTGGCCGATGGGTCCGGATCTGACGGAGTCCATGGTCCCGGGCTCGAGATCCATGAGCACAGCGCGAGGAACGTAGCGTCCGCCGCTGGCCTCGTTGTAGTAGACATTGATCCTTTCCAGCTGGAGGTCGGAGTCACCTGTGTACTTCCCGGTGCCGTCGATGCCGTGCTCGTCGCAGATAACCTCCCAGAACTTGGCCCCGATCTGGTTCCCGCACTGCCCGCCCTGGACGTGGAGGATCTCCCTCATCTTCGCCGCCGCTTGCCGGAGCTCTCGATAGGGCTAGGGATTCGGATCGCCGGCGTGAGAACGAGAGATCAGAAGTAGAGGAGGGGAGCAATTGAAGGCGGAGAAAGCGGCAGATCAAGATTTGAGATCTGGAGCAGCCTTTTATAGTGGGGAGTCTAAGATCTACTCACTAGCGTAATCTTACCGCACGCTGTAAATGTAGCGATCAACCGATGATCATGGTCCTGCAGAACCTCCACCGTCCATTCAAAATTTAGATGGACCGCGGCGGTGACCACAACGAGAATCGTTTCGCTGCCGCAAAGACTAATTATAAGGACACTCCGGCCTAGGATACTAATTCGACGGTCAAGATAAGCCCAAGATGATGGGGACCACAGCAAATGTGACGGTCGCGTAAAATATCTCGTACGTGTTACGCGTTTGGACGTATGCATGCACAATAATAGGGCGCGGGCGGGTCGGAGAGGAAGGCGACAGCAAACCATCGTTACGTTAAGCTAAAATAATTACGGCAACATCGCGTATGCCTCCAAAAATAACTCGTTATCGTATTCTAACAAAACAATTTAATTGAAAGAGGCAGTGAGCGACAACGTACTTCATTTAGTAGCATAAGATCTCGAGTATTATTATTATTATTTCACTGGAGGGATCCCAACATGCATATAAGATTATTAAAACCATAACAACATGCAAACAACTGAGTGCAACTGTTTGCTTATTGGAATGTTAACATGGATGTGAAGAAGCTGCAGAGGTGTTGACTAGAACTGAGCCTGAAGCCAGTCGATGGTCTTCTTGTCCACCTGGAAAGCCTTGGCCAGAACATCGTCGGAGATGGGCGGTTTCGACCCGAACACAGCATTGGCGATGGTGATCGTGCCGGGGTTTTGGCTGCTGAGAGCACCTATGGCGATAGTTTTGGTGTGCCCAGGGTTGAACTGGAAGTGGATGAGGCCTTGAGGGAACACAAACACATCACCCTTCTTCAGCATCTTGGTGAAGAGACGGTTGCCGTCGTCGCTGTTGGAAGTGACGAAGCCGACGAAGAGCTGTCCTTCTATGACGGTGAGGATCTCGGTGGCACGAGGGTGAGTGTGGGGAGCGTTGAGGCCTCTGGGTGCGTAGTCGATGCGAACCATGGAGATGCCGAGGGTGTTGAGTCCGACGAGCTTGTTCACGTTGACGGCGGTGACATTGGAGCCGACCTTGTTTACTGTGTCGCCGGCCTTGTCGAGTCCCGTGAAGAAGAAGTCTTCGGCTTTCACCACCTTGGGGTCCTTGCAGACGAACCCATTTACCAGAACTGCAGCAGCAATAAGAAAACTCGATCGGTAAACATGCATCAGGATATCCATGGTAACATTAAAGGCCCGAATGGCATGTCTTCCTTAGGCAAATATATCATAAAAATCGAATAAGGTTGATGAAGAAAGGTACCTTTGGAGTTCACATCAGCGACGCACAAGTCCTGAAGAGGACTAGGATCAGAAGCCAATGCATGAGAGGAAGCCAAGGCAAGGAGAGCAATGAGAAGGATTTTGGCAGCCATCCGTAGGCTTTAGGGTGGGTGGATAAAGTTGCTTGGTGCTGTGATACAAATGCATGGAGGAGAAGGAAATATATAGAGAAGCTGGCTCTGAAGCGTTCTTGCGCATTAGGTGAAGGAGTTGAAATGTATACCGTGTTGGGTGCCATCTGCTTGTGAGGTACGAAGCTTTTTGACACAGTCGCAGTGATTCCTTACCTTCCTTGCTTAACAAAAGATTGCAACAAAAAGGACTAAGACAAGATATCGACTCAACGTTAATATATGTTATATATGTGTGTGTATCGTCAGCAATGACCGAGCTCTTCACCATGGCACGCTGAAGAAGTAAACGAATCCACTCAGTGGATCCATTCAATGAACAAAATAGTCCAAGTTAGATTTCGAGGAGGATGACATGATGCTACCAAAGTCGTGGGAAGGTTTGCAGAGATGTCGGAGATGGGTATGTAAATAACATACTGGTAATGGGAAAACCTCTCCTCCCACCACCATAAGTAAGTACTAATTGTATATTAGATTATGAACAGTTTTGGCCCAAAAAATATTTCTATCCTGGAAATCATTTAAAATAACAACAAAAACGTCTCTTGATTTTGAAACCAGTCCTTAAAATATATGTATTATAACATACCTTGTTCGGTACACAGCACTTCATATTTAAACTATTTTGTTAGTGTTCCAATATAATTAATTATATTATATTTCTTTCTAATAATCGAATAAATTTGAGTGGTTGATCTTGATCCTGCCTGCCGTGCAATCGAGCAATATACAGAACTTTGTAGATCCCAGAAATCTCATCCCTTGTTATATAACCTTGTTATTTCGGGAATTTTTGTTAATGGCTTGTTGCAATTATGATTGTGTTGTACAATATCCCATGTTGTAGTCATAATATTTGCATAAATTAAGTTTTAATAGATATATTTTAGTAAGTAAAGGAAATCCGCATGAATATATAAAGTTTAAGAAGCACAAAGAGGATAGAGATGAGATGGACAAAGTATGCGTATAATAATATGGAATATTACACTATATGATCTCCAGGTGGGAGATACTTACTTCGTACACCAAATCTATCAACTATGTAATGATAAACTAATTAGTGCGATATATCATACGTCAATAGAGATTACTAAAGAATTCTGAAACATGACATACTTTAGACGTACTTTTCATAACATAGAAAGGCTTCTTAATTCCATTACGGTAACACATGCAAACAGGTAGTCCACTGTTTGCTTATTCAAACCAAAACACAGGAGCAAAGAAAGAGTGCAGCTTAATTAATTCCTACGACTAGTTTTTCTTGGAGAACTGAGCCTGAAGCCAGTCGATGAGCTTCTTGTCCACTTGGAAAGCCTTGGCGAGAATCTCATCCGAGATGGGGGGGTTCGACCCGAAGACAGCGTCGGCGATGGTGATGGTGCCGGGGTTTTGGCTACTGAGAGCACCGATGGCGAAGGTGTTGGTGTACCCAGGGTTGAACTGGAAGTGGATGAGGCCTTGAGGGAACACAAACACATCACCCTTCTTCAGCATCTTGGTGAAGAGACGGTTGTCGGTGTTGGATGTGACGAAGCCGACGAGGAGCTGTCCTTCTATGACGGTGAGGATCTCGGTGGCACGGGGGTGAGTGTGGGGAGGGTTGAGGCCTTTGGGGACGTAGTCGATGCGAACCATGGAGATGCCGAGGGTGTTGAGTCCTGGAATCTGGTTCACGTTGGCTGGCGTGACATTGAATCCGAGCTTGTTTCCTGTATCGCCAGGGATGTCGAGGCCAGAAAGAGAGAAGTCGTCGGCTTTCGCAACCATGGGGTCCTTGCAGACGAATCCATTCACCAGCACTGCAGCAGCAGGAAGAAGCCAACTCGATCAGCAAAAAACATGCATCAGGAGAACAAAACGCACCGAAGGAAATTAATCTGGATACTATGAATACCTTTGGAGTCCTTATCTGCGACACAGAAGTCTTGAAGTTGACTAGGATCAGAAGCCATTGCGAGAGAGGAAGCCATGGCGAGGAGAACAAGGAGAAACATTTCGGTGGCCATCTGTAATCTCTTAGATGGACGGGACTACTTGGTGCTGTGATACAATGGCCCGGAAGGGACGGGTATATATAGAGAGACAGGCTGTGAAACAGTCATGATCATTAGGTGAAGGAGATGAAAAGTATACCATGTTAGGTTAGGTTGCATTGCTCTTGCGAGAGTATTGTCTATAGCTGTCATCTCGTCCGAGCTGCATATGATGCAGGGTAACAAATAGGTTTTTTGACGCAGTCTCTCAGTCATTGCTTGCGTGCCTGCGGTCGTGGCTAAAGAAGAATAGTTCTTACTTTAATACCACCTCTAACCTAACCCATATATATAAATATATAAGTAAATATAATGATGGAGGTTTTAGTTAGATCATGGTGTAATGTAAAATGGGGTATTTGGTTCGGACAGCACAATCCACCGGGTGAGATTTTGGTGACGATGTTACGATACTAAAGATGAGGAGAAGTCAGCAGAGATGTGAGAGATCAACTGAACAAACAAGCAAGGATCCCTGTCCTTCCAACTGCTGAAGAAGACTCTCTCGCAATCGATTCTTTCGGTCCAAAACGTGAGATTTGTTGGGTGGCAACGACATCCTACCAAACACCATAAAGAAGCTCTCGATGTCTGGCCACGAGACAAGACGACGGTGTTCATCACCAATCCGACTCCGTTTTACGACCTCAGTCACTACTCTATACTATAATTGAAGTGATTTCTGTCGTCTTCAGCTATCTCACCATCACACCGTTTACATATACTACTACTACAGTTTATTTGCGATCACAACATAAGAAGAGTTCAAATTGATAACTATTCTGTTTATGTTCTAATTTAAATCTATTATATTTCATTTTAGTAAGTGAATAAATGGGAGCGATTGATGCTGGCTGCTGTAGGCGGATGCATCTGTAGATCCCAGGAACACATTTCTCATCCCTTGTTTGTCCTACAACTCAAGCCCTAAGCATTCCTAAGCCATTTCGGGAATCCTTGGAGATGGCTTCTTGAATTTTATGACTGTGTTATACGATATCCCATGTTTCAGTCGTAATATTTGCATAAATTATCTTATAAAGTATAAAGTCCATGAAGCTCACGGAGGATGAAAATAACCTGGATCAACACGTTTTCCAATATTCCATCATGTTATCTGATCATCCGATACTTTATCGAACCTCTGACGCATCGTCTTTTTCTTCAGCATATCGCTTGATCTAACAATATGTTGATATTATTTAACATCTGATTTATCCTTCTGGCCCGATGCTCGACCTCATGGCATGAAGTTCATCTTCGACATATTGACTAATCCTCCGACCCGATGTTCAATCTCTGAAATAATGCTTCCTTGGCTCAACGTTTGATTCTCCTATTTTGATAATTTACTTTATGATAGTTCGTGATTGTGATCAAAGTTTTTCCTTCATCATTTATCATAAGAGTATATCAATCTATAATCTTATCAATCAGTTTCATTATCAAGATCCATGATTCAATAATATCCCCCTCTTTTTTTATGATAACCAATTGACATAGAATTTTAACTAAACTCCCCCTATTTATATGCCATAACAAATTCGAAATGCATATATCCAATTCAGGTTGAAACAATTTTAATCAGAAATCATAGTGAGTTTCAATAGAATCATATGTATAATTTTAGTTAAATAATTATATCTATCCATATTAAAATATCAAAATAATTAGATACAAGTATCATAAGAATGTTATCAAATACAACATGTATAAAAGTGTAACATAGTTGCTATGTTATCAAAATATTGCCATTAATTTTTTTCCTTTGTTATCAACAAAAAGATAAAATGTGGAAGCTACTAATTCTCTCTTCCCCCCCCCCCCCCCATTAAAAAGAAAATAAGCTACTACTTCTCTTCCTTTACATCAAAATTTAAATTGTAAAACTATTTTGATATCACATGAATGATATTTATATTGATGATAAATTTAAGTTATGAGAGGTCAATTTATGATGGGGTATTAACAAAACTTCTATTATTTATATGTCATCAAAAAAAATTGATGAACTTAAATTTAAAATAAAATTTTTTCAATGTTACTCTTGAAAGTTGAGATAAATTAGATCGTGATAGTAACATTGCAAGCCCAAATATTCAATAAAGCTTTAAATTCCAAAAATAATAACAACTAATAAAAGTTATGCATGAGTCACTACTAATGAAAAGTTATAAGTCTCCTCATTTAATACATAAGCTAGGTATGAATCGTTATATCTCTTATTTTGTCATTAACACAAATACGAGTTACTTCCTCTCCGTTTCAAAATAGAGTACACACGTCATGAATACAAGAGAGTCATAAGCATTGAGGATTTAAGTGAAAGATCATGATTCATTAGATACTTAGCTCCTTACAATGTGCATCTATATTTTTTTAGAAGTAGACGTATCCAAGTTGCTTTAGAAAGGAGAATTCCTATTTAAATAAAATTTAAAAAATCATCATCAAAATTATTTTTTTTATCTTCAGAAAATTAATTAAAAAATATGGATAGATTTCTATAAAATAAAAAAAACTGAAGTTTTTTAGTTTCAATTTGTGAGATTACTTTCATACTTGTCTGTCTTAATCTTCTATGCTAAAGTCATGCATCATCGTTTTAAACCAAAAAGTAAGTTTCATCACGAAAATCATCAACATCAATAGTATAAACATTATTGATTCTTAAAGTAATTATCAAATTATTCTTATTTGGTATTTCTATAATACAAGCATTAGATTTAAATTTAATATTATATCCCTATCACACAATTGACTAAAGCTTAATAAATAATATTTTAAACCATCGATTAACAAAATATTCTTAATCAAAAGATTTGATTTGTTATGTGACATATCCTCTCTTTTGAGTAGTGAGCTTTGAAAATTATATTGTATCTCCAGTTATATGTTTTGAGCATCTACTGTCAAGATATCATCCTTTGCTCTTAGCTCTTGTATAGAGACATACATACAAAAAAGAGAGGTTTTCTCTAAGTACATATTTAATTTTGGATCCTTCGTAATTAGATTTTTTTTAAAACTTTTGATATCAAATTATTTATGATTTCTTTAGAAAGTCAAATTAATTTATGAGTATTATATTTTTTAATAGAGTATGTATAAGCATAATGGTCAAATCTTTCACAAAAATTATATTTACTTTAGGGAGAACATGTAGTGTGGGTCATTTTACAAATCAAGTTGGTTTTGGATGTGTACCATTACTTGTGAATCCAATACCTTTCTTTCTAAATCCACATCATTATTTAATGTCTAATGATTTGTTTATAGTTTATTTTCTTTTTTAATTGAATCTAACTCTTCACATTCAGTGCAAGATGCTAACATACAATTGTCATGCTTATTTTTTTAATTTATCAAATTCATTAGAGAAAGATACATGATCTTTCTTAGCAATTTACATTTCATACTAATTTTTTTAAGCTTATCAAACAAATCATGAAATGTATCAAATAATTCATCATAAGATAAAAATATTTCGAAAGAGTCACATACCTCATCGTTGAAGACCATCAATATATAGTTTGCCACTTCATCTTTATTGATTTGCTCTTTGTCTTTTGATGTACTTAGTTCATCCTATATTCCCTTGATTGCCTTTTTTTTTTTATAGGTTGGCAACTTCTTTTTCAGTTGTGGACACTCATTTTTTAAGTACCCTAATTTTTTACAACATTTATAACATATTATTATACCCATTTTAGGTTCACTTTTATTCTTATAAGTTTTGTTCCTTTTTATTAACTTTTAAAGTCTTTTTGTAAGAAGTGAAATATCATTATCATCATCACTTGAGCTTTTGTTCGAGGAATCTTCTTTTGTTTTAAGTGCAATATTATTCCTGTTCTTTGGAAGGTTTTCCTCTTCAAGAGGAAAATTATTCAAATTATTTACTTCTTAGATAGCCATTACTTTTAAATTTTAAATTTTTAGAAGATGTCTTAAAATCTTATTTACTAATTCAAGATTAGTATAAGATTTATCAAGAGCTTTTAAACTATTGATAACATCCGTAAAACGAGCGTAGATAGTGTCACAAATAGAAATAGGATTAAACTCTTTTTGTCTAAAGCACAAAATAAAGCATTCATCGCTTTAGTATTTAAAAATATATTTTATTCTCAAAATCATTCCATTCATTTATCGATTTAGGAGATTTTTGAAAATCATATTCAACGATGTTTCATAAATCAAAATCCATAGAAATAAAAAAAACATTCATTCATGTTTTCCAATAAGTGTAGTCCGTCCCATTGAACATAGGAGGACGAGTGAGAGAGTGACCCTCCTGATTGCTATAAAAAGTAATTAAAGATGGGGGGACGAGGGGCGGGGGTGGTTGGTTTTGAATTAGTAATATGGCAAAAAAAAATCTAATTTATCAAATTTGTATCGGAAGTGCACTTAGGTAAATGTGTAAGTAAGGATAGTAAATAAGTAAATCAATATATAATAACAAAACAAAGACAAAATAAAGAACTTTTATACCTCTATAACATCTCAACCCTCCAAAAACTTATAAACAAATCTAAACTCAAGAAGGAGGAAGATACTCAACCAATGCTCAAAGATAGTTTACAATACTTTTAACGTCAAGAATTCTTTCTTTTTCACCCTTGCATCAAGAAGCATGAGTGGGGTACTTATAGACCCTGAAAGGCTTAAAAAATAAAGTCAAAAATTTAAATCCCTGAGTTTTCGGGGTACTAACAGTACCACAATCGACGACCGACGGTACTACAGTCAAATAGAGCCCAGGAATCTATGCTTTAGCGATACCACCATCGGCCACAGGCGTTACCACCTTTAGAAGTCTCGAAAAAGTAAAAAATAATACTTTTTGATTGTCTAGGTGGTACCATCCCCTGGGCCCGATGGTACCATCGTCAAAGTCTATTGCAAGTCACCGAATTGACCTTTCAATAGGCTCAATGGACTCCTAATTGAGTTAGCATGGTTTCGACCCAATACTTACTCAATTTTATACTAAACAACCTCAATCGAGACTTAACCATTCAATCACGTATCTAGTATCATTACGAAGTAGTCAACATGTTGTTTAGCATTTAGACATATATTTGATCATCTGGCACTTTGTTTGAACCTTGAGTGCATCATATTTTTCTTCGACGTATCGCCCGATTTATCGATATGTTAAATTTTCACAACATTCGATCTTTTGATGCAGTACTCAAATCTTTCGGTTCGATGCTCGGACTCATGGTATGAAGTCCATCCTTCGGGACATCGATCAATCCTCCGCTCGACGTTCAATCTCTAACATGATGATTCTCCGGCCCAACGTCTAATTCTTCTGCTTTGATAATTTACCCTGTGATGATTTTTTATTTGTGATTAAAAATTTTCCTATGTCGGTTATCGAAAAATTATATTAGTCCATAATTTATTTCATCATCAAAATCTAAAATCCATAATATATGTTGTACTCTCGAATCTATAATCTTCTAGGTGGGAAATACTATCATATGATGTAAATATGCATATTTGAAATATGACTCATGCATTTCTTTTTTTTGTAAAACATCAAGTTTTATTTATTATATTTAATGACGTATAAGAGTATTTATATGAAATCGTACACGAGACCTATCAAATTTGCAACGATACACTAATCATATGTCAATAGAGATTACTAAAGAATTCTGAAACATGACATACTTTAGACGTACTTTTCATAACATAGAAAGGCTTATTAATTCCAATACGGTAACACATGCAAACAGGTAGTCCACTGTTTGCTTATTCAAACCAAAACACAGGAGCAAAGAAAGAGTGCAGCTTAATTAATTCCTACGACTAGTTTTTCTTGGAGAACTGAGCCTGAAGCCAGTCGATGAGCTTCTTGTCCACTTGGAAAGCCTTGGCGAGAATCTCATCCGAGATGGGGGGGTTCGACCCGAAGACAGCGTCGGCGATGGTGATGGTGCCGGGGTTTTGGCTACTGAGAGCACCGATGGCGACGGTGTTGGTGTACCCAGGGTTGAACTGGAAGTGGATGAGGCCTTGAGGGAACACAAACACATCACCCTTCTTCAGCATCTTGGTGAAGAGACGGTTGTCGGTGTTGGATGTGACGAAGCCGACGAGGAGCTGTCCTTCTATGACGGTGAGGATCTCGGTGGCACGGGGGTGAGTGTGGGGAGGGTTGAGGCCTTTGGGGACGTAGTCGATGCGAACCATGGAGATGCCGAGGGTGTTGAGTCCTGGAATCTGGTTCACGTTGGCTGGCGTGACATTGAACCCGAGCTTGTTTCCTGTATCGCCAGGGATGTCGAGGCCAGAAAGAGAGAAGTCGTCGGCTTTCGCAACCATGGGGTCCTTGCAGACGAATCCATTCACCAGCACTGCAGCAGCAGGAAGAAGCCAACTCGATCAGCAAAAAACACGCATCAGGAGAACAAACGCACCGAAGGAAATTAATCTGGATACTACGAATACCTTTGGAGTCCTTATCTGCGACACAGAAGTCTTGAAGTTGACTAGGATCAGAAGCCATTGCGAGAGAGGAAGCCATGGCGAGGAGAACAAGGAGAAACATTTCGGTGGCCATCTGTAATCTCTTAGATGGACGGGATTACTTGGTGCTGTGATACATTGGCCAGGAGGAGATGGGTATATATAGAGAAAGAGGCTCTGAAACATTCATGATCATTAGGTGAAGGAGATGAAAAGTATACCACCTTAGGTTGGCTTCGTCTTGGGATAATAGTGTCTATAGCCGTCATCTCGTCCGAGCTCCATATGATGCAATTAGCTTTTTTTGACGCAGTCACAGCGATTGCTTGCGTGCATGCGGTCCTCGCTCAAGAGGAATAGTTCTTAGTTTGATACGTTCAACCTAATCCATGACCACTTCGTATATATAATGATGGAGCTTTTCGTTAGATCATGGTGTAAAGTAGAATGGACTCTTTTTACGATCCACCGGGTGAGATTTTGGTGACGATGTTACGCTACCAAACATGAGGAGAGGTCTTCCAACATGGAGGAGATCAACTGAAACAAGCAAGGATAGGTCCAAAGAAGAAGAAGAAGAAGAAGACATTGGTGTGTCATTGCCAATTCCATTTCGTCTGGCCTTGTGTACGTACGACTTCTTCTGATACCGCGTATTATATATATAATTCAGGTGTTCTATGTCATCTGCAATGAAGTGTGTAGATACGTACATCCTTGGTCAATCATGCTGACCAATAATAATATTGGAAGCATGTCGTTATGTTATAGGTGGTTTGCCTTGTGCTAATCCTGTGTGACTTTATTCAATAATCAACTTAGTATTCCACTATTTCCAATAATGTTCGAATCATATTGATCAATAATAAATAGTGACTTTATTCAATAATTTTGGTCACGATTAACATCTTGATCCCTCGAAAGGTTATCAATCCTAAGATGGGTATCAAAGTGAGCTCCCGATATCTCTGATGATGTTAAAGTCAGACTTTCGATGATCTCATTAATGTGACTATTGAGGTTAGGAAAACTGCGGATGAGATGCATTTGATATGGCAAAGTTATCGATTGAGATTTTTATTATTTTCAGTAATGTAAACAAATCACTTCAGTTCGCAAATAAACTGAAGTGATGGTGAGATAGCTGAAGACGACAGAAATCACTTCAATTATAGTATAGAGTAGTGACTGAGGTCGTAAAACGGAGTCGGATTGGTGATGAACACCGTCGTCTTGTCTCGTGGCCAGACATCGAGAGCTTCTTTATGGTGTTTGGTAGGATGTCGTTGCCACCCAACAAATCTCACGTTTTGGACCGAAAGAATCGATTGCGAGAGAGTCTTCTTCAGCAGTTGGAAGGACAGGGATCCTTGCTTGTTTGTTCAGTTGATCTCTCACATCTCTGCTGACTTCTCCTCATCTTTAGTATCGTAACATCGTCACCAAAATCTCACCCGGTGGATTGTGCTGTCCGAACCAAATACCCCATTTTACATTACACCATGATCTAACTAAAACCTCCATCATTATATTTACTTATATATTTATATATATGGGTTAGGTTAGAGGTGGTATTAAAGTAAGAACTATTCTTCTTTAGCCACGACCGCAGGCACGCAAGCAATGACTGAGAGACTGCGTCAAAAAACCTATTTGTTACCCTGCATCATATGCAGCTCGGACGAGATGACAGCTATAGACAATACTCTCGCAAGAGCAATGCAACCTAACCTAACATGGTATACTTTTCATCTCCTTCACCTAATGATCATGACTGTTTCACAGCCTGTCTCTCTATATATACCCGTCCCTTCCGGGCCATTGTATCACAGCACCAAGTAGTCCCGTCCATCTAAGAGATTACAGATGGCCACCGAAATGTTTCTCCTTGTTCTCCTCGCCATGGCTTCCTCTCTCGCAATGGCTTCTGATCCTAGTCAACTTCAAGACTTCTGTGTCGCAGATAAGGACTCCAAAGGTATTCATAGTATCCAGATTAATTTCCTTCGGTGCGTTTTGTTCTCCTGATGCATGTTTTTTGCTGATCGAGTTGGCTTCTTCCTGCTGCTGCAGTGCTGGTGAATGGATTCGTCTGCAAGGACCCCATGGTTGCGAAAGCCGACGACTTCTCTCTTTCTGGCCTCGACATCCCTGGCGATACAGGAAACAAGCTCGGATTCAATGTCACGCCAGCCAACGTGAACCAGATTCCAGGACTCAACACCCTCGGCATCTCCATGGTTCGCATCGACTACGTCCCCAAAGGCCTCAACCCTCCCCACACTCACCCCCGTGCCACCGAGATCCTCACCGTCATAGAAGGACAGCTCCTCGTCGGCTTCGTCACATCCAACACCGACAACCGTCTCTTCACCAAGATGCTGAAGAAGGGTGATGTGTTTGTGTTCCCTCAAGGCCTCATCCACTTCCAGTTCAACCCTGGGTACACCAACACCTTCGCCATCGGTGCTCTCAGTAGCCAAAACCCCGGCACCATCACCATCGCCGACGCTGTCTTCGGGTCGAACCCCCCCATCTCGGATGAGATTCTCGCCAAGGCTTTCCAAGTGGACAAGAAGCTCATCGACTGGCTTCAGGCTCAGTTCTCCAAGAAAAACTAGTCGTAGGAATTAATTAAGCTGCACTCTTTCTTTGCTCCTGTGTTTTGGTTTGAATAAGCAAACAGTGGACTACCTGTTTGCATGTGTTACCGTAATGGAATTAATAAGCCTTTCTATGTTATGAAAAGTACGTCTAAAGTATGTCATGTTTCAGAATTCTTTAGTAATCTCTATTGACGTATGATATATCGCACTAATTAGTTTATCATTACATAGTTGATAGATTTGGTGTACGAAGTAAGTATCTCCCACCTGGAGATCATATAGTGTAATATTCCATATTATTATACGCATACTTTGTCCATCTCATCTCTATCCTCTTTGTGCTTCTTAAACTTTATATATTCATCCGGATTTCCTTTACTTACTAAAATATATCTATTAAAACTTAATTTATGCAAATATTATGACTACAACATGGGATATTGTACAACAAAATCATAATTGCAACAAGCCATTAACAAAAATTCCCGAAATAACAAGGTTATATAACAAGGGATGAGATTTCTGGGATCTACAAAGTTCTGTATATTGCTCGATTGCACGGCAGGCAGGATCAAGATCAACCACTCAAATTTATTCGATTATTAGAAAGAAATATAATATAATTAATTATATTGGAACACTAACAAAATAGTTTAAATATGAAGTGCTGTGTACCGAACAAGGTATGTTATAATACATATATTTTAAGGACTGGTTTCAAAATCAAGAGACGTTTTTGTTGTTATTTTAAATGATTTCCAGGATAGAAATATTTTTTGGGCCAAAACTGTTCATAATCTAATATACAATTAGTACTTACTTATGGTGGTGGGAGGAGAGGTTTTCCCATTACCAGTATGTTATTTACATACCCATCTCCGACATCTCTGCAAACCTTCCCACGACTTTGGTAGCATCATGTCATCCTCCTCGAAATCTAACTTGGACTATTTTGTTCATTGAATGGATCCACTGAGTGGATTCGTTTACTTCTTCAGCGTGCCATGGTGAAGAGCTCGGTCATTGCTGACGATACACACACATATATAACATATATTAACGTTGAGTCGATATCTTGTCTTAGTCCTTTTTGTTGCAATATTTTGTTAAGCAAGGAAGGTAAGGAATCACTGCGACTGTGTCAAAAAGCTTCGTACCTCACAAGCAGATGGCACCCAACACGGTATACATTTCAACTCCTTCACCTAATGCGCAAGAACGCTTCAGAGCCAGCTTCTCTATATATTTCCTTCTCCTCCATGCATTTGTATCACAGCACCAAGCAACTTTATCCACCCACCCTAAAGCCTACGGATGGCTGCCAAAATCCTTCTCATTGCTCTCCTTGCCTTGGCTTCCTCTCATGCATTGGCTTCTGATCCTAGTCCTCTTCAGGACTTGTGCGTCGCTGATGTGAACTCCAAAGGTACCTTTCTTCATCAACCTTATTCGATTTTTATGATATATTTGCCTAAGGAAGACATGCCATTCGGGCCTTTAATGTTACCATGGATATCCTGATGCATGTTTACCGATCGAGTTTTCTTATTGCTGCTGCAGTTCTGGTAAATGGGTTCGTCTGCAAGGACCCCAAGGTGGTGAAAGCCGAAGACTTCTTCTTCACGGGACTCGACAAGGCCGGCGACACAGTAAACAAGGTCGGCTCCAATGTCACCGCCGTCAACGTGAACAAGCTCGTCGGACTCAACACCCTCGGCATCTCCATGGTTCGCATCGACTACGCACCCAGAGGCCTCAACGCTCCCCACACTCACCCTCGTGCCACCGAGATCCTCACCGTCATAGAAGGACAGCTCTTCGTCGGCTTCGTCACTTCCAACAGCGACGACGGCAACCGTCTCTTCACCAAGATGCTGAAGAAGGGTGATGTGTTTGTGTTCCCTCAAGGCCTCATCCACTTCCAGTTCAACCCTGGGCACACCAAAACTATCGCCATAGGTGCTCTCAGCAGCCAAAACCCCGGCACGATCACCATCGCCAATGCTGTGTTCGGGTCGAAACCGCCCATCTCCGACGATGTTCTGGCCAAGGCTTTCCAGGTGGACAAGAAGACCATCGACTGGCTTCAGGCTCAGTTCTAGTCAACACCTCTGCAGCTTCTTCACATCCATGTTAACATTCCAATAAGCAAACAGTTGCACTCAGTTGTTTGCATGTTGTTATGGTTTTAATAATCTTATATGCATGTTGGGATCCCTCCAGTGAAATAATAATAATAATACTCGAGATCTTATGCTACTAAATGAAGTACGTTGTCGCTCACTGCCTCTTTCAATTAAATTGTTTTGTTAGAATACGATAACGAGTTATTTTTGGAGGCATACGCGATGTTGCCGTAATTATTTTAGCTTAACGTAACGATGGTTTGCTGTCGCCTTCCTCTCCGACCCGCCCGCGCCCTATTATTGTGCATGCATATAATTTTGATGGAAACTTAACTATTCAATAATGTATCTAGCATCGTTACTTAGCAATCAACATATTGTTCATTATTCAGACATATATATGATCATTCGACACTTCATCTAAACCTCTGATGTATCTTCTTTTCCTTCGGCCTATTGCACGATCTATCGATATATTGACTTTCCACAACCTTCGATCTTTTGATGCTATACTCAATCCTTCCGACCCGATACTCAAACTTATAATATGAAATACATTCCTCGACACATCAACCAATCTTTTGCCCAACTGTCATGGACAATAATGTAAACAAGGTGTTCGATGAAATGCTCATATTTATCCATGTCCTTCGATTTATGTACATACCTTGTACAGCAAGTAGCGGGCTTGTAGTATGCTTGGCACCCCTAGTTTGGTTTGGATTGTGATCGATTATGGCTTGTAAATACAAGTGTGTCTTGTAAGCAATTGTGGAGATTTTGGTCTGTAATAGACCATTATCCTTTATGTGCAACCTTTTTGAATTTGTAATGTCTATGTGTAATTTGTATTGGCTCTATAAAGTGTTTGCTTAAGCAGTTGCTTATGGATCCCGTTAGAATTGATTCTTCTGGCTCATTTTCTCTTTTGTAAGTCTAAGTGACCCTAGGAGATCTTGGGGAAGGTTGACCTTTGCAGACTGACATACATGGGTGCCGCGCAGCTTGGGCAAAATCAGCTAAGTCCATGATATTGTGGTACCAGAGCGGGACAAGCACACGTAGAAACACTCGCCATACAAACGTAGGGGACCTAGCTGAGTTGTGTATAGGACAGCCAACATGCACAACCGTTTGGAAGGAAAACGGACATTGAGATGTAGAGAAAGGAGCAGGCATCCAGGTTTGACATTCAGAGGAATGACCAACCCTTTATGCGAGAGGCATCATGCGGACAAGCAAGCGAAGAAGAATGTATAGCGCACAAAGATTGAGATGGTTGAGTTCGAGCTACGGCTCGACATTGGTAACAAACTTGATGGTTCTCAAGGCAAACGGGGCGCTTGGTGAAAGATGAGACCGTACAAAGTGGGAGGTGTTGCACAACGACCGAAAGAGTTATACAAAACTCACAAAGGTGAGGGGAATTGCTAACTCGAAGGATTCGGTACTCATGCAAGAGTTTATACATAGACGATGGAGTGCTCGTGGCCATCCCAATGCATGATTGGAACTCAACGCCATGGAGCATCAGACATAGAAAGGATACGTCCGTAGGTGGCTGAAATGTGTAACAAGTTCAGCACGTTGCTAGACTTTGAAGGGTGTAGTAGGGACTGTATTAGCGAAGGGTTGCAATCTAGCAAGTGCATTTGCGGGGGCAGAACAAGACACACGTTATTCAGTGAGACGGAGTAGTCCAAAGGGGATGGTGGTCTATAAAACTTCCAGTGGGAATAATGCAAAGAGAAAAGTTGATCCAACATCCAAGAGATAAGTCCTAGTTCTCTAGAATGAGAATCATGTGTAACGGACCACACATATTGAGGAAGAGTTACTCAAGACAATATCTCCATAAAGCTCAATAGACTGAGCAAGTGACGAGGAGTCATCGCATGATCTTGAATAAGGTAATGTATTGGTGGATGCATTTCAAGATCAAGTGTGGGAGCAATCCAAGGTAACATCTTATGAAGGCACACATAGAGTCGATGTGGAAATCGAACTCAACGGAGGGCTGACCCGTGGAATAGTGGACGCGAGGGCCACTATTAACTCAATACATATCGAGGAGCGGAGCGACTTGGGTGGAACTCGGTGAAGTATCCAAACTGCATGAAGGGAGTCGATATAGAAGATGGAACATGGAACGTAGGCACAAAGCTTTCCTTGGACAGAGGTCAAGGGCATGAACTCTTATAGAGACAAAGTTGGGTTTGAAAAACCTTAGCATGGGGCAAGAGGACACAAAAGCGTGTACTCTTGAAGAATATGCCATAGTGTTGCTATTCGAGTTGTTAGGAATAAGTGGTGTATAGCGAAGATTGTGCTGGTAGGGGATAGAGGCCCAGGATCCAGACAATGGTGTACCAATTCTAGAGAAGTCAGGGGACTTCAGGAGCTACTAGGCGATGGAATGTCCTAGAGCTATGCTTCATCCTGATGTAACCCAAGAGTGGGTGGACAAAGGTAAATTGCCAAGGGAGCGAACAAAAAATTGGAGATGACAGAGGCTCTACAATGTGTTGGCAGAGGCCACACATAGAGAAGTCGTACTCTAAGTTCATCACACGATAATCTATATGTAATGAAGATATCACCAGAAGGTGATATGGTGTAGCGGATCATGGTGGAATAGTTCGTGGCAATGCAACACATGCGAACGTGTCCCGAGAGAGACATGATCATATGAAGGTATGATTAGGAGTTACTGGGAGCTCCACTTTGGTGTACGACACAATAAGAAGAAGGGCTATGGATTCAAAGAGTGAATGTTATGATACTTTAGAGGTGGGTCTTTTTGTATGCATCAGAGCTTGCATTGGATGAAAGCCTTAGTTATCAGCATATGAGGGTTATATACCACCAAGAAAGAAGTCTAAATGCAAGTACCAACGGGTCCTATGGAGGGGGACATGATCATGTGAATGGTCAGGAGCTGTTGGGAGCTCTACTTCGATGAAGAATGCAATGGCAAAAAGGGCTGTGGATTCAAGGGACGAATGTCATGGTACCGCAGAGGCAGGTCTTTCGTGTATGTACATCGAAGCTTGTATCAGATGAAAGCCATGATCATCAGCATATGAGGGTTGTGTACCACCGAAGAAGAAGTTACATTGTAACTATCAATGAGTCCTATAAAGGGGACTTGATTATACAAAGGTATGATCGGAGCGACTGGAGAGTTGGACTGTTTCAGTGCTCACATTCGCTTAAGGAGCCTGACAAGTCAGAGGACAAAGCCGAGTAAGCGAATATTGCTACCAAGGAAGCTAAGGAGAACAAAATCGACACAAGCCCTACAACAAGATGGCGGAGGTCATGCATGAGAGTTGCAGTTTGTTTTTCCATCAACCAAGGAGAACTACTAGGAGGGCACAGTGGTGTTGAAGCAGGTGGTCAAAATGAGCGAGAAAACGATGATGAGTCCAAGGCTTAGCTACCCAAAAGCAAAGCGTCGATTAAAAAGTAGGTGGACTCGGAGGAGCACCACAGTGCTGCAGAGTTAGATCTACCGATCACGAAGGAAGGGATGCAGATGCAAGGCAACGGATAGTAGGGCTATGGGCTTGGCAGCACTATGGTACAACAGAGGTGGGACTTCCGTGGAGCAATCGATCATTTGCTCTCATAGAGGGAGAGCATTGATCATAAAAGGGGTCGACGATGTAGAGAATACAAAGGCAAACTCCAAGTACCAAGACAGGGCGCAAGGGCAGAAGCCAAAAAACTTCATAAGACTAGTGTCGATGGGCTTCTCATCAAGATAGCCGAAAATGAGGAACTTTGGGTTGTTACAGGAGTACTCGACTGAGGAACGAAGTATGTAGCATACGGTACTGTATATTTTCTACTAAGAGGAGTAGGCGGTAAAGGTGATGGAGAAGACGATACAATCTCAGAGGCGACCAGAACTAACAAAGGCTTACTCTAAGTTGGGGGACTCCATGTTGGGTAAACTTTTTACTCTTTTCGAGCGAAACTTTTTACATTTCATAAGTTCACTGGTAGTGGGAAGGCGAATCACAATAGCTAACTCAACGCAAAGAGTGCAAACACTTCAAGTATTTCAAAAGTGTGAGAAAAGAGCGGGCGAATGTTAGTAACCAGCTTAATGCATGAAATACAAACTCGAGGAGGCAGGCGAAATCGAGTAACCTTTGCCTTCTCAACTCAAGAGAATGGGCAAAACTGAGTACCCCAATTCTCTTAACTCAAGGAGGTGAGCGAAGCCAAATAACCTTGCCTTCTCAACTACTAAAAGAATTAGTAAAGTCAAATATCCCAGTTCTCTTATTTATCCAGCAGAGGAGCTCTGCATAAGTTCAGTGATCCTTCAAAGAAAGCTTATGTAAGATAATAATTATCAAATCCTCACCATTGGTGATCAGTACTATTGAGAGTAGATTGTCCGCTTCATTTTCTAATTGATCAATCGAAAGCGAGAGTGATGCTAACCTACTTAGAAGTGACAACTAAATATGGAAGAATGATCAATTAGCAAATATTATGGAGGAAGAACATCAAAAACTTCAAAGTCTGCAAGGCGATGCTTGTTAAAGTTTCAATAAGCATCCATCCAATTCAAGCAACATGAGTATACTACGATACTTGCGCATAATAAGGCAAGTCTTTTCCTTCATTAGAAGGATCCGCGAGAGACAACAAGGATCAGCATAACTCAGCCAACCCCACGCCAGATTAGTCATTGGTGAGTTGAAGCAGCATGGCGGATCAGAGTTCGACTACTCAACAATAGCGACGTAGAGCGGTTGGGAGCCAAAGGGGCATGTTGTAGCCAACGTAGAAGATTAAAAATTTAGCAAAATATGATAAGATGTAGCGTTTACAGTGGCTTCGATGAGGATGTCGAAGGTCTAAGTGAGGGAGAATGGCATGGACAATAATTTAAACAAGGTATTCGATGAAATGCTCATGTTTGTCCATGTCATTCGGTTTATGTACATACCTTATACAGTAAGTAGCAGGCTTGTAGTAGGCTTGGTAGCCCTAGTTTGATTTAGATTATGGTCGATTTTGACTTGTAAGTACTTGTGGGGACTTCGGCCTATAATCCTTTGTGTGTAACCTTCTAAGTTTGTAATGTCCATGTGTGTAATTTTTATTGGCTTTATAAAGTGTTTGCTTGAGAAGTTGCTTGTGGATCCGTTAGAATTGCTTTTTCTTGCCCGTTTTCTCTTTTGTAAGTGTAAGTGACTTTAGGAGATCTCGAGGAAGGTTGACCCTTGTGGACGGACATGCATGGGTGCCGCACAGCTTAGGCAAAATCAGTTAAGTCCTTGACATGACATCCAATCTCTAACATGATGTTTCTTCGGCACAATGTATGATTCTTCAGCTTTGACAATTTACCATGTGATGGTTTATGTCCGTGATCAAAATTTTTTCTATGTCACTTATGTTAAATGTATATTAGTCCATAATGTATTTCATCATCAAAAATCTAAAATCAAGTATTCAATTTCAATAGATGCTGCACTCTATAATCTATAATCTTCCAGGTGGAAATACTATCATATGATCTGAAAGTGCATGTTTTATATATGACTCATGCATTTCTTTTTGTAAAACATCAAGTTTTATTTATTATATTTAATGACGTATAAGAGTATTTATATGAAATCGTACACGAGACCTATCAAATTTGCAACGATACACTAATCATATGTCAATAGAGATTACTAAAGAATTCTGAAACAGGACATACTTTAGACGTACTTTTCATAACATAGAAAGGCTTCTTAATTCCATTACGGTAACACATGCAAACAGGTAGTCCACTGTTTGCTTATTCAAACCAAAACACAGGAGCAAAGAAAGAGTGCAGCTTAATTAATTCCTACGACTAGTTTTTCTTGGAGAACTGAGCCTGAAGCCAGTCGATGAGCTTCTTGTCCACTTGGAAAGCCTTGGCGAGAATCTCATCCGAGATGGGGGGGTTCGACCCGAAGACAGCGTCGGCGATGGTGATGGTGCCGGGGTTTTGGCTACTGAGAGCACCGATGGCGACGGTGTTGGTGTACCCAGGGTTGAACTGGAAGTGGATGAGGCCTTGAGGGAACACAAACACATCACCCTTCTTCAGCATCTTGGTGAAGAGACGGTTGTCGGTGTTGGATGTGACGAAGCCGACGAGGAGCTGTCCTTCTATGACGGTGAGGATCTCGGTGGCACGGGGGTGAGTGTGGGGAGGGTTGAGGCCTTTGGGGACGTAGTCGATGCGAACCATGGAGATGCCTGTTGATGTTGATAGGAAGAGGGAATAGAGGTATGAAACAGAGGAAGAGTAGGACAAGGTTCAATCTTCTATATTTCTCTCAATAAAAAACTCTTTACAAATTTCAGAAACTCTCTTTCTTCTCTCATGACTCAACATATGGGGTTTATATAGTCCCCAAAGATACATTATATTAATTGTATTCAAGATGAATCATTCTCTTTCAAGAAACCCTTTCAAGAACCAATAACCAATTTGACTTATCTTTCTATAGTCTTTTAATCCATTTTTTCTTCTTGATGTAATAAATCTCTCTCTTGATGCAATGAACCTCTTTTGATGAAATGAACCTCATTATGATACTTGAACAAGTTTAATTCCAACATTTTCCCCCCTTAAACTTGTTCCATCTAGCATGCCAAGTTTCTTTCGAAGTTGTTGAATATATACCTCTTCTTCAAGAACTCCATTAAGAAATGCTGATTTCATATCCATTTGTAAAATCTTCCATTTCATTTGAGCTGCTAGAGAGATAAGTAATCTTACTGTCTCCAATCGAGCAACTGGCGCAAATACTTCTTCATAGTCAATTCCATATTGTTGTTTATATTCCTTTGCATCTAATCTAGCCTTGTCTTTCTCCACCTCTCCTTTTGCATTTCCTTTTGTTTTGAAGATCCACTTAACACCGATAGCTTGGTGGTCTTCTGGAAGTGTAGTAAGCTCCCATGTATTATTTTTGTTAATGGCATGAATCTCTTCATTCATAGCTTGTCGCCATTTTTCATCTCTATAAGCTTCTTCGAAGATTAATGGATCATATCCTGTAAAAAGACAAAATAAAGAAAGTTCATCATTGTTAGTATCAATCCTTCGAGTCACATCATATAGGTCCTGAATCGGTCTTGTCCTTCTTATAATTGGACTTCTTGAATCATGTGACCTAGCTGATCTAGGTGATGATTCTGGCAAAGTCACTTCAGTGTTTGCTTGTATTATATCATCTTCTTCTGAAGCTACAACTTTCTTATGCTGCTCATCACTTTTCCGCCCAAATCTATTGTTCATCAAACTCAACATCTCTTGACATCACAACTTTATTTGTGATAGGATTGTAGAGTTTGTAACCACTGGAATTCTCTGGATAACCTAGCAAAATACATTTTTGGCTTTTATCCTCCAATTTCGTTCTCTTTTCTTCTGGTATTGGCAAATGCAACACTTCCAAAATCCTCAAATGATCAACTCTTGGTTTTGTAAGCTCCATGCTTCGGTGTAATATTACCAATTCGCTTTGTAAACCCATAAGCAAATAAAGCAAGCAACAGCATCACCCCAAAATTCTTTCGGAATTTTTCTTTCCTTTAACATGCATCGGACCATATTAAGGATAGTCCTGTTTTTTCTTTCCGAGACACCATTTTGTTGAGGTGTGTATGGCATGGTGAATTGATGTAGAATTCCATTATTTCTACAAAACTTTCAAATTCATTTGATATATATTCACCACCTCTCCGTTCTTAAACATTTAATCTTACAACAACTTTGTCTTTCAACCAAATCCTTAAATTCTTTGAATTTGCTTAAAACTTCTTTCTTTTCTTTTAACATGTAAACCCAAGTTTTGCCACTATGATCATCAGTAAATGTAAGAAAATACCTGCTTCCTCCAAGTGATACTGGATTGATAGGGCCACAAACATCCGAGTGCACCAGATCGAGTCGATGCCATGCTCTTTTGTTCTTCTCACTTTGAAAGGTTTTCTTTCTTGTTTACCCATGACACATACTTTACATAATTTCTTGGGTGATCAATTTTGGCATTCTGTCACCATATTATACTTCTAAAAGTTTCAAAGCCTCAAAATTTAAGTGAGCATATCTAAGATGCCAAAGTGTAGAAATATCCTCAATATCGCTTTAAAACAATTTGATTGATCAAAAATACTCAAATGTAGAGGAAACATTCTATTCCTTGCCATTTTCACATGTGATATCAATGTTTTATTCTTATCACGAATTGAGAGAGCCATATCTTTCATCTCAACTTCATAACCTTTTTCAAGTAATTGTCCAATGCTTAAAATATTATTTTTCATATCAGGAACATAATAAATATCTGAAATGCATAATTCCTTGCCATTATTAAGTTCAAGGAGAATTTTACCTTTGCCTCTTCGGTCTTTGAGACAAATCACCAAATGTAATGTTCTAATAACTTGTATCCATTTAAAATAGCTCTTTGATGCCACACATGTGATTTGAGGCTCCTGTATCTAGATACCATGTCATAGATTGATCATTTTTCAAATTTTCATAACTCATTAGCAAAACTTGATTTTCCTTCTTTTCTTCCTTAACAAAATTTGCCTCATCACTTTGATTGTTAGGATTATAATAACATTCATAAGAGTAATGTCCATACCTTTGCAAACATAACACCGTATTTCGGACCTTTTAGAGTTTCGCCACGCCCACGGCCCCTCGACCATAACCTCGGCCTCTTTGGCTAGAATTTTCTTTAGCCTCTTCATTATATGGAGATTCTTGATTGGTCCGACGCCTCCTCTTCCTCTTTGTCCTCGTCCTCTTCCTCTTTGAGAATTTGATTCTCCTTTATTTTCAAGAGCAAACTTAGCTTGTAGTGCTTGCTCCATAGTTTTGTCTTCTCCTCTTTTGTAATTCTTTGTTCATGAACTTGAAGGAACCCATAAGTTCTTCTAAAGACATTTTTTCCAAATCTTTAGATTCTTCAATCGCAATGACAATAAAATCAAATTTCGGTCTAGGGATCTCAATATTTTTCTATTACTCTCGATCATTTACTTGTTCACCATTTCGTCTCATTTGATGAACAATAGAAATGATTTTGAGAAGTAATCGAAATAGTTTCGAAGTACCTTGTTGTAGTTTTTCAAACTCTCGTAAAACTTGTAGACGAAGTTTCTTTACGTTATCAACACCACCGAATGCTTTTGAAGTATTTCCCAAGCCTCCTTTGAAGTATTTGCTGGAGCGATGATCTCGAACATTGTATCATCAAGCCCTTGGTAGATTGTGAACAAAGCCTTTTTCTCCTTCTTCCTTCTTTCTTTGAGTTGCTTTCTTCCTTCTGCATTCATTGCTCCTTCTTCTGCTGGAGTTGGTTCAGCGAATCCATCTTCTACAAACTCCCATACATCTTGGGAGCCTAGAAGAACCTTCATTTGGATGCACCATATGTCATAATTTTCTTTTGTTAATCTGGGGATCTGAAGTTGGATGGCACTTGAGGAAGAGGTCATAACTTAACCTATGCTCTGATACCAGATGTTGATGTTGATAGGAAGAGGGAATAGAGGTATGAAACAGAGGAAGAGTAGGACAAGGTTCAATCTTCTATATTTCTCTCAATAAAAAACTCTTTACAAATTTCAGAAACTCTCTTTCTTCTCTCATGACTCAACATATGGGGTTTATATAGTCCCCAAAGATACATTATATTAATTGTATTCAAGATGAATCATTCTCTTTCAAGAAACCCTTTCAAGAACCAATAACCAATTTGACTTATCTTTCTATAGTCTTTTAATCCATTTTTTCTTCTTGATGTAATAAATCTCTCTCTTGATGCAATGAACCTCTTTTGATGAAATGAACCTCATTATGATACTTGAACAAGTTTAATTCCAACAATGCCGAGGGTGTTGAGTCCTGGAATCTGGTTCACGTTGGCTGGCGTGACATTGAACCCGAGCTTGTTTCCTGTATCGCCAGGGATGTCGAGGCCAGAAAGAGAGAAGTCGTCGGCTTTCGCAACCATGGGGTCCTTGCAGACGAATCCATTCACCAGCACTGCAGCAGCAGGAAGAAGCCAACTCGATCAGCAAAAAACACGCATCAGGAGAACAAACGCACCGAAGGAAATTAATCTGGATACTACGAATACCTTTGGAGTCCTTATCTGCGACACAGAAGTCTTGAAGTTGACTAGGATCAGAAGCCATTGCGAGAGAGGAAGCCATGGCGAGGAGAACAAGGAGAAACATTTCGGTGGCCATCTGTAATCTCTTAGATGGACGGGACTACTTGGTGCTGTGATACAATGGCCTGGAAGGGACGGGTATATATAGAGAGACAGGCTGTGAAACATTCATGATCATTAGGTGAAGGCAGATGAAAAGTATACCATGTTAGGTTGCATTGCTCTTGCGATAGTATTGTCTATAGCTGTCATCTCGTCCGAGCTGCATATGATGCAGGGTAACAAATAGGTTTTTTGACGCAGTCTCTCAGTCATTGCTTGCGTGCCTGCGGTCGTCGCTAAAGAAGAATAGTTCTTACTTTAATACCATCTTAGGTTGCATTGCTCTTGCGATAATATTGTCTATAGCCGTCTCCTCGTACGAGCTTCATATGATGCAGGGTAACAAATAGGTCTTTTAACGCAGTCTCAGTGATTGCTTGCGTGCATGCGGTCGTCGCTAAAGAGGAATAGTTCATAGTTTAATACGTCCAACCTAATCCATGATCACTTTGTATACACAATGATGGAGCTTTTCGACCGAATCCAAAATCCACCAGGTGAGATTTTGGTGACGAATTCAAGATACCAAACGCGATGAGAAGTCTGCAAAGATGTTGGAGATCAATAGAACAAGAGCAAGGTTACGTCCGAAGAACAAGACAATTGCGTGTCTTTTGCCAATTTGACTTCGTCTGATGCCGTGCATTATAATTCAAGTATTCTTTATCAGTACAAAGTATGTACGTATAGCTTGCACATCAGTGGTAACACCTTCCTTCCTTCCTTATTGCAATACCCAATATGACTTCATATAATGCTAATCTTAATACTTGAGAGATGAAAAGAAGGAAAAAAAAAAGAATATAAAATGCTCATGTTAACGGTGGTGTGATGCTACAGAATGAAGCCGGCACCAACATCGTAATTGTTTCATGAGCTATGCATTACAGTACTGCTTTATTGATCGATTTCATCGTCAATAGAGTGTTAACAAACAACGAGGAATAATCTCATATTCTTAAAATTTAAGAGAATCAAATTAAATATATTGGATTTAGCTCACATCTCAACAATTATCGTAAGATAAGAGTGCGATACTTACCGTTAAACTACTTAATACGAAATCATATAATTTTGTGCATTCAAAGTGAACCCAAAAGACATCTATCTCAGGATAGAAATAACATCGGGCGGGACGCAATTATTTGGTCCGTAGTAAGAAACAGTTTCCATAACATAGAAGCCATAATTGTATCACAGCAACAAATGCAAATAGTTATCCACTATTTGCTTATTTTAAAAAGCATAGTTTCAGCATGTCATGTCAACTCGCAAGAAGGAAGCTTTCTAGTTGTTGTTGTCCATCCAGAACTGAGCCTGAAGCCAGTCGACGGTCTTCTTGTCCACCTGGAAAGCCTTGGCGAGAACATCGTCGGAGATGGGTGGCTTCGACCCGAACACAGCGTTGGCGACGGTGATGACGCCGGGGTTTTGGCTACTGAGAGCACCGATGGCGAAGGTGTTGGTGTGCCCAGGGTTGAACTGGAAGTGGATGAGGCCCTCGGGGAACACAAACACATCGCCCTTCTTCAGCATCTTGGTGAAGAGACGGTTGCCGTTGTCGGTGTTGGACGTGACGAAGCCGACGAGGAGCTGTCCTTCTATGACGGTGAGGATCTCGGTGGCACGGGGGTGAGTGTGGGGAGGGTTGAGGCCCTTGGGCCCGTAGTCGATGCGAACCATGGAGATGCCCAGGGTGTTGAGTCCGACGAGCTTGTTCACGTTGACGGCAGTGACCATGGAGCCAAGCTTGTTGTCTGTGTTGCCGGCTTTGTCGAGTCCCGTGAAGAAGAAGTCTTCGGCTTTCACGTGCTTGGGGTCTTTGCAGACGAATCCATTCACCAGCACTGCAGCAGGAACAAGAAAACTCGATCGGTAAACATGCATTTTTATAATCGAAGGCGTGGACATGCATGCAGATATGGTGTTCGATTCTTAAGACTCGCCTTTGGAGTCCTTATCGGCGACGCAGAAGTCTTGAAGCGGGCTTGGATCAGAAGCCATTGCAAGAGAGGAAGCCATGGCAAGGAGAGCGATGAGGAGGACTTTGGCTGCCATCTCTATGATTAATCTCTAGGACGGATGAAGCTACAACTGGTGTTGTGATACAAATGCACGAAGGAGATGGATATATATAGAGGGAGGGAGAGAGAGAGAGAGAGAGAGAAGCAGGATTGAACGATTCTTGATCAATAGGTAACAGAGCTGAAAAGTATGCCTTTAGCTTACAACAATGTTTATAAACTATGAGTTCTTCTTATCCTGTGCAGAGAAGGAGTCTATCAAGAGGAGCTTAATTATTATCCACTTGGTTTACGTCAACGAAGATTTCCTGGATGCAGTGAATGCCATTCAATTGACAGGGTTTTAATGATGCCACCATAAGTACTAGTAAACCAATGATCTAAGTTTGACTTCATCTAACATCAATTAATTACTATAATGGAAGGCACCTTCAAACATTATCCATAGGACAATGCATGCAGCGACTTCATCTAACCTCGAATACTATAATGCGGTGTTCGCGGACTCGATTTCGTTGATTAACCCACAATAATTAGAGTCTCTCAATTATTATCTATAGGATTTATATGAATATTATCTCAACATATTTTCTATTGTGTGGTTCAATCTTACATATGTCAAGGTTCAGAATTTTCTTTTCGCCTAGTTAAATATGGTCAATATTTTAGCATTTATCTTTCAATCTTTTATTCACAAATATTATGTTAAAAATGGAGAGTGAGTTTGATTCAAAATAATCAAGAATAATGTACATTCGAATTGATACTAAATCAACTTACTAAGTTTAAGTGTGTGGATTTATCGGTCAGCCCTACTAATACTCTCTTAATTTTTATTAGGCTCATCTTTTCAATCTTCACCTCACATCTTAATATTTCACTACATTTAAATATATATTTTGAATAACTTTAATCGAGTATATAGTGAGACCGAGTTTATAGTAAGTTTAAATAATAAAATATGCACCTAACGATCAAATCAAAATAAAGTGTATACTACCAACATAACTTTAACTTGTGGCTTCACATCTTAGAATTTGTTTATGTTAGGCTTTGTAGATAGATATCAGACTCACAAAGTTGGATGTTCTTTTGAACTATTTACAAAGTTTGCAAACATTTTAAAAGGCTCGATTACAATAATTTGTTGTTCTTCATCTTTGCCTTGTGAAGATGCTCTTATAGGTTGAAGCATTCCTATCAAAGGTCATACACTTCATTTTAGACAAACACCCATCCTGCCGGAATACACGTCAATAAACTATTTGTGATCTCCCAATTGGCTATCTATAGATTGTCAGCGTTACCATCAGATTCTTTTTGCTTGGATGTCCGTAGGCGATTGCATGTATATATATATATATATATATATTCTTAGATTGTGACATTTGATTCTCTAGATTTTTGTATAAAAAATATTCTCTTGCTCCAGCCACTTTCTTTCCTTACTACTTGTTGTCGTCGATATTTCTCGGCTAACAAATCATCCCCACTTGGCGACCTTGGTGACGCCACTTCTAATCGCACCACCATCGCTTCCTCTTCGCTACCAACATTGGTAGCAACCACCATGACCATCTTCCTCCTTCGTCGGTCTCATCCACATTTTCTCGTTGCAGCCCAGTCACCGTTGTTATTGTTGTCTTCTCATTTCCTCTGTCCACCATAGCCTCACCCTTGTCAGTCAACACACATCCCTTGTTGATCTGTTGTAGTGATCAATGTGCCTTCAACAAATTTGGCAATGATCTACTTGTTGTCTGCACACTATTGCTCATAGCCTCGACAAGCAACAATCTCTCGCTGCCACAAGCGCTTGCTTCCTCTATAACTACATCGTGGGGGACAGAACTTATTCCTTTGATTTGATCTCAGAAACAGAAGTTGAACACTATTAATCTATAATCTTATGTGATAGCTATGAAGGATGCAATATACGCAAAGCTTAAAGCTTTCAAGACCGACATGGAAGAAAATTGGTAAAACATTGTCAACGAATTCAAAAGAAGTCTAGCGGAGAGCCCCAACAAATCTCAATGAAAGTTTCAGTCTTAAGGAGAACCAATATGAAAACATGGGAAAAAGTGATCAAGGGCAAGACACAGGACACCCACGCATAAGGGTGAAATTTCCAAGATGACAAGATGAAGATCCATTAGTTGGATCTCACGAGTTGAGAAGTTCCTTAACTTCTAGAAAACTATAGAATAATCAAAGGTAGAAGTAGCTTCAAATCAACTTGATGGTGATGTAATCCAATAGTACGATTAGTACGAAACCTATTACAAGGTTCCCTCATGGGAATAATTTAAGAGAGGACTTCATGATCATTTTGGACCATTTGAGTATGAGAATGTTGATGAGCAACTCGCCACAATCCACCAGATTTACATAGTGCAAGAATATCAAAGTAGACTTAAACAACTATCAAATCAAGTCAGAGATTGGCCCGCACGACAATTGGTCGAAATATTTGTCAAAGGACTTAATTCTGACATTTAGTGTGAAGTCAAAACTCACCAACCCCGCACTATGATAGCTATGATCTCTTTTACACATGTGCATAAGAAAAAAATCAGAAAAGAGTATCACTGACACAAAAATAACAATGCACATATGATTAGTAAGCTGCCTACCCCATCTATTCCCAGCCAAAACCTGGACACCCAAAAACTGACCTGAGAGGAACCCAATGAAAGATTACTAAAGGATTTATGCTGGTATTGTAATGAAAAATGGAGTACCGAATACTGATACAAATAGGGTCAACTTCTAATAAGGAGGAATCAGAAGCCGTAGATGTGTACCCCAACTTTGAAGATGTGGATACAGTTAAGGAGGTAGAACCAGTCACTAGTACCATACATGCTTTAGTCTGCCTATCGTATTGATGAATATGACAAATTTGAAGTAAAGGTAGTAGATAGATGAATTTTAACTTGAAACAATAAGTGTTTAAAGATAAAGTTGATCATGCAAGGCTAAGACGTACTTATAAGTTTCCTTTTGATGCCATTGAAAGATTTTGAAGTTGAGATCCTTATAGGAAGACATGAAACTCTCACTAGCCACCGGATAGAGAGGATTCTTTAGAAGACTACAATGACTATTACATCAGAAGGTCGACCCATTACTTACACCAAGTTGAGACCTTACTTAATTGATCAAAGGATTGTGATGCGTGACAAATATTAAAGTACTCCAGGAATTTGATGCTACTCAGCCTTGAGGACAAGGTTGATTTAAAGAGGACGGGTCTGATAGGAACCTGACAAGATCGAGTCCACATCTAGTTCATGATTGAGTCATGTTAGTCAGTCTAGTCGAGTCAGTTATAAGTTTGGTTGAGTTGATTAGGAGCTTACTTGATTTTTATTATTTAATTAGGAGTCCAAGTTATAGAAAACTCTATATGGAAGAGTTCAAGTCAAGAGGGACTCTCAATAGAACTTTATAAATAGGGCCGTAACTATTCCTTTACCAAGCAATCAATGAAGAAAATATGGTCTAGCCATTTGGCAAAACCCTAAGAGGGTCGTTCCCCTATAAAGATCAAGGGGTTTCGATCTCCTCGAAGTGATCATTTATCTCCCTTTTTCAACTCCATTTACGATAGAAACCCAAGGGTTCCTATCACAGACTTGTTCGATCAACTAGGCAAGGCAAAGTACTTCTCCAAATTCGACCTCCAATCTGGGTATTAGCATGTGCACATCACAGAAGGTGACGAAGCAAAGACTACTTGTGTGACCAAGCATGGAGCATTCGAGTTTCTAGTGATGCCTTTCGGCCTAATCAATGCTCTGGCCATATTTTGCAATCTAATATAAGTGAAAATAGTTTGTAAGGCTACAGTGCGACCGCTCACTACGCCAAGCCAAAACTGTATAAAATAGCTTCGTTTTTGTATGCTACAACTTGATTTTTGGATGCTGTAGTATGATGCAAAACATCAGCCGTCTTAGACCCTTGGAACTCCCAGGGTGGCACAATGCTAGATGGGACTTCGGTATAGTGTCGGGCGTTGAACATTCGTCACAAGTTGAGCATGTCTTCACGCTCGGCACCTAGTGAATTGTCATTTATGGATTTGTGATTGTTCATTCAACTTCTAAATTCACGTTTCATTCATTTCTCTCTTTTTTCTCGTGCACTCAAGGTGCTTGTTGAATTACTTGTAAAGCTTCCCTCTTCATGAGACATCGGAACTTATTTGTCGCTTGCTTTCAATTTAATCAACATTTTCCTTTTTAGGTCCTTCGGGACCGGCACGAAGTTGCATGTAGGCTGACCCATTGTAGACAAATAACACGTGGGCATTGCATAACTTAGGCAATCCCAACTATGTCTGAGATATTAGCGCAAGGATGCTTCATGACTTAGGCAATTCCAACTAAGTCTAAAACTTTGTGACAAGGGCACTACACGACTTAGGCAAATTCAACTAAGTCAATGACATACTGATATTTGAGAGTGATCTTACGAGGCTTTTGCTTCATAGGTCAGATCTTAGGGGAGATGTTTAAGTGATGTTAGGCTATATCTTGGTCTATTCCCAGTATGTCTCCGATGCAAACACATTGACATTTTTTCTTGAGAAATTCAACCGGTTGCACTTGATTCTCGTCAATGAGTGTGGCATGTCAATTTCTTAATTTATTCTATTAAGATTATATTGTATAGTTATTGGCTATTGATACAGATATTGGTGTTATTTTTTCACCTAATTTATTAGACAAACTTGATTTAACTTGGAAAAAATACAAAAAAAAAAAACAAAGATTGTGGCAACTGTCATACTGCCCAATCTTGATTGAATTATAGTTCAACTCTTTCTCTCTCTCTCTCTCTCTCTCTCTCTCTCTCTATATATATATATATATATATATATATATATATATATATACGAATTAGGTCAAAGCAAATTGAGATGATTGGAAATCAAGCAAAAGTTCTAAATAAGCAAACAAAACTATATAGATGAATAAATCCATACTATTTGTTAGTTTTTCAATTCAACTAAAAACCCACCGTTTGATTATGTTAATATGGATGGAGTCTGATGAACCCAAAAGACATCTCTTAGGATAGAAATAGCATTTGGTTCTTATGATTTTATTATCTTGTTGTAAGATTCATATAGTCGATCCCGAACTTATGATTTTTTATATTATTATTATCGTACCGTATCGTAAGATTAAAGTACGGTACTTAACGTTAAACTACTTAATACGAAATCATATAATTTTGTGCATTCAAAGTGAACCCAAAAGACATCTATTATCTCAGGATAGAAATAACATCATCGGGCGGGACGCAATTATTTGGTTCGTAGTAAGAAACAGTTTCCATAACATAGAAGCCATAATTGTATCACAGTAACAAATGCAAATAGTTATCCACTATTTGCTTATTTTAAAAAGTTTAGTTTCGGCATGTCATGTCAACTCGCAAGAGCGAAGCTTTCTAGTTGTTGTTGTCCATCCAGAACTGAGCCTGAAGCCAGTCGACGGTCTTCTTGTCCACCTGGAAAGCCTTGGCGAGAACATCGTCGGAGATGGGTGGCTTCGACCCGAACACAGCGTTGGCGACGGTGATGACGCCGGGGTTTTGGCTACTGAGAGCACCGATTGCTATAGTGTTACAGTTCCCGGGGTTGAACTGGAAGTGGATGAGGCCCTCGGGGAACACAAACACATCGCCCTTCTTCAGCATCTTGGTGAAGAGACGGTTGCCGTTGTCGGTGTTGGACGTGACGAAGCCGACGAGGAGCTGTCCTTCTATGACGGTGAGGATCTCGGTGGCACGGGGGTGAGTGTGGGGAGGGTTGAGGCCCTTGGGCCCGTAGTCGATGCGAACCATGGAGATGCCCAGGGTGTTGAGTCCGACGAGCTTGTTCACGTTGACGGCAGTGACCATGGAGCCAAGCTTGTTGTCTGTGTTGCCGGCTTTGTCGAGTCCCGTGAAGAAGAAGTCTTCGGCTTTCACGTGCTTGGGGTCTTTGCAGACGAATCCATTCACCAGCACTGCAGCAGGAACAAGAAAACTCGATCGGTAAACATGCATTTTTATAATCGAAGGCGTGGACATGGATGCAGATATGGTGTTCGATTCTTAAGACTCGCCTTTGGAGTCCTTATCGGCGACGCAGAAGTCTTGAAGAGGGCTTGGATCAGAAGCCATTACAAGAGAGGAAGCCATGGCAAGGAGAGCGATGAGGAGGACTTTGGCTGCCATCTCTATGATTAATCTCTAGGACGGATGAAGCTACAACTGGTGTTGTGATACAAATGCACGAAGGAGATGGATATATGTAGAGGGAGGGTGGGAGAGAGAGAGAGAAGCAGGGTTGAATGATTCTTGATCATTAGGTAAGAGAGCTGACAAGTTTGCCTTTAGCTTCCAATAATGTTTATAGACTGCGAGTGCTTCTTATCTTGTGCAGAGAAAGAGTCAATCAAGAGGAGCTTAATTATTCTCCACTTGGTTTACGTCAACGAAGATTTCCTGGATGCAGTGAATGCCATTCAATTGACAGGGTTTTGATGATGACAGGATGCTACCAAATGCCAAGCCAAGTCATGGAAACCATTGGAGCAAATGATCTCAGTTTGACTTCATCTAACATCAATTACTATAATGGAAGGCGTCGTCCGTCACCTTCAAACATTATTCATAGGATAATGCGTGCAGCGACTTCATCTCACATCCAATACTATAATGCAAGCGTTCGATGTGGACTGGTAGTATATACCACGCAAATACGAGTACTGACTCCTTCCTTCCTCATCGAAACGTCACATTGGAAATCGTATTCATTAACATACACTAAAATTAATATAAATTCAACCGAGAAACTTCAATTTTTTTGCTATAAACTAAGCTCAGTATACGTAATTAGACTCTCTCAATTATTATCTATAGGGTTAATATGAATATTATCTTAACATATTTTCTATTGTTGTCTCCTTTTTATTCCATAAGATATGTAAGGTTCACAGTCGTCCGATATTAAACATATGTCAATATCTAGTTCACATGTGGGAAGGAGGGCAATTGTCCTCTTAGCATAAGTGTTATGGGTTAGAAATAGGGACTCATTGTTAGAGCAATCGTTGAGAGTATTGATGGGTGGTCATGTTGGAAAACCTTATAAGAGTATCGCATATGTAGCTGAAAAATAAAATAAAAAGGCCTCTCACATTGGTACAATGATTGATACACAAAAAATCGTAAAACAAAAAAATATATGTATTATGTGTTAGATGTTTTATTTTGGGATATCGTATATCTCTGAAAACCTAGATCCGAGGGTGTAGATGAAAGAGCCCCAGAGTGAGCCTGCACTCTCAACATAGAATTAACTAGACAGACTCAATGGTCGACGATACTCATAACACCATCATTACCAAACACCCTAAAAAGTTTTTGGAAGACGTGGGAGGCCAATAAAATATGCAAGTCTGGCCACAAGACAAGACAACGGTATCATTACCAATCCGACTCCATCATTCTCGACTATTTTATTATCACACCGAAACACGATACATCGCGGTGCCTATATATATAGTGCTTTATTTGTGATAATAATATAGAATAATAATAATAATAATAATAATAATAATAAACAAGAAGAAGGAGAAACTAGTTAAGATAATGAAAAAAAATGTTTAATTAACATAGGGGATGTTAAGACAATGATAGTACTAAATTGACTGGATTATGATGAGGAGGAGTTTCAAAATGTTGTAAAGTCTAATAATATAGCACACACGGAAATCAAAAGCATCATGATACGATTCAGCCTGCTAAAGCAGAAAGAACAGTGATATCTTATTACAGAAACACATGAAAACAGGTATCCACTGATTGCTAATTCATTAAAACCCATAATACATGATTGCTAAGTGATGTCAAGAATGCCGCTTCCTAGTTGTTGTTGGTTGTTGTTGCTGTCCAAGTTAGAACTGAGCCTGAAGCCAGTCGACGGTCTTCTTGTCCACTTGGAAGGCCTTGGCGAGAACCTCGTCGGAGATGGGGGGGTTCGACCCGAAGACAGCGTTGGCGATGGTGATGGTGCCAGGGTTTTGGCTACTGAGAGCACCGATGGCGACGGTATTGGTGTACCCAGGGTTGAACTGGAAGTGGATGAGGCCTTGAGGGAACACGAACACATCACCCTTCTTCAGCATCTTGGTGAAGAGACGGTTGCCGTTGTCGGTGTTGGAAGTGACGAAGCCGACGAAGAGCTGTCCTTCTATGACGGTGAGGATCTCGGTGGCACGAGGGTGAGTGTGGGGAGCGTTGAGGCCTCTGGGTGCGTAGTCGATGCGAACCATGGAGATGCCGAGGGTGTTGAGTCCGGCGAGCTTGTTCACGTTGACGGCAGTGACATTGGAGCCGACCTTTTTGCCTGTGTCGCCAGCCTTGTCGAGTCCCGTGAAGAAGAAGTCTTCGGCTTTCACCACCTTGGGGTCCTTGCAGACGAACCCATTCACCAGCACTGCAACAGGAAGAAGCAAGCTGGATCAGTAAACATGCATCGGGAGAGCAAACGCACCCCAAGGAGATTGATTAATCTGGATACTATTCAATACCTTTAGAGTCGTCCTTATCTGCGACACAAAAGTCTTGAAGAGGACTAGGATCCGAAGCCATTGCAAGAGAGGAAGCCATGGCAAGCAGCGCAAGGAGAAGCATTTTGGCTGCCATCTGTGTGATCTTTAGGATGGAGGAAGGAAGCTGCAATTGGTGTTGTGATTGATACCAATGGCTTGGAAGAGTAGATGGGTATATATATATATATACATATATATATCGAGAGAGAGAAGCCGGCTATGACATATTCTTCATCATTTGGTGAGAGAGTTGAAAAGTATGACATGTGCTTACATTAATGTTTGTAGACTTCTTCCCGCTTTGACGCAGTTCTTATCAAGATATTGACGCAGTTGAGAGAAAAGGTCTAAGAGAATTAAGTCATCAACCTCAGTTTCTTATAATACGTAGTGAATGCATTCACGTTGTCGAACCATTCAATTGGCAGTACAGCCAATTCAACATGTGGATCATCTCAATCTGACTTCATCTAACATCCGATACTATAATGCTAGCCTTCTTCGTCACCTTCAAACATGACCAACATCAAATACTATGTTGCAAGCGTTATATGTGATTGCATTTAGTATAGTATATTTGGCACTGGAAGTGACAACTTCCCTCTTTTATTGACACGTCCTATATGATTTCTTGTATATTAATTCTGGAACCAAGATTAGAAAAATTAAGAGAAGAGAATGGTGTTAACAGTGATGTGGCACGCGATACATGTCAAGAGCACATTAGACCACAAAGGAAAGAATTCAAATACTTGACCTATATATACTGGATTTAACCCTCAATTTGATCAGATTAATTTTAGGTTGAATTAGTAGTATATCTCATTTGACTTAAACTCATTATAAGTGAGAACGTGTAGGTTAAATCTGATTTCAACCCTTTTTTATGAAAATAAGTGTTTAATTTTGAATCATTTGGTTAAATAATCTAAACCTGAGCAAAAGCCCAGCTTGCAAAAAAAAAGAATATATATATATATATATAATAAGTCCAGTTTTAATAACAATTGAAGCTCGAGCTGAGTCTCAAACCGAGCTTGGAGTCCCCATAAGATAAGTGAAGCCGAGTTGACTCGATCATAACCCTAGCAGGTAAAAAATTACTGTTAAAATAATAAAAAAATTACAATTCTGAAATAAACAATAAATAAAAGCAAATAATGACATTATCTCAAAATTATTTAACCCATACTGACTGAGAAAGAAAAATTAAATACAAAGAAATAGAGATAAAAGCTCAGATAAGGGAAGGACAGAAACAGAAGTTACTAACCTGACATGAATGTCTGGTAGTCGACTTAGTATCAGAACTCCAGTAGTTCCTTACCCCACCTTCAATTAATAGACTGCGGTCAAATCTGTTGTCGGATGTAAAAGATGAAGCAACAATTCTATCAACCATCTTAATATCGCTTGCCGAGAATGACACCAATGATCAAAGACATGATAGCTGCTCCCATGATGATCTTGAAGGACATGGCTCTTGAAAGCTCTGTAGCGACGTGTGATGTTTGAGTCAGTGAAGCTGTTCCTGGAGCTTCATGCATGATTTCGCTCTGTTTCGTGTTATTTCTCCTTGACAGGGTTGAGGTGTCGAGTTCAGAATCCCTTGATTTCACCCCCATTTCATCCTTTGTTTCGGAGTCCATGGCTTCATCCGTAGCCTGAAGAAAAGAATCAGAATTGATAACGATCAGTAGAATTATTCGCCGTGAGATCCCATCCATTAAAAAAAAAAAAAAACAGACACTTTGAGATTTTCATTAAACTTGCCTCCACTCCACTTGTTGTATGTGCCGACTTTAACTTGTTTTCAAGCTCTGAAATCTTCTTTTCCATTTCATCAGTTTGACTCAGTTTATACCTCAATTTTCTGAGTTCTTCACTAAGTTCCACGATTTTTTTGTTATCTTCTGTCGCCTGCAAGATCCAAACAATTCTCAATTCGATATGTTAAGCAAAAAGTAATCATGAATAGGAAAGCATGAAATGGAAGATAACCTGCAAAAAGGCCGATAAAAGCATAGTATTGTGATTGTGGGTCTCATTACTTATACTTCAATAACATATCATAGAAGTTCCGAGACAAACAACAAATAACAAAAAAAAAATTCAACTTGTGGAATATGATCATTTGATGACCTAACCTTTAACGAAAGGCTACAGTACCATACGCCATTTGGCTTTACTTCTAGCAGTTATTTTTTTAAGGTGTCCATGCTACGACAGAGAAAATTGCTGTATCATATATTGTTGTCAGCATTGACAGGGAGGTGAAGTGGCATACATTAAAGAAGCTCTGCATCTCTCAACAAAACCATGTTTAAGATGTAATTTGGAGACTGTATCGACACCATGAACTTATTGTTATCACATCCAGAAGGTTAAGAAACGTGGTCTTTATACATGGATAAAAAGCATTTACGTAAGCTGTTCAATATTGTCACTAGGCACTTGATTCCCCAATACACAAAAGTAGTCAAAGCACGATATTAATATGAGGGCAACTTGGTAGGAGCTAGAAATATTTAAACTCGGTGAGATTTATGAAACAAAAAGAGCAAGGAATTTTGACTTAGTATGGCACATTTCTTATTTCATGTGATGAAGGTAGGGATGCTAACTTCTTATATAATCAATTATACCTTGCCATGAGTATATAAAACCAATCTTTTCGGGACACAAAAAGTGAATTTTGATGCCAAGAAAAATCTTTTTTCTTCATTTCTACACTGGGCATTCAAATTTTTTTAATTATATTGCATAGGAATAACAAAGACATGATAAAGGACCTATTTCTTATGAGACTCAGAATAATGATGAGAACAGCAGATTTCTGGAAGCGGTTCCAGATAGAGCCACTCCTACACTTCACAATACAGTATGCACGAAAAGAAGGCCACGATACAATTGTAGGGGACAGAAAGAAAAGCATGTACAAATATAAATGTAACTTCATGAATCTATCTAAACTGTATTTTTCATGGATTAGATGGCAATTCAACTTCATTGAAAGGTATCAAACTAACCTTATTATGTTGGGTTTCAGCGTCTTCCAATTTCTTTTCAAGGTCTTCAATATGTTTTTCTAGCAGTGTAACATACTGATGCTTATCCTCCAACTCAGTGAATGATTGCTTCATCGAAGCTTCCCTTTCCAGCTCTCTTCTGTGGTCCAATTCTTTCTGTTAAATTAACCTTCTAGTTAATTGAAATGCTTGCTGACAAGTATATGGAAATAAAGTAGATGATATACTCAGAAAGAAGACATTATTAACATCAAAACACAAACTATTGGGAAACGTGCTGCGTAATGAAGTCGAAACTAATGTTTTTGTCTCAGCATTAAATATTTGAAACCACAAACTTTCATTTCCATCTTATGTCTTTACTGTAGAAGTTGCTTCCCTATGCCCCTTCTTTAGAGATTTACACAAATGATGTTGAAAGAAAACTATTTCCACCTAATCTTTAAAACTTTTGCCTTCTCAGAAAAAAAATCAATCCACTTAAGATAATGCCAGGGTCCCACCTCTACAACTGGTTTCAAAAACCACTGTAGGTTATTTAGGTCCGAGCTGAAGGTTGACTTTATGTACAAACAATAACAATACCATAAGCTAAGGAATTGTTTGTGTGATTCAAGTGAAATACGGATGATAAATTATCTAATATGAAACTTCACTGATACTGGCAAATACTCATGACGTAAAATTAGAAAATCTCATAGGTTAGTTAAGTAAAATCCTTCTATCTTCACCTGTATAAATTGATGATGAATTAATGAACTCAATGGGCTTTCACTATTACTTCATGTTTCAACTGATATCAGTCCTGACCCCGGAATGGTTTGAAGACAGAGATCTATTTAAATTCTTAAAAATGTTTGTATAGGTATATCAACATTTGAACCATGTATATTGATAACCATATATCAACATTCTAAGGTTGTAGTGAGAGGATGAGAATGGTAAGAAAACTAAAAGAATTTGAAGAAAATAGAAGAAGAAGAAGAATAGGTCAAAACACTAAGAGTACTACTTGAAAATTTTCATAATTTTAAAAGAACATGATAGTTCAGTAGTCGCTTGATTTGCTCTAGCTATCTCTATCATCCATTCTCCTGATCTTCTTCCTACTCTGTTTTCTTTTTATTAATTATATCCCCTATTAAATGCTTTTGTAAACATGATGATTGGCTTTACAATTATTTGATGTTGTCCTCCTGCTTGCAAGCAGAAACATGAAAGGGTAATATATAATTTCTTTCCACCAACTATGTGACCCTAATCAGCATCATTTAAAAATGTCTTCATACGTCATGTTAAATACTTGTCAGATAAAAATGAATAACTAGGATATTCTTTCAAATAAGTTCCAACAAACAATGCACTTATCAACATCATCTAGTTTTCATATTAAAGCACATAATATTGCAAAGTGTTTATAACTCGCAAAGATGGTTTGTTATCTAATATGCATTATAATGATAGTAGAATAACAGATTCTACCTGCTCTATTATGGCTTTATGTGCTAGAACAAGTTCACTTTGAATTTGCTTCAGTTGTCCATCCAAGTCTTCCCTTTCTTCGAGTATATTTAAGTGCTCCTTCAATTTAGCAGTTATGGCTGCTTCCCTCAATGCACATGCTGATCTCATGTTTCTAATCTGTAAAAAGGCAATTCCAATCACTATAACATGTAAACCTTTCACAACTAGTGTTATATGGTCATTTAAATCAGCATCACTTGTGGAAAAAAATTGCATACTTAATCAGTATCGGTTTTCTCAGCTAATTATTGCTTTTATTCGAGTTCCAAATCCGTGATTGCATCAGAGGCTTATCAGCTATCTTTGCTTTAAGACTTTCACATCAAAATTTAAAGAGGCTGAGTGTTTTTTGTTCATTCGGTTGTTCTTCCGGTTGGACTATTATTGATTCAAGTTTTCTTTTTTAATCTTTTGATACACTTCATTAATCACATTCTTCTCCTTCCTCAAATAGGTTATATAACATGAAAGCTTATCTTTTAGATGGCAAGAGAAATTATTTTATTTTATGCCTAAGAATAAAAACATAGATGTAGAATAGGTGCTCCCGCTAATACAGGATCTGGGGAAGATTAATACATACAATCTCATTTTCTAAATGTTTTAAAAACATTTTCTTAGCTCGAATCCTGATCTGTTAGGTGGCAAAGGAGCCTAATCACAGTGCTTAGTCTATCATTTGGAAAAAATGCATAAATTTTGCACACTAACCTGGGATTGGAGACTTTCTCTGTCAGAGTTAACTTGTCGCTTAAGATTTTCCATTGCTTCCCTAGAGGAATGAAGCTGCATGGATGTATCATCTCTCTCTGCAGTTGCTGCATTCAATGCTATTTGTATGTCGCTAATTTTTGTCACATGGGCTGACAAATCACTTGCCAAACTCAAGTTTCTTCTGTCTAAATCTTCATTCTCTGTCTTTAACTCCTCGGATTCGCCTCGCAATTGCTCAACAAGCCTTCCCAAGTTCTGTAATTTGAGGAGAGCTTCTTCAAGCTTGCCCTTGTGACTTGCTGCAACCACAGCCGATTCACTAGCCTGCTCTTCATAAGCTCTTAGTTGAGCTTCAACTGCAAGCAGTTTCTTTTTCAAGTCTGTAGTCTCAGAGTCTCTTTCTTTCAGCTTCTCAATCACTACAAGCAATCGGAGTTCAGTTTCTTTAAGATGGGATTCAGTGGTAGAGTGGACTTCCAACATTCTGGAATGTTCACCAGTTAAGTTTGTGATCGTTTCAACAAGAGAAGCCAGCTGCTCAGTAGTTCCTGCCTTCTCTGCTTGGATAGAACTCAAAAGTGCATTAAGCTCATTTACTTTGAGCTGTTGAGTTTCCAACTCCTCCCTAAGCTTTGAGTTTGTCTCGGGCAACAAGTCTTTCTCCAAAAATATCTGTTCAGCCTTCAGATATGCATCTGGGTCCTTCTGCTCAAGTTCCTCAACATTGTTTTTAAGAGTGACCAACTTCACGGCATTTCTTTCCATTTCTGCCTTCAGCGAGGCGACTTTTTCAGTAGCTTCAGCAATTAGAGCTTTAAAACGTGCTGAATGCTCTTCGACAGAATTGGATTTTTCTTGCAGTTCCTTGGCTTCATATTGCTTCTGCTTAAGGTTTCCTTCTGCTTCTTGGAGTTCCAGCTCCGACTCCTTGACTAAAGACTCGTGTAACACTTTCGAATCCAGATTTCTTGCATCGACTTCCTCAGCTGCCTTCACGTGCTGCTCCCACTGCTCTCCAGCATTTTGAAGCTTCTCATGTAGCTCTTTCTCTTGAACGCTTGAAGTCTCCGTGTTATCCTCAACATGTTCCACTCTAACCTTCAATGATTTAACGTCACTTTGCAAAGCCTGAACCACATTTTTGGCTTCTAAAAGATATTTTTCCTGAATAACAGATAAGTCCTCGAGCTTTCCTTTTTCTTTATCAGCTACATTTATAATTTCCGTCAACTCCTTCTCCTTCTCTTTTGAAGCTTGCAGCAAATCATCAAGGCTTGCAACTTTTGTCTGATATGCTTCGAGTTCCACTGTAAGTTCAGAGATCTTGCTGTTGCGTTGCCTTGACTCAGATTCAGCATCCCTATGTTTTACCTCTGTATGGCTCAGTAATTGTTCCAAATGCTCCGTTTGCACATTCGCAGCTTCCAACAACTGCTCCAATTCACCCACTCTTTTTACAGCACCCGCCTCAGCTTCGGAACGTGATGCATGAATCAGGTCTTCCAGCTCAAAACTACGTTGATGTGTTGCATTAGCCCGTTCCTCATCTGCACATTTTTCAACAAGGTCGTTTAGCTGGTTTTCAAGCTCTGAGTTCCTCGAGAAGGATTTGCTCAAAGAAGATTCCAGTTGACCAACCCTATCTTCATAACCTCGAAACCGGCATTTCAGTAGTGAACTTTCATTGTCCATCTCTCTTAATGAATCACTAATGTCTGCAACTTTATCTTTCAATTCTTTTGTTTCCTTTTCTGCATCAAGGCGTTTTACGCTTGCAACCTTTAGTTGTTCTTGGAGCTCCATGTTCCACATCCCTGCTGACGCCAGTCTCATCTCACTCTCCTTGACCTGTGCTCTTATGCTCTCTTCGCCTAGATTTAGTGCCTCAACTGAACTTTCAAGCTCAAGGTTTCTACTGGTAGCGGATTCCAAAGCTACTCTCGATTCATGATGCAGCTGTTCAACTGATTTCAACTTTTGTTCAATCTCCTCTTTATAGGATAATGCTTCTGAGAGAAGTGACTCTGTCTTGCTGGAGTTCTGGTCAGCCAACTGTAACTTTGCCTGCAATTGTATGCATGATTTCTCATTCATTGACAATTTTGTGTTAAGGTCTGACACAGTACTTTGAAGAGTTTCCTTCTCTTTGATCGAATCAGACAAGTTCCTTTCCAGATCTGTAGTATGAATTTCTTGGTTTCTTAAACTAGCTTCAACTACAACCCTTTCGTTGATCTGATCTTGAAGCTTCCGTTGAACTTCCTCCAAGCATACAAGCTTTGCTTTGAGATCTTCTTTGGAGGCAGAAAGCAGATTTTCTAATGCGTGAACCTCGGTTTTGATCTTTTCTTCAGAAGCCTTATGGTGGTTTAATTCTACAGTCAGTTCAACGATGACAGAATCCATGGAGACAATCTTATGTTCCAAATCTGCCACCTGTGATTTTGAAATCTTTAACCTTTCTTTGGACTCTGACAGCTCCACTGATGCAGTCTGTAGTGCTTCTTCAATTTTTGTGTTGTCTGCAATCTTAATATAGACTCCATTCAGCTCATTTTGTAACTTACGCAACTGATCTTCCATCTCATTTGCTTTCACTTGTGCTAGTTCCAACATGTTCTCGAACTGTAAAGCTCTTTTTGTCTGCAACTCAGCCTGCGAGCTACTATTTTTATTGAGATCTTCAAGTGAATGCACTTTGCCAGCTGATGACACCAACTCTGCTTCTAGCTCTTTTATCTTTTCCTTTGACATGTTCAACTCGGCAGACAAGCTAGTGAATGCTTCCTTCATATCAAGAAGCCCCTTATGTTTCATGTCCTTATCTGTCGATGCTTCTGGGAGTGTCTCAAGATGCAAACCATGCTTTTGTAGAATTTCTAAAATATGATCATTCGCTATTTTCTGTTCAAGTTTGAGCTCTTCATAATGTCTGCTCATTCTCTCCAACTCTTCATTTGTTCTGTCGACCTCAAACTTCAACGATTCCTTTTCGGTTTCTGAAAGCTTCAGCTCCCCAGTGACAGCTTCAAATTGAAGCTCAAGTTCTTTGACCTTCTTTTCCATTAGCAAATTGATATTTGGCACTGAATTTGCCGTTCCAAGATAATTAGAACCTGAGTTTTCTGTCAATTCAGCTACTGGTTTGAGCATGTGTGAGCTTTCTTTCAGATCTGTCAATTCCTTCTCTATAATGAATTCCTCGTCAAATGCAGCTCTGTAATCTTCATTGCTTCCTTCTTTTTTGCCCAACTTTACTAGATCAGCATCAATCGGATATTCTTTTTCACCACCATGTGCCTGTGAATTAAACATTTTTGGAAGTAGCAAACAAAGTTAAATATGATTATTTGAGCAGTGGTCAAGTCCAAGTTTGCTGTCAATGACAACATGTTTATGCTGCTTAACGAGAATATAGATTGCTAAATTGAAACATTAAGATTTTGGGCACTGAATAGATAGACTGACCATGACCACAAAGCATAAAATCAACTACAACAAAATGGACTTCAAAATTATATTTAAAATTATTTATCTAACTCTTGGAATCAGTACCTTTTAGATTCAAAGAATTTCTTTATAAAATAGATGTTAGGCCGGTGATTGTTTATGGAGAAAAAAATATATATTATTTAATGGAGAATATCGAGGTTGACATGTGGAGTTATAAAAAAAAATATGAAAAGAAATATTTTCATTCCTAAGTAATTAGATGTAGTCTCAATAAAAGATAAAATGGTGATGAAATGTGTGTTGATATTGCAGTCATAAGAGGTGAGACTACTAGTAATAATGATTTAGGTAGAGTTAGAGGGAGATTTAATGAAATCTTATTAGATATTATAGATAAAAATTAAATATACTTAATTTAACTAAGGCTCAACAACAAGTAAAAGATATATGTAGCTAATGTCAAACAATTGAGACATTACAACTTGTTTATGTTAAATCAAACCCTTGGAACCAGAAATCATCCATATAACATGTAAATATTATATTTCGTTCAATAAAATTCACAATTTTTCTCATAGTTTTCAGACTTCCGAGTCATACATTATAAAAACTTGGTAGATTCTTAAAGTATCATATTTGATCGATGAGTCACCCTTTAATTTACTTAAAACATGTTCCAAAGGCATAGGAGAACCTTAATTAAAGCTTGAATTTGTTTAAAATCAAGCGAGCTAAATGATTAAAATTTGACATGCTATTATTCAATAAAGCAAGCTAAACAATTAAAATATCTATTGATCATCACACACGATCATCTAATAACAAGAAAGGATTAGGATGAACCTTTTCAGACTGTTCCACTTTAACATCAGTGGAACTTGCTTCCGAATCTTCTGCCATTATGATTCCAGACGCTGGACTATGCCACAAAAAAATTACTCATTAATTCTCTTTGGCTACACAATATCATATGCAAAAGTGGCAAGCGCATTGAAAATTTTTGGCTAAGCAATATTACGTTTGCAATTGAACTCAACCTAAAAGAGAAAAAGCTGTAACACTGAACATGAGAAAAAGTAGTGTCATGCCTTTCCAGGTTTTTTTCCATTGCAATCTGTTTTTTTTTGTGTGTGTGTGTGTGTGTAAACACCCTATCAATTGGATGTGATTAAATTGTAACATCTAACGGGTGTCCATATATACTGAAAAAAGCGCACCATTTAGAATAATTTGGACCAACGGATTGCAGCCATCACCACAGCTTCCTGCATCGCAAAATTAAAGACTAACGAACGACAAGGCGACGAAGCAGGTACTTCATATCAAACAGATAAAAAACAAGATTACAAAAGCGGCAAAGAAATCACAAAGGAATTACACGATCGATCAAGGAATCTTCACATCAACTTAGTTCGTTTCGTTCTCCTCAAACTGTACCGATTTGATGCCTTTGATAACTGAACTCCTCAAATCACCCCCAAAATATCGAGCTGATTACAGGCATCTGAAGAACGTTTCCGTGAAAGGTAGCATTGAGAGACGAAGAATCAAATAGACCCGACATTCCATCCACGATGGAACAAAGTACGAGGAGGTGCAAATGCAAACAAGTAAAAAACCCCGATCAATCGAAAGATCAATACACGAATTGTGAAACATATATCCGACTTAAATGGGCATCAAAAGCAACAAAAAGAAGAACCAAAGAAATGGATCGAAGTATATAGAGAAGTTTATTATAGCTTGCCTTGAGATCGAATGATCGAAAGCCGATCGTCCCTCGTAACGATCTCTTGGTAACTTCGAGCCGATCGCCCTTCGTAACGATCTATCGGTAACTTCGATCGTCTCGTCTCTCCCTCGTTCGCCGTTTAGGCTGAAAAGGACAGACGGGAAGGAGAAAGGGAGGCAAAGCGAGGGAATCGTTTTACGTACGAAAATAGCAGCTGCGAGGTGGACCCAACGGGCCCCGCGCTAGTTAGTTACGGTATGCTTGTCCCACCACTGGTATGGTTATCTCCACCAAGTGTACTTAATTACTAACATGCCATTGCACGAGGGTGGGTGATTCCGGAGGGGTCGATCGAGAGGTTGGGATCCTCTGCGGCCATCATGACTCCGATCTGAACCGTCCAATTTGCAACGTATTCGGACTCTTTCGTTCTTATTCTGTTTTGTTCATTTGTATTACTTAAATATAAAAATATTTGAATATATTTTTTATCGTTTTTATTTAAATATTTCTGTCTCTTACATCATTAATCATATCGTGTAACCATGTTATTCATGATCTCCTTTTAGCATGTTTATATTTTTTTTCACTTATTTTTTCCTCTGGAGATTATCCTCTATAATTAGATTTCTTCGACATCTTGATCCCTACACTTGAAAATTTTACATTAGAATCCTAATTATGAAAGTGAAATATCTAACATTATTAATTTTACGAATAGAATCATGAAATGATGGGTAAAACGATAATTTCAATGTCCTAGTTACATTTTCGATAGTGATAGATAATGATGTCGTTTGAAAATTATGTCAGTACTAACGTAGATACAAAATGACGTCACCCGTCCTTATATTGTTATCGATGCCGATATAGATGTCGAGCATTACCACTCTGCATTTGCGTCGATGCTAATGTAGATGTCAAGCGATGCTCTACATCTGTATCTTACATCAACACTAATACAAATATCAAGTCATCCTTTCGTTATTTTGCATTTACATTGATACCAACATATATGCATAACGACACATGCTCTTCCCTGCATTGTTGTCGGTGTTGACATAGACGTAAAGCAGTGCCACTCTGCATCAACATTTACATCAATGTTGACACAAATGTCTAGTGATAGATATCGATGTAGATGCAGAACGTTAGCATCTATATCGTCATTTTCTCCTCTCTCGTTACTTCATCTCTCGTTGTCACTTTCTCTTCTCATCTACAAAAACACCTATGACACTTAGTGATACTGTCGTACATTACAACTGAAAAGATAACTATGATATTAAAATTACCATTTTATTTATCATTTTTATATTTTCATCAGTAAATCGATGATATTAGGATAAATGGAACTAGATGTTTAACTTTTATAATTATATAAATTTTAATATAAAAAAATTTAAGTTTAAAATTTAAAATGATAAAAAAATCTAATTACAAAAAGATAGTATTTAATTAGTTCTTATATACAATATTATCTCATTGACGTTGCCGAGGAGTGTCGCGCATGACGAGATACCGACATGACCCGAAGGGAACCTGCACACATGTGTTCGACGAAATGCCCCTGAAACCGAGGCATCGTGACGTGCATACACTGAGATCAATGTCTCGTATACGTCGCCCAGGAGGAGTGCGCTTGACGATGTACTGACATGAGCCGAAGGGCACCTGCACTGCACTTACGGTGTTCGACGAAATGCCCCCGAAACCAAGTCGTCGTTACGCGCATAAACTGAGATCAAAGTATAGGGTTACTAGTCTCTTGTCATGTCCGGAGCACAGTATTGTTAAACACTGAATCCACTGTCACAAGCGCTCAGCTTTCCAATTTACTGATGTTTTGTACACATTTCTCGGGTTTTAGCTTTTAGAATATGTTCTCGGTATATTGTAGCACATGATGGACCCGGTCCAATCTCAATCTCTTTATTGACAACATGAATAAGTTGTTTCATGAGCCGGACCGGTCGAACGGGTCAAAATCGACCAAGACACTAGATAGGGTCTCGGTCAACGGACGAACTCACATCGGACAAGGACTCGTCACCTTCTGCAGTTGAGGTGCGGGCACCACACACCCACACCCGGAGTTGGTGAGATTGCTCGACCAAGCCAAATCCCGTCACCACAGGCAAATCACCGGATTCCTCTCCTCTCTATATATGTATATATAGATATTCTAATTTGGTCCATAAAGCGAAGGACCGGAACACCGTTTCTATATTACTGTATGAGCCAACGAAGTGCACCGGGAGCGGGGGGAGAGAGAGAGCGAGAGAGAGAGAGAGAGAGAGGGAGAGGGAGAGGGAGAGAGGTTAGGTAGCTTTTGGCCATGGCGTCCAGGTTGTTGTGGGCTTCGAGAGCGGCCTCCTACCTGAGGATCTCTGCCTTTCACAGAGGCTTATCGACAGGTGAATCTCTGATCTACGGAGACGATTCGATCTCTTCGCTTATGTTTTCTTGGTCCATTTGTGCGGAGATTTTTCTGTGCATGGTCAGTGTGGGAGATCTTTGTTTTCCTGGTGTTTTGGTAGGCAGATCCATTTTGTTGGATGGTGAATATGGGAGGTTTTGAGATCTGTCGTCTCCAAGCGAAAGATCGGAGTATTCTTGATGGGTTGGGTTCTGTGTTCTGTTTGATCTTGTCGATGGTTGGATCAGCTAATATATGCGAAGGATTTGATATTAGGGTTTTGGTATAGCAATGATATGCGCCTTTAGATTGGTTTTTGTTATTTTCTGATTTGTTTTCATGGATTGAAGGTGATGGTTGATATATGAGGTATGGCAGTTGGTTTATTGTGAGATCGGAGTTGCCACTCTTCCTGTATAATAGTTCGAATGCTCTTCATCAGATGCTTTTGCCTGGTGGACTAATGCAGAGATCAGTAGATCACTTACTTGGAAACATATTTCTTCATTTTCTTCTACCATAAAATGTAAATTAACATGCATTTGTTGTAAACACTGGAGAGATCCATGTAGCATAATTTCACTAGTTCAGGGACTTTGAAACTAGATTTACTCGGATGATATCAGATGTTTTATGTGAAGGTGTTATGGACTTCCAGTTGTCTCAGCAAGTAGTGACATATCTCATGAATCCCTCCTCCGGGCTATAGAAAACTGATTATAAATTTAATCATTTTTCATTGCAGTTATTAAGGATCTGAAATATGCTGACACACATGAGTGGGTTAAAGTTGATGGCGCTTCAGCAACGATAGGAATAACTGACCATGCTCAGGTAATTTATTTATTTCCTTTTCTCGATTAGTTCCACCGGCATCATCTGATTATTAATTATTGCAACAATGTGGCAGCTTGTATCTAAGATAAAAATATCTAATTATCTAGATTATGATTTCAATTAGGAGTACAACAAGCTAACAATCTCTTGTTCGTCTCATTAGATAATTTTTCTACGTTCTGTAGTAGATCTTGTTACTTTGCATTCATCTCATGTGTGTGTAGGATTTTTAATGATTATTCTTTTTACAAGTTCTATTTGTTATTTCTTTCCAGGATCACTTAGGTGATGTTGTGTATGTCGAGTTGCCAGAAGTTGGTGTGACTGTGGCACAGGGAAAGAACTTTGGTGCAGTTGAGAGTGTCAAGGCAACAAGTGATGTCAATTCCCCTGTATCTGGAGAAGTGGTTGAAGTCAACAGTGAGTTAGTTGGTTCTCCTGGATTGGTGAGTTTTGGACAACTCGTTCTTTTTCCAGTCACTTATTATGCCAAAAGAATGTTTTCTTATTTCTCTAAATTATGTACATAAGCTTTAGTTAAGCTTTTTTTGTTTTTAATTTTCAAGGCTGTTTTCTTTTGTTTTGGCTACTTCTTAGTATGATTGGAGGATATGCATCCAAAGAATCACCACTATTCGACTACTGAACATTTAGGATTATGTGAAATTCTGAAAATGCCAAGAGTGCAGATGTCTAGTTGAAAGTTATCCAATTCTGTCTTTTATAAAAGAGCTTAGGTTTGTCAGATATCTATGTTGACTTGCATTAAATTTCCGGGTCGTTGTCTGTTGTGGAAGCAATTGGTCAACATAGGTTTTGGAAACAAACAAGGCCAGATGGCCTATGGTCCTACAATCTATACAAGTTTTCATGAAGATGGTGCTGAGATCTGCTGCAAAAGACAATAAAATGGCATAATTTCACGATGAAAATTGTCTGAGAAATGTGTTGGTGAAAAAAATACCAGATGGTGCCTTCCCCTTTTCCTTAATATCAGGTAACCAACTCACCAAACTCTTTGACCTTTTGGATTATAGATTTCCATTTGGATTAGGCCAAATTTAGATTGCATTTGCCATTTCGAACAAATAGTTTCCTGTTTAATATATGCTGTAGGTCCAAGTCGAGTCTCAGTCCCTTTCCCATCATCGTCACCACCTTCTTCTCCCTCTGTCATTTAAAATTGTGTCTAGATAATTTTATGCAAGTAAAGATATATTTCACAAAGATTTGAAATCAGTTGATGAGAGTAGCGTAGGTTGGTCTTGTTAAGTAAATAGGTTGAACAAAAGGACCTCATATATTGTTGATCAAGCTATACAGGATTGTTGCAGAAGTTCCCATCTTATCTTGTGCTTCATCGAATTGATATGAGATTCTTACAGAAAATAATAGAAAACTGGATGATCTAAGCTGGAAATCCGGATGATGTATTGGTTTGTTTGTCGCAGTACCGTGACGAAATTTTTAGACCAACTTTTCATAATGGTATGAATTACAAGGTATAAGGGGTGCACAAATAAATATAGTCATTAAACCAAAAGGCAAAAGGATGTTAAGGTGAAGTTAGAAGCAGTGCTTGTGATAATAAAACAACAGCCTAAGACTTTTCTGAAGCTTGTAAATGCAGGATTTGTACCCATCTAGGGAGACGATATGGCTGCCTTCTATGATGGAGATATTGCAAAATGGATTGAAAAGTTTTGCAAGCATCTTAGATGCTAGCTCTCTGAAATTTCAGCATAAGATGTGAGACCTGGAAGAAACACTCATCTTGATGAATAACTAATTCAGATGTGATGGTAATCATTAAAATTTAAAACCTACTAAAATGCAGGGAACAATTTTTATAGTAGGTTCATTTTTATGTGTAAAAAGATGAAGATCATTAAATTTGTTGGTTTTCAATGGAACTTGAGGTAGCTACTTAATTGGAACCAAACATGGGTGTCATGTGACCGATTGCCGATTGCCGATTGCCGACGTAGCAGTCTTTAGTTTCTCTGTATGCCAACTGCTTTGTCAGGGATCTGTAGCCATGTTCACCTTGATAACTGCTACTAGAGCAATTTTTTTGGTCGCACCCTCTGCAGTCCCCACTAGTTTATTTTGCATGTCAATTAAGTTTCTATACCCAGATAACTCACTGGGACTAGACCAAATGATTTCCTACCATCTGTCCTGGTGCTTTACTATTTGCCAATATGAGCATCAGCTACAATGACAGCTTGTGATAGCTGCTCAAAGCTCTACTTTTCAGGTCTCTCTTATGTCCAGAGGTTGGTTTTGGATCCACAGAACATTTTCTCCAAAATGAAATGAAGTAGAGAGAATTTTGTAATCCTTTTGAAAGCTGGACATTCTCATCAACTATATGGGTCATATATCTGTTAGCTAAAAGGTCTCCAAGCAGTCAGAGAGACGGTAATTGTAGAGTTATATGTCAATTTTTCAACAAATGATACGCTACCGCAAATTTAATACTCTGGTTTTTGAGCTTTGAGTTCTAGAGCACGTGATTTGTGTTCTATTAGGTACACATTTATCTGGCAGATGCGGATTTGCCTATATATATATATATATATATATATATATAGAAGCCAAGATCATGTAACATTTCTATATGCAGGCCTCGTGCTTGACTTTATAGTGGATTCTATTGATGGCTGCCATCTTGGATCCAAGGTAGCAGGTAGGTTTGCGAGTAGGACTCTTTTAGTTGTCTAATATGACAGACACTTATTTAGGAAAACCTTATCGAAGAACGTGTTCTCCATTTGAGAGGGCATCCGACTCTCTTGCTGTTGCTTTTTCATACTTTGGAGCTTTGGGATCATACTTGTTCTTTGTTAATAGGTATCCTAATTAATGATGACATGTACTAAAGATTTTTCTTTTATGAAGGGTTGTTGATGATGGAAATGTTGAGATGTAATACTGTTTTGTCTGTTTGAACTTGATTAAGGTTAATGGGAGTCCATATGAGAACGGCTGGATTATAAAGGTTAAAATGAGTGACACAGGCGAGTTGAACTCGTTGATGGATTCTAATCAATACTCCAAGTTCTGTGAGGAAGAAGATGCTAAGCATTGAAGAAAACCTAAGGCTCTCTCGGTTGCTTCACCCCCAACCATCCAAATCCCAGCAGCATTTGACTTCTTGAATAATCGCTCATCAACTCTTCTATTATTATTATTATTATTATTTTTGACCTTTGAGCTTTGTAAAACATCTTTTCTTTTTTTTTTTCTTAATGATTGCGTTCACTTTTTGGTTCAAATTCCAAGAGAATCAATCACCTTTCTTAGCTGGATTTCTTGTGTAGTGGTTTTTTGTCTTGTTAATGGTCAAATCTTTCTCTTATATAGATTATTTAATGTCCTAATGATACATACCATCGACGGAAGAAATAGAGGTAAGAGTTGATATATACAGTTCAAAGAATAGTTAAAAAAAGAAGCTTAAAACCTATGTTTCTTGAAATAGCAACAGATTTAATGTATCTTTTTGGACATCATTACTACAAGATAAACAACGCATGCAAAGGACCAAAAAAAAAAAAGCACTTTCTTGTAATTTTATGTACGAGTTCTGATGCATCAATTCATTAGGTAGAAAACGCCAGCAAAGGAAGAAAACCACCAACTTAATGGAACAAATAAAAAAAAAAAAGCACAAGCAAACTTAAAAAGCCATCCTTTTCCAGCACTAAATTCCCCCAAAATGATAAATAAAAAAAGATCCTATAAGTCAGTCAGGTAGGGCAGAAATTTATTTCCCTGTCAACAATCACATTAGCAGCTGAAAACAAATAGGAAGTTCCCAAACCTCTGCCCTGCTATCTATCCACCACCACCCCACTACATGACATTCCATTCCTCTGAGGTCCCAAGAGATCTCTCAGAACATACATTATTAACTTACTCACCATGCTCGTGTTGGTGTGCATGAGGTGGCTGCCACAAGTAAGCCACCGAATGAGGCTGCTCGACAGCATACACAGTCCCCGCGGCCGCAGCCACAGCCGCTTGATCTCCTGGCTTTCCCATCACCATTCCAGGGCCTGGCACTTGCGCGGCTGGCACATAGTAATATGGAATCGCCTCACCGGGAGCACCCACGGCAGCTCTCGTAATCCCCAGGCCCTCCTCCTTTAACTCATCCCTGGGAACTATATCCACCAAGAAGTCAAATATGTCGGTTCTGGTTATAGCGCCAGCTATGTCATTCTTCTGCAGAGTTCTCCTCTTATTCTCTTCAGTATGGATCCACGACCTGAGTGTCAGTTCCAGTATAAACAGTTCGCACGCCTTGGCAAAGACCACAGGGGCCTCGGCCGAGATCATCCGGACATCCTCATCAGCCTTCATGATCTTCTTTATCCGGGCGAGTGGTAAGCTGTGATTCTTGAAGTCAGTGATCTGTTCTATCTCCAGCAGCTGGTTGGCCCAGAAGGCTTGGAGTTGTTGCAGTTGCTGGTGGTGCAGCTGTTGGACCTGCTGGTAAGCAAGCTGATGCTGGCTGACAATGCTCGCCGGGTTCATAGGATATGCTGATGTCAGTTGCGTCGGGGGAGGTATAACTCCTGCTACCGCTGGATCTCCGCTAACGACCGCAGTCGGCTGGTAGGTAGGGGCAGCATATGCTATTTGGGCAGCACCAGAAACAACTCCGATCAAAGGCTGTGGCGGCTGTGTCGACTGTTCCATGACCGGTGTGGTTCTCACAGCTGTGACTACTTCAGTATTGAGCTGAACATAACTAGAGGATACACAGACACATGTTATTTAGGGAACAAAAAGGCTTTCGATCGACTTGTTTACTATTCGATGATTCCAGCTACAACAAGATGTACTATCATAGAGATGGTAGTAATCAAATTAATTCTGCCTACCAACATATTATGCTGCACAAATACAAGTCACAATATAATATGAAAATAAAGCTCTGATGCTCTTTATGCGTGATAATAATTTCAAAGTTTTAGTGGTATGAGCAGCCTATAATCCTTACCCTCCAGCGAATCCTAAATCAATCTTTCTTATTATCCTCCACATCTATGTTGTACAGACAAAACCACACCGGTAAATGGCACCTAAATATGCATTTGCTATTTCATACATGTTCTATCAAAAGTTTCATGCCGGCTTTGCTGCCTAATGCAACTTGCTTTTCCAGAGAGTAAACCCCCCCCACCCCCCCCAAAAGAAAAGTGTTCCATGAGTTATAGCAACCATAAGTAGCCAATAAAAGACAGATCTGATAGTATTATCATGTTCAACTTAACTTTATTTTCACATCCATGAAGAACTAAAGTCCAGCCATTCCACAGTAATATAACTTCATAACGATCAAATAACTAAAAAAATCCAGGTCAATCATATTGATCCTCGAAAGCACAGATACCGGCAAATGTAACAGACCAAATATCTAAAAAGGAATAATAAATAGCATGCAACTACTGCCAAAACTAGACCTCATCTTACAAGACTGCAAGATATCTATCTCAAGAGGACTGTCCAGCGACAGCTCGAAATATGTGAACAAACAAGAAGACCCGAATTGTATTCGATTAATCATAAGGAATGACTACATCCAATTGCACCCCATGCAACAACCACCAAATATCGCCCAATCAAACCCCGTCTCCCAGATTTCAATCTTCCATTCTTTCTAAAATTTAACTTATATAAAACTTTTTTGAGTGTCATTATTTACCGAAACACCTCCTTGGTGAACATAAGCAGTCGCTTAAAAAAATTGATGCGCTTGTCGAATAAAGGATGAGGATTCCTACCATCCTTGATAGCATTTCTGCTCATTTATCCATGCATGATAAAAATAACAAAGGCAGTAAAAACTGCTATCTTTTAGAGGTTCCACTCTATTTCATCTACTTCATAAGTTTGCTACACCAAATCTTGGATGTTGTAGCTGCTTTAAAGCAAACCTCCATCAACTTCATCAACATCCAACTCCAAGCCAAGTCCCTAGATTAGGTATCTGCAAACATCTTCAATGCAAGAACACAAGGCAAGTTCAGAGCCATATCAATCAAGCAGAGCAGATATTAACATCCCAAAGGAACATTCCCTACCAGGGACCAAGAACATATGCAGACAATTCCATCAAAAGCCCAACCCTCTCCTATAATCCAACAAAATCTCTCGAGAAGTAGTAGAAATAACTAAAGACCCTGTGAAATTAAGAAAAAGGCCATTGATTGCTTAGGAGATAACTCACATCTGTTGCTAGGAGATTAGAAAAGACTGCAGAGTCATGAATCTTCCCTATCAACTTTGTAAATAATCATGATGCTGAAACTGAGGCTCCAAAAAGTGAATCACCAATCAATCACAAAGTCAAGCAAATCAGTGTTTAGAATTCTAGTCTGTCATTCAAAAATAAAAAGAAAAGAAGAGAGGGGAGGGGGGAAAGAATCAGTAACTGAGTAGGTAGGTATACCAAAGGAAGCAATCGACTTTAAACGAACCAAAGATGAAATGAACTCGAAGAAGACCGACGAAGTTGAGGAGTCGCACCTTAACGAGGCTCAAACAATCCCCTGCACACCTACGATCACAAAGCCACCAAATGAACCCGGATTCTTCCCTGTCCTACAACCATTTGATCTTGTTCAAACAATGCCAAGAAAAGCCCGAGACACGGGGATCGAACGAAGGGGGAGAGAGAGACAAAAAGAGGCAGAACGGAGGCCGAAGACTGAACAAAGATCATCAAGTTGCCTCCTTTTCTTTTACCTGGACGAAGGAGAAGCACAGCTCGGGCTGACCCCTTCCGAAACCCTAGAGAGCGCGACCGGCGAAAAGAATGAGAGAGGGACGGCATGGAATGGGATGCGCAGCCCACGTGTCGAAAGCGGATGGCAATCCCGTTAATTAGAATGACAGTCAGGGGTGGGTCGGTACTTTTACGATGATTGGGTCGTCAACGGCTAACGACGCACGACAGTTTAAAATTCAAACAACAAAATGCAACAATTTATAACGAGACCCCCACACACACACACAAAATAATTAATATGTAATATAAAGTAAAATAAAAAGGCAATTTATCTAAAAAATTACAAACTTTTTTTTTATTTTTTAGGAAGAAGTTTGCTATTGACAGCCCTGATAAAAATATTTTTTATTATTTATGATATCTCAATTATCGATCATATCATTATTCTCTTTACTCATTATTTCGTCCATTCAAATCGTTACTTCGGCACGTGACATTGTTCGTGGTTGGACCCAAACAATTAAGATAAAGATAAGGAGAAGGTGGAAAAAGGATATTTACATTCATTCGACATAGTCGACATAGATCGACACTCATAATTAGGAGAAAATTTTTAAATAAATTATAAATAAAAAAGATACACAATAAAAGTATTCTTATTTTTTATTTTATTTTGTAATTTTTAATAATTCATTTGTGAAAAATTGAAAAACTTAACAAAACGACCCCATCGATAATGACCCCATCGAACTTAACAAAGCTCGACTCTCCCTCTTCTCACTGTTGTCCTCTCCATCTTTGTATCATACTCGTCTTGTTTCTTAAGTATCTATCTCCACCTTTGGTCGTAGGTGAATTAGGTTATGGTAGACAAATATTTCTATTATCGTTGTCAATCTTAGCAAAAGAAATAAAATGCTGGTGTTCACCCAAAAGGAGGGAATATATATATATATATATATATATATATATATATATATATATATATATATATATATATATATATATGAGGATAGATTTTTATTAAATAATATTTTTAGTTTTAAAAAGATCTGAATTACTCCTTAAAAAAATTATTTATTATAGTGATACGGTGTTTTTGGCCTATTATAGGCAAAACACTATACTTTCTAAACTTCTTACCAACCGTATAAAAAAACTTCTTATTATTTCAAAAAGCTGTCTATATTTCTTTAAGGATAATAATATTCAAGACAATATTCTTATTGTCTAGGATGTCACTCATTAATTGTATTTATATGAGGAAGGGGAGTAGGTTGCATGTCATTGTCAAGGTTGACCTTCAAAAGGTCTACTTTCGCCTCTCATAGATTGCTATTTACCTCTGCTCTCAATAAATTTAATTTTCTTGATCATTTCATTAATTGGGTGTCTACATATATTTCATCTCCCATTTATACATGTATGATCAATGGTGAGCAATCTGTCTTTTTTTTTTTTTTTCAGAGGCAATAAGGGTATCCTGTGTGAGAGACTTCTTGAGTGCTGATATGTCAAGCACTGTGTGTGTGAGATTTCTTTCTTAATAGCATTTCTGAGTCCTTTTTTGAAAAGAGAAAAAAAAAAACAATGTATCACCAAATCTCAGCTGCAAATTTCGCCCAATCCAAACAAAATTTATCTCCTAAAGCTAAGTCAAGATATGATGAATGTAAATGTATTTACACCTGTGGCTTATCTTTCGGTGTTAATTTGCCATGGTATGCGAGGGAACAATAGATTATACAAACATTGTTTACATTTTCAAAATCATACAGCACCATAAATGGAGCTGTGGTGAATGAAAAACAATTTAAAATATATTTTCGTGTTGTTATAAAGCACATAATGGAAACTCACACATCCATTACTCCACAGTTATTTGCAATATGGTGGTAAGCCTAGGTTTTCTGTACCTTCGGAGAAGCAAAGAAGAGCAAACGACGCTGACAGATGAGAAGGCCATACAAGCGCCGGCCAACCATGGTGGCATCCTTAGGCCTGCGAGGGGAAAGAGGACACCAGCTGCGACAGGTATTGCCACGATGTTGTATGCCATTGCGAAGAAGTAGTTCCAACGTATCCGGGCAAAGGTCTTCCTCGAGAGATCGATAGCCGTAATCACATCCTCAAGGCTGTTTCTCACCAAGACGTAGTCTGCAGCTTCAATAGCGATATCCGTTCCAGCACCAATTGCCATCCCAACATCGGCAGCTGCCAGAGCAGGGGAATCGTTGATGCCATCACCAACCATCGCAACTATGCTTCCATCCATTTGAAGCGAACGAATGACGTCTGCTTTTCCTGCCGGCATCACTTCACCTCTCACATCTTCAATCCCAACCTGCATGGAAGGTAAATATTGTGTTCGGTTAGGTTTGTCTGCTCTTAAGTTGTTTTAACTTTATATAAACTGGCAGACCCAATTCCTATAATAAACCAAAAAGCACAGCAAAGACACAACAAGAGAAAGGGAAAAATCTGCATTAAGTTGAGAAAGAAAGAAAATATATAATATAATATCAATGAGATAAAAAAAAAATTGGATGTCAAATGAAACTAAAGGCTCAAATTTAGAGTGGCTAATCCATAAATGATGAAAACTAGAGCAAAAAGTATCAAATAATGTAAAAAAAAATATCTATAAAATTTTGATCATAACTTTTCCAGCTAAAGAAAGCAGATATGGTTCCGATAAATTTGACTGACTGGAAGAAGCTTACCTGGGATTTGGCCAATTTAACTGAGATGGCCATGTCATGGTGGTGGCAGAAACATGAGTTAACTCTTCTTTCAAACTTGGTATGTTATAAAAATTGAAATTAATATTTGAGATATATTTTTAAAGTGTACTCTTCATTCATAAATAGTGGTATGGGATGGACTGTTCACGATTGTCACAGACTCACAGTAAGTAATACAATGGTTATAGGCAGGAAACTACTACTCGATTAGATAAAAGCACTAAAAACCAACCTCTTTTGCAACTGCTTGGGCAGTCCTCCAATTATCTCCAGTAACCATGACCGGATGGACACCCAATTTCTTTATGCCTTCTACAACAACTGCTGCTTCTCTTTTCAGGGGATCAGCAATCCCCAGGAGTCCAATGAAGCTACCATCATAAGCCACAAGTATACCTGTTTTAGCATTTACTTCCAAGTCTATCAAGAAATTTTCAGCTTGTGTAGGAACAGTAACCCCATTTTCAGCTAATAGAGCCCGATTGCCAACCTATAAACAATATGTTAGCCATCAAAAACTTCATACAGGGAGGGGGAGAGAGAGAGAGAGAGAGCCAATAACCTATTGACAAACTCACCAGAACTTTCTTCCCATTGATCAAGCACTGCACACCTCTCCCAGGCAAAGCAGAAAACTCAATAGCTTCCAGAAGCCACTCAGACAAGATTTCCTCTCTGCTCTGCTTGGTAGGACCTTCAACTGTGGGAAGCTTATCAAAGAAATGATAATGGTATGCATAATCTAGGATTGCCCTAGCAAGAGGGTGCTCGCTGCTAGCCTGAACTACATCAAAAGAAAGAAAAGTTATGGTTGCTGTGCTGACAAAATGAAATATGCTAATTCCTATGATAAACACAAGTTCTTCAACTCACCTCCGCAGATGCGACCAAAGTAAGAAATTCTGCTAGTTCCATTTCTGTAAAAACTTTTGCTGTTGTAACAGCTGCTTTGCCTTGAGTAAGGGTGCCCGTTTTGTCGAAGATCACATAGTGCACATTCTGTGCTCTCTCCAAAGCATCTCCTCCTTTAATTAAGACACCATGAGAAGCACCGACACCAGTAGCTACCATGACAGCTGTTGGAGTTGCCAGACCAAGGGCACAGGGGCAGGCAATCACCACCACTGATATTGAGAACATGAGTGAAAAAACAAAACAATTGCTACTTTCCTCAACCCATGAATGAGGATATGCTCCTACCAATCCACAGAGAAACCTACATAGAATAAATAGAATATTGACCACCAAATTCAGATGTATATAAAGCATACATTGGGCTTGAGTGTGAACATACCATCCCAAGAACGTTAACAAGGATATGGTGATGACAATGGGAACAAATATACTGGCAACCTGCAATTTGTATAAACAGCTTGTTTGGTGTCTGTCCGCCACAGATCAAGATAATTCCAAATTGAAGAAAGAATACAAACAGGAACTCGACGGCATACAAATAGAATCATCTTTAGATCACGTAAAGAAGGCAAGATTGCTTGAAAAATATATCTATTGCACACAATACTAGTAGACATTCAAATAAGTGTAACATAAAGTCTATATCCATCAGAGCTCCATGCTTATTCACTAAGCTGTTTACAGAGAGGACAATGACAATGCATTCATAATACTCTGAAATACCTATAATTGTCTGCATAACCAGTTTATTTGATTGAAGTTTTATGTTAACATGTAGCAGAACATGATATTCATCTACTTTATAAAACTTAACCAAAGTAACTCTGACAAACCAATTTAGTCTTATTTGTTCTTTAAGAAAATCTTCATTTCAACAGACAAAAAAAAAAAAAAAAACTAGCAAAACAATTTTCAGATGCAAGCCTCCTCTATGGGTCATCAATACCTTTGTTCGTAAAGTTCCTAGTTGTTTTGAAGGATTCAGTAAAAGTAACATCAGTTTGTTTTAGTAATTTACACCAATCCTGCTGATCCCATTCTCTTCATTAACAGAAGTTCCTGTGCGAAGAACTTCCTCCAAGAAAAAGTATCCTGTACAAGCTAAGCTTCCATATATGATTTACTAAACCAAATTTAAAGGTAGTCGCAACCCATATTCTATCTTCTTCATAACAGTAATCATATTAAACCAACCCTAACATAAAAGCATTTTGCCTCAGATATGGTGGTTGTACTGTTGTTACACATACAATACCAGAACCAAGTCTATAAGCATAGTTATTTTTTCTTGGTTCTTTCTCCCTGACATAAAATTGTTATTCTTATAAGTGTAATGCTAAAAAAGGAACTGTATGTAGGACAACAATCAACTGTCCCAAGAAGAACAAACAGTTCATCTATATTCTAACATCAGTATGATATAAAGTCTGTTGACTTACTTCTAGGATGAACTTGCTGTACATGAACTAGCAAATATATGTCAGGAATGTGCCCCTTTTTATATTTTTCATTTGATAATTATTCATACAACAGAATGAAGAAATAAATAGTTGCTAATTGCCAGCATTTGCTCCAGAAAAGTTCACCCTACAAATAATAATTACTCTTTGAAACCACAAAATGAAAGCCATGGAAAATGAAAAATAAATATTTGGTCTCAGGCAGCCATCAAAATCATTATCATAGAAGATCAGTAAGCTGCTTAAAAGTGAAGTTGAAACCCAAAGAAACATAAAGCGGAAAATTTTTGAAAACCTTAAAAAACCAAGAAAAAAGGATGACTAGAGTTACTGACATAATCGGCAAATTTCTGAATTGGAGCCTTAGACAACTGGGCAGTCTCCACCAGAGATATGATTTGACTCAGGACTGTATTAGATCCCACTCTTGTGGCTTGAATATGAAGTGCGCCATTTAAGTTCATTGTACCTCCAACAACTGTAGCAGACACTTCCTTTGGGATCGGTTCTGATTCACCAGTGACCATACTTTCATCAACATGGCTTGCACCCCAAGTTACAATGCCATCAGATGGAATCTTTGAACCAGGAAGAACTTTCAAGATATCACCGGGTTGAATTAACAGTGCATCTATCTCTCTCTCTCCTATGTATCTTCCTTCTGCCATGCAAAAATGTAGACATGTATTCAATTATTTGAAAGAAAAAGACTATGTCAAAGGCAAGCACATTGAAATATGGACATCAAAGTATGTCATTGCAAAAATTTAATAGATAGGCAAGAAAGTGTCATATTAGACAGAAATAAATGCAGATACAGGACATGGCTGAATCACTCCTTGAATATGACACTTCTGCATAGGCCTAAGATACCCTGAGATAGTATACCTTCATCTTTGACCAGTAACAGAGCCGTCGCAGGGGCAAGTTCTACCAGCTTCTTGATAGCATCTGATGTTTTACCCTTTGCAACCACTTCCAAGTACTTCCCAAGTAAGACAAATGTTATAATCATAGCACTTGTCTCAAAATATATTGGAGGCCGAAATCCAGTAAATGCACCATAAAACAGTGCTCCGACTGAATAGAAATAAGAAGCAGAAGTCCCAAGTACAACCAGAACGTCCATGTTTGTAGACCAATGCCTTAGTGCTTTATAAGCTGCTACATAGAATCTTTTACCAATAACAAACTGAACAATGCTCACTAGTATCCACTTCAGTAAATCCCGCAACAAAAAGGGTCCACAGTGCATCAGCAAGAAAGAATTGAGAAAACCTATACGAGGACAAACCATCCGTATGAAGAAGACAGGAATCTGCAGTGTAAATCAACATGAAAAATTAGCAACTTAGTATAAAATATTACACCATGAATTTGTTGAAGAATTGGGCAGCATGGAGAAAAGAAACACATATGAAAGCCTCACACAAGAGCAACATAGTGAAACTACTTTGACAGCATTAATGATTGAACTCACGCTGAGTATCAGACTGGAGAGGAAAAGCCGGAGCATTTTTGATGCTTCTTCTACATGATTGGAAGTGGCTAGTGTGTAAGGGCTCTGGACAGATGCCTTTAACTTACCATTGCTTCCTTTCTCGATAGAATCAACTATAGATCTCAAACCAAGAGCTTCTGGATCAAAGATGACTTCGACTTCTGAGAGACTAATATTTGCCTCAAATTGCTTCACCCCTTTCAGGTTCCTCAATATTCCTTGTATAACATGCACATCTGATATACTCGAGAATCCAGCTACACTCAACAAAACTTTGTCTTGTTCATTGCTTTGCAAAAAGGCTGCATCAAAGCCTGCATCCTCAATGGCATGAACAATTTCATCTTTTGTAATTACTGATGGGTCATATTCAACTTCCCCTAATGAAGTTGCCAAAGCAACAACCGCCCTTTTCACACCAGGAAGTTTACTCAAGATGCCTTCAATAGAGTTCACACAGGCCGAACAAGTCATGCCTCCTATCGTAAACTGCCCAGACAAGGTCTTCTGAGACCTCGTCTGACTATTCTTGGAGTCTGGCAGGACCTCTGCCTCGAATCCTGCATCTTCAATAGCATCTCTTATGTCTTCATCCTTCACAGGGAATAACAATCTCAAGTCAGAGATGGTGTGAGCCAAAAACAGTTAAATCAGACAGTTATAATTGTGGTAACAACTTAGGTTTAATAACTCTAGACAAGAATACATATTGAATGGAAGATGCATAATAATTTCCAAAGAGAAAATATAATGCACTCTTTCATAAGAGCAACACGTGAATAAATTATCTTCAAATAAATTGACCCTCTTTTTTGTAAAAACAGTATATTTACAAGATACCACTCGATTAGTTAACCTAAAAAAGAATTAAAAGATCAAAAAAGCATGACACTGTTTATGCAAATATGCAATTAAGTTACTTTTGAGGACAGGATGTAAATGAGACAATAAAATTACATAGGTTAATTATTTTTTACCAGTTGAAAAAAGACTAATTAGGTGGCTCCTGATTTTTGAAAATAGAATATCTAATTAATTTTGGGTAGCCAAATTGCTCATAGGCAAAAAAAAAAAGATATGCTAATTACACATAAGTTTTTTGATAAATTAGGTTGGTGGTGATCTCACTAATATTTCATTCAAGTCCAACAACAATCTGCAAGGAGAAATGCCACTATCAAAAGATAGTGGCTGTTGATGAGAATATTCGATAACTTAACTCTAATAATGAGAATATTATTCCTTCTCATTGTTGCCAGTACACTCAAGTTAGTATGCACTATTGTTAAGGATTTCAAATATCAACATGCACAAATGTTAAGTATCAGGGAAACTAATATGCAAACTTCACAGATATGCGGGACAGATACAGAAAAGACCTCCTTGGAAAGGATAAATGATGCACCAAAGAGTCAAGTAAGAGATGAAATATGTCAATATGTCAATATGAAAATTTCTTGGATGGACTTGGCCCATATCACCAGCCATGATTCAGTAAAAAGAAATCAGTCAACATTATCAGACATGAGTGTATGGTAAAAGAAAATCAAGCTTTCCCCCATAAATCATCTTAATAGGATGCCCTCGACTGGCCCATGGCTGATGTGGTGGAGCAAGTCCAACCAACATTCTAGAACTCCTGCAGGATGACCTAAGTCATGGGAAAATGACTAAAAGAAATAACGCCTGCATTCATATGGTGCCAGAACCAGAAAAATAATGAACATAAAACTTCAAGGCTCTGGCTTGTTGCACAAACATTCAAAATATCACTCTTGACACTGCCAGTAATTCACGGGAAAGGAAAGAATTCCCATAAATATCATTATAATCATAATTCCAACTCAGCAAATTTCAATTTACCACGGTTTTAGTTCTAGAACCTATGCGTGCAGTAAATATAACACTAATATGTAGAACAATCCGCATGATTTAAGTCGGGAGCTACAATCACACTTCTGAATCCAGAGAAACCCTGATAGTACAAGGAAAAAAAAGAAAAACATCCAAAGCCCACAGGAAGAAAACAAAATTTTGGTTTGAGGGAAAAGCACAACAGAAAGTGCTATGAAAGAGAACAAGACTGGAAATACCCGAGTATGATTTAAGAAGGAAACCAAGTCATACATATTATCAGAATAGATTCAAAGCAAGACAATTTAATTGCAACCCAATGAAGCTTTTTTCCTTCGAATTTGAAGTTAGAACCATAACCAAACAAATTAAATGGAACTTTGGCACAGAATAAATTGCCCATGTCAACGATTCCAATGATCATCATAGGTCGCCACATCAATTCAAGTTTTAACAAAACGCAAGCAATCATGTTTCTGAAGAGCCCGAAAATCCATAGGTAAACATCAAGGTATCCTAACATAAACCAGACTAAACCCCATAGCTAAAATTGCAATACGACACATCTGGAATTGAAAGTGATCAACAACCACTTCGTCGTATATGATACGGTAAGATTCAAGGAAGAGCAAACCAACGACTAAAGCAAAAAAAAAAAAAAAAAAAATCAACGGAACGACCACCGAAACAAAGCTCGAGAAGAAAAAGGGAGGAAAAGATCGGACCTTGACGAGATTGGGATCGAAGACGACGTGGGCTTTGTTCTGCAGGAGGGAGACGGAGGCCCGGGCGACGCCGGGAAGTGCGGAGATCGCGCCCTCCACGGCGCTGGTGCAGGCCGAGCAAGTCATCCCGGTGACCCTGACCTGGATTCGCCTCACCCCCTTGTCCGCCTCCTCCCTCCCGGTCCACTCCGGCAGCGCCGCCGCCTCCTCGTCGTAGGAGTCAAGGAGCCGGACGTCCTCCAGGTCGCCGTCATCCCCCCTTGCCGAGATCCCCCGCGGGCCGGCGGCCGAGGTCAATTGGATGCCTCTCAGGTTCGGAGCCATCCAACAACTCGGAGTGTTGTTGTGTGAGGGAACGAAAGAGCGGATTAAAAAGAGGGAGAAAAAAAAGACGTCAAATGCCATTAAAATTAAGAAACAGAAAGGGGTCGGAATTGCAACAGCCAAAGTTGTTGCCAGCCGTATCAAATGTCCCTTTTGCCCCTCTGTGCCCTATTCGAAGACCACCTTATTTTTCTCTTTTTTTTCATATAATTTATAATATAATATAATTTTATGGGTTAGGTGAGTGCAGGCGGTCAGACTCGTCATCCTCAAAATAACCAATCCCTCCCCAAAATTTATTTCCTTGAAATTACCAAAAAAAAATTATTGATTTTGCTTGTAAACACACTTACACATGCAATCGTACAAAATTTTTTTTTTCTATTTTCAACTTATATTTAATGTTTATTAATCGTTATAAAAAGGTACTACGTCTTTGGGTCGTACAACGAACTAATTAAGAGTAATATTATTTTATTTTTCTTGACCATATTTTTCATGCGGTCGGAGGAAACCGCGCACGCCGACGAATAAGTCACCGCAATGGATCCAATTTTGACCCGTCGTCGTCTCCAACGCCGGCTTCGTCTACGTATAAATAACTCCCCCCATCTCATCTTTATTCCCCAGTTTTATTTTTACAAAATCGAATTAATTAATTTCTGTTGTTTTAATATAATTCCATAATAAAATTTAAAAAAGAGAAAAATGCTCTGTTCTTCCTTGTTTGACTTTATCACGAACTAAAAGCTTTCTCAGGGAGAGAAATGTAAGAAAAAGTTTGACCATTAAGTTGACTTTTTGCAGGCAAATTTCTCAGGTGGCTAAAGCGCCAAGCTTTACCGAGCAGAAGACTTTGGAACACTGTTTCAGATTAGACTCCTTTTCCACAACCCGCCTGACCGATCCATTGGAGTTATCATCTTCGTCGGTTCATACCGTCGATCTGACTCCATGCTTTGCTTTCTGATACTGCCCTCCCTCCCTCCCTCCCTCCCTCTTTGGATTAGGTGAGCGATCTCCACCTCGCTGGCCTACCTACCCCCACAGCCTTCAGGAGAACTCGACAGGCTCGCCCAACCTGCTGCTGCTGCTTCTTCTTCTTGCTTGGTTCCAACGCCTCCAACCAGACCACTAAGGATCAGCAGAGCTGCGAGGTCAAAAGAGTAGAAGAAGTTGAGGATTAGTTTTCTTTTTTTAGAGTTGTTGAGACTTGGTTGCAGTGCTGATTGCCAGAAGAGAGGCATTTGAAAAGGGGGAGAGAGAGTTGAACATAATCCATGTTAATTCCTTGGGTTAGATCTGGCTGACATCCTTGCTCAAAACCACTAAGGTAAATGCTCAATCCAGTGGGTGGCTGGCTCAAAGTGGCCATGGTGTAGGATTCTGTTCTTTTGTCATAGATTATATATTTTTCTCTACTTCCCTCTTCCCTCCAACTTAGAAGATGGCTAATCCTATTATCCAAAAGCAACCATACAATATGGTGATCAGCTGTTAGACTGCAGAGAGAGAGAGAGGGAGAGAGAGATCTTTACAGACAGTTCCTTTGATAAAACAAAATTTGCCTTCAAATGTTTTTTATATAGATAGGATTCACACTCTTCCTCACCATTAAAGAAGGAGAGAAATCATATCAAGCAACTTTGTTGGGATGGGAGGGGGGTTGAGGGCAAGATGGGAACAAAGAGACAAGTCCATGAAGTCTTCTTTCTAGACCTTTGAACAGTAAGAGTAGTACAAGTGTGTACTAATTGTAAGCTCTGCTATGTACTGCAAGTGAACTCATACAACTCCATTGAACCACATAAATGGAGAAGTTGATGAGCTCTGGATATGGAAACCACAGATGGCAGATGAAGATGGAAGGCACTGGTAGGGGCCCCAAGGAAGCTTTCCCCATTGGTGTGTTTGGTTTGTCTTAGGACTTTACTTGTTCCTGAGGAAGTCATTTAGTTGTTTGATTAATGATATATGGTTTTGTTGTTTGTATTTATTGCTGTGTGCAGTCATCATACAAGTTTTAGTCAACTTTATCTGGTCACCTAAATAGATCTGCCTCTAAAATAAGATGCTCTTCCCATTCACCTCACCTTGTTCATCTCCAGTGCTGAAGGCCAGTTAAAATATTCTTGGGCCCATTAAATACTGAAGTTTTTTTTTTTTTTTTTTTTGGTGTGTCTCCACACACATATGTTTATATACAGTACAAATACATCTTTTTAATATTTTGATATGCAAATATACTCATCAAAACACCATTCTGTTGCAGTGGATCTCTTTGATTGAGATAACAAATATGTTATTTATGTTTCCTGCAAATTAGGTTATTGAGTACAAGGGTCTATCCACAATAAACTATAGCTATGAAGAATAAAAAAGATGTGAAGGATATATTTATAAAATTATATTGTCATAGTATATATGAAAAATATATGATGTCTTCTAATGGATAAACAATTAATTAAATGGCTATACTGGGGAATGAGGTTATTGAGCTACATATATACCATGATGTTTTCATATGTTGGGGTATCCATAGGTATCCATAGAAGATGTTTTATATTAAGTATTTAAAATTAGTATCTGATGCCTAAGTCAATTTAACAGGAAACTTATTTATTAAAAAGTAATAATTTCAAAGAACATAAGATCTTTTACGTCGACGCAAGGTTTTTTTTTTCATAAACTTATAAACTAATGGTTAACTGTCTTACATTACTCTTGTCCAAGAATCTTATAAATGATATTTCAAATTTAGTATAAAATATTTTATCTCGGATATCGTATATTTAATTTAATATTAATTCTAACTTAGACTATAGAAAAAAATATGTCGATGTCTATGATATATTTAAAATAAACTGATACGCTAGATTGGAAGTTAATGTCTATGATATATTTAAAATAAACTGATACGAGGAATAAAGAAATGGGCAAAAATATATGTCTCTACCAATAATACGAAGGGTATATTGGTAATATCAATATTTTTACTTAAAAATATTTTTAGGACATATATATAGAAACCCACCCAAATTAAAAAGAAAATTTATCTATTTCATTAAGAATCCCAAATTGTTTTCATTCCACTATCTCTTAAGCTTAGATCATCAAAATAAAAGTAAAAGGTCTTTAATACAACTAACCAAATGTGTTAATCTGATTGGATGATGTGACCATCGAAAGAAAAAAGAAAAAAAAAAAAAGCTGTTTCATCCATTTCAACAAACAAATGTATGATTCCAAGCTCATAAAATATGTTGAGGACCAAAGTAATAAGAATTTAGAGCTAATATGACATCCCATGAGGAACATCACACACTGCCAAAAGGATGCCAGATATATATTAACATCAGCAAACCTAATGGAACTCTTATTAATAGGATTCAATTGAAACAAGATAAATCTCCTTCATCAACATATACTTGTTAGAACTTAGCTTAGAAATCGAATCATAGCATGTTCTTTCTCAGTGGTTTGTCATCAGGTTGAGGATATAATGTCTTTATTCAATCATGCAATATGGCATTCTCGATGACTATCTTCATCTTTTCCACTAGTGCTTGGAGTAGAGTAGGTTTATTGGAGGGCTTTGCTATACATGGAGGAAAAAGATAGACCTTTTCTCAACCAAAACACAATGTTGTGGATTCATCAGCCAAATCACCATGGGCAGCTTTAGAGCAACAAGAACACATGCAAACAGCCACTGCAGCTGCCTTCATGTTGCTTTGTTGGAGTGGAGTGCAGTGGACTGAGAGGACCACTAGAACTCCATGGTGGAAGAGAAGAAAAGCTAACCAGTCTCAAGCAGAAACTTCTGGCTTTAAACTACTGTATGTGCTAAGCCTATTATAGCCATGGAAATGCCTGCTGTTCTTTCAAGTTCTTGGTATAATCATCAAAACAAAGACCTGATGGATCCCTACAGGTTTCCAGCTCACTCACTCACTCACTCACCTCTCTTGCTTGATTGAGATGTAAAGATGTGTTGGAAGCAGCAGTGCTCTATGGTGGCAGATGAATCAGGATAACAAGATCTTGCTTTCACAGATATGGGATGACAAAGTGGATATACTGGTGACAGTTCTCCACAACCTTCTTTTAGGAGGAGGAGCCATTTGAGCGGGTGCATGGTGATCATTTGAGGATCGAAGAGACACCATGAAGAGAAAAGGGACAAAGATTGGGATATGATGGTGGACACACTCCATTGGAGCAATTGGGAGAAACACTTGAGCTGTTGATCCTACAAAAAGAAAGCAAGTTTTCTTAGTGGCACTTTGAGATTTGATTAAAAAAGGTTGGGGAGGCCTTACTCAACTCCCACTGAAAGAACATGAACAAGCTTTGTCGTGTGTGCTTTGTGATGGTATTGGTGTGGTGGTTCCTGTAATGGAGCTTTATGGTGTTGGCATGGCACCCATGTACTGATGAAGACGATAGTGTACCTCCAATTATTGACCTACATTATCTCAAATAAAGGTCCTCTCTCATTAAAAGAAATAGTATGAGATATAACTCAAACTTATCCATGCATGAAATCACGTAGGTTGTGGGGGTTGAAAGAGGTAGAAAAGCATGCATATGATTTTTTTTTAATAATAATAATAATATCTAGGTGAAATTTTGAAGAAAAAAATTTATGATTTTTTCTAGAAACACTTATTTTTAAAATTCTCAAACAATACTCTTTTTTCCCTAATACTTAGAATATCATTTTCCGAACCGATCTAATTATAATATTTTTACACTATTTACATTTATTTTTTGTAATATTAAAATTATTATAACACAATAAAAATATTATAATATATATTTTACTATATTATAGTAATTTTTTGGCATTGTGGAGAACACTTGTAGTATAAAAATATTATAATTTGACCAAAAGGAGTAGGTAACTGGAGGTATTCTAGGAATTAAACAAAAAAAATATTGTTTAAATTTTTTAAAAATGAGGGATGTTTCATGGGAAAACCCAAAAAGATAATTTATTTTTATAAAAAAATTATCCTAAAAAATTAGTCAAGTGGTGTTGTATCAGATTTACCTACCAAATATGAAAATTTGTAACTCTGCCATTTAACATATATATGTCTCCGTCAAATCCGTTCTCATAATTTTGAAAAAAATTTTAAAAAATCATAATTTTGAAAAATTCTTGTAGAGCACACATTATTACTTAAAAATATTATTTTTTTATCTCTTTCTCTATCAAATTTAAAAAATCCTACCTCCTCTGTTACCATTATTATTGCATCCTTCCTCATCTTTAGCCAACAACAAGGATACATGAGTCATGTCTCTCTATTTTTTATTTACAATCGATGGTTAATGACGTAGGCATATAGGTAATAATACTGGCGAGGAAGGAGAGCTAATGGTAGAGACGAGTTCGAGAGTGATGAACAGATCTAGTGGCCATCATGAGTAATTATTATCATTAAAAAAAAGATCTTTTATGAAAAATTTAAAAGTTTTGATGCTTTCAAAAAAAATTGTCAAAAGTTGAGATTTTTCTATAAATTATATATATATATATATATATATATATATATATATATATATATATATATATATATATATATATATATATCTATATATATATCCTACGTAAACTTATCGTACCAAATTGGGCCGTAGTTGGACCTCAGCTCCGTTTCTTAGGTTCTATTCCAAAGAAAGAGGGGGGAAGCGAGTGCAATGGCGATGAGAAGGGTTAAGATCCGCGGCCCATATCTCCTCCGGCCGCTTCTCTATGGTCGCAGCTCCACAACTCCTCGATACTTCACCTCCGTCCCAACTACGCCTCGTACTCGACTAACCTCTCTGCCTCTTTTTCTTTTCGACGTATGATCGGTTCCGTTATGGTGTTCTTTGATGGGAAAAATAGGTCCGTCGAACGTTGTTCTTCTCCGTTTGAGGGGATCATGTCAGTGCTTCTCTGACGACCTCCTGTTGAGGATGGATCATCAAAGGTTGTGTCTTGTGTTGAACTTGGTGCTGTTAGCGTCATGGTTATCTTTGGTGCTTGGTGGTTGAGATGTCGACAGTGTGTGCCTTTTCTTTTTCTCCGCTGTAACATCTGAGTAGCAATTTGTGAGAATCTCATTCATGTTCTTGGGGTTGAGGATTCTGTTTACTGTGAGAGTGAAGTTTATGGTTAACAGATAGGATCATGTTATTTTAGATGTATTTAGTTGACTATTTGTAGGCTAAGAGTTAGGATTAACGCAGGTTTAGTTTTATTTAGAGAATCTCGTGATGTCCAATTATGAGCCGTGATGAACTTGGCTTCTGTTTTTTTTTTTTTTTTTTTCTGGAGAATAACATAATATGCATAAGCATAATTCTGAATGTGCAAGTTAGGTTATTTTCAAGGAGCCTCAGCTGGGAAATAGAAGAGTTGCCTTTTATTGTTTTGAATTGATTGAAATTTGTGCAATTTGATGTAGCAAAAAATGTATTTCGGTCCCGATGTAAATACGGCCTAACCTATCTACATGCATATTGTATACTGATCTTGATTATGTTTGTATTATTTTAAGCTAAATATATTCCAGAAATTTGTCAATGTTGGAGAAATTAGAATTTTAGGAAAGTTGAATAAATTCTTACAGGGACACTCCGAGGTAGATAATCTACAAGTCTGGAAGTAAGGAATTATGCAAATGCTTGGTGCGTTGTCTATGTTTGATAGGCTCAGCTGTAAGAACTATGATTCTGCATTTGCTGGAAAGAAGCAGAAGTGTTGGATGGTCTCCCTCTGATATTGACATACTGTTGGTAACTCATGGATCTTCAGGGGCACATGATCCTATCATATTGTCTTTATTAAACAAATTCTTATCGATCATTTTAGTTCCACAGTAAAATATGGCCTACGATACCTTGGTTATCGTAAGTTTATAGTCCTTCACAGATGGTGAAACCCACTCAGTGTGAGATACACACCAGCAGATTGGTCTTCCTGTTGAAGTGGAGTCTGCAAGAGATCCCACAACTATCTTTAATTGTGATCATGCTCCAGGACCCTTATCAGTCAAGTTAAATCAACTTTTAGGTGGATTGACTTATCCATAACATTTTGGGATTAGATTGCTCCAGTAATTTTGTCCTTGTTGTATGGCATCAGTTTCTGCTTCATCTATTGAATTAAACCATAACCTGACAACAATTAATGCTCAGGTTGTTCTGTTTTTGAATTTAAGCTTCAGCTTGAGTTTCTTGAATTTAAATTTTGACCCCCTTTTTTTGTTTATATTATTCGAGCCAGGGCTGTGGCCTTGATAATTGAAGAAATGGGCTGTAGACCTCTGCACATCGTGACGTATAAGATAGACATTGATCAGGTAATATGATCTTTAACTGCTCCTGTAGATTCTATTGGCATTTTTGGTAAGCAGTGTAACTAAGTAATAGTCAATATTGCCTCGGATTAAATCATGAGGAAGTTTGGTCTTTGTTTGAGGATAATCTCACTGATGGTCCGCAAGAACCCTTGTATGTCTTAAGTTTTCTTTGTCAAGAGCATTAGAGAATTATGTTCCTTATTGATGTTAGTCCTTTTTTCTTCAAAGGCTCATTGCCGCATAACCTTTATCATGATCCAAAATTTTGAACAGTTATGTTTTATGTACTTCATCCTTTTTTATCCATTTGATAATAAAGAAACCTTTTGATCCTCCTTCAACCAGTCTTGTGTTTGTTCTGTTTTTTTGTTAATATAGTTTCAGTCTTAAGCTTCCTCCGTCGTTGAGGAAATGTACTTGGTTGCTACTTGGCATCAAGGAAAAGACTAACCAAACACTAAAGTTACGAATGCCTGCATAAAGGAAATGTATAATATTCTAATTTATGAAGAGATTACATTTGTTGAAGTCAAATGTTCAGATCTTTGTGATCTCAAAATACTCCATGTTTTGATTATTTCTTGAGGAAATTGTCATCCAAATTAGATGTAAGGCCAAAATTTTCCTCCTATGCTGATGAGTTATTCATAATAGTACCTGCTTTCAGCATTTTGCAATATAAAGATGTTCTAGTAGAGCTCCTAGGCTTAAGTTAGTAGTCTGTCTATTTATATTTTAACGGAGGTATATTTTTAAGTTAGTCTGTAACAGGCGTACTTTGATTTAGGATGTTTTCCTTTTTTAAAATCAATTTTATTATCAATTCATGTATTTATTATTTGATAACTAACTACGATGTTAGGTGCACCTTGCATACTGAGCAGCCTACAGATTTACTCAGTTGTCCATGTATGCAGCTGCTTATTGAATGGGAATTTCTTGGACTATTCAGGCACAATAATGTGGTAAAATAGATCCTGAGGGAGGAAGAATTTTCACCGGTCAAGAATGGCAATGGGGTGTGTTAGATACGCTGAGATTGCATGGCTGATGCTTCTTCGCTTACAGTCATCGGGATGTCACTGCCGGTGCTTACCTAAAACGAACTACTACCTCTATACTTGGCCAGTAATTTTCCCCACCTGTCGTTCGCATATTATTTTATTAAATCATTGCATTCCTTGGTAAGGAAATGATGTTGTAAATTTCTCCGTGTTTTAAAACAACAAATTATGATATACCTAACTTGATTCGGACAATGAAAAATGAATTCTTCTGCAATCCTCAATATGATGGATGTCTTGCTTGCAGTGCAGGTGTGGAAATCTTTCCACTGTGCTCCTCTGCTGGGGAGAACCGCAAAGCTATATGCCGGGGAAGAACCTTTAACAATCATTGAGCGAGATTACATTTAAAGCGGAGGATTGGCCCATAGAGGTTGATGCAAGTCTGGCTTGTTTACTACATACTGTTTGTGTTTTTGGTGATGATTAGGCTCACTGGATAAGCATGGCGGTAAAAGTCTCCTGCGAGTCTAAAACTGTGCAGCTCATGCTTTTCAAATTTGTCTATCATGTTCATTATTGGTTGCGTGATGCTTTCTGCATAGAGTCACATCTGAGCTCCTATAGTTGAGAAACTTCAGTGGATCAATCATACTGCTGGATGAACTTTGGTGTAGACAAAAGGAATCCAGGAATCAACAGTATGGATTTAATACTTGAAAAGATGTTGCTACTTTCTTTTTATTTTTTTCTTTCTATTTTTCCCCAGGAGACCTGAGATCTCCATTTCACTATACACAGTTTGTAATCTTCACTGTCAATTCGACAATGGTGGACCTCATTCATTAATGTTTGTTGATGCTGTGGACGTTCAATATATCCTTTACATGTTCGATGCATTTGTCTGCTGTTGAGCCAAGCACAACCTCTTTGGAGGTCCTCCATGGAAGAAGCTTGTTTGATATGATGTGAATTGACCTCCATCGATTAGGAAGGTGGGTCATGTATTTGATTAAAGTTGGAAGGGGGGGGAGTATGGAGGTAGGCATCATATAAATCTAAAGAGAGGACAGCTCCAAAGGAACCCAAACCCCAATGTTCCCAAGATGCCATCCCCTCCAAGCGCATTACATAGAGAAAGGGGTTGGGTTAGTGGATGATATGATCAAAGGAGCATATCCCTCGCCTTCTTCCTCATTGCCTCTCTCTTTTGGTTGAAGAAACAAAGCATACACCACCGACGAACACTTGCAATCCTCTCCTTCATTTTGCCTCTTCCCTCCATCAGCTTCTTCTTCCTCCCCCTTACCTTTGATCTAACTTAAACTAACGAGTTGGTGCTGCAAAACCCACCTATGGAAGAGCCCTACCTTGCGAACTCCACCACCATCTCCCCGACCCACAGCCCCAGCACCCCACCTCGGGAGACCCGCGGCGAGGCGTCGCTCGACTACGACGTCGTCGTCATCCTGGCGGCCATGATATGCGCGCTGGTGTGCGCGCTGGGCCTCAACTCGATGCTGCAGTGCGTGGTGCGCTGCACCCGCGCCGCCCTCGCCGAGCCGGCAGGCTGGGTCACCCACCGCCGCCTCAACGCCGGGCTGAAGCGCGAGGACGTCGTGGCGCTCCCCGTCGCCACCTACGCCGCCGCGCCGCAGCAGGCCCCCGCCGGCTGCGCCATCTGCCTCTCCGATTTCTCCGACGGTGAGAAGATCCGAGTGCTGCCGGCGTGCGGCCACCGGTTCCACGTCGTCTGCGTCGACACGTGGCTTCTCTCCCACTGCTCCTGCCCTACGTGCCGCCGTCGCCTCTCCCCGCACGGCGCCGAGGCTCCGCTAGAGATGGCCGTCGCTCCTTGAGTGCCTGCACCCTTCTATCTCCCTATAGCATGTAGCCATAAGTGGTGCGAGCTCCCGGAAGCAGTACCACCGAGGGTGTTCATATGTTCCCACTTCTAATGCTCGTAGATCTTGGTAGATTCTATCAGCATTTTGGGAGGCTTCCTTTTCCAGATGTACATAAGAGTTTTCTGATGAAGCTGTGACACAACGTGTTTAAGGAAACCTCTCGTCACACATCAGCAAAAGTGCTTCTTCTTCTTCTTCTTCTTCTTCTTCTTCTTCTTCTTCTTCTTCTTCTTCTTCTTCTTCTTCTTCATCTTGGCAAGACATGCAGTGTCGTTGTATTGCAAGAACGATGCCATCCACTTGGTGACATCCAGATATAAAGATGTGATCTTGGCCATTACGGGTTGTGGGAAGCTTTATTGGTTCTCGGAGGACTTTGATCATGAGAATGAGGACATCTTTGGGAAGACAAGATTCCACAAGTTGCATGTCGGCCATGCCTACTTGTCCTCTGTCCTCCCTGCAATGGACAACCCAAGGTGACCATTACGGTGCAAAGGAATGGATCACAATGTAACCTCAAAAAGAGAAACTTGGTGCATTCTCTATCCTGTTCATGTGGAGAGTAAGATATATACACCTCTTAACCCATTATTTATGTGCCATTTACATGTCTTTTCTTTGTCATCCATTTCTCTCTATCCTCTTCACGTGGAAAGATATATACACCTCTTAACCCATTATTTAATTGCCATTTACATCTCTTTTATTTGTCATCCATTTCATAAGTAGATGATAGGGCTACTTGTGTGACGACTTAGCTTACTAAAGCCCCTCCAACTAAGTGGTCATGACAATGACAGGGGATCTTACACTGATCTAGTTGGTATAATGTCCGATCGAGGTGGCACAGTGCTGACTAGACTGCCACGGTCACATCCGAGCTGAAACACCCATAAATAAAGAATGACATGTACGCCATCGCTCCACGTCGATCGAACGTACAACAATATCAATACTCGGTAAGGTCATACGTCTACCTTACTCCATCATGTCGGTAATAGTAAGGGCTGCAGTACGAACGATCAGACACCTGACGAGTATAAAAACCCCTCCTAAAAACAAGACCAAGGAATTTGCTCTCTCTCTCTCTCTCTCTATCTCTCTCTCTCTCTCCACATAGAGCTCTCAAGGTCATTTCAGTCATGACACTAACTTGATCATTGAAGGGGTCATGTCAGAAGTTCCCACCTCGACGAGACTTTCGTATATGATTCCATAATAAACCTCAAGAAGAAAGAGTATGAATCATGCTCCTGAGCAAATTCGGCCAAGGCACTTTTTCAAGAGGCCCAGCCGACCTCTATCGAGCTTCCCATCTTCTTCTCGATTGATGCAGACGAGCTTATGCACACGGACGGAACCAAGCCGTGCTGACTTCTCGACCATGGCATCAAGCTCCATAATAATAGATAATGCATAACCTTTTGATATCATATATGATTTAGATATGATAACAAATATGGTCTAAATATCATTCACACTTTCTTCTCTACTTACTAATGGTCAATCTGACATGATATGATAATAAATATGGTGATGAGAAAATATCATAAATTAGTTGAGAAAAATCCTCCTCTTTACCTATATAAATAGATAAAGAATCAATAAACTTAATTAAGTTTTTAATTATTACTTACTCTTTAAACACCTTCTTCCCACTGCAATAAACAAAATGATGAAGGATAAAGATGTAGAACAAATTGCTGCTTTTAAATGAGCCGAACTGAGACTTTACCTTGTCAAAGTGGAACCCAAGTCCCGCTTTACACGTCAATTGTTTAAAAGGTTCTCTTATGCTTATTACATGTTTCTAAGAGATGTTGTAGGTAACTCTTATCTCACACCAAGCTTGATACCAAAGCCTCACCATCTTTAAGTTCCCTTTACTTGGTTATAATAGCAAAAAATATAGTATAATTATATATATATATATATACTTCTTCAAAATCAGTGATTTACCTATTAATCTTTGAAAGGAGCATGAGAGGAGATGTATGATGATTCATGCACAACTCTACATCTTTGATCAACAAAGTCTGATGTTGCAAATTGTTGGTGTACAATTAATGATATAGTTCTTTTGTTTTTTTGTTTAGGATCAAATATATTTACAGGCAAAGACAATAGTGCTCATACATGTATATGTATCCACTTTTTATATCTCATCAAAAACTCCTGCTGTCAATGACACTGCTATGTTGTGGATAATTCAACTGTATCTTCTGTAGTACAATTAATGTGCACAAAGGAATCAATCACTTCTTTGTGGTTTGCAGGTCAATCCAATAAGAAAAATGATCATTTGGGTCAAGTGATAAATTTCCAATTGTAAATTATAATGTAACCAATCCATCAATGGCAGAACAAATAATGATAAAATCTACCATCCTTTTGTTTTTCTATGCTTTTTTTTTTTTTTTTTTGTTGCTTGAAATCCAATCAACTTCTGATATATATTGCATGTGACACTACACGACATGAATTCCTTCTCATCCACTTTGTCGTTTTCAATAGCTTTTCTCATATATATATATATATATATACACACATACATACATGAGAAAAGCTATTGGAAGCGACAAAGTGTATGAGAAGGTATATATATATATATATATATATATATATATATATATATATATATATATATATATATATATACATACATACATGAGAAAAGCTATTGGAAGCGACAAAGTGTATGAGAAGGTATATATATATATATATATATATATATATATATATATATATATATATATCTCACAGGGTACATATGGAATTCATTAATGGGGGAGGGGCATATATGTAAAATTGGAACTGGGCGTCAACCGCCGCCTCTTGGCTCAAAGAAGTGAGTGGGGAGGGCGTAGAATGGATTGCTTTGGTCTCGCGACACAACCAAGACCGATGGCGATGCGCCGCGCGGGGCTCGTCGGCCGTCACTATGCGTCCCCATTTCGGCTTCTCTGCCGCCAGGCGAGCCTTCACGCTTCTCCTCGACGCTGTTTCTACTGCTCTCGGCGACCCTTCTCGCTCGTTTTGGATCAGTGTTTCTTCGTCTTCGATCTTTCCCTTGTGGTTTCGATTCTTGCTCGGATACTTGTTATCTTGTCTTTCGTGTCGCCCCGGGCTGTCGGCCGTTCTTCTTTCGCGCTTCGCTTCGTCTTCGATCTTGCCCTCTGGTTTCGATTCTTGATCGGGTATTTATCATCTCGTCTTTCGCCTTGCCCCCCGGCCTTCCTTCGTTCGCGCTTCATTTCGTCTTCGATCGTGCCCTCTGGTTTTGGATTCTTAGTGGGATTTTTCTTCTCGCTTCGATTCTTGAAAGTGACGTTCCCTCGTCATCCTTCTTGCCTCGTGGTTTCGATTCTTGATGGGACCTTTCCTTGTCTCCAGTCTTGCCTCTGTGGTTTCGGTTCTTGATATGGTCTGAATCTTGGGGTTTTGTCTGGTGGCCAGATTAGCACGGAACCGCAGGCGGCCGTTGATCGACTGAAGGAATCGGGGTTGTTGAAGACTCAGGGGCTTATCGGTGGGAAGTGGATCGATGCCTACGATGGCAAGACCATTCAGGTATCTCTCGAGGCGTACTTCGTTTTGTTTCTGACCTGTGTACGGTGTTCTTGATTTCTTCTTCAAGTTTGATGCATCTAAGTACGTCTTTTAGTTGTGGTAATTCACTACGGACACAGTTAGGGTATTCATTACGAGAAATAGAAAAGGAAAACCATACTGGAATCTAGAATTGTACATCTTGGTCAGAGATTATGGCTTCTAATTTATGGCGCAGCTTAAGATTCAGATTAAGGAGATTAATGGAATACAATGCACTTATACTGGAACGGAATGATTCGATTTTTTTTTCTTATTTAAATGAATATGTTCAAATTCTACAGATCACCAATATTATTATATAATTCATTTGTTTCCTTCAAAAGTTAAGAACTATAACAAAATTTAAAGGAGTCCATGAATCGCTCTGCCAAAAATGTTGTGAAACAAGATATAATGTTTGGTTGGACAGATAGCCCCTCCTAAACCTTAACTGCATAAGCACCATCCTTTGTGATTCAACATCTTCAGTTAGGTTCACCTGAAGAACTATGATTTCGTCAGGAACTAACATTGATATTATACCATTTATTTATAGAATTATACAATGGCATTTTTGTCTAGTTGAATGCCACTACCAACCTAGTAAACCTAACAGATAGCCCTACTAAACCTTAACCGCAGAAGTAGCATCCTTTGTTATTCAACATCTTCAGTTAGGTTGACCTGAAGAATTATGATTTCGTCGGGGACTAACATTGATATTATCGTATATATTTATATAATTATACAATGGCAATTCCATCTAGTTGAATACTGCAATAAGCATGCACTTATCATCCAAGTGGATCATGTTGACCAGATTAATATATCAGGTTTTGCGTCTTTCATATAGGTAATAAAAAAATATATTAGAAACAAAACGGCTTTGAAATGATAGTATTGTTCATTTCTTTGTACATTTAGCTAGAAAATCCAGTTCTGTATGGGATAGTAGAAGTAAAGTTTTTTGCATTCCATTTCTTTGTTTAGGATGTAAAACTGACAATATTTTGTTCAATAGTTTATCAGTTGATGGTTGTCATTATTCACCCTCACTGGAACTTCGGATGAAGAATAACAAACATACAAAGAAAGGCGTAGAGTAGGAGGATATTACTTACCATTTGTTATTTTGTAGGTGCAAAATCCTGCTACCGGGATGTCATTACAAGTGTTCCATGCATGGGCAGGAATGAGACCACCAGTGCAATATCCTCTGCATATAATACATTTTCTTGTAAGAAATATGAAAGCTGATTAATGTTTGATTTTTCCATTTTTTTTTATGTCAAGTTATTAGTTTCTGAGATTATCATGGTTTTAAGATAATACTTTCCAGAATATTTAGGATGATTTCCTATACACCTGAAGGTGATTTTTATTTCTTCGTTGGACATTGGTCTGGGTGAGTTGTGCCAGATTAATGACTGCATTGTCGTATTGCTTTGAATAACTTGTGTGTCTGAGTTGGGTGTGCATAGGACATTCAGACTCTAGATATTTCTGCAAATTGGTTCAAATATTGGTGTGGATGGTGGGTTAATATTGGCTTGCACTGCAAAAATTGGCTGGCTACTGCAATTTGCCATTCTCAGATGTTGCTAATATTGATTTTTCTAAATAAAAGCCATATGGACTAATGTGCACCTCAGTCTCCATTTTCTTCTTTGGCTTTTAATTCTAGATGTCGAAAGTCAACTCTTAGTTCCTAGATTTCTTCCTAATGTAGTCTCCTCCGCTAAATCAAAACAGCTAAGTAGTCTGCCATGACCAAATTGAAAGAAAAATTAGGAGTCTTATTGAGTGATACATCAAAGAGGCTTACAATGCCTCATTATAGATTTTAAACATCCCACTCCTATTGTCAGTTGATTAATATTCAGAAAATATAAAAATGCTGCATCTCTCTCTCTCTCTCTCTCTCTCTTTCTCTCTCTCTATATATATATATCTATATATATATATATATACACACACATACATATATAATCTTTTCAAATTAAACAACCTCTTTACTGCATAACTATAATCACAATCATGGATCCTCATCCAAAATTTTAGGTTGGCTTCATTAGTTCTTATCTTTAATTGATGCTTACATATAGCTAGATCTCTTGATGCCCCTATTATGGGAAAATGTGAAAACGACCCTTGTCCAGTTATGGAGTCCTGAAACTGAACTATAATAACCTGGTTTGTTGCACCATCAATGGATTGACCACCTATTACTGAAGCCTTGATTAATATGGATACAATCCTTTTGTATAGACTGTGGTTGTTACTTAATGTCCTAGGGAGATTCGAATATTTGTTTCGACTTCCTAAGTTTATATACTTTGATTATGGTGTAGTATTCTCAAAAATCATTTCTTATCTAAATCAATCATAAGAAAGAGTTACTGACTTTAACCACTAAATTTGGAAGATCATAGGCTATTGAATCCTAATCCAATAAATCTGCTTGGATCGATTAGCTAATTGCAAATCATTTGTCATATTATGCTGAATCTATCTAACTTAACTAGGTTTTAAATGAACACATGGACTTAATATTTGGTCTTGTTTACTTTTTATATGTTAATATGTCGTTATTTTCTTCCAATGAGTTTTTTGAGTTTTTTTTTTCAGTACTTCTTGTTCCTTTGAGCATATGAATGAATTAGTTTTTAATATCGTTCATTTTGTCCAGTCTTTTTCTGAAACTTGTCAGACAGAGATCACTAATTATTATTACCAACTGCTTATGAAAATTCATTGATTTGCTTGCTTAATTAGAATCTCTAAATAATGGTGTTTTCAGGTATTCTTTTAACATTATATGTTTGTTACGATGTTTTGCTTTTCACAGCTTGGAGCAAACTCACTGCAAGTGAACGGAGCAAGTGTCTAAGGAAATGGTACTATTGAATATGATCAATTACAACAGGCTTTCATGTGTACTATTTTTTTCGTATAAGTTGTGCTTGGCAGTGGTGTAGTGCTCAATGTTAATATTGCTATGCTCACAAGAAAGTTATCATGTCTGTTGGTAGTGGTCAATGTTATTTCTTTAACTGCACTTTGCTAATTTGCAGGAATTTTTATTTGAACAACTTTTAGATTGTTTATTGATTCGTTGATAGAACCCAGGACATCAAAAAATCAGTTTTAAAAACTTCTAAGGTCTGGGTCTTATTCTGTGTGATTTATCCAATTGAAATTAAAGGGTGTTGCTTCTACAAATGTGAGCGACTCACCATAACGATAATGTGGTAGTTCTATCTGTGGTTTTTGCTGCTGAACATGAGAGTTATTGGGAAGGTTTTGATCTTTTTTTGAGTTATACATCCATAATGAATTTTATTTGTAAGTCATTGTTTCTGTTACGGCATTTTATTTTGAACATTAGGTGCTTCAATTGAATATACTAAATTGAATTTCTTGTTTTTCATCCTTATCTACTTTACTGTAAACTCTTTCACCTTAAATGTTTCTGAAGGTATGATTTAATTATTTCCCATAAAGAGGAGCTTGCATTACTTATAACGTTGGAACAAGGAAAGCCTCTAAAGGAGTCACTGGGTGAGGTATCAAAATGACTTCTGTTTGAAGTTGTATATAAAATAGCTGTTGTCATATATTGTTTCCTATTCATGATCAAAGTTAATCGTGGTTATAAACTTCTTTGCAGGTTTCTTATGGGGCTGCATTTATTGAGTTTTTTGCTGAGGAAGCTAAACGCATATATGGTGACATAATTGCTCCCACAATTGATGACCGGCGGTTGTTTGTTTTAAAACAGGCAACTACTTGATTACCATATTTGATTTTTTTAGTTTCATATTAGCTGTTCCTGAACCTTGCTGCTCAAAAGCTTCACAAATCAGCTTCTAGTAGCCATACATATATAATTCTAAAACTTTGTTGTTGTCTCCAATATTTTGATTATTTTGGTTGTTTTTAGTATTTACCATTTTTCTATCTCCGAATATCCATGAACATTTGGGCATGTCAAGATCTTCATTAAGGTTTAGCAATGTTTTCACTTCAAGAAATTCTAGCAGCTCTGTCTCCTTTTACATACAGATTTTTTTTGGCTCTAGCCCTCTGGAATCTCTTAGAAACTTGTTGCCTCCAGTATGTAGTCTGTAGAATCTAAATCTTATAATGTTTTATAAGCTTACTTATGCATCTTATGAAGGTTAAGGCTGTGGCTGCCACACCCGAACCTGCTGCTAATATATAGTATAATAACCAAAAGAATCATCTGAAAGCTGATTTATCATTGAGCAATATTAACCAAACTTGAGTGTGAACTGAGATGATTTTATTGCCATGATCGCCAACATTTAATATGATTATCGATTCATAATTGGATTTTATCGTATTGTGCACTGCGTATTAAGGTATATTGCATATTCAAACATTCAAGGGATGCATTTGTTAGTCTCACTAAGTCATGTTAGATGGTATTTGATAGTCATCAAAGCAGAATGTCATAGTTTTTTCCAGCAAAGGACTATGTGAGCATAGGCTTCATACTTGCTGTCATGTTCTCCATGTCATTGGGCATGGACATCCTGTTACATAAATGGCACAGTAACTTGTGGATAATAAATATTAAAATTATCGATTTCAGTAGCTCTTATTCAAATTCTGTTTAGTAAAACAAGTCACAAAATCTGCATTTTTTTTAGAAAATGTATATAGACTTTTCTATGTGTCATTCTTCTTAGATGGTTGTTACGTGTTACAGGCTGGAAGTTGTCAGAAAGCAAATATCTTGGGTACTACACTGCGATAAAATTATTTAGAAGCTATTTTGCTAAATTGAAAATCTAAAATTTTGACAATAAAATAGTAAGGTTTTTGGGATTTTAGAGTTATAGTCATAGTTGGCAGAGATGGAGAAATAAGGGCAGCATTCTTTAGATGACGACAACAACATCAAAGTCGTAAGTCCAAACTTAAGATCCCCGTTTAGGAGATCTGGATAGTTTTATGTTGGTTGTCAGTGACCTAATGTAATCCTTCACCTTTTTCGTCTGCGATTGGGATTGGCATTGATCTAACACAACAAAGCCATAAGCATTCTTTAGAGTTGCTTAAAAATGTAACATTAGGATAATTTATTTATTAGAAATATTTATGATTGGGGAGTAGTGAAAATTTTGGGGTATGCATCCAAGCACAATGGCTGCTAACAACAATGGTATAGAGTCTATAGACCAAGGTCGACGATTTTGACTTGTACTGCTCGGTATGGGCAGTATGTACCGGTCCGCCCGTTGATCGGTATGTGGACCGCCCAATATCGGGTGGTACTACCGTTGGGGTTGTTTCCACCCCGTTACTATCTGAAAGTGATCGGTAACAGTCGATTTCGACTGTCGATGATCGTTGTCGGGCGATAAGGGTCGATTTCGGGTGGTATCAGTCAAGGGAGGGAGAAAGAATGAAGAGGGAGAAGAAGAAGAGAGAGAAGAAGAAGAAGAGGGAGAAGGAAGAACTTGGAGTTCGGTGCTGCTCTTTGCCTGCGGGCGATTTCTTCTCCCCGCGTGGGGAGAAGGAACGAGACGACATTGTCCTTTTTTTTGTTTTTTTAATTTTATTATTATTATTATTATTATTATTATACCGAGTGGTATGTCTGGGCATACCGCTTGGTACCGGCGTACCATATCGTACCGAGCTGAGCATGGAGACTAATATGACCGAATGGGTTTTTTCAAACAAGAAAATGCTGATGAGTGACTTTCATTCTATATAAAGACTAATAATACTGCCACATAACATGCATCAGTTTCCTGATTATATATATATCACTTTTATCTAGAGCATTTTCCCAGGTAAGTTTGCATGCTATGTTGATTACACATTTTCCTTCCAATGGAGTGTTGAGCAATATTAACAGAATAATAACTGCTCTACCAGTGGCATATGTTTGTTTCTCATGGAATCCTATGGCCTTACAAAGTTGCTTATGAGAATATCTTCACTATGATACTGGCAAATGTCATATGTAATCTGAACAATGGTTTTGAATATCAATTTGAAACCAGATTTAGAAGGTGTCAGACTAGTAAGGTACCAAGTTATTGGATGATGTGCCGATATATACTGTATGGTCCATGGTACCACTAGAAAAAATAATAAATTGAATGGTTATCAAGCAACACCTTGCCATGTGTTCTTATGCCAGTGTATAATTGGACTGTCGAAATACTAGTTGGTACATATTGGTCAATTGGTATTTTAGATCATGATACAAACTATTCCCTTATGTAAGTATATGTGATTGTTCATTTGCAGTTTGCCTCTACAGTGCTATAACTATTAGCTTCATAAAGATAAATATCTTTCTTTTAGGAAACCATGGTATTTGATGTTTTAATGTTTCTTGCAGCCTGTTGGAGTAGTTGGAGCAATTACACCCTGGAACTTCCCTTTAGCCATGATTACCCGGAAGGTAAACCTTAGCTAATAGATTGACATCATGACATGGTGAATTTATTGTGCCAGCCTATAAAAAGCATGCAATTCTTGCATCTGACTTGCATCAGAAAAAAAAGGAACTTCCTGCTTTGTGATGTGTCAGGTTGGGCCAGCATTGGCTTGTGGTTGCACGGTTGTTGTCAAGCCATCAGAGTATACACCTTTGACTGCACTAGCTGCAGCAGAGCTTGCACTTCAAGCTGGCATACCACCAGTAAGTTTATCCTTTTTATTTCTTTTCTTCTATTATTCTCAGAAGTTGCTTTTTTTCTTGTAAATTTGTTTTAGAAGTTGAGGATCTAGGGGGTGTGACTCAAAACTTGGAACTTGAGATTTGGGCTGAATTGAATGATGTTTGTAAACAAGGGGATACACTGGGAAGGTAGTGGTTTTCAGGGTTATCTTAAGTTGGTTTGTTAAAGAAGCATCTGAACTATTGCAAGCAGTTCATGACATAAAAGATGACTGTATTCTCTTCATTTGTAATCATGTATATTAGTTTTCTAGATTCAACCAAGCAATGTTCCTAAACTTAGCCAGATAAATTTTGGAAGAGCATGATGGCACCTGGGCCATTAGAGGTATTGTCATTTTCCCCGCTATTTGATGCAAAGGTTTCAGGAGCTGATTTTAAAGCTGTTGTTTAGTCGATAACTTTGGTGGATCCTTGTAGCAGGCCTCCATTTTGAGTAAACAAACAAGTGGTGAGCACCAAAAGAAAGCTGTGACTATCAACATCTGTGCTTCTTACTTGCACATTTTTTTGGTATTCATCACATGCCAAGATATTTTCAGCAAAAGATTTGATGTGTGCTAGCACACAATGGCATACATCTACACAACGGAAAACATAATTCAACGAGAGACCCAAACACTGTTGAATTAGCTTTACGGCCATTATGGATCATGTCTCAACTGAGATGGAGCCTTATTCAGGTCTGGCGTTCATCAGTTCTACAATGTACTGAAGAATATGCTAGTTTCTTCTTAATAGGGTTATTCTCCATTCAGTTACAGTTAGCACATAAGGGTTTTTTGCTCCTATAGCTCGTAATACCCTACTTATAAGTCTAAATTGATGACCTTCTCATGAACTTTCGGATTCTTTACTTGCATTCTGTTTCTCGTTTGGTGTCTCCGTTAAGCATGCTCATTAGTTCTGAATATTGAAAAACAATTTTTTTTATCTGTGCAGTGAATAGAAGTCTTTTGTTCACTTGTGTGGAAGATGGTCTTTTTTGACAAATTTGATTCAGCTGCTTATCCCATATTTGGCCTTTTCTGTTCATGAGCATGCTTCAACATTATTCTTTCTAACAGAAACAATACATATGCAGTTTTAGCATATTCAGTTTTTTGTCAATTTGTAATTGTCGCACTTATACCATGCTAATATTGTTCTTACCTTTTCCCATTATTCAGGGTGCACTGAACATTGTGATGGGCAATGCGTCTGATATTGGCGATACTCTGCTAGAAAGCACACAGGTTTTTACTTATTACTTTATAGTTACCTTTAATTTTTCCAGACACAGATGATGTTATAATAAATTTTTACTATTTTATAGGTAAGGAAGATAACATTCACCGGATCAACAGCTGTTGGTAAAAAGTTAATGGCAGGGTCAGCAAGTACTGTTAAGAAGGTATGCCCTCAAAAAAGTTCTTGGTGAGAAGTTACGCACACAAAAGTTGATCTCATGATTATACAAATATATAGAATATATGAGTAGAAAGGATATATTAAATATATCAAGAGTTGGATGCTTTATGTTATATTATCTTGGCTAAAGCCATTATATCCCCATTTTAACTCAAGTAGTTCAAACAAGTAGTTTGATTTTTCTTGATTTCTTCTTGGTTTGGAACTAAAAATTCTATATGGTTGTTCGAGTTTCATATGAAATATTAATCTTTCTTCAGATATCCTTGGAACTTGGTGGGAATGCGCCTTGCATTGTGTTTGATGATGCAGATCTGGATGTGGCAGTAAAGGGCAGTGTAAGCCAATCTTGCTATTGCCTATATATTTCTGACCTCTTTATCCATTTACTTATATATGCATTGGTTGTCTTCCTTCTCACATAATCACAAACTGAATTCTATCTGACTGCACCATGATCCTCACAGAAAGTTCTCCCCTCTTGATGTTATGTTAATCTCTTCATTCAATAGAGGTAATTGATAAATCCATATAAAGATTAGATTGTCCTCTTAGCTGTTTTGCACATGCTGAAAACTAGCTTAAGTTTTCCAACTGGTTGGGTTTGTCACTACTACTACTTGGGATATCCCTGTTTTTCTCTTTGACTGTAATATAAGCTAGCATTTGCGACAAGAGCTAGCTGATTCAAGACTGCTTCCCAAAACCAGTTGTTTACTAGGATAAGCTAGGATAAATTTTCTTGTGTCCAATCAAAACCAGTCATCCATTTTGGGCAGGTCTTATGCTGGTCTAACATTTCCTCACCTAGATTCCTTGCGACTCAAAAGCTGATTCCTGATCTGTGAACCTTATTGTTTAAGTAGCCCTCTTTGTAGTTTTGCTAAACTCTTTGTGTAGACATGTTGTCTTTCACAATGTTTTTAACATTATAAACTTCCAAGTCCTACTTGGAGCCTCTGGATTTATGATATACATTCCAAACATGCTGTGAGATCTTTACTAAATAAATCCTAAAGAAATGGTAGCAGGCTAATTGTTTAAGCTATGTTGTTTAAGCTTTTTGACAAAAGCAAAGAAATTGCCTTAAACATGATTCCAAGCAGAGATCTACTTAATATATCATGTATTCAAATTGTCAAATGAGTTTACATGATTAGAAAATTGCTGTACTTTTGAGTTTTTAGTTACTGCAAATGTTAAATTATCAAGAGACATGGCAAGCATCTCGACGTGCTTGATGGTGTTGTCAGAAACTGATATTGAGAATAGCTGAATCCATATTGTAAATTCCATTAGAACATGAATGGATCAAACAGGTGTGCACATAATTTTTCTCCAACAGTGAGGGTTTTGTTTTGGGGTTTTTCTATCAGTAGGTGGTGATCTTATGTCTTTCTTAAATAGCTGATGGATTTTCATCTTAAATCACCTATTTGTTTAACAGTTGAAGCACTTTTGGCACAAACTTGCATGTTCGACTGAATCTTCAACTGTTACTCACTAATATAGATTAAGTGTGCATCAAAGCTTGTAGCTGTATCCAAAAATAGTTGTCCAATGATTATCATTTTACTGTTTACAGTCGATAGCAATTGATGGATAATCTTATTATACAGAAAATTTTGCATAACAGAGTCAAGCTGATTTTGGAAGTATTTCTGATGTTATCATTTCCATTTGCAGCTTGCAGCAAAGTTTCGTAACAGTGGGCAAACATGTGTTTGTGCAAACAGAATACTTGTGCAAGAAGGTACAGATTCCATCTACTTTATTTGCAACTATGCATTTGGACTTACTTGCAGCTGTAATTATAAACATCTTGTAATAAATATGCATAAGTGTCAAGTTTTCACAAAATTTATTTAAATAATCTGTTATATCCAAAAATAGTAAAGGAAATGCACACTTCAAGATCGAAAGCAAAATATGAAAAAGAATCTATTTGCAGGGGTAATTGATGATATTTTGGTGCAGCAAAATATGTTGAATTGATGATATCCTTCTTGGATCATTCTAGGTTAATTAACAATTTCTGCATGCTGTTTGGTGGGTTGTCTCTGCACTTGGAGGTTCTTTTGAATCTAACATATAGAAGTCAGAGTCAATGCTATAAAAATGTTGAACATCATTTGGTAGATTAATTTTACATTTTGTGGATCCTTGGGTTTAAATCTTTTGAGTTATAAAAGTACCTAATGTATTTGTTGACTGGTTATTGTCAAGAGACTTATCGTTGTAATGGAAAGTTATAGAAGATAACTTACCAAACAATCAGCAAATCGACACTCTTTCTTATGAGTGTTATGTGAACTAAAACCAAAGTTTTTCTAAAAGTCAATCTTAGATTAAAATGCTTTTGTGGGTATCCAGATGCATGCCAGATCATATTGAGTAAGCTGCTATTCTACTAGCGTTAAGAAGGTGTCAACTGTCAACCCTTTTGCAGATGGCATATACTTTGTAATCCTTGTTTTATAAAAATTGCTTTGTTTTGTTTAATCATCCTCCTTGATTTTACTATAAACCTTTATTTTTTTCCCTCTACTGGTTGCACTTGAAGTTTGTTAAAAAAGAGTGGTGGATGACTGCATATTTATATATAGTTGAAACTTTGTCGTCTCTTTTGTCTGCCTCATACATATCCTCTCACAAGTTTATAATTCCATTCTGTGCAGGAATTTACGAAAAATTTGCTAATGCTTTTGCAAAGGCGGTTCGGGGTTTGCAAGTTGGCAATGGCCTTATAGAAGGTACTGTTCAGGTATTAACTTCTGCTTTTTCATCCTTTTCATTTGAATTGATCCTTTGATTGTCATTGTACAGTGCTAATTTATCTTCATTGGGAAATTATTATTTATTGATACTTGATATTATGACAGCAATGTTACTGTGTTGTAGGCAGAGCAAATTGGCTCTTTATATAGCTTATTCTGCAGAAGAATCAGTTTTACGATTTTATATTTTTAAGGAACTTGGAACATTTTGTTTATATCCCTATGGTTATCTTAAACACGATCTTGAAGGTTTTGTCTTTCTTTGACAGGGTCCCTTGATCAATGAAGCTGCTTTAGAAAAGGTGGTTAATTTTCTTTACCTAGAAACTAGTATCTAGGTAGTTTGTTGCTGATTTGTGTAAAGTTATATCTGTGGTAAAGTTATTCTTTGTTGCTGATTTGTGTAAAATTAAGTTGTGACGAGATTCTGGTTTTATGGACTTTTCATTTTGTAGGTTGAAACAATTGTCAAAGATGCTACTGCGAAGGTAATTCTGGTCAATAGTATGGATAGTCATGTATTTCTAATTAAAAACACCAGCATATTGTAACATTTAATGATGTTTTGTGCTTTATACTTAAAAGTTCACTCTATTAAAGATGTGGATGCAGCACACTATGAGACAATCAGGAACTTAGTACTTTGTCTAGGAGGCTTTATATGATCTGCTGCCTATTCCAAATAGATAAACATTTTAGATGCTTTTATATGTTATTGATATTATAATCCTCACCTATAGCCACACATTGTGATGTACGATTTAATTTTTATTATATACAGTCACTTGTATGGTAAGTCTTTTCAAGTCTAATTTTCAGTTCACCAAAGATGATTAAGTGGATAATCTAATTTTCAGGACAAAATTGTGCCAACCTGTCCTCGTTATCAACCCAGTGGCTGTGGAGATGCAACCATTAGATACAAATTGATTAGTGATATAGTAGCATCCAATGAGGAAAGACATTGGATGGACGTACAATTGTTTCTCGTACCTGGTTAACCTTACGGAAATATATGAGCATCTCTTATATTTCCATATCTTGTATTCTGTCTTTTTCCTTAGTTAATCTGTTGATACAATTAAGGGAAGGTGCCTATGCAATGCCTCAAAAGTCCATCCAAGGCCATGGTCAAGGCTCCAGTATCACTTTAGGTTTGAGTATTGGCACAAAACCTGCTTGACTCTATCACTGATATCCATAACTGTAATCCTTACAGGGAGCAGATGTAGTAATTGGAGGAAAGAGGCACAGCCTAGGCATGACATTTTATGAGCCTACTGTTCTTGGCAATGTCAGTAAGGAGATGCTAATATTTCGGTAAGATTATAGTGCTTTTTTTTTTTTCAGTCTTTGGACTGTTTAATGGCAATTTTTTTTGTCATTCTGTGTGGTTATTTGAGTCTTTAAGCTCGTTCTCATCAGTGGCATAATAATGTGTGAACTTTTTAAAACCTGCACAGGCAAGAAGTGTTCGGCCCAGTTGCACCACTTATGCGTTTTAAAACTGAAGAAGAAGCTATTCAGATGGCTAATGACACAAATGCAGGTTGTTTGCTCTATATTTACTTGTTTTTTTTTTTTAGGTTGCTGATTTTTTTGGATTTTTGAAGTTACTAATCCAATGTGTATAAGAATTTCACGCTTGATGTTTCTTAAAGATAGTATAGAATTGTTACACCACAAAAAAAAAAAAAACTTGAAAAAAATACTCAAAATATACAGGTTAGCTGCTTACATATTTACCACGAGCATGCCCTCGTCTTGGCGTGTATCTGAAGCTCTCGAGTATGGACTTGTGGGAGTTAACGAAGGACTACGAGGCAAGAAGCTCCACAAATGTGTTTTTTTTCAATTTCATTTTTACTAAATGTTTTGATCTGTTTTTATTCTATGGTGGTGAAGGTTGCACCGTTTGGAGGATTTAAGCAGTCTGGACTCGGAAGAGAAGGTTCAAAGTATGGGATGGATGAATACTTGGAAGTAAGTTGAAAGAAAAGAAAAAAAAAATTCATATTTATAATAACATATATATATATATATGCATTCTCCTGTATTGAGCTGTATGTTCCACGTGTCCTTGTAGGTCAAATATGTATGCTTGGGAAACTTGAAGGGGACTTAGAGCTAATAACGACCCCAGTCGGGCTCCAGGAGGTTGGTTTATTTCTTGTCAACGTTCCTAGAAAGATATAGGGGTTTGTTCTTTTCTGGATGGTCTTCTCGAAGTGTTCGGAGAAATCAGAATAAAAGTCTAATTTATTTCAGACGGTCGTTTTCAGCTACTCGTTTTTTTGTATTTCTAATTAAAATCGTAATTTTTTTATTTTTTTTTATCAACGCAAACAAAATAGTAATGGGGAGAGAGATGGAGACCGCCCAAAAATAGTCAGATTCCAACACATGCGAAGACAGCGTCGTAATATGAAGACACCGCAATAGTAATGGGGAGAGAGAGGTAGGTATATAATAAAGGGTGAGGGAGGAGGAGGAGAAGGAAGGAAGGTAGAGAGAGAGAGAGAGAGAGAGAGAGAGGAGACCATGGTGAGGGACATGGTGGTGCTGGCGGTGATGCAGTCGACTGCGGCCTCCATGACAACTGCTTTAATGATTGCACCACGAAAGGCTACTGGAGGGTCCAATGCATGCCCTGCTTCTTTTGTCAACCCCGGAGGACGAGGCTAACGCTCCCCGGAATAAAGAAATAATGTCCATCTCTTTCTAACCCCCGCGTCGTTTCTCTCTTGTACATGCTATCCATATCTATAGAATGGCTTCGGCTGTAGCACATGGATTATTTGTATGCACAGTCTTGTCTCTCTCAAAGTTCTTCAGAACATCGCCTTCATCTTTCAATAGTACTATTTCTTCATAACTATAACCTGCAACAAAATCCAATGCTCACTCTCTGAGCAAAATTTTTTTGTTTTTTCCTTCCTTCTTCCATCCTTTTGGATATATTCTTTTCAAGCCAAATTTGACTTTGTTGTATCCACCTATTCCTCGTTACGTGAATCGAACTGTAAACCAACAAAAGCTATTTATGCAAAGAATAAGGACACCTTTGTATTCTTGATGCTACCTAAGGACAAAGACAGCACACAGCAAGTTTATACTCAATAAAGTTTGTCTAACAATGTTGGGGACTAAAGAAAACAAATGCAGTAAAGACAAAAGAAATAACGCAGTACTAAAGATTGTAAAAAATTAAAAAATAAATGAGACAAAAGACGTGTGCTCTTTGCCATGTACTTTGCAATCACCAAAATCACAGAGAAGGAACACACAAAAGATACGAGCAGGGTAAGATAGTTGTTATCGAATTGAAGGTGGGTGGGTTTAAATCCAATCAAGAGAAAAAAATAAACAGGTATTCCGTCAAGAAAGAGATACCAGCAGGGTGAGATGGTTCTTATACAACTGAGTGTTCCATCAAGAAGAAACATGGCTAAATAGTGAATGAAAAATGATCGGAAGAAAAGGTACAAACTACTGCAAAAAAATTCATATACATCAACCGACAAAACACCAACATTAGGTGAATGTAGGATCTTACCTGAATCAGTCATACCCAGCAGCATCGGCTCCGCTATAGCAAGATTGTGGTATCTCCTTCTCCCCAAGAACCTCGTAGAAGTCGATCCAGCAAATTCCCGAGAACTCTAAATCCACCCTGACCCCTGAACGACTTCACCCAGTTTGACCCCTTTTGAAGACCTCCCCGGATCCGGTGACGACGGTGGATGAGGTCCTACCACCATCGCCCTTTCACCGAACACCTTCAATTCAACATCAGGGTTTACAATAGGATCAAGACGAGCCTCCCGCCTGTCCCCGCGCCCCCGCGCCCCGTCGAGGTGGGGATCTCATGCGGGCTCCCGCCATCGTCTTGGAACGACGAGAACTCCGTATTTTTCATCTTGAAGATGACCATCCTCCTCCTGGACGCCGATGACGACACTACCGTGTGGCTCTACAGGAGCTGACCAATGGCGGCGACGGCGGAGGAGGTGGAGAGACGACGGACAAAAGGAAGGGCAGGCGGGCGACGCGGGCGGGTCGGAGACCCATCCATCGTTCTTGGAGGAGTCGTCTTCGCCGACATCGCCTTAAATAAGTGTCCCGATCGAAAACATTTCTTGATTTCTGTTAACAAGCGAGGGTAGTTATAGAGATGCGAGACACCGTCATCATGAATAACACTGCCCCCCAAAAGAGTGTTTGCAAAAACAAAAACACAAACACAAAAGTGTTTGTTTCTTTTCTTTGCGAAACATGTTTTTCCCGCCCACCACCTCTCCCTATTAGACCGACCACTTTAAGGATTCAAATATTAAGCCTTCCCTAATTGTTATTCCAAGAAAAAATAACCTATCCATCACTCTGTTATGTATCCTTCCAACATTGTGTGTACCATTTTCTCGCAAGCTAAGTTAAACCACATCAAGATTTAATTATCCATCACCTTTAGAAAGAGCCTTTTGAGTTCCTCTTTGGTGGGCATTCAGCATTCATATCAGTAAGCAGAGACTTTGAGATCAACATGAGTGGATCTGGAACATAGATAGCATCTGAAAATTTAACAAGGCAAGAAAGAGTTAGATTCATGATTATAATTAAATCTGCAAAGTTACATGGATCATGATCAGTTTCAAGATTCTTTTTCTTAAGTATGATTTCTCTCGGATGCTTCAGAACAACCACAATTACAACAATGAGCTTGTGAAAGGAGTAGAGAACTACAATTCCAGTTCTAAAGGTGGTGGTAAAGCTTAAATGAGGATGAAAAAAGTTCATGGCGGCTTGCTACTTCCCTTTAATCTGTAGGCACTATCTATCGATGACAAGTCTCGTCCTGCTTTAAAGAACTCAACCTTTTGTCTAGTAGTCAATCAACAATCTTCTTGCAATGAGGAAATGCTATGAAGGGTGTCCGACAAGGATTGGAATTCTGGTGGTTCTGAGGGTGTGTCAGTCAGCGTAAAAACAACGTATCATCGCTTGCTGTTATACCTATAATGCTGCCATTCATAAAGCAAAGAAAAAGAGATAGAGATAATTTTGCTAGTGAACAATTACAAAGAAAAAAATTTCAAAATACGAGTGTCAGCAGATCACCCTCTCATCTCCCAGCAGCAATGTCCTCCTCTTGTATTCTTCTCTTATAAACTCTCTTAGGCAGTGGGTTGAATTGAATTGTGTCGAAAGGTCGGTAGGAGCAAGGCAAAGCTCATATCAGACATTCTTTTCCTCCTCTCCATTTGTCTCTGTAGGAGTTATGATAACTGGGCTACAGCTCGAGGAAAACTATCTTTCAATGGACCAAACCAGTCTATCGGTCATCATCAGTCTACAAAGCGTAAGCCACAAACCCTAAGATTTTGTTTTAAGCCTGTAGGCTTAGTTTGGATTTCGGGAAGAGTTTTGCTAGTGTTAGATGAAACCTAAACTAATTCTTCATCATTAGTGGTGGCTGGTCAACAATTTCTATCCATCCTCCTCCCTTCTGGGAATTGCTTAGAAAGAAATAGATGAATCTTTAATGTTGGTAATCATGATTACTGTTCTGCTTGATGTCAATTATGCTCAACCTTTTGTCATTTTTATTCTACTTTTCTCTGCTCCTCTTCTTCACATTTCCTGAATATTCAATCTCCATCAAATCATATGGGGAGTATCAAACTACATCAACAACAAGTGTATTAGAAGAAATGAAGTTCGCATAAACCATGCAACCACATTTCCTTTTTTTTAATCATCTTACTGACATGCAAACATTGATATGATTGGTTTTAATCACCTTATAAATGAAAAAGAGACCAACAAAGATCCAGCAAGCCATTCACCAAGGCATTCATATCTTAATTTTACAACATGAGCTCAAAATAGTCTTAAATCAAGAGTCTTGAAAGCTATTTGATCTTAACAATATCAAAGATATCACGACTTCATCGACAAAACAAAACAAAGAAAAGAAAGATAGAAAATAATTCTTTTATTTTCTAGTACTTTTAATCCACAACATATGCTATTAAGCAATTGCAGTAATATGACTAGTAAAAAGGGAACTCTTGTCTCTATGAAGCTTCTAAATCATGGAATTGAATTTTCTCGCTAATTCAAGAAGTAGAATTCAAATCAGAAATATTTATTCAAAGCATAATCTAAAAGGCTGTTGATGGTTCAAAGTAATAGCAGAGAAAGAGAAGGCAGCAGAGGCTTACAGTCCATCGATCACTCCTCCCACTCTCTGATGATCCTGTCGAGCAACTCCAAAGCGCTATCGAACCCTTCACCACCCTCATCGACAGCCTTCAGTGCGGCATTCAACTCCCGGGCCTCATCGATCCGAGCCTCCCGCAGCAATCCCCTGTAAACTGACACCCGCAGCTCGCTTCCCGGCGAAATCCCATCCGCCACCATCTCCTTCATCGCCCGCAGCGCCGCGAGCATCCTCCGGATCTTGCAAAAGCCTTCCACCGCGATCCCGTAGACCGCGGCATCCGGCCGGCAGGGGGAATCCGGCCGGAGAAGCCAGGACAGGACCTTGGCGGCCTCTTTAAAGCGGCGGCCGCGGAAATAGGAGGAGAGAAGGGCGGAGCAGAAGGGGAGAGGGGAGGGGCGGCCGGGGTGGCGGCGGAGGGCGGTGAGGAAGGACATGGCGGCGACCATGTCGGGTAGCGAGGAGACGCGTTCGGCGAGGACGGCGATCGGGAGGACGTTGATCGGGGAGTCGGTGAGGAGGGCGGTGGTGACGAGCCGAACGGCGGCGTCGTGGCGGCCGGCGTCGCAGAGGCGAGGGACGAGGCTGCGGATCTCGGCGATCTCGTCTTCGGTGAGGGCGGCCGAGGGCTTTAGCGGAGGAGGGGGAAGGGTCGAAGTGGAGGCGGGCGAGTGGGGCGTGAGGCGGCGAACCATAGCGGACCGAAGGACCAGCAGCGGCTGCCGTGCCGCCCAAGCTCGCGTCATGTCGGAAGGGGAGAGGACCTCCCGTAGGATGATAGGTTAGGTTAAAACCCACATGTGGGCCCCGAAGGTCAGATTTGTGAGGCAGCCACGTAGGTTGGATGAGACAGCGTTGGGGAAGGGTAATTGGTACATATTTACTTGATCAGCAAAACGGGTGTTAGACCGGGTTTGGTCTATTTGAACCGGAAAGTGGTTAGAAATCTTGATTCGACTCCATCGGCCCATCAAATCGGATTCCTTCGTGCGATCGCATGGAATCAAAATTTTGCATTTAATGTTGTCCTTCTGCGGCAATGTGTGATTGATGGTCATCAATTCAATCCACCTAAAAAGAAAGAAACTGATCACATCATTCATTACCAAGACGAATGTAAAAAATTGGAGAATAGAAGGAAAGAACTACTTCAACAACTACAAAAATTTAGCTTGTAGATGCTGTGTAAAAAAATATGGAGCATACACTGATTTGATCGGATAAAAATGATTCTGTAAAAAAAGGCATCGTATCATCGTCCAGAGGAAGTCTAACCAGAGAGCAACGCAGTGGGGATTGATAGAGAAGGTAGAAACACCAACTCAACTCCAGATTGCCAACTACAAGCATAGTTATATCTTGCGTTTGGAGATCTTCCCTTTTCCCTTTACCACCTTTCTTGCCTTTTAGCCTTAGTTTCTTCGTCAGCGTTTTCTTCCCTATACCACCGATGGGCTTCAGAGGTGACTTGGGACTGATCATGAGAACTTTCCTCCGTCACCCATTTCAACTACATATGCAAGTCTCCAACTCCATGGGGTATTTAATCATGATAATAACTTTGATGCAGCCAAACTCGAAGCTTTTTTGGTGCAAGCACACACAAGTTCTGTATTCTAACCTCTCAAGGATATCATCATATGTTGAGACACCAAAACATCGCGACAGTAATGCTTTTAAATGAAAACAAAAAAACAACACCGGAGACCATCAACCTTCAACTACTTGAAGAAATTGCAATACAATGTTTTGCTTGCAGCAGAGCTTCTAGTATAAGAAGATGATCACAGTGTAGCTGCCGGTAGCTAAATTAAGAGATTTGAGTTATTTTTAGCACAGCAGCATCCAGAAACAGATCAGCATATTATGTATATTGGCTTATTACTAGCAATCTGATAAAAATATTCAACTGTCCTCGAACCAATTAAATTCTTGCATATTATGTAGCCAATAACCTATTTGAACCAATTAAATTCTTGCATATTATATAGCCAATAACCTATTTGGGGAAATAATCGTTGACGTTTTGGTCAACCCGATGTGGTTTGGACCCGTGCGCATAAATTGTCTGAGGTGGAAATGCCAAACTCTCGAGGTGCCACCTGCACATAGACCGAGGTCTTGAGAGGTTTCCCGATCCGATCCCTCCGACAGCTAAGTTAGAAACCTGAGATGTATAAGTACGGACACGAGTAGTCCCCTCTTGTTGTGTTGGGGGCACTCTTTTATACTTGGTCTTGGAAGGGAGGTAGGGGATAGCATCTAACAGCCCCATCGTCCCCTTCTTGGCATCTTATCCACGTTGGCAACAAGAGGGAGGCTCCACAGGGGCAAAAGGGTGGAAGGTGACCTGGAACTTTTCCTCCCACCAAGGACTCCACGTAGCGGTTACGTGTCGGATGATGATTAGTTGATCGCGAACGCACTAGTGACGGATGAACTAAATGCCGCTCTTCAAACCTCTGTCGCAAAAGCCCCAAGGCATTTGGGGTGTGTGTGTGTGTGTGGGGGAGGGATGATAGGAAATATATTATCGGTTAATCATCATCCACGTAGCCGCCACACTGAGTCCTTGGTGGGAAGAAAAGAATTAGGTTACCTTCCACCTGTCTGCCCGCGTAGACAAGAGTCCAAGGCAAGCAGTTCAGGGTTGTCTCTCCCTTTCGGCCCATGTGGACAAGATGCCAACAATAGGACGTTGGGGTGGTTAGAGGTTGTCCCCCCTAAAAGACTAGGTATAAAAGTGCATCCCCAACACAACAAGGGGAGACTTCTAGGGAATACTTACGTCTGCACTCAATACACTTTGAATTTCTAACTTGTGCGTCGGAGGGACTGAGTCGGGAAACCTCTCCTGACCTTGGTCTTTGTGTAGCCGACACCTCGAAAGCTCAATGTTTCCACTTCAGAGGCACCTAAGACAATTTTGTGCATATGGGTCCAACCCACATCGGGCTGACCAAGAAGTCAATGACAATTTCCTCAAACATGACCCAAGGAAAATAGGTTAAGTAGACACCAATTAAACTCATGCATATTATATAGTCAACAACCCAAGAAAAATAGGCTAATTAGACACCAATTAAATTCATGCATATTATGTAAACAATGAATCCAAGGAAAATAGGCTAGTAAGACACCAATTAAATTCATGCATATTATGCAGTCAATAACCAACGGGAAACACTACAAAACCCAAGGAAAGTAGGCTAATAAGACGCCAATTAAATTCATGCATATTATGTAAGTCAATAACCCAAGGAAAAGAGGCTGATAAGAAACCAACGATAAGACAAAAGCATTTGTTGTGCATACGCATCTGATAAAGCTAATTTCTTCACTCAAATCTAAAAAATTCAGCACCACAAACCACTAATTTTATGTTTCTCACAGAGCACTTTATGACGACTGCATATATTCACTTTTACCACAAAGAATTAACCTTCAAAGAGATTCATCGAATGGGTTTCCTATTCGTCTTCAAGTGAAGCTATAATCCATCAGGTGCATGCATATCTTTATGAATCAACATGCTGAAGGGAATTGGGGGGCGGGGGAGGGAGGGGAACATGCATCTTGCGCGAGCGTAATAGGAAATGTAATAAACTAGAGTTGCTTCCGATTGGAAGACCAAAGATCAGAGAAGGCGGGTTGAGACGTAATCGGAACTCACCAATGGAGGAGGCCAACTCGGCCGCGGGTTCGTCAGAGGCGACGGAGGCTTTGACTGGGAGCCTGGGGGCGGCGAGCGCGGCCTCCTGAGCGGCGAGCTTGGCCGACTCCTTCTTCTCGTATAAGGGCTCCGAAATCTCCCTCCTCAACGGCCGCACCTCTTCTTCTTCGTCTTCTTCTTCTTCTTCTTCGACCGCAGAGATTTCGCCATTTGCTCCCGGAGCTTGGTTAGGGTTTCCTCTTCAACGGGCCTCGGCGGTTGGAGTGGGCTCTCTCATATAGTACCATCGGTCACGTGCGACGCAGCTGAGACACCTTATCAAACTAATGGACGGCTGTGATTACTTTATTTTACCGACCTCATATCCCATCTCTATATTATTGTTATGATTATAATATAATTTTATGACATCATAACATAATGTTGTCAACGATCTTCTTGCTAAGTTATTGTTTATTTAATTGACAATATATTAAAAATATAAATTTTTTCTATCCATTAAAAAGGTTCGTATTTTAATTCATGTGACCGAGTCAATTAGGAATTTAGGAAATGTGACTCACAAGTAGTCAAATCATACAAGAAGTGGTCATTGACTTTGGAATATTCCTCGGAGGCATTTAGTCATCACATTTGGTATGTAATATGACTCGATCATGACTAAGAATAGCAATCTTATTCATTTAAATATTCGAGTTTTTTTTTGGGGGGTTTGATAAGGGAAAATATTTCCTGCCCGTTAGATTGGCGTGCACAGATCTCGAAGCACATCCGACGTAGCTTTGTTTCCTGTGCTGATGCATTCCACGGAAGCGGCATCTGTCATCCCGGGAGTTTGGATCAGACCACCTCGGGTGGCGGCGACAGGTTGAGATCGATGTCGAAGGGAAGCCTCATCGTCGGCTCCGCCGGCGAGACCGAACGCGACGCACTCTGTAAACGGTCACAAACGCTCATCCCGGTCAAGGCCGCTGCTCGGCCCATCGCGAGGCAGTGGTGGCTCACCGTAGCATCCGGCGCGGAGGAGGCCGGGCGGTGAGGGAAGGAGAAGCTGGCGGACGCGTGGCCGAGCTCGAGATCGAGCGGCAGGAGAGCGGTGACGGGGCCGGCCTTCGGGGAGGGGATGGAGGACTCGGCGTTGCTGTTGCTGCGGCTGGCGGGGACGGATCCGGCGACGAGTGGGGCGTAGAGAGGGGCGGGGTAGAGGAAGTTGGTCTTGGCCTTGGTGCCGCGGAACCGGAGGGAGGCGGCGTCGTAGGCGCGCGCCGCCTCCTCGGCGGTGTCGAATGTGCCGAGCCACACGCGGCTCTTCTTGGCAGGGTCCCGGATCTCCGCCGCGTACCGCCCCCATCGCCGCTTCCTCACTCCTCGGAACCGCGTCTCCCGCAGCTCTCCCCTCGCCGTACTCGGAGACATCGCAAGAACCGCAACCCTTGCCACTCCTTACCCAGGATTCAGCTTAAAGGCCACCGGAAAGAGAGAGGCTGAAACGAGATGGCGGGCAAGACTCGGATGAGGTCACATATATATATATATGTATGTGTATATAAAGAACGCGAGAGCTCGGCCGCGCGTCGCTGCTCAAGACAAGAAGCCATGGCGTCAGCTAAAACCATCTTTGGGGAAGGAAGAGAAGGGAACAACCGTTGAATTACTCTTTCAAATCGGCTTGGCGGCGGCGTCGAAGCCGCCGTCATGCGGTGTCGTTGTTGGGCATACACGGTGGCGTTGACTCGGACCGGCTTCGTCTTCGGCTTTGCTCCGTCCCGGCCGCAACCGCGCTTTGTGATGTCCGCGTTGGTCGCGGTGGCCGCGGCCGCGTGCGCTGGGCGGGGGTAAAACCAACACGGCGGTCTGGGAACACATTTGATTGCGGATCTCGCCGCGGCGGTCGTGAGCGACGCCCGGAGTTCCAAGGATGCCCTCCTCCGACGAGAAGACCGCCGACCAGACGCCGCAGTCCCACATCCGGACTCGAGTCAAGAGACGTCAGCGAATGCTTCGCATACGTAACTCGCGGTGCACTCTTGTTATTTGATTACATTAATGTCAATCTTGGTGTAATCAAAGACCACGTCATTGTTGGGTGAGTTCCACGTGTCCACAACGCAACCAAGTGTAATATTTGACAACAATGCTCTAATTTTTGAGAATTTATTGTAAATTCTCATATAATAGTTATTTTAAACAAAAATATTTTACAAGAATTTTTTAAGTACAAAAGTATTTTTCATAATTAAGCATAATTTTATATATATATATATATAAATAAATAAAAGAAGGATTGTAATGGATAACAACATATGACAAATTTACTGTGAAGTGGGCGGGGTGTTAGTGTATCCGATGCCCTTGCGAGAGGTGGGGAAGAGCATGAACACCAGCGTCGACACCATCCCTGCGGCGAGCGGCAGGTTGACGAGGAGCTCCGTGGCGTTCGGTCCCGCGTCCCGGAACAAGCAGTTCTGAACCATGGCGTCGCCGAAGGCTATCGTCAGGAACACCAGCACGGTGAAGACGGCATGCACGCAGTCCAGCGGCCGCAGCCGGTACTGCTCCAGGTTTCCCAACACACGCCTCCGCTCCTCCTCGCTCGCCCCGGTGTAGTTGAAGACGTAGAGGCTCCGCAGCGTGGCGACGCCGTAGTAGAGCTTGTTGTCGGCGCCCACGAGGCTGTCGGTGATCGAGAAGAAGGCGCAGGAGACGGCGCTGAGGGCGATGAAGACGGAGATGAGGTACTTGTTGGAGGCGTAGCACGCGCCTCGGTGGGTGAAGGATGGGGCGAGGGCTTGGAAGGCCAGCACGGTGCCGGTCGGCAGGAGCTGTGCGAGGTTCGCCGCCGGCGACAGGACCTTGTCTATCACCAGCGTGGTTAGCGCCGGCGGAGGACTCGCAAGTGCAGCATGCCCTTCCTCCATCTCCCCGCTCTCGGGTGCACGAGTCGATGAAGAAGCCGCCATTGCTGGTTTACGTCGGAGAGACGAAGGAATGCTACAGCGCTATCGCATTTAAAGACTATACAATCAAATCAAGAATAAAAAGAACAAACCAAAAAGTCAATGTAAGATTACCAATTCTCAAACACTTTCCTCAGATCTTAAAAGCATCAGACTATCGATAGTTTATGCATTTCCATCACCAAAATCATGAAATATATAGGACTAAAAATACTTATCAATGCTAATAATACATAATAGTTTCTTCCTTAGATCATCCACACGTTATGATGTAAGTTTGAGGAGCTGACCACACCAGCAATCTGATGCTATCAATGCGCGAGAGGAGGATGGCGACGGAGCAAAAAGAAAGAAGAGATGAGTCGCCATGCATGCGCTTTGTTTTCTACGTGCTTCGATGATGTGAATGGCAGAAATATATTGTGTCTGTCTTCATGATTCGTGATATTAAGATAAAAATTAGTACAACTTTCCAAGCAAAAAGAATTAAAAATATGATCCAAAACACAAATCAATTTCTTTTATTTATTACGGAGGTTTCTTTATCATTCCTCCTTTGTGTTGTTCATCTTCAACGCTTGACCGAGTGTATCTCTCTCTCTCTCTCTCTCTCTCTCTATGTATATGTTTCTTCCAGCACTTGACCGAGTGAGGCATCACCACCAATGATGGATTTGACTTGGCTAATTGGTGGTGATATGATATGAAACGGGAGACAGAGACAGCATCAGTAAGGAAGCCAACCACTATGTTGCGTGTTGTGATGTGAATGAGATAGAAGAAGAAGAAGAAGAAGAAGAAGAAGGGCATAAGACTTGGTAGAGTCTGACGTTGTGAAGATGACAGAAGAACATTAATGATGGAATCCCAATCTGATGCAGGTGTTTGCTTGAGAGGAATGAGATATATTAATTAACCAAATGATGGATTCCCGAATTGTAATTGTATAGCATGAATTAGAAACGTTTGTTGTTGGTGAAATTTGTAGGATAGGAGAAGAATTGTGTAGTTGACTTTTTATGGTCAACACATGATGATGTGTCGACCTGACTTTTGATGAAACAAAACACATTCTTATTTAAGTGAAACACATTGTTTTAATGATAGTTATTTCTTTCTTTCTTTCTTTTTTATTACAGGATTTGATGAAGACTAAAATTTAAAATGCCTCTTGTGGTTGAACTCACTCCTCCTCTGTATCATATTTGAATCTACATTATTATTATTTTTACTGTATGTATTGGTAACTCTCATATGGTTTGAATCGATTCTGATTCTATCGTGAGGTTTTAGAGGATTTTGATTTTGATTTAAGAATGAGATTATTACGAATTTGTCAAACTTGAAATTAAAATTGAATCAATTCCAGACAATTTCGATTTCAAACTAGAATCATCTATTTTTTTATTTTTTATATTTTAATTATTTTATAAAAATACCCCTCTAGTTTGTCATTTATTAAAATATTTAAAAAGTATAAATTTGCGCGGCATATGATCATTTAGATTTTTTTTATATTTTTCAATAGAAATTATTAGTTTTGATTATATTGCTGGAATACCTTGGACAGAGAGTCAGCATGGTGCGGTTTGGCCCGTGTGTGTAAGACTGTTCGAGTCAAGCTGGGAGGACGATCGGGGTTTGGGCAATGCTAAGCAACGATGTCTCAAGTCAAGAAGTATGTTGGAGCTTCTCGTCGGTTCTGAGATGTAAGGAGGCCTTGGTCGTGATAGTGTGTACCCGACATGGTCCCTCCAATAGCTAAATTAGCTTTCAAATGTGAATAAATACCAAGATGGTAGTCAGGAGTTCAATCCTCATCCTCGGAGAAAAAAGGAGAGAGAGAGAAGGAAAAAAAGAGAGAGAGAGAGAGAACCCTCATTTATTTGAGCTATAGGGAGGTTATTTATACTTGGGAGACGATAGATGACTGTAACAAGACGATTAATAAAGGCACGTTTAGCGTCGATCCTACTGTATGGTTCCACATGGAGCGCTACCTTTATTGGCTCTTGAGACTTTGTTCGACAAGGTTAGCAATTAGTACAGTCTCATACTAGTCGTATGACACTGCATAAGATATCTTTGGAGACTGTTGAAGTGGCTCGATTATTTGAGGTGTCAATATGATTCTCGGGTGAACGTGACCGATCTACTTAGCTACCGACGTGATCCTCGAATTCATTTGGGTTGGACTGGCCGGATAGATTTAATATTTTTCCTATTATATTCCAAATCTCCAGAAATAAAACAAATTAATTATCCTTAATGGATAAGGATGGAAGAATAAATGAGGATGAAGGTGAGAATAAAGAAAAATAAAAATTTTATAATTTTTATTATAAAATGTGAGTTCTATAAATATTATTATTATTATTATTATTATCTATAAATCTTAGTATTATTATTTAACTTTGTTGACAATTTTATTTTATTTTTATGTTCAGAATGAATTAATCATGAGAATAATACAGAGAAATATTACAACACAGACGCACTTAAAACGAGCCACCTAACGCTGCACCTAATCTTCCCATTCCTTCCTCCAATGTCCACTGCTTTCCTTCTCCGCCCTTCAAAAAAAAAAACGACGGCAGGCCTTCGACCTGACTCGGAGAAGCACGGAGAAGGGGGCCGGGAGAGAAGCTACCAGCTTCCGACTGCGCCTCTTTCCTACTCCAGCAGAAGCATTCGCCTCAGCGCCACGGTGGCCAAGTACTCCCCCACCGCCGGCGCGTCCTTCTTCAAGGAGAACCTCGGCAGCGGCAGCGCGCTCGGGGAGGGCGAGTTCGAGAAACCCGTCCCTGCGTACACCTGCGCCGCCGCCTCTCCCTGCTTCCACATCTCGCTGCCTTTCCTGCCCGTCCGGCGGTCTCTGCCGGCGGAGTTCGCTCTCTTGCGCTGCTTCCTGCCCTCCGGCCGAGGCCGGCGGTGGGAGATCGGACTGGGTTTCCGGCGGGGCCCGAGGGCGGGGATGGGCGCTTCGAGGATGTCATGGGGCCGCAACACCCGGGTGGCCATGGCGGTGGATGGCAAGCAAAGACTGAAGCTTTCTGAGCGCTGGAGGAGGAGCCAGGGAGGGATTATAAAGAGGAGGAGGAGGAGGAAGAAGGAAGGAAGCAGGGGGGGGGGGGAGGGGGGATTGAAGGCGTCGCGAGGCGACTTCGACGATGGTTCTTTGGAGTCGTTAGAACGAACTCATCGAAGCCATGTGGCGGGGGTTGGAAGCAGTCCAACTCTCGCGGTCCGGTCAACCCGCGTTGACGTAACGGCGGGCCCGCTGGTCCACGCTGGCGCCGCCTCGGACACGTTTGGCGGCCGTTCCGCTCCCTGCTGTTGTGTGGCCCCCGCACTCATTCCTTCTGCTTCTGATGCTATTTCGATCACATATATTATTATCTTAAAATACTTGGAAAAATTCCCAACTACACAGTCACGTGGATATCACGTGTTACGAAGGATGCGGACAAGAAACCCGAGAGGACGAAGAGAAAGCTGGTCCGGATTAGCTGTCCGTGACAGACAGCCACCATCTTTTTGGGTTCAGAGTACGACCGCCTCTGACTTGCGAACACAGGCTGCCACGTCGTCGTCGTCGTTGGGAAACGACGCTGCTGTTTGGTGTTACGAATACGTCGGGATTAGGAGCGGGCGAAGGTGTGGTATAATTGTACGTATACGTATGTGGGAGAGAGTGGTCAACTGACGCGCAAAGAACGATATATTCTCGGCTACAGGCTACAGTCAATTCACTGGACCAGACAACAAACAACACGAGTCGGACATGGAAAACAACAACACTTCCCGCCATTCCCAATCCTAGAAAAAGCCCGCGCCGCAGCCCCCCACCTCCGACACCGGCGTGCTTCCTCCGCCACAGCCGTCATGGTTAATGTGAGTCATGGTTTTGTCGTCAGCTTATGGTCACTAGCCATTAGGACTGGTCTCCGAAGTATGGAAGACAAATCTAAATAAATGCCGTCCGGCAGACTGTCGAGGAAAGAGAAGGAGACTCACGAGAGACTGGTGAGTTTAGTCGTTGCAGGGGGTGAGGGGTGGTGGAGTCGGGAAGACGACAGCTAATAAATGTTTTGGACAACCCAAAAAGAGCTTAGAAAGAAGCAAAAGACAAAAAAAAAAAAAAAAAGCATAAAAATAAGATGGCGTTGGAGGACCATTCAAGCCTTTTTCCCAGGATGATGGCCAAGAAGAAGAAGAGGAGGGGGAGAGGCGGCCCCCTTCGCTCGCCTGCCTTCATGATGATGATGATGAGCAAGCGAGCGGACGTCGCTCCAACGCAGTGAGTGCGCGAGAGGAGGGAAAGCTGCCACCACATAATAAGCCAACTTACTTCGTCCCCACGCTTCCATCCCCTCCCCCCTATCGTTCATTCCACTCTCTGCTGCTCCTCTCCTCTATTGGTTCCCACCACCACCACCACCTGAAATAATATGCGACTACTTCTCTCCGTTCCATTTTTGTCTTCCATAACCCCAGAATAGAGAGAGAGAGAGAGAGAGAGAGAGAGGGTGGTAGTAGTCTTTTGTTGTGCTGCTGCTGTTAATCTCTGGTTAACAATGCAGTCACCTGAGGTGAGGGTGGAGGTGGAGGCGGAGGCGGTAATCCTTGTGGTCTTCTTTGTGGTCTGCGTTCCGGCGTCGGGGATACTGCACCCGGTGGACTATTTGGAGCTGCAGTCCATCCGCAAGACGCTGGCCGACCTCCCTGGCTCCGCCTTCTTCGCCAGCTGGGACTTCACAGCCGATCCCTGCGCCTTTGCTGGCGTGGTTTGCTCAGGCGACCGTGTCGTCGCCCTCTCCCTAGGCGACCCCCGCGCGGGTTCCCCGGGTCTCTCCGGCAGCCTTCCTTCCTCCCTCGCCCGCCTCTCCGCGCTGGAGGAGCTGTCACTCGTCCCTGGCCGCGTTGCCGGCTCCCTCCCTGCCGCTCTCCCCCAGGGCCTCCGCTTCCTCGCCCTCGCCAGTAACCGCATCTCCGGCCCGCTGCCGCACTCCCTCGCCGCCCTCCGCGGCCTCCGGACCCTCGACCTCAGCTCCAACCTCCTATCCGGCAACATCCCCACCGCCCTCCTCCGCCTACCGGAGCTCCGGACCCTCATCCTCGCCCACAACCGCCTCTCTGGCCCCGTCCCCGCCTCCGTCTCCGCCCCTCTCCTCCGCCTCGACCTCAGGAGTAACGTCCTCACCGGCTCCGTTCGGTCCCTGCCCCCTTCCCTAATCTACCTCTCCCTCGCCTCCAATCGGCTATCCGGCCACGTCGATCGAGCTCTCCCTCGGCTCAACCGGCTCAGCTTCCTCGACCTAAGCGCGAACAGGCTCTCCGGCCCCATCCCGGGAATCCTCTTCACCTTCCCCATCTCGTCGCTGCAGCTGCAGAGAAACCAATTCTCCGGTCCCCTCAGGCCGGGCGGCCCGCTCCCGGTGTCGGGGGCGACGGTCGACCTCAGCTACAACCGGTTCACCGGCAAAGTGCCGGCGGAACTGGCGCCAGCAGGGCGGCTGTACCTGGACTTCAACCGGTTCGAGGGGGACGTGCCGGCGGCGATCGTGGACCGGGTGGTGGCGGGGTCCATGCGGGTGCTCTACCTGCACCACAACTACCTGACGGGATTCCGGATCGGGACGGCTGCGTCGGTGCCGGCGGGCACCTCGCTGTGCCTGCAGTACAACTGCATGGTCCCGCCGGTCGACGCGCCGTGCCCACGCAATGCCGGGCCCAGGACGACGCGGCCGCCGCAGCAGTGTGCCGGCGAAGGTAAGCAGGGCTGACGGAAGAAGCGAGACGCCGAATGGTTGAATATTTTTGTTTTTTTTTCTCTCTTTCAAACAAAATGGTAGATTTTTACCTTTGTTCACTGCAAATACAAAAAAAAAAAAAAAAGCACACAAATTGTTGGATGCGGTCACTGTTGAGGTCAATATAGAGGAGACGGGTAACAAAAAAACTTTTGTTGCCAAGTGTTGTCTCACTCGAGATTCTGGGCTGAGCGCTATGTGTCTGTCGTGAAGAAGAAGGTTACTACTACTAGGCTTTGCCATCCTATATACTATGGTTTTAGGAAGGAATCAGATCATATTAGTCTCCCTTGCCAAATAATTTTAATCCCTCAACTCCTTGGGGTATGGGGCGGAGCTGCATTCCAGGTGTTGGCAATGGGTAGGAGAGACAACGACATCTAAGTCCGAGGACCTGTGACTTTGTCGCATCAGCAAATGCCACCAAATCATGGGTCCACTTCAAGAGAGCTGCTAGTATATGGACCTTTTTTTAATAGAGAGGGAAGGGGAGGGGGAGTACCTCGAGTGAGAAAGCGAGTGTGGAAATATGGGGTGTTCACCGTCATAGCTGTTGCTTGTCAAATAAACAAACGCCTCTTTAAGAACACCTGCGATATCATCAACAACCTCGTTAGGGTGGAAAAGAGCAAGGCAAGCAGACAAGCAACACCACTGCAGAAACTGCTACGAGGACGGCAACATGCATGCTCGTCTTCCTGGTGAGAGAGGTTCTCCATAACCTCTCGTTTCGCTGTGACATTAGAAGGGGGGTGGCCTCGTGCTCTTCTTGATCACCACCATCTTTATTTCTCCTCCCTGTATCCTGGAATACAAAATAAATAAATACAGTATCCTTTGTCTTATTAAATAAAAAATGACACATGTAATGTTAATATGACAAATTTAACAAACAACTGAAACAACCAGAAGAGATGGTCGACCAGGGATGACCAGAAAGTTTAATTTACTTACTTGATTTCCATGAAGCACATTATTTTTCCTGTCAAAGTCTCCGTAGCGTTGCGAAAAGTCAGAGCCAAAACTTGACTTCTCTGAACCCGATTCCAATCTCATATGATATGTTCTCCTCTGAGAAAGACACCAATCATCATCCCAAGTGTCATTTGCTTTGCATTTTAAGCTCGGCAAATTAATCCCATCTAAGTAGTGCAGTACAATTTCCAGAAGATTAAAAGACTCCATCTGTAGTAGGAATTTTGATAGTCTCATTAGCCTCCATGCATTGGTTGAACTCAGGAGCTCTTCTCTTTTTTCTAAGACGGGATTCCGAATGACCCATGCAAAGTCCAATAGTAGTGCTGAGATACCCGTTTGTTTCGAGACAAAGGACTCGCAGGAACGTGAAGTGGCATCAGCATCTGCCGTCCTGTAAATATCATCTAAACAGCAATCGTCACAAACTTTTCTGTATATTTTCTCAAACTCTGAACATATAAGCTTGTTTCCGAAAAGGATAGGGATGAAGTTTGACATTCCTAGTTTGTTCTCCACCTACAAAAGATAAGTTTCGGCAATTTTAGGTAGAAGATATTTTGGTAGTATTAACAACATGCTGAGAGGATATGAGTATTCAACTAGAACAACATTTCAGCCATTGTATCGCAAATTAGATTTATTGTTCATACAGAAAACTTCTTCAGTAGAATGTCTAATCACAGATAATACATAAAATTACAGTGTATGGTCATGTAATTATGAAAAGGAAGACAAAAATACTAATATCTGCTAACAGATACTGGACTATATCCACCTATATATATAAATTAGGTCCGTCGATACAACAGGACTAGAAGGTATAACATATGCACAAAAGCGTCGCAGACATACAAAGCAACTTCAAGTTGACATTCGATAAAACAAAAAGGAACATTTTGCCATGAGTAATATCAGAAAACCTTGAAAAAACGAACCTCAATGAATGCAGGTCCAAATACATCAGAATCTGTCTGAGGTATGTTTATCCTGAACATCTGATGCTCACAATGACAGATAGAGTCCATGTCATTCACTTTGCATGGTGTGATCTCCTCTTGACATAACCCCAGATATTTTCCTGCAAAAGACACAAAAAACCTACGACAAAAAGTATTAATTTCATATAATTTCTACATAATTAAATGAATTGAAGCTTCAAAACACTCGTCAGTAACTGGATACAAATCAATGGAACTAAGCATGAGATGGTGAATACCAACATCACTAATTCTAGATCACAATCTTATAATGGAAAATGCAAACTAACAGACGTCATAACCAGTGATGTTATTTCTAAATTTTTTTAAGTAAAAAATCATAAAAAAATTTGAAATTCAAGATAGCTACTGTGATCAATAAGAACCATCAAATTGATAGAGACCCGACGTCATGATCGGTGATGTTATTTCTAAATTTTTAAGTAAAAAATCATAAATAACTGAAATTCAATATAACTACTGTGATGAATAAGAACCATCAGATTGCTAGAGATCCTTGTTTAATGGTGTCTCAAATCCTAAGAATATTAAGCAAAAAAAATCATTCTACTCCAGATCACTGCTTCTTAATAGTTCTATCAGATTGACGAGAACAAGATGCTGATGCAAGTGCAAAGTCATACTTATTATGCAGCACATATTAGTAGCCATTTACCTAAACTTGGGTTGGTTTAAATTGCTGCCGCAGGCAATAAACTCCACTGGTTGGCCAGCCTCGAAAAAGGTAGGATAAACATAATGGAGCCTCGGAACTTGCACGTCCATCCTGGTGCTCATCAATGGAGTTTGATCTAAAATCATGGAGCAGAAGTCTCAAAAACTATGAAACTCAATGCCTACTTAAATACCAATTTTGATCATTGAGCAAATTTAAGTGGTCTAAAATCACAAATATAAAAGAGCTGAAATCACTTCCTTTTTCAATGAGCAAATATAGTCAGAAACTGAATTTTGTTCGTTTCTTAACATGAAGGTGTTGACGGACAACTGTTTACTATCAATAGCCATCCTCTCCTCCTCCTCCCCTCTTCTCTCTTTCTTCTGGGCTCTCATTGGTCAGAAACCTGATTCCTAATGTTCAGAATTTGAAGAGACAATATGTAATGTCTCAAATTGGACTCTCATTGACCCTCTTAGTTCATCACCAAAATTTAAAATTACAACGAAAATCATCCAACGATAATAGGAAAATATCGAATACATCACTCTGTCACAATTAACACAAACTTATATAAGACCTAACTTGAATCTGTGCTATGTCACATGTGCCCCGCCATCGTATAAATCTATTAGATATCAGATGAGTAGTAAATTATTCTGTGGTGTACTTTGCTCACTGATATCAATATTCTTAATATGTTCTATAATATACATAATCACGTATCAGTATTTTTTACCAATAATGAACATACATCATTTATATCACTATTTTTATTGCCGAGATGCATATCATATATAAGCATACACACAGTTGAACATTCTGTGTGTGGATTTAGCTTCACACATCCATTCATACATACATACACACAGGTGGGCAAATAACATTGCACTAAGATGGTAGTCAAAAGCGCTTAAAGAAAGAAGCCACATATCCAGTTAAACTTAGCAATGTCAAAAAAAATAACATCGTCTGTCCATAACAAAAAAATTCAGCACATACCTTCCAAAATTTGAACAATAGTGTTACATAGGTAAATATGAATGTTGCCTCTTCCAGTGAGCAGGCTATCGGGTGCATAAACCAAGTATCGGATACAGCTAACCGTGTTCTGTGATAACTGTGTAAAGCAAGGTTATACCATAACTCTGATTAGAGAAAGGACCATCCTTTTTATTCAGACAAGATAGAAAACAACCAAAAATTTAAGTTGATAGACTAAATGCAATGTTCCTTCAATTTTTCATGCATTACTTAACAATGCAGATGATATCCTGAGAAACCATAGTACTCAGAAAGAAGTTGAAATAGTGTTGTTCTAAGAGAAATGGCCCACTACCTTCTCCCACATGAACTCTGGCATTGCTATAAATATAGTCAGTATAGTACACCCAGGTCGAATATAACCCTCCAACTCAACAGGCATACTTGACAACCACTTAAAGACCTGTATTTGGAAAAATAATAATGATTAAATTAGCCTCTCCATAATGATCAATGAATGTTTGTATACATACTTGATGCCGAAGTTTTCTTGGAAACTCTGCAGGATTCCAGTCATAAAGCTTGAACGATATTCGACCTGTAGGACACTACAAACAAGTAATCCCCCCTCATGTGGTATATGTAATAAACATTGTTCAAATACATGAATGGCAACGAATGCTTCTTAAAACAGAACGTTGCAGTAAAGATGAACCCGATTCCAGGATGACAAAGTTCATGAACTTACCACAGATGAATAAGCACTCTTACTGTTGCAAAGAGTAGAAGAAATTGGAGACTTGGAGTTTTCAGCTTTCTCTTCGTTCCAAGTTTCATCAGATACAGGAAAGGGCAAAACACCACAGCAATAATTAGTTTGTTGGTCATATCCATCATCTGATTCGAAAGGAACAATTAGTTTGCTGGTCACAACTTTCTCATCGGTCTGGCATGCAAGTCCATCCAACATCTCTGTACAACAAAGAATCAAAAAATGGATAAGCTGTCTGCGACAAATGTTGTGCAAAACCAAAGCAGATTATATGGTCACAAGATTATCACAACCATATATAGACTCCTCTTTTGGTATTAAAAAATAAATGCAACTTTTCCCCCTCTAAATTAGCCAGTGGACTTCTTGTTGAACACAGGAATATACTGATATTAAGCTATCCCTATCACAAACCAAACTAATTTCCAATTGCATCTAGAATTTGGCTATGTTGCTAATCTAGAAGAACAATATGAATGGGAAGGTATTCAGATTCCACTATTCACACCTGCTGTTCCACATTCATCAGCTTGCAGGCCGCTTTGAGGTTCCCTATCTTGTTCGGTCATGGATGTGCTATCAGCATGTCTTCTCCGCCTTCTTTTATTGTGATGCTCTAATTTTCTTCTACAGCTACGTTTACCCTCATCAAAATCGGACAACAAGTGAAATCTGGAAAAGCAACAAAATTCCTTCGCACGTTATTGATCATCGAGAGGTCAGTGGTCCATGGAACTCGGGGTTAGAAATAGAAAAGAGGAACGAAACGAACAAAGATTCGAGGAAGGCTTACTTGCCACATTGTTGGCAATACCGCTTGCTCTCACCATCGAGAACCACGGACGAAGCACAAGCACAGCGGAGACAGACCCGGTGACGCCGATGGTAACCCTTAAGCTCCCCGATATCGGCTTCGCACCTCGGCACCTGACACCGGAAGGCGACCACCGGCGCCGCCCGTGCTTTCCTCGCTCGCTTCCTCTCGCCGCCAGTCGCACCCGTCGTCCCAGCGTCTTCTTTTTCCGCCGGACACGAGCAAGGCGTCCGTCCCCCCAAGAAGTTCGAGCAGACGAACCTCGGATCATCTCGCTTGCGGGCCACGGCGGAGCCCTCTCCGGCGAGCGCGCTCGGCGGGCGGAGGAGGGGCAGCGTGGCGGTAAGCGGCGGAGGAGTAGGCATCGGGGGGTCCGACGCACCCATCGTCCAGGGAGGGAAGATACTGCTGTCTTCGTCGTGGTCGACGGCGAAGTCAAGAAGCCCTCCCCACTCGAAGGCGGCCGCAATGGACTCCCCGCCGGCGATCGCCTCCTGCGCTTCCATCTGCAAGAACCCTACTCTATAATAAGAAGAAGAAGCCCGGGCGACGGGGAGGGGAGAGAGGCGAATTCTCGACGGCATACGACTCACCCGCCCGGCGTCAGAGACGATGGCGATCGGTTCCTCCTCCTCCCACTACTACCATAGCCATAGCATTCTTAGCAGCGTCCCCGTCACGTGACATAAATAACTGCCACAGCGTAGTGTTCGTTTCTATTTCTTCTGCACTTACGCGCTAGAAATCAAATTTTCTAAATTATTTTCTGAAGAATATTTCTATTTATCATAGTTTCTAAAAATATTTTTAAATACGATAATTACTTAATACAGTTTTGGAACTTTTTGCCATGGTCGGTGAGTTAGCACAGCTCAGTTATACTCGTGTGCACAATCTCGCCCTTGATGATCGAGAAGAGGTGGAGAGCTCGAGAGAAGTTGACGTGACGCGCCTTGGAATTCAACTCGGGTCGAGAACGTCAACTGTGGGTTTCGTCTCGGTTCGATCAAAGATTTCTTCACAAAAGTTCTTATCGAGGTGGGGTGCCTAATACGACCCTTCCGACGCTCAAGTTAGTGCTCCCGACCGAGATTTTATATTAAATACAATATGTATAGTCTATCTTTTTTCCCCTAGAAACGTGTTTCAAGGGTGGTTTTTGTACACGCCCACCGGAAGAAAGTAGTACCTCAGCCTTTAATGTCGTTGGTATCTTTTGATGATGTGACATATGACCTCGCATGATCCTAAGATGATGATGTCGTGCGCAGGGTTCTCTTCGTCCTCATCATCGTCCAGCTCGAATCTCGACTGTGCTAGATCGACTAAAACTGCGCCAGTCAACCACGACTGTACTAGGTCAACGCAAGTGTGGTGCGTGACTCTGATACGTGATTGGTGATGAGCCATCTCATTATCAGCCTCTATCAAATTATGATCATACCTTATGGACCGATTCATCATTTAAAAATAATATAGATTTTATGTAAGTTTTTCATATTCTTAGACCAATAAAAGGTATATATTTAAAAATTTATTTTTATAAATTATATATATAAAAAACCGGAGTTTAGTAAGATAACTAAATATTAATGTCAAATAACTTTTTTGGGCATGGGTTGGATGAGAGAAGAGAGATAAAAAGAGAAAGCAAGTGGGATTGGAGTGCGTCGTGTGTGACATTAAGTTGGGGATAAAGATTATTCTATTCCATGACGACTTGTTTGTGGCGAAGAAGAGCGGAGGACGAGTCGACGGGACTGTCTTCAGAGCCGTCCGTTCGCTGAGACCGAATCCGCTTGGAAGTCAAAAATGGTTTGTTATATTATTATTAGATTCTTTCTTTCAGAAGGAATTTTTTGGATCTTTCCACATAAGAAATAGAACAGCAGAAGAGTTCTTCGCATTTATAGGGTACATTTATTTTGTCGTTTCCTTTTTTTTTTTTTAAAAGTCAAACCGTTAGAATTAGATTTGTAAGAGTTGAGAAAATGATCCACTTTTATTCGTCATCTGTGTTTGTTTGTTTGATATGATAAGAAAAAGAGTGATGATGAATGGGGAATGTGTATGTAGATGATGAATTTAACACAATAAATAAATGGGGACTGAGAGGCTATTCACCCAAATTTGACTACAAACAATTAAATGACTGCTCTAATTCTTTTTTAGTGCTTAAAACATTACCATATCCTACACCATATCTGGTTGCATCATATCAAGTATAATTCTTCCACATGAAGTGGCATTACATGGAAGTGGCATTTCCACTAAAGGGCCACACACACAATACACCACTGGCCTACAGAAGAAAGATCTCAAGACAACAGCAAACATGTCACACAAGAAAACTGAAACAAAAAAAAAAGTGATGGGTAACTCTTGAATAGTGACCGGGAATCGAGTTTGTAGAAAGCTAGAAAGATAGTGGTATTTGCAGCTGTAAGAACTACAGCTCGGTACAGTCATCGCTTGGTGGCTAGACGGTACTTAGTCCAGCGATTAGAATGTGATGGTCACCCAAGAAGATGCCCGACGGACGGCAATAAGAGTCGGAGTTTCACTATCACGCTTTGAATTACGGTTACAACCTTCGCAATCAACATAAGCATCAACTGAAACCGAAAATCCCGTGACAACAAGCAAGCGCGCAATTGTCACAAGTTTGCGTTGTTCACCATATGGATGATGTCTATCCCGATCTTTCTCGTGTTGGTCTCGTCCACAAGATGCGTGTGAGCTATGATATTCACTGCAATTTTCAGAAAGAAAGAGGTTTACATAAAAGTCTCGATGAAAACACTCTTTGGTTCCCAGAAAAAATAAAAATGATAGGGCTAAAAATAATGCCAACATACCTCGTGATGAATGATGCCTCGAGTATCCTATAAGAAGAGAGGAGTTTCATGATCAAATGGATGCAGGATATGGTTCGAGTGAATCTGCTAGGTATTGAATGAACTCTTACATGATCGCTAAGTACCGAAACCGATGTACATAAGTTAAAACCTAAACTGCAAAATGAACTTTGATTTTTGCACCTGATCCCTTGTCCTTGCTACAATGTCTTCGCTCTTTTCCACTTTCACGCTCTATATCCTTCTCTCGCTCCCTATCTCTGTCAGAATCCTGGACCCCTACCATCGTAACCAGAGTCTCTACCTCTGCTATCATGATCTCTGGTCTTTGTCCTCTCAGAATCACCTTCAGCGGGTGTTCTCCTACTGTCATCCACAAGTTTCATTGTTTCCTTTTAACTCGTCTAGTGGTGATGCTTTTGCAATTGCTTCTTTGGACAAACTAGCATCTGTAGTTAAAGCTCCGAGCTTTGGGATACTGGAATCTTTGGTACCACCATAAGCAAACTTTCCTAATCAAAATATCATGCAGTAATCTGTGATCATGGGCTGTTGTAATTCATGTTAAGTTGACCAAATCAGGCTGGCCACAAATGTTCAAAGTGTTTGGTTGCAATAATACCTTCTGATGTTGAGTTTGCCGATCCTGGATATTATTGCTTGAGATGAAAGAATCACTTTCTTTATACATTGGAATTACTGGGCCTTAGAAAGATTATAGAGATGTGCAACAACTCTACAAACTTCATCAATCCAAAGACTTATCTGCATCAGAAACTAACCACCAGGGTGGGTTTTCAGGACGGGGGGCCTGGAACTTGCAGGCTGCAGCATATACAACACCGCATCCTACCACTTCACTCTTGAACCGAACACATAAGAGTTGTACGCAGACTTGCAAATTATGGAGAAACTTGTCAGCCAAAAATGAAGCTTTCTGAAAATGAAAAATCAGTTTATGGGCAAGAAATATATAACAACAAGGAAGAAAATAATAAGGTGGAATAATGAAAAGCCAAGTACTAACTAATCTATCATCGGGTGGATTCCAGGCTTCCTGCCTCAGCTGAGGAGGTACTTCAAGTGTTGAGCTAGCTGAGGATGTTCAACATGGAAAATAAAGTCCAGTTCTTTCAGCAAATGTCGCTCGATCCTAACCAAATCGTTCTTCAGCTCTGTATATTTCTGTTGTGAAAATAAGACAGAAAGAACAGCATATATAAGCAAAAAACGACATCTACGGTGATGCAGTATAAATTCAAGAATGAGAAACCTTTAGCGATGACATAACATCAAACAAAAAAAAGCGGAATAACTAAATGATCTAACCCATGCCAATCAAATGCATATGCATAGAGATTACATAATTTGATAAGTGACATTACTGAACTCAGAATTCAAACCCCAAAAGAAGCAAAGCAAAGTAGAGAGAAGATAATTTAACCTTGGAAAAGACATCCAATAGATCTATTGGCAAGATTTCCCCTTCTACATTCATTCCATTCTGTGGAAGACAATGATTAGGTGCTTTGGTTTTTTTGGGTCATTCCTCCAACTTCGAAGCTAACCACACACAGCTTGCAGCAACCCTCTATGAATTAACAAAAAAATCCAGTTTATCATGGTAACAAAACAAAGACATTAAACGATTGCTTAAGAGATAAAAAACAAAAACAAAAAAAGAGTAGATTTTTAAGGTGAAGCTTAAGGTACAGATGCAAACCTTCACGCTAAAGACCTGTTGCAGTAGAACCAATGGAAAAGGACCTGCACTGCGATCTTAATAGTTAAGGAACTCACAAGAAGAAACTTGGAGACCCACAGGTGCAAAGCTGATGTATGCTGTGCCACAGATAATTCTTTGAAATCACTTCTAATTGATCAACAAACAACGAAATTTTCACAATTACAGGGAAAAGGATACCGTCTTAAGAAGAATGCCGCTCTCTTGGATGAGGGCTCATCTTTTCTCGATGGCGGACTCCTCACCGGTGAGGTAGAAGGTGTCGACTGCACTATACACCATCCTACCCAAATGAACACATTCAACAACTAGAACTTTTGGCGACGTTGCAAGATCAAACTAAAACGCAGGTCCCCGATCTAGAATCACCCAACGACTTGAAACCTAGGAGTTCCCCAGTTCATCGAATAGGGAAAAAAAAAAGGGGTGGAGGTCCATTTTTCAGGAGATGATTGGTACACAATTCAGGGTTTTCGATGAGATGTAAACCCTCACAAGCCATCCAATCCGACGAGAAACGAAAAGGGCAAAAGGAGCGGAAGGAGATGGTGGCGGCCGTGGCCGCGGCCGGGGAGGAGGCGCGAATTGGATCGGACTGGGCTATATCGGAACCGGGTTTATGCCCGCGACCCGTGATACTTATACACGTCAACCACGGTCATTACTGTAATCGCGGGTCCATATTGCTCGCCGAGCCCATCCGATATAAGTCTTTTGAGGACTTCTTTTAGCTTTGGTATCAGTTTCTCTGCTTTATTTCTAACTCTTTTTGTTAGTAACTGGAGTTTATGTGGTGATCGAGGATTTAACATGACTCAGTTAGGCCCAAATGCGTAAGATAGTTTACGTCGGTTGAGAATAGGTAGGATACTCAGGAGAGATCGGTTGAGTATGCTCGAGAGTGCGTCTTGGGTTCTTCATTCTCGAGGTCTGTCGAGGGATACTGCACAAAGGTCTCATCGGGGTGAGGACACCCGATGTGATCCATCTGATGATCAAGTTAATGTCCCGATCGAGACGATTTGAAAGTACAATATTCTAAGTTAAAGAGTCTAAGAGAGGCTCATGAGCTATTCTCAAAGATGACTTTTATACCTGCGAGTCTGATGATAGTCATACCAGGTTTTTTAACACTGGCGATATCCTCAACTAACTCAACCGTACGGTGTCGCATCGGTCATTGTCCCTATTCGTTCTTGAGGTCACGATCGACGATAACTATGCTAGGTCAATTGACAATGTCAAATTAGTTGATACTGTATTAGGTCGCTCGCGATATGCTAAGTGACAAAGTGTTTGAAAAGGACTGAGATGGTCAAAGTGATGTGACGACTGATGTATGTGAGGTTACCGGGTAGACCCTTTATTTAACCTATCATATTAAAATTTTTTATTAAGATTCTTAGACTTCTATTTATGAAATTGAAATATTAATTTTTTTATATAGGATTAAAAACGAAGAGAAAGAGATTTTATTATAACATCCAAGTTAAATGTTTAGTTTTGCTTTTAACATAATTTTTGAAAGTATAAAAATAAAAATACTAAAGATAACTGATAACGAGAAATAATATATAATTAATCTAAGAAAGAGAGAGAGAGAGAGAGAGAGAGAGGAGAGACTAAATGAGACCCATCAAAGAGATAGAGATTGAGATAGATGCATATTATATTATTTTCTTCTCTCTTTTTTTTTTGGATGGAGATGTGCTAAAATTTTTATGTTAGGAACTTAATGTATTTTTTTTTATCACTATCCTAGACATCGGATCATGTGCTCATAGGGTTCGGAATCCATTGTATTGAGATATCGTGATGCTTACTATCCATTACTTTTTTATATTATGTTTTGACATATGATGAGATGTCACATATTCTATTCTCACCAACACCTAATCAACTTATTTGATGTTCTACCTTCCAACTTATTTTTTTAATCAAGAATTTAAACTCTCCTCTTTTTTCTTTTTTTTTTTGGGTGTGATGATTTTTTTTTTTTTAAGACAGGGTTTGATATATTGAAGTGGTACCTAAAATAATAAAAAAATCAAAAGACAAACAAATCATGATGTGATTGGGAACCTTTTGTCAGTGTTATTTCCTGTATAACACAAATATAATAAGACACGGATTACTTTTGTGTTGTTTATTAAAAACATTGCATCACTTTCTTGCCGACAAATTGAGACCCAAACAGAGCTGCAATTGGTGAAGTTGAGATTAAAATTAAAAAAAAACAAATGTAGGATCGATTATTTCAGATAGTCTTTACTCGACTTTTTAATGAATGTATACAAATTAGTGAATCCATATTTGTTTTGGATTTGGATTTAAACACCTGCATAGTTTGTTGGATTCCAACTCACAAACTAATAAATAAATATTTTAAATTAAATTATCATTAAATATCAAGAGCTTAATATTATAAATAAATAATTTATATTAATTTATAAATTGATAAGTCATCATTTGGTGTCGTCGACGTATACACGAAGTCTCACGAGAAATTATTTACTTTGGATAAGCCCATACGATTTTGCTCACATCAAAAGGGCAAACTCGTGTGAGCTCACATAAAGAGGATAATTCATCGCGAGCCCTCACGCTCGCATCTAAGAATAAATGTCAATCATAGTTACATTAACCTGACTTAGTTTGACTCCACATGCCCAAGAAATCTTTAGATGTAATTGAGAGGATCTGAAGTATCCAAACCGATATCGATTCGCACAAAATTCAAGTATAACCAAAGGTTCGTAATATGATTTCTTTGATATTTAAGTTAGTAACAAAATAGGTAAAAAGAATATACCACATTAGTTTCCCTTTTAGAATTGATCTAATTGGAAATAATATTTTGATATTAGTGTTTTTTTATTTGATCTATATTCATATATATAGTCAACGTTGACTCGGCTTGTTTATCACATTTCCTTTTGAACAAATCGAATTAATAAATATATTGTATAAAATATTATTAAGCCGAAGACTGCACCTAATTATGTCATCCACTATGTGGATTAAATAGTCAACACCTCAATCGTTAGGGCAGATCTGACCTACTCTTTAGCATACTTGGCTATATGATTTGAGTTAGATTGATAGTTAGGATTAGATATAATATAAAAGACTAAATTACCACATTTAATCCATGCCATTTGAGACTGTGTCTTCACCTCTCGTCTCTATCTTTAATCCTTTCTGTGTCTTCCTCTCTATTATTTCAGTCATCAAAGCTATCTATCTGCACACCTTTTTCTTCTTTGCTATCCATACAAAGCAACAAAGAAGAAGATAATGAACTTTATGGAATCTAAGCAAGAAAAGAGGAGGCGTTGATTCTCCAACACAATAAATTATTTCTTCTTCCTTCGTCTTCTTCCTCACATCTCCGTTGGGTTGACAGCAGAAAGAGCTCACGGGTAGCCATGGGCGAGGCAGGCTTCCCAGAACAGCCTATCGCTCTCGGCGTCCGCCATCGCCGCCTGAGAGCCGGTCACGCCCGAGGCCGACCCATTCGCTCCCTTTTGGTCGCAGCCGACGACGACATCCGCCACCACCTCGTACTGCGACGCGTACTCCGCCAGCCACCCACTCCACGACATGCACCTCTCGTCGGCTTCTCGCTCGGCAGCACCACCTTCGTCGTCGCCACCGCCGCAGCCGCTGGAGGACTCCGCGTCGTCGCTGTCGTACGCCGCCGCGATCCCTATCGCCATGGCGTCGTCGACCTCCGAGTCACCGCTCACCTCCCACGTCTCATCATCCGGACGACGCCAGTCCATGCACTCTACCGGCCGCTGTTCTCCGGTGGGAGTTGTCTCTCTCCAAACATATATGGTTGAAGAACTCACTACATTCTTATACTATATGCTCATCTGCCGAACAATGACATCAACGTGTCCTATATATATATATATATATATATAGGGTTTTTTGAGGGGATCTTTTACTGTTATATATATATATATATATATATATATATATATATATATATATATATATATATATATATATATGTAGGATTTTTTGAGGGGATCTTTTACTGTGGGTAACGTGGGGAACGGGGCGGGAGGGGCACGTGTCCGTGGGCAAGGGACTGATGACGTCAAAGTAGAACGAGGGTGGGAGTGGAGGGACCGGCGATGCCCCGTTCTTCCGGTCGCTGTCAGGCCCATCTTTTTTTATCTACTTTGACCTGAGAGACGGAAGGAGAGAGCTGAGATTTCTAGAAAGAAGACTATAAGTATTCAAATTAGTTAATTAATTATTTGATATTATTTTTTTCCTGAAAATAATTTGATATCTAAAATTTTAAGGACAAATTTTGGGAAAAAAATATATCTAAAATATATTTTTCCTTAAAATAATCCAATATATATATATATATTGGATTTTTGGATAAATTTTGGGAAATAAAGTATTTTTATAAATGTCATAAATATATTATGTTTAAAGTATTTTTTATTGCATTATAATATTTTCAAATACTAGAAATCTATAATACAATACAAAAATACTATAGCATACTAATCTTATATTCAATAATATAAAGAAATATTGTAATATCTTTTAGTAGAGAATTTTATGCTGTAATATTTATGGAGGAAAAAAAAGATCTTAATGCACGCTTTTTACTATTTTTAATTATAATTTTTATGGCGTAAAGACCGGGTTGCAAGTACGACTCGGAGGCTAATCGATAGACGAGTTATTGACTTTGATCAATCGAAAACAAACGCTGTGTTCATTTGAATCGGTTTGCTGAGGTCTTCTCCTCCAAAGATTCAACTCATGCACACATCACCTCCTTTTTTTTTTTCTCTCTCTCTCTCTCTCTGATAGGAAGTGATTACTTGTTTACATGCGGTGAATGCGTCAACGCGTTTGACTTTGGAAACAGCGTAGAGGGAATGGAGTCGGGAAACTACGCCCATTTGCACCACCGTACAAAACCGAGTACAGAGCCCGCACGCCAACATTTCCACTACCCACGTAGGATGTCAATTTGTACTGGAATTCTGGTCAACCATTCCCATAGTCAACGCATGCTGCATCCACCAACTTAGTTGCCCTTTCACATGAAGTCTCATTGTGATGTTATTGAGATGTCAACCTCCCTGACATTGTGAAGTGTATATATATATATATATATCTTTTCATATAAATTGATTAATCGTCACATTAATCCGTATCGGTTCGTTTAGAAGCTTAAGCATTCGTATACCTAATAATGCTTATTAGTTATTAGAATACTCAGTAGACAATAATTATTGATGTAACATTGTTGTTGTATTTTGTGTCATAGACATGGAGTACACGATTAAACCTGTGTACGTAGGGTCGACTTGATGGGATTCGGAAATTCGGGGAAGCTCGACGGGGCATATGGGCTTCGTGAAGTTGCGGCTCCTCGGGTCAGGGGGCCGACCAGGTCAATTTTGAGAGGTGTCTAGGATCTACAATAAGGCCTTCGTCGGGGAGGGGGTGTGTGTTGGATGAGGTCCTTCCGACGGGGTTAAGTTGGTGTTTGGAGGTGGAGATTCTGATCGGGGTTCTTAAGGTCTCGAACGATTTTGAGAAGAAGAGATCGGAAGTCATAAAAGGATCCTCTTTGTAGGCTATAGTAAAATATATTTATATGTATCGGGCAAAAAGATGTCATACTATAGTATTTAATGGGTGCAGTGTCTTCGGTCGAACTATAGGTACGACCCTGCATAGAGCGGCGATGCTTTTATCGGTTTCCAAGGTCTTGATTGATGGGGCCGATAACCATGAGTACGATCTCCAGAATAGCCGATGTGATCTTTGGTCGGGGGTGTCTGGATTATCGAATTTATCAAGGTGGTCATCCACGTAGTCTTCGGGCTGATGTATTTAGATTAATTGGTCGAAACGATGTGACTGTAGACATGGCCCTTGATATGATATAATGAGGTGAGACTGAGGAACCTAATGTTTATCTTATTAAACACAAAAATAAATCTATTGAAACTAGAAAATAATTAGAAACAAAATAATTCAAGGAGAGTTTATCAATTTTAAAGGGAATCAAAATTTACCAAAGAGGGGATTTGATTTTGGTTCTTTTATCTTTTGAGAATCGTAACTAATAATTTTTTAATGGTTTTAATTTCGATTCGAGCAAGTCGTTCTAGAAAAAAAAAAGAATGATTCTAATTTTTTTATTATTTTAAATTATTAATAATTATAAATTAAAAGTGAAAAAAAAAAGAAAAAAAGAAGAGAGAAAGGGACCGCCGGTTTCAGTGGTGAGCTCTATGTGGAAGAATAAATGTAAAGTTGCTTTGAGAGAGAGCCACTGCAGTCGTCAATGGTGGTGCGGAGAAGGCGGTTTGGGTGCAAAACTTGTACTGATGAAGTCATGCATCTCTGCAGCGAAAAGAAAGAAGATGGAGAGAGAAACTTGAGCTTGTGATGAGATTACAGTAAGGTGACTGTTCTAAGGGTATCCGGAAGCCAAACAAGTCTCCCAGAAGAGCCTGTTCTCTTCCACAGGATCCACCACACCTTCTTCTTTTTCTTCTTCTTCTTCCTCCTCCTCCTCCCTTCCCCTCGCAGTCACCACAGCTTCATCGCCCTCACCAACTTCTTCTTCTTCTTCTTCTTTATCGTCGTCGATGGCATGAGTGTCAAGGCAGCAGCACGACTCTTGGTCATCGTCGTCCCCGTCGAAGACAGCGTGATCGTCGCTGGGGGGACCTAAGCTGGTCTCGGAGTCGCCGGAGGCCTCCACTGCCGGGAAGACCTGAGCTCCGTCAGGCGTTGGACATCCATTGCCGCCTGGTGCGGAGGTCGTAGCTTGATCTGGAGCCGCTGCTGCCATCGTCCGACCACCGTGCATACGAGAGAGAGAGAGAGAGAGAGAGAGAGAGAGAGAGAGAGAGAGAGAGACTTTTGCATCATTAGATGGTCGGCTGACCTCCCCACAGTCCCCACTTCGACAAGAAAATAAATTTTTACACCTAAATTATTAATAGTGTGTTACTGTAATAGACTTGTTAAAAATTAATGATTCAAAACTTCACCTACTTACTAAACGTTAATAATTCGGCACTTTATCTTAAAAATATTATACATTAATTATTGATAGTTGTGTGTGACTCATTTATTAAAAGTTAAAGAGTTCAATTTTTTTTTTTTTCATGCAAGGGCCCACTCACAAAGAAACATCACATCACCTTATATATATATATATATATATAGAGAGAGAGAGAGAGAGAGAGAGAGAGAGAGAAAAGGGTGGTGGGCGCATGCAAGAATAATAAGGGACGAAGCTTTTGAATGCTTCTAGAAGAAGAGGTGGCCTTTCTTCTAGAAGGATAGGTCAACATCGTCCTATACGTCCATTTCTAACCCAACACGTCAAGTTGGATGAGTTGATTGGAAAAAGTATACGCTTTCTTAAAGACGATAGGAAGCACTCAATCCTATGCTCGGAATCCTTATTTCTTATGTGTTGGAGCCATTTAATATTTGGTTGATTATATATTATGATTATTTTTCCTTAAAGAAATATATTTTATAAGAACTCTTGCATGAGGAGATTAATAATATCAGATGATGATGATGATGAGATAGTTAAAAGATAAATGAAGAGATTGAGATGCCTTTGTTGATTGCTAGTGGTCAGGGAAATAATATCTAGAATGAAAAATATTTAAATAATATTTTTTATTTTTATTGTGATTGATTTAGTAGATTTTGTTGCTGTTGGGATCGCCTCGCAACGTAGGATGATGAATCACCCTGATGAGGTCTTCCGTATGCGAAAGCTCGCTTTCATGCTTCGGTGACGTGGTAGCTCGATCCCGATCTCTGATCATCGGATGGCGATGCGTCCTCCTAAAAAAGACCCTGACCGAGCTGTTTGTGCTCGGCCGAGCCTCTCCGATGATCAAGTCAGGGGTTGGAGTGATTGAATGGAGAGGTATGGTTTGAGTTTCTTTTTTATTTTTCCTCCCTTTGGCCAACCGTAGTCTAGGGGCATTTATACATGTGTAGGCAAGCTCATTATACGTGGGCCATGTTGTCGCTACAATGCCTGATATGTCGCCAACCACCCATTATCAGGGACATTGTTCACTGGTCGACCTATTGCGTCTGCCCTGTCATGCTGTTAGCCGCCTATTGTCAGGGGTCAGGAGTACTATTAATCGATCGGCCTGACACGTCTGCCTTATCATGCCACCGATCGTCTGTGTCAGGGGCACTATTAGATGGTCGGCCTGGCACGTATGCTTTGCCATGATGCCCATTGCCTATTGTCAGGGGGAACAGTTAGCTAGTTGCGGGACTTTCAATTGATCCACCGAGATTGGGTTGGGAGCCCGACGCACGCTCGACGTGGCGTGGTCGAGGTGGGGGCACGATGTTCATGGCCTCGTTTTGTACTGACCACTATTTGACCCCATTAGTTGGGATTGAAATTTTATTTTTTATTTTTATTTTTATATGATAATCATATATTGAATTACATAAGCGATTGAAATCAATCCATATATATATAAAATCAATTTATTATTTTCTTTTTTTATTACATATTTCACATATATTTTCCATCTTAGATTAATTAACTATAATCGAGTCGTATAGATGTTTATATTTTTTTCTCCTTCCACCACAATTTGAATGGCATATGGAAATGCATATAATATTATCAATATATACTTAATATTATTTGATTTGATTTTTGGTGACACAAAATAGGTTCGAGCGCACAAATAAGTGATTTTTTTTTTCTTTTCACAAAGGGATAAGTGATAAAAACGAGATTCGAACCCAAAATATTATGATAAATGATTAATATCTTAAGCTAAGCTAAGGTAGCTCTATAAAATTTCATTGGTATTTTATAATAATATTCTTAATATTATTTTTTATCATACGATGCCCTCCATATTCGTTTTTTACTTAAGGATATATCTTTTTTGCTTAGACAAAAATACCCTCACTACTTACCTAATTGACTTGATTATACATGTTATTAAAAAATTCTTAATTTTGAGAGTTAATTATCCTAAAATTTATATAAAAATAAAAAAAATACTAATCATCTTAAACTTATGTTCTAATAATGATTCTAATATTACTAATATCAAATATTTTATTTTTAAAATTTTATAATAAATTAATTATCTATTTTTTTGAATAATATGTGTTAATAAAAAAATCATCATTTTTTAAAAACGAAATGAGCAACATAATCATCCGATAAAAAGTTAATATTGAAGATTTTTTTCCAACTATAATATTTCATATTTTCTGAAAATTTATATTATGATTCTATCTCTTCTTCTGTACTTACAATCGACCCAATCTGATTTAAAAATTAGTCGTCTCTATCCAAAGAGCGAGAATAAGAGGCTGATTAGATTCGCGTGGGCGGCTGCAGTATTAAAGGATAAAAAGTAACTAATACCTTTTGAGTTCTTTCTTTCTTCTCCCTTTTCCAATCCAATCCAAGTCAAAAAGAACAAAATGATGTAACAAATGATAGACTTGGAGCAACTTTTTTTCTTTTGTCCAACTATATATATTAACGCTAAAGACCATCAAGCAATTTAAATAAATCCAAAATTTTGATGACTAATATTGCTAGATGATCCGTCATGTTTGAGAAGCCAACACCACGTGATTTAGCCTGCACGCACAGGATCAACTCAACAAGATTTGGAGCTTGAGGAAGATGCGAGACATCCACTGGCTCAGAGATGTTTTGGTTATTGAGGAGGCTCCTCCCCCGTCCCGTGATCGGGTATATACAATAAAAGACCTTCATCGGGGGAAAGTCCTCCTAACGAGACCCATTCGATGACTAAGTTAGTCTTTTATATGAGAGTGTCTTCGGCACCCGTCCGACGTCAAAACTTTCTTTTGTATATATTCTGATAGAGTTTTCACCTTTTTCCATCCTCTTCCTAAGAGCCCCACAGGGGGTAGCTCTTATACATCTCCATCGACGGCCAATTGTCACTCCCTTTTCATCATTGCTCTGGAGTCTTTTGTCGGAGCGTTTAATATCGCAGATATCGCCGTCAGCTGTGTGCACTATGGACGAGCGTGTAGTATATCGTTTTAGCCCTGCTGCCATATGATCTCACATGATTTCTTGAGATTTGCTGGCGATTGTATGATGCCCTATGATAATACATATTGGGCTCGTTGTAGCATGTCGTTCACGTATATCAAAGGACCTATTGCTCGTCCCGTCAGCTGATCTTAGTCCAAGTTGCAGGTGTTTATGCTATGTCGGTCGATCAAAGAGAGGGTCCATTATTACCCCTATCAACAATCAATCTTTTTAATAACTTGGATGGGATAAGTAACATAACAACTAACTAAACTTTGAATCATTAACTTCTACTCATTTATTTAACTAATATCTCATTTTCTAGTATAGATCTAAATCACGATATTATATTTACTACTATTAGTATAAAAAACATATATTTAGTAGAACGAGCTCGTAGTTAACATTCAAGTTAGTGTTCGATCAATTATAAACGAGGGTCTTACTTTTTAAGATTTTAGAAATATTTTATTAAAAAATATCTTTAACATAAGTTTCATAAATTGAACATACTTTGAGTCATGATTTTATCACTAATTCCATACTCGAATACATCTAAGTTAATGCTTAACTTAATAAATATAAGTTAAATATCGAAAAGATTTTATTAAAAATATCTTTAATATAAGTTTTGTAGATCGAGCACACTTTTGACTCATGATTTTTGAACATCACTTATGTCTAAGTTGATGCATAGCTCAATAAATATTAAATCATACTTATAAGGAAGTGGTCGATCGGGCTAACCATAGAAAATATTATAGTTATCGAGGATCTAATACTAAACTATTTGAAGGTAAAAAGATAGCTCGGACTCTCAATTTTAAATCTTATTTGGATCGATTAAATTCATTAACAATACGATATGTATATATATATATATATATATATATATATATATATATATATATATATATATATATATATATACAAAGGTCACAATACATACATAGGCTCAACGCAAGCCCACCACAAGATCCAATATTCCATTGTCATTAATGTCTTATTACATGAGATCAAATGGGGTCACTCACACTCAATATATATAAGAACACAAGCACGATTAAGAGGGGATACATAAATATACATAATGTGTAAAGATGCAATGCATTAGAATTGAAGTATCAACTCGACCAAAATGGTTGCTTATGATTCAGCCCAATCGTGTCTCGTCGTAGGCTAAAATCGATCGATTCGACTTTCGAATTGGACTCTTTGATGATTCTAAAATCGAAACCGTCAATTCCGATCTAATTTTCTCAAATTGAAGTCGATGATTCTAAATCGAGGTCAACGGTGACGATCATGCTTCTTTCGCTCAGGTCATGCGATGATCATCCACCAAGTAGGACTATTTTTTTTTTTTTTGGGTGGGGGTAGGGGGGGTAATTGGACACCTTTTGGTTGAGCAATCCAAATCGAGTATGATGTCAACAACATAACATTTTAAATGGTGTGTCGTAGTTTACAGATCAAACATCGCCATCCATCTTTATGGCCATCAACATCGAGCGAGCTACGTACTCGTCCCCTTCTGTACAGTAAGCGTAGGTTGACAGAATCCACACATTTAAGTGGTGGTGGCGGCGGCGGTGGTCCTCATCACTGTTGGTGGTGAGCATGCATGCATGCATGCATGACTGCAACTAAAAGTTTGGAGTTGTATGCCTATGATTGATGAGTTTGACTTCACTACCAAATAAGTGCAGGCCACATTAATTTGTTTTTTTGAATCCATTTTTTTAATTCCTTGGACGATCAACAACCAGAAAAAAAAGAAGAATAAAAAAACAGTACCCATACATCAACTTCAAATGATTTGAGTTGCAGCAACCTTCACTTTTCTGGCTGTAAAAAGTTTCAATTCTTTGGTGCCTTTTCGATGTTTCGAATCTTTAGGGCTTCTCTGATCCAACTACAAATTTATCGATGTATGTTGAAGTATATTGTCGATGTCTTGTTCTTACGCTTACGCTAACAAAAGTCTTACGAGGCTATCGATATGTTCGTATATAAGATGGTTGAAAAAAAAAAAATTTACACATGTTTTGAATCTCTGTAGTTTCAATGATTCGATCGTAGATTTATCGATGTCGAAGGTTTCCGTTCGTGTCTTGTTCTTATGCTCGTGCAACAAAGACAAGAGACGATTCGATAACCTCTTATGATATTCGAAATTGATATGTCCTCGTTTCGATATTCAATTCGACGTGAGCTATCGATATCTCGTCAATTATAACACGGGCAGAACCGATCGTATTAGGCTTTGATGTAACCATAATTCTAATGTCTCATTCTAATGCTTGTATTACGAAAGATTTACATTCGAGACGAGATAAGAGAGAAATCAATCGTTTTTATATCATAATACAAATTAATTTTTATGCTCGCTCACAATGCTAAAAGATCATAAATACTTTGGAAAAATTAGGTCATGAATGTTCATACCAACCGAATCTTTGAGATCTACCGGAGATAACACTATGATCTTTGTGAAAAGAGACAACACAGTGATGTAAGAAGCCTTTCATCTGGATGAATCAATGATGATGTACTCGGTTTGACATCATCGTGCCGACGGTCGAGATCGTTTCCTCCAACCCCATCGACCGATCCGAGCCGTCCAATCCCCTGTCGCATGGAAACAAACCCACCTCGGGACGGTCGCATCGTACCCGTGACGTCACTTTGAGGGCAGTTTGGGAATTAGGCCGCAAAAAATAATAAAATTGTGTGGATTATAATGATGATTTATTATTATTAGCTGTTAATTGTGTGGATTAGAGATCTCAGTATTAATTTAGATGGAACAAATGCGGGGGAAAAAATAATAAAATAATAAATAGTAATATATTTTTTATTTCCTTCACGCCGTGGACCACTTTTTTTATCTCACTCCTATGGTCCAAAAGATTCCCCCACCAATCACAGAACCCATCTCTGCCGTCCGATCCCTGCACGGATTACGAGGACCCCACCCACCTCCGTACACTTCGGCTCCTCGTGTCCTCCACCGACTTCTCCCACGCACCCTCACTCCGTCTCCCCGGATATCGTTTCCCCGTTTCTCCGGGCTCTCCGTCCTCTTTTGGAGGTTCTCGCAGGTACTATACTCTCTCGTTTCCCGCTTTTCACGATTCCCTGTTTTGGCGTTTCTCGCTGGTGGGGGCCGGGGGGGGGGGTACACGTACGCACTCCTCCCCACCCTCGGCTCGGCGTCGTCGCCATGTGGGTAGAGGACGCCGACCGCGACTCTGTACCGAACGCATCGGACGGATGGGATCTGTCCACGGAAACGTCGGGACCGTCCATCGCGAGAACCGAGCTCGCTTCAAAGCCAGGAGAGGGCGCCTCCCCGAATCGGAGCTCGTCTCATCGCTTCCCCATGGTGGGGTTCCGGACGGGCCGTCGCGTCCCCGGGCTCTCCGCCGTTGGATCGTAGCGTCGGCGGAGGAGGAGCTCAGATCGGACGGCGGAAATGGTGAGGGGCTTCGGAGGGGCGGCGGCGTTCCCCGACGAGGTGTGGGAGCTCGTGTTCTCCTTCCTCGCGGCGGACGCCGACCGGAACGCGGTGGCGCTGGTGTGCCGCGGGTGGCACCGGATCGAGCGGCGGTCGCGGCGGCGGGTCTTCGTTGGGAACTGCTACGCGGTGGCGCCCGCCGCGGCGGTGCGGCGGTTCCCGGAGGTGAGGGCGGCCGCGATCAAGGGGAAGCCCCACTTCGCGGACTTCAACCTCGTACCCACTGACTGCGGCGGCGGGGCGGAGGCGTGGGTCGAGGCGATGGCGGGAGGGTGGCCGCATCTGGAGGAGCTGCGCCTCAAGAGGATGGTCGTCTCCGATGACTGCCTCGAGCTCATCGCCCGGTCATTCAAGAACTTCGGGGTACTGTCTCTCGTCTCCTGCGACGGTTTCAGCACCGCCGGACTTGCGGCCATCGCCGCCAACTGCAGGTCGGACTACTACTTCCTCTTCTCACTCCCTTTGTTTGCTAGCTTTGGGCGTAGATTTGGTACTTTTGATGATAGAAATATTAGTAATTGCTGCGGATTTTGGATAAAAAATTAGTATTTATGTTTCCATTTTGCTAAATCACGCAGGAAAAAAATATACTAGTCCGAGAACTCGATTCTTGTGTTGCCTTTAGTGTTTTTCGTGGTCAAAATTTTCGATTTGTTCTATTATTTTTGTCCTTCGTTGGATTCAGCTTGCAAGAGCAAGGATGTGATAGTTCTTTCGGTAATCTGCTTGAGGAGATGGTCAATTATAGAACGCAACAATGTTCCTTTGAACACCGTTTCTGTCATTTTGATTGACTGCGTTTAATCTTCCTTGGGAACACCGAGCCGGGAGGTTTTCAGATCCATAAGCTTTGGTAATGAAAAGGGTCAGCATGGACTTTAGTAGTAGTGAGTTGCTCAATTTGGAAAGCATTGATAAGGATGATGTCCAGACAAAAAAAAAAAAAAATTTGAAGGACAAACATTTCCTTTTCACCTTCAGATTTCTCTATGATGGGTGCTCTCTATTTAGGGAAATATCCTCTTCTGGTTAAAGTAGAAAAAGCAGGGATTGCTTGTGCTTGCACATTAAACACTGACTATGAGAAAACTGTTGTCATCGTTGGTTCTGTTGGCATTTTGTTTTCTTGCCATCCTTGCATCCTTGTTCTAGTTATGTTGTGTGTTTTGTTCCTGAAACCTATTTGCTGCTTTCTTTGATCTCTTAGACTGCTTCGCAATTGCCAATAGATTTCTCTTGGCTATTTTCATCCATTTCCTCTAACTTGTTTGTTTATGAGACTGGTAAAATTCGTATAGAGTTGGTATGTTTCCCAGATTGAGATAATGTTTAACAAAAATAAACATTAAAGATAAGCAGGATTTTCTTTTTTAAGTTGAACTTAGCATGAGAGCTGAATCGTGAAAGGGATTCCACGGACTGGAATATCTTAAACTTCATTTCGAGGCTTGCACGCTTCAGAAGTATAAGTTAACACTCTTGGTCCTTTGAGAAACTGTTGATATTAAAGAGAATTATGGGGAAAGTATACAGTGGTATATCGATGTGATAAAAAAGGGTAACGTGAGTTATGCCATGGACAAGGGATGCTTACCATCTTCGATGCATTAAAGGATCGGAAACTGAATATATCTCCAAGAAAACAGAAATGGTTTAGATGTGTTTTCGATGTGACCATCTTTCAGGATAAGACAGCATCTTCTTCCTTGATCATTATTTTTGTGAATAAATGTTTTCACGTGGGCATTTTCTTCTTGCATCAATATATTTGCTCCCATGACCATTGAATTACAAGTCTTATTCCTCTTGAACAATTTTGATTTTCTCTGTACTATTAGTGGTGCGATTTCTTCTGGGTCCTTCCCACTTCCTTTGCAATGCTGATAATCTCGTACTTTTTCTTCTTGGTTGGACTCCATTCTTCACTGCTTCTCTTGGCGATGCTATTAATCTTCTCCTTTGTCCTTCTTAGTTAGGCTCTGTCCTTACTTCTCTCAGTGATGCTATGTGAATTTTCTCCTTTTTTTCTTCTTGGTTATATTCCCTCTTCCCACTCCCTTTGGCAGCCCAATCCTTTGTTTGATTTCTCTCCCTTGTCCTTGCTTTTGCCCACAATGAGGTCATGCCTGAAATTGACTAGGTTCTGTTCATCTCCTTGGGTGCTTCACCAGTTCATACATCAGTGGGATTGGAGGTGGCAGTGTTGGTTTTCGTTGCTAGTGAGGGTGTGAACGAGTAATGAGAAGTCTGTTGTGGCAGCAGGTGGCATATGTTGTGTTCCAAAGATGAGTGGGTTACAAGTAAGGAGAACAACGATCAACCAGTAGAATTAGTTGTAATATTCCATGTTGGAGAGAGAACACAAACAGAGGTTGACTGCACAGAGATGGGAAGAAGAGAGGAGTAAAAAGAGAGAGTCATGTGCATGACAGGCACAGTTTACTTGTTTGGTAGGCTTACCTTCACGAGTGAAGGTGGAAGGAGGGCTTCACTTGGAGACGAAATACAATAGCAGTGATAGCCCCCAAGACAAAAGTTTCTCAAGAATATTACACTCTCAGAAAGCCCCTGAAGGCCCAAATTTAAGATCTAGTAGAAAATAAATTTAATTTCCTGGCTCTAAAAGTTAACATGTACATGTATACATACATATATGGATTGTACAGACTGCCCCTTGTTTTTATGCTGCTGAGTTCAGCAGATATAACTTACCTTCAGTACGATAGAGCTAATAACTGAAAGAAAAACAGCAAAACTATTTTTTGTTGGTGAACTATTGACATTCTCCTTTTAATGAAATATAGAAGGCTGAAAGTTGTAATATTCTTTTCATATTATTTTATACGAAAACCTGCCTAGGTGTTTTTGCACTTAAAGTGGGCTGTACTTTTGGAAATTGCATGTAAAGGAGTTCTTTTTTTTACTTCATCTTCTACTGCTACTTCTATGTCAGATTGAGTTACTTGTCATAAGTTAACTTAACATTTTTAGTTAAGGTAGAACACTACCTACATTCATGAATTTAGCCAAATTTAATGATCAGTTTTCTTGTCATCTTTCTAGTCACTAACAATCTACTTGCATTGTAGCGATAATAACAATTCTCATCTCTTGTTTTCGAAGTATCAAAACTAAGTCTTTGTATATATCATCCATCCTCCTGATTGAGGAACCTAATTGACTGGATTATCTTTTTCTTGATAAATTTTTATCTTAACAGGAATCTGAGGGAGCTAGACCTGCATGAAAATGAAGTGGAGGATAATTGTCTAAATTGGATCAGCCATTTTCCTGAGTCATTTACTTCTTTGGTTTCTCTCAACATTGCATGCTTGGAAGGTGATATGAATACATCTGTTCTTGAATGTCTCATTAGCAGATGTCCGAATCTCAAAACTCTCAGACTCAACCATGCCATGCCTCTAGAAAAGCTTGTTAGTCTCCTACAGAGAGCTCCGCAGCTGGTGGACCTTGGAACTAGCAAGTTCTCGGCAGATCATCATCCAGAGCTTTTCTCCAAAGTTGAGTCAACCTTTGCTGGCTTTAAACATCTGAAGAGCCTATCAGGTATTTGGGAAGCTGGTCCAGCATACCTTCCAGCAATCTATTCCGTCTGTGAGAGTCTTACATCCCTGAACCTGTACTATGCCACCATACAGAGCCCGGAGCTCTTAAAATTAGTCAGCGAGTGCAAAAATCTGCAACGATTATGGGTATATATCCATCTTTCAGTCTCTCATATATCAGGGGTAGCAACTACATCTCTCTCATATGCTAGCTCACTCATCTAATGATAGGGCCTGGCTCGTATAGCTGGCATGTCTTTTCCATTTACTTGTATGGTTCATCTTTTCTATGCTGGCATCTTTTTTCTCATCTATTGAGCACTGACAAAAGCTTCATGATGAACTTAGATCAAGTCCGCGATTGTTTTGTTTTCTTATGCTGCTTTCATCTTTGATATGGGAATAGATTTCATTAGCAGATGTCACTCAGTATTTTAGGAAGAATTCTGGACGGCCACCATTAGTTTATTCGCTCTCTTGTGTTTTTGGCCATGCTAGTTGTCCCAAATATATGCTTACCAAGAAGAAACCTATTTTGTTCAGGTGATGGACTTAATCGAGGACAATGGCCTAATTGCTGTGGCATCATCATGCAAGCTCCTTCAAGAACTGCGAGTATTCCCTTCTGATCCATATGGTGTGGCACCACCCATCTCTCTTACAGAACATGGCCTTGTTGCGATCTCTGCCGGTTGCCTGATGCTCCACTCTGTTCTCTATTTTTGTCGGCAAATGACTAATGCTGCCCTCCTTACTATTGCTAACAACCGTCCCAACCTCACATGCTTCCGTCTGTGCATCATCGACCCGCACACTCCGGATTATATTAGTCAAGAACCTTTAGATGCTGGCTTCAGTGCCATTGTTGAATCCTGCAAAGACCTGCGGCGTCTCTCCTTATCTGGTCTCCTCACTGACCGTGTGTTTAAGTCAATTGGGGCCTCAGCAAATCGTCTTGAGATGCTCTCAGTTGCTTTTGCTGGTGATAGTGATGTGGGTCTTCACTACATTCTCTCTGGTTGCAAGAACTTGCGCAAGCTGGAAATTAGGGACTGCCCATTTGGGGACAAGGCTTTGTTGGACAATGCTTCGAAACTGGAGACAATGCGATCCCTTTGGATGTCATCATGCTCTGTGACCTTGGGGGCGTGCAGACAGCTAGCACAGAAGATGCCACGACTTAACGTGGAGGTCATCGATGAGAGGAGAGGAAGGCCGTTGGAGTCGTGGCCTGATGATTTCCCCGTCGAGAAGCTCTACATCTATCGGACGGTTGCAGGTCCAAGATCAGACACTCCACCATGCGTTTGGACAGTTTAAGGTGACATCACATGGCATGGGGGGAGGGTATTGTGTTGTATCTCTTGGTTTGTCTTCTGCTTATTAATTTGTTTTCCATTAGTTGTGTGGTTCTTAGATTTCAGCAAAGACTTAAAGCTTCTGTTGTCAATAAGTTGTGGGACTGTATGATTTGTGGCAAGTTGTTGTAGGTCTCTTAGAGGTGTTTTTTGTTTTTAGGCTTTTGTTACCTCCATGCAGTATATTTGCAACTTCACACAGAACTCCTCTTATATTCACACTTCTTCAGATTTAGTTTACCTGATTGTGTGTTTAGGTGTAGCTAATAAATCATTGCAGTTAGATAATCCTGTCTTGGATGTGGTTCTTTAAGGAATGTGGGGATGGTTTCTCTTTTTTATAATCTTCATTGTGGTTTTTGCCCCTGAATTAAAGACAAATGCTAATGGAAATGCAGATATGGTCAATTACCAGGGATGTTAATCCACTGTGAGCTCAGGGAACATCAACAGGTCCTTTAAATTTCTTGGAGGACACAATTAATTGGAATAGAAAACCTTTGTCCACTTGTCCATGGGCCTGTAAATGCTGTACTTAGAAAGATGCTTAATATATTCTGTAATTAGGAAAGGTGAAAGTTAATTCCTATGAGTGGTATGACAAAAAAGTAGAGAGAGATCTAAAAAATGTTCTGTAAGAAACTATAAATTTAAATTTAAACACTCAATCTAATCAAGAATATAATTTTTGTACATCTCAAGATCTGTATTTATCAATGTTAAGCTAATCATCTTTGATACATCCCATCATTAAGTTCCACTGTAAACATCTCATATGCATGTCATGAAACCCAACATGTTTAGGTAAAGTAAGGTTCAATTAGGATTTAATAGGAAATTCCTATCATTTTGTTATCCATATCCCACTCTCATCAAAGTCAAAGGAGTCAACTTCCAATGCCTCATTCCATACAAAGAATTCACCAATATGATTGCCTTAAAATGATAAAAGAATGAAGCTGAATTGTAGTAGCATGGCAATTATGTATTGGCATGGAGATGGTCAATTATGCAAAGGACTTGACTGCCAAGGATTTGCTACTTAAAAGAACAAGAGAGGTATACAAACACTGTGCATGCTCTCCCTCCCTCTTACAGAGAAAGGTGGAATAGGATCCACCATGTCTGGAATTATGAACAGTAAAGAAGAACACAGCTCAAACAAGTTGGGAGAGAAGGTCTTAGGAAGTCCAGACAAATCACCATAGACAAAGCTTCCCTCTCAAAGTATCAGACACACACACACACACAGAAAAAGCAAACATCATCATGCAAAGAGGAAACAGATGTCACAGAAACCCAAAACAAAAGTGTAATTCTTCTCCATTTGATGAGGAAGAACAACTCTGAGCTTTTGTTTCTTTCTGACAATTGAAACCCCTAAACCATGGGAAGTAAAATAAATAAATAAATATATATATATATATATATTCTTCTTTTTTGCTGGGATAAATAAAGTGCATGCCTTCAAAGAAATCCTTTTGGTGGTCTTCATGGAAGAGAGCATGACCTTCTTGTGTAGGTGAGATTGAACCAGTTCAGTAGAAATCTGAACATGGGCATTGAAACCTGCATGGCACAAGCAATTTGCTTCCCCTAAAAAGATGATCACATTGACCTGATTAAGATATTGAAAAGCTTCCTGAGTCCAGGTTGGGCAGATGCCAAGGAATTGGAATGTTCTTATCCATCCTTCACCAGAAAGAATATTTATCTTTCTGGTCCATCTGCTTCCCTAATCATCATGCTTCATATTCTCTTCTAGTGGCCACCTTCTTCTTGGCGCTTTCTTGTCTTTAATTGGCCACATCTTCTCAATCCTGATTACTCTTCTTCTCTTTTCTAAAGCAATAGATTCTGTGTTCCTCACCACTTCATTCTCTGTCATCGAGTGCAGACTCCTGCAGGGATAAGCTTCCCTAAAAGCAGAAGATGTTGCTGGCTGCTGAGATCAGAATATATCCTGCACTTCATGTGAAGAAGCTCTGTCCCTCAAGCAAGAATGGGATTCCTCTCCGCTGGCCACCCCGAAGTGATCCACAACCAACACCCATTCTTCCTCTCCCCCCCCCCTCTCTCTCTCTCTCTATAAATGGAAGGAGAGAGTTGAGGATTAGCTCGAGTGAGTTCCAAGTAATCACTGCAAGAACAGATGGCTGACTACAGCTCCTCTGGCGGAAGGTTCGGTGGCTTCGGCAAGGAGAGGACGGGATTCAGGTTCCAGTCGTGGAACACCGACGACGATGGAGTGAAAACAACCAGAGAGCGGTGGGAGTCCTCCTCCTGGCTCAGCAGCCACGAGCCCCGCCGTGACCATGTGTGCAGGCCAGTGATCATCGGTAGCGACGGAAAAGCCTCCCCGGTGATGCTCGACTCTCCCCACCATCACAAGGACCATTCTGTCACCGGCAACGGATGGAATAAGAGCGGCGACACCCACAGATCCGACGCGTACGAAGCCCAAGCGTTCCTCAGCAACGTCCAGACTGCAGCCAGCGACGGCACTCGACTCGGCCTCCCCGGCGGCATGTTTCAGCGCCCGAAAGCGCAGTACGGGGCTTACGATGGCGACACCTACTACAAGAGCAGCAGCGCGTGGAGCGGACCGGCGGCGGCGGCCGCAGCAGAGCCTGCCACGTTTAACACCGGCGGCTGGGGCGCCCCTCCGCAGCAGGGAAAACTCAGCAGGGCGACGAACGATATCGGCACCGCTGCGGAGTTCCTAAGGGAGTCGGCGAGGCCGGCGCCCACGGCTGGGTCTGGTTCCTGGAGCTTGCAGTCCTCGCAGGCGTACCAGCCAAGCAAGAAAAGCTCCACCGCAACCATTGACAGCAAAGAGGCAGCCAAGAAGTACGGTGGGCAGTTCATATGGTGAGAGCTATACGTATGCATGCATGCATGCGTGTGGCCTTCGCACCTTTTACGTAGTAGATTTGGTGTGTGGAGATAATAAACTCCCAAAGCTTAAGTGATGCATGGCAATTAGCCCTACTATTTATGTGTGGTGTTAAGCTTCTACTTGTTGTAGTACTCTTTTATGTTTACTGATATCTATCTATTACCTTTAAATTGTGTTTGACTAATTGGAAGACTTTGATGAGGTCTTCCTTTCTCATGAACGAAATGGGACGTTAATTCTGCAACGTTGACTTCAAGGTGTAGTCAAACTTCCCAACTCTATCGCACGCCTCCATCCTATTGGCTGTTTGCTTCGTGTGGATTACTGCGGTAACCGTCTTCCATTAACATTTGATCTAATCACATGACAACTTTGCCCTTCTCTTCCCCCATCGCTATCGCTCTCCACTGGTAATACTAGTAGAAGGCGATCGCGAACCCTAAATTCGCTGCTCTGCGATCGCCCCTCCGCCGGACGTCAGATCCGGAGGACGCCGATCCCGCCTCCGAGCTCCACGCCCCCGGCCGGCTGCGATGAGATGAACGATGGGCTGCGTCGTCGCCAAGGAGGCCTCCCCTCCGCAAACCACCACCTCATCCGGCCGACGCCGTCGCGGACAGAAGAAGCGGCCAGCCGGACCAACCCCGGTCGCCTCGGGCCGAAAAGCCCAGGACTCCCTCCCTGGGGCCGAGACCGCCACCGATGCGCCCGACGCCGGCGTCCGGAAAGAGGAGACGGAACGGTCCCCTGGGGAGGGACGGTCGCGGCGGCGCCGTCAGAGGCCAGACCCGAGGCTGAGTAACCCCCCCGGCCACGTCCGCGGTGAGCAGGTCGCTGCCGGTTGGCCCGCCTGGCTCTCCCACGCCGCCGGGGAGGCTATCAAGGGATGGACGCCCCGCCGGGCTGATACCTTTGAGAAGATCGATAAGGTTAGGTTCCTCTTTTGCAGTTCGAGCATCTCATTTTGCTGCATCTTTTACTGGTTTCCTTTTTTTTTTGTGCTAAAAATAGCATTCTTTTTCTGGTTTAGATTGGGCAAGGGACGTATAGCAATGTCTACAAGGCTAGGGACGTCTTGACGGGCAAAATTGTGGCGTTGAAGAAGGTCCGGTTTGACAATATGGAGCCGGAAAGTGTGAAATTTATGGCAAGAGAGATCCTTATATTGCGGCACTTGGATCACCCAAATGTCGTGAAGCTAGAAGGGCTGGTGACATCCAGGATGTCTTGTAGCTTGTATTTGGTCTTCGAGTACATGGAGCACGATCTGGCTGGTCTTGCAGCCGGCCTTACCACAAAGTTCACGGAGCCTCAGGTTATTTTTATGCTAGTTTCTACCTTCAAACAGCTAAATTTCTTGAGATTCTTTTTTAAATCTTTGTACTCTGAGCAGGTGAAGTGTTACATGCTTCAACTGTTGTCGGGATTGGAGCACTGTCACAACAACAGCGTGTTGCACCGTGACATTAAGGGTTCGAATCTCCTACTTGACAATAAGGGGTCACTCAAGATTGCAGACTTTGGCTTGGCTACTTTCTTTGATCCTAATCGCAAGCATCCCATGACCAGCCGGGTGGTCACCCTTTGGTATCGTCCCCCAGAGCTGCTCTTGGGAGCCACTGATTACAGTGTGGGTGTAGACCTCTGGAGTGCGGGCTGTATTTTGGCAGAATTGTTGTCCGGAAAGCCTATTATGCCTGGGAGGACAGAGGTAGGTTCTGGAACTTTCGAGTCGTTGCAGTTTGTTGGTCATTACATTGGCATGGTACTTCTCTTTCTCTGCTTTCGGCAGGTGACTTCAACGTTCTTCTTTTGTTATGTTCATAAAGAAAATCTAACGCAAGATGTCAGGGTGCAACATCATAAAATAGATATACACCAAAAATTTTTGATATCAAGGAAGTGTCGTTCTAAAAGGTGGATATGACTTTAGATTCCTGCAAACAAATTGGATGATCATTATGTTTACGCTATATATGCCCGATAGAAGGCACATTCTTGGAGTAGCAACTATGTGAGTAAATTCTTTGATCAGAAACATGATTTAAAATGGCAGCATCAACATATTTTATGATGTCGAATCTGACTTGCTCACTGATGGTAGTTCAGTCTAAATGTTATACCATCCAGACACCTTAATTATCATGGTTTTACGTTCTGTCTAAATGCTAGGAGAAATTGCAGTATAATTTTAGTTGCAAGGCACTGTCTGAGCCTGGTTAGGCATGGATCTTATTATATGTATATAGAAATGTCATATATGATTTATATTCAATGATTTAATGAAAAAGACAATGTTCATTGATACTGCAGTTTTCCTTAATTTTTCACACAATAAATTTTTTGTGATTATTAGGTTGAACAACTGCATAAAATTTTTAAATTATGTGGATCTCCTTCCGAGGAATACTGGAAAAAATCAAAGTTACCGCATGCTACAATTTTTAAACCCCGACAGCCTTACAAACGTTGCATCCAGGAGACTTTTAAAGATTTTCCACCATCATCCTTGCCATTAATAGAAACTCTTCTTGCAATCGACCCAGCTGATCGTCAAACTGCTACTGCAGCTTTAAATAGTGAGGTATGTAAACAATCATTTTCTCATTCAATGACTTCCATACTATGGTTCTGTTACGTTTTTATTTCAACATGGAGATTGTGTGGCTTCTAAACATAAATTGAGGACACTGCATAATTCTTACTTCAAGAAAGAAGTCCTTGGAATTATAGTTTTATACTTTTATGTTCCTTAACGTTGGGCGTATGACTGCTTTTTATTAGATCATGCAAATATTGTAATTTGCCTGTTACTTTTGCCTAATGACCATTCATGGTCTTGATTTAGTTAGATTTGTATATGAATTCTTGTATACTAGACTACATGAATTTGCATCTTGGTCAACTTTGAGAGGTGATTTCTTTTTTCATATTTTTGTTAGATTTTACATCTGGATGATGATTTGCATCCTATTTCAGAGTTGTAACTTCAATTTTTCAGTATAGTTTCTGTGGACATGGTCATGGGGTGAAGATTTCAATTTCTGTTGTAAGTGAGAGTACACATGTTAAAAAGTTTTTTCTTGTGTAGATCTCTTGTATAATTGTTATTGATTATAATACAAGTGAAAATAAAAATATGATATGATGAGCCTTTAGAATTGCTAGTTTTTAGTTGGTCACTTTTATCCTTATTAGATTTCTAACATAGTTTTGTAATATAATATACTAAAAAATGACCAGTTGCACAAAAAACGGTTTACGTTTGATACATCATATTTGTAGTTTAAGTGATTTTAAGTTAAGTTGATATGACATATGTAAATAAAGAGTGTTCTAATAACTTTTGTGTTTTGGTCTAATGTGATGATCTAGAATAGTATTTTATTTTCACTTGTATGAAGCACCAAATGGATAAGTTCAATGACTTAGAATGCCTAGTCTTATTATTTAACCTATATCCATTGGATCTTTATTTGTGGAAAAACCCCCATTATAAGTGCTGAAGTTGACAAACTGATATATATTATTCTACCAGCCTGCTATATCTGCTTATTGCTTGCTGGAAGTTATAAATTTACACTTTGCTGTTTATCCCTATACATGATCATTTTTAATCACACATTGGATAGTGGGAGGATGTTGTGAATCTTGTGATGTTTTATAATTGCGTCGTAGTGGGTGATCATAGTCGTCATCAGGCAGTTTAAATAAATGAACTGCTGAAAATTTGTTTACTAATTACTATCTTGTTAAGCTATCTTCTTTAATATGGACACTGTATTCTGTTTGCTGACTTGTTCTTTTGTTTGATTTTAGTTTTTCAATACTGCACCATATGCTTGTGATCCTTCAAGTCTTCCACAATATCCTCCAAGCAAGGAGATGGATGCTAAACTGAGGGTTGAAGAAACTAAAAGGTATATGATTGATACCATATTGGTCTCTGTTGTGTATATGAGACGTACCATTTTGGCAAATTAGCAAATGCAAACGCAAACGCTCATTCTGAACAATGATATGTCATGATATCTACATAGTGATTGTATTCTGTGAATGATTGTGATATTTGGTCATTAATACATCTCAGTGGAGCATTGTATTCTTAATACAATGTTCAGCTGATCTTGGTTTTCTAATTTATCTTTCTTGTGTTAATTGCTAAGTGCATGAATACTGAAGTTTAGTTAAAAAGATTCTTTGTACAATTGCATAGTTTTTCTTTATTGGTTTTTTTTTAATATTATGGTTCATAGGGTACATACTTAACATGTTATATATATATATATATATATATATGTACATATATATATGTGTGTGTATATATATATATGTATGTATATATGTATATATATATATGTATATATGTATATATATATATGTATGTATATATGTATATATATATATGTATATATATATATATATATATATATGGATGTCAAATCATATGACTTGGGCCTAGAGATAATTATGAATGTCAAATCAGCCCAAAAGTTCTCCAAGTATTTCTTTCATATTCTTTTATGTAATCAAAGCCACCATTGTAGGTTGAGAGCTCCTGGTGGAAAGATTAATGCCAATGGATCAAAGAAGATGCACACACGTGAACGAGCTTCTAGAGCAGTTCCTGCACCAGAGGCTAATGCTGAACTCCAAGTAAACATTACTGTATGTCAAGCTTCTACGATTGCTGATTTTTTCTATCCATTTTTTAATTCCTTTATTCTATTGTATTCTTGTATGTTGCATGCTCAATTTAGTTTAAATCAAACTTCAGCGTTTAGTGTACTGGTATTGCAGCCTGGGGGGAATTGTGAAAGTAATCAGCTTGGTATAACATAGACCTTTTGTTGACCAATGTTTGCAATACCGATGGGTACTGCCCGTACTGGGCGGTATCGTCGATTGGGGCTTTTTTCTCCCTGTTACCACCTGAAATCGATCAATAATGGTCAATTTTGACCATCGTCGGCCATTGTATGGTGGTAACGGTCGATTTCGATGGTCGCCGGCCGTCGTCGGGCGGTAACGGTTGATTTCGACTGTTGCCGACTGCTATCGGGCGGTATCAGCCTAGAGAGAAAGAAGAAGAGGAAGAAAAGGGAGAACCTGGAGTTTGGTGATGCTCTACTAATCCCAATCCGTCGCCCGCGAGCGATTTCTTCGCTTGTGCGATCCATCGTCTGCGGGCGATTTCTTCTCCCCGCGCGGGGAGAAGTAACGTCTCCCCGCGTGGGGAGAAAGAACGAGACAACGTTGCCCTATATATATATATATATATATATATATATATATATATATATTGAGCGGTACATCTAGGTGTACCATTTGGTACCAGTGTACCATATTGTACTGAACTGAGCTCAGTACGCTTGTATGGTACCGTTTGGCGAACCTTGGTGTTGACCATTGCAAGTCAATCATATTGTCTAGGGTGTGTTGCTACACCCTTGGAAGTTGGAACAATTTATCCTTTACTCCTACACAAGCAGACCTTGGTGTGGTTGGCATGGAAATCCTTTTAAATTTTGTGACGTCATCATTGTTGATTCACATTACATTATGGCAAGGAAAAAGTATTTACTTAATGCAAAGACGAACTTTGTTGGCTATTGTGATTCACTTACATGTAAATAACCACTGCAATCTTGGGATAAGACCAGTCTCACCCTGACAACAAACCAAGAAAACTTGTCATTGTGCTATGTAGTTACGTAATTGGTTAGGAGGTTAATGGTGAAGGCCACAACTTCAAGTAGATTTTTTTTTTTCTAATACCAAGGTTTCAAATCTCTATCTAATATTGGTTTTGACAACTTGGAAGACTACTAAACCATTATACCAGGTGGTACACCGACCAGTGTTGCCTAATTTGTTTAAAAGATAACAAAATAATAAATACAGACTAGAACCGATCTATATGATTCATGTTGGCTTCTAGTTGAAGTGTTAAATTCTGGATGGAATGCACTGATCCAACTGAAACTTGAAACCTTGCTCTAAACATCTACTATGAAATTTATTGAAAAATATCATTATATGCATTTGACTATTTAATTTGACTGCAACATTATGAAGGGTGAACAGACCTACATACAATTGTCTTCAATATGGTTTCAAGTTTTAGAGTGATACTCCCATGCAAGCAGGCCTCCTAATTGTACAGAGTACATACAGTGTGCCGAGCCGTGTCTATCCTTGCTGTGGCTTAACGTGCTGACAGCATAAGAAGGGGGAAATTCTCAACCTAAGAAAAAGACTGGCAATTAAGTATGAAGAGGTATATCTCGTAAGATCTATCCATTTATTGATTGAAAATTAATGGAGCAAATCCTGTTGTCTCATCAGCAGCGTAAAATAAAGAACTAAAATGAAAATTACAAAAACTACACTTGCCTATGGTGATTCCATGGTGAGGGTTGCTCATCCATGGTCGCTTCAGTGAGAATGGTACAAGGAGTGGTGATTGTCCTTGTAGAAATTGAGATACTAAGTTACATGTCAAAGGGGGACTGAATCAAAGAAACTAGCGATCAATCCAGATTATAAGGCTTTATTGCTCAGCCTGGTAAGTTTTGGTTGTCTGATTCGACATATTTAGTTCCAGTCTGATTGGACTATATTTTAATTGATATGGGCGGTGCTCCCTTCCAATTTAGTAGCGGAAAGGTGTGGGCCCCTAGCCCTTACACATAACATGCTCAAACAACTTAAAATAAGAAAGCATAGGAATAAATGTGTTAATAAGTAGTTTGTTGATATTTCATTAATTCAAGGACTCTATACACAGGCTGGTGTATCAGATATAAATGATCGGGCTGCAGTCAAGCTACATATAGTGCACTCTGCTATTTATATTGTCTATCACATACATTATATTGGTCCAAGATGGAGCTCTGTTCCATAACAAGTCATGATGATATATCATGCCTTTCACCAAAGATTTGGTTGCACAGGCACAGTGCTTTTACTCTTTTACCGCTGCATATAGATTTAATGACAATTAAATCTACTCATCTAATGACAATTACAATCTGTTGAGGAAACTTCCATTCGTGGGAAAGTTGACAATTTAATTGTATATGTTGAGCCTTCTTGATCAGATCATTATTTGATCTTTTTGTCTTATTTGCTATTGCAAAGAACCTTAATAGAATATTTTTCGCTGCTTATCACCTTTGTTTGCTTTAATAATAGTTATTTTCTATTAAATACATGCAAAATATGTGGTGCTCCTGAACCAGCTTTGAAATAGTATACTATTCCATACGGAAGCTGTTGATGATTGTTTTGGTTCCCATATTTGTCTCTGTAGCTGCAATAGTATTGGATGGCTGTTTAGATTTTTATGCATGAATTTGTATTTACCATTTCTCTTGGTACCAACAGAGAAGGCGCCTTATTACACATGCAAATGCAAAGAGCAAGAGCGAAAAGTTTCCTCCACCACATCAAGATGGTGCACTTGGATTCCCTTTAGATTCTTCACATCATGATGATCCTTCCTTTGATAATTCAGATGCATCATTCAGCACAGTGTTTCCCCACCAGAAGGGGCCTGCGACTGCTTGGTCTGGACCACTGATAGAGCCTGCTGGTGCAGGTCATCCAAAGCGAAAGAAGCAGATTGCAGTTGATGCGCTAAATCATGCTGTGTCAAAAAAGCTTGGTGATGCTCATCCTACTAGGGAAACTCATAAAGACAAGGGCAGTGCTCGATTCAGATAGGTCACGATGCCAATACAACTGCATTCGGCACAACCTGGATTTACAGCCTCAAATGCAATTGTCAGATGCTAATGCTGAACTTGAAGTGATTGGAAAGAAACACTCATCAACGAATACAAAGAATCAATTCCTATAGCTCTTCCCCATTTCCATTTTTCATACCATTCTTTTCAATGTTAGCCTGGTATATAGGGCTCGTTATTTCACCATGTATATCTTTTTCTTTTTCTTCAATCGTAAAGCCGCTTGTTTAGGTTATTTTCTGTTTAACAGTACCTTTCGCGACCCATCATCCCTTTGTATTTCAAACTTCCTACTCTATCCCGGCTGTCTTCTGGACTCATTTGGTCTCATTTTCTGTAAGTAATAATCTAGTGAAAATTCGCTGTTGTTGTTTATTCTTATAATGGAAAATAACTGTAATCTAAACAGTATCAAGAGGTCAATTGTTTTACTTATACACTTTCATGAGTAGTGTTTTATGATGCCGTGATAGGTTAAATATTATGTTTTCCAGTTTTAAAGCATCATCTTTATCAGTGCAACATAATCTCACTCAATTTGCTCTCTCTGTTCTTTCATTCTTTATCAGTGGTGTTTTTGTTGCATCTATCAATTCTTTCATTCTTGTCATTTAATTGCTTGCCTTTGCTCTCGTTTCAGGCATGAAAACAAAATACAATATGCCTATTTAACAACTAACTGTGGGTTTTAGTTTATGAAAAGCAATAATAAACTATAAATTATGAATATATTGTAATCTTAATTTTAATATCAATTTTGGGGATTAATATATTAAATATCTCGATATCAATCTGCCAATTCTAAATACGTGAAGGACTAATATCCAAAAAAAAAAAAAAAAAAGCGCGCGCCTATTGGCCTTTATTTTTTTCTTTTTAATTTTGTTTTCGGGGCCCTATATAACATGAGCGAATGCGTCACCTCGTCTTTCCAGTTCATATGCAGTGATGGAGAACGCCCGCGGCAGCCGCGGGCGACTCCGATTCCCTCCTCGGGTAATCTTGCTCACCCTTCTCTCATCCTCCTCTTCTTTACGGATCGAGTGGTAGTCGGCCGGCTTCGGCAAGAAGGAGATGGGGTAATCTTGCCCACCTTTCTCTCTCGTCCTCCTCATCTTATCGTCTCCTTTTTTCTTTATGGATCAAGTCGTAGTCGGCCGGATTCGGCAAGTTGGAGATCGGGTAATCATTTCTTGGGCGTAGAGATCGACGCCTAAGAAATGGTGCATCAGATTGCTTCCGATTCCATTTTCTTGATTCTTTCTTTTCTGATTCGCAGGTGATCATTGGTTTCTGAATCCACGATTCGATCCCCCTTTCTTGTAGGTCGCACAATTATGCTCCAAACTACGTGAGCTAACGCTGGGGATATATCTCTGATGTGTGCCGATTCTATGGTGAGAATATTAATGTCTTTTACATCGCGTTGAGTATTAAAAATATCTATGATCATATCTGATGGTTTTGCTTCTTACTGGGGATCGAGAAGAACAACCCTCAATTTCTTATGTTCTATTAAGGTAGTCACTCCTCTGCCGGTGTTAGAAACGAGCATTAACACTTAACCTTCCCATAACAAACTTTGCATCGCAGGAAAGAAAGACAAATATTACATTGCTCTGTTCGCGCTAAATGCATCTATCTCCATATGGGGTGAGTATATATATAAAGAGGCTTTTATGTAATGTAGTCTCTATATCAGGTGATTGTGAATTGGAAATTTAATGTAGCTCGGCCACCAACTTTGCAGGTTTAAACTTGGGGACTACATGAACTACTTGGTTTGGCAACAACACTTTCCACATCATATGTAACGAGGTTTGATCTCACTTTACCTCACTGCCCACAGTCAAGTTGTTTGTCTATTTCTCTTACCCGCATTTGAAATTTTCAACCAAGGTTTTTTTTTTTTGCTTATATAAGATATATAGTGACCCTTTAAATTTTGAAGATAAAATGTTCCTCGATGCTGTCATCTGATTGATACACTAGTATTGGGAATGAAATAAATTTTAATATTTATTTAAAAAAATGTTGATTGAAATAAAACAATTGTGTAGTAATATTTCATTCTGTAATAACACTAGTTAGGAGATAAGGGATAGAGAAGAAAACTTAATGGAAATTTAAGAATCCAAGTAAAATTTACTTTTAAAAAAATTAAAACAATTATGCTCTAATATGTCATTGCCAGTGTTTTAAGCAACAATTAGTCAAGAATATTACAGAAAGAGAAGGAAAGGAAGAAATACTATTATCTTGAGTTTAGTTTCCAAAAAAATTATAGGACATCTTATCTTATGATAATCCCACCTCCCCCTTTTTTTTACCACTTTGACAAAAATATTTTTTTTCTGCTAATTCCACCATCACTTACACCTTCTTCGACCATCAAGACACCACCACCAAAGTCATCATATTGATCTCTCTTATCCAATTCGACCTTTATCGTATCACGTTTATTTGTCATGTAATCGTCTCTTGTGCCTTCATCACGACCTTCACTCGACCCCTCCTCGCCATTACCACCAACATCGCCTTCTCCATGACCTTTGCCTCCTTTGTAATGTCTGACTCCCCCACGACTTTTAGCATTGTCACCACCACCTTGCCCTCCACCAATCACCCCTTTGACTTTGTCATAGCCTTCACTCGCCTCTTCTTACCATAATAATGTTTGCGACAATGATGAGGGGGAGAGGATCCTATGGTGAAAGCAAAGAACCCAGCGTTGACTCTAGTAACTGTGTGCTAATGAACGAGAGCAAGGATGGTAGTTGAGCTAATAAAAAAAATTCTTATCAAAGTGGTAATTTTTTTTTTGTCGAGTAGGGAATGCCATCGGATAAAATGTCTACTAGTAAAAAAGAAAAATTAGATAAAATATCCAAAAATATATTGTTGAGAGACAAAAAAAAAAAGAAAAGCAAACAAGAGAAGGGAAAAATATATATATATATAAAAGAACAAAATGAAAGCTTACTGATATATCGTTGCAAAAATAGACGACACATTTATTGCACTGGAGCTGAAAATAGGATTAAAAAAAAATGTGCTTGAAGAAATGAAATATGTCCGTAGATAAGCAAGCATCTTTTCGTCCTTGCAAAAGAGCATCTTTTGGTACAAAAGGTCTGTTGATTGGTCCATTAGTAGAGCATCTTCCCAGCTTTCAAAAGTTTGGACATATATAAATATTGGTAAACGTTCAACCTTTTAAGTGCTGGCAAGTTTATGACATTCCACTATTCAGGCTGAAGGTTCATTTAAAGGATCCTTTGCAGGGGACTAGGAGTCCCATCCGATCATCCAATCAGCTCAGCGAGACCAACGTATGGCTTGCTGGTGAATTATGTGTGTTCTAGTTATTCATTTCCTGGAGGTTTTTGTAATTGAGATGTTGCATTTTTCGTAGGAGGAACATGAGGGGTTGGTATCATCAAGTGGTTGCTCGGATGACCTTAATTGCCATTGCTCATCCAACACATGCGATCTACATAACTGCAGTTTGGAGAGTTCAAAGAACTGGAACCTGTTGCCGACCTATGGGAACAAGCCCGCTCCTCGTTTTCAGGTAATGGATAGTCCAGACTTGCTAACTTCCTTACCACATTTGTCTATGCCATATTTATAAAGTTAAATGGACATTTCTCTTTCTTTGCCCTCATAGCATGCAGCAACTGTTGTTGGGAGCAAAATGGTGGTTGTAGGTGGTGACTCAAGCCACAATTTATTGGATGACACTCAGGTAGCTGAATCTGATTTGCCTTTGCAATGTCTCAGGTCTTTCCTTTATGAGCACATCCATTTAGATTTCATATAGTTTTATGACTACAAGTTGTTCTTTTACAAGCAAGATTTCCAATGTGAATTATTTCAAACATTCACAAGATTTGCCTTCTGCTTTTGTTGGTGAATTTTCTGTGTTTCAGATACTTAGTTTGGACTCACTCACTTAGGCGCCTGTCACTTCATAGATTTACTCATCACCTGGTACAATTTCATCGAACATTCCTGCATGCAAAGGTCACACTCTGGTACAATCCAAATTTCTCAGCTTCACAAGCCTACATGTTTTGCTGCTAGTTTGTCTTATCTGTTATCTGGCCTCCTGCATGTTACATTTACAAACTCACAGACCATGTGGTAGTGCCTCACTCATGTGTGGTTTCTTGACATGTCCTTAAATTAGGCACTATACACACACACACACACACATATATATATATATATGTATGTATACATATGTATTTGTATGCGTACATACATATACATATGTATATATACAGTAAAATAAAAAAGCAATAACTTATTGATGGAACTGCTTTTGGCGACCATACTTGGACCACGATAATGACTTTTCAGTCTGGGGGTACATTTGTTGTGCAATTTACATCTCTTTCAAGCTTCAACAAGATTAGGCCACTGAGTTGTGTTATTTTTAGTCATTTATGCTCCTTTGTGGTCTTGTAGCATTTTGTATTCCAATCTCTTATGTTATTCTGACATCTCTAAGCTTCTGGAGATTCTTTTGCTTCATCTCTATGACTAATTTGGTTGTCTTACCCTTAAATGCTTGCATGTGTATCAATACTCTACCTTTTACAGACCTAACTTACTGTATCATTCTGCAGCTTTTCTGCAGTATGCCCTATCCATATGGGTATTTTGTTTTCTTTCTATGAATTTGCATTTGTTATACCTTATCTTTTTGTTCTGACTGTCTTATTTTATTTGTCTCCAATCTGTAGTTTCATTTGGTGTACAATCAGCCTCTTCCCTTGATTAGTGGTTGCAATTTAGCTGAATTGAATGATTAATTATTGAACTTATGTTTACCACATAGAGGGGCTTATGGAGCTGAGCTTGAGCTCATATTGTAACCTTAAACTTAATCTTATCATCATTTAAGCTTGCTTGAACAATTTTTTCAAGTAAAAATTTACAAAATAAATCTCCAGACAAACTCGTTCAAGCTTTAACCTGGCTTGTTTTTAGACAGACAAATATGAAATGAGCTGCTTTATATCCAAAAATAAGCTGTTCATTTAACTGCTTTATAACCTGGCTTATTTCTCTGACTCTTTTGTAGTTCACCTTTTTAAAGAGGATAAAATTTTAACGAAGCTTGTTTACATCTCATGTAGGTTTCATGGGGGAAATCTGCTCTCCTTGTTGGAGGGAAAACTGATCCTCTTAGTGACAAATTGTCAGGTTGTGTTTCTCTTCCTTTTGATTACTTGATCTTAGCAGCGAATACGGTAAGTTTTGGTTATTCCCAAGACAATCAGATAACTGGTATTTTTTATTCCATATCTTTCAGTCTTGTCCTTTGATGTAGAAACATAATGCTGGTCACACATTGAAGCAAAGGGAAATATTCCGGTACCTCCTACACGAAGCTTTGTTTTCTGTAGTCAGTTGGATAACATTTTCTTCTAAATTTCATATGGTTATTTTTCTTTTTAGTAGAGGATTACACATCTATTCATGCAAAGTTTGGAAACTATAAATTTTAATATTGTATATATGTCCCTCTAAACATCAAAATTCTCCACGTTAGCATCCACCCAAAAGATCACTACCAAGCATGATTCCAATTGCTACTTTGAATTTAAAAATATTGCGTAAAAATACATAAAGCATCTGTATAATTCTTATCACCATAATATACCATTTAAAGGGTATTAATAACTTCATGACAGTCAACCAATGGAGATTAACTACAATGACATATATGCAATTTCTTGGGTTTGGTGGGTTTATATATATTGTTAAACTTACATTTAGAAGGATATATATGAAAATCACTGATTTTGAAGGGATTTACGCAAATGTTTGGATTTTTTAAATTTTTATGCTAAAATATTTTGGGTTCAATATCATGCTTTTTTTTGCATAAATTCTACCTACTTACAGCATGATTGGACTGATTTTTCTAATGGGTTAGAATTGCAATGTCTTTCTACTAATGATTATGTAATGGAGCCAAATACTCTTTGAATATTCTCCTTATGTCCTTCATACCTTCTTTCTTATCTGGCTGCTACTTCTAGTTGGCAGTCAAGGGTGGTAATGTGTGAAGCGTGTTTTTCTGTTTTATGATGGTAGAGCTACATTAGTAAAACTTCCTGTAGGAGTGCAGGTTGCTCGCGGTGGCCATAGTGCTCTCAGAGCAGGCGCTGTCCTGATCCTTTTTGGGGGTGAAGATGTGAAAGGAAGAAAACTAAATGATCTTTTTATGTTCGATTTGAAGTCATTAACTTGGCTTCCTTTACACTACAAGTGAGTAACATTTTTCTGCTGTGCTATTTTCTTTTAGAATTTCTTGGATTAAGTTGGTACATTAAACTGCAAAAGGAAAATTAGGAATTAATAAGCATCAGCAAGAAAGTGACAACTTTTGGCCCTCATGTTCTAATGGCATTACTGCCTGTCAGATTTTACACCAGCATAGTATCTAGAAGTATATTACATTTTGGGATTACATGGAATTTGCTGACACATTTATGTGCTTTGGGCCAATAGATGAATCTAGGTAATAACAATTTGCAGTTGCAGGGGGAGAGGACCTTCCGCAAGATCAAATCATGTGGCTGCACTTTATGAAGATAAACTACTTTTTATATTCGGAGGGCAGTCAAAGTCAAGGATTCTCAATGATCTTCATTGTCTAGATTTTGAAACTGTATGTCACTTTGGTTTATATTAACCTAGTCAAGTTTGATTCTTTTTAGAATTTTGTCCATTTGAGAAGACAGCAGATTAGTCAGATATTGCTAACTGTTGCTATTGTCCTGGTCAGATGATATGGTCAAGGGTAAAAGTTCATGGCCATCATCCATCACCTCGAGCAGGTTGCTGTAGTGCTCTCTGTGGATCTAAATGGTATATCACGGGGGGGGGGTGGAGGGTGGAAGCAAGAGAAGAAGTATGCATCTATGCTTGCATATAGAACACCCAGATGGATTATCTTCTATTAGTGAACCTTGAGTAACAAACATTCTATTGATCATTTTAATACTGTAATGGACATGGTCATGATATGCATAATTTTGATTGTTTCATTGTGTTTGTAGCTATATGTTTTCTTACGTAAGGTACCAAGAGAACACAAAGTGCAATTTGTCACTCACAGGTTATAACCCAAATTGAATTGTTAGTTTTTTTGAGGAAATATTATTGCAAATATTGATACTTGGCTCTACTAGTAGTTTCATGTTTTGCTAATTTCTTTTGTGTTAAGAGTGTTGATATAACAAGTTACATGGGTTTATGCTGTTAGGCAAATCTTCGAAAACATGTCAGTGGTTTCACAGATTTGAAAGTTCTGGTGATGGCAAGAGATGAAGTTTCAAGGTTTGGAACTATGTGCCTCTGAAGGCACATATCATAAGTTGAAAAGCTATAAATCCAGTTCCGGAAGATATGTCCCTGTTTTACTGTAAATCCTTCTAATGGAGAGTTGGTCATTCTTTCATCCCAAACTTCCATTGTCTTTGCCAGAGCATATGCCTTTTAATCTCATTAAGATAGTGAAAGCAGCCCCATCATGTCTTTTCACCTTGAGCCAAATACTCAATTGTCCCTTTTCTCATTTAAAAAAAAGTTTATCCATTTCCGTGTCCTTTGATTGTGTAAAAGAAATGGAAAGGTTAGCCTTGTAACAGTTATCTGGCTCTTGTATCAATAATCTGCCACTAAGTAGTCCAGGAAAAATATTTTAACCACTAATTCCTAGCGGCACTTAATCCATTGTGGATTTTTAACTCTGGGATTTTTGTGAACTCTCAATTGACTTTATGATTTTGATCAAGCACAATGGTTACTGTAGTTGCCATTGTGCACAATGGTTATCTTTCTTATATAGCTGCTGGTGGCCTTTAGTGCAGTTTGCTTCATTTGTTCCTATTTTCATAGAAATTCCCAAAGAATCTTGCATATTCCATATGCCTTAGTTATATGGTCCTTACATGCACTTGTAATATACTAGTGTTAAGTCTTTAAATTTTGTTGCAATTATGTAGTATATTAGCTGTATCTAACAGTACAAGTACCATGTAAATTTAAATACTGGTTTTGAGAATCTGTCAAACTGGTATTGGAACAAGGATTCTGTTATTGTACGTCCCTGGGACGGACACGATTTTTCCTGTTAGGGTAAAGTTCTTATCTATATATGTTCATTATATACTTATGGCCCTGTTATTGATTTAGTCTTGGTAGAACTTTATCAAGGAACGTTTGGTCTACATTAATTCATCTCATATTCCAACTTTAAATTGCAGGACATGCGGAAACCCTGGTCTTTGATGTTCTAAAATTAGAGTGGTCTGCATCCATTATGTCACCTAGTGTTTCTATTACTACCGATAGAGTAAGTTCATTGGTGCATTTTTTTTTTTACACTTTGTTTTTGAACTTATGAGGTTGCATGCTGTTTTACGTTTTGAGCTTATGTTATAAGCTATTTGTTGTATGGGAGAAATTGGTTACCTGAACCTACTTTATCAGTAATGCTCCTATTTACAGAAGATTTGACATTTAATTCATTGGGACTGAGAAAGAACCAAGCATTCATAATTAACTTGTATTGGGATGACTTGGAATCTGGTTAATTTGAATTTTAGGTTTAAAATTGGCCTTTATCTGACAAACTTGATCCAGTATACAGGTTGGATCTGGAGCCTGACCTAAATACAATGATTGCAAACAACCTAGCCAGATACGGGGGTGCCTGTATTTGATAAAGAAAATAACTCATGCATCTTCTTATTCCTACGGATGCCTTCATTTAGGATGTAGCTGATCTGTTTGTAAATTTGTACATGCTTGGATTAAGGTAGTTTTGTGTATGAAGGGAGTCCCGTTAAGCATTGTTTGGTCCTTATTTCATGGTCCTAGCATAAAGATCATCGGCATCAGTTTAAGGTACAAAGGTCATCGGGCAAGTAAGTTTCTTCTTCTCCTAAACGGCCACTACCTTTTCTTATCTTTATGATTGTATAACAACAACTCATGGCTTGCATAGAAGGGCAAACATGAATATATAGCCAGCCATATTATCTGTAAAGAACCAAGCAGAAATTTCATTTGCAGTATAGAATTCTTGGTGGCTTTGTCCAGCTAAAACTAATTGCACAGCAACTATTAGCACCAGAATTTGCAGATATATACAGCTGATGGGAAAGGCTATAACTTAGAAGAGCATAAGAATGACATATTATCAAACTGTCATGGGCATCGTAGTCTGAAGTAATAGATATGGGACCCTTTTTTTTGGTGTTGGTAATTGCAAACGTAAGTGGTGTGCTTTTGTTTACATTTAGTTTGATACAAGTTAATTTTTTTGCTGGTACATGCTCCTCCTTGTGCAAGAAAGATTTGGTGATGTGTCTGCTGTTATGCAGGGGGTTAGCTTGGTTCCTGTCCCACCACAAAACCAAAACTTTTCGCTTCTAGCTTTTGGAGGATTCAAGAAAGAGGCCATCAAATGAGGTTCGAACCTAGATTGTGACGACTGTATGTGATCTTGCTCATTGACATTTTCCTCCTGCGCATGAATATTCATATTAATCTGGCTGCAGGTTGAAATATTTTTCTTGGTTACTAATGAACATTCAATGAGCTGGCCATCTGCCCCATACATGGAATTATCACCATATGAAGAATGCGCTGCAAATATCAAGGAGCTTGGTTCCCACCTCAAGACTCTTTCATCCTCAACTTCTTCTACTGATCCTTTTGTTAGGAATAGTCTAGCATCTACACGCTCGAGCAGCAAATTTCTGGAAGGAAGTCTCTTTCAGATGATCCTTCTGTTTCCACAGACATCTCTCGTCGCAAACAGTTTCGTCAAGATCAAAGGCTTTGGGTTAGCTACTAAGGTCCAGAGGCCCCCTTGAGGATGAAAAAGTATACAGATGATGACCTGTCGATGCTAAATAATCCTTCCTCAAAGGTAACCACGATGAACACTTAATGGCTATGGTATACCTATTTGATTCATTGTCTGTCGCTTCATCCACGCTTTAGGCTGTTTGGTTAGATGTTGGACCAGAAGCTGTCTCCCTCCCCTCTGGGCTGTTTGTCTTCATATCGTCGTGTTAATTAGTCATACTTCCCGCATACGCATTGACCTAATTCATTTCTTTTATATCATCGTTATAGTAGTCATACTTACAGCGTACGCATTGACCTAATTCATTTCCTTCATATCATCGTTATAGTAGTCATACTTCCAGCGTACGTATTGGCCTGATTCATTTCCTTCATATCATCGTTATAGTAGTCATACTTCCGGCATTGACCTAATTCATTTCCTTCATATCATCGTTATAGTAGTTATACTTCCAGCGTACGCATTGACCTAATTCATTTCCTTCATATCATCGTTATAGTAGTCATACTTCCAGCGTACGCATTGACCTAATTCATTTCCTTCATATCATCGTTATAGTAGTCATACTTCCAGCGTACGTATTGACCTGATTCATTTCCTTCATATCATCGTTATAGTAGTCATACTTCCAGTGTACGCATTGACCTAATTCATTTCCTTCATATCATCGTTATAGTAGTCATACTTCTAGCATACGCATTGACCTATTTCATTTCCTTCATATCATCATTATAGTAGTCATACTTGTAGCATAGACATTGACCTATTTCATTTCTTTCATATCATCGTTATAGTAGTCATACTTGTAGCATACGCATTGACCTAATTCATTTGCTTATGTAGACTACATGCCACAGTCCGTAAAACTAACATCTGCGGTGTGCTTCGTCAAATTTGTCTTCATATGGTCGTGTTAATTAGTTGTTTAGAAGTCATGTTGCCTTTCTGAAAGCCATCCTGGAAGACACCCCATAAGGCAAAGGGCTACATTTATTATTAGAAAGTGAGTAACCATTATTCTCTTTTTGGTTCCCTTTCCGTAGGAGCTGCACTCGTCGACCCGTGGAGTTTTGGCAGGTGAAAGGGCAAAGAGCTTTTCAACTTCAGGCAAATTTGGGCAGAGGAGTGTGTGTGTCACCACCCATCAACTGATGAGCAGCTGGGTCACTCGAAGAGGATCACAAAACATCCGACGGTCAGACTGAAAGGTGGAGCCAAACAACAACAGAGGAAACACACACACACACACACACACTATGCTAAATTCCCTCTGGACAAAAATATGGTTCTGGTGTCTCTTTTGTCTTCTACTTACGTATGTAGAGAGTGAAGCCACCACCCCCTTTTTTAAACATTTAAATAAATACTAGAGCAGTTCACCCTCTTCTTGATCGCCATCTGCGTCTTCAGCTTCATTCTCTTCTTCTTCATCAGGTGCATCCGGATCCATTCCCTACAAAGCACACACACAATAAAAAAAATAATAATAACAGCATGTTTGATGGGATTTCTCTCTCTCTCTCTCTCTCTCTCTCTTTTTTTCTTTTTAGCACGGCGATTAGAGTTAAGGATGGCCAACCGTAAAAAAAAATAATAATAAATAAAAAAATCCAGGAGCAGCGATTTTTTTATTCATTAGCCTAGCCAAACCTTCATCTGCTTCTCCAAGCGCTCCAAACCTTTCTTTGCAGCTTCATTTTGAGGATTTATCCTGATGTAGATAGAATATGGTGTATGAAATTTCCACACATTTTGAATAACATCTGAGAAATACAGTCTTACGAAAAATCATTCATGTCACCCCCTAACTAAGTACATGCAATGAAGCAAAGCAATGTTTCAGAATTCATTGTCAGGAAGAATGCAAATTAGTCCATAATACAACATCACAAGCTCTCATGCCCCAACTATTTTAGAGGGGACATTAAGCTCCCATATTAAATGGATTAAACAGAGTTCCATAACAAGCTTCTCACAATCTTTCTTTTTTTTTCTTTTTTTTTGTTACTTTTGCCCGAATCAAAAGGTAGATAAAAACTTAAATTTTTGATATCTAGGGTTTTATCAATAATTTTCTAGCTTTTAGTATGCAAACTCTAAATAAATAAAACACAACCAGGAAAGGATGAACCAAAAAAAAATTCCTATTTTGAATGAGAAATGGGTCCCAACCAAGTACACATACATACCTCAAAGCAGCTTGATAATGAGACAGAGCTTCTGACAGCATATTTGTAGCTGCAAAAACCTGAGCCAACTTGATGTGCAGGGAGTCATCAGCCCAGTCTTTAACATACCTCTCAAGAAGTGAGACAGCATCTTTATGCCGCCCCTCAACAACATGCAACTCAGCCAAGGCTAGAGCAGCTCCAAGAAAACCAGGCTCTATTCGCAAAGCAGATTCATAAAACTTCCTTGCCTGCGTGTGAAGTTTCAAGACAATTTTTAGTAAATGAGCCAAATTGAAGTCCAAAAATATGCTGGTCGGTCCTGCATGCTCATACTAACAATATATGCACAAAGGACAGGTTCCATGGCCGATGACGACGAAAATACTAACTATAAAAAAATTCCTTAATTTCTTATAAATGCATTTGTCTGTCTACCAACATTAGGACATGCATCAATCCTTAATATTTCTACTGCAAATAAACTACAATAAATAAGCAATATAATTTTTCTTTCTTTTTGCCATAAAAAGAACACTTTTATTGGCAGAAGCATGAAGCAGACCTTCTCTCTCCCGCTAGAACTACTAGCATGAACATCCCCAACTAACTTGAGAGCTTTTGCTGATTGAGGCATTAATTTCATGGCCTCACGTGCGATAAAGAGAGCCTCCTTGGTTTTCGAAAGAGCAAGATAAGAACGGACTAGTCCTGCAGAAGAAACAACATCTAGTGCTCAAGTGACAAGTAGCAGCATGAAAAGTCAACATGGTCACCACTGCAAAATCACCTTGGTATGAGCGAAGATCAGGTCTTAACTCTTGAGCCCCTCTGAAGGCGGTCACTGCAGCATCTGGCCGGTTTAATGACAGATACAGGTTACCCTGCATATACGATGAGAAACCATGAATAATAACAAGACAAATAAGAAAATGAACAAGCTTAAATGTTGTCTAATTGTGTAAATCATATATGAACCAGCCTTTAGATAAAAGATTAGAATCATGTCATTACCTTCATAATATGACCTGATATGTGCCTATCATCTATTCTGAGACTCTGTTCAGAAACAAACATAAACCAAAGGTACATCAGATGATCCAACAACCGGGAACGTCATATCATTAGCCCATACCTTCTCAGCATATGACAAAGCTCTTCGCTCATCCTTTCTCTCCCATAATGCTGATAATGCAACAAAAACTTCTGCTCTAGTAGGATCAATGTTTAGCAGATCATGAACTAACTTATTTAGCTTAGAAACATCAGATTTCAGCTTTAGAAGCATCGCATATTCATCCATATATGTCACAACGAATGGATCAATTGAACGAACCTGTGTACGTCCATGAATATGTTATGTTTATCACCAATACCTTACCAGATCATGATAACTTTGATATACCTTTTCAAAGTTCATTATTGCTTCATCATGTCTTCCAATGATAGCTTCTACCTTCAGAGATAATTAGTAGTCACGTCAACAAAATATTAGATCACAAATATTATGTGGTAAAGAACGAGTGTTTGTATAGCATATGATAATCTGTAGCAGATGTATATCATGGCATCAGAATTCAAATATAAGAATGCCACCATCAAATGATGCACTCTAGCAACAACTTCTGCATGACCAGAGGAAACTAGCATGAAGCACCAGAAAAGCACAAATAGACTATGTTAGCTTCAGATCTTTAGCAATTAGAGAATATATGAAGGCATGAAGCACAGGAACATTTATTTTCTCAGTAGATATATAATCAAGCGACAAGGCTCTGAATCAGGACAAAATAATGTCAGGAAGCTAGCAACAGAGTATTAGCCAAAGTGAGATATCTTACAACATCATAGATTATTCTTCAAAATATATAGCTCCTCTTGAACACAAATTACACAAGCATTTTATCTATGTAATATATTTCAAGCATATTATTTTAAAATCATTCTTATCACAACCTCATATAACATGGAATGTTTGGTTGGCCTTTTTCAAAACTACCACCAAATATTGAACCCCTGGTCTGCTACCTAATTGCTGAAGGTGCACTTAAATTTCATGTACATGCAAAAACTTGACATAATGGACCATCAGAAAAATCAAATGACTGATCGCATGACAATCCAAATGTACCAAGGAATTTCTTAGTACATCCTGGCATCCTGCTTACATCAGTTCTGTACATAATACAATATGCAGCAAAATCTCAAAATATCATAACACAATCTTCCATCTAATTGGTATCAAATCATGATATTGCTAAACCGCATATTGAAATCTGCACAAGATACATAACAAAAGAACTAAAGAAGTATACTGCTAAATCTTGTGCTAACCTTTGCAATTTCCAATAAGATGTGCACATTATTAGGAAATTGTTGTAATAATTCGGAAAGATGGTCGAGGCCACCTGCATGTTCCAAAGAAAAATGGCTATAAAAAACTGCAAATTCTGCAATTATAATGTCAGCACAAAAAAACCCACAGTAGAAAATGGTATATCAAAGAACTACTGAAAGAAACAAATTGAAGTCACAAAACCTATGGTTGTTAGTTTGCACCGTAGCAATTATCATGCCTAAGATTCACAACTGAATATCTGTAAATACTCTGTCAGCTGTAAGACATCTAAACACAAAATAAAATAAAATATTGATGATTTAGAAGAAAATAATGTCATGTTTTTTCTAAGATTACTTTCAATTGGTAAATTTCTTTTACTCCATGCCTATAGTATTGATCCAATACCACTTTTTTGACACATTGTCGAGTGGTGTGATACTAGCACACTGGATTACATACCAACTTGTACCACCTGGTATGACTAAAAAAAATTGAATTTCAGATTGACTGATACCAAACTATATGGTCCAGTACCGATCCTTCGTCAGACTGGTAAATACCCCATTGTTACATATCAATCTAAGTAGTTTTTGAAAACTTGTTCCATGTAAGATGTGAGTAAAACCAAGGTTCACAATCTTGTACCGTACTAGCGTATCGATCAGCTGTTGGAATGATACATACCGAGCTGTACCAACACATGGCACACTAAGATACCGAGCAGTACCAAGCATACCGGTCTTCTATCGGACCGATACGTACCAAGCATACCGAGCGGTACGATACGGTATTGCAAACCTTGAGTAAAACCATGGCAGCTTCTAGTAAATGTCCTGTTCAGAACTATGTATTAAACGAAGACCTTTTTCTGAGCATTTGTTTGAATTCCACTTGTTTTCAGATCTTACAAATGCATTTGTTTCTCATTCTAACTTGTCATAGTGCATTGAACATTCCCTATTACAAGCTTAAATATCAGTGTAATGAATTCATTTGATATACAGATTGCCATTTCTCTTTTTCACTATCTTCTTTTTCTAAATTTACAATTTTCTGTTGTCTACAATTGTGTAAAGGGATAACCTTGCTCCAATGCTACCTGTGACTCATATGTTTGAAAGACGGACAGAACCTCTTGGCATGCAGAAATACGGCTGAATTTACTAGGTGCTCTTCAAAAGTGCATTGGTTAACAAGTTAATACTCTCCTTTACATTGTCCTTTTCCTCTCATTATTATTTTAAAATCATAACTTACATCAACTTTCCTAAACTTGAAATATGGATTATATCTCATTCCTCGATGACTTCCATCTATTTTTTCTTAACTCCAAAATTTATATAAAAAGAGATCTTCACAAGAAGGACACAACCTCAGGCACAGTAATAATTAGAACAAATTTAACAAACCGAAGATGTATATTTATCTTAATTCAACCAAATCAATTACAGATATTTGAGATGCTGATTGATTTCAATTTGGAACATCTATTACTTATTCCATAAGCATAAATGAAAGTGTACCTTTATAATCACTTGAAGCAATGCAGCACTGAGCCTCTACATAACGCTGCAAACATTATTTAAAAAACAAGCCAAAAAAACAACATTAACCTTATAATTTATTGTGCAATAGATAACTGAAAAAGTTGGATAAACCTCCTGCCAAGCTATAACCTGCCGGAGCAAGAAATTTATCTGTCCTAAGAAATGCAACACCGAAATTAGATGCCCAGAGGTTCACATCAATGAGGAATGACATTTCTATTTGTTTAACGTCGACTCCCATCTTAGTTTATTCTAGGTGCGAAAGTCTTTTGTAGCTTGTTGTGCCTATCATTCTTGGTAGTTGTCCAACAAAATTTCATACACAAGGTGTAAATGAAGTTTGTCTGACCAAAACTGCTGTTTTGCATATTTGTAGTAGCACTTAAGTGCATTGGTGATAACAATTTTCCAAATTCCTGCTTTTCCATGCAAAAGAAGGTTGCTACAGTGAAGGAAAAAAAAATCCCACTAGCTTAATTTCATACAGTGAACATGTAAGAAAACCCACATTAAATTGAATACTTCCCCAATGTTGATCAAATGGACATTCACATAAAAATAATGAGTCTTTTGACTTACATGCAACCAACGAGCTGGATCCAAGTGATCGAAGGGTGGCCTTCCTCCTCTATTTGGGGTCTATAAATCATTAGACAGTGGCAAACATAAGTACCAAAGTTTATTCAGCTGTAGTTGTTGAAAACTGCTTTATTTGCAAAACAAAATGAAAAAGTAAATTTTCATATCTTATGATTTTTTTCACTAAATGTTCCAATTTATTCAATATGTACAAATAGAACATCCGAACACGAAGAAGCAATATATTTGTTATCTAAACTTTCTACACATAAAAAACTTACTGGTAGCATTTGGCATAGTTTACAATCTGTAGATCACCAAGTCGCTATCAAAGTTTGTGACTTTTTTAAATATGTTTCTTATTCATTCTTAATCAGAATGACTTCAAGCAAAGTCCCTGATCATGCTAATGAGACTCGAAGGATTATTTGATTTATTTTCTTAGTCATAAATGATAAAAAAAATTAGTTGCTCATATCTAAGGCTAAATGATAAGAAAAACAAATAAATTTAACAATAATAAGGTCGTGTATTTGAACAAAAACCAAACAAAAAGTTCAACAATTAGATTGTTTACTATCTAGCTTTATTACACCTACATTATATTACAATTCCAGTGGCCACCACTAAGGAAAATCAAATAACAACTTGAAAGGCCTGCAAAAGAAATTTGTGTAATTCTATGAAATGACAGTTTATGGCCAAGCACACATCCAACTTCTAGGAAGCAAGTACGTTTCTGAAACCTAGTACTCTTTAGTCTACGGGGAACAAACACAATATTCAGATCAGGCTTTCGATGAACAAATCTCATCTCTATTGCCGTCCAAACTTTAATTTAAAACACATCATGATGTTTTCAATATATAAAGATTGTTAGGCATTATAAATACATAAGTTTTCAGGTTTTCACTGTGATACTAAGATCATCACAAGTGAAAAACTAATCTGTTACTATGTGTAGGATTTTGAAAAAATAATCTGTTACCATCACCAATATTCTATCCCTTAACCTGATCAGGGTGTCACTTGGATGCATTTTATATCTTACATGCCAAATGTGGTTGCTACTCTAATAAAATGATCACCACAACCAAAGTCCAAGAAAACATGAGATGAACCTGGAGAGCTACACAGATGGAGATACTGACTCAGTTACTATTTCAATTTGTATCTCAAAGTCAATGTATGTCTGTTTGGGGGCAGCACATATAGAAAATTCCTCTACATTGTTAAGCACATTATGTTGTAATGGTGCCTGTCAACTTTGTTAGAACCTACTAACTCATGGTATTATGTTTGATTGTGCTGCAAATTCTTCAAGACCTTTCTCAATTTAAGAATGTAAGCCTACATCATCCGCAACTCCTTTGACCCACATATTACAGCAATTCCACTAGCCAATGCCACTAAATCTTTGTTCTGTTGTAACTACCGAGACTCACTAAGCATAAAAAACTATGCCATGCACAACAAATATGGCAATGGTGAGAGAATTATAATTTGCATTACAAAGGTCAAGAACAAAAGTTCATCTTTTTGATACATAAGCAGAATTCACCAAGAAGCAGCAATTGAAATTGTATACACTATAGACCTGGGGGAACAAGGATGATACTTCCTTTGAAGAAACTCCTAGCTCAGCCAAAGCTGTAATGGCCTCCAAAACATATGGACAATTCCTGCATAACAATATACAAAAAGGAAAAAATAAGTACATTTAGCATAGTTGAAAAGTTTGGTGAGAAGAAACTTTAAAAAATGTTCATTTTTATAATTGTTCTTTGTTTAGGATATATACGTTGTTTAAGCCAAAACTAACACAAAACTACAGTTTTCTCTAAATTTTGTTTGTTTTAACGAGAATCTATATATACAGTTAATGGTCTTATCTCAAAGTCATTTTGGATCTACCAAATTCGACTTTCTCATTGAGAAAACAACATTCCCCAAACTTGAATTTCGCAACATCTAAGTAACTTTATAATGACATAAGTAACTGGGTTTCCAAGAAATTTGATAATTCAGGTCTTTCAAACTTCAAAGTATGTTTATACTTCATGAGGTAACAATATTAAGAAGGTCACATATTAAGTTCTCCATTTATAAATTGTAAAAGCTTCACTTCAACATCCAATACACTTATTCCGGTTTGATGATAAAATGCAACATTATACATTTCCTCAAAAAAAATTTACATGTTATTAGATCAATTACTTGAATCTGAAACTCAATTAAGTCCTCCCAAACCTTAAAAAATTTCTATTTCCTGGAATTATATAAAGTTTAGATGGTTTAAATATCAAATTATATGTCAAATTCACATATTGAACAGTATTTCTTCTTATGAGAAAGCTTTTAACAGTTCTCTCTGAAGACTGAACCTGGTCAGAAAATATATATTATAATATTTGCAGAAACCATTTAAATATCAAAAATGCTCACAATAACCTAATCAAAAAGACTATAACCAGATTTTTTAGAAGTCTGATTTGACCTATTAAATTGAGAAGAAAAGCTCTAGAAAGCAATTGGATGGCCAATAAGACCAATGTGAATAAGGCTCATAAGGGCCCCATAACTAGAAGCACGACAGAGTGACAGAAGAGAAGGGATGAAATCTGCAAAATCCTCGATCATGCTATAAGTGGAAAATAGAATATTAAATTCAATTTAACAAGTGATTTATCCTATAACAACTTTTCTATTCGAATGTATACTTATTATTGCTTCCTCGACTAAAAAATGTCTAGTTGCAAACAGACTCACTATTGGTAAGTGTAATTAAGTATCATACCATGCTGATGCAAACTGCATTATAAGATAACATACCAGTGAACTGATGTCTGCAGGTGTGCAACTAGCATCCACCTGTTTCCTTCTTCGATGTGTCATGGCGCAAGCAGGCACAAGAATAGAGCGACATGCATTTAACATATCAACTTGTGACCAGCTTCGAGCCAACAAAACACTAATCCTTTGCAAAACATTATAAGCATAGATATAAACAGCATGATCCTTAAAACAGGTAAACAACCTGTTCATTGCCATTCCCCGGTTAACCCAAAATCGACCCAAAGCAGTCTACTATGAAAAAATAATCATCAAACAAAAGAAATTTCTAGTTATTACCAAATAACCAACTCTTGCAATGATACTAATATCACATGAGAAGGATGCAAAAGATAGGTTATTCAAGTACCCCATAATATTCCATAACACAAAGAAAGTAACAGGTGGTGGTTGGAGTATGAGAATGATGATCAAGAATTTAAAGTTACCAACAGGAATAAATAAATGATAATATCTGAGCAAAACAACCAAAATATCAGAATAATGAAGCAAATTTCAGAAGTTTCAATATAAGGACTATGACTGCCAACACTCAGCAGCTGGAGATGTGATTAGATTAGATAAAAATAAGACTATCTAAATGTAATGATAGATATCAGTGATCTGGAAGTATTCATATTCCTTTACCTTAAACAATCTTTGTAGCATGCAATGGCAGATCGGTTGTGTCTAGAAATCCGGTAAAGCTTCCCCAACGTAAGATTCATTCGTAATGTTCTTGCTTTTGGAGGGATTCCTTCCATCTGCAAAATCAGAATTTTTTTCACTTTCCTAGATTTAATAAACCAATTCAAGACAACAAACATCAAAGAAATGTCTAAAATCAGTTTATGCCCGTGTGTAAATTAAAAAATAAAAATTAGAAAAGTACCCTGGACTGTATTTCTTTCTATCAAGACGATAAGCATTGATTACGTGGAAGACTTCATAGAAATGTTTCCTATGCACTTTTTATTCACAATGAACTGATTTCACAACAAGAATAATATAGAGGTCTACACTTTTCTTCTGTTTTCTAATTTTGATTATGTTTCAAATGGCTATTGCATGTGTCGCAGAGAAACATCCCTCTTAATCCTACTTATCCCATAACTCTCTCCAACCGAGGATAGCCAACACTGACGGTATACCTAGAACAAGTGATCTACTAGTTTTATCTTCTCTCACCACACCGATAAAGAGGACCATGGACTGATGGTCATATGTCAGGATGTTCACCACACAATTTATCAATATTCAATAAGTTGCAGAGAGCTAATGATGAAATGATGCCACATATCACTGAATATCTATATTTTTTCAGCAGCAATCCCATGACAATGATATTCAGATCATCAAGATCTATAAGGAATCCCCTTTTGCAATGTACGTCGTACCAGTCCATACCGATGTATCGAGCTCAGCTCGGTATGGTACGGTACCCGATACTGAGCGGTATACACAGGACATATATCTCGGTATAATATAATATATAAAAATTAAAAAGAAGGGCGATGTCGCCTCATTCCTCCTCCCCACGCAGGGAGAAGAAATCGCCCGCGGGCGACGGATCGTGGAGGTGAAGAGGACTCCAGGTTTTTCTTCTCCCTGCCTCGGCTGATATTGCCTGAAATTGGTCGGCGACGGTTGAAACCGACAATTACCGCCCGACAATGGAAGATAGTGATCAAAATCAATCGGTACCCGGTACTGAGCGGTATGCACAGGGCATACCTCTCGGTATAATATAATATAATATAATATAAAAAAGTGAAAAATAAAAAAAGGGGTGACGTTGCCTCGTTACTTCTTCTAACTCGGGGAGAAGAAATCGCTCGCGAGCGACAGATCGTGCGGGCGAAGAGGACTCTAGGTTTTCCTTCTCCCTCTTCTTCTTTCTCCCTCCGTTGGCTGATACCACCCGAAATTGGTTGGTGACGGTCGAAATCGAACATTACCGCCAGACAACAGAAGATGATGGTTGAAATCGACCATTACCGGTCAATTTCACATGGTAACAAGTAGAAACAGTTGCTACCTGGCGATACTGCCTGTAGTGGGCAATCCGTGTATGATCAATTGGCAGACCAATATGTACCGCTCGGGACAAGCGATACCACCCAGTAATGCAATCCTTGCCCTTTTGAACCTTCAAGAACATTACTTGCAATAACAATCTTTACTCCAGGATCTCGGTCTTCACCACTTCTGCACATCCTTGTATCGTCCCCAATTTTAAATATCTGGTTGATGAAGCAACACCACCAACAATAAGTGAACCCATCTTCTACCTAAGATTGAAACATCCTAACATTTCCCAAGTCATTGGTGCAAGAATTTTCCTCATTTGGTGATAAGTGTCAGAAGATCAAATTTAACTAGAATAGCTATGACTACTTTAACTTTGTCCATGTCAACTTGTTTACAAGCTGTTGGTGTGAGCATCTGAGGTGTTTTTGGTAATAATTAGCCACAAGAGATTATAATTAACCAGTATATCTATGAAAACATTTCGTCATGTATGCATCAACAAGTTCTCGGTATTATAACTACACAAGAACAATAGGACCAAATGTTTTCAGAACATCAGTTCATATAAGTAACATAATAATTCACCTATTTCAAGATAGGACCTTATCTAGAAAGTTAAGCAAGTTTATAAAGATAATAACTACTGAATGCCACAAACTTTTTAACAATGATAAATTAGTCTATGGCTGAGAAGATGACCTTGGACATCACATGTAAGTTCAAATAATATCCACTAGGACAATGTTAGACACCAAAGCATAAGAAAGTCCAGGGAATACCTCTACAAGAGCAGGACGGTTTTCGCTTAGTGCACAATGACAAAGTGTAATTTTAAACTTCACCTGCCAGTATGAACACAACAAACTAAGACACAATCTTGGAGATCACTTAGAAAAAAATAAAAATTATGACAGTATTTATTAACATCTTAGAGAGAAGGGGCTCACCTCATTTTCATTGATTGGGGAGACATTCATTGAATTTGGTGACGATGATCTACTTGACGCAGAAAATGAGCTTCTAGAATTATTCATTGTTTGCTTTGAAATAATTTTGCAATGTTGAAGTGCTTGTTTGTACATACTCTGTAATAAAATTATAAAAAATTGGTCAGTGAACAATTTTGTGTTCCCAGTATTAATATTGGCCAATGCTTCATGAGAACCTAGCGGATGCAGATAACTCAGGTATTAAACTATCGCCAAGTTGCCAAAAGTCTTATTCAATTTACCATTTCTGATCATGCTAGCATAAAAGCATTAGACAAGTGTAACACTCTCACTATTACCCTATTCCTAAAGATTTTAAAATTCCCTCCTACTGACCCACAAACACATCTAAAGATGATAGGACTACTCAATCAAACAAATATGAAAAATAGCAAGAAAATTATTATGAAACATAGCACACAGAAATTACTGAACATAACTCGCTATGCTGATCCAAAAAATGACAGCCAGGTTTCAAACTTTATAAGGATTTTATTTAAGATCCACATAGATCTAACTATAACAATCTTAGCAGAGAAGTGAGGATTGAGGTAACTCAAGGCCCACATTCTATGCCTTTACCAAGTTTAAACTGACAGCAAAACTTGAGAAATTATCATTTGTTTCTTCTGAATATTATCACATAAAACCAATAAAAAAAATAACCATTATATGCATCACATAGACAAGAATATGGGTTCTTGGCAATGTATTACCCAATAGAACACGAAGATCAGTACATGAATTAATAAACATGTGACCAACTGGTTTAATATGGAACAATGTGCGTACATATCAATAAGATTAGAAGCAGTTTTTGAAACATTTACTAATAGTTACCAGGGCTCTACGAAATTCTTTCTCCCCAAATAAAGCATCACCTTGGAGAACCTGCAATAAAAAAAGAGTCAACCAAACAGAATGTGCACATCATACCACAAACTTCACTGAATCGCAAAGTTTGACAAGAAGATACATTAATCGCAGCCACCGATATACCCGTCATGAGATGACATGATCATGGGTACCTTACCAAGTTATTCTATAAAAGTAAGCCCTTACCAAGTTTTCAGCCTTCAGATATGGACTGGCTTCACTGTTTGTAACCGCTGAAGATACAAGAAAGCAGCCCTGTCAAAGTTCAACGTGTAATTTCAATGAGCAATTATCTTGAATCCCCAAGGACATAATGCGCACGAGATCCTTAACAGAGATTCTCATCCAAAAAGCAAGGAAACCGCTGTAGGTTCCTTATCACCCCAGGCGCATAACTATAACACAAGAACCGCATCTCACACCTCACTACCACGATCAGGAAACCAAGCAAACGAGCGAAAAGATTGAGACGAAACCCTAATCAAGACCTAAAGGTAATCGCCGGAAGAGAAAGAAAAAGAGAAGGAAGGAAAGAACCGATAACCCGTGATGGCAGGGATGGGGGTAGTAAGGGTTCGGAAGTGGCAATACAAGCACACATACCAGCATCTGGGCGGAGTAGAAAAGGTCGTTGTCGAGAAGGGTGGTGATGTGATCCTTGGGAACCTCCATCGACGCCACTTCCGTCGAGGATGAGGTCTCTTGGGCGCGTAGTGGAGAAGAGGAGGGTTTCGAAATGGATCTATCGCCGCTCGTGAGGGAGAGAGACAAAAGAAAAGGGCAAAATTGCATATATGTAGATATTATTCTATTTAACCCCCTAAAAAGTCCAAACCTTATTATCTGCAATATATATATATATCAAGTTGAAGTTGAATAGTCATATATAGTAGAATATAATATATTATCAAATATAAATAACAATATGTAGGTTTGAGGTAATTTTGACATACTTTATAGTGTTACATTCATAAATGAATTATGTTACGTTTAATTATAGAATCAAGATGAAAAATATATCAAATTAGACTATATAAACCACTAAAATCAACAAAAATAGAAATTATATCATATATTCTTTCGATCGTAAACAAATTAAGATAAGTTATATAAACTTTATCAAGGTACGATCTTAAATTAACATAGTTGCACTCGAATGATAAACATAATAAATTCATTAAATATTTTTTTGTTAAGATCATTAGGTGATTTTTAAAGTTGAATTTGATACATTCTTTACTACATCATTAATTCTATCCAACTCATCTTAATTTCTTAATACACCTGACAAATATAATATAAATAATGATTCCATTGATCTTTTTTATTTATTGATGAATTTATAAATTTTAAAATCAATTTTTAGGTAGATTCACACTAGAACCTCATAAGATCATGTATTGTAATGATCCTTAAAGAATTAAGTCATTTTACCCCACTAAATTTTGAATCATAGTAGGTGTTCTGAAAAAATGGATGCTCCCGACATAAGATCTAAAAATAGAGGACTTGACTCGATACGATAATTAATATATCAATTTTATCGACATAAGTCTAAATTATTGACTCAAAAGAGGATTTCTGCTGCTTTGCTGACACAAGATTTAGAAGGTGACCTCAATTTAAAGTGATGGTAGCTCAAATCTGGGTGCATATTTGGATATCCTAATCTAAACTTTAAGCAGATTGTATAGAAAGAGGAAGGGGATTGATCACAACAGCTGAGCTAAATCCTACCATCAATCAGTTCTTCTTGGAAGGAGGTATTTACTTATCTATAAGCATGCCTTCCTGCATTATATATAAATGTCTTTGGAGTATGTCGAGAACACCACTAAGAAGGCAGACTAAGAACACTCATCAGTTCAGAAGGTAGGCTGTCATGGCCTGTATTCTAAGCCACACCACTTATCCAAGCAAGCAGTTAACTCTAAGCAAGAACATTAGTGTTGCAGTTTGCACTTAGTCTATCATAGGCAATGTCACAATATGTCAAGCAAAGTTTTCTTTTTATTTCCTTCTTTCTTTCTTTATGGCTGCCAACTCTTCATGTGTAGAGCAATGAGATGATGTGCATCCTGCAGCTGTTTCAAGCTTTTTGCAGAAGGTTTGAAGGACACACAATGCATAACAGTTACAATAGCATTACCATTTGAAGTCTTTCCAAGTTTATAGCGACTGCTAAAAGAGAATGAGGAACACAAAAGCCATATAAAAAGAGACATAGAAATGTATATTTGGTTGACCTCCAAGCTTATGATTCTGATCTAGAAACAAGTCAACAGGAAGAATGTTAATTTGCAAGTCCAAAGTTACTGAAGAGTGATTTCCAATTTGTTTGACCTACAGGAGAGGAGCTATAACTCCGTTGACTCGGTGTAATTGATTGCAAGCATATCAATGCCGTGATTGATGTTCTTGATCCAAGAACAAGATATATTTTTGTATACAAAACTCCTATCAAGGAATCTAAACCAAGGAAACCAGAAGCAATGGATTCTATCAGAATATGACCTTCAACATGATTGATGCTGACACAATCTGCAAAACCATTCCCAAGACCTTCTCTTTCATGAGCCAAACTGTGATGCATGTTTGTGATACACATTTTGGTTTCCTAACGTGTTTATTTAGTGAAATCTATTCAAGATATCATTAAATCAAATGGTGATCATCATTGACTTTTGTACAGAGATCAGATATTCCAGTAGAAAAATAATTCTCCTTCCTATGATCATTCACAGTCCAAGTTGAGAAGCTGATTCATGCAAACCAATACTTGCAGAAACTTGAGGTTAATTAGAACCTCTCATCCACACACGTCTTCCAACTGCAGTAGTAGACGTCCGTCCCTTTGAAAAGATGAGGCCATGAGCCATGCAGCCGAAACAAGAGAAGAAGTCCCCAGCAACGCCGGAAAGATAAGGCTCAGCTTCCGGTTTCCCAATCCTTCCATGGTTTCTTCAGCTGTTTGATGACTATGTCTGCAACTTGTCTCAAGGTCTTTACGTGCAAAACATGGACCCACACGCCGAAGACCGCCACCTTCTCAGGGTCGTCGTCGTGCTCATTTATTTGTAGAGGCCTAGGAGGAGCTGAGGGTGGCGAGGTAGGAGGAAGCTGGCAACCACTCCAACGTGGGGTGGGGTGGGAAGGTTCAGAAACATGAGGCTGTGTTCTGAAAGGTTGCATTCCAGTATAATAGAAAGGTGACATCTACTCGGCGTTGATGCAAATCCAGAGGTGGAGTTGGTGCACAACCTAAGGGCGCCCCTTGGATTTGCTCCTATCGTACTGTTCTTTTGTCTTTTTGCCTGGTGATCCATGTGCAACCATCTCTTCCTTGTCTCATTCTCTATTTATGTTGTCTCTTCTTCTCATTCTTTGGACTCCATAGCCGACCAACCTCAGGCTGCTTGCCACTGACGGGAAGAGGAAACAACCAGCTTCTGCCGCCGACGACTGCACTGCGGTGAGCGAACTCTCTGCTTCGGTCCATGATTTGATCCCTCATGGAGATTGGCGCCTTTATGATGGGATACTGAGATCCAGCTGGATCAAGATCTTGATCCGATTAATATTGTTCTTTAGATCTTCTTGTCTGTAGTCGGTGCAATTATAGAGGTGCTGATCCATTAATAATGGTTTGCAGGAGGACGGGGTAGGCACTTGAGGGACACTGGGGCGAGTGAGGAGCGATGGGCTCGGCAGCGGAGAATGGCACCCTTCGCCACTACTTCGACCACGAGTCTGAGTCCGAGTCCGACGGTGGGCGGTCGGTCGGACACAGCGGCCCTCTCGGCGGCCCTTTAGCGTCAAAGAAAGCGGGCAAGAAGCGAAGCGCGAGGTTCAAGGGCGACGACAACTATGTGGAGATAACGCTCGACGTCAGGGACGACGTGATCGCGATTCAGAGCATCCAAAGTGGCGACCCGGAGGCGGCGCTGCTCGCGAGGAACCTGGAGAGGCGCTCCCCGGTGGTGGGCGCGAGCCTGTCGTCCAAGCTGAAGCAGGTGGGGCACGAGCTCCGCCGCATGACCTCCTCGTCGAGGCGGGCGGAGCGGCTCGACCGGACCAAGTCATCTGCGGCTCAGGCCATCAAGGGCCTCCAGTTTGTGACCAAGAACGTCGCGAGCGAGGGCTGGCCGCAGGTCGAACGACGGTTCGACGACCTCGCCGTCGATGGGGTGCTTCTCAGGTCGAGGTTCGGAAAGTGCGTAGGTAATCGACACTCGAGCATGATGAGTTTTTACTCATATGGCTTCTCTATAGTTCTAATCATCACCGCACGAACAAGCAAAGACACAGGAGCTACGTGAGTCTAAATTGCAGTTGGGCTCTGAGAATTGCAGGAATGGTGGGATCCGAGGAGTTCACGGGTGAGGTGTTCGATGCATTGGCACGAAGGCGGGGAATCACCGCAGCTGTGCTAACGAAGGAGGAGCTCCGGGAGTTCTGGGAACAGCTCTCCGACCAGAGCTTTGATGCGCGTCTTCAAACCTTCTTTGACATGTAAATTTCCAGTTCTCTGTTCTTCTAGTGGCTGAACACCTTAATCTTCCTCTAAATCATCCGGTTCTGTAGTCGAATTGTCCTCGAAAGTTGATTTCGTGATCTGACTTCAAAACAGGGTGGACAAGAACGCAGACGGCAGGATCACAGAGGAAGAAGTCAGAGAGGTGTGTGTCAAAATGCTCTGCTTCGCGCTTCTTCACAAAAAAAAACTTCGTCTAATTCGCCATTCGATGAACTTTTGCTTCAGATCATCGCCCTCAGCGCGTCGGCGAACAAGCTGTCGAGGATCCAGGAACGAGTCGACGAGTACACGGCTCTGATCATGGAGGAGCTCGACCCCAACAATTTGGGCTACATCGAGGTCTGCACATCCAGAAACTAGCACTGTCGGCATCCCTTGTCACTGTCACCACTCAGTCGAAACCCTTTGCAAGCAGCTCTATAACCTGGAGATGCTGCTGCTCCAGCCAGCAGTGCAGCCATCGGCCATGCTCTACGCCAACAGCAACAACCTCAGCCAGATGCTCAGCCAGAAGCTGGTGCCCACCAAGGACAAGAACCCGGTCCGTCGCTGCTGCCGGCGGATCTCCTACTTCATGGAGGACAACTGGAAGCGGGTCTGGGTCATGGCCCTGTGGCTCTCCATCTGCGCGGGCCTCTTCACCTGGAAGTTCATCGCGTACCGTCGTCGCGCCGTCTTCCACATCATGGGCTACTGCGTGACCACCGCCAAGGGCGGCGCAGAAACACTCAAGTTCAACATGGCCCTCATCCTCCTCCCTGTTTGCCGCAACACCATCACATGGCTACGAAGCAAGACCAAGCTCGGAGTCATCATCCCCTTCAATGACAACATCAACTTCCACAAGGTAACCGATAACTTAGGCGAAACCTCTCGAGTCCCCAGAAGCTAAAGTCGTCGTTGGATCCGATGATCAGGTGATTGCAGCCGGCATCGTGGTCGGCGTCGCGCTCCACGTCGGGGCTCACCTGACCTGCGATTTCCCCCGGCTGTTGCACGCCACCGACGCGGAGTACGAGCCGATGAAGCCCTTCTTCGGTGAGAAGCGGCCGCCCAACTACTGGTGGTTCGTCAAGGGGACCGAGGGGTGGACCGGGGTGGTCATGCTGTTGCTCATGGTGATCGCCTACGTGCTGGCCCAGCCCTGGTTCCGCCGCAACCGGCTAAGCCCCACGAATCCCCTGCGCCGGCTCACCGGGTTCAACGCCTTCTGGTACTCCCACCACCTCTTCGTCATCGTCTACGTGCTCTACGTCGTCCATGGCGTATGCCTCTACCTCATCAAGAAGTGGTACAAGAAGACGGTACGTTAATGGCGGGCATCAGAGAATAGTTTACATGTAGTCTTTGTGTAGACGATCGATCTGATCCTGCTTCATATTTTTACACAGACGTGGATGTACTTGGCCATCCCTGTCACATTGTATGCATGCGAGCGCCTTCTCCGTGCCTTCAGGTCCGGCTACAAGACAGTGAGGATTCAAAAGGTAATAGACCTTGCCTTCCTTTTTCTATTGCAAGGCCAAACCACTACTCTCTCAGAATAAGAGTAGCAGTCATGGGCTCATGTGAGCCTCTTCTCCTTTCTGTGTGCTATATCTATAGATTAAAAGATGATGCAGCGTCTGAAACTTCATCTTCTTTCCTGTTTGCAGGTTGCTGTGTACCCAGGAAACGTTTTGGCTCTCCGCATGTCCAAACCTCAAGGTTTCAAGTACAGGAGCGGGCAATACATCTTCCTTAACTGTGCCGCGGTGTCCCCGTTCGAATGGTAATCTACATTGATGCACGTTGACTTTGTTTGGAGTTGCACTGGTCGAAGTCTTAATGTCGAGGACTGCATGATTTCTTTGGACAGGCACCCCTTCTCCATCACTTCGGCTCCGGGAGACGACTACCTCAGCATCCACATCCGCACAAGAGGCGACTGGACTTCGCAACTCAGAGCCATCTTCTCACAGGTAGGAGAACTTGCAGCGGTGACGGAGAACGCAGCTTTGCTTTCGCTGACACTGCTCTCGGAATGCAACAGGTGTGCCAACCTGCAAAGAGCGACCAGAGCGGGCTCCTCAGAGCCGATGTCATGCCTGGAGGAAACAACCCCAGGTACAGTAAATCCCTACGTTTCAGCGGCAACTCGCACCGTCTCTGTCGTCTTACCATGCGTCGGTCGGTCGTCCTGCTGTGTATTAGATTGCCGAAGCTTTTGATCGATGGGCCTTACGGTGCTCCTGCTCAAGACTACGAGCACTACGACGTCCTACTGCTCATCGGACTCGGCATCGGAGCCACTCCTCTGATCAGCATCGTCAAGGACGTGCTCAACAACGTGGAACAAAAGAAGACGGCGGCGGCGGCGGCGGCGGACGACGTGGAGAGCGCGACCAAGGCGAAGAAGAAGCCTTTCATGGCGCAGCGCGCGTACTTTTACTGGGTGACCCGGGAGGAGGGCTCGTTCGAGTGGTTCCGGGGCATCATGAACGAGGTGGCCGAGAAGGACGAGGACGGCGTGATCGAGCTGCACAACCACTGCACCAGCGTGTACGAGGAAGGCGACGCCCGCTCCGCCCTCATCGTCATGCTCCAAGCCCTCCACCACGCCAAGAACGGGGTCGATATCGTCTCCGGGACGCGCGTCAAGACGCACTTCGCCAGGCCGAACTGGCGCAATGTCTTCAAGCGCATCGCCATCAATCACCCGAATCAACGCGTCGGTAAGCCTCCAGATATCTCGATCGAATCCCTTCTCATCGTTCTTCTCAGAAACAATTACATTTGATCGTTTTACGATTCAGGCGTCTTTTACTGCGGAGACCCGATGGTGATCGGAGAATTGCGACGGTTGTCACAGGATTTCTCGCACAAAACAAGCACAAAGTTCGTCTTCCACAAGGAGAACTTCTGATGCTGTCAGCCATTCTTTGTAATCCCTTTAGATTCCATTGTGGGCTTCACTGAGTGATATCCCACAGGATTTTTCTTTGTCGAAGTTGTAGAAATTTTACTTGTATAATTATTTTATATGGTGCTATACTAATAACAGGTGTCCCTAAAAATCATCCTTGGTTGCAATTTCTTTATGATCAGTTGAATTCATTCATTTTTTCTCTAAAAAAAATCATATTTTTCTTTAACATAATAAATATTTTTATTTTTTATATTAGATAAATTACCATATGTATATTCAGGTGGGACATCGATATTCCAATGCATTTTTATTCAGAATAAATTTTTTTATATTTTTTCAAAATAAAAAGTAGATGTTTAAGATATTTTATTGACTCCAACGATTATGTTAGAATTGTAAGTGAGTCTAGTTCTAATCTATTGAGTTGAGTTCGACTTTCTTGGTCAATCTACTTCACATTAGGTCGGTTATGAGAAGATTTGAGTTCATTATAATCAATCAATCTAAATTCTAAGATAATTATGATTCGACTAAATTAAAGTAAAAAAGAATTATGAGTAAGAGTTGGATACGATCAGAATCAATTAAGTCATAATTATAATCAATCATAATTGGCTACTCACCTTAGTTTAGGGATCTCTTTATAAACCCTATAAATAAATATGTAAATTATTTTATTTATTAATAAATAAGATCAATATTTCTTGAGCTATTGTGAGATCGATCCTAAAAATTAAATTCTAAGCTTAGAATCCACAAGGTTCTACCATATTAATCTAAATTTTTTTGGATGCATGTTAACAGAAGGTTGTGAAGGATATTAATATTTGTAAGAATATATAGAGGTTAGATTACCATTTTATACTCTTATATGGTATATATGTGATGTCCTTAATGTAAATAAACCAATGTAATGGACCGGATTGATCCATGTAATAAATTAAGAAACAGCGGGCCGGGCTGGACTGGCCAAATCAAGACAAACCAAGCCGGGCCGGTTTGGTTTAACGTCGGGATGGTGATCTTTTTCTCCTCATCATCGCCGCGGCGTCTTCCCTTTTATCCGATCCATGTCTGCATGTGAGGAAGATGGCTCACCAATACATTCGCGGCCTCACTCTCATCCCGCAAAGATAAGGCTCAATAGACCCTCACCCCTCTCCGTCTCTCCTCTCTCGTCTCTCTTCGTCGGAGAGAGACGAAGACGAACCTGAAGTAGAGGTAGAGGTCGGCCCAAAAGAAGGTTCTCCTTTCTTAACCTGCCTCCATCATCCGGCTTCACTGTTCCCATTCCATCATTATCTGTTCGACTTCTATTATACTGCCGAAAGTTGTGTTTTCTATCCTAAAGTTCTTTGTGTGCATCTCTTGTTTCAACTGTGATTTGATTAGAAATCGTTCCAGAAATTGGAAAGAAACCCCATTTGAAATTTGGAAAGGAGATTCTCTTGTGGAAGTTACGGTTTTCCAGTTCTGGTTGGATCTGCTGGCATCAAAATCGTGTGAAACGTGAGATTGAGAAGGCGACGGGCGCTAATTAGTTGATTCTTGCCACAAGTTGGTTGTTTTCTGCATGTTCTCTGACCTCACATCCCGAAATGCTTACTTGTGAGTGTTACTGGGAATTATGTGTTTGGAATTTTAGGTGCCACTAGTTGAGCACGAGACTGAGGAAGCTTTGCTTCTTCCCATTACAGTAGTGATCTAACTCTGAATTTTTATCAGTTGATATGAAAGAAGTGTTGGCAACAGGTTTCTGGAAAATAAGAAAAATACCTCCTTTCCTTCTCTCACACTGGACACAGACAACATCAGAAATCCCATTTTTAGATTCAATTTTTATTGTTATAAAGTGTCAAATGCATGATTAGGATTTAAAAGACTTGCAGGTGCGTAATGGTTGGAGGTGTGTAATTATTGTGTAAGCTATTAAAGATTTGAGTATATGACAATTTTCATATGCTATATCTTCCATCAATATACTATGAAGTGCCAGTTCTAGAATCTAGCACAAACTCTACCAGCTATAGATGACAGATCTGTAAGTGAAGAATAATATTTAAAGTTATATGAATGGAAGGTATCATGGGCTGACTTGATGGAATAATCGATCATTAACTTTGTTGAGCCTGAGCCATTGAACCAAGATGCTCAAGTTCAGATTAATAACAGTACAACCACTAAGTCTTTGTAAATCACTTAAGCCTTTTTCCACCTTCAGGATGAGGCTAAATTAGGGGAATTATATTTCACTACACATGTAGGGACTTTACCTTTATAGTTATTGGGAAAAGAAATTGTTCATCTATACTCACGATATGCATCTAAAAACCTACCCTGACACCTGTTAATATTTCAATCCTTGCCAATGCATCTAAAAATTTAAGCTTCTAGATGAGATAGAGTTACTCATTTATATCAATAAATTGTATCATGTAGAAATCACAACTCTAAAATTCAGAACCATTTTGACATTGGGATCTCCATCAACATGTGATTCTTAGATAATTACTTTAACTTAGAAGTGAGTTTTTGATCATTCAACAAGTTAATACTTGCAACTTTTCTTGCAAAGAATTTGGGAATCTTTATTTGCAACCTTCAGTTTCTTTGTTATAGATAACCAGACCCATGAGATAGTAAATATCTAAATTATTAGACAAATTTCGTGTACATGAGTGTGAAGCTTAATGATTTTTAAAGCTAGTGCTAGATAAAAAATCAGATATGAGAGGTACGGATGATTGACTACTTGAGAAGATTGATTGACAAGTGGAGGAGAATTGAGATGGCATGAGAAAGTGCCACGGAAATCTAAGGACAAAGTGGACAGAGGGGTTATTTTATATGTGTCTAGATAAGATAAATGGAGTGTGTATTAAAAGGTACAAGAGCCTAGTGTTACTAGTTTCTTTATGTTTTACCGAGCACTTGGTATGCCACAGAATACTCGTAATCTGTAACCAGATAGTGGATAAGTGTTTTTCGTTGTTACTTTTGTTGGATATTTAATTTCTTAAAAAATCTTAGCACTTATAGCATGGACCTGAGAATTTGTGACATCTTGCTGATTACTTCTGCTAATGGAGGTTCTTGTTCGCGTGGCTAGTCCCATGGTTGTATCATTATCCTCTTAGGAGTCACAGAATTTAGTTGATCTCAATGGAATTATGTGTTCTTTATTTAGCTCAAGTTTCTTTATTTTATATGTACCATAACAAAAAGATCAAATTGTTCTTTTCAGCAGGTATCAAATAGATGCCAGAATGATTTCTACATCCAATTTGTCGCCAAAGTGTTGTTGTTGTTGTTATTGTTTTTTAAGAATTGACCCAGTTAACATAATTTCTGCAATCTATGTTTTGTGCAGGTTGAAAGAGAATTTGGAGCCAAAACTTTTATTTCGGATAATACTTCCTGAATCTGAAGGTTTCATTCAAGATGACTCCTGTAATTCATTGTACTATAGGCAATATCACTCTGGTTCCTCGAATTGTTTTCGGCCCAAGGAAGGAGATACACTTAACAAGATTTGGTACTTCTGAAAAGGACACCAGACTTAAATCATCTCAAAGGTTTCTGTTACCACATTCATCAATGAGGCTGCTTCAGCTACAAACCAGTCGCTTTTGCCGAGGAATTCGAACGGTAGCAGCTGTTGGTACTGATTTAACTGTAGAAGAACCAAATCCTACTGTTTCAGGGGATGTTGCTGATGGAAGCTCAGAAGCACCATCTAGTTCTGATGAATCAAGTGAACCTGGTCCAGCAAATCCAACTACCACTTCTTCTAGTAAAACCAAACGCACTAGACCTGTGAGGAAGAGTGAGATGCCTCCTGTGAAGGATGATGAATTAGTTCCAGGTGCTTCGTTTATAGGAAAAGTAAGATCAATTCAACCATTTGGTTGTTTTGTGGACTTTGGTGCCTACACAGATGGTCTGGTACATGTTTCCAGGATGAGTGATAGTTATGTCAAGGATGTTGCGGCTGTTGTTTCTATTGGACAAGAGGTGAAAGTGAGAATTGTGGAGGCCAATAAGGAGACTAGACGAATCTCTCTAACAATGCGTGATAAGGATGACACAGCTAAAATCCAACAGAAAAAAGAATCTACATATGAAAGTAGTGAAAAGCCAAGACCTGTCAGGAAAAATACTTCAAGGTCAAATCAGAAAAGAGAGGAGAAACAAAAGAGCTCAAAGTTTGTAAAGGGGCAAATTTTGGATGGGACTGTGAAAAACCTCACAAGATCAGGGGCTTTTGTGTCACTTCCTGATGGAGAAGAAGGATTTCTTCCTGTGGCTGAAGAATCTGAAGGGTTTGGTGGCATTTTAGGGAGTTCGTCACTGCATGTTGGCCAAGAGGTTAATGTACGGGTACTGCGCATTAGCAGAGGACAGGCAACTTTAACAATGAAAAAAGAAGAAGATATTGAAGGGTTAAACATGAAACTTAATAAAGGTGTGGTGCATGTAGCAACAAATCCATTTGAGCTGGCTTTCCGCAAGAACAAGGAAATTGCTGATTTCTTGGATGAACGAGACAGAACACAAAAATCTCTGGAAACGTTGGAGCAGACAGTAGGAGAAGTTGATGAAATATTAGAAAGTTCTAATATTTCTGAGGTTGATAGTTCAGCAAGTAGTGATGATACACAGCTCATTGATTCCTCTGATTCAACTACTCAGGCTGATGATGAGAAATCTGTTGCTCAAGTGCTTCATGAGGAAACTCCTTCTGTCGATTCCATTTCAAATAATTTGGAGAACATGGCTGAGGAATTGTCTCAGATTGCTGATATAGTTGCACAAGAGGATGAGAAAAGCTCCAAAATCTTGAATCAGTCTTCTCGAGATTCAATTCCAGTTGAGATCCCGTCAAAAGATGATATAGAGGAGTCCTCCGACACTGTAGAGGAAGAAAACATTACTTCAGAAATAGTTCCAGAGGGAGGTGAACCTTCTGCCAACAATTCGTTCAATCTGGCGGTGGATGAAGCTTCATTAACCAATGCAGGTAAGGAAGTAACTAGTGATATTCAAGCTTCCAAGGAAATTGAAGGAGTTTTGACAGATAAAAATTCAGTAGAAGCTGAGGCCTCTGTAATTGGAGTGAAGGAAACTGATGTGACCACTGGAACTCTTGAGCAAGACAAACAAAGTTTTGAAGCTCCAAGCTCAGAAGAGAAAGAGGACCTTGTAGATTCTGTACAAGTTGAAGATTCTCCTGGAGAATTACAGACCAAAAATGATGCTGATGCAGGAATTATGAATGATCAGACCTTATCTACCGAAGCTGTGGATTCAGTGGTCATTTCTAGTATCCAATCAGATAGCACTGTAGCTACTGAAGATGTGGCACAAAAATCAACTATACTGGCTGAGAATGAGACCGTTGCTGCCGAATTACATGATGCAAAAGCTGTGGCTGGTGGAAACATAAGTGAGGAAACTGACCCTTCTGACATAGAAAGCTCCATCAAAGGTTAGAAAGTTTCCTCATTTGGGTACATATTCGGGTAAAAATTCTTTTCCAGTATAAGTTTCTTGGATAATGCACACACTTTTGCTTTTCGTGCAAGGAGAGAATCATGTTGGGCAATTAGCTAACCAGAGTGAAGAGTCGTATTAAATTTGACATCACTGTTGAATGCTAGACGCTTCATTATTATTATATGTGTGCTTGGATCAGCTTCAGTATTTTTAGCATGCTAACTAGGGTCTTTAGATCAACGTCAAAATAACATTCCTTCACTAAGAAATTGGAGAACATATAAAACACCAGGAGATTGTAGGTTGTCAAGTTTTGTTTTAAGTATGATGTGAACAAAGAAATTTGGGCACCGGTGTCCACTAACATCTGAAAAGATTTGTCTTGTACACTAACATCCTTCAACATCTCGTTCCCCATGTTGCCTGTGCAATCGATCAATTATGCTATAAGAACAGGAATATTAATGTTAGCTACATGTCTCCTTTCCCACCATTGACTCCTTTTGAGGACAATATTGCTAGTAGTTCAAAAGCAATTTTAAGTCTGCCAATTTCAAGTCATTTGACATTTATATTTTGATAACTTTGTAGACATTTATATTTTGATAACATTTATATTTTGATAACTTTGTAGTCATTTATATCCCCAATCAGTAATACTTCTGATTTTTAACAATGCAATTTCTTCTTCTATAGCATTTGTGGAACGTGATTTCTCTTTTTTTTCTTTTGCTTTTTGCATTTTAAATGTCTTTACCATTTGTGTTACTGCTATTCATATAACTATAGTGTAAAATTCTATATTTTAAAATTATATTTGTTATTCTAAATAGGGAATATCACAGTATAGAGCTACTATCAACACCTGAAATCTGATTGGCATATCACAGTATAAATTGGATACCAAGAAATCTTGAAAATATGTTGTTTCCAAAGTGAATGGTAATCATACCTCTGCTGCCACTAGATGATTGTTATATTTCTCCAGCATTCATTATCAGCTATAAGGTTGCTGCAACATGTTCTTTGACCTGTAATTGATGTACAAAATGCAGCTACCATATCACCAGCACTAGTAAAGCAATTACGTGAAGAAACAGGTGCAGGTATGATGGACTGCAAGAAGGCTCTTGCAGAAACTGAAGGTGACATTGTTAAGGCCCAAGAGTTCCTCCGAAAAAAAGGTTTAGCAAGTGCAGATAAAAAGGCCAGCAGGGCAACTGCTGAGGGTAGGATCGGATCTTATATCCATGACAGCAGAATAGGAGTGCTCATAGAGGTGAATTGTGAAACTGATTTTGTCTCTCGAGGTGACATCTTTAAGGAGTTGGTTGATGACCTTGCCATGCAAGTCGCAGCATGTCCTCAGGTTCGTTATCTGGTCACTGAAGATGTTCCAGAAGAAATTGTGAAGAAGGAGAGGGAAATTGAGATGCAGAAGGAAGACCTTTTGACTAAACCTGAGAACATAAGATCAAAAATTGTTGATGGGCGAATCAAAAAGCGACTTGAAGAATTTGCATTGCTTGAGCAACCATACATAAAGAATGATAAGATGGTAGTTAAGGATTTCGTAAAGCAGACCATTGTGACTCTTGGAGAAAATATCAAAGTCAAAAGGTTTGTCCGATACAATCTTGGAGAAGGCTTAGAGAAGAAAAGCCAGGACTTTGCTGCTGAAGTAGCTGCACAAACTGCAGCTAAATCTTCACCTGCTGTCCCGAAGGTTCAACCTGCTGAAACCAAGGAAGCTATTGAGAAGTAAGTCTTTTACTCCTTACATAGTTCATCCTGTTGTAGCTAGAGCTTGTTATGATTTTGATCACAATTAATGTTGCTCTTTATTTACTAGCTGACTAGGAAGACAAACCCTGAAAATGGAGAATCCGAACTGTCTGGTGCCTCGTGAAGTTGTTTAATCCTCATTTTTTAACTGCTGCACTAGTTTTAATGTTACTGCATAATTTCATTATGCTAGTGGTCATCATCTTTCCCCAATAAAGAAGAAAGAAAAGCAAATAAAAAAGTCATATGATGCTAATTTTTGTCTATTTGGTTATCGTTTTGCAAAATGCATATTCATGTACTCTTGTGCAATTATACATTATGCTGTATGAACCGCTTTGAACATCAGCATGAACTATGGCATGTGTATAAGATTGTGAACCCACTTCAATTAAATCTTAAATTCAGAAGATGTTGACCATAAGTATGAACCGTTGCAGGCCTAAAACAGTTGCAGTATCAGCTGCATTGGTGAAGCAACTTAGGGAGGAAACAGGTGCTGGCATGATGGACTGCAAAAAAGCTCTTGCAGAAAGTGACGGTGACCTTGAGAAGGCTCAGGAGTACCTCCGCAAGAAGGGCCTATCATCTGCTGACAAGAAATCCTCTCGACTTGCTGCCGAAGGTCGGATTTCATCCTACATCCATGACTCCCGCATCGGCACACTTATCGAAATCAACTGCGAAACCGATTTTGTGGGTCGGAGCGAAAAGTTCAAGGAATTGGTTGATGACCTTGCTATGCAGATAGTGGCCTGCCCACAGGTTGAGTTCGTCTCCATCGAGGACATCCCAGAGAGTATTGTCACAAAGGAAAAAGATATAGAAATGCAGAGAGAGGATCTCAAGTCGAAACCCGATCAGATAAAGGATAAGATTGTCGAAGGGAGGATCACAAAGAGGCTAGGAGACCTTGCTCTTCTGGAGCAACCCTTCATCAAAGATGATAGCATTAAAGTGAAGGATCTGGTGAAGCAGACAGTTGCTGCCCTCGGAGAGAACATCAAAGTTAGGAGGTTTGTTCGCTTCACTCTTGGGGAGAGCTAAGGACTGAAAAATGAGATTGGCAACCATTCAAAGTCTAGTAGGCTTTTCGCTTGGAAGAGTTGAGATAATTTTTGAACACGAATGTGACTCGTGATCTGTAAGGTTCTGCTGCTGTATTTAATTTTGTTGTATCATCTTTTAATCAAGAAAGTAGTAAATTTTCGCCTTGATGACAGAATTCTGGAATGGAAGTTGCATGGCCGTGATGATGTCATGTTGTTTATGTTTTAGATTCTTGTGCTTGAGTAGTGTTGCAGAGAGAGAAATGATTGCCAAAGTTTGCTAGATGAGCAAGAATTTTTGTAGTAGAATAATGAGAGGATGATTTCTAAGGTGCTAAACTTGGAAAGAATTAATGTACCCCTTAAATAATTAAGATCTTATGATTTTGTTGTTGTTATTGTAATGTGCATCTTACTTTTTCACAACTTGATTCAAGTAGTGAAACAAAGTCTTATCTCGCTGTAGCCTAGAACAAACGCATTCGTCAAACCCCGTTAATCTAAATTGCAAAAAGAAAACTTTAATTTCATCAAGATTTATGATCTAAAGTGGATTACGTCAATCTTTCTCAAATTCCCATTTAAGCAGTAAATAGATCAACACTCGAAAGTTTGTGGGAACAGTCAAACCAACACAGGCAATAAAGTCGATCAGGTATGGCGGATGGTGCTATGGATCTATCAACTAAAAGACAGTTGACTCATATCGAGATTTATCACTTAAACTACCAACTCAGATGAAAGAAATCATAGCATGAAGGGAAGAATGAGCATTTTGTTTCCACGATCTAAAAAGGATGATCATTGGCTGCTCTGGATCTATCAACTAAAAGACAGTTTGACTCATATCTAGATTTATCACTTCAATTACCAACTCAGATGAAAGAAATCATAGCATGAAGGGAAGAATGAGCGTTTTGTTTCCACGATCTAAAAAGGATGATCATTGGCGGAGATCTCTTCTTCTGCCACTCCAGCAGACAGCCTCCATGGTCACTTGCCCGACAGCAGGGACGGCAGCACCTCTGCCGGAAGCACCTGTGGTCAAGAAGTTACGCCATCGTCGGCGACCGCCATGGTTTATAATGTCACATACATATATATTACTTGACTGGGTTTAAGAGCTACAACGTCTACCATGTCATCTTATACAAATCTCCAACAAAAACAGACATGCAAATTGACCAAAGACAGTTGAAATCCAGAATCCATCATCCAATTACACAAAATAAAAAGGCCCTTTAGCGTGACTCGGATGGTGGAAGAGCTCACAACTAAGCAGTGGCAGTTGCGCCAGCAGCAGCCAAGCGCTTTCTTGCCTCCTCGATGATGCTAAGCTTGATACCCTTGCCTTTGGGGAGAGACACCCATGGCTTCGTCCCCTTGCCGATGGTGAAGACATTGCCCATGCGAGTCGCAAACTCGTGGCCAGTGGCATCTTGGACGTGGATGGTCTCGAAGCTGCCCTTGTGCTTCTCCCTGTTCTTGATAACGCCAACCCGGCCAGTGTTCCTCCCACCAGTCACCATCACAACGTTTCCGACATCGAACTTGATGAAGTCTACGATCTTGTTGGCCTCTAAGTCGAGCTTGATGGTGTCATTGGCCTTGATAAGAGGGTCTGGGTAGCGAATGGTTCGACCATCGTAGGTGTTCAGGTAAGGGATGCCCTTTTGGCCAAACTGGACAGACCGAACCTTGCAGAGCTTGAACTGTATAGGCCAAAAAGGTCATCACACAGTTGAAACATTTCAAGATCCAATAAACATTGACATCCACATATGAGTCTCTATAAAACTATGGTTCTAATGGCGATAGCAATTTGATCATTAAAATCACATATAATAGCATATGAGAACACAGACATCCACAATCTTCACTAAATATGTTGGGTCTTGGCAATATTAGCATCAAATGTGAAATGCCCTAGCAAATGTAGGCGACATGTGAAAAAGATTTATAAGCACAATAGAAGTCATGATTGATCCTAGACATGCAGCTTTCTTCTCTAGCAGACACCAAAGGAGAGATACAAATTCACAATTTTGATGATAATAAAGAAGTCACCGATATTTGGAAGGATGTAAAGCACAATGTCTACATACCTTTGCCTCTTCATCTCTTACTGAATGGAGACGGAAGCGCCCCTTGGTATCATAAAGAAGACGGAAGTTCTCATTTGTCTTAGGAATTGAAACAACATCTGAAGATAGCAGACTATGTAAATAATCAAATTTACTCTACCAAATATATATAATGAAAGATGTACATCATAAACGAGAGGTAGCTACATATAACCAAAATACTCTAGCCATGTTAACAATTTTGATATAGAATACAACTGCGACCAAAAAGAATAACTAAGCATGTTCCATCAGAAGAAGATTTTGATTGCATACCCATGAAACCAGCAGGGTACGTCTTGTCGGTCCGGACTTTTCCATCCACCATTACATGGCGTTGCATAAGAATAGCAATGACTTCACGGTATGTGAGAGCATACTTCAGTTTGTTTCTTAGAATAAGAATCAAAGGCAAGCATTCTCTAGCTTTATGAGGGCCAGATGATGGCTTCGGAGCCTAGCATGTGACCAAATTTAGTTAGTCAGTACTGCAGACAATTATGCGAAACAAGGTGCAGAAAGGATAATCGAAAGAAGATTTCAACTTACGAAAGCTCCGCCGAGCTTGTCTAGCATCCAGTGCTTTGGGGCATTGAGCCTCTTCAGATGTTTCTTCAACCCCCTCGCCTGAAGTGCATCAAAGAAAACAAGATGTCAAGCAAACAACATGAGAGAAACCACATACACCCACTACAGACGAAGGAGGCTAGGAAGATAATGTTATGCCTGGGCTAATCCAGAACCGATTGTGCATCATGATCTCCAATAATTCTTGACAATTATATGCCTAAAAACACTGGTCTCATGGAGTGACCACAATTACAACCAACATCTTGAGAATACGAAGACAAAGCACAACACCACATCCCTTCTATTAAGATATAGCAGCTTACAAGCTTCCAGCCATCAAAACAAGATCCAATCTGTTAGATCTAACCAAATAATGAAAGCAGAAAAACTCAAACACCACCCAGGATTCAGCTATTCACCAAGTTACAAGACATCAGAAGGCTAACAGAATGATTCAAGGGTTACAAGACAAGAAAACAACATAGAAACTAATCTCCCAAGAAACATAAACAAGGCTGATGCACCATAAATGAATTACTAAAAAGAAAGGATCGTACAGAAGTATCTCAAGCAAATACATTTACTAAGTCATCCGTATATCCCTCCCATTGAGAGTCCGGACACAAGCACATCTAAACCCAGTGTGATCGACATCATCCCCATCATCAAAGATCGGATCTTTTCCCAGAAAAGGATTTGATTTAACGTGTATAAGTACCCAATTGACAACGAACAATATAATGTCTTACAAACCCTAGACCTTTCAGGCAACAGCACGCAGATCCAGTAACGAAAACGATAAGATCGGAGCAAGACTAAAGGTGTACATGTCAAACTTAGAATCGGACGAACCATTTTTTCCGGAACTCGGCCTCCCCTCCGCCGCCTCTCAATATAATGTCTTATAAACCCTAGACCTTTCAGGCAACAGCACGCAGATCCAGTAACGAAAACGATAAGATCGGAGCAAGACTAAAGGTGTACATGTAAAACATAGAATCGGACGAACCATTTTTTCCGGAACTCGGCCTCCCCTCCGCCGCCTCTCAAGAACTGGGAACCGCCGGAATAAAAACCCTACGGCTTCTTAAGAAGACCTCGTTGTTCAATGACCGCAATACCCTCCTCCGGTTGGGTTCTTGACGGGCCGATTGGACCGTGTTAAAAGCCCGAACCGAGCAATCGTCCGTTGGGCCGTAGATGATTTGGATGTGATCCGTGTCCCCGACTTACGCTACAACTTATAGCGCAACTGAACATTATTCCGCTGGTGGATGCCGAACCGACCAATTATGATTTAAGCCGCGTCTTAAATCGCAACCCTAGCAATTCCCATATATATATATATATCGTTCAAGGGCTTTATTTGTTCTTGAGAAGATGGATTTTAGGTTTGAAGAAACATTGTTGTATGGCATCAGAAAAAATAGAACTTACACTGCGATAATTTTTTTTTTGAAAAATAATTTGACGTAATTGGAGATCATCGTTACGCAATATTCATAATTTTGTTGCTAGCAAGAATACTCAAAAAAAAAAAAAAACAGAAGCGGATTCGGATGCCAGGAAAGACGGTTCGGGCTTGCTTTGGCCAACGACTAAAATCCGATACCCACAATGGTGTCACTTAGATGGATCAATGAAAACAAATGCAGCTTAAAAAGCAGCGTAATTGCTTAGTATCACAGAGAAATAAAATTGACCAAACAGCACCAAACCATAGAGCACACAATGGTCAACATCAAAGCGAAGTGGCTTAGCAGTCATTAACTTGACATAAAATATATTAATTCCTTAAACCAGGAATTCTAATTGATCATAGCTTCTACTGTTGCTTGACTTCAACTTTCTTCTTCTGCCAGAGACGATCCAAAGCACTATCAGCATCACCCTGCAAAGGTGGTGAAACGAAATAAGCACAAAAGCTACTAACAAATGGAGGAAATAATAAAGACTGCACACGATGAGTTATTTCTGTATTCATCCAAGAACTATTGATATCATGAACAAATTTTATTCGGAATTATGAATTAGGACAACAAAATCTAACCCTTGAAACAGTTGCAAGGCAGTCTCCAGAACATAAAAAAACGAACAAGACTGATAAACGTACTATTATGAATTTAGGCATTTTGATCAATGATTTAGGTCAAATAAAATTAATAGGTCAATTAGCCTAACAAGCACGGGTCGTGATATTTGATATTAGAACTAACTTAATATTGAGGGCTGGAGCAGGAAAGCACGAATCGTGGATGAAGTCAGAAGACTCGTCACGACATGAAGCCGCTACTGTGCTATACCTCACATACACTATACTAAGATTTAATATGAAGCCGCTACTGTGCTATACCTCACATACACTATACTAAGATTTAATCTGAATTATGATGGGCCTTAACAAGGACATCAAACTCTTGAATAAGAAAAATTATAATACTCTAATCCCACATCGAAAGTGAACAAAACTAAAATTGACTCACAAGGATCTAATAACTGTCCTAGTATTAACTTCAACCTAAACATTTTGACCATTGGTTTAGGTCAAACAAAGTGGATGAGTCAGTTAGCCTATCAAGTCCGGGTCATGACAAAGAAAGATATTATAAAGCACAAACAACAACAATCATGTGAATCTAAGCTATCACGATCACGCAATTATATATGTTGTTGTAGTATTAACATGAAGTGCAACACATTGACAAGGCCTAATAAAGAAAATTATAAGAAAGAAACATATCAGAAACTCAATAAAAATGGGTCTTATTATGCATTTTTTGGTTTATTATTACCACACTAACAACATATGACATACAATGACCCACGAAAGCAAGAAGAACTGGACCAACTCAAGATGTCAAAGATCCAAAACAACCGAAGAATAATAGCATGATAGACAATTTTTATATGCTAAGACATGCAACCATGGGTAAGACAAGGAAGGATGAAAGAGTAACACAAGCCATGTTAGAGTCTAGTCAAGTTACAAGCACAAACCCTAAAATTTACTTGGTTAAAGCTAAAAAGCCTCAAACCAACATTTGCTTCCCAAGTTCCCTTTCACTATACTTTTATTTGTAGTCTTCTACTCTTGTACATATCAGGACAAGTGATGTCGAACTATTCATATATGATATCTTTGCATCAACCCTAAAGCATCGTAACTATTTGGTAACTCAAGCATGCAGATAATAAGCAAGGTTTGCCTTACCGAGCGATAAGGCCCCGTACCGGGTGGTACGTACTGGTCCGCAAGCTGAACAATATGCAAACCACCCGCTATCGGGCAGTACCACCTAAATCGGCCGTCGATGATCAATTGAGGGAGAAATAAGAAAAAGGAGAAGAGGGAGAAGAAGAAGGAGGAGAAGAAGAGGAGAAAAATAACTCATGCATTGCTCTTCAGCGATTCCGTTGTGTGATTTGTCACCCGCGGGAGACATTTCGTCTCCCTGCACGAGGAGAAGGATTGAGACGACGTCGCCTCAACGACATAGATAGCTTTTTTATTTTTTTTCTAATATATATTATATTATATTTATATTAATATTATATTATATTATAAAATATTATATTATATTATATTATACCGACTGTGCATACCGTTCGATGCCGAGTACCATACCAAGATAAACTCGATATGCTGATACAGACCGATACGGCAAACCTTGATAAGAAGTGTCTACGGTATCAAGTGTATGGGATTCAGTATTGTCTATTCTTTCTTGTCCTCACAACACAAATGAGAATGGAATAGGCTCTCAAAGTAAAAAAAACATCTGAGGAGCAATGTGTTTAGGGTTTAGTCTTTTGTGTCATGTAGATTGGCACTAATTTGTATTTAATAATCTGCATGTTACTTGGGACCTACATCAGCATAGCTGAGCTGATCCTTCAAGATAGATACTCATCTCAAAAGTATCCCATTGTGCAAATGAAATACTAGATTGCCACATAATCAAGTGATTTATAAGTAATGCAACATAAAAATGACATTTCCTTTTAACAAATAAATGACACTGAATACCAGAAATTGGCAATTAGGACAAACGTCTAGATCAAAAATTTGCTTTCAAAAGTGCAACATAGCATTTCAAACAGTTCTATTATCATAATGAGATGGTTTGTTTTTACACCAATCCACATATTTTGCCTTTAGATACTATATATCCACATCACTTGCTAAGTCGAATTAACAGTTGAACATGACAACATGCACACAAGAGCTCAGTTAATGAGGAAGATACAACGGGGCAAGAAGCTATATAAAAGGAAAAAGGGAGATTCTTTTCATTGATTTTCCAGTGTATGTATTAGAATTATACCTGTTCTGATAAAGATATAATATAACAATTATGCAGCAACATCCCTTGTTCTTTAGGTATACTACAAGCTTGCTGGAAAACATAGAACAACATTCAAACCCAAAACACATTAATAAAAATCCAAATGACCACAATAACATGCCAACCTTTGTGGAGTGCATTTTCATGTTATCCCCTGTCCTTTGTATCTTGCTTGATTTTGCTTTATATGTTACTTCACGAAATTCTTACAATTTTCTAGACATTCTTGTTTATGTGATTGTATGATTTTTCATTGTTCTATAATCAGAACATGAATCCAACAAAATAGTCAAAATGTCCCAAAGACTATACTAGTACTAATCCTGAAACCAGTCCTGGCTTCTCAAACTTCATTACACAGCTACAAAAAAAAAAAAGAATTACAAAACCAGGTGGGCATCCTTTCATCAAGGCAAAAGTAAGATGCTTCAAAAACACAAACCATCATAATATTAGGCATCATGACAATGTGCACATTATCAAACAAACCTTCAGCAAGCATTAACATTGAAAGAACTACAACGAAGTGAAAATAAACTTATATTTTCTTAGCAAAATAGTAGCACATTGACCACAAGATGAAGAATAAATATTTCTAGTAGCATGAACCATCACACTTGTAATTCCAAAGAAAGTAAGAAAGTGAGAACAGACCTGTGCTCGGATGAAGCCAGAAAGTGCAAAAGTGGTGAACTGGCCAGTGTACACGCCACTCTCGTCCAAATGTCCGATATTGATCTGGACTGACGCATGGTCCTTGGCAGTAATCAGCCTATTCGTAGCAGAACTACAGGAATAATACCAAGGTTGAGCATCCAATGATACTAAATCGTGCTCTAACGAAGAACAGTAGAAAAGATAATGTATCCCACAACGACTTATGAGTTGTTTACCATTTCCTCGGGATGTAGAGATCCGTCATTTCACCTGCTTCGTTCTGCATTTTGTCAGTTAATTCTCTTGCCGGCAAAATCTCCTGAAGTACAAGGCAAAAAAGCATCAACATACAAATCGATGCAAAGAATTCCAATCTATCTGTGTCTTCTACAAGTCAAACTTTCTGATAGCAAGCGTAAAAAAAGGATCAAAAATCTAAATTCCAAAACAAGTAAGAACGACGATCCTCGAGGGGTAACATTAAAATTGCAAGGCACCTGCAGACCTTACACCGAAATCAAGGGGAATTAAAGCGTAGTTCTACGTGTTTGGAGCGTACCTGAGGCGAAAGATGAAAACGAAGCAAAGCGGCGTCGACACCGGACCGAAGGCGTTTTAAGCTAATATATAGTCGTAGCCCTAGTTTCGGCACGTGCCAATGCACGTGACACCAGCGGGTTCATTGAGAATTTTGAATCCACTAAACAAGCGAGCCAATTGGTACGGTTCGTTTTGTAGACCGGTCCAATTTAGTTACATATAAGCTCGGGCTTGGCTCGAGTTATAGCCCGACTGAGTTGCCTAAGCCCATATTTGAACTCGCTCACCAAATGTTCGACGAACTGCCTGGCTGGCCAAAAGGCCTCACTCCCACTTTTTGCTTGCAGCCGTCGGAGCGAAACAGCTCGTTGCTGCAGCACCATCAGGTGAACCTCGCATGCGATAGTGCTTTTGCTGCAATCAGAATCCCAGTGGTGTGACGGGCATTGCTCTATACTAATGCCAAGCTTTGTCATGGAAACATCACTCATGGATATCTTTTCTTGAATAGGAGCAACATTCCCTGATGAATAACAACTCTGTGAGTACGTCTCACCCTTTCTTGTTGTCCCATTTCCTTCTGAACTATCATAGAGACAATATGATACTTGACCGTTCTAGACCTGCCATTCAACTCTCTAGGGATAGATACGAACTGGTTTGGATCGATATGAACTCATCTAGCTCTATACCTATCTGTAATGGATGTTATTTTTGCCCTTAGATGGCCATGGTAGAAGATGAGCAAAGGTAGTGCGATAGTACTATTAGCTCGAGTGATACTACCAATAGACATATGAATTATGCTTTACAAGATGCTAAAGCAGCACATATATATTGAATGGCATATGTGTGCGTAATATAACTTAGGCTCTGAGAAGGAAGCAGGTTCTGATGAATGTAATCATAAAAAAGATGAAAGTAGCAATATGTTGTTTGTGATTTCTGCCCAAAGAGCAAATTAAGATGTCATTCTCATAGGCTTCAGAGAAGTATGCTGCCATCTTATATTGTTTTCTTCCTGATTGCTTAGCACATTAGAACAATGAGCCTCGTCAGTAACATTAGATGCTGAACACAAAAGCAAGAACCCCACAAAAAGATCAAACATTCATGTCTATCATTGACATATATTAGGCTTGTTAACAAGTTACTCTTGTTCATGACTTTTCTGGGCAAGCATAGCTCCTCTGTGCTATATTGTGTGTTTTAATGTTGGAATGATTAATATAATAATTTTACTTGATTATATGGCATTTTAGGTAAGCCATACATCTAAAGAAGTTTGTAGAAATAATTATGTACTAAATGATTTCTCTAGAATGAAAAGTTTAAAATGATAACTTGGATGGACAATGTGGCCTTATGAAATGTTTGATTTAAGATTGGCCGGTTCTTCTCTTTATCTTAACTATCTGAGCATGTCTTAGTGTCAGACACTTCACAAAACATTTAGTTGATGATAATAGAAAACTTTAAGAGTTTATATCATTGGTTGTATCACTAAATCTCCTGAGATCTGAACTCTGGCTATCTCCATTTGTTGATACTGATCTGGCTTTATTCCAGTGGTAAAGAAAAGGGCAGAGTGACCAAGTAAAATATATGATCAATAAGCTCATAACTTTAATGGACTTTCATCTTTAAGTCTAACCAAGGTTGTATACCTTCTATGTGGAAATAAATTGCATGTGATCCTTGGTACATTTGCTGGAAGTATTCACACACTTTCTAGAAAGAAAAGAATACATAAGAACTCTTCATTTTCCACTTTTACTTTGCCATTGGTATTGTAATGTACATCATCAATGCACAACAGTTATGGATGTTGGTTGTTGGTTTTTCTGTCTTATAGTTATGGATGTCATGATGGAAAAGGAATGCTTCCCAAACTAATTTGGAACTATTACAAGGGATTTGGAAGCAGTTCTTGTCATGGTGTTCTGCAGTAAAAGAAACTTGCTTCTTGGTTCTTGAGTTTTCTTGAGCAAATGCATTCATCTCTCAACTTCTTGATTCTACATAACATGTATATGTTTTATATCTTCATCTTCAAACTCCTTTTTCTACCATAAGCATCAATTTCTTGAGCTCAAGATGAGGAAAATTCCATGGTGCATCCAATTTAAATAGATGATAATGCAAGTAGGTTTCTTGTCAAACTGGAAGGGAAAATGACAAAAGATAATTAGGAAGAGGATGGAAAGAGGAAACCAGAGATGCCCATTGTTAATGGCTCATGGTCTCCTCATCTTCTTTAGAAACCATATTGAGCTCTGACATGTAAGGAAATGCCAAGTCAAAACCTCATGGCCATTCCAATTTGCAAGTTAGAAGCACCCACCTCCCATATCCATGAGTAGCCACACTAATCCCTCTACCATGAGCAATTAGACATTACAGGATATAGCAAAAGAATACAACCAAATGAGTGGATCAAGATTCATTGGCAGTAGCTGTTTTAGGTTGGAAAACAGTATGCATTACCATTTGAAATAGTCATCATGTGACTTCACATCATTAATCTTTGATTTGATTTGTTAGATGAGAAAGGATCCAACCTACTACTGCTACTGCTACATTCATTAAATGAACACAAAAATGATGCGTCGATCAAATTCAACACAAACTACAATTGACAAAATTTCATGAGCACTGAATTCTGATTCACTTGTTACTTGGACTTGAACAAACAAGAACACCTCTGTAGGCATCATTATGAACAACTCTTTTTAGAATATATCTCACCAAATCACTATATAAATATAGCCCAAGTTTCTTCTTTTCTTGCTGCACCAGCTAACATTTGATCTCAGCTATACATATACATGCATATTACACTGGTGTACTGCCTCTACCGAGCGACAGATGGCGAAACCAGTGCAAAGCTCCCCGCTTTTGCTCGCCGTCCTCCTCCTCCGGTCCACCGAGGCCACCGCTGGCGGAGCTGGGAAGCAGCTCCCCCTTGGCCGGACCCCCTCCCTGGCGGGATGCCGCGGGCACCATCGCGGAGTGCCTCGGGGACGAGGAGCTCGACCTGGGAGCCGTGGTGAGCCGCCGCGTCCTTGCCACCTCCAGTTACATCAGCTACGGCGCCCTCAGGACCGGCACCACCCCCTGCTCCCAACCCGGCGCCTCCTACTACAACTGCCAGTCCGGAGCTCAGTCCAATCCGTACTCCCGTAGCTGCTCCGCCATCACCCAGTGCCGGAGTTGAGCGGTTCCTGTGGATCCGCGTTCCCGCCTCACAACCGAAACATGAACTTGGTATACGTGCTCTGTTAGTACTATACTTTGCTGGTTGTGCGTATTGGTGCTGTAAACAGAGTCAATGTGCAATATGATGAAGAAAGAAAGAAGAATAAAAAGGTCTTAACTACTACTATGCAATTATATTTTTGATTGCAGATAATTTGGCTTACTACATCATGATCTTTATTCAAGTGGATTCTCAATGCAGAGAGAGATTTTGGTTTGTGGAAGAGCACTTGTTATGCTAGGCATGCAGGTTAATTTACTTCACTTTCTTTGCACTGCTTCACTGTCATGAGTTCCTGCATCTTCCTGTTCACCTGAACCCTAATCACCATTCCCTTGTGGGTGAATCTTCGCTTCTAATGTAACCTTTGGAGGAGTATGCACTTATGAGTATTGATTCTTGATTGTTGAGATGACATTGCTACATGGCAGTAGGAATCTGCATGAACTTGCATGTTAACTCTGTTATGCCAAGAAAATATTGTAGTCCTCCAATTATGTTTCAGTTGTTCAGATAATTTGCATGCATGATTGGCCACTAATACATTGGACTTACCCTAATTAGATTGGAAGAGCTCCTCCCCCGCTCTCTCTTTGGAGTGAAAATTAACTTGTAAATATGACAGCCATGTCATGATGCATGGATAGGAAGGTTCTCAATAGCTCATGTAATAATGTTTGAGGATTTCTCTTTGTGATTTGTGTGGTGACCTGAACAGAGTGGATTTCCGGAGACAAAAAAAAAAAGAAAAAGGCCAATCTCTTTCAACGCTAAGGATGAGGCTTTGTCATTGCTCGAGGGATACAGGAGGTATGAGCTCGAGCATATCAAGGTGGCATGGCATTCCCTTCGTGTCTTCTTGGAGAACTTGTTGAGCTCCAAAACCAAATATTGCACTTTACTAAAGATCAATGTCATTATTGCACAAAATGTGATAAGTATTTTGCTTGCCATTATGAGTTTTCTTTAACAAAATTGTTCATAAAGTAAAGCATACACACACATACATAAGATCAGAGGTTGGGTTGATAAAGTTGTTAGGTCAATCTCAAGCCTACCGATAAAAGAAACCTACATACCAGATATAAAAGGAACCCTTAGCTTATACTGAAGGGGGGACAAACACACACTACACCATTATAAACTCTCTCTCTCTCTCTCTCTCTCTCTCTCCATCAATAGCTTATGCCACTATATTTTTTACTTTCCTAACTTAGGCATCAGAGAGGCCACGTTGGGCAACCCCAAAAGCCGCCACCCGAGGATGCCCAGATGATCCAGCCTTTGGAGGAGAAATTGAATAGCTCAGAGGACCACTATTTGTTTACTCAAATAGCTCTGAGAAAGACCTCGCCCCCACGATATGACCTTTGTTGTACCAATGAACCCATGACAAACCCCTATGTCAACTAGGAAGGAGCACCATGGTGAACTTGCACCTCCGAAAGAGAATCGATCTAGCTGACTCATCAATATATATATATATATACATATATATATATATATGTATATAATATATATATATATATATATATATATATGTATATGTATGTATATATATATATGTATATATATATCCTCGGTATAAATTTTGCAAGAAGTCTTAAAAATTATCAAGAGAGAAGTTCAAGCAAATGCTTGAAAGGGTCACTTGTTGATTATCTTCCAAGTTGGAAACTAATAAAATACGAATATCAAACATAATAAAATTTAACAAAATAAGATAACTTGAGTAGTCACATAAGGTTGATGATAATTTTCGCATTAACAATCTCAATTACAATAAAAGGTCAATTTTATAATTTTTATTTTTATTTAAATAAATTTTGTAGAGAAAAATGCACGTAAGGATAGTGAATAAAATTATTATTTTGAATAAGCATATCACATTATTAGCATTGTTTACATGCTTATAATAGAACGATAGTAACATCGTTAATGGCAACACCAATTATTCTCTTATGGTGATGGAGGAACGCGACACTTTTCGATGGGGCTACAATTACGATCGGGGGGGTTGCCATTGAAACCTGGGCGACAATTGGATTCATTGCCTGGACCACAGGGGATAGGATCAACAATTTGAAAGTTGATGTTGATGTCGTTGGCGGGCTCAATTACCATTCGTGCGGCCTCAATCTCTCGACCAACAAGAATTAGGATGAGCAAAAGGTATAAGCATAAGAAAACTATAATATGTCAGTATTATATAAAAATAATAATACTATAATTGAAGTCAAATAATGATAGATCTATATCAGGATTACATACCTTTTGATGCCATTTTAAAAATCTTTATCTAATCGACAATTATAAACGATCAAATATGAACTATGGAGAGGCGAGAGTAGATTTGTAATGTTTCTTTTGTATATTATCATGTGTTAGTCAGGTCCTATCTATTTATAGGCGAGAACAAAGGGTCTAAAATGAGTCATTAGGAAATGTGGCTGAAACACATAGCTCAAGCGAAGAGCGATTGGGCTGGCTAAGATCCACAACTCGGGTAGAGATATGTTGGACCGATCAAAATGTACAACTCGGATGAAGATTTGCTAGACTAGCCGAGATACACAACTCGGGCAAAGATTGACTGGACTAGTCGAGATGTTCAACTTGGACGAAGATTTGATGGACTGACCAATACATAACTCAGGCAAAGATTGATTGGATTGACTAAGATGTACAACTCAGACGAAGATTTGCTGGACTAGCCGAGATACATAACTCGGGCAAAGATTTGCTCGACTGGCCAAGGTACACAACTCGGACAAAGATTTGCTAGACTAACCGAGATACATAACTCAGACAAAGATTTGTTGGACTGGTCGAGATACACAACTCGGGCAAAGATTTCTGGATGGGACAAGATACATAACTTGGGCAAAGATTTGCTAGATTGGTCGAGATACACAACTCGGACGAAGATTTGCTGGACTGGCCAAGATGTATAACTCGGACAAAGATTTGTTGGACTGGTCAAGATAAATAAATCGGGTAAAGATTTTCTGGACTGGTCGAGATACACAACTTGGGCAAAGATTCGCTGGATTGGCTGAGATACATAACTCGGACAAAGATTTGCTGGACTAGCCGAGATATACAACTCAGACATAGATTTGCTGGACTGGTCGAGATAAGTAACTCGGGCAAAGATTTGTTGGACTGGCCACGTATGGTTTTCATATGGTCAGCACATAATGCGGATGGTCAACTCACGTGTAAGGCAACATGGACACATGAAGCATGAGAGGTGTGACATTGTTGAGCTGGCCTCTAAGGCTTATGTGGGCATATAATGACATGGAGTTTGGGACTGCTGAGCTAGCCTATGAGGTGTAGGGCTGATGTGGTGCCACGCCACAGTACCATATTTAATGTGGTTCGTGTGTTTCCCAAATGAAGTCATTATGCCACCTCGGGAAGTCAAAACATCCCTCTTCGAAGTGACGTCTCCCCTTATAAGCTTCATAATGACGGTGGTGAGAGGTCACTTCCATTTCTTTCATCCTTCTTCTCTAGCATTCTAGCTCCTGTGTCTCGGTCAGCATGGTCGCCCACCTTCAGCTATCTTTATCCAATTAGGTCAGAATGGCCTCTTCCCCCTTATTCACCACCTTTGGTTTTACTTCCTCCCCTTCTTCTTCCCCGATTCCTTCGCCTCAAGTGAAGGACTATCACCCAAGCGACTCTGAGGGAGGTCGGTCGGAGCCTTTGAGCACGTTCTCGGGCATAATGACCTGTTCAGACATCAGGGCCATCAAGGCTCTAGAGATAATGAAGTCATGCCGTGACTTTTACTTGACACTTTCCGTCGAGTCCCTAGTGATGATTTGGAAGTGCTTCAGCATTTTGGATGAGTATGCCCTACATGCTCCTTTGCCCAGACAACACATATACCATGAGTATCCCAAGGAATTTAGCATCTCGGTCGATGCCTTAGAAGCGGGATTAAGGTTTCCCCCTCACTCGGTAATAGGAGAGTGTCTTAGTCGGTGGAGGGTCTCTCCTAGCTAGATAGTACCGAACTCTTAGCGTTATCTCATAACCTTCCTTGGGGAATGCCGAAGGTTAGGAATTATCTTGACTCAGGATATATTTTTGTCATGTTTCCGCCTATGCAAGGGTCAAGGCGAGTATTATTTGACTGCTCGAATTGGTATTATTAGGATTGGGGCACCCTTTCCAAGAACAGAGTTTGGAAGATGCCATTTTTGTATATAAGTCATTCCCAGGGTTGGAACTTCGATCTCGAGTGGTCAGCCTACCACATAAGTAATGTGCCCCCATACCTGACCGACGAGGAATCTGTGTTGGTCGGGCGGTTGAAGGATATTTTGTCCTCTTCTCGGGTAATCCAAAATCTGATCGAGATGTGGTTGATTGAAGCGGGCCTCAGTCCACCTTCTCGCGTATGTCGTGTACCCCTTTTCTTTGCTTATGGACTAGTATCTAATTTATTTTTAACCTATTGTTTGGGTTATAAAAATATAAATATTATTTTAGACACGAGTAAACTATAAGGACGTAAGTGATCTATGATCAAAACTATAATGACTTATTTTGAATCCAACGAAAATCAGAGGTTACCATAAGAACATATGCAACTCCATTCCATGAACATCTGCTACATGGCAGTAGGAATCTGCATGAACTTGCATATGTTGTAGTCCTGCAACTTCTGTGATCTAATTTATGTTTCAGTTGTTCAGATAATTTGCATGCATGATTGGCCACTAATACATTAGACTTAACCTAATTAGATAGGAAGAGCTCCTCCCCCGCTCTCTCTTTGGAGTGAAAATTAACTTGTAAATATGACAGCCATGTCATGATGCATGGATAGGAAGGTTCTCAATAGCTCATGTAATAATGTTTGAGGATTTCTCTTTGTGATTTGTGTGGTGACCTGAACAGAGTGGATTTCCGGAGACAAAAAAAAAGAAAAAGGCCAATCTCTTTCAATGCTAAGGATGAGGCTTTGTCATTGCTCGAGGGATACAGGAGGTATGAGCTCGAGCATATCAAGGTGGCATGGCATTCCCTTCTTGTCTTCTTGGAGAACTTGTTGAGCTCCAAAACCAAATATTGCACTTTACCAAAGATCAATGTCATTATTGCACAAAATGTGATAAGTATTTTGCTTGCCAGTATGAGTTTTTTTTAACAAATTTTTTCATAAAGTAAAGCATACACACACATACATAAGATCAGAGGTTGGGATGATAAAGTTGTTAGGTCAATCTCAAGCCTACCGATAAAGAAAACCTACATACCAGATATAAAAGGAACCCCTAGCTTATACTTAAGGGGGGACAAACACACACTACACCATTATAAACTCTCTCTCTCTCTCTCTCTCTCCATCAATAGCTTATGCCACTATATTTTTTACTTTCCTAACTTAGACATCAGAGAGGCCACGTTGGGCAACCCCAGCAAGGTTGCCTGCTCGCCACCCGAGGATGCCCAGATGATCCAGCCTTTGGAGGAGAAATTGAATAGCTCAGAGGACCACTATTTGTTTACTCAAATAGCTCTGAGAAAGACCTCATCCCCACGAGATGACCTTTGTTGCACTAATGAACCCGTGACAAACCCCTATGTCAACTAGGAAGGAGCACCATGGTGAACATGCACCTCCGAAAGAGAACCGATCTAGCTGACTCATATATATATATATATATATATATATATATATATATATATATATATATATATATATATATCCTCGGTATAAATTTTGCAAGAAGTCTTAAAAATTATGCGTCCGGGTCAAGAGAGAAGTTCAAACAAATGCTTGAAAGGGTCACTTCTTGATTATCTTCCAAGTTGGAAACTACTAAAATACGAATATCAAACATAATAAAATTTAACAAAATAAGATAACTTGAGTAGTCACATAAGGTTGATGATAATTTCCACATTAACAATCTCAATTACAATAAAAGGTCAATTTTATAATTTTTATTTTTATTTAAATAAATTTGTTAGAGAAAAATGCACGTAAGGAAAGTGAATAAAATTATTATTTTGAATAAGCATATCACATTATTAGCATTGTTTACATGCTTATAATAGAACGATAGCAACATCGTTAATGGCAACACCAATTATTCTCTTATGGTGATGGAGGAACGCGACACTTTTCGATGGGGCTACAATTACGATTGGGGGGGTTGCCACTGAAACCTGGGCGACAATTGGTTTCATTGCCTGGACCACAGGGGATAGGATCAACAATTTGAAAGTTGATGTTGATGTCGTTGGCTCAATTACCATTCGTATGCCTCAATCTCTCGACCAACAAGAATTAGGATGAGCAAAAGGTATAAGCATAAGAAAACTATAATATGTCAGTATTATATAAAAATAATAATACTATAATTGAAGTCAAATAATGATAGATCTATATCAGGATTACATACCTTTTGATGCCATTTTAAAAATCTTTATCTAATCGACAATTATAAACGATCAAATATGAACTATGAAGAGGCGAGAGTAGATTTGTAATGTTTCTTTTGTATATTATCATGTGTTAGTCAGATCCTATCTATTTATAGGCGAGAGCAAAGGGTCTAAAATGAGTCATTAGGAAATGTGGCTGAAACACATAGCTCAAGCGAAGAGCGATTGGGCTGGCTAAGATACACAACTCAGACAAAGATATGTTGGACCGACCGAAATGTACAACTCAGATAAAGATTTGCTAGACTAGCCGAGATACACAACTCGGGCAAAGATTGATTGGACTAGCCGAGATGTTCAACTTGGACGAAGATTTGTTGGACTGGCCAATACATAACTTAGGCAAAGATTGATTGGATTGACTGAGATGTACAACTCAGATGAAGATTTGCTGGACTAGCCGAGATACACAACTCGGGCAAAGATTTGCTCGACTGGCCAAGGTACACAACTCAGACAAAGATTTGGTAGACTAACCGAGATACATAACTCGGGCAAAGATTTGTTGGACTGGTCGAGATACACAACTCGGGCAAAAATTTGCTAGATTGGCCGAGATACATAACTCGGACGAAGATTTGCTGGACTGGCTGAGATGTATAACTCGGACAAAGATTTGTTGGACTGGTCAAGATACATAACTCGGGTAAAGATTTTCTGGACTGGTCGAGATACACAACTTGGGCAAAGATTCGCTGGACTAGCTGAGATACATAACTCGGACAAAGATTTGCTAGACTAACCGAGATATACAACTCAGACAAAGATTTGCTGGACTGGTCGAGATAAGTAACTCGGGTAAAGATTTGGTGGATTGGCCACGTATGGTTTTCATATGGTCAGCACATAATGCAAATGGTCAACTCACGTGTAAGGCAGAATGGACACATGATGGATGAGAGGTGTGACATTGTTGAGCTGGCCTCTAAGGCTTATGTGGGCATATAATGACATGGAGTTTGGGACTGCTGAGCTAGCCTATGAGGTGTAGGGCTGATGTGGTGCTCCTCGCCTCACGTACCATATTTAATGTGGTTCGTGTGTTTCTCAAATGAAGTCATTATGCCACCTCGAGAAGTCAAAACATCCCTCTTCGAAGTGACGTCTCCCCTTATAAGCTTCATAATGACGGTGGTGAGAGGTCACTTCCATTTCTTTCATCCTTCTTCTCTAGCATTCTAGCTCGTGTCTCCAACATGGTCGCCTGTGTATCTTTATCCAATTAGGTCAGAATGGCCTCGTCCCCGTTATTCACCACCTTTGGTTTTACTTCCTCCCCTTCTTCTTCCCCGATTCCTTCGCCTCAAGTGAAGGACTGTCACCCAAGCGACTCTAAGGGAGGTCGGTCGGAGCCTTTGAGCATGTTCTCGGGCATAATGACTGGACATCAGGGCCATCAAGGCTCTAGAGATAATGAACTCATGCTGTGACTTTTACGTGACACTTTCCATCGAGTCCCTAGTGATGATTTGGAAGTGCTTCAGCATTTTGGACGAGTATGCCCTACATGCTCCTTTGCCCAGACAACACATATACCATGAGTATCCCGAGGAATTCAGCATCTCGGTCGATGCCATAGAAGCGGGATTAAGGTTTCCCCCTCACTCGGTAATAGGAGAGTGTCTTAGTCGGTGGAGGGTCTCTCCTAGCTACATAGCACCGAACTCTTAGCGTTATCTCATAACCTTCCTTGGGGAATGCCGAAGGTTAGGAATTATCTTGACTCAGGATATATTTTTGTCGTGTTTCCGCCTATGCAAGGGTCAAGGCGAGTATTATTTGACTGCTCGAATTGGTATTATTAGGATTGGGGCACCCTTTCCAAGAACAGAGTTTGGAAGATGCCTTTATTTTGTATATAAGTCATTCCCAGGGTTGGAACTTCGATCTCGAGTGGTCAGCCTACCACATAAGTAATATGCACCGACCGACATGAAGGATATTTTGTCCTCATTGGTAATTCACCACCTTTTCGCGTATGTCGTGTACCCCTTTTCTTTGCTTATGGACTAGTATCTAATTTGTTTTTAACCTATTGTTTGGGTTATAAAATGGTGAACCTCGACATGATCTGTGGTGCAACATGAACTAGAGGACGTCCCTGATTGGTCGCTCATGCTCCGAAGCTTGTTACTACTGCTGCACAATCATCAATTGAAGTCCTGGAGGTTCAAACCAAAGCCGTCTCCGAGGTAGGTCCCAAGGTCTCGAGAAGCTGCCCGCTGAAGGAGCACTGCAGCTTCAAAAGAAGGTCAAGGTGTCAGACCAACACAAGTCCCATCACAGTGGAGAGGGCTCCAAGTCCCATTTGTTAAAAGGGTAAGGAGCAGGTCGGGGTCACCGGGAAAGCTCAGACTCCTTGTCCCCGATGTCCCAAGTCCATGAAGGAATTATGCTAGACCTCCGCCGACGAAGGGGATGCGGGCTACTTCGCCTTGTCTATGATCGACCTACTGCTAAGCGATCCTGAGGCACCTTTAGAGGCTCAGTGGTCCTCTCTGAAGCAGGGGACCAAAGTCTTAGCAGACGGGTCGGCTTCTACCGAATACGCTTTAGGGCACACTGATTCCTAAGCTAGTGACTAACTTGTACTCTTCATCGTTCGAGGTGCTAATTGATTGCGCATTGAAGTCCATGGTATTGGTAAGCTTCTTTCCGAGTCCTTTTGGGTTCTCCACTGCATACCAAGTTTCGTGTTAGTAATTTTGGTTTATTTCCCAACAGTGGACTCAACATTACTACATGGCTCCGGCTGACCGCGTCCACGATGCAGGGTGGGTCATCAATGTTATGGACAATAAGGCCTAGGGCTTGAAGAAAGAGATTGCTGATCTCCAAGTCGGATCTAGGGCGGCCATTGTGGCCGAGCAGACCTCCGGCGTTGGCCCTCACCGATCATCGGAAGGTAGAGCTTAAGTAAGCGGTGTTGGGAATCGCTCGCGATAGAGATGGAGAACTATAGTCTCGACCTAGCCGACTCTTAGAGGCGGTTGAAAGAAGTCCGCCAGCATGACCTTAGAGGATGAGCTATTGAAGATGACGAGCACCTTGGAAAAGCAGAGGGTCGAGTCATGGAAGCCATCACCGATTATAAGAATCAGTGGGTTTTGAGGTGGGCCTTGTGCGAATAGGCTAGGTATCATACGAGTATAGTTATCGGGTAGCTTTGGCTCGATTTAAGGCCCGATACCCTAACCTCGAGATCAAGGAAGACTCGTTTGTGCTCTTGCTCAAAGACAAGAAGACCGTGCCATCAATCATGAATTTTAAATTTTTTCAAAAACTTTATTCATGATCATCAATTTTAAAATAAGATAATAAGTATAATAATACTATATTAAGTCTGACTATCAATGTGAGTCATATGTATTATATGTTATCAATATCATACTTCCCTCTATGTACCGTAACATTGTTAATCTTTTCTAACATAGTCCATAATGACCCACATAATTTATTTTAGGATTAAGGTCCATTTTAGCCTCTATGATTTTGGCTAGGATTATCTAAGCCCTTATGGTTTACTCTATAAAATAACTTCTATATTTTTCAAAATATAATATATAAGCCCCTCCTATTAAGTCTAAGTTAACAGATATTAGAGTCTACTTACGTGGCATGTTGACTCACAATAAACTTTTAATATAATATAGAATATATTTTAAGTTTAAAAAGATATTAAGATCTATTTTAGATTCTATGGTTTTGGTCATGGACCACTTAAGCCCTTATAGTTTACTTGTATTTAAAATAACCAATACATTTAAAAAAATAAAGCATGTGAGGCCTTCCCATCAAGTCCGAGTTCAAAAATATTAGAGTTTGCTTACATGATATGTTGATTCATAATAAACTATTAATTTAATGATATGTATAATTTAATATTTTTTAAAGATTTAGGATCTATCTTGTCAAGGAAGAGGCAACAAATAAAGGCGAAGAGGTAGAAGTAGAAGAGACTAGAGGCAAATGTGAGGGAGAGTTAGACCACCACATCGTTGGCGCAGCGAGTGGGGGCGTAGGAGTGGACAATGTAAGAGGCAATGAGGATGAAGATGCCCAAGAGAAGAAAGAGAGACCAGGAGACCACTGTGTGCTTAGTGTCAGACTAGTCGACGCATATCCACCTGTGGCAAGACTGGAAGCCCTTGAGATTGTCGTTAGCACGGGAGATGTTGCATATGTACGACATCTTACTAGGTAGCAACGACTCAATTTTTAAATTAAATTTTATATATTATTATATTTAATAATATATTATGAGTTAATATACCAAGTAGACTCTAATGTTTGTTAACACAAACTCAACAAGAGGGGCATAAATATTAAGATTTTAAAAATATAAATATTATTTTAGACACGAGTAAACTATAAGGACTTAAGTGGTCTATGATCAAAACTATAATGACTTATTTTGAATCCAACGAAAATCAGAGGTTACCATAAGAACATATGCAACTCCATTCCATGAACATCTGCTACATGGCAGTAGGAATCTGCATGAACTTGCATATGTTGTAGTCCTGCAACTTCTGTGATCTAATTTATGTTTCAGTTGTTCAGATAATTTGCATGCATGATTGGCCACTAATACATTAGACTTAACCTAATTAGATAGGAAGAGCTCCTCCCCCGCTCTCTCTTTGGAGTGAAAATTAACTTGTAAATATGACAGCCATGTCATGATGCATGGAGAGGAAGGTTCTCAATAGCTCATGTAATAATGTTTGAGGATTTCTCTTTGTGATTTGTGTGGTGACCTGAACAGAGTGGATTTCCGGAGACAAAAAAAAAGAAAAAGGCCAATCTCTTTCAATGCTAAGGATGAGGCTTTGTCATTGCTCGAGGGATACAGGAGGTATGAGCTCGAGCATATCAAGGTGGCATGGCATTCCCTTCTTGTCTTCTTGGAGAACTTGTTGAGCTCCAAAACCAAATATTGCACTTTACCAAAGATCAATGTCATTATTGCACAAAATGTGATAAGTATTTTGCTTGCCATTATGAGTTTTTTTTAACAAATTTTTTCATAAAGTAAAGCATACACACACATACATAAGATTAGAGGTTGGGATGATAAAGTTGTTAGGTCAATCTCAAGCCTACCGATAAAGAAAACCTACATACCAGATATAAAAGGAACCCCTAGCTTATACTTAAGGGGGGACAAACACACACTACACCATTATAAACTCTCTCTCTCTCTCCATCAATAGCTTATGCCACTATATTTTTTACTTTCCTAACTTAGACATCCGAGAGGCCACGTTGGGCAACCCCAGCAAGGTTGCCTGCTCGCCACCCGAGGATGCCCAGATGATCCAGCCTTTGGAGGAGAAATTGAATAGCTCAGAGGACCACTATTTGTTTACTCAAATAGCTCTGAGAAAGACCTCATCCCCACGAGATGACCTTTGTTGCACTAATGAACCCGTGACAAACCCCTATGTCAACTAGGAAGGAGCACCATGGTGAACATGCACCTCCGAAAGAGAACCGATCTAGCTAACTCAGCAATATATATATATATATATATCCTCGGTATAAATTTTGCAAGAAGTCTTAAAAATTATGCGTCCGGATCAAGAGAGAAGTTCAAACAAATGCTTGAAAGGGTCACTTCTTGATTATCTTCCAAGTTGGAAACTACTAAAATACGAATATCAAACATAATAAAATTTAACAAAATAAGATAACTTGAGTAGTCACATAAGGTTGATGATAATTTCCACATTAACAATCTCAATTACAATAAAAGGTCAATTTTATAATTTTTATTTTTATTTAAATAAATTTTTTAGAGAAAAATGCACGTAAGGAAAGTGAATAAAATTATTATTTTGAATAAGCATATCACATTATTAGCATTGTTTACATGCTTATAATAGAACGATAGCAACATCGTTAATGGCAACACCAATTATTCTCTTATGGTGATGGAGGAACGCGACACTTTTCGATGGGGCTACAATTACGATTGGGGGGGTTGCCACTGAAACCTGGGCGACAATTGGTTTCATTGCCTGGACCACAGGGGATAGGATCAACAATTTGAAAGTTGATGTTGATGTCGTTGGCGGGCTCAATTACCATTCGTGCGGCCTCAATCTCTCGACCAACAAGAATTAGGATGAGCAAAAGGTATAAGCATAAGAAAACTATAATATGTCAGTATTATATAAAAATAATAATACTATAATTGAAGTCAAATAATGATAGATCTATATCAGGATTACATACCTTTTGATGCCATTTTAAAAATCTTTATCTAATCGACAATTATAAACGATCAAATATGAACTATGGAGAGGCGAGAGTAGATTTGTAATGTTTCTTTTGTATATTATCATGTGTTAGTCAGATCCTATCTATTTATAGGCGAGAGCAAAGGGTCTAAAATGAGTCATTAGGAAATGTGGCTGAAACACATAGCTCAAGCGAAGAGCGATTGGGCTGGCTAAGATACACAACTCAGGCAGAGATATGTTGGACCGACTGAAATGTACAACTCGGATAAAGATTTGCTAGACTAGCCGAGATACACAACTCGGGCAAAGATTGACTGGACTAGCCGAGATGTTCAACTTGGACGAAGATTTGTTGGACTGGCCAATACATAACTTAGGCAAAGATTGATTGGATTGACTGAGATGTACAACTCAGATGAAGATTTGCTGGACTAGCCGAGATACACAACTCGGGCAAAGATTTGCTCGACTGGCCAAGGTACACAACTCGGACAAAGATTTGGTAGACTAGCCGAGATACATAACTCGGGCAAAGATTTGTTGGACTGGTCGAGATACACAACTCGGGCAAAAATTTGCTAGATTGGCCGAGATACATAACTCGGACGAAGATTTGCTGGACTGGCTGAGATGTATAACTCGGACAAAGATTTGTTGGACTGGTCAAGATACATAACTCGGGTAAAGATTTTCTGGACTGGTCGAGATACACAACTTGGGCAAAGATTCGCTGGACTAGCTGAGATACATAACTCGGACAAAGATTTGCTGGACTAACCGAGATATACAACTCAGACAAAGATTTGCTGGACTGGTCGAGATAAGTAACTCGGGTAAAGATTTGGTGGACTGGCCACGTATGGTTTTCATATGGTCAGCACATAATGCGGATGGTCAACTCACGTGTAAGGCAGAATGGACACATGATGCATGAGAGGTTGACATTGTTGAGCTGGCCTCTAAGGCTTATGTGGGCATATAATGACATGGAGTTTGGGACTGCTGAGCTAGCCTATGAGGTGTAGGGCTGATGTGGTGCTCCTACGCCTCACAGCGTACCATATTTAATGTGGTTCGTGTGTTTCTCAAATGAAGTCATTATGCCACCTCGAGAAGTCAAAACATCCCTCTTCGAAGTGACGTCTCCCCTTATAAGCTTCATAATGACGGTGGTGAGAGGTCACTTCCATTTCTTTCATCCTTCTTCTCTAGCATTCTAGCTCCTGTGTCTCGGTCAACATGGTCGCCCACCTTCAGGTATCTTTATCCAATTAGGTCAGAATGGCCTCGTCCCCCTTATTCACCACCTTTGGTTTTACTTCCTCCCCTTCTTCTTCCCCGATTCCTTCGCCTCAAGTGAAGGAATGTCACCCAAGTGACTCTAAGGGAGGTCGGTCGGAGCCTTTGAGCACGTTCTCGGGCATAATGACCTGTTCAGACATCAGGGCCATCAAGGCTCTAGAGATAATGAACTCATGCTGTGACTTTTACGTGACACTTTCCATCGAGTCCCTAGTGATGATTTGGAAGTGCTTCAGCATTTTGGACGAGTATGCCCTACATGCTCCTTTGCCCAGACAACACATATACCATGAGTATCCCGAGGAATTCAGCATCTCGGTCGATGCCATAGAAGCGGGATTAATGTTTCCCCCTCACTCGGTAATAGGAGAGTGTCTTAGTCGGTGGAGGGTCTCTCCTGGCTAGATAGCACCGAACTCTTAGCGTTATCTCATAACCTTCCTTGGGGAATGCCGAAGGTTAGGAATTATCTTGACTCAGGATATAATCTTGTCGTGTTTTCGCCTATGCAAGGGACAAGGTGAGTATTATTTGACTGCTCGAATTGGTATTATTAGGATTGGGGCACCCTTTCCAAGAACAGAGTTTGGAAGATGCCATTTTTGTATATAAGTCATTCCCAGGGTTGGAACTTCGATCTCGAGTGGTCAGCCTACCACATAAGTAATGTGCCCCCATACCTGACCGACGAGGAATCTGTGTTGGTCGGGCGGTTGAAGGATATTTTGTCCTCTTCTCGGGTAATCCAAAATCTGATCGAGATGTGGTTGATTGAAGCGGGCCTCAGTCCACCTTTTCGCGTATGTCGTGTACCCCTTTTCTTTGCTTATGGACTAGTATCTAATTTGTTTTTAACCTATTGTTTGGGTTATAAAATGGTGAACCTTGACATGATCTGTGGTGCAACATGAACTAGAGGACGTCCCTGATTGGCCGCTCATGCTCCGAAGCTTGTTGCTACTGCTGCACAATCATCAATTGAAGTCCTGGAGGTTCAAACCGAAGCCGTCTCCGAGGTAGGTCCCAAGGTTTCGAGAAGCTGCCCGCTGAAGGAGCACTGCAGCTTCAAAAGAAGGTCAAGGTGTCAGACCAGCACAAGTCCCATCACGGTGGAGAGGGCTCCAAGTCCCATTTGTTAAAGGGTAAGGAGCAGGTCGGGGTCACCGGGAAAGCTGAGACTCCTTGTCCCCGATGTCCCAAGTCCATGAAGGAATTATGCTAGACCTCCGTCGACGAAGGGGATGCGGGCTACTTCGCCTTGTCTATGATCGACCTACTGCTAAGCGATCCTGAGGCACCTTTAGAGGCTCAGTGGTCCTCTCTGAAGCAGGGGACCAAAGTCTTAGCAGACGAGTCGGCTTCTACCGAATACGCTTTAGGGCACACTGATTCCTAAGCTAGCGACTAACTTGTACTCTTCATCGTTCAAGGTGCTAATTGATTGTGCATTGAAGTCCATGGTATTGGTAAGCTTCTTTCCGAGTCCTTTTGGGTTCTCCACTGCATACCAAGTTTCGTGTTAGTAATTTTGGTTTATTTCCCAACAGTAGACTGAACATTACTACATGGCTCCGGCTGACCGCGTCCACGATGCAGGGTGGGTCATCAATGTTATGGACAATAAGGCCTAGGGCTTGAAGAAAGAGATTGCTGATCTCCAAGCTGGATCTAGGGCAGAAGCCATTGTGGCGGCTGAGCAGCGGACCTCCGAAGCGTTGGCCCTCACCGATCATCCGAAGGTAGAGCTTAAGCAAGCAGGCCGGTGTTGAGAATCGCTCGCGATAGAGATGGAGAACTATAGTCTCGACCTAGCCGACTCTTAGAGGCAGTTGAAAGAAGTCCGGGCCAGGCGATAGACCTTAGAGGATGAGCTATTGAAGATGACGAGCACCTTGGAAAAGCAGAGGGTCGAGCTGCTCGCGGAAGCCATCACCGATTATAAGAAGTCAGTGGGTTTTGAGGTGGGCCTTGTGCGAATAGGCTAGGTATCATACGAGTATAGTTATCGGGTAGCTTTGGCTCGATTTAAGGCCCGATACCCTAACCTCGAGATCAAGGAAGACCCGTTTGTGCTCTTGCTCAAAGACAAGAAGACCGTGCCATCAATCATGAATTTTAAATTTTTTCAAAAACTTTATTCATGATCATCAATTTTAAAATAAGATAATAAGTATAATAATACTATATTAAGTCTGACTATCAATGTGAGTCATATGTATTATATGTTATCAATATCATACTTCCCTCTATGTACCGTAACATTGTTAATCTTTTCTAACATAGTCCATAATGACCCACATAATTTATTTTAGGATTAAGGTCCATTTTAGCCTCTATGATTTTGGCTAGGATTATCTAAGCCCTTATGGTTTACTCTATAAAATAGCTTCTATATTTTTCAAAATATAATATATAAGCCCCTCCTATTAAGTCTAAGTTAACAGATATTAGAGTCTACTTACGTGGCATGTTGACTCACAATAAACTTTTAATATAATATAGAATATATTTTAAGTTTAAAAAGATATTAAGATCTATTTTAGATTCTATGGTTTTGGTCATGGACCACTTAAGCCCTTATAGTTTACTTGTATTTAAAATAACCAATACATTTAAAAAAATAAAGCATGTGAGGCCTTCCCATCAAGTCCGAGTTCAAAAATATTAGAGTTTGCTTACATGATATGTTGATTCATAATAAACTATTAATTTAATGATACGTATAATTTAAGATTTTTTAAAGATTTAGGATCTATCTTGTTACGGAAGAGGCAACAAATAAAGGCGAAGAGGTAGAAGTAGAAGAGACTAGAGGCAAATGTGAGGGAGAGTTAGACCACCATTTCGTTGGCGCAGCGAGTGGGGGGCGTAGGAGTGGACAATGTAAGAGGCAATGAGGATGAAGATGCCCAAGAGAAGAAAGAGAGACCAGAAGACCACTGTGTGCTTAGTGTCAGACTAGTCGACGCATATCCACCTGTGGCAAGACTGGAAGCCCTTGAGATTGTCGTTAGCACGGGAGATGTTGCATATGTACGACATCTTACTAGGTAGAAACGACTCAATTTTTAAATTAAATTTTATATATTATTATATTTAATAATATATTATGAGTTAATATACCAAGTAGACTCTAATGTTTGTTAACACAAACTCAACAAGAGGGGCATATATATTAAGATTTTAAAAATATAAATATTATTTTAGACACGAGTAAACTATAAGGACTTAAGTGGTCTATGATCAAAACTATAATGACTTATTTTGAATCCAACGAAAATCAGAGGTTACCATAAGAACATATGCAACTCCATTCCATGAACATCTGCTACATGGCAGTAGGAATCTGCATGAACTTGCATATGTTGTAGTCCTGCAACTTCTGTGATCTAATTTATGTTTCAGTTGTTCAGATAATTTGCATGCATGATTGGCCACTAATACATTAGACTTAACCTAATTAGATAGGAAGAGCTCCTCCCCCGCTCTCTCTTTGGAGTGAAAATTAACTTGTAAATATGACAGCCATGTCATGATGCATGGATAGGAAGGTTCTCAATAGCTCATGTAATAATGTTTGAGGATTTCTCTTTGTGATTTGTGTGGTGACCTGAACAGAGTGGATTTCCGGAGACAAAAAAAAAGAAAAAGGCCAATCTCTTTCAATGCTAAGGATGAGGCTTTGTCATTGCTCGAGGGATACAGGAGGTATCAGCTCGAGCATATCAAGGTGGCATGGCATTCCCTTCTTGTCTTCTTGGAGAACTTGTTGAGCTCCAAAACCAAATATTGCACTTTACCAAAGATCAATGTCATTATTGCACAAAATGTGATAAGTATTTTGCTTGCCATTATGAGTTTTTTTTAACAAATTTTTTCATAAAGTAAAGCATACACACACATACATAAGATCAGAGGTTGGGATGATAAAGTTGTTAGGTCAATCTCAAGCCTACCGATAAAGAAAACCTACATACCAGATATAAAAGGAACCCCTAGCTTATACTTAAGGGGGGACAAACACACACTACACCATTATAAACTCTCTCTCTCTCTCTCTCTCTCCATCAATAGCTTATGCCACTATATTTTTTACTTTCCTAACTTAGACATCAGAGAGGCCACGTTGGGCAACCCCGAAGGTTGCCACCCGAGGATGCCCAGATGATCCAGCCTTTGGAGGAGAAATTGAATAGCTCAGAGGACCACTATTTGTTTACTCAAATAGCTCTGAGAAAGACCTCATCCCCACGAGATGACCTTTGTTGCACTAATGAACCCGTGACAAACCCCTATGTCAACTAGGAAGGAGCACCATGGTGAACATGCACCTCCGAAAGAGAACCGATCTAGCTGACTCATCAATATATATATATATATATATATATATATATATATATATATATATATATATATATATATATATATATATATATATATATATATATATATATCCTCGGTATAAATTTTGCAAGAAGTCTTAAAAATTATGCGTCCGGGTCAAGAGAGAAGTTCAAACAAATGCTTGAAAGGGTCACTTCTTGATTATCTTCCAAGTTGGAAACTACTAAAATACGAATATCAAACATAATAAAATTTAACAAAATAAGATAACTTGAGTAGTCACATAAGGTTGATGATAATTTCCACATTAACAATCTCAATTACAATAAAAGGTCAATTTTATAATTTTTATTTTTATTTAAATAAATTTGTTAGAGAAAAATGCACGTAAGGAAAGTGAATAAAATTATTATTTCGAATAAGCATATCACATTATTAGCATTGTTTACATGCTTATAATAGAACGACAGCAACATCGTTAATGGCAACACCAATTATTCTCTTATGGTGATGGAGGAACGCGACACTTTTCGAGGGGGCTACAATTACGATTGGGGGGGTTGCCACTGAAACCTGGGCGACAATTGGTTTCATTGCCTGGACCACAGGGGATAGGATCAACAATTTGAAAGTTGATGTTGATGTCGTTGGCGGGCTCAATTACCATTCGTGCGGCCTCAATTTCTCGACCAACAAGAATTAGGATGAGCAAAAGGTATAAGCATAAGAAAACTATAATATGTCAGTATTATATAAAAATAATAATACTATAATTGAAGTCAAATAATGATAGATCTATATCAGGATTACATACCTTTTGATGCCATTTTAAAAATCTTTATCTAATCGACAATTATAAACGATCAAATATGAACTATGGAGAGGCGAGAGTAGATTTGTAATGTTTCTTTTGTATATTATCATGTGTTAGTCAGATCCTATCTATTTATAGGCGAGAGCAAAGGGTCTAAAATGAGTCATTAGGAAATGTGGCTGAAACACATAGCTCAAGCGAAGAGCGATTGGGCTGGCTAAGATACACAACTCAGGCAGAGATATGTTGGACCGACCGAAATGTACAACTCGGATAAAGATTTGCTAGACTAGCCGAGATACACAACTCGGGCAAAGATTGACTGGACTAGCCGAGATGTTCAACTTGGACGAAGATTTGTTGGACTGGCCAATACATAACTTAGGCAAAGATTGATTGGATTGACTGAGATGTACAACTCAGATGAAGATTTGCTAGACTAGCCGAGATACACAACTCGGGCAAAGATTTGCTCGACTGCTAAGGTACACAACTGGGACAAAGATTTGGTAGACTAGCCGAGATATATAACTCGGGCAAAGATTTGTTGGACTGGTCGAGATACACAACTCGGGCAAAAATTTGCTAGATTGGCCGAGATACATAACTCGGATGAAGATTTGTTGGATTGGCTGAGATGTATAACTCGGACAAAGATTTGTTGGACTGGTCAAGATACATAACTCGGGTAAAGATTTTCTGGACTGGTCGAGATACACAACTTGGGCAAAGATTCGCTGGACTAGCTGAGATACATAACTCGGACAAAGATTTGCTGGACTAACCGAGATATACAACTCAGACAAAGATTTCTTTTGGTCGAGATAAGTAACTCGGGTAAAGATTTGGTGGACTGGCCACGTATGGTTTTCATATGGTCAGCACATAATGCGGATGGTCAACTCACGTGTAAGGCAGAATGGACACATGATGCATGAGAGGTGTGACATTGTTGAGCTGGCCTCTAAGGCTTATGTGGGCATATAATGACATGGAGTTTGGGACTGCTGAGCTAGCCTATGAGGTGTAGGGCTGATGTGGTGCTCCTACGCCTCACAGCGTACCATATTTAATGTGGTTCGTGTGTTTCTCAAATGAAGTCATTATGCCACCTCGAGAAGTCAAAACATCCCTCTTCGAAGTGACGTCTCCCCTTATAAGCTTCATAATGACGGTGGTGAGAGGTCACTTCCATTTCTTTCATCCTTCTTCTCTAGCATTCTAGCTCCTGTGTCTCGGTCAACATGGTCGCCCACCTTCAGGTATCTTTATCCAATTAGGTCAGAATGGCCTCGTCCCCCTTATTCACCACCTTTGGTTTTACTTCCTCCCCTTCTTCTTCCCCGATTCCTTCGCCTCAAGTGAAGGACTGTCACCCAAGCGACTCTAAGGGAGGTCGGTCGGAGCCTTTGAGCACGTTCTCGGGCATAATGACCTGTTCAGACATCAGGGCCATCAAGGCTCTAGAGATAATGAACTCATGCTGTGACTTTTACGTGACACTTTCCATCGAGTCCCTAGTGATGATTTGGAAGTGCTTCAGCATTTTGGACGAGTATGCCCTACATGCTCCTTTGCCCAGACAACACATATACCATGAGTATCCCGAGGAATTCAGCATCTCGGTCGATGCCTTAGAAGCGGGATTAAGGTTTCCCCCTCACTCGGTAATAGGAGAGTGTCTTAGTCGGTGGAGGGTCTCTCCTGGCTAGATAGCACCGAACTCTTAGCGTTATCTCATAACCTTCCTTGGGAAATGCTGAAGGTTAGGAATTATCTTGACTCAGGATATATTTTTGTCGTGTTTCCGCCTATGCAAGGGTCAAGGCGAGTATTATTTGACTGCTCGAATTGGTATTATTAGGATTGGGGCACCCTTTCCAAGAACAGAGTTTGGAAGATGCCATTTTTGTATATAAGTCATTCCCAGGGTTGGAACTTCGATCTCGAGTGGTCAGCCTACCACATAAGTAATGTGCCCCCATACCTGACCGACGAGGAATCTGTGCTAGTTGGGCGGTTGAAGGATATTTTGTCCGCTTCTCGGGTAATCCAAAATCTAATCGAGATGTGGTTGATTGAAGCGGTCCTCAGTCCACCTTCTCGCGTATGTCGTGTACCCCTTTTCTTTGCTTATGGACTAGTATCTAATTTGTTTTTAACCTATTGTTTGGGTTATAAAATGGTGAACCTCGACATGATCTGTGGTGTAACATGAACTAGAGGACGTCCCTGATTGGCCGCTCATGCTCCAACGCTTGTTGCTACTGCTGCACAATCATCAATTGAAGTCCTGGAGGTTCAGACCGAAGCCATCTCCGAGGTAGGTCCCAAGGTCTCGAGAAGCTGCCCGCTGAAGGAGCACTGCAGCTTCAAAAGAAGGTCAAGGTGTCAGACCAACACAAGTCCTGTCACGGTGGAGAGGGCTCCAAGTCCCATTTGTTAAAGGGTAAGGAGCAGGTCGGGGTCACCGGGAAAGCTGAGACTCCTTGTCCCCGATGTCCCAAGTCCATGAAGGAATTATGCTAGACCTCCGCCGACGAAGGGGATGCGGGCTACTTCGCCTTGTCTATGATCGACCTACTGCTAAGCGATCCTGAGGCACCTTTAGAGGCTCAGTGGTCCTCTCTGAAGCAGGGGACCAAAGTCTTAGCAGACGGGTCGGCTTCTACCGAATACGCTTTAGGGCACACTGATTCCTAAGCTAGCGACTAACTTGTACTCTTCATCGTCCGAGGTGCTAATTGATTACGCATTGAAGTCCATGGTATTGGCAAGCTTCTTTCCGAGTCCTTTTGGGTTCTCCACTGCATACCAAGTTTCGTGTTAGTAATTTTGGTTTATTTCCCAACAGTAGACTCAACATTACTCCATGGCTCCGGCTGACCGCGTCCACGATGCAGGGTGGGTCATCAATGTTATGGACAATAAGGCCTAGGGCTTAAAGAAAGAGATTGCTGATCTCCAAGCTGGATCTAGGGCAGAAGCCATTGTGGCGGCTGAGCAGCGGACCTCCGAAGCGTTAGCCCTGACCGATCATATGAAGGTAGAGCTTAAGGAAGCAGGCCGATGTTGGGAATCGCTCGAGACAGAGATGGAGAACTATACTCTCGACCTAGCCGACTCTTAGAGGCAGTTGAAAGAAGTCCGGGCCAGGCGACAGACCTTAGAGGATGAGCTATTGAAGATGACGAGCACCTTGGAAAAGCAGAGGGTCGAGCTGCTTGCGGAAGCCATCACCGATTATAATAAGTCAGTGGGTTTTGAGGTGGGCCTTGTGCGAATAGGCCAGGTATCATACGAGTATGGTTATCGGGTAGCTTTGGCTCGATTTAAGGCCTGATACCCTAACCTCGAGATCAAGGAAGACCCGTTTGTGCTCTTGCTCAAAGACAAGAAGACCGTGCCATCAATATCATGAATTTTAAATTTTTTAAAAACTTTATTCATGATCATCAATTTTAAAATAAGATAATAAGTATAATAATACTATATTAAGTCTGACTATCAATGTGAGTCATATGTATTATATGTTATCAATATCATACTTCCTTCTATGTACCGTAACATTGTTAATATTTTCTAATATAGTCCATAATGACCCACATAATTTATCTAAGCCCTTATGGTTTACTCTATAAAATAACTTCTATGTTTTTAAAAATATAGTATATAAGCCCCTCCTATCAAGTCTAAGTTAGCAGGCGTTAGAGTCTACTTACGTGGCATGTTGACTCACAATAAACTTTTAATATAATATAGAATATATTTTAAGTTTAAAAAGATATTAAGATCTATTTTAGATTCTATGGTTTTGGTCATGGACCACTTAAGCCCTTATAGTTTACTTGTATTTAAAATAACCAATACATTTAAAAAAATAAAGCATGTGAGGCCCTCCCATCAAGTCCGAGTTCAAAAATATTAGAGTTTGCTTACATGATATGCTGATTCATAATAAACTATTAATTTAATGATACGTATAATTTAAGATTTTTTAAAGATTTAAGATCTATCTTGTCAAGGAAGAGGCAACAAACAGAGGCGAAGAGGTAGAAGTAGAAGCGACTAGAGACAAATGTGAGGGAGAGTTGGACCACCACATCGTTGGCATAGCGGGTGGGGGCATCGGAGTGGACGAAGTAAGAGGTAATGAGGATGAAGATGCCCAAGAGAAGAAAGAGAGACCAGGAGACCACTGTGTGCTTAGTGTTAGACTAGTCGACGCATATCCACCTAAGGCAAGACTGGAAGCCCTTGAGATTGTCATTAGCACGAGAGATGTTGCATATGTACGACATCTTACTAGGTAGCAACGACACAATTTTTAAATTAAATTTTATATATTATTATATTTAATAATATATTATGAGTTAATATACCAAGTAGACTCTAATGTTTGTTAACACAAACTCAACAAGAGGGGCTTATATATTAAGATTTTAAAATATAGATATTATTTTAGACACTAGTAAACTACAAGGACTTAAGTGGTCTATGATCATAACTATAATGACTTATTTTGAATCCAACGAAAACCAGAGGTTACCATAAGAACATATGCAACTCCATTCCATGAACATCTGCTACATGGTAGTAGGAATCTGCATGAATTTGCATGGTAACTTGTTATGCAAATAAAATATCGGACAAAGATTGATTAGATTGGCCGAGATATACAACTCGAATGAAGATTTACTAGACTGGCCGATACATAACTCGGGCAAAGATTGAATGGACTAGTCAAGATGTATAACTCGGACGAAGATTTGCTAGATTGACCGAGATGCACAACTCATGCAAAGATTTACTAGACTGGCCGAAGTACATAACTTGGACACTAACTACAAGGTACTTTATCTCAATATGCTTAGAACCACTAAAGTACTTGTTATTCTTAGAGAATAAAACTACTATAATATTATTATAAAATATCTTTAATGACCAAGCAATTAAGTCACCATATTGTGAGATGAAATTTTACAATCACAAAGTCTGAATTGTGGCCTCAAAGTATGTCATAAATTTAACTTTCATTGTTTATGATGCAATAAGTGATTGATCTATATTTTTTCCAAAAATTTATCCCTCAAACTAACATAAATATGAACCTAACGTGGGCTTCTCATTATCGAGATAATTGACAAAATCAGTATTTGAATATCCATTCACTACCTGACGTAATCTCCTTTATGTGAGCATGTAGCCTTTGGTTCCATATAGGTATGTCATTTTATGTATATACACTTATCAATAATATTTTCCTTGAATTTGAAGGAAGTAATGATATTATAAAATTTATATACCATCATCTAGAAGCTTATTTAATTTCATAAATGAATTTCTAAAGTTTGCAAGCTTAACTTTTCTTTTCCTTTTCTGTGAATCCTTTAAGTTATTCCACATATATTTTCTCATCTAGATATTTATTCAAAAATATTATTTTTATATTTATCTAGTATAATTCAAGATAATAAATAGCTACTAATGTCATAATAATACTTAACGAATGCTTTTTAGAAACTAGAGAAAATATCACCTTATAGTCAATGATTCTTTTCGAAAAAAAATAATTCACTGTAAGTCTAGCTTTATTTTTTTCACTATTGTCCTTAGATTCACATTTTATCCTAAATACTCATTTACAATTAATTTTTCATAGTTATTGGATAATTTAACAAGTTCTCAAACTACATTCGAATCCATTGATTCTAGCTCTTCTTTTATTATATCATATCATCTTTTATAATTATTACTTTATATGGCTTATGAAAATGATAAGAGGTTTTTATTTATTCCTATATATTCTTATAAATATACATATAATCTTATTAAAATATTAGTTGTAGCTCTTCATCAATAAGATAATTAGCGATTATATTAATATTATGTGAGAGTTCATCTATGTTATTTTGTTGTTCACCTTCATCAATTCAGTCAGTGACATGAAGAATAACTTTTTAAATATGAAATGATAAAGGAGAATCAACCTGTATCTTCTTTATATCAAAATAATCTTTTAATTTTTTTATTCCCATTGATATTATTATTTTATAGATTCTATTATCCTTGAACTATGATTGAGAATAGTATAATCTATGTCCATTGAAAATTTCTAGATAACTAAAAAATACTAAAAAATAATTTTAAATCTATTTTTTTAATATGAATTGAAGACTCTTATCTTTATAAGATAACATAAAATATCTAAATATTTTAAATTAGATTTTTTATTAGCCCATAACTCAAATGGAGTTGATGAAACTAACATACTTGAAACCTCATTGAAAAAATATATATATATCTTAAGAGTTTCGCCCTATATTGACTTAGGTACAAAAGAATAGTTTATCATGCTCATAATCTAATCGATAAGAATATGATTTCATCTTTAAATAATATCATTTTATTATGACACACTTGAAAAGGCATATCGATAATAAATAACTTATTTTTTAGGAATATAATAAAAGGATTAAGCTTCTAATCTAACTCATCATATTTATCATAAAATTTGTCACTCCTATCAAATTTTATAATCTTAACTTTTTTATCTAATTGTCTCTTAACTTCATTTATATACATCCCAAGAAGGCCTACAGCTTGAGATTTTTCATATATTCGATCTATAACCATATATTGATATTATATATATATATATATATATATATATATATATATATATATATATATATATATATATATATATACGATTAAATATCTCTCTTCACTAAAATAAGAAATATGAAATATTCCACAGATATTAGTATGAATAATCTCAATAAGTTATGTATTTATTTTTTATATATTTTATGTACTTAGTTTACTTTCCCTTAATGTAATCTATGCATATATAAAAATTGGTGAAATATAAAATTTTTAAAATATTATCATTCGCTGATCTTTTAATTATTTCTCATATATCCATAATATAGAAGATGTCTCATTATTAAAACTATATTTTAATCCAACATTCGATTGTAGAATTACCAATATCTTTATAAACTCAAGATTCAAATTAATTCTTTATAAAACATCATATAGAATCATAAATTATATTAAGTTTATCATCACTAAAAGAAATATAATATATTAACTCATCAATTCTATATTGAGAAACTAAATTTCTAAAAATAATAAGAATATAACATGTATTTGCAAAATCTATTAGATAATTTATCTCTAGGCGTAGGCAATAATTTCCAACCATTGTCATTTTCACTTAAGGTGATTCCCCATAATGATGAATCATTTATGTTATTTTGATTTTTGGGTTATAAGAAGTTCATACATATTATTAGTAACATGATTTAAAATATCAAAACCTATAAAAGAAATTCATGATTTATATTTTTAAAATTTCAGATAAGATCCTAAATTGACCCTAGTCAACCTAATTTAATTGGATACACCAAAATTGGGCCAAAATGAATTGGGCCGCATATAGTTTGATTATCCAAATTCAACTCAATAACTATCAATCAAAATTGAGTAGCACTAGTCAAATATAGAATTTGATCAAAGTCCGATTTAAGGAAGCCACTATAATTTAACTCATTTAAAAAAAATTTAATTTTGATCAAAATTAAGCCAAGTGAAAACCTGACTAAGGCAATCAAGTTAAGGTTTTCACTCAAGTCAGGATTGGTGGTTCAAGGTCAAAATAGGGTATTGGCTGAGGTCAAAATTTGATCAAAATTAAACCAATCAAAATTAGTTAAAATAAGGCAATGATCAGGTCAAAATTGAATTAGAAAAATGCCTCCTCCTCTATTCCTATCCTTCACATGACTACTATTATAAGTGATGAAACAGAGACTAAGTGAAGATGAAAGTAGATATATAATTTCTCTTTATATATTATCAAAATGAGGTCTTTCTATATGTAGATGAGAGAAAAAGGTCTAAAATAAGTAATTAAAAAATTTCCTATAACCATAATTAGAATCCAATCAGATTTGTAAATTTTTTACAATAATTAAACTTTCTTTCTATTATTTGATAAACATAATAAAAATTCAATCAAATTTATAATATATCTTGCATAATTACAAGTTTTACCTTAGCTTCTTCATATTCAGATAGAGTAATCCTTTGTTTGTGCATTTGAAGGTGACATGGTATGCCCTTATCTTCTTGGAAACATGTTGAGCTCCAAAACTAAATATTGCACTTCACAATAGATCAATGTCATTATTGCACGAAATGTGACAAGTATTTTGCTTGCCATTATGAGTTTATTTCAATAAAATTTTTCATAAAGTAAAACACACACACACACAAGATCAGAGGTCGAGATGATCAGATTGTTCGATCAATCTCAAGCCAACAGATAAACAAAGCTTGCATACCAGATATAGAAGTAGCCCCTAGCTCATATTGAATGGGGATAAACATACACTATACTGTTATTATCTCTCTCTCTCTCTATCTCTCTCCATCAATAGCTTATGCCACTATATTTTCTACTCCCACTTAAGCATAAGGGAGGCCACGTAGGGCAGCCCTAGCACCAGCCTGACATGCAAGGTCGATTGCTTGCTGCCTAAGGATGCCAAGATGATTAAACCTTCGAAGGAGAAATTGAATATCTCAAAGGACCATTGTATTTTTACTCAAACAACTCTAAGTCAGACCCCTTCAGCATGAGACGACCTTTATTATATAATTGCACCTGTGCCAAACCCCTATGTCAACAACGAAGGAGCACCATGGTGAACTTGCACCATTGAAAGAGAACTGATCGAGCTGACTCATCAATCGATCAATATATATATATATATATATATATATATATATATATATATATATATATATATATATATATATATATATATATATATATATATATCATCGATATAAATTTTGCAGGAAGTCTTAAGAATTATACTTCTGAGTCAAGAGAGAACTTCAAGCAAATGCTTGAAGGGGTCACTTCATGATTATCTTCCAAGTTAGAAACTAATAAATACGAATATCAAACATAATAAAATTTCACAAAATAAGATAAGTTGAGTAGTCACATAAGATTGATGATAATTTCCACATTAACAATCTCAATTATAATAAAATGTCAAATTTATAATTTTAACTTTTATTTAAATAAAATTTTTAGAGAAAAATACATGTAAGGAAAGCGAATAAAATTATTATTTTGAATAAGCATATCACATTATTAGCATTGTTTACAATGCTTATAACAGAACGATAGTAGCATCGTTAATGGTGACACAAATTATTCTCTCATGCTGATGGAGGAATGCGACAACTTTCGATGGGGTTACAACCACGATTGGGGGGGTTGCCATTGCTACGTGGGTGACAATTAGATTCATGGCTTGGATCACAGGGGATAGGCTCAACAACTGTGAAGCTGATGCTGATGTCGTTGGCAGGCTCAATTACCATTCGCGCAGCCTCAATCTCTCGACCAACAAGGATTATGATGAGCAAAAGGTATAAGCATAAGAAAACTATAATCATGTTAGTATTATATAAAAAATCAATCCTATAATTGAAGTCACATAATGATATATCTATATCAAGATTACATACCTTTCGATGTCATTTTGAAAATCTTTATCTAATCGATAATTATAAATGATCAAATATGAACTATAAAGAGGTGAGAACAGATTTGTAATCTTTCTTTTATATATTATCATGTGTTGGTCATGTCCTATCTATTTATAGACGAGAGCAAAGGGTCTAAAATGAGTCATTAGGAAATGTGACCGAAACACACAACTCAAGTGAAGAGCGATTGGGCAGGCCGAGATACACAACTTGGGCAGAGATATGCTGGACCGACTGAAATATACAACTCGGATGAAAATTTGCTTGATTGGCCGAGATACACAACTCGGGCAAAGATTGACTGGATTGGTTGAGATGTACAACTTGGACAAAGATTTACTAGACAAGCTGATACACAACTCGGGCAAATATTGAATGGACTGGTCGAGATGTACAACTCGAATGAAGATTAGCTAGACTGGCCGAGATACACAACTCAGGCAAAGATTTGCTAGACTGGCCAAAGTATACAACTCGGACTCTAACTCTAAAATACTTTACCTCAATATACTTAAAACCACTAAAATACTTGTTATTCTTAGAGAAGAAAACTACTATGATATTATTGTAAAATATCTTTAACGACCAAGCAATTAAGTCGACCACATCGTGAGATGAAATTTTACAATCACAAAGTGTGATTTATGGGCTCAAAGTATGTCACAAATTTAACTTTCATTTTTAATAATGTAATAAGTGATTGATTTATATTTTTTTCAAAAATTTATCCCTTGAACTAACATGAATATGAATCTAAAGTAGACTTCTCACTATCGAGATAATTTACAAAATCAATATTTGAATATCCATTCACTACCTGACCTTATTTCGTTTATGTAAGAATGTAGCCTTCGGTTTCCTATAGGTATATACACTTATCAATAATAGGTTTCTTGAATTTGAAGGAAGTAATGATATTATAAAATTTTATATACCACGTTTCTTTTCCTTTCTGTGAATCCTTTAATTTACTCCACATAGATTTTCTTATCTAGATATTTATTCAAAAATATTATTGTCATATTTATCTAGTGTAATTTAAGATAAGTAGATACTAATGTCATAATAATATTTAACGAATCTCCTTATATTCAATGCTTCTTTTTGGAAAAAGATATTTCACTGTAAGTCCTGATTTATATTATTCCATATTATCCTTTGATTCACATTTTATCTAAATACTCATTTACAATTAATTTTTTCATAGTTATTAGATAATTCAACAAGTTCGCAAACTACATTCTTCGAATCCATTGATTCCGACTCTTCTTTCATTAGATCATATCGTTTTTTAGAATTACTACTTTATATGGCTTGTGAAAATGATAAGAGGTCTTTTCCTATATATTCTTTATATATATATATATATATATATATATATATATATATATATATATATATATATATATATATATATATAAACTTCTTAAATTATCAATTGTAGCTCTTCATCGATAAGATATTTAGCGATCATATTAATATCATGTGAGAGTTCATCTATATTATTTTGTTATTCACTTTCATCAATTTGGTCAATGACGTAAAGAATAACTTCTAGAATATGAAGTGATAAAGGAGAATCAACCTATATCTTCTCTATATCAAAATAATATTTTAATTTTTTCTTCCCATTAATATTATTATTCTATATATTATATTATCCTTGTACTATGATTGAGAATAGTAAAATCTATATACATTGAAAATTTCTAGATAACAAAAAAATACTCAAAAATAATTTTAAATCTATTTTTAATATGAATTGAAGACTCTTATCTCTATAAGATAACATAAAATATCTAAATATCTCAAATTAGATTTTTTATTAGTCCATAACTCAAGTGGAGTTGATAAAACTAACTTATTGGAAACTTCATTTAAAATATGTATATATATATATGTCTTAAGAGTTTTGCCCTATATTGACTTAAGTACAAAAGAATAATTCATCATGCTTGTAATCTTGTCGATAGGAGTATAATTTCATCTTTAAATAATGTCATTTTATTACGACACACTTGAAAATACATATCGATAATAAATAACTTCTTTTTTAGGAATATAATAAAAGGATTAAGATTCTTATTAACTTATCATATTTGTCATAAAATTCATCACTCCTATTAAGTTTTGTAATCTTAACCTTTTTTATCTAATTGTCTCTTAACTTCATTTATGTACATCCCAAGAAGGCCAACAACTTGAGATTTTTCATATATTTGATCTATAAACATATCTTGATATTTTATCTATAGATATGATTAAATATCTCTCTTCACTAAAATAAGAAATATAAAACATTCCACAAATATTAGTATGAATAATCTCAATAAGTTATTTATTTATTTTTTATATTTTTTATGTACTTAGTTTACTTTCACTTAATGTAATCTATGCATACATAAAAATTGGTGAAATATAAAATTTTTAAAATATTATCCTTCGCTGATCTTTTAATTATTCTCTAGAGATATGCCTCATATATCCATAATATAGAAGATTTCTTATTATTGAAATTATATTTTAATCCAACATTGGATTATAGAATCACCAATATCTTTATAAACACAAGATTCAAAATAATTATTTATAAAACATCATATAGAATCATAAATTATATTAAGTTTATCATCACTAAAAGAAATATAATATATTAACTTATCAATTCTATATAGAGAAATAAATTTCTAGAAATAATAAGAATATAACATGTATTTGTAAAATTTATTAGATGATTTATCTCTAGGCGTAGGCAATAATTTCCAACCATTATCATTTTCACTTAAGATGATTTCGCACAATGATGAATCTTTTATGTTCTTTTGATTTTTGGGTTATAAGAAGTTCATACATATTATTAGTAACATGAGTTAAAACATCAAAACCTATAAAAGAAATTCATAATGTATATTTTTAAAATTTCAGATAATATCCTAAATTGACACTAGTCAACCTAATTTAATTGGATACACCAAAATTGTGCCAAAATGAATTGGGCCTCATAGAGTTTGATCATCCAAATTCAAATCAATAACTATCAGTCAAAATTGAGTAGCACCGGTCAAATATAGAATTTAATCAGGAGGCCAATATAATTTAACTCATTTAAAAAATTTAATTTTGATCAAAATTAAGCCAAGTGAAAACCTGCAATCAAGTTAAGGTTTTCACTCAAGTCAGAATTGGTGGTTCAAGGTCAAAATAGGGTATTGACTGAGGTCAAAATTTGATCAAAATTAAATCAATCAAAATTAGTTAAAATAAGGCAATGATCAGGTCAAAATTGAATTAGAAAAGTGCCTCCTCCTCTATTCCTATCCTTCACATGACTACTATTATAAGTGATGAAACAGAGACTAAGTGAAGATGAAAGTAGATATATAATTTCTCTTTATATATTATCAAAATGAGGTATTTCTATATGTAGATGAGAGAAAAAGGTCTAAAATAAGTAATTAAAAAATTTCCTATAACCATAATTAGAATCCAATCAGATTTGTAAATTTTTTACAATAATTAAACTGTTTTTCTATTATTTGATAAACATAATAAAATTCAATCAAATTTATAATATATCTTGCATAATTACAAGTTTTACCTTAGCTTCTTCATATTCAGATAGAGTAATCCTTTGTTTGTGCATTTGAAGGTGACATGGTATGCCCTTATCTTCTTGGAAACATGTTGAGCTCCAAAACTAAATATTGCACTTCAATATAGATCAATGTCATTATTGCACTAAATGTGACAAGTATTTTGCTTGCCATTATGAGTTTTTTTCAATAAAATTTTTCATAAAGTAAAACACACACATACACACAAGATCAGAGGTCGAGATGATCAGGTTGTTCAATCAATCTCAAGCCAACAGATAAACAAAGCTTGCATACCAGATATAGAAGTAGCCCCTAGCTCATATTGAATGGGGATAAACATACACTATACCGTTATTATCTCTCTCTCTCTCTACCTCTCTCCATCAATAGCTTATGCCACTATATTTTCTACTCCCACTTAAGCATAAGGGAGGCCACGTCGGGCAGCCCTAGCACCAGCCTGACATGCAAGATCGATTGCTTGCTGCCCAAGGATGCCAAGATGATTAAACCATCGGAGGAGAAATTGAATATCTCAAAGGACCATTGTATTTTTACTCAAACAACTCTAAGTAAGACCCCTTCATCATGAGATGACATTTATTGTATAATTGCACCTGTGCCAAACCCCTATGTCAACAACGAAGGAGCACCATGGTGAACTTGCACCATTGAAAGAGAACCGATCGAGCTGACTCATCAATCGATCAATATATATATATATATATATATATATATATATATATATATATATATATATATATATATATATATATATATATATCATCGATATAAATTTTGCAGGAAGTCTTAAGAATTATACTTCTGAGTCAAGAGAGAACTTAAAGCAAATGCTTGAAGGGGTCACTTCATGATTATCTTCCAAGTTAGAAACTAATAAATACGAATATCAAACATAATAAAATTTCAGAAAATAAGATAAGTTGAGTAGTCACATAAGATTGATGATAATTTCCACATTAACAATCTCAATTATAATAAAAGGTCAATTTTATAATTTTAACTTTTATTTAAATAAAATTTTTAGAGAAAAATACATGTAAGGGAAGCGAATAAAATTATTATTTTGAATAAGCATATCACATTATTAGCATTGTTTACAATGCTTATAACAGAACGATAGTAGCATCGTTAATGGCGACACAAATTATTCTCTCATGCTGATGGAGGAATGCGACAACTTTCGATGGGGTTACAACCACGATTGGGGGGGTTGCCATTGCTACGTGGGTGACAATTAGATTCATGGCTTGGATCACAAGGGATAGGCTCAACAACTGTGAAGCTGATGCTGATGTCGTTGGCAGGCTCAATTACCATTCGCGCAGCCTCAATCTCTCGACCAACAAGGATTATGATGAGCAAAAGGTATAAGCATAAGAAAACTATAATCATGTTAGTATTATATAAAAAATCAATCCTATAATTGAAGTCACATAATGATATATCTATATCAAGATTACATACCTTTCGATGTCATTTTGAAAATCTTTATCTAATCGATAATTATAAATGATCAAATATGAACTTTAGAGAGGTGAGAACAGATTTGTAATCTTTCTTTTATATATTATCATGTGTTGGTCATGTCCTATCTATTTATAGATGAGAGCAAAGGGTCTAAAATGAGTCATTAGGAAATGTGATCGAAACACAAAACTCAAGTGAAGAGCGATTGGGCAGGCCGAGATACACAACTTGGGCAGAGATATGCTGGACCGACTGAAATATACAACTCGGATGAAAATTTGCTTGATTGGCCGAGACACACAACTCTGGCAAAGATTGATTGGATTGGTTGAGATGTACAACTTGGACAAAGATTTACTAGACAAGCTGATACACAACTCGGGCAAATATTGAATGGACTGGTCGAGATGTACAACTCGAATGAAGATTAGCTGGATTGGCCGAGATACACAACTCGGGCAAAGATTTGCTGGACTAGCCAAAGTACACAACTCGGACTCTAACTCTAAAATGCTTTACCTCAATATGCTTAAAACCACTAAAATACTTATTATTCTTAGAGAAGAAAACTACTATGATATTATTGTAAAATATCTTTAACGACCAAGCAATTAAGTCGACCACATCGTGAGATGAAATTTTACAATCACAAAGTGTGATTTATGGGCTCAAAGTATGTCACAAATTTAACTTTCATTTTTATTGATGTAATAAGTGATTGATTTATATTTTTTTCAAAAATTTATCCCTTGAACTAACATGAATATGAATCTAAAGTAGACTTCTTACTATCGAGATAATTTACAAAATCAATATTTGAATATCTATTCACTACCTGACCTTATCTCGTTTATGTAAGAATATAGCCTTCAGTTTCCTATAGGTATATACACTTATCAATAATAGGTTTCTTGAATTTGAAGGAAGTAATGATATTATAAAATTTTATATACCACGTTTCTTTTCCTTTCTGTGAATCCTTTAATTTATTCCACATAGATTTTCTTATCTAGATATTTATTCAAAAATATTATTGTCATATTTATCTAGTGTAATTTAAGATAATAAGTAGATACTAATGTCATAATAATATTTAACGAATCTCCTTATATTCAATGCTTCTTTTTGGAAAAAAATATTTCACTGTAAGTCTAGATTTATATTATTCCATATTATCCTTTGATTCACATTTTATCCTAAATACTCATTTACAATTAATTTTTTCATAGTTATTAGATAATTCAACAAGTTCTCAAACTACATTCGAATCCATTGATTCCGACTCTTCTTTCATTAGATCATATCATTTTTTAGAATTACTACTTTATATGGCTTGTGAAAATGATAAGAGGTCTTTTCCTATATATTCTTATATATATATATATATATATATATATATATAAACTTCTTAAATTATCAATTGTAACTCTTCATCGATAAGATAATTAGCGATCATATTAATATCATGTGAGAGTTCATCTATATTATTTTGTTGTTCACTTTCATCAATTCGGTCAATGACGTGAAGAATAACTTCTAGAATATGAAGTGATAAAGGAGAATCAACCTATATCTTCTCTATATCAAAATAATATTTTAATTTTTTCTTCCCATTAATATTATTATTTTATATATTATATTATCCTTGTACTATGATTGAGAATAGTAAAATCTATATACATTGAAAATTTTTAGATAACAAAAAAATACTCAAAAATAATTTTAAATCTATTTTTAATATGAATTGAAGACTCTTATCTCTATAAGATAACATAAAATATCTAAATATCTCAAATTAGATTTTTTATTAGTCTATAACTCAAGTGGAGTTGATAAAACTAACTTACTGGAAACCTCATTTAAAATATGTATATATATATATATATATATATATATATATATATATATATATATATATATATATATATATATATATATATATATATATATATATATATATATATATGACTTAGGTACAAAAGAATAATTCATCATGCTTGTAATCTTGTCGATAGGAGTATAATTTCGTCTTTAAATAATGTCATTTTATTACGGCACACTTGAAAATACATATCGATAATAAATAACTTATTTTTTAGGAATATAATAAAAGGATTAAGATTCTTATTAACTTATCATATTTGTCATAAAATTCATCACTCCTCTTAAGTTTTGTAATCTTAACCTTTTTTATCTAATTGTCTCTTAACTTCATTTATGTACATCCCAAGAAGGCCAACAGCTTGAGATTTTTCATATATTCGATCTATAAACATATCTTGATATTTTATCTATAGATATGATTAAATATCTCTCTTCACTAAAATAAGAAATATAAAACATTCTACAAATATTAGTATGAATAATCTCAATAAGTTCTTTATTTATTTTTTATATTTTTTATGTACTTAGTTTACTTTCACTTAATGTAATCTATGCATACATAAAAATTGGTGAAATATAAAATTTTTAAAATATTATCCTTCGCTGATCTTTTAATTATTTCTCTAGAGATATGCCTCATATATCCATAATATAGAAGATTTCTTATTATTAAAATTATATTTTAATCCAACATTCGATTATAGAATCACCAATATCTTTATAAACATAAGATTCAAATTAATTATTTATAAAATATCATATAGAATCATAAATTATATTAAGTTTATCATCACTAAAAGAAATATAATATATTAACTCATCAATTCTATATAGAGAAACAAATTTCTAGAAATAATAAGAATATAACATGTATTTGTAAAATTTATTAGATGATTTATCTCTAGGCGTAGGCAATAATTTCCAACCATTATCATTTTCACTTAAGATGATTTCGCATAATGATGAATCTTTTATGTTCTTTTGATTTTTGGGCTATAAGAAGTTCATACATATTATTAGTAACATGAGTTAAAACATCAAAACCTATAAAAGAAATTCATAATGTATATTTTTAAAATTTCAGATAAGATCCTAAATTGACCCTAGTCAACCTAATTTAATTGGATACACCAAAATTGTGCCAAAATGAATTGGGCCACATAGAGTTTGATCATCCAAATTCAAATCAATAACTATCAGTCAAAATTGAGTAGCACCGGTCAAATATAGAATTTAATCAGGAGGCCAATATAATTTAACTCATTTAAAAATTTTAATTTTGATCAAAATTAAGCCAAGTGAAAACCTGCGATCAAGTTATGGTTTTCACTCAAGTCAGAATTGGTGGTTCAAGGTCAAAATAGGGTATTGACTGAGGTCAAAATTTGATCAAAATTAAATCAATCAAAATTAGTTAAAATAAGGCAATGATCAGGTCAAAATTGAATTAGAAAAGTGCCTCCTCTATTCCTATCCTTCACATGACTACTATTATAAGCGATGAAACAGGCACTAAGGGGAGATGAAAGTAGATATATAATTTCTCTTTATATATTATCATAATGAGGTCTTTCTATAAGTAGATGGGAGAAAAAGGTCTAAAATAAGTAATTAAACATTTTCCTATAACCATAATTAGAATCCAATCAGATTTGTAAACTTTTTACGGTAATTAAACTTTATTTCTATTATCTGATAAACATAATAAAAATTCTATCAAATTTATAATATATCTTGCATAATTACAAGTTTTACCTTAGCTTCTTCATATTTAGATAGAGTAATCCTTTATTTGTGCATTTGAAGGTGGCATGGCATGCCAGTATCTTCATGGAAACATGTTGAGCTCCAAAACTAAATATTGCACTTCACAATAAATCAATGTCATTATTGCATGAAATGTGATAAGTATTTTGCTTGCCATTATGAGTTTTTTTCAAAACAATTTTTCATAAAGTAAAACACACACACACACAAGATCAGAGGTCGGGATGATCAGATTGTTAGGTCAATCTCAAGCCTACTGATAAAGAAAGCCTACATACTAGATATAAAAGTAGCCCCTATCTCATACTAAATGGGGACAAACACACACTATACCATTATAAACTCTCTCTCTCTCCATCAATAGCTTATACCACTATATTTTCTACTCTCACTTAAGTATCAGAAAGGCCACGTCGGGCAACCCTAGCACCAGCCTGACATGCAGGGTCACTTGCTTGCTGCCCAAGGATGCCGAGATGATTCAACCTTTGGAGGAGAAATTGAATAACTCAGAGGATCACTGTCTTTTTTCTCAAACAGCTTTGAGTCAGACCCCTTTTGCATGAGATGACCTTTATTATATAATTGCACCCGTGCCAAACCCCTATGTCAACAAGGAAGGAGCACCACGGTGAACTTGCACCTTCGAAAGAGAATCGATCAAGCTGACTCATATATATATATATATATATCATCGATATAAATTTTGCAAGAAATCTCAAGAATTATACTTCTGAGTCAAGAGAGACCTTCAAGCAAATGCTTAAAGGTGTCACTTCATGATTATCTTCCAAGTTAGAAAATACTAAAATACGAATATCAAACATAATAAAATTTCACAAAATAAGATAACTTGAGTCGTCACATAAGATTGATGATAATTTCCACATTAACAATCTCAATTATAATAAAAGGTCAATTTTATAATTTTAATTTTTATTTAAATAAAATTTTTAGAGAAAAATGCACATACGAAAAGCGAATAAAATTATTATTTTGAATAAGCATATCACATTATTAGCATTGCTTACAATGCTTAGAATAGAACAATAGTAGCATCGTTAATGGTGACACAAATTATTCTCTCATGGTGATGGAGGAACGCGACAACCTTCAATGGGGTTACAACCACGATTGGGGGGGTTGCCATTGCTACGTGGGTGACAATTAGATTCATGGCTTGGATCACAGGGGATAGGCTCAACAACTGTGAAGCTGATGTCGTTGGTCGGCTCAATTACCATTCGCGCGGCCTCAATCTCTCGACCATCAGGGATTATGATGAGCAAAAGGTATAAGCATAAGAAAACTATAATCATGTTAGTATTATATAAAAAATCAATCCTATAATTGAAGTCAAATAATGATAGATATGTATCAAGATTACATACCTTTTGATATCATTTTAAAAATCTATATCTAATCGATAATAATAAATGATTAAATATGAACTCTAGAGAGGTGAGAGTAGATTTGTAATCTTTCTTTTGTATATTATCATGTGTTATTCATATCCTATCTATTTATAGGTGAGAGTAAAGAGTTTAGAATGAATCATTAGAAAATGTAACCGAAACACACAACTTAAGCGAAGATCGATTAGGCAAGCCGAGATACACAACTTGGGTAGAGATATGCTAGACCGGATGAAATATACAACTCAGATGAAGATTTGCTAGACTGGCCGAGATACACAACTCAGGCAAAGATTGACTAGACTGGCCGAGATGTACAACTTGGAGAAAGATTTAGTAGACTAGCCGATACACAACTTGGACAAAGATTGAATGGACTAGTTGAGATGTACAAATCAGACAAAGATTAGCTGGACTGGCCGAGATACACAATTCGGGCAAAGATTTGTTGGACTGGCTAAAGTACATAACTCGGACTCTAACTGTAAGGTACTTTATCTCAACATGCTTAAAACCACTAAAGTACTTGTTATTCTTAGAGAAGAAAACTACTATGATATTATTGTAAAATATCTTTAACGACCAAGCAATTAAGTCGACCACATCATGAGATGAAATTTTACAATCACAAAGTGTGATTTGTGGCATCAAAGTATGTCACAAATTTAACTTTCATTTTTCATGATGTAATAAGTGATTGATTTATATTTTCTTCAAAAAATTATCTCTTAAACTAACATGAATATGAATCTAAAGTAGACTTCTCACTATCGAGATAATTTGTAAAATCAGTATTTTAATATCCATTCACTACCTGACCTTATCTCGTTTATGTGACCATGTAGCCTTTGGTTCCCTATAGGTATATCATTTTAGGTATATACACTTATCAATAATATTTTTCTTAAATTTGAAGGAAGTAATGATATTATAAAATTTTATATACCACTTTTCTTTTCCTTTTCTGTGAATCCTTTAAGTTATTCCACATAGATTTTTTCATCTAGATATTTATTCAAAAATATTATTGTGATATTTATCTAGTGTAATTCAAGATAATAAATAGCTACTAATGTCATAATAATACTTAACGAATCCTTTTTAGAAACTAGAGAAAATGTCTCCTTATAGTCAATGCTTCTTTTTAAAAAAAATATTTCATTGTAAGTCTAGATTTATATTATTTGATATTGTCTTTTGATTCACATTTTATCCTAAATATTCATTTACAATTAATTTTTTCATAGTTATTAGATAATTCAACAAGTCCCAAACTATATTTTAATCCATTGATTCAAACTTTTCTTTCATTATATCATATCATCTTTTAGAATTATTACTTTATATGGCTTATGAAAATAATAAGAGTACTTCTCCTATATATTCTTATAAATATACATATAATCTTCTTAAAATATCAATTGTAGCTCTTCATCGATAAGATAATTAGCGGTCATATTAATATCATATGAGAGTTCATCTATGTTATTTTGTTGTTCACTTTCATCAATTCAATCAGTGACATGAAGAACAACTTCTTGAATATGAAATGATAAAGGAAATCAACCTGTATCTCCTCTATATCAAAATAATCTTTTAATTTTTTTATTCTTATTGATTTTATTATTTTATAGATTCTATTATCCTTGTACTATGATTGAGAATAGTAAAATCTATGTCCATTGAAAATTTCTAGATAACCAAAAAATACTCAAAAATAATTTTAAATATACTTTTTTAATATGAATTGAAGACTCTTATCTCTATAAGATAACTTAAAATATCTAAATATCTCATATTAGATTTTTTATTAATACATAACTCAAATGGAGTTGATGAAACTAACTTACTAGAAACCTCATTCAAATATATATATATATATATATATATATATATATATATATATATATATATATATATATATATATATATATATATATATATATATATATATATATATATATATATATATATATGTCTTAAGAGTTTTGCATTATGTTGACTTAGGTACAAAAGAATAACTCATCATGCTCGTAATTTTATCAATAAGAGTATGATTTCATCTTTAAATAACGTCATTTTATTATGGCACAACTTGAAAAAGCATATTGATAATAAATAACTTATTTTTTAAGAATATAATAAAAGGATTATGATTATGATCTAACTCATCATATTTGTCATAAAATTTATCACTCCTATCAAATTTCATAATCTTAACTTTTTTTATAATAAAAGACTAACTTCATTATGTACATTCCAAGAAGGCCAGCAGCTTGAGATTTTTCATATAATCAATCTATAAACATATCTTGATATTTTATCTATAGATATGATTAAATATCTCTCTTCACTAAAATAAGAAATATGAAATATACCACAGATATTAGTATGAATAATCTTAATAAGTTATTTATTTATTTTTTATATTTTTTATGTACTTAGTTTACTTTCCCTTAATGTAATATATGTATACATAAAAATTGGTGAAATATAAAATTTTTAAAATATTATCCGTTGCTGATCTTTTAATTATTTCTCTAGAGATATGCCTCATATATCTATAATATAGAAGATTTCTCATTATTGAAACTATATTTTAATCCAACATTTGATTGTAGAATCACTAATATCTTTGTAAACTCAAGATTCAAATTAATTCTTTATAAAATATCATACAGAATCATAAATTATATTAAGTTTATCATCACTAAAAAAAATGTAATATATTAACTCATCAATTCTATATAGAGAAACTAAATTTCTAGAAATAATAAGAATATAACATATATTTGCAAAATCTATTAGATGATTTATCTCTAGGCGTAGGCAATAATTTCCAACCATTATAATTTTCACTTACGATGATTCCCCATAATGATGAATCTTTTATGTTCTTTTGATTTTTGGGTTATAAGAAGTTCATACATATTATTAATAATATGAGTTAAAACATCAAAACCTATAAAAGAAATTCATAATTTATATTTTTTAAATTTTAGATAAGATCCTAAATTGACCCTAGTCAACCTAATTTAATTGGATACACCAAAATTGTGCCAAAATGAATTGGGCCACATAGAGTTTGATCATCCAAATTCAACTCAATAACTATCACTTAAGTTTGGTGGTTCATGGTCGAAATAGGGTGAGGTCAAACCTTGATCAAAATTAAACCAATCAAAATTGGTTAAAATAAGGCAATGATCAGGTCAAAACTGAATTAGAAAAGTGTCTCCTCCTCTATTTCTATCCTTCACATGACTACTATTATAAGCGACGAAACAGAGACTAAGGGGAGATGAAAATAGATATATAATTTCTCTTTATATATTATCATAATGAGGTCTTTCTATATGTAGATGAGAGAAAAAGGTCTAAAATAAGTAATCAAAAATTTTCCAATAACCATAATTAGAATCCAATCAGGTTTATAAATTTTTTACAATAATTAAACTTTCTTTCTATTATCTGATAAACATAATAAAAATTCAATCAAATTTATAATATATCTTGCATAATTACAAGTTTTACCTTAGCTTCTTCATATTCAGATAGAGTAATCCTTTGTTTGTGCATTTAAAGGTGGCATGGCATGCCCTTATCTTCTTGGAAACATATTGAGCTCCAAAACTAAATATTGATCAATGTCATTATTGCATGAAATGTGATAAGTATTTTACTTGCCATTATGAGGTTTTTTCAACAAAATTTTTCATAAAGTAAAACACACACACACAGACAAGATCAGAGGTCGGGATGATCAAGTTGTTAGGTCAATCTCAAGCTTACCGATAAAGAAAGCCTGCATACCAGATATAAAAGTAGCCCCTAGCATACACTATACCATTATAAGCTATCTTCTCTCTCTCTCTCTCTCTCCATTATGCCAGTATATTTTCTACTCTCACTTAAGCAAGCTTGCATACCAGATAAAGAAAGCCTGCATACTGAATGGGGACAAACATACACTATACCATTATAAGCTATCTTCTCTCTCTCTCTCTCTCCATTATGCCAGTATATTTTCTACTCTCACTTAAGCATCAGAGAGGCCATGTCGGGCAACCCTAGCACCAACCTGACATGCAGGGTCGCTTGCTTACTGCCCAAGGATGCCGAGATGGTTCAACCTTCGGAGGAGAAATTGAATAGCTCAGAGGACCACTGTCTTTTTACTTAAATAGCTCTGAGTCAGACCCCTTCCGCATGAGATGACATTTATTGTATAATTGCACCAGTGTCAAACCCCTATGTCAACAAGGAAGGAGCACCATGGTGAACTTGCACCTTCGAAAGAGAACCGATCGAGCTAACTCGTCAATCGATCAATATATATATATATATATATATATATATATATATATATATATATATATACACACACACACACACACGCACACACACACACACACACACACACACACACACACACACACACACATATATATATATATATATATATATATATATATATATATATATATATACATATATATATATATATATATATATATATATATATATATATATATATATATATATCCTCGATATAAATTTTGCAAGAAGTCTCAAGAATTATGTGTCCGAGTCAAGAGAGAACTTGAAGCAAATGCTTGAAGGGGTCACTTCATGATTATCTTCCAAGTTAGAAACTACTAAAATACGAATATCAAACATAAAAAAATTTAACAAAATAAGATAACTTGAGTAGTCACATAAGATTGATGATAATTTCCACATTAACAATCTCAATTATAATAAAAGGTCAAATTTATAATTTTTTATTTAAATAAAATTTTTAGAGAAAAATTCACGTAAGGTAAGAGAATAAAATTATTATTTTAAATAAGCATATCACATTATTAGCATTGTTTACAATGCTTATAATAGAACGATAGTAGCATCATTAATGGTGACACAAATTATTCTCTCATGGTGATTGAGGAACGCGGCAATTTTCGATTTGGGGGGTGGGGATTTGCCATTGCTACGTGGGTGACAATTATATTCATGGCTTGGATCCAAGGGATAGGCTCAACAATTGTGAAGCTAATGATGATGTCGTTGGCGAGCTCAATTACCATTCGCGCGGCCTTAATCTCTTGACCAACAAGGATTATGATGAGCAAAATATATAAGCATAAGAAAACTATAATCATGCTAGTAATATATAAAAAATCAATCCTGTAATTGAAGTCAAATAATGATAGATCTATATCATGATTACTTACCTTTTAATGTCATTTTGAAAATTTTATCTAATCGATAATTATAAACGATCAAATATGAACTATGGAGATGTGAGAGCAGATTTGTAATCTTTCTTTTATATCATATGTTAGTCATGTCCTATCTATTTATACGTGAGAGTAAAGGGTTTAAAATGAGTCATTAGGAAATGTGGCCGAAACACACCTCAAGCGAAGAGTGATTGGGTAGGCCGAGATACACAACTCGGGCAGAGATATGCTGGACCGACTAAAATATACAACTCGGATGAAGATTTGTTGGACTGGTCGAGATACACAACTTAGAAAAAGATTGATTGAATTGGCCGAGATGTACAACTCGAATGAATATTTACTAGACTGGTCGATACACAACTCAGGCAAAGATTGAATGGACTGGTCGAGATGTACAACTCGGATGAGATTGGTCGAGATACACAACTCGGGTAAAGGTTTGCTGGACTGGCCGAAGTATACAACTTAGACTCTAACCGAAGTATACAACTTAGACTCTAACTACAAAGTACTTTATCTCGATATGCTTAGAACCTCTAAAATACTTTTTTTTCTTAGAGAAAAAAATTACTATGATAATATGTAAAATATCTTTAACGACAAAGTAATTAAGTCGACCACATCGTGAGATGAAATTTTACAATCACAAAGTGTGATTTGTGGCCTCAAAGTATGCCACAAATTTAACTTTCATTTTTGATGAGGCAATAAGTGATTGATTTATATTTTTTTCAAAAAATTATCCCTCGAACTAACATGAATATGAATCTAATGTGGACTTCTCACTATCGAGATAATTTACAAAATTAGTATTTGAATATACATTCACTACCTGACCTGATCTCCTTTATGTGAGCATGTAGCCTTTGGATCCCTATAGGTATATCATTTTAGGTATATACACTTATCAATAATATTTTTCTTGAATTTGAAGGAAGTAATGATATTATAAAATTTTATATATCATCATCTAGAAACTTATTTAAGGCCATAAATAAATTTTTGAAGTTTGCAAGCTTAACTTTTCTTTTCCTTTTCTGTGAATCCTTTAAGTTATTCCATATAGATTTTCTTATCTAGATATTTATTTAAAATATTATTCTTGTATTTATCTAGTGTAATTCAATATAATAAATAGCTACTAATGTCATAATAATGCTTAACGAATCCTTTTTAAAACTAGAGAAAAAAAGGTCTCCTTATAGTCAATGCTTCTTTTTGAAAAAAAATTCTTCACCGTTAGTCTAGCTTTATATTATTTGATATTGTCTTTTGATTCACATTTTATCATAAATACTCATTTATAATTAATTTTTTTAGAGTTATTAGATAATTCAACAAGATCTAAAACTACATTCGAATCCATTGATTCCAACTCTTCTTTCATTATATCATATCATCTTTTCGAATTATTACTTAATATGACTTGTGAAAATGATAAAAGATCTTTTTTTATTCCTATATATTCTTATAAATATACATATAATCTTCTTAAAATATCAATTATAGCTCTTAATCGATAAGATAATTTAGTGATTATATTAATATCATGTGAGAGTTCATCTATGTTATTTTGTTGTTTACCTTCATCAATTCGGTTAGTGACGTGAAGAACAACTTCTTGAATATGAAATGATAAAGGGGAATCAACCTGTATCTCCTCTATATCAAATAATCTTTTAATTTTATCCCATTGATATTATTATTTTATAGATTTTATTATTCTTGTACTATGATTGAGAATAGTAAAATCTATGTCCATTGAAAATTTCTAGATAACCAATAAAATGCTTAAATAATTTTAAATCTATTTTTAATATGAATTGAAGACCCTTATCTCTGTAAGATAAAATAAAATATCTAGATATCTCAAACTATAATTTTTATTAGTCTATAGCTCAAATGGAGTTGATGAAACTAACTTACTAGAAACCTCTTTCGTACTATATTAACTTATGTACAAAAGAGTAACTCATCATGCTCCTAATCTTGTCCATAAGAGTATGAATTCATCTTTAAATAACATCATTTTATTATGGCACACTTAAAAAGGCATATCGATAATAAATAACTTATTTTTTAGGAATATAATAAAATAATTAAGATTTTGATACTCATCATATTTGTCATAAAATTCATCACTCCTATCAAATTTCATAATCTTAACTTGTTTATCTCATTGTCTCTTAATTTCATTTATGCACATCGCAAGAAGTCAAAAGCTTGAGATTTTTCAAATATTAGATGTATAATCATATCTTGATACTTTATCTATAGATATGATTAAATATCTCTCTTCACTAAAATAAGAAATATGAAATATTTCATAGATATTAGTATGAATAATCTCAAGAAGTTATTTATTTATAGTTTTTATGTACGTAGTTTACTTTCCCTTAGTGTAATCTATGCATACATAAAAATTAGTGAAATATAAAATTTTTAAAATATTATCTTTCACTGATCTTTTGATTTTTTTCTCTAGAGATATGCCTCATATATTTATAATATAGAAGATTTCTCATAATTGAAACTATATTTTAATCCAACAGTTAATTGTAGGATCACCAATATATTTATATACTCAAGATTTAAATTAATTCTTTATAAAACATCATATATAATTATTAATTATATTAAGTTTATCATCACTAAAAGAAAGATAATATCTTAACTAATCAATTCTATAGAGAGAAACTAAATTTGATTGTTAACTATTGGACGGTTTCGAATCAAGTTGGAATCGATTTTTGATGGTTCGATTTCAAATCTAATACACAGAAATCTAATACGATTTCTATGATCCAACTTATGCTTCAATTGTTTAGATAATTTGCATGCATGATTGGCCACTAATACATTGGACTTAACCGAATTTGATTGGAGGAGCTCATCCCCCGCTCTCTCTTTGGAGCGAAAATTAACTTGTAAATATGACAGCCATGTCATGATGCATGGATAGGAAGGTTCTCAGTAGCTCATGTAATAATGTTTGAGGATTTCTCTTTGTAATTTGTGTGGTGACCGGAACAGAGTGGATTTCCGGAGACAAAAAAAAATGGCCAATCTCTTTCAACGCTAAGGATGAGGCTTTGTCATTGCTTGAGGGATAGAGGAGGTATGAGCTCGAGCATGTCAAGGTGGCATGCAATGCCCTTCTTGTCTTTTTGGAGAACTTGTTGAGCTCCAAAACCAAATATTGCACTTTACCATAAATCAATATCATTATTGCACGAAATGTGATAAGTATTTTGCTTGCCATTATGAGTTTTTTTCAACAAAATTTTTTATAAAGTAAAACACACACAGACACACACATAAGATCAGAGGTTGGGATGATCAAGTTGTTAGGTTAATCTCAAGCCTACCGATAAAGAAAGCATGCATACCAGATATAAAAGGAGCCGCTAACTCATTCTAAAGGAGAGAGTAACTCACGCTATACTATTATACTCTCTCTCTCTCTCTCTCTCTCTATCGATAGCTTATACACACTACACCACTATATATTTCCTCGGTATAAATTTTGCAAGAAGTCTCAAGAATTATACATCCCAGTCAAGAGAGAACTTCAAGCAAATGCTTGAAGGGATCGTCACTTCATGATTATCTTCCAAGTTAGAACATACTAAAATATGAATATCAAATATAATAAAATTTAACAAATTAAGATAACTTAAGTAATCACATCAAATTGATGATAAATTCCACATTAACAATCTCAATTATAATAAAAGGTCAATTTTATAATATTTATTTTATTTAAATAAAATTTTTAGAGAAAATGCACTTAAGGAAAGCGTACAAAATTATTATTTTGAATAAGTACATCACATTATTAGCATTGTTTACAATGCTTATAATACAACGATAGTAACATCATTAATGGCAACACCAATTATTCTCTCATGGTGATGGAGGAATGCGACATTTGTCGACGGGGCTACAACCACGACTGGGGGGGTTGCCACTGTGACCTGGGCGACAATTGGATTCATGGCCTGGACCACAGGGGATAGGATCAACAACTGAGCCGCTGATGCTGATGTCATTGGCGGGCTCAATTACCATTCGTACGGCCTCAATCCCTCGACCCACAAGGATTAGGTTGAGCAAAAGGTATAAGCATAAGAAAACTATAATCATGTTAGTATTATATAAAACATTAATCCTATAATTGAAGTCAAATAATGATAGATCTATATCAGGATTACATACCTTTTGATGTCATTTTGAAAATCTTTATCTAGTGGACAATTATAAATGAGCAAATATGAACTATGGAGAGACGAGAGTAGATTTGTAATCTTTCTTTTGTATGGTCATATGTTAGTCATATCCTATTTATTTATAAGCGAGAGGAAAGGGTCTAAAATATGGTCGAAACACACAACTCAAGCGAAGAGTGATTAGGCAAGTCGAGATACACAACTCAGGCAGAGATATGTTGGATCAGCCGAAATATACAACTCGGACAAAGATTTGCTGGACTGGACGAGATACACAACTCGGGCAAAGATTGATTGGACTGGCCGAGATGTACAACTCGGACAAAGATTTACTAGATTAGCCGATACATAACTCAGGCAATGATTGAATGGACCGGTCGAGTTGTACAACTCAGACAAAGATTTACTGGACTGACCAAGGTACACAACTTGGGCAAAGATTTACTAGACTGGCCAAAGTACACAACTCAGACTTTAACTATAAAGTACTTTATCTTGATATGCTTAGAATAATTAAAGTACTTATTATTCTTAGAGAAGAAAACTACTATGATATTATTGTAAAATATCTTTAACGACCAAGTAATTAAGTCGACCACATTGTGAGATGAAATTTTACAATCACAAAGTCTGATTTGTGGCCTTAAAGTATGCCACAAATTTAACTTTCATTATTGATAATGCAATAAATGATTAATTTATATTTTTTTAAAAAATTTATCCCTCAAAATTACATGAATATTAATATGAAATGGACTCTCACTATTAATACAATTTGCAAAATTACCATTTGAATATCCATTCACTACCTGACCTGATCTCCTTTATATGAGCATATAGCCTTTCATTCCCTATAGATATATCATCATTTCTTTTGTAACTTTTTAATATTCTATTTTTGGGTTACTCTGGTATCCACCTAATATTCCAACTACAAAACTGATATATAGTCTCGTATATGTTTAAGCATGTAATAGACCTCTAACTACATATGCATAAGAAATATTATTTATTTAATTCATTTATAAGTCATTCTTGGGACATTTGCTTTGACTGAGTCTTTCACCTCTAGTAATAGGCGTATTGCTAGCTAAATAAAACTACATACCAAATCTTTCTAAGACTTAATTAAGATGTTCTTTTTAAAATAATCCTAATAATTTTTTAGACATATCCCTGAATATTTTAATGTCAATAACATCAATTACCTCATTTATATCAATCATCTTAAAAAAATTTGTTAGAAATATCATAATTTTATGTAATAAATGAAGATCACTACTAGCAAGTATAATCTCATCCGCATATAAAATCAATATAATAAACTTACTTTCATCGACCTTTAGGTATATACACTTATCAATAATATTTTTCTTGAATTTGAAGGAAGTAATGATATTATAAAATTTTCTATACCATCATCTAGAAGCTTGTTTAAGGCTATAAATGAATTTCTAAGGTTTGCAAGCTCAAGTTTTCTTTCCTTTTTTGTGAATCCTTCAAGTTATTCCACATAGATTTTCTCATCTAGATATTAATTCAAAAATATTATTTTTATATTTATCTGGTGTAATTCAAGATAATGATTTTCTACTAATATCATAATAATACTTAACAAATCACTTTTAGAAACTAGAGAAAATGTCTCGTTATAGTCAATGCTTCTTTTTGAAAAAAAAATATTTGGCCATAAGTCTAACTTTATATTATTTGATATTATCCTTCAATTCACATTTTATCCTAAATACTTATTTATAATTAATTTTTTATAGTTATTGGATAATTTAATAAGTTCTCAAACTGTATTCTAATCCATTAATTCCAACTCTTCTTTCATTATATGATGTCATCTTTTAGAATTATTGCTTTATATGGCTTGTAAAAATGATAAAAGGTCTTTTTTTATTCCAATATATTCTTATAAATATACATATAATCTTCTTAAAATATCAATCGTAGCTCTTCATCAATAAGATAATTAGTGGTCATATTAATATCATGTGAGAGTTCATCTATGTTATTTTATTATTCACCTTCACCAATTCGGTCAATGACATGAAAAACAACTTATTGAATATCAAATGAATGATAAATGAGAATCAACATGTATCTCCTCTATATCAAAATAATCTTTTAATTTTTTATTCCCATTGATATTATTATTTTATAAATTATATTATCCTTGTACTATGATTGAGAATAATAAAATCTATATCGATTGAAAATTTCTAGATAATAAATAAAATACTTAGAGAAAATTTAAAATCTATTTTTGAATATGAATTGAAGACTCTTATCTCTGTAAGATAAAATAAAATATCTAGATATTTCAAACTAGATTTTTATTAGTCCATAACTCAAATGGAGTTGATGAAACTAAATTACTAGAAACCTCATTCAAAATATATATAATTATCTTAAGAGTTTCACCCTACATCGACTTAGGTACAAAAGAATAACTCATCATGCTCCTAATCTTGTCCATAAGAGTATGATTTCATCTTTAATTAATATCATTTTATTATGACACACTTGAAAAGGCATATTGATACTTAATAACTTATTTTTTAGGAATATAATAAAAGGATTAAGATTATAATCTAACTCATCATATTTGTCATAAAATTCATCACTCCTATCAAATTTCATAATCTTAACTTTTTTATCTAATTATCTCTTAACTTCATTTATGTACATCCCAAGAAGGTCAACAGCTTGAGTTTTTTAAGTATTAGATGTATAATCATATCTTGATATTTTATCTATAGATATGATTAAATATCTCTCTTCACTAAAATAAGAAATATAAAATATTTTACAGATATTATATGAATAATCTCAAGAAGTTCTTTATTTATTTTTTTATATTTTTTATATACATAGTTTACTTTCCCTTAATGTAATCTATGCATGCATAAAAATTAGTGAAATATAAAATTTTTAAAATATTATCCTTCACTAATCTTTCAATTTTTTTCTCTAGAGATATGCGTCATATATTTATAATATAGAAGATTTCTCATAATTGAAACTATATTTTAATCCAACATTTGATTGTAGGATCACTAATATCTTTATAAACTCATGATTTAAATTAATTCTTTATAAAACATCATATAGAATTATAAATCATATTAAGTTTATCATCACTAAAAGAAAGATAATATCTATAGAGAGAAACTAAATTTGACAGTTAACTATTGGATGGTTTCGAATCAAGTTGGAATCGATTTTTGACAGTTCGATTTCAAATCTAATACACAGAAATCTAATACGATTTCTATGATCCAATTTATGGTTCAATTGTTTAGATAATTTGCATGCATGATTGGCCACTAATACATTGGACTTAACCAAATTAGATTAGAGAGCTCATCCCCTGCTCTCTCTTTGGAGCGAAAATTAACTTGGTGGAGCATATCAAAGTGGCATGGCATGCCCTTCTTGTCTTCTTGGAGAACTTGTTGAGCTCCAAAACTAAATATTGCACTTTACCATGGATCAATGTTATTATTGCATGAAATGTGATAAATATTTTGCTTGCTATTATGAGTTTTTTTCAACAATTTTTTTCATAAAGTAAAACACACACACACACAAGATCAAAGGTTGGGATGATCAGCTTGTTAGGTCAACCTCAAGCCTACCTACCAGATATGAAAGGAACCCCTAGCTCATACTAAAGGGGAGACAAACTCACACTACACCATTATAAACTCTCTCTCTCTCTTCTCTCTCTCTCTCTCTCTCTCTCTCTCTATTGATAGCTTATACACACTACACCACTATGTATTTCCTCGGTATAAATTTTGCAAGAAGTCTCAAGAATTATACGTCTGAGTCCAAAGATAACTTCAAGAAAATGCTTGAAGGGATCATCACTTCATGATTATCTTCCAAGTTTGAACATACTAAAATACTAATATCAAACATAATAAAATTTTAACAAAATAAGATAACTTGAGTAGTTACATCAGATTAATGATAAATTCCACATTAACAATCTCAATTATAATAAAAGGTAAATTTTATATTTTCTTTATTTAAATAAATTTTTTAGAGAAAATGCATGTAAGGAAAGCGAATAAAATTATTATTTTAAATAAGTATATCACATTATTAGCATTGTTTAAAATGCTTATAATACAATGATAGTAGCATCATTAATGACAACACCAATTATTCTCTCATGGTGATCGAGGAATGTGGCATTTATCGATGGGGTTACAACCATGATCGGGAGCATTGTCACTGTTACTTGGGTGACAATTGGATTAATGGCCTAGACCATTAGGGACAGGATCAACAACTGAGCCGCTGATGCTGATGTCTTTGGCGGGCTCAATTACCGTTCATGCGGCCTCAATCTCTCGACCAACAAGGATTAGGATGAGCAAAATGTATAAGCATAAGAAAACTATAATCATGTTAGTATTATATAAAAAATTAATCCTATAATTAAAGTCAAATAATGATAGATCTATATCAGGATTACATACCTTTTAAAGTCATTTTAAAAATCTTTATCTAATCGATAATTATAAACGATCAAATATGAAGTATGAAGAGGCGAGAGTATATTTGTAATCTTTCTTTTGTATATTATCATGTGTTAGTGAGGTCCTATCAGTTTACAGACGAGAGCAAAAGGTCTAGGATGAGTAATTAGAAATTATGGCCGAAACACACAGCTTAAGCGAAGAGCGATTGGGTAGGCCAAGATAACTCAGGCAGAGATATGTTGGACCAGCCAGAACATACAACTCGGATGAAGATTTGTTGGACTGACTGAGATACATAACTCAGGCAAAGATTGACTAGAATGGCCGAGATGTATAACTCAGACGAAGATTTACTAGTTGGTCGATACACAACTTGGGTGAAGATTGAATGGACTGGTTGAGATATACAACTCGAATGAAGATTTGCTGGACTGGCTGAAGTACATAACTCGGACTCTAACTACAAAGTACTTTATCTCGATATGCTTAGAACCACTAAAGTACTTATTATTCACAGAGAAGAAAGGTACTATAATATTATTGTAAAATATCTTTAACGACCAAGCAATTAAGTCGACCATATCGTGAGATGAAATTTTACAATCACATAGTCTGATTTGTGGCCTCAAAGTATGCTACAAATTTAACTTTCATTATTGATGATGCAATAAGTGATTGATTTATATTTTTTTCAAAAATTTATCCCTCAAACTAACATAAATATGAATCTAAAGTGGACTTCTCACTATCAAGATAATTTACAAAATCAGTATTTAAATATCCATTCACTACCTGACCGGATCTCTTTTATGTGAGCATGTAGCCTTTGATTCCCTATAGGTATATCATTTTAGGTATATACAATTATCAATAATATTTTTCTTGAATTGGAAGGAAGTAATGATATTATAAAATTCTATATACCATCATCTAGAAGCTTGTTTAAGGCCATAAATAAATTTCTTAAATTTACAAGCTTAACTTTTCTTTTCCTTTTCTGTGAATCTTTTAAGTTCTTCCACATAGATTTTCTCATCTAGATATTTATTCAAAAATATTATTTTTATATTTATCTAGTGTAATTCAAGATAATAAATAACTACTAATGTCATAATAATACTTATGAATCCTTTTTAGAAACTAGAGAAAAGGTCTCCTTATAATCAATGCTTCTTTTTGAAAAAAAATATTTTAATGTAAGTCTAGCTTTATATTATTTGATATTATCCTTTGATTCATATATTATTCTAAATACTCTTTTAGAATTAATTTTTTATAGTTATTGGATAATTCAACAAGTTCTTAAGCTATATTCAAATCTATTGATTCCAACTCTTCTTTCATTATATCATATCATCTTTTAGAATTATTACTTTATATGGCTTGTGAAAATGATAAGAGCTCTTTTTTATTTCTATATATTCTTATAAATATACATATAATTTTCTTAAAATATCAATTGTAGCTCTTCATCGATAAGATAATTAGCGGTCAAAATATTGCTTTGATCAATTTGATGATTAGGATAAGATAAATTTATGTTATAATTATGATTTAGGATGATCTTAATTAGGATTAACCTAATTAAATTGGAAGAGCTCATCCCCCGCTCTCTCTTTGGAGTGACCTGAGTCAGACCCTGTCCCCACGAGATGACCTCTATTACACCACTATACTCATCTCAAACACCTATGTCAACTAGGAAGGAGCAACATGGTGAACTTGCACCTTCAAAAGAGAACCGATCTGTCATAGGCTTAGCTGATTTTGCCTAAGCCGTGTGGTACCCATGCGTGTCCGTCCGCAAAGGTCAACCCTCCCCGAGATCTCCTAGAGTCCTTTAGACTTACAAAAGAGAAAACGAGCAATTCCACGGGATCCACAAGCAATCGCTCAAGCAAACATTTTATAAAGCCAAATACAAATTACACCCATGGACATTACAAACTCAGAAAGGTTGCACATAAAGGATAATGGCTCATTACAGACTGAAGTCCCTACAAGTGCTTACAAGACACACTCATATTTACAAGCTAAAATTGGCCACAAAGTAAACCAAACTAGGGCTGCTAAGCTTACTGCAAGCCCACTTCTTACTGTACAAGATATGTATATAAACCGAAGGACACGGATAAATATGAGCATTTCATCGAATACCTTATTTACATTGTTGTCCGTGACAGATCGAGCTGACTCATCAAGGCTCTAGAGATAATGAAGTTGTGTCATGACTTTGACTCAACACTTTCCATCGAGTCCCTAGTGATGATTCAGAAGTGCTTTAGCATTCCAGATGAGTATGCCCCCCTACATGCTCCTTTGCCCAACAACACCCATATCATGAGTATCTCGAGGGATTCAACATCCCGGCCGATGCCTTAGAAGCAGGATTAAGGTTTCCCCTTCACCCGGTAATAGGAGAGTGTCTTAGTTGATGGAGGGTCTCTCCTAGCCAGCTAGCACTAAACTCCTGGCGTTATCTCATAACCTTCCTCGGGGAATGTCGAGGGTTAGGAATTATCCTAACTCAGGATCTATTTTTGTCATGTTTCCGCCTATGCATCAAGGCGGGTATTATTTGATTGCTCGGACTGGTTTTAGGGTCAATGTGCCCCTTCCAACAGCAAAGGTTAAAAAATATAGTTTTTGTATATAAGTCATTCCCAGGGTTGGGACATCGGTCTCAAGTGGTCATACTACCCTATAAGTAATGTGACTCCATACCTGACTGATGAGAAATCTGTCCTAGTTGAGCAATTGAAGGATATTTTATCCTCTTCTCGGGCAATCTGAAATCTGACCGAGCTGTGGTTGATTAATGCGAGCCTTAGTCCACCTTCCCAGGGTATGTCGTGTACCCATTTTCTTTGCCTATGGACTAGTATCTGATTTTTTTTTATTTACCTATTGTTCAGGTTGCAAAGATGGTAAACCTTGACATGATCCATGGTGCAACACGGATCGGAGGACATCCCAGATCGACCACTCATGCCTCGACACCTATGGCCACTATTGTGCAATCATTGCCCGAGGTCCTGGAGGTTCGGGCCGAAGCCATCCCCGGGGCAGGTCCCAAGGTCTCCGGGAAGCGACCCGCTGAAGGAGCGTCACAGCTTTGGAAGAAGGTCAAGGTGTCGGACCGACACATGTCTTGTCATGATGGAGAGGGCTCCAAGTCCCATTCGTCAAAGGGCAACGAACAGGTCGGGGTAACTAAGAAAGCTCGGACTCCCTGTCCCCTACGTCCCACGTCTATGAAGGAATTGTGCCAGACCTCCGCCGACGAAGGGGATGTGGGCTACTATGCCCTGTTTATGACCGACTTGCTATTGAGCGATCCTGAGGCACCTTTGGAGGCTCGGTGGTCCTCTCTGAAGCAGGGAACCAAAGTCTGGGCAGACAGGTCGGCTTCCACCTAATACGTTCGAGGCACGTTGATTCCCTGGCTAGTGACCGACTTGTACTCTTCACCGTCTGAGGTGCTAATTGATCGTGCACTGAAGTCCATGGTATTGTCAAGCTTCTTTTCGAGTCCTTCTGGGTCATGTTGGTAATTTTGGTTTATTTCCCGATTACAGACTCGGCATTACTGCATGACGTTGGGCGGGTCATCAATTTTATGGACAATGATGTCGAGGGCTTAAAGAAAGATATTACAGATCCCCAAGCTGGATCGGAGCCAAGCAAGGCGGTCGGCCAATCATCTAAAGGTCGGCATCAGGAGTCACTCGAGACGAGATGGAGAACTACCGTCTTGACCTGGCTGACTCTCAGAGGCAGTGGAAAGAAGTCTAGGCCAAGCGATGAACCTTAGAAGATGAGCTATTAAAGATGACGGGCACCTTGGAAAAGCAGGCGGCTGACCTACCCACGGAAGCCATCGCCGATTATAAGAAGTCAGTGGATTTTGAGATGGGTCTCGTGCGAACAGGCCAAGTATCATACGAGTATGGTTATCGGGTAGCTTTGACCCAATTCAAGGCCCGATACCTCGACCTTGAGATCGAGGAGGCCCCTTTCGTGCTTTGCCCGAAGACAAGACCGTGCTGTCAATATCATGAATTTTAATTTTTTTAAAAAAGTATACATAATCATGAATTTTAAACTAAGATAATAAGTATAATAACACTATATTAAGTCTCACTATTAATGTGAGTCGTAGGGATCATATGTCATCAATACCATACTTTTATCTATGTATTGTAACATTGTTAATCTTTTCTAATATAGTCCATAATGACACACATAATTTATTTTAGGATTAAGGTACATTTTAGCCTCTATGATTTTGGCTAGGATCATCTAAGCCCTTATGGTTTACTTTATAAAATAACTCCTATATTTTCAAAAATATAGTATATAAGCCTCTCCCATCGACTCTTAGTTAACAGACGTTAGAGTCTACTTACATGGTATATTGATTCACAATAAACTATTAATATACTATCGAATATAATTTAAGTTTAAAAAGAGATTAAGATCTATTTTAGACTCTATGGTTTTGGTCATGGACCACTTAAGCCCTTATAGTTTACTCGTGTTTAAAATAATCTTACCTTTTAAATAATATAACATGTAAGGCCCTCCTATCAAGTCTGAGTTAAAAAATATTAGAGTTTACTTACATGGTATGCTGACTCATAATAAACTATTAATATAATGATATATATAATTTAATATTTTTAAAAAGTTAAGATCTATCTTGTCGAGGAAGAGGCGACAGATAAAAGCGAAGAGACAGTAGTAGGAGAGACTATAGGCAAATGTGAGGGAAAGCCGGACCACCACGTCATTGCCACAATGGGTGGCGGCGTAGGAGTGGATGAAGTGAGAGGCGATAGGGACGAAGATGCTCAAGAGAAGAAAGAGAGACCAAAGACCACTATGTGTTTAGTGTCAAACTGATCAATGCATATCCACCTGAGGCAAGACTGACAGCTCTTGAGCTCGTCGTTAGCATGGGAGAGATTGTATATATACGATGCCTTGCTAGGTAGCAACGGCTCGATACTGTTGCTAGTGGTCGCTTCCACGATGATGCCTCCTTTTGCCACTAATAGTGGTCTCAATTTTTATATTAAATTTTATATATTATTATATTAATAATTTATTATGAGTTAATATACCAAGTAAGTATACTCTAACGTCTGTTAATAAAAACTTAATAGGAGGGACTTGTATACTAAGATTTTGAAAATATATATGTTATTTTAGACACGAGTAAACTATAAGGGCTTAAGTGATCCATGACCAAAACCATAATGGCTTACTTTGAATCCAATGAAAATCTAATTAATCAATATCGAAAAACCCTAATCTACAAGAAAGTAATCATCAAGCAAAGGTTACCATAACAACATCTGCAACTCAATTCCATGAACATCTGCTACATGGCAGTAGGAATTTGCATGAACTTGCATGGTAACTCTGTTACGTCAATAAAATATTGTAGTCCTTCGGCTTCTGTGATCCAATTTATGTTTCGGTTGTTCAAATAATTTGCATGATTGGCCACTTATACATTGGACTTAACCTAATTAGATTGGAAGAGCTCATCCCCCGCTCTCTCTTTGGAGTGAAAATTAACTTGTAAATATGACAGCCATGGCATGATGCATGGATAGGAAGGTTCTCAACAGCTCATGTAATAATGTTTGAGGATTTCTCTTTGTAATTTGTGTTGGTGACTGGAGCAGAGTGGATTTGCAGAGAAAAAAAAAGACCAATCTCTTTCAACGCTAAGGATGAGGCTTTGTCATTGTTCGAGGGATAGAGGAGGTATGAGCTCGAGCATATCAAGGTGGCATGGCATGCCCTTGTCTTCTTCGATAACATGTTTAGCTCCAAAACCAAATATTGCACTTCACTATAAATCAATGTCATTATTGCATGAAATATGATAAGTATTTTGCTTGTCATTATGAGTTTTTTTCAACAAAATTTTTCATAAAGTAAAACAACCAAGATCAGAGGTCAGAATGATCAGATTGTTAGGTCAATCTCAAGCCTACCGATAAAGAAAGCTTGCATACCAGATACAAAAGGAATTCCTAGCTCATAATGAAGGGGGGACAAACACACATTACACCATTATAATCTCTCTCTCTCTCTCTCTCTCTCTCTCTCTCTCTCTTTATCGATAGCTTATGCCACTATATTTTCTACTCTCGTAACTTAGGTAAAACAGAGGCCACGTCGAGCAACCCCAGCGCAAGCCTGACATGCAGGGATGCTTGCTTGCCACCCGAGGATGCCGAGATGATCCAACCTTTGGAGGAGAAATCGAATAGCTCAGAGGACCATTGTTTGTTTACTCAAATAGCTCTGAGTCAGACCCCGTCCCCATAAGATGACCTCTGCTGCACCACTACACCTGTGCCAAACCCCTATGTCAACTAGGAAGGAGCACCATGGTGAATTTACACCTTTGAAAGAGAACCGATCGGACTGACTCATCAATCGATCGTCTTATATATATATATATATATATATATATATATATATATATATATATATATATATATATATATCCTCGGTATAAATTTTGCAAGAAGTCTCATGTCAAAGTCAAGAGAGAACTTCAAGCAAATGCTTAAAAGAGTCACTTCATGATTATCTTCCAAGTTAGAACCCACTAAAATATGAATATCATACATAACAAAATTTAAAAAAATAAGATAACTTGAGTAGTCACGTCATATTGATGATAATTTTCACATTAACAATCTCAATTATAATAAAAGGTCAATTTTATAATTTTTATTTTATTTAAGTAAACATTTTAGAGAAAAATGTATGTAAGGAAGCAAATAAAATTATTTAATAAGTATCTCACATTATTAACATTGTTTACAATGCTTATAATAGAACTATAATAACATCATAAATGGCTACACTAATTATTCTCTCATGGTGATGGAGGAATGCGGCATTTGTCGATGGGGTTACAACCACGACGGGGGGGGTTGCCACTTTTACCTGGGCGACAATTGGATTCATGGCCTGGACCACAGGGGATAGGCTCAACAACTGAGTCAGTGGCGCGCTCAATTACCATTCGTGCGGCCTCAATCTCTCGACCAGAAAGCATTATGATGATGAAAAGGTATAAGCATAAGAAAACTATAATCATGTCAGTATTATATGAAAAAATAATACTATAATGGAAGTCAAATAATGATAGATCAATACCAGGATTACATACCTTTTGATGTCATTTTGAAAATCTTTATCTAATCGATAATTATAAATGATTTAATATGAACTATGGAGAGGCGAGAATAGATTTGTGATCTTTCTTTTGTATATTATCATGTGTTAGTCGGATCATATCTATTTATAGGCGAGAGCAATGGATCTAGGATGAGTAATTAAGAAAGTTCCTTCATCAAAATATCTCATAAATAATTCTACCACAATTAAACTTTCTTTATATTGGTTAATAACCATAATCATAATTCAATTAAATATATAATATATTTTATTTAATTAATCAAGACCATATAATCTAACATTTTGAGGGCAAGCCAACTATGTTACTCCTTTGTGACTTAGGGACCAAGGATCGAGTCACATAAATAATCTCTTTAAATATTTAAAAATAAGACTATATATATTAATCCTCATTTAGACCTCGGAATGGTGGGTGCCTAATACATTGGGTGCGTCTTTTTTAACATAATATAATATTCTCCCACGTGATCATTTAATTGATAAAATATTAAAGATTTTAAATTAAAATAAATAAAATATTTTTAAAAAAATAATTTTACCTAATTGAACTTTAATTTTTTTAAAAAAATTATACATGATCATGGATTCTTAAACAATATAATAAGTACAATAATCTTATATTAAGTCTGATTATCAATGTAAGTCATAGCGATTATATGTTATCAATATCATACTTTCCTCTATTTGCCATAACATTGTTAATCTTTTCTAATATAATCGATAATAACCCATATAATTTATTTTAGGGTTAAAATCTATTTTAGTCCATATGATTTTGACTATGGATTATTTAAGCCCTTATGGTTTAATCTATAAAATAGCTTCTATATTTTCAAAAATATAATATATAAGCTCATCCGATCGAGTCTGAGTTAACAAATGTTAGAATATATGACATATTGACTCATAATATATTATTAATATAATACCACATATAATTTAAGTTTAAAAAGAGATTAAAATCCATTTTAGACTATATAGTTTAGTCATTGACCAATTATGCCCTTATAGTTTACTTGTGTTTAAAATAACACTTATATTTTAAAAAATACAGTATATAAAGTCATCTTATCAAGTTTGACTAAGATTATTTAGGGTCTATATTTAAAGGTAAATCAATCTCGTTATTGTGATCTCATCACTATCCGATTTTCATTGCACAGATCTAAGGGCATAACAGATTATGCAATATGCAATATAAACTGAGAATATGTCAATAATAATCATAAGTAAAAAGATAGTACAGTGCGTCATACGTGTCATCACTCACATGATTAGCTTATAGGACACTTATAAATAGCAATCTTCCACTTGACCTAAAGTCAATCGCCTACATGTATGATCTCATTAGACCTTATAATGCTTAAAGATAAGTTATGATAACGACTTCCCTAGTGGATCTGCAATGTTATCTTTGGATAGAACTATTTCTATTGTTATATTTTTATAGAGCACGATCTCTCAAATCATCTATAACTTTCTCAACATAATTTTGATGAGACATGGGTTCTCTTGCTAGAGCTATCACCCAATTGGTGTCGATATATATAGGAATCGACTTCTCATTACTTGGAATAATACTCAAATCTGTGATAAACTTCTTTATCCAAACTTCCCCTTTCGCTACTTCTATTGTAGTAATTTACTCCGCCTCCATAGTAATTTACTACTCCTCCATTTAGGATAAAGACATACCTTGAGTTCGACTTGTTATCATTGACATTGGATTAGAAACTCAAGTCTATGTAGCCCTCAACCTGGAGACTACTTTACCACCTTTAATTGTTCTAAATGTAGATCCGCCTGATACATGCTCGTGACACTTAGAGCATACACTATATCAGGCCTAGTATATAGCATCATATATCATAGACCCTATCGCTAAGGCATAAAGTATCATATCCATATCTGTATTTGGGGATAGACTCCTAAAAAATAATATTTCATGTCTCATCAGTATGTGATATCTCTTAGATTTTTCATGTCAAACCTTTTGACAATAGAGTTTATATACTTAGATTGGGATAAGTCAAACATCCTCTTAGTTCTATCTCTATAGATTTGAATCATTGACATTTGACGGTTCGATTTCACTTCTTGGAATATGAAATTAGAATCGAAATTGGTATATAAAAAAAAAACCACTTTCAATAGCTAAACAAATAATTAGTTGGAGAGATATTTAAAAAATAAAAATAAAAATAGGTACTCTATCTTTCTAGAATAAAAATAGGAAACTAAACCAGAATCATTATTTCTAGAATGAAATCGGGATCAAGGTTAAACAAAATCTATCTTTCCCGCTTAATCTTTCTATAATAATTCATCAAAAATCCAATTAATCAATACCAAAAAACCCTAATCCACAAGAAAGTAATCATCAATCTCAATTAGACCTTCTCAGAGAACCCAGAGTGAGCCTAAAGTCTATAGGTCACCCTAGTCCGAATCAACCTTCTTGTATAGTCAAAGGCAATCCCGAGGTGTGTAGATTGACCTAGCCTAACCGAGCCTCCTTGGTAAGTTTGATGTGAGCCTAAGATAAATAGGTCAACCAAGTCCAACCACCCTTCCTCCAAAGATCCTGTTATGAGCAAAAGGTGAATAGGTTAGCAAAGTCTGACCTAATCTCTTAGGAGAGCCCAATGTGAGTCCGAGGTGCATAGGTTGGCTAAGCCCGAATTGACCTTCTTGAAGAGCCCGAGATGAGCCTAAGGCAAAGAACCAAGGGTGCATAATTTGGCTAAGCCCGATTTGACCTTCTTGGAGAGCCCAAGTGATCCTATGTATAGGTCAACCAAGTCCAACACAACCTCCTTAAAAAGCCCGATGTGAGCCTAAGGTGCGTAGGTTGGCTAAGTTCGAGCACAAGCTAAATATGGGCCCAAAGTATATAGGTAAGCCAAGCTTGACTCGACCTCCTCGGATAGCTCAAGATGAACCTAAGATGCATAGGTTAGCCTGTTGGGAAACCTCAGTGGGAGCATCACATGTGTAGCGGAAATCAAAACAAAAAATGGATTTCCTACGTAGATCAAATCATCATGCAAAAGATTAGGGTTCTGAGAAAGCTGCAAAAATCGAAAGAAACCACATTGTGTGATAGATTGATTAATTAAGGAGATCGTATATCCTTATATTCTAGATCCAGATGGAAAGATGAAGGAAGTCAAGTGTCTTTCTCTCTAGCGGTATCCACATGATGGATCTCTATAGTGAAACTCATCTAATCTAATCTTACAACTCTTGTGCAGAGGGAGGGAGGAGAATAGGACGGGGAGGCCATAGCTGCAGCCTATCAACCATGAGTCTCCCTCCTATTTATAGAGAGCCACCAAAAACCCTAGGGCTCCTACTTTAGTGGGTATTGGATTTTCATGCAATTACTCACTAACCTTACATTATTGGATCTCTATTCAATAATCTCCTTAGACCTCTAACTAGGCCTTAAATAAAGAGCCCATCAGCATAGGATTTCATCTAATGACAATAGGGGCTAAATGGATCTCCATTCAATCATCTATTCGCTGAGGCACCTACCATATGTGTATGACCATCTAGGCCTGATACTGAGCTGGTCGTGAGTCGCTCCCATCAGAACTCCTTTTGATATAGTAAATTATTATATCCATAATAATTCACTTGACTTATCGACTATGGACGTACTAGGCCACTACGCCATAGTCCCCAAATGGTAAGGGGATCAAATCCATCGGACCTGTCTATCCATAGTAACTGTGTATCTATAATCCTTCATCCAACTAATATCCCAAAGACCATATATTGGATATGGTATTGTCATGTACATACTGAATCAGTTTGTCTTGCTCTAATCGGATTCTACCATAGACCTCTTTCTCTCTCAATCTGAATAACCCTAGCTATGGATTTATCTGAGCAATCACATATGGGATATTTCTCTCGTGATACAGAGAGTGGATGATCCTCTATTGATACTCAATTACCTTCGTAAGGTTGACTACTAATCCCGATAACCAATTGTACGAGATTTGGAACTTTCCAAACCTGTAAGTCCGGTGTCAAAGAAAGGAATACTCATATAAGGCATTCTTGATGTCTCAAGTCAAAGGATCAGATACATAACTAGAACTATAAAATCTCTATCTGACATTAGGTATCATCAACCATATAGCATTTCATAAGTGGATCAATCAGTGAACTTATTCTCCAATGAGCGCATATACTTTATCCTTAGTGTCTCCACATAAGTGGCTATTAGACCAACTGCCTCCATCATATAAACGAGTATATAGTACATCAGTCTGTCCGGTTATCTCGATGTTCCTCTCGAGTAACATATGACCAGGATTATTTAGGTTTTGTGTTTCAAGGTGAATCGATCTCATTATCGTGATCTCATCACGATTTGATTCTCATTACACAAAACCAAGGATATCACTATATATATAATAGATAATAGATAATAGATTATATAATGTGAGAATATGCTAATAATAATCTTAAGCAAAAAGATCGTGTAGCAATCTCGCACTTGACCTAAAGCCAATGATTAGCTTGTAGGGCATCTGTAACCAGCAATCTCCCACTTGACCTAAAGCTAATCACTTGTATGTCTGATCCCCATCAAACACTTGTGACGCTTAAATACAATCTAAGCCAACGGCTTCAACGATAGATCTGCAATGTTATCTTCGGATGGAACTCTTTCTATTGCTATATCTTTTTGGGTCATGATCGCTCTAATCAGATGGAACCTCTTCAAAATAATTCTGATGAGACCTGGGTTTCCTTGCTAGAGCTATCGCCCTGTCGTTGTAGCAATATATGGGAATCAGCTCCACATTGCTTGGTATAACTCTTATATCATGATGAACTTCTTCATCCATACCCCTTATTTTGCTACTTCTGTTGCAGTAATGTATTCCACCTCTATAGTCGAACTCTTCCAGTTTACTGCTCCTTCATTTAGGGTGAAAAATATCGTGAGTTCGACTTGATATCATCAATATCAGACTGAAAACTTGAGTCCATATAGCCCTCAACCTAGAGGCTACCTCCTCCATATACTAGTAAAAGATCATTAGTCCTTCTCAAGTACTTAAAGATACACTTTACTGCCTTCCAGTGTTCTAAACTTGGATCTGCCTAATACCTGCTCGTGACACTCATAGCATGTGTTATCTCAATCCTGGTATATAGCATAGCATACATGATAGACCCTATTGTCGAGACATAGGGTATCATATCCATGTCTGCCTTTTCTTCAGGAGTCTTTGGGGACATACTCTTAGAAAGTGATATTTCATATCTCATCGGTATGAGATCTCTCTTGGAATTCTCCATGCCAAACCTTTTGATAATAGAGTCTATGTACTTAAATTGGGACAAGCCAAACATCCTCTTAGATCTATCTGTATAGATCCGAATCCCCAAAATATAGGATGCTTCCCCTAAATCTTTCATGGAGAAGTTTTTGGATAGTCAAGTCTTTACTGTGTAGAGCATGCCTACATCATTCCTAATGATTAGGATGTCATCCACATATAATACCAAGAAGGTGATAGCACTCTCACTTACCTTCTTGTACACACAAGGATCATCTTCATTCTTAACGAAGTCATAAGATCTGAACGTCTCATCAAATCTTATGTTTCAACTTTCGAAAGTTTGCTTTAGTCCATAAATGGACTTGAGCAACCTGCACACTTTATCTAAACTCTCTCTAGATACGAATCTCTCTAACTGTATCACATACACCTCCTCCTCGAGGTTGCCATTGTAGAATGTCGTTTTGACATATATCTGCCAGATCTTATAATCATAGTGTACTACAATGGCCAAGAGAATTCTAATGGACTTAAGCATGGCTACAGGTGAAAAGGTTTTGTCATAGTCAATTCCTTGTCTTTAACGATATCCTTTAGCTACTAACCTTGCCTTATAGGTCTCCACCTTCCAATCTACTCTGATCTTCTTTTTTAAGATCTACTTGTAGTCGATGGGTACAATACCCTCAGGTGCATCCATAAGGTTCCAAACCTTATTAGAGTACATGGAATCCATCTCAGAATTTATGGCTACTTGTCATTTCCCAAAGTCTATACTCATAATAGTCTTATCGTTGGTCTGAGAATTAACATCCTAAGAGTCCTCTCCACTGATATATCCCACATATCTTTCAGGAGGGTGAGATATTCTACTAGAGCTACACAAAGTTGGAACTTGTGTGTTAGGTACCTGAACAAACTTGGGCTCTGAAATGGTGCTTGAGCTAAGTTCTCCAACTTCGCTCAATTTTATCTCATTCCTACTGTTTCCACTAAGAATGTGTTCCTTCTTAAGGAACACAGCTCTCTTGGCAACAAAGACCTTTCGGTCCTTGGGATAATAGAAGTAATACCCCAAAGTCTCCTTAGGGTATCCCACAAGCGTGCACCATTTCATCCTTGATTCTAACTTATCGGGGTTATCTTCTAACGTGGGTAAGACAGTCCCAAATCTTAATAACCTTAAGATCGGGCTTCTTTCCTTTTTTATATCTCATATGGTGTAGATACTACTGACTTTGATGAAACTTTGTTCAGAAGGCAAGCTACAGTCACTAGGGCGTACACCCAGAATGAGACGGGTAGGTAAGTGAAACTCATCATGGACCGCACCATATCTAACAATGTGTGATTCCTCATTTCTAATACACCATTGAGCTGAGATGTATAAGGAGGTGTCTATTAGGATAGAATCTCATTATCCTTGAAGAATGGGTAAACTTCGTACTCAAGTATTCTCCTCCTCGATCTAATCGAAGAGTCTTAATACTCTTTCCAATTTGGTTCTTCACCTCATTCTTATATTCCTTGAATTTCTCAAAGGCGTCAGATTTGTACTTTAGCAAGTACACATGTCCATACCTAGATAAATTATCAGTGAATGTAATGAAGTATGAGTAACCACCTATAGCCTGAGTCGACATGGGACCATATACATTACTATATATGAGTTCCAATAACTCAGTGGCTCTCTTTCCAATTCCACGAAAAGGAGAGTTGGACATCTCACGAAGGCAAGGTTCATAAGTTGCATATGACTCATAGTCAAATAGATCTAAGTATCTATCTTTCAGCAACTTTTGAATCATTCCCTCATGTATATGACCTAGTCTATAATGTCATATGTATGCATTATTCACCTCATCTCTTTTCTTCTTAGACGTATTTATGTTCATAATGTATAGAGATATGTCTAACACATATAAGTCATTTATAAGGGTCCCTCTAGTGATAAGCTCATCATCCATAATTATTGAATAACTATTATTCTTAAAAACTAATTTATGTCCACCAATTCTCAAACAAGAGATAGGAATAATATTTTTTATAATAGAAAAATAAAATAGCATGCATCCAATACAATAATAGCACCACCAGGTAAATGTAGGATGACCTCTCTAACAACAATTGCAATAATTCTTACTCCATTACCCATCTTGAGGTTCATCTCACCTCTAGCCAATCTCCTAGGTTTTGCCAGAACTTACAATGAGTTGCAGATATGATAAGCACTCCAAGCTTGATATGGGTATCCAATACCCATGTAATATCATGAAAATCTGACAAGTGAAGACTGATAATGAATATACCTGAAGCTTCTCCAAATTTATATTTCGCCTTCGCTGCAAGGTAGTCCTTACAGTTCCTCTTCAAATGCTCATATTGGCCATAGTGGAAGCACTATCTTTTGTCCTTTGTCGGGTCTTTCTTGATAACATTTGTCTTACCCAGTCTTCATTTGCCCTTTCCCTTCTTAAGGATCTTGCTGGCCTTCCTTTTCTTTTTGGTCTCACTAATATAGAGAACTGGTTTCTCCTTCTTGATGGCGTTCTCAGCTTCCCTCAACATATTGAGGAGCTCAGGGAGAGTCACCTAAAACTTATTCATATTAAAATTCATGATGAAATAAGAAAAAAAATCTGGTAGAGACTAAAGTATAAAATCAACGCATAAGTTATCCTCTAGGGCTATTCCTAGACCTGTGAATTTCTCGATTCACTCTATCATCTTTAGGACATGATTCTCAACCGATGTCCCTTCTGTCATCCTGGCTTGGAAGGGTCTCTTAGATATCTCATATCTTTGAGTATTTCTATGTTTCTCAAACAGTTGGCGGAGATGAAGAATGATAGAATCTGCATCCATGCTCTCATGTTGCCTCTGTAACTCAGGAGTCATGGAGGCCAGCATATAACATTTTACCAATATAGAATCATCTATATACTTTATATAGCAAGCAATCTCATCCTCGCCTGCCCCTTTTTCTGGCATAGGCATAATTGTATCAAGGACGTATGTGATTTTCTCTACAATGAGAACAATTCCCAAATTATGGAGCTAATCCATGTAGTTTCGACCAGTGAGGCGATTTGCATCCAATATGCCACTTAGGGGATTTGTGAGCGACATGTTTCTTACAAAATAATATATAGCAAAAATAAATAACATACAAATTTTGTAAAAAATACTAATTAAGAGATGAACTTCTATCTTAATGTACTCCCACTATTTTCCGAGCGAATCACATGACACTCTCGACACGTGAGACAGAAGTCTCCGACAGACTCCTAGTGGGGATCGGGATCCAATCGATATCTTAGTACAACCTTGAGGGACTTGACCAATTATACTAAGCCCAAAAGATAGACAACTCTTGTCAATCATAACTCCTTGTAATTCCCGTCATGTTCGACCTCTGAATCATCATAGTCTCGACTACTCAACCAACCATGAAGTTTAGTTCAATCATCACTATCGTTACAAGATGAGTTTGATTCAATGGATAAGCTCTCGACTACTTGACTAAGTTATACTATATCCTTAGGTCATTGGTGACATCTATATGTCGTAGGCAAGAACTTAATCACGTAGATAGGTGAGCCTCGAGTGACTTGACCAACTCAACCTATATCATGATTTAATTTCTTCCTATAACGATGGAAGGCCACATGGGTCTATCTTATTGCTTCATGCTTATCGACTTAATATTCTCATAGGAGGGGTTTTCATTTTGTATTGGTCTCATAATATGTCATGTCACATATATACATATTTAACATATATCTAAAATCGTATGCAAATATATATATATATACATATATCTAGTAGGTGTATAACACATCACATATGCAAGCTACACCGGATAATCAGGAGTCATCATCTAATATGATTAAGCCTAAGCCAATGGGCCTAATCACTCATAATAGGATCTATGTGTGCATCAGCACATCTCCATGCCCTGTGCTTATTGATCTCGTCATCATCGGTTTGGTCGGATCGTCACATCATCATGCGTCGTGATCTCCCGCCATGACATTGTGGGTCACATTGTCAACTCCACGCTCCTGTCGCGCCTCTCCATGTAATTATAAATAATCACAAGTACGTAGGCCCAACAATAAACGAGAAAAACAGAGTCTCACAGGCCCTAATAATAATAATAATAATAATAATAATAATAATAATAATAATAATAATCACAGTTACATATATCACAACACATAGCTCATAATCATTCATCCACATCATACATCATATGTATATCACATCATATGTAGGATTGCTATATATATAATTTAATTAATTATTTTTTAGAAATTAGGATATGCTCAGAATTTTCAGAATTATCAAGGGCGTTTTCATAATTCTGGATAAGAGGACAGTCCTTAAAATTTCTAAAATTATTAAGGGTATTTTTGGTATTTTAGGGCAAGATCATCCTTTTTCTCAAAAAGATGTCCTAGCCCTCTTCCTTCACCCTCACTATGTTGCTGTCGCCACCCCTGCGTAGGTGGCGGTTGCCCTTGCTCACTGGCAGGCGCCCTCCTAATATATATATATGTATATATATAGGTATACATATGTGTATGTATGTATATATATATATATATATATATATATATATATATATATATATATATATATATATATATATAATAGATAATATAATATGAGAATATGTCAGTAATAATCTTAAGCAAAAAGATCATGCAGTGTGTCACACGTGCCATCACTCATGTGACTGGCTTACAGGGCATTTGTAACCAGCATAGCCAAGTTCGACCCGACCTACTTAGAGAGCCCAAGGTGGGCCCAAGATATATAGATGGATCAAACCTAACTCGGTCTCCTTGGAGAGCATGAATGAGCCTAAGTGTGTTAGGAAACCAAGAGAGATCATATACGATACGGAAAAACAAAACAAAATTGGTTTCTCACATTTATCACATCATCGTGCATCAATTGGTGCATGTAAAATTGTAAAAACTAAAAACTATGAGTCATTTGAGATTTATTACCTAAGGAGATCATATATCCATGAAACTCTCAGATCTTATAGAAGAAGATTAAGGAGGTCAGATGTCCTCCTCTCTAGTGGTATCCAAATGGTAGATCGATGCAGCAATGCTCCTTAAATCATAGCCAAAATTCTATAATGCTTGGGCACCTTCTTGCAGCAAACATGAAAGAAGATCTCTTATCTTTTTCATTATCCTCTCGCAGTAGGGAGAAGGTGGTCGATTGAGAAGAGATAGGAGAGAGGTAATAGGAGGGGCAGCTAAAGATATATCTTATCACCTTGTTGGTCATCCCTACCTTCTATTTATAGAGAGCCACCTAAAAAACTATTAAATCTTATCTTAATAGGTATTGAATCTCTATCCAATTACCCATATCTCATAGATTATTGGATCTCTATCCAATAATCTCAAGTTGCCTCCAATTAGGCCTCATGGAAGGAGCCCATTAATGTTGGGTCTCATCCAATGATAATAGAGGCTTATTGAATAACTCATATTGAATTCTCTACTTATTGTAATCATCCACTATATGTGTAACCCTCTAGGACCAATACCAAGCTGGGCGTGAGTTGCACCTATCAGAACTCTTTTTGACTCAGAACTCTTTTTGACTATAGAAGTATTAGGTCGTATGCCATAGTTCCTAAATGATATAGGGGATCTAATCCATTGGACTTATCTGTCCTTAGTTATTATATATCTATAGCCCCTCATTCATCTAATATCTCATAGATCATATATTGGGCATAATACTATTAGGCCACATACGGAATCTGCTCAAATTTCGCTCAAATCGGATTCTCCTAAAGAACTATTTATCTCTCAATCTGAATGACCCTGGCTAGGGATTTGCCTAAGCGAGAGAATATGAGATATTTATCTCATAATACTGAGAGTAAATGATCCTCTATTGATACTCAATTGCCTTCGTAAGGTTGGTTATCCGATAAGACAGAATACTATATTAGGCCTACTCTGATCCTCTAAGTAAGACTACTTCCGATCCTCTAAGAAGAAATACCTCTTTTCTTTCCTCTTCTCTTTTACTTATTACTTATCTACTTACTAATCCTTTCTTTTAGTCTTACTTGTCGGGGTTTGTTGTCTTATAGATATTAGTTCCATTCCCGTTAGCGGTGATCCCATCCCTTATATTGATCTTATAGATAATCGACTATACTAGATTTTAAACTTTCCAAATATGTAAGTCTCACATAAAAGAAAAGAGTACTCAAATAAGATATCTTTGGTGTCTCAAGTCTAAGAACTAGATACACAACTAGGACTATGGAATCACTATCTAGCGTTAGGTATCATTAACTATCTAGCATTCTGTAAGCGGATCAATCAATAAATTTATTCTCTAATGAGCACCTATATTGTACTCTTATTATCCCTATATGAGTAGCTATAAGACCAATCGCCTTTATTATATGGATTGGTACACAGTACATTGATCTGTATGGTTATCTCAATGTCCATATTGAGTAACCTATGATTGAAATTATTTAAGATTTGTGTTTAAAGATGAATCAATCTCATTATCATGATCTCATCATGATCTAATTCTCATTGCACAGATCCAAAGACATCACAGTATATGAAATATGTAACATAAAGTGAGAATATATCAATAATAATAATAAGTAAAAAGATAGTACAGCGTATCACACGTGCCATCACTCATATGTTGGCTTGTAGAGCACCTGTAATCGGTAATCTCCCACTTGATCTAAAGTCAATCACTTACATATCTAATCCTTATCAGACCTCTATGATGCTCAAAGATAATTTGAGACAACGACTTCATCAGTGGATCTACAATATTATCTTTGAATGAAACTCTTTCAGTTGCTATATCTCTATAGGCCACGATCTCTCTAATCACTTGAAACCTCCTCAGAATAATTTTGATACGACTTGGGTTTCCTTACTAGAGCTATGGTGTCGCTATATGTGGGAATGACTCCTTGCTGCTTGGTATGACCTTCAAATATGTGATAAAATTCTTTATTTAAACTCCCCCTTTTGTTGCTTCTGCTACAGCTATGTACTCATCCCCTGTAGTCAAGTCAATAGTAATATCTTGCTTGAAACTTTTCCAACTTACTGCTCCTCCGTTCAGGGTGAAGACATATCTTAAGTTTGACTTACTATCATCAATATTGGACTAGAAACTTGAGTTCGTGTAGCCCTCAATTTGGAGGCTATCTCCTTTTTATGCTAATAAAAGATCTTTAGTCATTCTCAAGTACTTAAGAATGCACTTTACTGTCTTCAAGTGTTCAAAACTTTGATCCACCTGATATCTGCTCGTGACACTCAGAGCATGCATTATATTAAATCTAGTACATAATATCATATATGATATACCCTAACGTTGAAGCATAGAGTATCATATCTATATCTACCCTTTTCTCAAGAGTCTTTGGAGACATACTCTTAGAAAGTGATATTCCATATCTCATTTGTATGAGACCTCTCTTGAAATTTTTCATATCAAACCTTTTTATAATATAGTCTATATACCTAGACTAGGATAAGCCAAGCATCCTCTTAGTTCTATCACTATAGATCAAAATCCACAAAATGTAGAATGTTTCCCTTAAGTCCTTTAAAGAGAAGTTTCTAGATAGCCAAGTTTTAATTGTGAAGGGCATTCCTATATTATTCCTAATGATCAGGAAGTCATCCACGTATAACACCAAGGTGTTATTGCTCCTGATTACCTTCTTATACACACAAGGTTCATATTTATTCTTAACAAAGTTATAGGATCTGATTGTCTTATCAAATGTTATGTTCCAACTTCATGAAGCTTACTTCAGTCCATAGGTGGACATAAGCAACCTACACATCTTATATGGACTCTTCTTCAATATGAGTCTTTCTAATTGAATCATATATACCTCCTTCACAAGGTTGCCATTGAGGAATATGGTTTTCATATTCATTTATCAAATCTCATAGTCATAGTGTGTTACAATTTTTAAAAGAATTTTGATTGATTTTAACATAGCTATGGGTGAGAAGATTTTGCTATAGTCTCCTTCACAAGGTTGTCATTGAGGAATTTGGTTTTCATATTCATTTATCAGATCTCATAGTCATAGTGTGTTATAATTTCCAAAACAATTTTGATTGATTTTAGCATAGCTATGGGTGAGAAGATTTTGCTATAGTAAACTTATTGCCTTTGACGATACCCTTTAGCCACTAGCCTTGTCGTATAGGTCACTTTTTTCCATCTACTTTGATCTTCTTCTTGAAGATATACTTATAGCCGATGGGTATGGTACCCTCAAGTGCATTAATAATGTTCCAAACCTTGTTGGAGTACATGAAATATATCTTAAAATTTATGACTTCTTGCCACTTTCAAGAGTCTATACTTATAATAGCCTCCTTGTAGGTTTACGGATCAACATGTTGAGTGTCTTCTCTACTGATGTGTCTCATATATCTCTTAGGAGGATGAGATACTCTATCAAACCTACACGAAGTTAAAATTTGTATGTTAAGTATCTGAATAGACAAAGCCTCCAGAATTGTGCTTGAGCTAGGTTCTCCAACCTCGCTCAACTCTATCATGCTCCCACTATTTCCACCAAGAATGTGGTCCTTCTCAAGAAACATTATCTTCTTAGCAATAAAAAACCTTTATATCCTCGAGATAATAGAAATAATACCCCTAAGTTCTTGGGATATTTCACGAACTTGCACTGTTCCGTCCTTAATTCTAACCTCTCATGGTTGTATCTTCTAACATGGGTAGGGCAATCTCAAATCTTAACAACCTTAAGATCGAACTTATTCCCTTTCTATATCTCATATAGTATAGACATTATCAACTTAAATGAAACTTTATTCAGAATGTAATATACAATCTCTAAGGTGTATCCCCATAATAAGATGGGTAGATCAGTAAAACTCATCATGGACTGCATGTCTAATAGAATATGATTTTTTCTTTCTAATATACTATTGAACCCATTGGGATGGAATCTCATAGTTTCTAAGGAAATAGGTGAACTTTGTACTTTAGTACTCTTATTTTCTCTTGGATGCACTTACATTCATGATTTGTGGAGCTATATCTAGCATAAATAGACCATTATGCAATGTTCCTCCAGTAATGATCTTATCATCCAAAATCAATGAATAATTATTATTATCAAAAACTAATTTATATCACACAACTATCAAATATGAAATGGAGATAATGATTTTTTGATAGTAGAAGGAATGTAATAACATGCATATAATACAATAATAGCTCCACTAGGTAGATGTAAGGTGAAGTCTAATAACAATTACAATAACTCTTGCTTCATTACTCATCAGGTCCATCTCACCTTTTGCCTTACCTAGTTTGCCTTTGCCCTTGCCTTTCTTAAGGGTCTTATCAGCTTTCTTTTTCTTCTTGATCTCACTAATATAGAGAATCAGATTCTCTTTCTTTATGGTGATCTTAGCTTCTCTCAACATATTAAGAAGCTTATGAATAGTCATCTCAAACTTGCTCATATTGGAAGTTCATAATGAATTAAGAAAAGAAATTTGAAGTGTAAGATTAACACTCATGTTATCCTTTAAGACCATTCCAAGACATAAGGTTTCTCAATCCATTATATCATCCTCAAGATATGGTTCTGAATTGATGTCTTATTTGTCATCCTAGCTTGAAAGTAACTCTTAGATATCTCATATTTCTGAATTCTTCCCCATTCTTAAAACAGTTGACAAAGATGAACAAGGATTGAATTGACATCAATACTCTCAAAAATTATCTTTATAATTCAGGAGTCATAGAGGCTAACATATAGCACTTTGCCAAAATAGAATCATCTATAAACTTTATGTACCGAGTGATCTCATTTTCACTTGCCCCTTCCTTTGGTGTGAGCAAAATCGTGTCAAGGACATATGATTTTTTATGCCATAAGAACAATTCTCAAATTACAGAGCCAATCCGTATAGTTTGGACTAATGAGGCGGTTGGTATCAAATATGTCATGCAAGGGATTTGCAAGCAATATATTTCAAATAGGATATAGTATAAATAAATAATATGTAGATTTTATAAAAAGTAAATAATTAAGATATAGACTTCTATCTTAATCAACTGCTACTATTTATTTGGCGAATTATGTGACTCCCTCGGGATGTGAAACGGAAGTCTCCGATAAACTTCTAGTGGGGATTGGGTTCTAATCGGCATCTTAATGTAACATCAAGAAACTTGACCAGTCATACTAAGACCAAAAAAATAGGCAACTCTTGCCAATTACAACTTTTGTGATTCCCATCTTCTTCAGCCTCCAAATCATCATGGCCTCGAGGAATATGACGAACCATGATGTTCAGTTAAGTCCCCTACTATCATTACAAGATTAGTCTGATTTGATGGTATGCCCTCGATGGACTCGACCAAGTATACCATGTCCTCAAATCACCAGTGGCATCTATATGTCATAGGCAAGATTTCGAATCACAAAGATAGGTGAGCCTCGAGGGACTTGACCAACTTAACATATGTCGAGATTTAATTTTTTTCTATAATGATGTAAGGCCACATGGGTCAATCTAATTGTATCATGTTTACCAACTTAATATTACCGGAGGCGAGGATTTTGCTTTGATCTCCTAATATATTGTGCCACACATGTATATATTTAATATATATATATATATATATATATATATATAGTAGGTGTATAATCAATCACATATCATAGATCCTATTGTGAGTGATGTTTTCATTTATATACCATGAAAATGTTTGAATCTTTCTTTTAAAACTTTTGATGATTTGACCACATCCAACATCACCTCTTCTATGAGACTAAAGTGTGTAGATTAACCAAGCGCAATTTGACCTCCTCGAAAAGATCGCGGTGCGAAAGTCGATCAAGCTCGATTCAACCTCCCCAAAAAGCTTGAGGCATGTAAGTTAGCCACGTATTACATATCCCTCCGCTTTTACATGTCAAGATGGTTCATGGCTATATTCCTTAACCTCTCATGGAGAGCTTTCAAAGCACACCTTCGAGGGGATGAGACAAATGATAGAGAAAATATTATCTAAGTTACTTGACTTAAGGCCTAAACATGGTAGCCAAGTTGGCATAGGGGAGACAAGACCTACTTCTTTAGTAGGCTTGCATGGACATAGAAGTTGACTCCTTCTTATCGTCCATATGGAAAAAGTCTAAGAGGGGGATGTTGAAGACTTTTAGGGGTTGTCCCCTCTATGAATATTCTCTGAAGTATTCTATCCCCTTTTTATTTAGTTTAAAAATCTATCTCAGGTCAATCATATTTTTACAATTTATATCTTACTTTACCTCATCTCGGGGCTAACTTGATGTAGATCATCATCGAAACGACATGAGCATACCCACACCAACTTCCACGATATCTCTAATGTTACTTTAGTAGCACCTCATAGTTTATGGGCACATATAGTTATATGTTCCCCCATGACATACGTATATTATTAACGTACGTATGATCTATGGTGCAAAACGTTAGTACTCAGATTGCCAAGCCGTAAGTAGAAACTTCACCAGCATGTCAGAATGCCACAGTAGAAAGCCATCCCCACAGGAATTAGAATAGAGAAAGGACAAAAAAAGGCTCTCGTATATGATCATCAAGAGACAAAAAAGATGATAATTTAGAAATCCTCGACAAGGTGAGAAGATGGAGATTATGTGATGCGGCCGGCGGTTTGATTTCAGTCCCACTCTTTTTGCATGTCCTCTTTAGTCTTTTACATAAGAGAGAGAGAGAGAGAGAGAGAGAGAGAGAGAGCGCGAGAGATATGGCATCTTCCTCTATGGAGTGCATGGAATGTAGAGATGGAAGCTCTCCAGCTTAGTAGCCTTTGTAGATGGGTGGAGGTGGTGACGCATAGCTCAACCCTCCGACGGGTGGGAGGGCGGTAATGTCAGGTGATGGGGAGGAGACGAGAGGCGATGGCTGCGGTGATGACACCAGTGGTGGTGGTGGTGGTGAGTGGACTGGCGGTGGTGGAGGAGAGTACACTGGTGGTGGTGGTGATTGGATTAGAGGCGGTGGTGAGGATACAAGTGGTGATGGTGGTGGTGATTGGATTAGAGGCGGTGGTGAGGATACAGGTGGTGGTGGAGATGATGCTACGGATGAAGGTGGTGGTGAAGGAGAGGGCTCCGGTGGTGGAGATGATACTATGGATGTTGGTGGTGGTGAGTGCGTAAGCGGTGGAGAAGAGGGAACTGGTGATGGAGATGATTCTGTTGATGTTGGCGGAGGTGAGTAAATGGGTCGTGGAGGAGAGTGCGCTGGTGGTGGTGGTGAGTATGCAGCCGGTGGAGGAGAGTCCGCTGTTGGTGGTGGTGAGTATGCAGCCGGTGGAGGTGGTGACGAGTACACAGGCGGTGGAGGAGAGAGAACTGGTGGTGGAGGTGAAGATGATGCTACGGATGTTGATGGTGGTGGGTAAACTGATGGTGAAGGAGACTGCACTGCTGGTGGTGAGGGCACAAGTGATGGTGGAGAGTTTATTGGTGGTGGAGATGATGATGGTACTGGTGGTGGTGGTGGTGAGTATACAGGAGGCGGAGGAGATGTTAGAGGCGATGAAGGTGGTGGGGATTGAATTGGAGGTGGTGGTGAGTTAATTGGAGGAGGTGGAGAGTAGGCTACTGGCGGAGGTGGAGAATAGATTGGTTTTGGTGGTGACACTACCGGCGGAGGTGGAGGGTGAGCCGTTGGTGGGGGTGGTGAGTTAATTATAGGTGTAGATTGGAACGACTGGGGAGGCACGGTCACTAGTTCTGGTGGCGGAGGCGAATGCACTCGTGTTACCGGGGACTCTGAAAAAGGAGGTGGTGGCGGTGAGTGTGTCCGTGTCACCGGTGAGTCTGAATACGGAGGTGGTGGTGGTGGTGGTGGTGAGTTTACTGGTGTCCTCGGCGACTCTGAAGGCTGAGGTGGTGGAGCTTTAGAAGCGGGCTCCTGTTGGACTGGAGGTGGCGGTGATGGGAATACCTCCTGACGTGGTGGCGAGGTCACCACTGGTTTCAGAGATGGTGTCGGTGATGGTGGTGTCACCGGTTCTGGTCCTGGCGATGGTTTCGGAGACGTCGGCGTCACTGGCTTTGGTGATGGTTTCGGAGTCGTCGGCGTCACCGGCTTCGGTGATGGTTTCGGAGTCGTCGGCGTCACCGGCTTCGGTGATGGTTTCGGAGTCGTCGGCGTCACCGGCTTCGGTGATGGTTTTGGAGTCGTAGGCGTCACCGGCTTTGGTGATGGTTTCGGAGTCGTAGGCGTCACCGGCTTCGGTGATGGTTTTGGAGATGTCGGCGTCACCGGCTTTGGTGAAGATTTCGGAGATGATGGTGTGGCTGGAGATGGAGACGAAGAGCTCGGAGAAGACCCACATTTATCTTTACTGCAGTCCACAGGGCGAGTCATCACCGGCAAACATGTCTTCGTCGACTTCTGTCCGGGTCTCTTCTCAAAGCAATTGCCTGTGTCATCAAAGACGATATCAGAGCTCGATGATGACACGCACTCGCCCGCTTCGCCGTTGAAGTAGTTGTAAGAGAACGTGAAGTTGGCGAGGCTCGGTAAACGGCAGAGCTTCTCAGGGACGATTCCGGTGAGGACATTGTGCGAGAAGTCCAATTCCTCCACCTTGCTCAACGCCGCAAAGCTCGTGGGCAGCGTGCCAGTCAGCGAGTTGGAGCTCGCATCGAACACCGTTACGTTGCCCAGAAGTCCGATCTCCACCGGCAAGCAGCCGACGAGCCCGTTGTTTAGCAGCACAAGCTCGTTGAGGGTGGCTCCCATCTTTCCGGCGCTCGACGGAATGCAACCCCCGAGGTTGTTGTTGGCAAGAACAACAACGGACGCAGTGGAGTTGCCAAAGTTGTCGGGGATAGGCGAGTTGAAGCGGTTGTCGTTCAAGAAGATAGCGTCGAGCGCCTTGTCGAAAAGCTCCGGCGGGAGGGGGCCTTCGAAGTCATTGAACCGAAGGTCGACGTACCTCAGCGACGGTAGGCCAACGAGGACCATCGGAAATGGCCCGACGAAGCGGTTGTTGCTGACATCAAGCTCGTGGAGGAGCAGCAGCCGGGAGAAGCTCTTCGGAATGATTCCGCAGAACCGGTTGGAATTGATGTGGATGAGCGCGGCATCGGTGAGGAGGCCGAGCTCGACGGGGAGGTGGCCCGCGATGTCGGCGCCATTGAGATCGACGCCGGCCACGACAGCGAGGTTGGGATTATCGAGGGCCGGGGAGCAGAAGACGCCGTTGTAGCTGCACACGTCGCGGCCGACCCAGTTGCCGGTGAAGTTGAAGGGGTCGGAGTACATGGCGTGGCGCCACGCTTGGAGGGCGATGTAGGCACGGCGGAGGCGGGGGTTGGCGAAGTCGAGGTCGATCTTGATATCAAATTCGAAGTCGTCGGTGAGGTCGCCGCCCCTTGACAGGGCCAGAAGCTGGCGGCGGGCGATCCAGGCCGCTTCGGCGTTCGAGAGAGCGTAGGCAGAGGAAGAGAAGAGGAGGAGGAGGAGGACTAGGAAGAGAGGGAGAGGCCAGCCGGAGGCCTCCATGTCGGGCGGAGGGAGTGGGTGAACCGCCCTGGAGAGCCCAAGGCTGCGACGACGGGGAATGGGATGGGGGAAGGGGGGGGTTATTATAGCAGCGACAAGATGAAGCTTTATGAATCGTTCGCTGGCCTGCTTCGCTGTAGGCGTCTCGATTTGGCGCGAAAGGAACGGACAGCCGGACGGGAGAGCCTTCGGTCCACCCCCAAAATTTTGACCAAGATTTGAGGGGGTTGGACGTTTCTGTGCCACCACTGAAAAAACTGGGATCGATCACAATATGTGCCCTACCAATAGGCCGTAATATCCGGTTGAGTTTAAGCCAAATCAAATCATTTATATGGTCTCTACAAATTGATAATTTTATGTCGAGTTAGATCCAACGAGGCTTTGCATGAAGCCGGGTATATATATATATATATATATATATCTTTTAGGATATCGGATCTATTTCCACAATCTACTAAAACAGTATTTATCGGTGAAGAATAAGAAAAAAAAAATGAAAAAAATAATGCCTCTATAGTATCGTAGCTCGTGTTCGTGAGTCCCAATTTATTTTTTTTTTCTAACGTTAAAATAGATTTGAGAGACCCATCATTTTTATTTTTTTATTGTTTTAATCAAATTATTCGAAACAAAAAAAAATAATTTTTCATGTAAAAATCCATGATATACTTGCTACCTACACCATACCATTTTAGGTGGTACGACAATCACTGGCATGAACATGACAACAGTGCATAGATGAAGATCAAAAAAAGTTATCATGGTTTAGATTACTAATATAAACATGTTAATTAAAAAGAGTATTTGGAAACAAGTAATACATGTCTTTTAAATCGAAAACAGTACCAATGAAGAGAAAAGATTGAAGAAAAAACACCGGATGAAGAGTAACAGGACAAGTTAGTCGTGCTCCTCCGCCTCGTTCTCGGCAATGTTGAAGTACCTGAGCTCATAAACGCAGCGATCTTTGTTGGATGCAATCACGCGCAGCCAATCCCGCACGTTGTGCTTCTTCAAGTATTTCTTTGTTAAGTATTTCAAGTACCTAAACATAAAAAACGTATGCATTATGTTAGTTTCCTACGGAAAACATACATTTCATCTAATGTTTAAGATATAGATCTCATAATGGGGCAGGCAGAATACTGGATGATATGTCAACTCATGCAATCTGGTATCAATGATCAAAACTTGCAACACGAGGACTAATACCAGTTCTTGACTGGAACAGTAAATATCGGTGTAAAAAAATCACAGTAGCAATCTACTTGTGTAAAAAAATCACAGTGCAATCTAGTTGCAAATGATAGCAACAATATATATTTTACCTAGGGTTCCATAGAGACACACATCAAAGTAAGTGCCTCGGAAGAATGCTCCTGTTCTTCGTCTAACCAAGAAAGACAATGTTCAATTATGCAGGCAAAAGCTTCGATGTCATAAGACAAACTAAATGGTACAGTCAATAACATAGAATATTGCGGTCCCATGGAGGGACCAAACTAAGAGCTTCCCAATCTTACCATCTCCTTGATAGACAAAGTGTCATGCCCCAAGTACACTCTAAACACAAATACAAAGGGCTGACAACATCACATGATATCATCACATGTATACGTTTATCAGAACACTAATGATTTAATCCAACTTATCACATAAGATGTTCAATTTTATTTAATTACAGTCTGAAAAGCTTTAAAAAAAAACAAACAAGTCTCAAGTCGGATGCTCAATAATACTTATACTGAAAGAATATGATTTGCTCCTACTATTGTTGGTCGCTATGTCCCAAGTCTCTGAAAAACTTTTGCAACAAAAATATTCGGCAACAATGCTGAGTAGGATAATTCCGAGTAGGCAAAAGGTGTGTCAAAGCAGGTGATACAATAAAATAATAAAGAAACTTCACAAAGGATGATTAAATCATGGAAGAATGTAATTTACAATCCACACAAGGATCATATATATAAATACAACATCATGCACGTGTCATTGTCGGCAAATAGGATTCCCAAATCTCTCGGGATGACTCCACTCTTCCAATAACTAATGGAGAAGAATCATATCGTACACCTGACAGTGGATAGAGTGGTGCCTCACCCACCACAATGATGCCACGTCTCCCTATCCCTAGGGGGAGACCAAACAACCACCACGTCCCTTAGTTGCCGAACGCACCGAGAGCATCGCCCCTACCAATATCGGTCTACTACTCTCAGAAAAAGATCAAGTGTCTCTTTACTCAGTATCATGGATTAATCAACATGATCATGTCGGATCAAATCATCAGTGTCCCATCAGCGTTCACACTACAGTCTATGAAAAAATTTGCCTTGTCATCAATGCCCCATCAGCATTCACACCACCACATCAGCACTAACCACTGCCATGTCAGCACCACATCAGCAATAAGCTATGACATGTCTGCAGTTAATGCTGGCACAGAATATGGCACTGCAGCCACATAAAATTTGCCATGTAGTGTTGCCATGTCGTGCCCCCTGTCATATCAGCATGGCTGTTGACACAGCGGACTGTATGGCAGTGTGCAAGGTATCTGGGTCAACCAGCCTTGAATGGTCCAGCCCAGTCACCTAGCCAAATCAATACTGATTTGGCTAGATTAACATGAACCTAGCTGACTCATGCTAGAGTTAGATCTGTCCTCTATTAGTTGAACAAAATCATATATCCAGATTGGACCCAGTCTCCTACATGAACCTGATCACAGACTGATTGAACCCAGGATTGAACTCAAACACTAAATGCAGTCAAACCTGACCACATTCTGGTTGAGCCCAATCTATGCACCCAATTCAGATTCGGAAGGCCCAATTCTGCATAAGCCCAAGTGATGGGCTGGTTATGCATGCTTAACCCATAGGTGGGCTCTGCAGGCCGTCAGTGGGCTGGCCCCCAGAATAGGTCCATGAATAGTAATAAATTGGAATCTAGATAATTAACAAATATGTAAAGCCTTTAGAATGGTATAGAAATCATAAATAACACAGACAAATACCCAAAAAATGCAAAAATATCCTAAGGATTAGTGGGTTACTTTGAATTCCATAATAACCTAAAACAAAGGATTTAGATCCACTAAAACCTCGAGTATATAAACTATGAGGCAAAGTAAATAAATTAAAATTTATAATGCATAATAATAAAACCTATACTTTGCAAATTGCAACTATTGTCATATTCTATTAACCCCTTTGACTCTGATCGACTTTGATGATGACACCTCTCATCTTGTATGTTATGTAAATAATGTATATGCATATGGACGCATGATTTGATGTGACATGATCACACTGATTGATGCATGATATTGAGTGAAAGGATACTTGATTTTCTGTTGCGAGTAATAGAACAATACCGGTAGGGCGATTATCTAGATGCTTTCAGCACCTAAGGGATTAACGAACCGTCAGACGCAGCGACTGTTCAATCTCCCGCATGGGACAAGGGAGACGTGTCGTCACTAGGAAGGGTGAGGCACCACTCCATCGGCTGCTGGGCGTGCGATATGATTCCTCTCTATCAACGGTTAGGAGAGTCATCCCGAGAGATTCAGCATCCCATTTGCCGACACGTGCATGATATTGTTGTATTTAAAAATATGATCCTTGTGTGGCTTGTCCATTGGATTCTTCCATACTTTAATCATCATTTCTGAAGCTTATTTATCATTTTATTGTATCACCTGCTTTGACATACCTTTTGCCTACTCGAGATTATCTTACTTAGCATTGTTGTTTAATATTACTATTGCAAAAACTTTTTAGAGACGCAAGACAGTAGCGAGCAACAACAGGATAAGCAAACCACACCCTTTCAGTATAAGTATTATTGAGCAGCCGACTTCAAACTTGTTTCCTTCTTGTTAGCTTTCCAGAGTATAATCTAATAATATCGAACATCTTATGTAATAAGTGTTATAATAAGTTTTGACCATATGACATGTGATAATATCATGTAATGTTGTCAGCCCTTGGTATTTATATTTGGAGTGTACTTGGGGCGTGACAATTGATATTTGGTATCAGAGTCAAACTAGAATTGGGGCATGGTGAGGGGGCTCCAATAAGAAAAGGCTACCATGGATAAGATCAGAGGACATGTCATGGAATGGAGCCACCACTAGGCTATGCCTCACATGCACAATGTTTGGGTTGGATCTGAGTTATGCTAGGCCTTGACGAGGACGCCAAGCCCTTAAGTGAAAAAGTTTGTAACATCATGCTCAGTCCCACATCGAAAGTGGGCAAGACTAAGATTGGCTTAAAAGGGTTTGATAGGTATACTATTATCAATTTTAACTTAAGCATTTTGGCCAGTAGTTTAAGTCAAATAAAGTTGATAAGCTAGTTATCCCATCAGCCCGAATCATCATAAAAAAAATTTATTAATTAGATAAAAAACTTTTATAACCACTCACATAAGTGATGAAAAAATATATCATCAAAAGAAAAAAATTATAAAAAAGGAGAAAATTAGATGATAAATATCAGAATAAATTTTATGACACAAGTTAGCTAACACTTAATAATATTTCTTTCTAAAAAATGTGAGCCAACGAAAGCAAAAATTTTAGGCACTAAAACAATATGATTGAACCCAAAATTTTCGCCTTGTTTCTCTCCCTAGTATTTCAATTCATTGACAAATATGTAAGAAGAAGAATCCTCAAGATTTCTTTCTATCAATTCTTATGCAACTATTTTGAGCAACTCAAAGCTCAAAAATAAACTAATGTAGGCCATGTTATTGATCACCTGAAACCAATTAAATGACCACCTATAGCATCAACAGAAATAATGATTTCACAAACACGACACCAAAACTTCATAACTTACAAAGAATGCAGTTTATAACAAGAAAGAAAAAGAGAGATTAAACCAAGACGTAAACATATTCATGAAGCCAAAGTCTTGATGAAGCTATAAACCCAGTTTTGGCTGATTCAAACAGTGAATATTGCAGTGAAGAAAACAGCACATATGCCCTTAGAATTATATTACTGGAATAGGGATGACATGATCTACCAAATACTATTGATACAAGTAACATATCAAAGTTCAACAATTTGCTGAATCCTTCTCTTCGAAGATGAACGAATGACTATAAGTGCTCAGCAAACTTAGGAATCCAACAGCATGAGATTACTACTGTCACAATATTCCAAATATGTTAAAACTTGTACTTCATGTCTACATGTGTATATGCCACATTCTAATAAAATTATGATCAAAAGTGCTACAAAAGTAATAATAACTAACAGTATTCATTTCAATTTTCTGCATCCCCCATCACAGAAGAAACAGAAAAAAAAAAAAAAGGTAAATAAACGGGACACTTCAACAGGGCAATTGGGTGTATATTGACCTAACATTAGAGGCAAGGAGTCATCTCAGAACTGAGCAGTGCCAAGAAAGAAACGATACCAATGATCAAGAAATGATTGCGTCAAACACCAAACACACCAGTATATCCATCTACATCAAAAGGTGGGGGCAGGGAAGGGTTACCGCTTCGAGAAGGGGCCCTCAGAGATGACGGTGATCTTGCTTTTGTCTCGGGTGACGGTGACGGCGTCGCCAAGGGCTCCCGCCTTTCCGCCGGCGACCTTGATCCGCTCCTGGAGGAACTTCTCCAGTGAGGCGATGTCCATGATCTTGTCCTCCACTGGCTTCGCGCAGTCGATCACGAACGTCGAACCCTTCTTCTTCCCCCCCTTCCCCGCCGCTCCACTGACCCCGCGACTCATCTTGGTCTCCACCGCCGTACCGAGGGTAAGGGTTTTCCCAGAGACGCGGGTTGAAGAGCTCCGACCGCGGGTTGTTAAGCAAGCCCTTGCACGTTAAAATGTCCCGCGGTGTATGGTGGACCGAAGTGCTGCGCTGTCTCGCGTGCGTTCTAGGAGGGTGGGGTAGATCGATTGGTGCCTTTGGGTCTGTGGTACTCACGCGAAGCACGTTACGTGGTAAGGTTGCGGGTGCCGGATTCGGGTCCGATCAAGATCCGATGAACTAATTGTAGTTTATATCCTCTCACTTCAATTTCTTAAAAAAATTAACGATGTTATTATATCTAAGATTCCATTAGTAGATGATGTATATTATATCAATCTACTCATGAATGGGTTAAGATTATCATAGAACACTTAAGCTTTTATGATTTAATTTTATTTAAAATAATCTTTATATTTTAAAAAACATATCATATTTCTCATATTAAATCTAAACTAAACAAAAGATTTATTTTAGTCCATATAGTTTTGATTATAGAACTTTTAAATCTTTATGATTTTATTTGTGTCTAAAATAGCTCCTAAATCTTTAAAACGATAGCATATAAGTCTCTTGCATCAAGTATTAATTAACAAACATTATAGTTTGCTTACATACTAACTTATAATAAATTATTAATATAATAACATATATAATTTAAGTTAAAAAAAGTATATCTTCTCTAAGAAGAGTAAACAATGGAGGCCATAGCGACGGACAAATGCGAAGAGACAGAGGTAGGAAAGGCCAAAGACGAAGATAAGAGAGAGTTAGACTATCACATCATAGGCACAATGGGTGTGGGCATATAAGATAATGAAGTGAGAAGCGATGGAGACAAAAACGTCCAGGAGGAAGAGAGACCAAGAGACCATTACATGCCTAGCATTAGACTAATTAACACACATCCACCGAGGCAAGACCGGAAGCTCCTGAGCTTATCATCGCATGAGAGAGATTACGTGTGTACAACGCCTCTGGACAACAGCAGCTCGGTGCTATCGCTGGTGGTCGCTTCAATGACAATGTATCCTCTCATCATTGATGTTGATTTAATTTTTTTTAATTTAAATTATATGTACTATTATATTAATTATTTATTATGAGTCAGTATGTCACGTAAGTAGACTTTAATGTCTGTTAACTCATCGAGGGGCTTATATGTTATATTTTTAAAAATATAAAGATTATATTAAACACGAGCAAAATCATAATGGCTCAAGTGTTACATGACTAAAACCAATATGGGCTAAAATGATTTTTTTAAAAAAATTAAATTTCATATATAATAAGTCAGCATGTCAGGTAAGGAGATTTTAACATCTAGAAGGACTTATATGTTATATTTTTTAAAATATAAAAATTATTTTAAACATGAATAAACTATAAAAAGCTTAAGTTATCGATAGCTCAAAAATTAACTTAACCCAAGATCAATCAGAGATTTTTAACACACAAAGAAATTAATAGAATTTTTTTTTAATAGGCATCACTTGAGACATAATCTAGAACATTATAGTTTTAACACTTTCCTTTATATATAGATGATAATTATAGTTGTACAAATTAATAATTTAAAAAATGCACACGATACGTTTGGAACACAGAAACTTTTATTATAATATCATATTAATTTATTTCAATAGCGTTACATCTAGAAGCTTAAACTCACAAATTAAATACGATATATATATTTATATTCTTAACATAAGCTATCAATACAATTTATATGATATTAATTCAAATCATGCATATTACTAACAATATGACAGTGATAAAAACAAAAACCATTCATCCGCTTACTTGACATCATTCTGGACATCAAATTTACAGATTGTAACAACACAAGGTTAAAGCAACAAAGTTGTAATGGGAAATTAAGACATGGATTTCTTAGCATTTTAATGACAATCATCCAAAGCCATCTGAGAAGTCAAGAAGACTCTGGGAGTCATAATAAATGGTAAAATTGTATAATTAAAATTGAAATGTTGAGTCACCAGTTGAGACCAATCACACAAGTGGCTTGTCTTCACTTTATGCACAACACAAATAGATGATTTCATACTGGAATATAAGTGTAAGCCAGTGACTTACAATGATCTTGGGACAGGAAAAAATTCTGCAGATTGTTTGAATATAAAAATATCCTCTATAAGAAATTATCACCCTAAGCATATTGCCTAGCTGCATTCCTCCAGAATCATATCGAGCAGCCAGTGCACAGAGCAAGGGTGAGAATTTTTATCCAAATTGTTTAATCCTTTTGCGCATGTGCCAAGAATCGATTGTGATATTGATCCACCTTTGAGTTGGATTTTAACTGACCATCATAGTACTCAACCATTGCAGCTCCAGCTAAGGCAGCTAGCGTTAGAGCCTGAGCGTGCAACCTGCAAGATGTATAAACAAAGAAATATATGTCAAGCTAAAGGTTAGAACACCTAAAGATTTTAAGTGCATTAGAAGAAAAAACTGAAATTTCTGGGAATCTACTTCGAATGGTGGCATGTTCTACTGAATCCAATAAAGTGTCAATAGCATCACACGGTTCTCAGGTATACAAAGCATGAACAAATCAGTAGTATCGTTAAGTTAAAGAAAGAAATGCAAATTGCAAGGAGAATTACCGCCTGTTATGATTAAAATTACACTAGCAACCCCACCAGATTGCATGCTTCAAGTGCAGGAACTAAAAGTTCATGTACATTGGAACAATTTTGTCTTCAGCAATTGAGTTGTAACTAATACAATCTTATATTGGTGGACCATATATTTGTTGGTTGGCAAGGATTAAGTTCACCATCATAAGAAGTGAAACTAAAAAAATATAAGCTGATTTGCACTGCATATCTTGCGAAAATTTAAGCAAAAAAGCTATTGCAAAAGAGAGAGAAAAAAAAAGAAATGCAGAAATTGCCAAAGGGTTTTCATGTAAAACATTTTTAGCAACATATTTGAGCAAGGAACTTTTTTTAGGATATTAATATTAATAACTATCTAAACCAATCGGTATTAGACAGAAACAGTTGAGGTTTTGGGGAAAAAGAGTCTGAAATGACAATCTTGTTAGATTTCTTAAAACCTGAAACCCAAAACCTCATGGATCTTAAATGTACATATGATCTTGAAAACTGAAATCAAATCCAGCTTCCCGCAACTGGGTACACTATATGTAATCGCATCAAAGATTATCTATACATTCATGTGGTATCTACCATTAGAGCTTAAGTTCAGCATGCTCCCCGATAGTATGGATCCAGCAAACAATTCATTATTATGTGTATGTACAATGAATCTTCTTTCTGAGACATAATTCGTGAAATTATAAGGAAGATGTACTCTGTAGATCCCTTTATTCCTCAGCTTATGCAATCGATGTGCTGGTTTAGCTTATTACTTTCAGTTGTCCAGGTATCCTGAAACAGATATAACTTGATTTTTCTGCTTCCTTTTGAAGAAGGAAAACTTGGAACTTGTCAAATAAACCATTTTGAATAATTCTGAGTGATATAAGCAGCATAACACAAAATCTACTTGTCGAAATCTTTAAAAGAACACTTGTTCAGTCATCACAAACGGCATATAGTATTGGGCTTTAGAGAAAGCAAGAAAACCTAATATTTAAGACTAAATCCTGGCAAGAATTAATTACAAGCAGCATTATCAGATGCCAATACAACGAAGCATAGGAAAGCATTAGAAGAACGGAATTAAATCAAGAAAAATCCTTTACAGATGAGAGAGATTGGTCAAACCATACCTCGCATGGATGATCTTGACGCTGGGCTTCATGTTAGGCCGAGACCAATTGTACGCGATCGAACCCCCGATTCCGCTGAGCCAAAGGCAACCTTTTACCCACAGAACCGCCCCACCCACACAACAGATGAAACAAATCAATCAGACCCCGGGTAGAGAGACCAAATCCCTCAAAATTAGGCCCCAAAAAGGTTAACGGAAGATTCGGTAGATTACCGACGGTCCGAAGCTTGTGCTCCACCACCCATCTCCTAATCAACTCGATTGAGCTCGACCTCTCCGCCATCCTCGACTACCGCCGGTTTCTCGCTCGCTCGCTCGCTCCTCCTTTTTCTTTCTTTTCGAGGGCTTTCCTCAGCCGAGGCAGAAGACAGGGGAGAGGCGACGGCAGTTTGCCGTATATATAGTGGTGGTGTGGTAGCCAACGTGTGCAACTGTCGTGTTGACCGTGGTCAACAATCAATCATGGACAACCGGCAAACGAAACTAGATAATTCTACCGTTAGATTTTCTTAAGGCGCAGATCGGACGGTTTGCTAAAGTCCACGTGGCTCCTAGTGTTACGACTTGCTAAAACCCACAGTCGGCTCGTGTTCAAGGTGGACACGTGTCTTGTTGAGATTGGCGCAGTCGAGACGTCACTCGTTTTTGTCACACGTTACTGAGAGAGACGTACCGAACTCTCCAATTTGCTGCACTCGTTTTGCACGTGCATATATCCTAATTTCCCATCTAAATAACTCAAACTATTATATATATATATATAAGAGAGAGAGATGATAGCCTTCGTAAACTTCTTGCTGCAAACGGGTCGGATTATTTAGAAAAGGATTTCTCTTGCTGCGGACCCGCTTATGGATATCAGACGGCTGGTATTTAATATCAACGATATATCGAATGGTGCAGATTAGGCGTCTGCACGGGCTTTGGGCCAAAACGGATCGGATCCTAAAGAGAAGGATATCAGACGGCTGGTGTCTCATCCCAGCGATTTGCTGCACTCCAATCAACCACTTTTATTATATTATATTTTTTTATAACGTGATGCATATCTTATATTGAATATAATACACAAAAATATAATCTATTTTGACAACATAAATATATGTTTCTTGCTAAATCATTAAATATATACACTACGCCACAAAATGTACAATCAAAAGATAAAATGAACATTATATGTTAAAAAATAATAAAATCTTGCATACACTCTTTTTTAAAAAAGATTAAGATCAAGAACACCCACATATTAATATAAAAACAAACACAAGGTACAAGACTTTTAATGTAAGGCATATTTCAAAGATTGAACGGGTGATATTAAAAACAAGTGTGATAAAATTATACTGTTATCATTAGGTTATGATATTAATAATATATGAGAGAACACAAAACAATATGCAATCACAATTCCACACTTACAGAGAAAGCACGTATGTGCCCATATATACATACATATCAATGTACACGTTGCAACCATGAGATGCATGCATTGTGTGGATTTCCCAGGGATGGAAGCATTCTTCCATTGGCTGACATGATGAAACAGTTTTAAGCTTACAGAGCTAGCCTTTCTGACACAGCTAGAATAGATCAGCAGATTATTTGGCTCATCAGCAGACATCGGAAAATAGTGACAACAGAAGGGTTCATACGAGATCACCTCATTTCCTCTTCAGTCATCATTGAAGCAGCTCAGAGTCAAGCATCTTACAGGGATGTTCTCAAAACATCACCAGCTTGCATCACAACAAGGGCAGCATGCGAGGTGGAGGTATCGATCGGTTGTGTCCTGCCTGTGCCAGCAGCCTCTCAGAACTGTTGAGAGGGAAGTAGACCATCAGAGGGGGACTGGCATCCAATACACTGCTACTATTAGCCTGCAAAAACGGGTCCCAACAACTGGGTTCCCTGTCGATTGTCAAAAATGGATGGGGCGCAAAGCACTGGCGTTCCCATGCATAGAGGCAGGTACTCGTGATGTTCTCTGCATCTACATTAGTCTGCACTGTTGGAGAGACCAGGAAAGGGCCACGTTGTTCTGATGGATTGAAACTCCACAAACTTCCAGAATGTGGCATGCCTGTTCCATGCATGATTTGAGAATGTTGGAGTTGATAGTGTTCATGGCCATTGCCATGGGTTCTAAGATATGGTGGAACCAATGAGGGTGCGGAGGAGCCGATAGCCCCAGCTCTGGAAACAGTTCTAAAAGAAATTATAGGAAGAACCAGTCAGAATTATCAGATGTCAGGATATTTCAAGTGATCACCTTTAAGAGCATGTAAAATTAATTGATAACTAAAAGCTACGACATGGGTACTACTCAAGGCAAGAGTAAGCAAGAGTAAGCAACAATGCAAATACATCGACAGAACTCTTTTTAAACAATTTAAATCAGCAGGAGAAACAAAATGTGGAAAATCTTATACAGGCTAGTCCAAGATTTGCAATTTCTTGTACCTGTAGTGTATCACTCAGGGCTTCAAATGATCCCGTATCAGTCCATACCAATCTATTGAGTACAGACCAAGTTTCAAAAATTCTTGAAAAAAAGAGGTGAAAATACAAAAGAAATTATCTGATCCTATACCGGATGGTATCAACCTTGTACCAGGTGCGCTCGGCAGTACTGTACCAGATGGTACAAACCCTGTACCAGGTGTACAATCTGATTTTCCCGGTTCATGTACCGGCGGGTTGTTGGTCAGGTAATACCATCCATACCACAAGGGGTGAAATTACAAACCTTGGGCTAGCCAAATCTCAGGAGCTAGTTCCAGGATATATCCACAATGCCTGTTGGAAATGATTCCTAAATGCATGCGGAAAGATAGATGGGAGATAATTGCTACCATACTTTACTGGATGCATATGGTTGTAAAACTTTTAGAAAGGAGCAGAACTAAAAATGGATAAATCTTAATAAACTTATACATCCATCACTTACCCATGACTGAGAACAAAGGGATGGAAAACAGAATCAGTGGCAGGCAAACCATTAGTGGCTAGCCTTGCAAAGTGTAATGATGCAGCACTATTTATGTGGGCATTTGGACAGTAAGATGCATGACAGTGTTTCCAGCCACGATAGTGAATATTACTTGGTGCCATCATATATAGGGTTTGAATATCTCTTGGCCTTGGGAAGTGACTCCACTGATGGTGATATCCATTGGAATCAAAGGAATGGTTATTTGAGGAAGATGAAGGTTGGAGCGGTGGCATGTAGGCCATTAAAGGGCATGGATGAACTACTGAGACAGTAGCCTGATTCTCTGAAAAATTAGCATGATATCGCGAAATATCCCAGACTGCAAAATGACAATATTTCACTTGGTTACTCCAAATAACAATACCAACAGATCAGCTAATAAAGCATCTTGGAATATCAGTGACTTACAAGACACAGCGGGAGAAGATTCACCTTCCCTAATAGGACAAAGAAAAAAATTAGTAATCTGTGGAGTATGGACAGTATCATGATCAGGCAATGTTCTCATTTAGTATAAGCAAATAGCTGTAACCAAAAACTTCAGAAACTAAGCTTTATGTGCAAGTCCTGGACAAAGCTTTTGACTTAAATGTTGCAATGAAGTTTGACAAACATAAATAAAAGGTATTCAGACAGTACTATTGTGAAGTTACATGTAATTAGTGCAGCAAGAGGCTTTCCTTCTGACGAAATAATGGAGGGCTCTGGTTTTGATAAAATTCTCGATCCAGCATTCAGATACTGTCAAACAGAAAACAACTATACAACTGTAAAGAGAGATGACCTGTGCCTGCTATGCATAAAGCCAACTAACAAGGAACTTTAAAAGAATGGTGAGGTAACACCTATTAGATCAGGCCTTGATTTGTTGGTCAGACTCAGTTTTGGATTAACAACTTATGCTGCTAATGCAGTATGAAATCCTGATCAATTATCCTAAAGATCAAAATGTATCAATCATTTAAGAACAAAAACTCACTAACCAGTCTCATGCAGGTTGCAGTAAATGTTCATCCTATCATTTAACTTTTAGGGTTCCACCAATCAGGTTAAAAAGTGTAGCAGATCATAAGGCATGAAAGACAATCCCTTGATTATGCATTTTCGGCCTGCATTTAGTATAAAGATCAAAAAGGAAATAGGTGATTCACTGAGTAGGATGCTTTCCTAAATGTTCATGGAAATGAAAATTTATTTTTGGGAACAATCTAGAGACAGATAGTCAGCAGGCTCTAGGGAAAATTTTGACAAGAACTTGTAGGTGGTAACAACTTGATTTAAGCTAAGCACTTGTAGTTGTGTTTATTTAATACAAAGTTGAAAGCACTATAAACATATAACTAAACTGGTAGCTAAATGTTTTGGCACTTTCATACTTGGGATTGAAGCGAAATCTGTTTCTAGCACACTAACCAATAACCATTACAAGAATCCACATGCTAGCATTTTCATATGGTAGCACCTACGTCTATTAGGCTGTCACACTCATACCCTGCTGTAGAACGTGTGCATACAGGTGCAGTACATGACTTACGATACATCCTGTTGACAGGACCAGTGCCAGCATAAGATGTGGCAACTGATACGTTGATCAATGCAAACAATGAAACGCAGAGTCATAGACAACAGTCAGTGACTGCTGATGACCTGAAACCGCCAGCAATTTTGCATAGGAACACTGGGAATGCAGTTACTGATATCTGACACAATCACAACAGTGTTCAAGTTTATGGTTCAGAACTGATGTCACATCATAAAAGAAGAAAAGAAAAGCAGTTCCTCATTGGAAAATGCATAAAGTATAGAAAAAAGTTATCTGAGATGTTGATTCTCAGTGCAACATTATAGATGAACTGACTGCATGTCAAGTACAAACTTGGTTGGTTTCGTATTCCAACAAAAATAGATAAATAAAATGTTTGATGCATCTTTAGAATAACCACATGAGCAATTTTTCTAATAGATGCATAATCGCTTCAAGAGCAAACGTTGGCGAAGAGCAAACAAAAATCCAGAAGTGCTAAGTAGTCCGGTAGTCTACTGAAGCAAACATTTACAGACATCATTGGATTATAAGGTCTGCTTTTGTAGATCATACTGATTTGATTTTCATATATGCTGCAGGGAAGGCATGCCTCTTGAAAGGCAGAACAAATAAACGATGCTGACAAATTATTTGATGTTTCAAATAATTAAAAAAAAGAATTATGGCTTAAAACTAAAGGGCTGTTACTATCGTTGTAGCAATAATGAATAAACAAATCTACATTCCAAATATTAGCTAAATGGAACATTTCCACCATTTAGCTCTACAGAGGGTAATGACACAAAGTAGGGTAACTATCATTGCAAAACTAATTTTAAAACATATATAGCATATATGATGTCAAGCATACTCAAACAACGATGGAATCCTTGCCAAGCTACCAATTGGAAACCAATGACCTCCAAATGGCTGCACAAACATAGAGAAAATAGGACAAGATTAGAAATATCATAAAATTTTCTCATCTATCTGTGAATAAAAATCCTCTCAAAATGAAGAGACTACCTAAGAAAAAAAATTATGCAAACTGAAGTAGAAAATGTAACAAGGTCCTTAGCACCACAACCAGTAATTAATCGGGTAAACCAGGCAAAAGACACGAGGCAGAAAATTAAGAGAAATAAAAACCACTACACAAGTTCTGTAGACAGTAGCATAATCTGATCAAAATTTCTTCAGCCAAACAAAAAGACAACAGTCACAGATATTTTCATCAGAGCATTGATGAGCAATGTAGCATATTGTTCCAACATAGGCCAAACGCTAATCCATCTCCCATCATCATGAATCAGTATCAAGGCCTAATCAAATGTAAAACAGCCCTTCTAAACAAGAGGTCCTAGATAGGGGCGAAAACCAACTTCAGTTAGATTACTACGACATATTTCCAATTGAATGCACAATGGTTCAGCATATTCCCACTTATCACATTCCATCCAGTTCAACTTCAGTTAAGCCCATACACTGCTAGGGAAAGCCAGCTTTGTAAAAGTCCCTGATCTAACTCGGAGAAGGCTTACCTAGAACTTGGAGCCACTACTTGGACTAGGAAGATATGCAGTCATCCAGCTCAATAGAGAAACTTTTCGGGCATTCTTAGCTGGAATAGGAGTAGATAAGGCCTTCTCAACATGTTGCTCGTTGAGTTAGAAAGAGATAAATATGCCTCCTCGTGCATTTTAAGTGAAAATAAATCTCAAGTTTCTAGTTTTTAGTGAATTGGACACCTTTTTATGCTTAGGAAATTTGTAGGATCTTATTCCAAGTCCAATTGTCTTTATTGAACCATCCATCCAAATCAGTTAGTACATTGTTGCACAAGTGATAGGTCTCAGTTTCGAGTTCATGTATGAGTGCCACGTACATCATTCAATTTAATAAAAAATTCTTCCAATTTTTTCTTTGAAAAATCTTATTCCAATTCCAATTGGTTCCTAAGAGTCACAATATGGATATAATGTGGCCTGCAAAAGCTTATTTAGCTATTACGAGTAATAATTGAGCATTTCTAGCTGCCTTTTCTTAATGGGTTTTACATGAGACATGATTTTCAATTTTTCCTGCAACTTCAAATATATGAGCACTATGTAGCACCTAAGCCATGAAAGCTGAATTGTATTTTAGAAATTTTGTTATCTTTGATTAATTCACATAGTTAACTAATGGCAAAAGAAACATGACAGAAGTGACAAAGAATACTGGCTTACAATAAGCTATCCCATTTGAAGTCATGCATTAAAATATGGAAAAAAAAATCATAGAATCAGTTATCAACATACAGATTCTGCATAGTTCAGATTGTACAGGTCCTCATCTTGTATCCCCTCATCCATGGTGAGCTCTGGTGTTGAATGAGAGCCATTTGCATAGAACCAATTGCCTTCTTCAACTTTTCGACAATTAGGGCATTGCATCACCCCTTTAGTATTAAATGCTGAACCAATGCAATCTGAAGAAAAAACAATCCATACAGTAATAAGTTTTTGACCAGCAGATCCATTGAAAATGTTATTTATATATATCATTTTGCTGTATATCGGTGTTAATTGCAGAGAATTTGCAAAAGGATACTACCAAAGTATATATCACTTGTAAGATAAAATAGCTAACCTGAGAAATAAGTTTCAGAGTTGATAAAGGCCTATAACATTGATATATTTACTAGAAAATAAGGTTAGCGTGGAAACATGAAAATAATTGATGAATCTTAGAAAGAACAAAAAAAGCATAGACACACAACACAAGGGTTGAAAAGAAAAGGTTCACATATGCAGATCCATATCAGTAGAATCCAATTCTTGCAGAAACAATAGTGGCTGATCCCATTTGTTTGGCCTATTTCCTATTGGTTGCACTGAGTCCAGCAGATACCAACTATCTCAAGCTGATTTATAGTTGTCTTAATCAATTTCCAGTCATTTTAGGAAATAGAAGTCCCATGATCCAATTCTCAGTGCTAAATCCTGTAGTTGATCCCAACCATGAACATAATGTTGAATCGCATGAAACAGGGAAGGAAAAAAATTTGAGGAGACTTTGAAGCAGGTCTTACCATCATAACTACAAGATTTGGGCTACCAACTGACAAAGCATGCACACATCAACAGACAATACAAGCTGCAGGAGTTCAAAGTTGAACAATGGATAACTAATGTTGAAGTTTGAAGAGGACTCAATATGCAAAAGGCTTGAGTTCTCTCTTCTTTTTTGGTAGATCATAATAGAAGAAAAGATACCACCTGACAGGCGCAATGCAATGCGAATGCTAGAAATACACCTTCTACTGGAGCTTCTATAGGTCGAGTAAGGGAAGAGACCAAATCAGGATTAAAGCTTTGAATATTATTGCCGAAATAAAAATATGTTAGGAATATAGAAAGCAGTGGCCAATTATGATTTATTCAAATCACTAATACTGCTATATGTCCAAAGAATCCAAAACCCCTTTCAGGCTCCTCTTTATACGCTTTAATAATCTGAGTTCAAGATCTATGTGAACTCGATTCCAAGAGTGACACGATATTTCCTGGGAAATTAATATTGTACGAGTTCTCCAAAATCTTATAATTCTAAAAAGTAGGAAAATTAATCCGAACCCCAACAGGGAAATATATCCATTTAATCAGTTATCTTCCGACGATCACGCGAGCGAACACGAATAAAAGATCCTCGGTTTGTGCACACAATTCGAACGAACTAAAACCAAGGAATCTTTCCATCAAATCCACACGAAAAAACCCGACGGGAAAACACAAAACTAAATCAAATCTCAGAAGAAAAAGGAAATCAACAGGAAGGAAGATCAAGGAGGGGAATCGATCAGTGGAGCCGACCAAGGTGGAATTCGTGCCCGCATTGCAGCTTGGCGGTGGACCGATCCCCACCGCACTTCACGGCGTTAAGGCAGACCGAGCAGTAAACGTGCCCGACCTCATCCCCATCTTTGGTGTCCTTCCCGGCTCCCACGAGGCCCATCCCCAAACGCCCTAATCCTCACGGTTCCTCCGATCACCCGAGGACAAAAAAGGCAGCAGATCACCGAACCAACCGCAATGCACTCCACCCCAAACCCAAAGATTTCATCCGAGAAGATATCGCCCAATTCGCTCCTCCTCCCTCTTCTCCTCTCACTCCCCCCAGCCTGCGGTATCGCGCGGTCCGGCGATGGGACAGCGGAAGGGAATAGCTAAACCCGCATGTCAAGCGTTCGCGTAATACTTTATTTGCCTAAAACATCACAACCTTTCAATTTTCTGCACGTGATCGTATATCGCTTTTTGAACGGTGATCTTTGTGTTCTCATAGAAATCGTTATGCGAAGAAGGAGAAGAGATGAGTGGTTACGTGGGGTCGTGGAGGAGCGGCGAGGGGTGACCCGGAGTCCGACTCGGACCGAGCACGTACCCGGGACAAAGGGTGAGATCCTGTCCAATCCTTGTTGAAACACAGCCTGGGATTAGACCACTTTTGATCAAACTAGGTGGCCGGGCCCCACGGTTCATACGCTGATGGATGGTAGAGATGGCAGATTTGATAGTTTCGTAGAAGCCTCATTGGAGAGGATCCTCACCAGCGAAGGTTAGGATATATATGTGTGTGTGTATATATATATAGAGAGAGAGAGAGAGGTCGGTGAACGATCATAGTAAATGGGTGAACATAAATTATAAATTTTTTGATATAAAATATTACATAGGATATATTCGAAAAATTTTCTTCAATTTTTAAATCAGTTTTGATTTTGAGTTCGAAATAAAGACATAGATGTTATATCTCTTATTTCGCTTTGAATGCTAAGATAATCTATATCTCAATTCAGTTTAAAGGAAGAAAATGTTTTTTAAAAAATTTTTATATAAAAGATTATTATTATTATTTTATATATATATATATATGTTTTAAATCATTTACTCAATCATTGTAGATATAAACATGTTTACCGATGACTTTGATAAGAATCATCAAAGACGTGTTTTGAATGAATTTTGTGAGACTAATGGTTGTGAGAAAATATATTTATTAGTGCCCCTTAACAGGGGAGTCAACGTCTAAGCATATTAACTCAAGAAAAATTATTTTCTTTGAATTAATTTAAATATTTTTATTCATTCATAAAAGAGTCATCGTCGAGTCGACCTCACCTAATCACCAATCATTCTGAGATTAAACATGCTTGTTAGTTAGTGTTTCTCAATATAGGCGACTCAATATTTAAATCACATCTCGCATATCCTACAATTATAATAGGACTAAATATACTTATGGTCAGAGCATTATGACTCAAGATTAATTGTTCACTTTTTATTGATTTCAAAAATTTGTAAAAGGATAGAACACCACTCTACTAATAAAATATTGATTCTCCTACTCCTAACATATATTATACTAATTATGCTTATCAAAAAAGTATATTTTATATAAAAATATAAATCTAGGTATTTCAACTATATGAAACTTTTGGTTGTGTCTATATATTACTCGTGATATGATAAATAATAGGAGTGGAGGCGATCGGACGCTACGTCTATATTCGAGGTGGAGTCAATTGGATGACACGTCAGCTAAACCTTCATAGTGCGTCATTAATGTCGCGTGGTGCACCACACCTCGACACTGTCGAATGACCAATCGTACGTAGGTGACCTTACCCAGGATGTTGACGGAGAACCTCCACCTGGTAAGTATAAAGTCATCCACACACACACACCCTCGGGAATACCAAAAGGGAGGGAGGCTATCTGGCTCACTCTCTAAAATTATATATATTCTTACAGAAAAGGAGGTCGGGATACTGACTTGAACATTAGATTGGTCATGTCGGGTACCCCCATCCTGACAAGATCTCTGTGTAGGACCATTTAAGCAGATACCGACCCAAGCAAAACCCAAAGGAGCTTACCTGAAGTACAGATTCTTGAGACACCGAACCAATCTGAACCGAACACCCCTGCCCTCGAATGACGGGATGGCTTGCACACTCGATAGGGATTAGGTCGTGCTGATTTAATCTCCCATTAACTCATAACGATGACATAAACATGAACCGAGCGTTACACGAAATCAAAATCTCATCATCGTGAGCTTTTTAATATTTCTTTAGTACAACATAGATTAAGTCATAAATTAGGAATGGCATAAAATCTTATATTTTTTATGTTCCAAAAAACATATATGTAAACTATATGTAATCACAAAAATGCATATAAATAAATCGCCTTAACCAATTAAACGACTCACGTCAATGAGATTAAACTACAGTTAAGAAGATACGTTCCGACGCTGTAAGGCTTACGCGCTTCGGTGGCAGATCACAAAGAGTTCCATGAGAAAGGTTTTCGCCGTGTACTTGCGTGTAAGACTTAACGCGTAGGATAAGCGCGTGGATTTCTTATTGTTAGAAATCGCGCTTGATAGCACCGTCGAGACGCACCGGTCTTTCGAAATGAACGGCAATCGAGCATCGACGGGCTCATGAAACAGAGGTCTCCTCGATCGATCGAAAGAGAGATGATGGCGAAGAGCTCGATTAGGAAGGAGCGGTGCTCACCGACGTGAACCAGCGGCCGTTGAAAGGAAGGCCAGAGTCGTACTCTCCCTGCCCGATCTCTTCGATCTGCGGTCGGTTCTCCGGTTCCCGTTTCTTTAGTTGCACGATCGCTCTTCACTTCGATCGCATTCGATAGATCGCCGCTTTAGGTTCACGGCGTCCCGACGCACGCTTTCCAGTTCCGATCCTGTTCGGATGCATGATGACACCGGGTGGGTCTCAAGACCCAGTCGAATGCTCTCTTGGGGGTTGTTCTTCGGAAAGGCTTCGTCTCCGAAGCGAGACTCTTTCCCATAATATCGGAAAATGTCCTCTCATTTCTTATGGAAATCGGGGTGATTGACATGACCAACAAATCTTACTTGGCAATGATCACTTCTTGCTTTGTTTATGGTTATGCTGCATATCCTCTAATCTGCATCTCATACTGCCGCATTCGATAATTAAGGATGTTCAGATCCTAAATTGTTGCTCTGGTTTTTGGTTGGAAATTAGTCTTTTATGTAAGCAATTGTTCTCAAATCAAGCTATAGAATGACAATATCAGTCCATTACTCAGGACTCTTTGAGATCAAGCACAGGTGATGGACACATACAATATCTGGACCTTCCGAAGCTATTATAAAAGGTGACTTCCCTTCTCCCTGGACTCATTTATTTCTCAGGAATTATGTGGGTAGGAGCATACAAAGGCAAGCAACTGATAAAATCTTCTGTGTGGAAATCATGAAGATACAAAAATGAATCGAATTTATGGATTTGACAGGTTTAGGGTTCGTCTCTCTGAAATATATCACAACCGACATCAATAAAATGAATTGAGTACATAATAAACTCGGATATTTCAAGAGAGATAGAACCTCTTACATTCATTTGAGATTTGAAATCCTAGGAGTATATGTGTACTCCAGGCATCTCCGGTGCATCATAAACAAAACACTAAGAAAATAAACCCTACATTTTCCCCATAGTATTTCATTAGTGTTTTACAGATAGTATATTCTTCATTGAAGTTTGGAAGAAATATGATCAATGCTAGCATGTCTCTAGAAGGGTTATAGTGTCTTTCTTTTATTGCTGAAGATTCCATAGGTTATTGTGAATTCCAACTGGAAATTGACAGAATTTGATGTGTCATTTTAGTTTGGAAGAAATATGATCCATGCTAGCATATCTCTATAGGGCTTGTAGTGTTTTTCTATTATTGCTGAAGATTCTAATAGGTTATTGTGAATTCCAAACAGTAAATTGGCAGAATTTTGACGAGTCTTCAGTGGATCATGCAAGCTCAACTCAGCTCAAAGGGGGGAGATCTAATGGGTGTGGATCCACTGGAGCTTGCATTGCTAACTTCTGTTTCTCATTCCTGCAGTCGTTAATTTATTACTGATTCAACAGCCTTTTTTGTATGGTCAGGAAAGCCAAACTTGCAAATCATGCTAGAAAAGGTGTACAGAGCTTTTTTGCCCAGGTACAACAACCAAGTATAATTGTTCTTCCATTATTATCATCTTCTTCACTGATGTGGGTCTCTGCTTTTTGTGTCTATAGTTGCAAGAGACTCCTTTCAGATGCTTGCATTTTTCGGTTTATCTTTCGAACATTGGATGCATATTCTTAGTCTCTGGCATCACCTGTTAATTTTTGGTGTCATTTTATTTTAGGCCATGGCATTAATTATACTGTCAGAACTGGGAAGGCTTATCAATTTGTAGAGTCAGGAGCAAGAAAAATTATTGTGCCTTGACTAGTATTTTAAGATCAGTGGAGCTTAAGAATAATTATTGCACAGAGTCTATACACGTCTCTGTTCTTGTCCAAACATGAGAAAAGTGGCTTAAAACTCGCACAAAAAGAGAGAGAAAACTATGACAATGTGGATGCCCAGCATTCGATGAATGTGTGAGTTATAATATTATCATATCAGTAATGTTTTCTTTTTAAATTTCTTTTCATAAGATTGTTTTTTTTTTTAATGTATGATAGGAAAGAAAAAAAATGGTTGGTGCGCCTCCGATCTACCTCGAACTTCAATCAGATGATCAAACTCTATGGTACTTCTTCAACCTCTCGCTTATTTTCTTCAGTTGGATTTAGTCTTTATTTTCGATAAGCTATTATGATCCAATATCTTTTATAAGTCGATTTATATTTGACCTGTGAATATAACTTGAATATATGATGCATATTACATAAATATTTTTAATTGATTGATGAAAAAAACAGATGCAAGATTTAAACTCAGGACTTGTTCTGACACTATCATGATGCTTTGACTGGGACGATCAATAGTTTCAGGAGCTTTAATTATTAGGAAAAGATCGAGTAATAGAGTTAAGAAGTTGTTTGTTGTTGATGTGCTTTAGTTTCCCGTGGAGTTTTATCTTGAATTCTTGCTCTTTCATTTCACCGATACAACATTTAGTACAACCAAACAAGGCCTTCATGAAGCGTTGCGTCCTTGATTGATAGTTACTTGAGGCAAACGCAGTTCTACCCCTTCCTTTCAATACCAAACATTGAGAGGGGTCACGGAATAATTAATGGTCCATTACTGATATAGGCCCCTTTACTTGGGGGTGGGGAGCCACCTGAAAGCTACAGGCTTGACACTCTAAGACGCTAATGCCCCTATTCCATGATCTTGCTTTCTGCTCCTACCGATAGGGATAGATGACACATTTGGAATGATAGAAATAATTATTTGGTTCACCACTGATGATTTGGTCCATAATTATTTCTTAAGTAGCTTGTTCGAATAAAAGTTTGCTAATAATTGAAACAAAACGATACATACTGACAAAAATACCAAAATAGCCTTGTCCTTCATAACACTCGTAAAAGCCACACCCTGAAAAAGATGCAAACGGAGGGCGTTTCCGTCACCAAAAAAAAGGGGCAGCTGTCCGTCCCGGCCTCACCCAACCAACAACACCTGTTCTAGTAAGCAAAACTGCCGGCAAGCGCCCCGGCCCTGACGGCAGCCCTTTCCCGGCGGCTCTCCGCTGGAGCGGCGGCCGCGAGGGAGCAGCAGTCCCTCATCCCGCCCTCCTCGTCCATAACTATCTGCCGACGCCGACACTCCTCGCTGCAGAAGGCTCGGTCCCCCCTGCAACAATACACCCAGCTAAATAGAACCCTTTAAAGAGAGAGAGAGAGAGAGAGAGAGAGAGAGAGGCAGTATAAGAAAGAAACCCTTTTGTTTCCGACCTGTACATATAGATATCTTCGCCTAGCAGAAGTTTTATCCTGCAAAGATAGCACTGTTCCAGAAAAGTGCTCTCATGGGTAGAAGCAGCAGCGGAGGAGGAGGATGTGAGAGAGGAGTTCTTGAGGAAGGAGGTTTTGCTTAGGATTTGGGCTTGTTTGGGGAAGCTCGTTTGGGTTTCTAGGAGGACGCTTAGCCCCGCCATTTGCTGCCTTCTACTCCACACACTACCCACTCTTCTTCTATGTTCCTCCCCTGAGGAGGCGACGAGCGTAGAGCGCCTTAAAGAGGAAGACGGGCCGTGTCTGCTGCTCCGCGGGAGCACTGTAAGGCTAATGCTTGCCCTGATGGGGATTGGGGGAACAAGGGGGTGGATCTTTTGGACCTCGGGCCGGTCGCTGGTTTGTCTTTTACCGATATATTTATTGCGGACTGCTGTTGAGGGTGATACATGTTTTGATTTGATTGGCTGATGGGGGACGGGTGCCTCCTCATTGTTTTTGTGTGGTAAATCTATCACATAATGGATATCGCGCTATAGTTTCATCATTTATAGATTAAAATTGTTATATTATACACCACTCTATTGCCATTATAGACTAGTTATATATAACGAGAAAAAGATCCAAATTAATTGATTCTACATGCATGTTAATGCTATTATATTTTTTTTGGTCCAATTTACGACATAAGTCATAGCATCGGATAGGTTGCCTTCCATGCACTATAAATTCTCATCGTTTTATATGCCTCATGTCGCCTCCTTGGCGAGCAACCATCGTTGTCCAACCTATATATTCTACCATTGCAGCATGGAAAATGGCTTGCTCGTGCACTCACTTTGTGCCCATATGATTCGCTTCTCCTGGCTTTGGAATGCGTGCTCATTTTAGATTTCACAGTAGCCACGCATGACCTACGGATGTCACATCTAGTCACGTATTTAATTCTCAATTCAACTCATTCTCTTCTTCTTCTTCTTTTTTTTTTTTCCTTCCAAAAGCTGACAAATTATATATTACTTAACAATTAGTAATTTTATATTAAAAATGTAATATTTTTAGTTGCTCGTCTTGACTCTGTATATTTATTTATTTTTTACTTATCTCTCTTCCGATTGACATGTATCTCAAAAACATTTAAATTCTGCCTCAGATTTTAACTTGGATAGTGTTATTCACCCTTAGTCAATTCGAATCTGATCGAGAAGTATCTTATTTCGATCTAAATGAATAAAAATAGATGTGATGACTTCAATGATAATTACGTGCCATCTTCGTTCCGGACTCGTCCCAGACTGGCCTCCACGTGTCCCCTGCCTCACTGGTACCACCCAACCTCTCCCATTGATGGTGATGGTGATATGGACCCATGAATCTTGGTCCCTACATGACCAACAACGCATACCACCAAATGCCAACTGTGTAGGGAAGAAGATGCATTGAACAACAATACATGGGATGGCTGTGCCAGTCATCATGGCACTCATCTATAATTGCATGGTGCATTTGCTGGTCCAACCGAGTGAGTGAAGAGACACACTCACTCAAACACTTTACCAATCCGGTCTCCTCACCCTCCAAAATTATAATATATTTCTCATACATTTCTCTTTCAAATTAGTTTTACCCCATATATATATATAAATATTATTCATAAAACAAAGAGATAAACTTATGCTTGTACCTTATCAGCTGACTGTTAGTAATTAGTTGTTAAATATGGTTGGATATATGTTATATTAATATTTATAAGAACAAAATATAAAAGGAGTAATAGTAATAAGTAGAGTGATATGTGTGTATTGACATGTATGATGGTTTACTGTCTCAAGTTTGAGTTCATGTAAAAACCTTTTAAGGAAATAATTAAAATATTTAAAAAATAATAGAGAAAATATTTAGTAAAATCAACAAGACGAGGGCATAGGAGCCGATTAGTGTTTCATATTGGGCCTCATATGGACCATTGGACGGCCCATAAGTCCCTCATCCGAGGATCACTCATCGGACGGTAGAGATATTTGGCCACATTTCCGGCTCATACCCGAAAAAGTACCCGAAATATGTCTCCGGTTCTATGGGTTAATTGTGGGACCCATTTATCGTGAGGATGTGCCTGGTGAGTTTAGGACGTCCGATTAGATGGTTTCCGAAAACCCTAGTCGCTCGGTTGGTTCCTTTATAAAGCTGTTACTCAGCCGCCGCGCCGAGAGCACTGCAGGAGCTCTTCGCCCGAGTCGACCATGGTAAGCCTCGAGCCCGATCCTTTCTCCCCTCTCTTCTCGTGGAGCCAGCCCTATTCTCCTTCTCCTTTCTTTGTGGATTTGTCCTGGTTCTGATCTCGTCGATGTTCTACGTGGCAGGGTATCGATCTCGTTGCCGGCGGTCGGAGCAAGAAGGCCAGGCGCACCGCTCCCAGATCCGACGATGTCTACCTGAAGCTGCTCGTTAAGGTCTGTTCGGTTCCCGTTGTTGTTGGCTTCATCTTCTGTTGTGACCGGGGAGCTTCATTTCTTCGCTGTGTTGTTGTTTCGATCAGCTCTACAGGTTTCTGGTGCGAAGGACTGGAAGCAAGTTCAACGCGGTGATATTGAGGCGGCTTTTCATGAGCAAGACCAACCGGCCTCCCATCTCGCTTAAGAGGCTAATTACATTCATGCAAGGAAAGGTCCGAACTTTTTGCCCTCTTTCTCATTTGTTCCGATGCTAAGTCCTGCTGATCTGTTTGGTTTCGATTAGGATGGCAAAATAGCCGTCATTGTTGGGACGGTGACGGATGATAAGAGGGTGTACGAGGTGCCCGCTATGAAGGTGACGGCTCTAAGGTTCACGGAGACGGCTAGGGCGAGGATCCTGAAGGCCGGGGGAGAATGCTTGACGTTCGACCAACTTGCCCTACGAGCTCCTCTGGGGCAGAACACCGTATGTCTCGACCTGTTTCCTATATGCATTCTGAACTCGTCGTTGTGTATTTGTTCTCTAGCATTTGTTGACTGGCTATCTCTTCTGTCTAATACGGTTAGTGTGGGAATGATAGTATAGAATGCCAACTTATTCTTCTGTTTTTGGCCGTGCTATCTATAATTATGCTTAGCAGGCATGATTAGTGGGCACGTTTTTCGAATTTTCGTGCTTGGAATGCAGTAGAGCTATATCTACTATCTGATGCATAATTGAAAATACTGACTATTCTGTCAAGGAGTTATAGGGACTGGTGGTGTTTATTTATGTGATTTGATTAGAAAGGACTTGTTTGTTTTGTCAACAAAAAGGCTAACATTTCATGTCAATATTTTGCACTAATGACTTATTGTTCATCTTTGATTCTTGAGAATATCTTATTCTTGTTTGTAATTCTCTGGCAGTAAGATATGTTTAGAAATAATTGAAAATTCATTTTCATTAGAGAGGACCTGTATAATTGAAATTGTTTCAACATCAGTTGAGGGATTCATGATTGCAGTTAGATCAGGAAAGGGTTAATCTGTTCTTCGAATTGGCCCTTTCTGAAATGATCTTAGACTGGTTGGGCCATTTGAATCTTCTAGTATCATTTCACCAGTCCTAGCTACTCTTTGTTGAGTTTTGACCAATTCCTACAATGCCTCACTTAATTGTTTTTTGTGTGATTTGGACCATGGTTGATGAGACTTCACCAGTCTGCAAGCATATGGTGGAATGTTTTGTCCAGTTATATTCTCATTTTGTTCAATATGAACACAAGTCTCTTTTGTCATCCACTATGTGTTCAAAGTCCTAATTTCTTTTGCACTTCTACCAAAATTATAATCTGAGCTCATTGGGGCCCGCTATATTGTGTTTGATTAGATTTTGATATTTTCTAATTTTTGTTATTTATTCAATCAGCATATGAGGAACATCCTATTAGGTACCTTGATATCTTAATTACATAAAGAGTTAATAAAACAGTTGCTTATTTTTGATATATTCCTTGGTGTATTTTTTTTGGGGTTCCCGATGATGCCTATTTTGACCATGCTAATGCTGAATTCCTTTGACGACAATTTGTTGTATGTTCTGAGGGAACCCTTTGTTACCTTTTTTTTCCTCTTTCTTTCCTGTCTTTCTTCCTTTCTTGCTATACTCTCGTGCGTGTGTGTGTGTGTTTTTGGGGTGGTATATCAAAGTGATGTTATTGTTACTCATCCCATTATCTTTAGCTGTTAGAAGCTGTTCTATCAATTTGCTTCGTCACAATTGCCATATTAATTTGTAACATTCTATTGCTGTTCAAGCCATTTAAATAGGCTTTTGTACTTGAGCCAAGACTCCTTTGTTTATTTTTAGAATCTTATATTACTTAAGTTACATTCCTTACATTAATCTGTTTCTGTTTGTTGATGATGGCACCATGTAACACTTTTGAGTGGACAATATATATTTCTGGGGATGATTATTAGTTTTTTGTTGCTCTGCTATTCATATGGCTAGTATTCAGCCTATTAGTTTGCGAAAGATGAAACATGTGCATCATGATGAGGAAGTTGCAAGATGAGAATGTGATGTGTATTCTTCATCTGAGTGATTCATTCAATAATGTCCGACTCTGATACGTTAGTATGCCTTTATTTGTTAAAATTAATTTGATTAGTTAAAAATGTAGATACAGTTAGCAGCATTCGATAGAGTATTGATCTTTTATGTTACCATTTTCATGTTTTGCAACAATCAAATAATGTGTAGGTTAGAACTATAATTTTATTTTAATTATTGGATATTATTTTATGCTTGGATTAGCATTCAACAAAAAGATCCATTTAAGCAAACCTCAAATGGTTGTAACCCAATGGCTTCTTATTACTACCATTGGAGCTGCCTCTTTCCTTTGGTTTGTTACAATGGATTGTAGTTATTATATTATAAGGGACTCTTTTGTTATAATTGCTTTAAACTCTTCTTGCTCCTAACGACATTTCTAGCTTTTACTGTGTCATAATTCATCTCGATATCAGGTATACCCCTGCTGTTGCCGATTGCATGTTCATTAACGAAAATTCTAGCAAAAGAACTTCTGTAGTATCAGCAAACGTTGTTTGATTCAAGTTGTGTTGTTTTATTTTCTGATCAGGCATATTCTGTTTTCTTCAGGTTCTCTTGAGAGGCCCGAAGAATGCTAGGGAAGCTGTGAAACACTTCGGTAAAGCTCCCGGCGTGCCGCACAGCCACACAAAGCCTTATGTCCGATCCAAGGGGCGGAAGTTTGAGAAGGCCAGAGGACGAAGAAACAGCAGGGGATTTAGGGTCTAAGTTTGATAAGCTGGTACATCTTTCGTGTCTTTTACCATTTGGGAAACCATCCCACAATTTACCATTTCCAAACATCGACCCTTCATGTTATTTGATTTTGATTGAAGTTGGATGTGTTTTTGGACCTCATGATAGCAGTCGATGAGTTGCAGCTGGTTGTTATGATCCCAATTGCCAATTTTTTTTAATCTTTTTATCTTTCTTGAACACCCAACAAGACCAAGAAATTTTCATCATTTTTGTTAAAATATTTTTATTATTTACTTCTAAATTCATTGACATATATTGATCGTCTCATGTGTCAATGATTTAGAGTCAAGAATTCAACTTCACGAGCTTTGGTATTGGAAAGTAATCGAGTTTTCAATAAAACTATATTTACGACGTGTCTAAGAAAGTAACATTACTTCCATAATAAAGTCTAGAAAATAAGTATAATACTAGCATTTTTTTATGATATTTTATAATATAGAAAAATAAGTTAATGTTTAATTTGGTGGGAGATTCACTTTGTGTTCGGATTACTTTCGAACGAGTATAATATTGACAATGATGTGATATTTGCTGATCCACACATTATATAGATTTATGGAATACGACATGACTATTACGTAGCATTTATTATTCTTTTTTTGCTTGCCTAAATAACCCACAGTAACTCACGATCAACCGGCCCATGCGGTTCACTCGACCCGAATCCATCCAGGCTCAACCTCTACCCACGCGCTTCCGATCCGGTTTTTATCAAATCAGATTCCGTGCACATCCATCGAACCGGTCCATAGATTGCCACCCATCACGCATATTTATAGCAGTGTCACACCGGTCCGTCGAAAACCTTAGTATTTTATTTCCCAAGTTTGAATTCACCCGCCGGTGACCGCAACGGTACTCTCAAGATATGCCCCTCGATCATCCAACGGTCGACATGCATCCCCGGTAACCTAGGACCTCGCAACTCTTTTTGCCCAGTTACTAAATTACATGTGGCAACGTTTCGTTCTCCCGCAACGAATGGCGTCGAATTTTGCCTAATCTTCAATCGCCACGTAACCGCTACTCCTTTATTTAACCTTCTCCTCGTGATCTGCTGCTTCACCCCGTCCTCTCACCACGTTTGTGTCGCCCGCACACTATTCGAGTTCACCCACGTCTCTGATTGGGGAATCGCTGGTGGAGCCCGCGGAGTATGGCGGGGCTAAGTGTCGGGTGTCGTCGGTAGCGTGGTACTATTTCCGAATTTTATCTCTATTCTAGGGTTTCATCGTCCCCGATCACCTCCATCTCTGCTCCGATTTCGACCTATAAAGGGAATCCCTTATTCTCCCTTGTTTCTTCCATTGCAGTCGAGTGCCTCCTTGTCCGTCTTATAGCCCACTTCTCGATCTCTTGCTTCTTGTCGGTGGAGGAGGATGTCGCTGCGGCCTAGCGAGAGGGCGGAGGTCCGCCGGAATAAGTACAAAGTGGCCGTGGACGCGGAGGAGGGCCGGAGGCGGAGGGAAGACAACATGGTCGAGATCCGGAAGAATCGGCGGGAGGAGAGCCTCCAGAAGAAGCGCCGGGAGGGGATGCAGGCACAGCCCATCCCCCAGACGGCAATCCACGCCTCCGCGGTAGAGAAGAAGGTGGTCTTCCTTCGACTGATCTATTGAGTTCTATGATTTTATTGGTTGATCGATAGGATTCCTGGTGATGGGGTTAGGGTTTTGGATTCGGGCCCTCGTGATATACCGACTTAGCTGGTTGATTTGGTATTGCAGTTGGAAAGCCTTCCCGCGATGGTGGCGGGTGTTTATTCTGATGATAGTATTCTCCAGTTAGAAGCGACCACGCAGTTCCGTAAATTGCTCTCCATAGGTGTGTGTTCGATCAATCAATCTGCAGCGTTATGCTCTTACAGATTCTTTCTTCATTTAATATTAGCGATTCTGAATTGTTTAACGAGTCTGTTTATGCTGTTTACCTCTTTCTCATGTTTTGTCAGAACGAAGCCCTCCAATTGAGGAGGTGATACAGTCAGGCGTTGTTCCTCGATTCGTGGAGTTCCTCACGAGGGAAGATTATCCTCAACTTCAGGTCGGAATACTCTCTCCCAAAGTCGATTCAATTTGATCTTGCTGTTTCTTGCTTATTTCTGCTGTTTTGGTTGCTTGCTTTGGCATGTGACAGTTTGAAGCCGCATGGGCTCTCACCAATATTGCCTCCGGCACTTCAGAGAACACCAAGGTTGTCATAGATCATGGAGCGGTTCCCATTTTTGTTAAGCTTCTCAGTTCCCCTAGTGATGATGTCCGTGAACAGGTACAATTTGTTGTGTATTAGGTGTTATTTTTTTGTGTTATTCATAAATTTCGCTATTTTGTAAATGAATTAGACGATACATTATATGTTGTGCAGGCGGTGTGGGCCTTGGGAAATGTGGCTGGTGATTCCCCAAGATGCCGGGATCTTGTGCTTTCCAATGGAGCATTATTTCCACTTCTGCAACAGCTGAATGAGCATGCTAAACTCTCCATGTTAAGGAATGCCACATGGACTCTATCGAATTTTTGCAGAGGGAAGCCACAACCAGTCTTTGAGCAGGTTTGTCTGCGTGCTGCATGAATCGTCGTTTGTGCTGCCCAGATGCATTTCGTGTTTGTATTAAGTGCTGTTATGAAATTTTGACATGCAGGTTAAGCCTGCACTTCCAGCCCTTGAGCGGCTAATTAATTCAAATGACGAGGAAGTGCTCACAGATGCATGCTGGGCACTATCTTATTTGTCTGATGGTACCAATGACAAAATTCAAGCTGTACTCGAGTCTGGTGTCTGCCCTCGACTTGTTGAACTTCTACTGTATGAATATAGTAACAATGTAACATTATCTTTTAATTGCTATTTTTTTCCTTTGTTTCAAAATGCTTATATTTTGAATCCTTCTATATCAGCCATCCTTCACCATCTGTGCTTATTCCGGCCCTTCGTACTGTTGGTAATATAGTGACAGGTGATGATGTGCAGACACAGGTATGCTCAAGTATCATATGTGTTTTTGTCATTCTCTTCCTGGTTTGTTATGATAAATCATTATACTATTGCTGACTTGATAATTGGTGCAACATAGAAACTCAGATGAAACATGGACATGGCTTTGCAATTTAAATATGTTTGTCTACTCTATAATTTATTTTAGGCTGGAATAAATGTTTTGTGTGAAAACTAATTGGTTGTCAAATTTATGTGTTTCATCAATTAAATGATTTAAAATCTATGGAATGAATATATTTCTGTCTACTCTATGATACCCTTGTGCTGGCTTAGTGTTGCACGCAGAAATTACGGGGGTTTCATAATTATTGTGTTCACATTTTTTAAAACAATGTCACACATAAAATGACTGGTGGAGAGGAACTTTCTATGCGCTGTCACAATCTTGATTATATGCCAAAGATTAAAGATGTCATTTTCTGCAATTACATGTTTGATGTGTACCATGTGACAGCATACTGTCACTTGAGAATGAGGAGAGTTGGAAGACAAGGAGTCAGGAGGGTGAGGATGAAAAATGGAAGTGGTGGATGGAAAGAATACAATGAGGAGGAAGAGGGGAGGTGGCGGAGAATTAGACAAAAGGGCGGGTGAGAAGCATAGAAGGGTGTGCTCAACAATGTCAAGACATGCTATAACTTAGCCAGCTGCTATTGCTCTTGCTTACCATTCTCTGGGGCTATTAGGTGTATGTCTGTGTGTGCATAAAGAGAGAATGGGGGAGGAGCTTGGGAAGCAGAGGACCTTATGTTTATCCCTTTTCTAGGAGACTCTTGTGTAAATTTGATAAGTTCATGTGTTATGGTTTCTATAAAATAATGTGTTACATTTTAGAATCTCAAGATTCTTGATGAAGTATTTTAGAAATTTGATGTTTTTGGCATATATATGAATATTTCCTTTTATTTTCTCAAGGTTTTTAGTTTCTTTTTGTTAATGAAATGTATTTTTTTCTATCCGTATCTGCATTCCTGTTCTCACGTGGCAAATGAGTTCATAATTATAAGATCTCGATCTTGCAAACCACAAGCCTATCAATTGGAAAATTTACAGTGATAAACAGTTTTTATGCGATTCTTGGGTACTTATATTCTTACATTTTCGATCCTTATGTTTCATCGAGTTTTCCCATTCTCTTTTCCTCAATGCTCTGGTGCACTGATCCCTGAATGTGATATTTGGCTAGATTGTTATGTATTCATGCTACTTGTATTCTGAAGCTAGTTCATATATTTTCTTTCCATGCTCTTTTTTTTCTCATTAAAATGTTGTTTTCTACAGTATGTTATCAATCACCAAGCCCTTCCTTGTCTTCTGAACCTCTTGACTCACAATCACAAGAAAAGTATCAAGAAGGAAGCTTGTTGGACCATATCGAACATCACAGCTGGAAACAAGGAGCAGATACAGGTGTGTTTGATGGAAACATATATAAAAAAGTACATTAAGAGTTTTTGCATATTAGATGCTCAAATCATCCATTTACAAGCAAGTTGTCTAAATCTTATTGTTTATATAAAAATTCATATATTTTTTTTTATTTGTGTACATTAGTTCCTCTACCGGTTTTCCTTGACTACTATCAATTTAAGATGATCAACCTATATGAACAAAACCATTTTACTCCTGTTTCTAACTTAAATTTGTTTGATTAATATTTTTTGCATAGAAAGAAACTAAACTTTGCCTAATAAATGAGAATATCCAACACTGTCTGCATCTGGGTGAACCAAACGAGTACGGCCAACTCATTTATTATGATCAGGCAAAGGGGACCATGTGGGATGAAAGTTTGTTCAAGATGATAAGGGCATTAAGGGCAATATATGATTGTTTTACATGGCAAGATGATCAAGAGAATTATTTTAGGAGTTGAATAATCGTATGGTATGCACCAATATTGTTAGTGAAATATATTACAAATAGTTTGTCAAGCTTAACCTGAAATATTGTTAGTGAAATATATGCTATGTCGTTTGTAATCTCTGGTTGCCTCGGTATCCACCTTAAACCTCTCCTCGTTTTTGAATAACAGATGTGGCACCATCTAAATCGTATGAAAATAAGACATACGAGGGACTTTGTGCAAAATCAAGAGATTTGAGGGACTAACTAATGTACAAAACATGGCACCAATTGAATTAAATCCTATGAAAATATCCTATATCTAGAGATTTAGATTTGATATTTGACTCTAACCAACTAACTAATGTACAAAACATGGCACCAATTGAATTAAATCCTATGAAAATATCCTACATCTAGAGATTTAGATTCGATATTTGACTCTAACCAACTCTTGTAATTCAATTGATTGCAGGCTGTAATAGCTGCTGGTATTATCAGTCCACTAGTGCATCTGCTGCAAACGGCAGAATTTGATATCAAGAAAGAGGCAGCATGGGCCATCTCGAATGCTACTTCTGGTGGCAATCATGATCAGATTAAGTACGTCGATTGATAGCTTGTCCGTTTGAATGTTGTTGCATTTGATTTTGTGGAAGGCCCTCCCACTTTCTATCTCTTGGGTTATAACTCGTCTCTGTGTGGTTGGTTTGTGCAGGTTTTTAGTGAGCCAAGGCTGTATCAAACCATTGTGTGATCTCCTTGTCTGCCCAGACCCAAGGATTGTAACTGTTTGCTTGGAAGGGCTTGAAAATATATTGAAGGTGGGCGAAGCTGAGAAGAACCAAGGTACCACTGGAAGTGTGAATATCTATTCTCAGATGATTGATGAAGCCGAGGGCTTGGAGAAGATTGAGAATCTCCAGAGCCATGATAATACTGAGATCTACGAGAAAGCTGTGAAGATCCTCGAAACATTTTGGTTGGAGGAGGAAGATGATGCAATGCCTACAGGTGATGCTGCTGAAACCGGATTCCATTTTGGGAACAATGGCCAGAGCACAGCTCCATCCGGTGGATTCAACTTCAGCTGAACTTTGGTAGGGACACGATGCCATGCTTTTTGCCGTACTGCTACTACTTCTCGAAGGAAGATGATAAATTATTATGCTGACTTTCTTGTGCCTAGAATGCAGGGTCTGTTTCTCCTGGGACAAGAGCAAGTATAATGAAGGATGATAATAACTGGAAATCGTTGCAGTTCAAAGTCAGTGGGGGGTGGGGGCGGAGAGTTGTGTCGCTGGTTTGGATCATGTCAGTTGAGAGTCGTCAGGTGTCGGTCAAGGTGGTCCAATAAAAAAGAAGGGTTTTATGGAAGACTCCATGTGTGATGACACACTTTGGCCTCGCTGAGTGCATGCTGTCAGCTTATTATGAATGAGAGTACATACAGGTAAGTGAATTGGGGCTCGATTAGGATCGAGGAGTAGTCGTGTGTGATACTTCATCACAGGTGATGCAAGTGCAGGATACCAACTTTTTTTGGCCCTCCTGTAATAAGTAAGCATGAGCTTTTTCTAGGGTTCAAGTGAGGTTTTCTTTACAGGTCCAAACCTCTATTTTGTGGCCTTCACCAAATCAGTACAGTGTGTGTAGGGTTGTCATGTAAGTCTTCCTCTACTTTCAAAAAGGAAATGTGATGTCTTGTTTTGTGTCATTATATCTTTGGTAATCGAGACAGGTTTTTCGTTGCTTGTATACTTATAGCATATATTTTTATGAAATATTATGTTATTCTAACTCAGTTTTCTTTTGTCCTCTCCTCCCACATTTTTGTTCCAGCATTAGCCATAAATAGCATGATTACTGTCTGTGTCAAGTATGAGTAGATTTCTTTGAGCCTTAATTTTCTCGTTATCATTCAAAATTTCGGATCTCCATTTCTGTCGTCTCTTTCGTCGTTCGTTCTGGTCTCTCTTATTTTTTTCACTAATTTATATTCTTTAATACATTTTCTAAATTTTGTGTTTCTAGTATTGAACAAAATATATGAATGATTAATTATTTCATGCCTTGACTAGTTTTCTAAGACATATATATATATATATATATATATATATATATATATATATATATATATATATATATATATATATATATATCAACACAAAACATGGGGTTATTAACTTAGAAAATGAAGAGGCAAATCCTTCATCGTAGTAAAAAACTAACGAAAAGAAAGAGAAATAGACTACAATTAGAAATACTACTGCATTGTATGTGTATCACCTTCTCCTTCTTCTTCAAACCCACGCGGGGCGCTCGAAGCTCTCTCTCACCAACCGGCACTCGGAGGAGCACATCCATCACAGAGCGCCGGGGTGGCCTCACCGGCCGTGGGCGAGGTCCTTGAACCAGTGGAGTCCCTTGCGGAGGGACTTCCTCACCTTGCTCTCCACGGCGTACGCCTTGTACCCCGCCACCCTCCGCCGCCGCCTCGCCTCTGGGTGGCTCGACCACCACGTCACCTCCGACGACAACGAGGAAGAGGATTTGGCCGCATCGGTCCCCGGCCTAGGCATCGGCGGCGGCCGGCAGGCAGCAGGCACTACCTCGGACCCCACCGGCGCGCCGCGGGCTCGGTTCCCCATCCGGTGGCCGCGGTCGAAGTCGCGCGTCGGGGACGACAGAAGGTTAGAGTTCGATAAATGCTTCGCGTCCTTCACGTTGGATCTCTGTTTGCTTGGCGTGGTTTTTATACATGATGGTGAGAGGAGAAGGAAGGCGGAGCGGCGGAGGAGCGGACTCGAGCTGGCAAATAATTAGCCACAAACGGTGAATGGTAGTCATCTTTTTACTATATCAAGAAAACAATAAACATTAATTGATTAAGACAGATTTGTCCTCTCCTTATATTTATATATATATATATATACATCCCAATTTTGGCATTCGGGTCAGTTTCTGGAGTTTGGCGGTCCGGTTCGACGCCGGCCGGACCGACGCAAAACCCTAACCCCTCCGTAAGACAGATTTGGCCTCTCCTTCCGCTCAAAATTTCACGATGACACCTCCGAATTATTCACATGATGACATCAATGAGATTGGCTCGAAGGTAGGGGTATAATAGTCAAATGGCAGAGCAATATAAGTTGCCCTACGAAGACCGCCTCTAGTTTCTTCCTCTCCAAGCTGCATTCCCCGCCTCGCGTCGCGTCGCGTCGTCCCCTCTTCCTTGTGCCAGCCAACACGTGACGCTTCCAGAACCCTAGAATTGATCGGTGCGGCCCTTCGTCTCGAATCCATGGGTTCTAGGGTTCTCTCTCGGGCTTCGAGGGGTGGCATCGCCCGTCTCTTCGTCTCGGCTTCTTCGCGCAGGGAGCCGCTGGTTGGTGGCTTCCATTCCCTGGGGGAACCCGCTGCAAGTTCCGTTATAAAGGTGAGCGTCGTTGATTCTTCGTAGCTTATTGTTCCTGATTGCTGCTCCGACGCTGATAAATATTTGAATCTTTACATATCGTGTCATAGATTAGTCTTTTTCTTGCTTTATGGCTCAGATATCGAGCCCTAACAATTTTTTTTTTAGTTTCTTTATGGTTTGGTGATGGATGCTTTAGTAATCTTCTAAGTTGGTGCTTGTTTTAGTGTCTAGTTGGAGGTTTTTATAGAAGTGTTGGATATTTTTGGAGGTTTGTTTGGTTCGTGATTCCAATGCCATGTTACCTTTGAGGTTTCACTAAACATCTAATTAAAGGAAGTATCATGTTAGGTAGAAGAAATTTCCATTGAAGTTGTTTCTTAGGTATCAAAGACATCAAGAATGCCAAAGAGGGCAGTCCAATGGTAATATTGTTCCTTTACGACTTGAGAGACCAGGATTCGAGTTATGAAAATAATCCCTTTTAATATTTAGAGGTAAGACCACGTACATTGACCCTTCCTATGTCCCATATTAGCGGGAGTCTTGTGCACCGGATACGTCTTTTCTTTACATCAAGAAAGCCAAGTCCGATGAAAAAGCTACTTATTAACTGCTAGTTTTGTTGGGTTGATGACTAATTAATGGCTCCATAATGTGCTCTTTAAAGAAAAAGAAAGGATCATCATCGGTAGATCGTGTTGGTTTAATGCCTAATTCTTATTTGATCGAGTAGGTTAGTTTGTCACACAATCAAGGAAACTTAGCCTTAAGGCTGCCTATTTGGGAAATTTGCATTACGCTTTGCTTAGAGAATCATTGACGATCAAATTGAGAGGAATAATATCTCTTTTAAGCATTTACGATATTGTTTATTGTAGTAGATGCTAAATTGTATTGAGCCCTTGGTGTCTACAATTTGGGTCAAGACATTTGACACACAGAGTAAGCCTTTTGTTCTTTTAGAGGTTGAATTGGTCATATATATGTTTTTTTAAACAAATTACTGGTGCTACAATATGAGCAAAGGAAAGTCTTATGCATCTTAGATTGTTAATCCTTTGGACTTTGTAGCTAATGGTTTAACATCCCCAAATGTAATTCCACATGGATAAAGACATTTTGGGCCATTTGGTTCTTGGTCTATCAAGTGAGGGACAACATAGTGAATCAGATCGTGACAAGTTTTATCAAAGCAGACTTGGTAATACCCAAGTAGAAAAGGACAATCTGTGAGTAGGACTAAAAGGACGGCATGAAGCCACGATTGGATTTTATCTCACATATACCATGCCATGATTTTATTCTGAATTATGTTAGGCCTTGACGAGGATGTCATGGAGGAGATGGTAGCACTCTCAAAGTTTTGTTTAACATTAAAAGCGGAGAAGACTTGAATTCTCTTATGAAGTATTTGATGAGTTTACGACTGTTAACTTGGCCTAAGCATTTTGAGTGACATGGTTTTAGATCTATCAAGTCAATATAGTTATCCCCTCGAGTTAGGTTTTGACTGTAATCATCAATAATTTACTTCTTTAATGTAAATTAATTACTATAAATAATATATTACTTCATTATTAACTTTCATGTTTATTTACTATAGTTAAGGAAATGATTAACTTGATTTTCTTAATCATGTAAACAAGTTAGGAATTCTTCTAATCAATTAAATTATTAATCGATTTATTTCCTAATGAGTGATGTGATTTTTAGGAAGCAAAAAGTTTACATTCTATTTTCGTATGTAAACCATAGGAAATGAATATTATATTTATCTCTTTGTATGTGAAAACAAAATAAATATAAAATAAAAATAAAAATTAAATTATTACTTACCTTTTGGGATATCTCATCTTATCCTATATAAAGAGGGCTCCACCTCCTACATTCCTCATCGAGCTTGACAATGGGAGGATTGAGGAGAGGTCTTCCCGAGGAGATGATCCCGAGGAAAGGATAGCCGAGGAGAGGTAAGATGTATAATAATGTTAAATATTGATATTAGGATTGCTATTATTATATGATGTATAATAATGTTTTAATTTTAAAAATTTTATGATTAATAAATAATGATAATTGATTTGTGGTGTTAGAGTGATTATTTGATTTATATTAGTTTCTTAAGCTTAAGTGAATTTTAAGATTGATCTAAGTATTAAAATTCTTATTTTTAGATTAATAGTTCTGATTTCGGTAATTATATATATTTATGTTTCTAGAATCATGTTTGTATTTCTATGATTTAATTAGTTTTACATTTACGATTATGAATTTAAATTTTTTATTTTATAGATTTGAGTTATTCTTTAATAATTTAAAATATTGAAATCTAATTTAATAAGATAAGTCGAATTGAGGTCTGACTTGAGTCAGGTCGACCCAACCCATGTGATCAGGTATAGCTTAGCCCATGTGACTAGGCATGACCCAATCCATGTGATATGGCCAGACATGACCTACCCAAGTGGCCAGGTAGGAGCCAGCCCATATGGCAAGGTACAACTTGATCCATGTGGTAAGGTACGATCCAACCCATATTGTCAGGTACTACCCAGCCCGTGCGGCTAAGTATGACCCAACCCATGTGGTCAGGTAGCAGCTAGCCTATGTGGCAAGGACGATCTAACCCATGTGCCAAGGACGATCTAGCTCATTGGGCAAGGTGCGACCTAATCTGTGTGGTTAGACACCACCTCAACTCATGTGTGTAAACATGACCTAACCCGTGAGCCAAGCATGGCCTAATTCAGTGGTAAGACTCAGCCTAACTTTTGAGTAAGGCTTAACCTAGTCCGTGAAGTTAAGCCTGCTCGACTATGAAATTGATGCTAGATACGTTGTCGCTCCTCTATCTAGCATATTGCAACCTATTACTTGGGACAAGCACGTGCGACACACGTGACCCGTCCAAGACTCAGGTGGGTTGGTTCGGTTTGGGCTAGTACTATATGACATACTTTGATTTCTCTCTATTTATTGGTTTGAGCTCGTTAATTGATTGAACCATATAGGTTGATCTGTTCAAGTCGGTTTATAGTGATTCCAAAGCAACTTTACGAGTTCAAACCTACTTGACCTAATCGAGATCAATCAAATCTAAATTAAATCAGTCTAGGGTGATTCTAGACAGGTTCTACAAGGATTTGAGATTGATTCTGTTGGGTCATAATTGAATTGAGCTTGGTTTAAGTCAATTGAGCTATTCCAATTAGGGTTGTAGTTGATTGAGGATTATTAAGAGATTGATATTTCATGTCTTTATGATTTGATGAACTTAAAAGTTTTATTTAACGATATCATTTATTAATAATGATTGGTTTTCTATTTTATTTAAGTTTATGATATTGATATAGTTGTTACCATGTAGTATATGTGACTATGCTAGTAATCTACATTGGAAGTGCAACCTGTGAAAGGAGCTGCGGGCTCATCACAGTGTGGAACCACCAATGAACATAGTTTAACATATCATCCTTCAAACATGGTCTTTTATAATATTTAATCATCCTATTTATTGGATGCATGCATAAATGAATGGATGAATGTAAATCAATGATCATAGATGTTTATGGATCTTTACCGAGGGCAGATATAGCGATTCCCTTCGGTGATTAACGGATCGTCAGACGTGAGGATTAGACGGTTCCTCCATCCACTATTGGGAGGAACGTATCCCCTCTTAGGTGGATGAGAGATACTATTCCATCCGCTGTTGGGAGTGATATGGATTATCTCCATTCGCTTTTGAGAGAAATTCATCTCGTGGAGTATGGCTCTCCATACGTTGTTGGGAGAGTGCACCATTGGGTGTGATGCACGCCTTTATTATTTGATTATTATGTATGTGTTGCATATGGCTAATGCATGATTTTGTTTAGTACGTAATAAATTATCATTGTTTTCTGATGCATAAGTTTTATGATGAATCAATATATTATCATTTCTTATTAAATTATTAATGTTTATATTTGAATATTTAAGATTATTTTTGTGATTTTTTTCGTGGTTTCTACCAACATGTGTGGTTGCTTATATGTTTTTATCTTATATTTATTTTCAGAGTAATATACTACTTTGCAATAGATCTGAAGCTTGGGTGAAATAGACTTGTGACCCTACCAGGAAGTTTATTATTGTAAAAACAAAGACTTGAATTTAGGAAAGAAAAAAAAAAGAAATGAGTGTATCTTGTAAATTATGAATAATAAAAATAGTGATTTAATATTTATATATAAATTCGGGATGTGACAGTCACAAATGGGATTTTACAGAGCTGGTCGATGTGCAGATTAAATTTTTACAGTTTCTTATATGTTCTTGAATCTTGCTTCTCTCCTAAAATATTTTTACATATATGTACTTGTAATTTATTAGTTCAAGTAGTGACTGGAGGCAGAGTTGCTACTGGAACTGCAATGGTCTGTACTGTCTTACTTGGTTCCTTGGTCGACGCAGACCTGAATTTGTTGGTCTAAGATTCAGTCATTGTCTCTGCATCACTAACACCTCACTATTTTATAATTGGAGCAAGCAAAAAATATTGACAACACGATTTATGAATGTAGGGGTATTGGATATCTGTTGTCACATAATGTTTAAACTTACTGCAACAAACATGTGGTGTATTTTCCCGTTCTTCTAGATAAAGTAACTTGTCCTGCTGAAAGCTACAGTAATATGTCTCCCTCTTGATCTCAATGGTTATGTTGATGCCAATAGAATGGAAGTTGTCATCTTTTAGACTTTCTTTATATATTATTGATAACTTGCAAATATAACAATTGTATCTTGCTTATGCATTTTCCCTATTCCAATATGTTCCTTTTCAGTGGAGTCAGTTGTTGAGGCGATCAATTTTCACAAATGCTACACTCCAAAGATTTGGGTACTCGGCATCTGCATCTCCTCAGCCAAATCAATCAGTGGATCATGACAACGATTCAGAGAATACTTCAGAAGTTGGAAATGGAACCAATGCTGATGAATTTTCTGGTATTTTTTTCTTCTCAAAAACAGGAAGATGAAACATCTCTTGGTTCGGGATTTAGAGATTCTGTGACCCACTTTTGGTAGAAAGAGGAGGATAAGTACTAAATGAACTGCTTTTTCTGATTCAGATGAAAAACCCAAACTTTCATTCGATGAACTCGTTAAGCTTGTAGCAGAAAAGGAAGAATTACTGAAGTTGAAGCACAAAGAAATTGAGAAAATGCAAGATAAAGTTCTACGCAGCTATGCTGAAATGGAGAATGTCATGGACCGAACAAAACGTGAGGCAGAAAACTCAAAGAAATTTGCCATTCAGGTCTATCCTGTTATTCATTTCACCATCATAGAATACATAGCTTAATAATATATTTGACGTGCTTTTTCCGGTAGATCTTTTATCTGACCTTATTTGGTTTGCATTAAATTACTTAGAACTTTGCTAAGAGCCTTTTGGACGTTGCTGACAATCTGGGAAGGGCTTCATCTGTTGTCAAGGAAAGTTTCTCCAAAATTGATGCTTCCAAAGACACTGTTGGAGCTGTGCCGCTACTTAAAACTTTACTTGAGGGTGTTGAAATGACAGAAAAACAGCTTTCGGAAGTACGTGACACTCCCCTTCTTAGTCAATGACACCGTTCTTTGTTCATCCATTTTATTTAATATGGCTTCTGGAGGTATAAACCACAAACCAAATTTAACCTTTTGATCTTACTTGGTCAGAGTTTGGAAATCATTTAACTTCGCATGTCAGTGACATACAAAATTCCATATAAGTTTGTCATATTAGATGTTGCACTCTGTTCCTGACTCACTAGTGAATCGATCATCATCATTATAAATATATAATGAAACATATATTTTTAGGTAATCCTGCCCGAACATGGAGTAAACACATATACAATGACTGAACTGAACTGATGTGACCCATGTGGAATTGAATGCCTAGAATTTGATATTGAAAGGTGCATGTGTCTAGGAACAGTTTTCCTTCCATGCAAAGTGGAGATGCAAGATTCAAATAATCGCTTGAGATGAAGTGTGTCTTTTGATTCCACATAAGGGAGCATGCATCGTTCTTGTGAATTAGTATTCTCTACATTCTTTATACTGTACATACTAAATATCATGGTTGCTATATTTGCTGTAGCAATAGTTTTTGTTCATCGAATATTGACCAGATAAAGTGATCTCAGTTTATCACATCCATTGTATGAAATTAAACATTGGGTTCCTCAAAAGCTTGTCATTCTCCTGTTTCCAGGTATTTAGAAAGTTTGGAGTGGAGAAATTTGATCCAATGAATGAGCAGTTTGATCCACACAGACATCTTGCAGTTTTCCAAATACCAGATGCTTCAAAACCACCCGCCACTGTTGCAGCTGTTTTGAAGGTATACGTCTGATATGTTTAGTGTTGTTGTTGTTTAACATGGTGTGTAATTTTATTGAATTCATACGTTCACGCTCGTGGTTTCAGTCGGGTTATATGCTACACGATCGCGTGATTCGCCCAGCCGAAGTTGGTGTAACTCAAGCTCTTACTAATGAGGCAGCTGAAGGTTCCAACGAGCAAGCCTAGTGGTCATGCTATGTGTGTTCTTCGCCTGCGGTTTATGTAACTTGAGCTCTGAATAATGAGAAAGACTTAAATATGTCGCAGTTAGTTGAGCAGTCTGTGATTTTGATGTTGTACAATCCTCTGAGCCATAGGTTTAATTTGATTACTCACCAGAATCAGTGATCTGATTTTTGTCTATGGAAATTTATAGTGCATTTTCTTTTCTCCGGAACCCTAGAGTTTAGGCTGCTCTGGTTTATCCTGTGGAAAAGTTATTTTAATGTTGCATTAATGTTTGAGTTGCATTATGTCTTCCTAATAAGCATCAGTACTTTGGGTTGCATTTAGTGTTTTCCCTAATAACCTGAAATTATACCTATGTATGTGTATTTTAATGGATATGGTTTGCAGTTTCAGCGTGACTATCGTTGAAGTAAACATTAAAAAGATGTAGTCGACGTTTACCTGTGCATTTGATGTCGGTCGTTTCATTTCAGATGACAGATCTCCCAACTGCAAATTTAAAAAGCCAATTATTAGGCCACGACTTGCCCACACACTATATATTAGGAACAAACAAAGTCATCTCAGCTGCTGTATCTATACTAAGAGTGTAAAGAACTCAAAAGGTTAACAAAACAGATCCTTCCATTTATTTCTAATCAAGGTCACACACACACACAATGCAATAGTCATGGATAGCATAGGTTTCTAAACCATCATAACGTATATTAGGACATGCAACTCATGCTTTCATCTTCATGAACCTTACCACCACAAAATAGTAGAGCATGGGCATACCAGCAACCTAACAATTCGAATAATCCGTGCACATTGGCTTTGTTTATAATTGAATCTTCCCGGTCAAGTACCAGGAGTGCATGGCAAGGCTGCCGAATGCGATGATGTTGGCGAGTGAAGACAAGCCATGAATCATTCCAAATTTCTTGTTCATAGCTGCGAGTTGCACATTTGTTTTTGCCACTTCCATATTTTTCGACCATCCAATTTCTTCACCAATGCTTAGATCTCTCTCAATTTTGTGCCGCTTTTTCATCATCTGCTCAACACAGAAAAGATACGTAGATCACTTACTAATATAAACTATGAAGACAATAATTTCCCCTTATCAGTCATATGAGATTTCACAACCCTAACATCATGTGATCTTTATATTCATCAAGAGCACTAATCTTGAACATAAACCCTAATCCCAACTTGTTGGCACCAGATTTTGGAGTTTTGTGGACCACGACACGATAATGAAGCCCATACTATCAAAAGATAGAAAAGTCTAGAATTTATATTATAGTAATAAGATTTATTACTTGCAATTCATCTCCAGGATTAACTGCAGTGTGTTGTACTGGTCATTTGACATAATTAGCTGCAGAGTTTTTTGCATAAACTACACTTTGGGGGGATCCAAGTGTGATATGGCCTTCCAGTACAGAAGTGGCATACATATACAAGTGGCTACTATGTTCTCAGCATAGTTTAGTGATGATAGAGAACATTCACCTGCCCCTCTTAGATTGTAAATAAGACATAGTTTAGGTCTTCTTTTTTTTTTTTTCACCTAAAGCATCTTTAAGTGGAAGGATAATTACAACACTATTTTGTAATAATTCACCAAACAAATACAACTCCCTCTATTCACTTTAGTAGTGGTGAAAATAAGAGCTAAGGATTTGTCTCTCCAAGCTAGATTTTTTTTAAACAATAATAATAATCGAGGTGATTTGACGATGTAAAATATCGGACTTATTTAATAAACTTAATGCTTGTAGTTTCTCACAGTGTCAAACAGTAAACAAGTTATACAAGCATAGGTATGAGCATGAAGAAACCCTTTCTCTCCTCACCCAAACATGCTTTGACAATGCAATTACTGTTTTCAATCAATCCTTCAGCCTCTATGCCATTGCTAAACTCCTTGCTTAACTAAACCAATTCTAAACAAATACCAAACCCCACCAATACTTTTCAATCACAAGAAAGAATCTCAACAATATTATCAGGAGAGTTAGCATCATCTAAACATAACCCACATGAATACCATGACGATAATATTTCATCATGTAACTGTAAAAGCACAAGTATAAATTCATGGAAGAAAAAAGAAGTTGAGTAAAGAGGCAATGAGTTAAAGAACCCACCTTTTGAGGTTAGCTATATGAATCTTTCTCCACCATTGAATTCTTTCTTAACAATTAGCAATATAGACAACCAAATAGAATAACTATCAATTATTTCATACTTTTTAGTAAGGAATACAGTAATAATGTTAATCTAAATCTGAGAGCAAAAAAAAAAAAAAAAAAGGCATACCTTAAACAGCAGACCCAAAATTCCAAACCAGCTTGGCAATGGGGAGAAACAACAAATGGATTCAAGTAAGAATAAGTGTCAAGACATTGCGGACTAAATGAGTGAATTACCTCAATGGTCATCGGAGTGAAGACGATCAGATTGCAGAGGTCGAAGCCGAGCGCAGAAAGGAGGAAACCGAGCTGATACCTCTCGACGGATGAAGCCGACCTCCACGGATGGAGATAGGCGAACGCCGCCACCGAAACCGCCGCGCAAACAGACACCACCATGAAGTACGCTGGAAACATCTTGCTCTGAAGATTTCCGAACTGATGCCTCGGCAGATTTCTGCAAGACCAGACCGATTCCTACGCTTATTCCACGAAATCCAGTTCAATTTCCAAACCAGAAGAGACGAGAAGTAATAGCAATCTAACTCTTAGCCAATTACTTGAACATGATGATGCCGCCGATGAAGGTAACCCAGAGTGCGGCGCCCCAGGCGGTGGAGAAGGCGAGGAGGTGGCACAGCTTGACGGCGGTGATGGCGGCCGCGGGGGATTCCGGCCCCGAGCCGAGGACGTCCGGCGCGAAGACGACGCCGACCGCGAGGAACGCCACCGCCGTAAGGAAGCGGGTCGACCACGGCATCGGACCGCTTGGGGAGGAAGCGAGAGAGAGAAATCTAGGGTTGTTAGGATTCTAGCGGACGAGTCGGTAGGTCCGAGAGGCGAGGAGGGCGGAAGACGTTATGAAGCAGCCGCCCATAACCAATGGAGAACGGCCGATACGGTTAGGGGGTAGACGTGACGACCGAAATTACGATCGTGCCACAGAACTTACAGATGAAAACGTAGTGATTTTTTTTAAAAAAAATTTCACAAAAAATAAGTGACGAAGATTGAATTTAATAACCTTCACTTATAATGAATATGATTACGAACTCAGTAAATATAAATCATGTACATCATTATCATAATAATTTTCATTAATGTATAATCAATATTTTTTCCTACAAAATCACTATTGACGTCATATGAATGATTTGTCGTTAAGAATGACAAAGGAAAACCAAATAATTCTAAACCCTGAAACATTTGATAAAAGCTTGTGAAACAAAGCGGACAGTTTACTCATGGTTTACTCGGATCAAATAATTGAGGGAGACGGTGTTGGAATCAAGCTGCCAAAAGCACGTGACCACTTTTGCAACCAGAAACCACAGCAACTCAAAACCTCTCCATCTTGATTCCATGAGGTCACATTTAAAACATTTTAGGGAGAAGTAACAAGCATGAAGCAGTTGTTAATTCATTCATGTTTTACTCTATTGGATCAAGAACATGAACAACTACGCACATCTCTAAAAGTTCAGATTTGGTGACACAAATATAGATACTAGAGAAAGAAAACATGATTGATGTGTTCTCTCCAGGAGATGGTTTTCGAGAGAAATAAAATTGTCTATAAACTAAAGCTCAAGAAAGCTGTAAGCTGGGGCTGGCAGCTTCGTCTAAAGCTCATCCTGAAATCCAAGGAGAATATATTAGCACAGATAAGTAAGTATACAGCTGCAACGATTAGGGTTGAATGAAAAATTTTAAAAAAAAAAATCAAAGAAAAATCTTACATGAGAAGTCTCCTCCTTGTCTTCTTCTTCCTCCATGTCTGAATCAGACTTTGAATCAGCATCTTCTCCATCGTCGGCATCTTCTTCCTGTCCAGAAAATGGAAAGCAAAGTTAAATGATACATTGGAAAAGGAGGAACAAAAGATCTAAAAACCCCATTTAAGTATCGTTTAGGAGCTTACATCTACATCTGATTCGTCATTCTTGGTTCCCTGTCATAAGATAATCAACATAATTTCTTTAGAAAGATATTGTACAAAAAAAATTTAATAACCAAATGCAATAGCTAACTTAGCAGATAGAAAATGAGTTTCCAGTGAGATAGCAACATGTGAAAGCTAACTTAGCCAAGAACATCATCTAGAAAAGAGTTTCAATTGACTTGAGATCAATATAAACTGCTCAATATGCACATATTGTGGATAAAATGGGAAAAGCAAGCATATATATACTGAGGCATCAGTTTATATTGTGAAAAAGAGCACATATGAGAACACACACACACACATATATATATGTATAGTTTATTAGGTTATTAATGATTGAAACCAAATTAGTTTGTGGAAAGGAACAACAAAGAATTAGTTACAGACAAAATTACATCACAAAACATAATTGGTCCCTGCAGCAACAACTTATAACCTGAAGGTTAAATATACCTAACACAAATAACATAAGAAAACAAAATTAACTGTTTTGGAAATCTATATCAAGAAAATTATAGAAAGGCAATTTTTTCATCAATTAATTATATAAGCTGAGATTCTCATCAGTTCAATGAAATGCCAGCATACCTCTTCTTCCTTCTTTTTCTCAGCCTCATCAAATGCAGCCTTTTCGGCCTGCAAGAGCAAACAAACTGAATTTAGCAGTCACAATCCTATAACATCTCATCGACTAAAATTTTGAAAGACATACATCCTTAAGCTTGGCCCATGTTTCTTCAGCAAATTTCTTGGCATACTCAGGGTCATCACAAACCAAAATGTTGTCAAACAGAGACCCAGATTTCACCTGAAAAGCTTTCAAAAACTTAGTCATAAACTCGGAATATAAAAACTAGACCAAAGTGAGTCAAAGAATAGATCTACCTGCCATAGCTCAATGCCTACATATCTCAAATTCGGGTAAACATAGATGTATGGATCATCCTTGAAATCTGCAGGCAAAATGAAGTTGTAACGCCAACTGAATGATTAGGTAGAGAATAATCAAGTCCAGATAGTAAAAGATTGTATGCATCAAACCTGGATTGTCGATCATTGGTGCCTTCCACTTTCCTTTGTAATTAGGATTCTTGATTTTCTATGCAGAGACAAAAGCAAATACTCAAAATTTTTGCTCATGATCTAATGCAAGTCGCGCTAAGAAAAAGTATAGTCTAAAGACCTTCTGTTTCCAGGGTCCCTTGTATTCAGGGTTTGGAATGGTTGGGGATGTCCATTCACCATCTTCTTCATCATCCCAATCCTCTGGCTGTAAAAATGCATATAATAAAAATGCACTGGCAAGTAGTAATAGTACAAGAGCCAAAAATAAAACTTCTTAAAAGCACATAAAAAATGCACCTTTTTAGCATCAGGATCAGGAATCTCCTTGGGAATGTCATCATACCCCTTGATCAATAAGGTTAAGTCAGTTTAACATCATATCTAACAAAAAGCACAATGGTGGCATATCATGATTGGCATAGCTTGCATGCAACAAAAACAACAACTTTACATTGTCCTTACGTAAGATGAGATGACAACATGAATTGCCTATGCTTGCTAAATAGACAGACATCGTTTCTCGATTTGAAAAAAGTTAGGCACTTCAGAAGAAAAAAATCATACGTATGGAAAGGTTATAGAAATAACAAAAAGAAAAACTTAACAAAAGACAAACTTATGCTTCAATCATCAAGTTTTATAAAGAAAGGATATATACCAACTTTTCTGCAAGCTATTCAACAGCAAATCATGAAGCTATTCAACGGCTCCATTGAGCAACAAGCGAAAAACAAAATATACAACACATAATTATCTCCCATACAATAAAGAATTACAAAGAAACAAACTGTGGCACTATGCAGTATCATCATTACCCGAGGAAAATGAAATCACAATGAAAAAGATTCAACTGATGGTGAACTGAAATTACCTCTGGTTTCTTGTCCTCAGGGTCAGGGATATACTCCTTGTCATCCCAATCTTCAGGCTGTTAGACAGCACAATCAGATCGAATAGCTCTATTATGTAATCAAAGCACAAACTCCAAAATGGATAATGATTTGCTAATACAGGATGACTTACCTTCTTGGCATCAGGATCCTTAATTTGCTTTGGAGGAAGAATATCCCAGTCACTATATAAGCTACCAGTTTGCTTCTCGTTGTTATCAACCAGGATGCTGTATGTGGCATCAGGGCGAACAATGAAAGTGTAAACATGAGTTAACTGGTCAGTCTCACATGAAACTTCTTTCTTGATCAAGTGGTTCTTTCCGTCGCGTGAGAAGATAGCATGCACCTTTTTCGTACTGTACCCACAGATATCAGGCCCAAACATAACACTGCAATTTCAAAAAGGAGAGCATAAGTTGGACTACCTATAGGGGGGGTATATCTCCACCAAATTTCTATGAAGAGGCCACCAAAGAGGTACTGCATACCTATAGGGGGTATCTCCACCAAATTTCTTCTGATCAATTTCACCACTGAGCAGCTTAATGTAGCCACCTCCGCAGTCAAGTTTCTGTTCATGTTTAACTGAAAATTGCAGAACTAATGTCTTATCCTTGTTGCTAAACTCAGGAAACTCCGACGAAATGGCATAGAACCTGAAGTCCTCAGTAGTTTGGATTCCTGCAGCCAAAAAAAGTCATTAGCCGAATGCTTACTGCTGCAACAAAGGATTACGATTTTCTTCCAATAGAATTTAGCATTGCACAGTAAATCTGCAATAAGGATCATATAATGAACATTATTATATGCAGATAAATACCTTTGTCTTCAGAATCACCAGTCCATTTACCAGAGGTATGGTTCCAGTCGCCTGCCAAGTTTTCATCCTTCTTCCAATCGGATTTGATCCATCGATTCTCCCATCCATCTTTACATACAAAAGAAATTTTTAGAAATTAGCCAATCAAACACTGTGATCATCCTTCATTTTATCCCTTTGTGATCGTTGTCTGCTTATAAACATAAACCTATATTTTATTCCAAATCCTACTGTTCTACATAATACAAGTAAAGATAGCTAGCATTAATGATTCAAAAAAAATTGCCGCACTGCAATCTGACCGGTCACATGACATGACAAGAAAGATTTAATGCGAACACACATTTGGCGAACATTGTCAGAATGCTTCAAATTAACGACGATCATGACCTTCATGCAAAACTGGTATGTAAACAGTAAAATCTAACAGCACCATCTAAAACCCTTTCTATTACAAGATCGGGGAAAATGCTACAAATCAACAAAAAGAACCATTGCAGCATCAAAACCCAGGTGAAAGATACGACATTGAAAATAGTCAACGCAAAGGCTCCATCAACTCCGCTTCGAATGACGCGTCACAGTAATGCATCAATCAATCATAGGTAAACCCAACATTTAATTTAATGAACCAAAACATGTACGGGAAAAATGGTCGAAAATCCAAATGTGTTCTCGTTAACCGATCGATGCGAACCATTACAGATGGGAAACAGAGAAATAGAGAGATCGTGTCAAAGTAAGAGAACATACGACAAGAAATCAAAATGCAGGTAGTTATGGACTGTAGAAAGAGTAGACCAGAGCACAGATCTCAAGTGAGATCGGTGCATATACCTCCGAACCGCTCCTCAAAGTAGACCTCGGCTGAGGCGATGGATGCGACGGCGAGCAGCACCGCGAGGGCCAACGCGAGAGGAGCCCTCCTCCGGATCGCCATTTCGAACTCTCTCGCTCGTTCCTACGGTCTTCTAATCTTCAGATCGAGACGAGAGTGCAGAGGTTATACGATAAATAGAGGAAGAAAAATCGAGTCCAATAACTTGTCGGTATCCTTACCGCACCACTGCAGTTTACCAACTATGGTCTCCGGAAGGACGTCTAACCAATGGCGTGTCGCCACGCATGCAAATCGACGTGTTTGGGCTGCCACGGAGGACACAGAGAGTAGTTGGGCTGCTTCGTTTGGAACGATTTGAAAGCCGAGGACTAATGGGGAAAACGTGGGAACATATTTACATCGCTGCCATTAAAATTGTCCCTTATATGGCATTTGTGGGTGTCCTTTCGAGAGCAAAACTAAAATATACGATGAAAATGAAGGGTATTTTGGGCAGGATACAAATAAATTTGGAATGTGAGAGGATTTGAGATACGAATGTGTTTTGGAGGATTCATTGGAGATTGTGATGACTTTTAGAGATTCTGGAAAGTTCCATCGTGAGATCAAATCATGATCGCCGTTGCTTGCTTCCACGTTATCCATGCTTTGAGATGCACGCAGAATTTATTTTAATGTGATGTCTGTAAGATTCGTGCTTAATCGCACACGCGCAACTAATGCAATGTCTTGTTCGAGTAATTTTGAGTGTAAACAATAGGGTCATAAAACCAATTCGACCCCGACTGTTAAATATCGAACCAAATCAAATTATTCTTTTATTCGATTCAATTAAATTAAAATAATCTGAACTTGATTCGATTCCAACCGATTAACTAATCAAAAAAAAGTTCTTTTGAATCAAAATTATCTACATCCTTCAAAATCAAATTATTGATGAAACGATTCTATTTAGTTTTAGTGTAATTTAAATTTATTAACTGAATAAAGAAAATACCCGGAATTTGAATCGTTCACATCCTTTAAAATCGAATAAGTAATAAGCTAATTCGATTCAGCTTTGGTTTGGTTTTTCGATTCAATTTAAATATTCTTAGTATGTAATATAAGTTTTATTTTAAGAAAGCTAAAGATTTTATAATTTTAAATGACAAATAATATAAATTATCATTTATTTTTTATTACATAATAATTATGATTGAATGATTAAATTGTTTAACAAGACGCCAAAATTGACATGAATGCTGGTCGTTGGAATATGAATTGATTGATGGATTATTTAAATAGATTCAAGAAATATATATATTAGAGAGCTTTTCACTTACGATAAGTATCTGTTTCTTAACTAAACTAATCGACACCTTCAATATTCATATAGTATATTAAAAGATTAAAAAAAATGTGATTGCTTGCCAATTACATGTGCCATGTTTGGATATATATTACATATATTTAATTTTACAATTATATAACCAGCAATAATAACACAGGTTTCACCTAAACCAAAATTTTCTCCTTTTTTTTTTGGCTTTTCTCATTTTTTTAATTTCCCAATCAATATCCTTTTTATCAGCTGATAAAATACATTTATTTTCGATAAATTATAGTATTTTCAAATAGACTTATAATATATTTAAAAGTATTATAAGTTTATAAAAACTATATTGCAACCGATATAAATGATAAGGATAACCATGTCATAAGAAACACAAGTATGAAAAATAGATCAGATAGACTTTTGATTAATTGACAAATAAAACTGAAAGTGAGAGAAATAGAGAAAGAATTGGGTCGACTAATTGTAATTAGAAGTCGTAGAAAGTGACCGCGTCCTAAAGACGTAGCTAATTAGCTCACTTTCACGCTAAAAAATGTCCTGACAAAGCGACACGTGGCACCATTCATTGTGGTTGCACAAAACATCCACTAACCAATTCCTTGCACGCTTCATTTTTTTTAAGTTGAATCTATTTTACCTAATTATTAATATTAATAATCAAGGATTATAATATCGAGCGATACTTATCGATCCGCCAGTTGATCAATACGTAGACTAGATAATACTAACAATCTGAATTTCGACAACCATCAATTATTATTAAGCATTAACGATCGATTACAATCGTTGACGATTAATTTCGAATGATATCAACTGAGGGAGGAAGAAATAAGAAGAGCGAGAATAAATACATGAAATCTATGTTGCTCTTTGCCTACGCGATCCGTTGGATAAGAAACGAGACGAGATTATTTTTTTATTTTTTTAATTTATATTATATTATATATATAAATATATATATCGAACGATATATATATGTATAACATGCATATCGGGTAATGTATCGTATCAAATTGAACTCGATATATTAGATCGGTACGATAAAACTAAATAATAATTATATTAATGTGTTCTACAGGAAATTCTAATAGGAAAAAAAATACAACGAATTAGTATTTTGTATGATTCCGACATAGGACTTTACGATATTTCAAATCAATGTGTACTCTTAAAGTTCAAACTTCTGTTAATTGAACTCTTTAGACATCATCTTGAAGTCAGCAAATGGTCGTCTCCGTACTCCATCGATCCCAATCGTCAATGGCTCCTCATCCAGAAAGGATTAAAACTCCAGTTTTTTGTCCCCAATACGCTCCCTTATCCTCCTATAAGATAACCAATTTCACGAGGCAAAGCCAAGAATTTGCTGTCGTTCGATCGTCGCTGTAGCGGGGATCGATTCCTGTGGTGGAATCTTTGTTCTTGTTCTGGAGTCCGGGAAGCAAATCCCTGTTTGGGAATCCAATCTCGGTTCCTCCTTTGGTTCGCGGGCGTCCCGTCCCTGTTCCAAGATCTCTTCTTTTCGGTGGAGTTCCGCGTTCCGCAAGGCTTTATCGGCTCTCGTCCCCTGATTTGCACCGGCGGAGACTGTTCATGGTATCAAAGGTGTCAGATCGAATTCCATTAAAGGCCATGATCTGACCTTTATGAACGTCGCCGCTCGTCGCCACCGAGTCTGCTTCCTGCAATCCTTTTCCGTGGCGTTCCTCTACTGGTTTTATGTCTTCTCCTGAACCAAATTCTGATCTTGGTCGGCTCGGTTCGAGATAAAGGAGGCATCTTGGCAGCTGAATCGTCGCCGAAGCCGGTTCCTTTTTCGTCGAAGGAGATCGGTGGGATGTCGCCTGCGCGGAACCTCCAAGGTTCGTGGTCCGACGGAGACGCGAGCCTCACGGCAGAGGATAGGAAGCAGAGGCGGAAGCTGTCGAACCGGGAGTCGGCGAGGAGGTCGCGGATGAGGAAGCAGCGGCACCTCGAGGATCTGACGAACCAGGTGGACCAGCTCAGCACGGAGAAGGGGCGGATCGTGATGCAGGTGGAAGCGCTGACCCAGCACCAGCTGCGGCTAGAGACGGAGAACGGCATGCTGACGACTCAGGTGGCGGAGCTGACGGAGCGGCTGCGGTCTCTGACCTCGGTGCTCCGTCTCGTGGAGGAGCTCAGTGGGGTGGCCATGGACGTGCCGGAGATTCCGGACCCGCTTCTCAAGCCGTGGCAGCCTCCCGGCTCCGACTTGCCCATCATGGCCTCCGCCGCCGGCATGTTTCAGCGCTGAGCTTGTTACGTAGCTGTATCCGTTGCTTCTTCATATGTCATACGTTAAACGTGTCTCCGTTTGACTTCAGAACGTTGACATTCTTGACGTGTGTTGATAACATTTGTAACGAAAGCTTCAGCTGTAGCAGTTACGAAGTGGATCGCTGATTCATGTAACACTGACGGGGTGGGTTAATTTCATATTACCTCTATTTAATTCTTATATTTTAAAAAATTATAATAAAATCTTTATAATTTTCAAAAATAAAATAAATAATCTTATTTATTCTAACACCCTCAGTAGTTGTATTGATAAAAAAGATAACACATCATCTCACATGATCGATATAAAAATGATAGATAAAATATAATTTTAATATTTTTTATTTTTAATATTTTCGTCAATAAAATATAATTTAAATATTATATATATATATTTAGATTATCTTTTTACTGATCATTTTCCTATCGATCCAATACAGAAAATGTTAGAAATCCTAGTATAAATGTAAATTTTTAAATATAAAAATTATGATTATAATGGAATTCAAATATGATAGATCTCACTTCTCTGAGTACAACTCTGTTAGATCTCACTTCTCTGATTGGTTCTCTTTGTGATCTAAATTTTTTTTACACTAAGATCTTTTTAACCTCTCTGATTGACTCAATCTGAATTCTTACAACAGTCGGCATGATCTGTCATAAAAAAACACATCCCAAGCATCACTTTTTTTTTTTTTTGTCTGAAGGCACAAAACAAGATCAAGATGGAAAAAGATAGGAACGGCATAAGATCCCTTTACAATAAGCACAAAATGGAAATACCTTTTCATTTCATGAATAAGAGTGGTTACATCTACAGCTTCTTGACTCATTTGAATGAGAAGTTATATTACAATAAAGGTCGACACATCTGAGTCAGTCAGTGATTAAAAGGTCAAAAAAGAAAGACTTTACCATGGGTAGAACTACTTCTGCAGACTCATTTCCTACCTACAGGAGTTGGGAGAGAATATGATGGTCTTATGAGCTTTCTTGGATAGCTCTGTAACACTGCAGACTGCACAATGGAAGCTTGGTCTTGGAATCTCGGTACTTGTATGCATTTGTACATGATGGACCGGCACATTTCTCTCTTGGAGGAGGGTAACTGATCCAGACCAACCCGGTAAATGTTAGAAACAATCGGGCAAAAGAAAGTGTAAGGGCATCAGTTAGAAGCGGAAAGCGGATAACAAGATGAAAATTGAACATGTGACAAGCAAGCATCAACTGCCACCTACAAGAGATTTGCATGAGAGAATACAATTGCACCTGGATGGCTTAGAGCTGAATAAACTTGGAAGGTCTACATCATCAGCAAAAGTAACAATCGTGCCGGTTGGACCCGTCACCCAACGTACGGTGCTGGGTTGTAATGTTATAGATTTGGCAGCCTTTGCCTGCTCGATACAACATACTCGGTGAGGGAATTAAGGGGTTGAAAGACCTTCCAACAGATCTACAGCATCAACAAAAATGACATCAATACCTTTTCCTCGAGCTCTTTCTGCTTCTTTTCTTCCTTCTTGTCTTGTCCTAATATTTTCCTTATCGCCGCAGCCTATGCAAATTAAAACTTTAATTTACTAATTGAAAGGACTGCCAAACTAGATAACATATTAATTACTTATATACACAAACCTCAGATTCTCTAGTTTGCTTCTCCACTTGCATTTTCCGTCTCTGAGCAGCTTCCGCTTTCTTTGCTTGTATCTCAACTTCTGAGAGCTTCTCCTTTTGTTCTGACAATTACAAATTTTATTAAATTGCAATTAATTCTCTACAACAATGTGATCTAGAGTTTAGAGCTTTACTTCTCGAAGGTGCAGGGGGTAATCCGTTCGGGAACTCTACCAAACTCTCACCATTGCCAGCTTTTCCAGATTGAAGTGCCCGTTGACGGGTAGTAAGACATTCCGTTCTGACATCGGCAGCTAACTCAAGAGTTGCATTCTGTTTCTTTCTCTTGGCATCAGGTGCACCATCAGAACCAAGTTCTTCCTCTTCAACATAATCCACATCATATGATTCTCTTCCCTGTCTCAACTTCTTTCTCTTCTCCTTGCTTGATCGAGACAAAACATATTCATCATCTACTTCATATGCTGCATTTCTGCTTCTAGATATTTTGGATATGTTGGGCCGCTTGAAACCATTCTCACCACTATCAAGCTCAGCAACATGATCTGCAGCAACCTTAGAAGCCCTAAGTTTCTCAATGTGGCGAATGTCATAATCTCCCTCAACATCATCAAAAACCCGCCGCTTGGGTACCCTCTTGCTTTTACGTGTAGGCTCAGAAGAAGGTTCTGCTTTCTTTCCAGATAAGCCTGCTTGAACTGCTTTATTGCTAAAAGCCTCCTTTGTCCCATGAGGAAAGTTCAGCACACTAGAATCCATCCATGGATCTCCTTGAAAGTTATTCCCTTTTTCTATTGGAGAATGACCATAAAAAACAGTCTGCAACAAGAACAAAGAAATTAAATATTGCAATCTCTCCAATTTGTTCTTTATGTAAATAGGAAAGGAGAACAAATATACTCAAACCATGTTAATTATAATTTGCATAGAGGCTTTAAACATAAGAGCAACCAAAGTATAGTGATTTAACCCATCATGTCAAAGATACTTCTGAGCATCATAATTGTCAACGTGAAACCTCATGGTATCACAATCTTGTCTGATTAAGAATCATGAACTTGACGATAGATTAGTCAGAAAAAGAAATCCACCAAGAGATCACCATACATCTGAAAACATGATTTTTTTTTTTTACCTTGAAAACATGAATTAAAAGTTAAATTGTGGGCAAGGTCATAATTGGAACTACACATTTCACTTGGTACCATAGTATTGCATGTTCAACTTCATAGTACCTGTGAGTTAAGTTTTAGACGGCGCCGAGGGGCCTCTAGAAACTGTGGATGTTTTGCAAGAGAAGATTTATCACTGCTTGACTGCAGATCAGACTTTGCATGTATTGTGCGTGTGACTCCACCAACTTTGAGCTTCACCTTTCTCAGCTTGCTCTCAGATGTTATGTGATGAGCCTCTCCTAGATGATCCATACCATAGTCCTCCCCGCTCTTTCCCAGACCAGTATCCGGGGAACCTGATTGCATCACAATTGCTTCATTAAATTTGTGAGTGCTTTTCCACTTAGCTGGGGCAAGGAAACCCTCGCCGCAGTATTTTAAATCCAAAAGATGGCCACCTCTCGAGGTACCGCCACCAGAGTACCCACCTAATTCCTGAAGTGCCTTGTCATCTTTTGTGACCTTCCTTGAAGGTGCTAAATTGATAGCTAAACTTCTCAGAGAAGGACCATTGAGATAAACTTCTTTCCTTCGGAAGACGGTCACACTGCCTCCATCATCATCAGTTGAGAAATTTCTTGAATTGCTTAACGATGGAGCAGAGAGTAGAGGTGATATATTACAAGCGTCAAAAGTCAACTGGGCATTTGGCCGTGGACGCCGTGCACTTCTCCGCTTCTTCACCACAGTATCTAATCCAATGAACCTAGGACCGCTGAATCCCTCCATCAGAAAGAACGCACCTTAGAGGATTAAAGTATCTCACACTCCTTTCCTTCTTCCTATCTGGATGTCAGCAGTACATCAAAAAGCAAAGCTACATCAGTTGCTAAAACAATTAATGCATAAAAGAGTGGATTTGCAAGCGCTAAAGAAGTCATAAGAAGCCAAGCGATCCGCAAGCAACAAAATCGATAACCCACAACACCAATGAAAGGGATAATACCCAGAGGCACAAAAGAAAGGACATAAGCAGTGCTCGGAAGCTAAAATTACATGTTGATCAAGATCAAAACCAAGCATAAGCAAACCGATAGCGTGCACGACGATGGCATATTCATCGACAAACAGAAACAGGCGATGATACCGAGTCGATGAACCTTGTCGCCAAGACCATCAAACCCAGAGATCGAGCAATAGAACAACAGTTCGTGAAGCACATTGCGACACCAAATCGCCAAACACGAAGGGAAAGCGCCCGTACGCAAATTTCCCACAGGAACCGAAGGAAACCCCAGACAACACGAATCAAACCCAAGACGAACCATCGTTCGGTAAGCCGACCCACACACACGGAATACAACACAAGGACCTCGATCTATAGAAACAGAGAGAAAGAGAGTACCTTGCCTCCGAGGCGAAAGCAGAAACTCTAAATCCAAATCCGCCGCACCGGAGAGGAAGACGAGCAGGAGGGTACAATGAAGAAGCAGAGCGAGGATGGGAGCAAGAAGGGACGATTGTGGACCAGAGATAGGGTTAGGGTTGGGTTCTCCGAAATAGAGGAGACGGCGTTGGACGACGCCTTTGCCCGGGTTCCCCTCTTCCCCAAAACCCGGACTTTTGGGTCGATACAGGCATGATGCTGCTGCTGATGTGTTGTTTCCGCCATATATGCTGTCTTCTTTGCTCCGTCTCCCTATGGTAGAGTTTAGTGCTATGTTGGAGCTTGGGATTCCCTCTGAGCAAAAGCTCGTAGAGCAGGGTGACCTGGAAAGGACGAAGAGCTTCTTGTCGCATCACATGGAAGCACGAACGGTGGATTTGACGTGAGTAGATAGAAACGGGAAATCTCGGCCTTTCAATTTATAGATTACGGAAAAATAATATTCTTATATTTTTTGAATATTTTATTAAAAAACCTATAATGATATTATATTTTTACCGAATGAGTATTCATTTTTACCTGAGGATTTTTCTTTTTAAACTGAGCCGAAAGTATTCTCAGTCTTTTACTCAAATGATTTGATTACATATTTTTTTTAAAAAAAATATATTAGTCATCTTAGAATCATTGGACATGATTTGAAGAAGACCAGTATGACTTTTCTTATTTTTAAAATATTTTATGGTAATTAATTATTAAAATTAAGATTTTTTCATAACATCAATGATTAATTTATTCAATCAATATTAGGGGTTTCTGCGATAGATAACCATTATTTTAATTTTCAATTTTTATTGAGAAAAAAATATTTTTAATTGATTTGTTCCTTTAGCTTAACGTGGCCACCTACCCAGGCTTGTTGTCCTACGTGTCAACTGAGGACAGGTCCACATATTTAAGTAGAGCAGAAGACAGGTCTACGTGAACCGAATTGGAGTAGCGCAGGAGCCCACGTCACCCTGAAAATTTTTCAGGAAGGAGACAGGTGGTCTACGTCAAACAAATTGGAGCACGTCACCCTGACAATGTTCGGGGGGAAGCAGGTGGTCTACGTGAACCAAATTGGAGTAGCGGAGGAGCCCACGTCACCCTGAAAATTTTCAGGGCGGGAGACAGGTGATCTACATATACATCACATGAACGCAAACAGTGGAGAGAGAGAGAGAGAGAGAGAGAGAGAGAGAGAAGGAAGGAGAGTTTGACGATCAGTATCACGGATGTATGAGGCATTAGATCTGATGTTTGTGTAACGCAACATGTGGCGTTGAGGAGCCAGCCGAGTTCCTCGCTGGAACGAGGAAGCAAGAAACAAGAAGCCAGCAAGTTCGCCAGTTGATGAATGCAGAATGATCAGAAGAAAAGCTTCGTCTTGTTGGTTCAAACTCCGAGGTTTCCTACCAAGTCTCCGTATACAAGGAAGCGATAACCAGATTAATCGAGGAGGAGGAAGTAGGTTTGATGAGGTCGACATGTTCAGATCAAAGAAGAGAAGGCCAGGCAATTGCTAGCCAACTTGGTCAGTAGGTCGTCGACGGCCGCCATCGGTGAAGTTATGGAATCCTCCGCAAACGCGTCCTCGCACGTCGAGAAGTCGGAGATGAGGCCGCTGAGCATACTGTCCAGCGTGCCCTTGTCGTGAGACGCCATTGCGTCGGCGGCGGTGTCGAGGCTGTCGAGCACATCGTCGTACATGTCGCTGCACACCTGGAGACTGCTCGCCAACTTGGAGCTCGCCCCGGGGTGGTTGACGAGCGTGGACACTTGGGACTGCGCGATCTGCGCCCTCACCCGGCACGCCTTCATGTGCAGCTTCAGCATCACGGAGGCGTCGATGGGTCCGACGGGGAGCGGGAAAGACTGGATCGACGAGCGGCACAAGTCAGGGTAGTCGGTCTTGCTGCACAAAGCGCTGACGGCGTCGCGGAAGGGGAGCTGGCTGGACGGCGAGGAGTAGCCCGAGGGGGACGTGGAACCCAGAGAACTGGCTGGCGTCGGAGTAGGCTTCGTCGGCGGCGGGGACGAGATGGGCTGATAACTGACCGGCGGCGGCGGGGACGAGATGGGCTGATAACTGACTGGCGGCGGCGGGGACGAGGTGGGCGGCTGATAACTGACTGGCGTCGGCGGTGGCGGGGACGAGGAGGGCACATATTTGGCTGGCGAAACCGGCAACGGCGGTGGGGACGAGGAAGGCTGATAACTAACTGGCGTCGGCGACGGCGGCGACGGCGGCGACGGCGGCGGGGTGGACGATCCGTAACTTATGACGACGGACGGTGGCGCGGTTGTGGCATAATAGATCGATTTGGAGGGATCGCGAGGGACGCAGACAGCCGTCGCGGGAACGAGCACGCACGAAAAGACGGCGACGAGGAGGAGATGATGGGTTTCCGGCCTCATGGTGACGATGGCGAGATCGGAGGCCAGAAGGTGGCGGAGGAAGAACCGGAGAAGGGGTGGTATGGGATGTAAGGTGGTTGACAGCTTCCGAGGGATGGATGCCTTATTGCTTCCCATATAAATAGCGTTGGCCTGTGAATTGTAGCCGTAGGTTAAATAACGGAACCTTGATATGGACTCCTCCCTCCTTTCCTGCTCTTAATTAGGCTTTTCTCTGTTTGGATCAATGAATGGACAAGAAAAATTCACCAAATTATGAGCATCACAAGTAAGAATTTTAGGAACCAATTTTCCATAATTAAAGACTCCTATTTTTATACTTCCCGCTGTGAAATTAAAAAAATAGGAAGAAAAAAAAACAAAATGGATAGAGATGTGTGCTATGATTATGATTTTGGAATTAATGGAACTAACAGTTTCTATTATATGTTTTTTCATATAATATATCTAAAATAATATAAGAATATATATTTTTTATTTTATAGATTTGATCAAAATTATACTTTGAAAAGTGGATGTCTTGATTAATTTATATTTTATAAAAATGTTGATTATATACACAAGAATATAAATTTCTTTTATGATACTAAAGCATTGATCTTGTCATAGTTATAACTCTTCATCTATATACAATTAACTCAGAAAGACTGCTAGAGAAGGTAGAGGAAGCTAAATAAGGAATTGGTATTCCCTCCTTTGAAAGGTGGGTTTGCAAGACCAACTTGCTTTCAAGCAAAGGAAGAGCTTGAGGATGAGGATGACACAAAGGAGAAAAGAAAGCAAGATGACCAAAGCTGGAGAGGGAATTAGAAATAGGTAGAGAAGATAAAGAAGTTGTGCTGCATTAAAATTCTTCCTTTTAAAGGGGATAATATAAGGCATGAAGAAAGAGGATGGAAGTGAGGAGATAACCATTAGAAAACTTGAAAGAAGTCACACACCAACAAGAGAGTATAAAGTGGTGATCATGAATGTACAGCCACCACCAATAACAACAATGTTTAGCTTCCCAAGACTCATTGTATATTAATATATGCAGTCCTATTCTTGTTCTTGTAAAAAGAGATTGTTTATTACATAAGATTTTTCTTAATAAACAAAAACAGGAGCTCATAATAGGTTTAGGGAATCTTTTTAAGAAAACCCAAAACTATATTGCTCCTCAATTGAGTCATATAAGTGGAATACAAAGTAAGATATGACTTGAGTTCTGATCATTTAAGGAGCAAAAAACAATGAGAAAAGTTCAGGGTTAGATTCACCCACTCTTAGATTTTTCTTGATGATGCATTTTAGTAAACACTTGGAAGATGCTGTGTGCTTACAAACACTTGTGTTCATCTCACAACATGCTTTATTTTCTCATTAAATAAGTAATGACTTCCCAAGTTGATTAGTCTATTGAGTGTAACATCAATTACATCACAGTCTTGTCTTGCCTTTGACATGAAACTTCCCGTTATCCAATACCTCAACTTGCAATTTGATGGCCAACCACTGATTTGTTTTTTTGAGGTAGCATGTCACAGCTTTTTCTGCACAGTGGATTCCAAAGGCAGCACAAGCAGCTGAAGAACCAGACAAAGGGGTTGACGAGGCTGGTAATTTGGAGTGAAGAGGAGAGTCAAACATGCAGATGTAAAAGCTCTTCTTTTTTTTGGGTTCTTTGAAGGGAAAAAATTGTGGCTTTGGAGCTACTCACCCACTCGCAACAGCGGCAAACTCACAGTATATAGGAAGAGTTTTGGTTAAAGAAAGACAGGGAGAGGCCCACAGGGGGATAGAGATCACAGGGAGAAAGCAGAGGAAAAGGGGGCCAAAACAGAGAAAAAGGAGGCATCTTTGATCCAAAAAAGGAGCCATCTTGGAGGCGGAGAACCCACTCTCCACCACTCGAGGATTCAAGAGGCAGCTGACGAACCCTCTCCTCCTCCGCCTCTTCCTATCCGCTGCCACCGTTGCTGTTTCTTTTTCTCCTCGCGAAGCGAAAAGGAGCCGCCTTTGGGGGAGGGGGCATGGAAACACCAGCAGAAGAGCTGCTGAAGAAGATCCAGGAGCTGGAGGCGGGGCAAGCCCGCCTGAAGCTGGAGATGTCGAAGCTGATGCCCGCGGATGAGGGCGGCGCGCGTCGATCGGACCGCGGTCGGTCCCACTCGGTGTCGCCGCAGAGGACGCCACCGCCGCCGCAGAGGAGGAATAGCGGAGGCCTCGATGGGGCACCGTTGTCCTGGGGAAGGGGTTCAAGCTCCTTCGGACACTCGTCGAGGCTGCAGCGGGAGAGCCGCGGAGCCACCAGCTCTGACGACGGCGCCGCTGGTATTCGTCTCTCGGAGCAACAGTACCTGAACATTTTGCAATCTATGGGGCAGTCGGTCCACATATTCGATCTTGAGGGCAGGATTATTTATTGGTCAGTTGCTCATGCTTGTTTTCTCTGTTCTTCAAGCACCTTTTCCTGCTCTTTATTATCAGATAGTTCTGTTTTCTTTTGGGTTCCTTTGGTCAATCAGGTCTCGTATTCTTTGTGTTGCTGGTGGTTGATTTCTCTGGTTAAGTGTCTTATGATCCATGATGTCTTACCGAGTTGCATGATAGCTGTTCGATACATTGACAATGGGCGTGATTTGATGGTTCAGAGCATTGCCTTATTCTGGTTGAGCTTATGTTGAACTTGATGCTTGGTGAATGCTGAAGTAGAACCCTGCAAGCATCTCTTATAGTTGGATAAGGTCGTCTTCATGATCCGCAAGTGTTTTGGTTTTGGAATGGTTAAAGCAATGAATGGATATAACAAAATGAAAGCTCCGGTGAGAAGGACCATGCATGATGATCTTCAAATGGTATACTGTGCTTCGTTATCAAGCATTAGCATCCATTTTTTCTAAGGGTGTTTGTCAAGTCATCCGAAGTAATCTTCTTTAAGATCACTTGCTTTACCATGATCGAACTTGTTGTCTCTGTTACGATGATTGTGGTATCCTGTGTTTCTACTTATGACTTACACATTGATTACTGGTCATCTCTGGCATGTATAGTTCTTACTTTTGCCTTTTTTTGTTTCTTCTTCTCTTAGTTTTCTTTAATTTTTTAAGTTGCCTTTTCTTTCTGAATGTCGATCAACTGAGCCAATCTTAACAAAGCCTGATCCTAAGATTCATTTCCAGTCTTTGAATAAATTACACTACCCCTGGAATCTTGTTTTCAGGGAGATACAAGTTTCTCAACCTAGCCTCTTCTCATGAAACCGCCAAACTGAAGAACTTGATGGTAGTCCCTTTGCCTTAAATATGTTAATTTTGTACATAAAAGCACTTGAAGGTGCCCATTCTTTAGTGCATCAGTACATCAGTTGAATGGGTTGAGTCCGTGGACAGAACCTATTTCATCGACGTTCCTTGTCAAATTTATGCAATCTGCTCTGGTGAAGCTGCAGTTCGTAAAATAAAGGCATGTAGTTAATTTTGTTGAAATGTGTGCAGTAGTTGTAACAGTACATTTAGGAGTAGAATGCTTGATTCTTTCCAGGTGAATTAATAGATAGCCAGTTGGCATTCGTAGAAGATGTGAGCATATATACATGCACTTTAGCAATCAGAAATTCAGTGCATCTGGGAACCAGAGAAGTTTGTGATTAAGAAGTTGGTTAGTTCTTAAACAATTCATTGAGTCTAGACATAACCAAAATTTCTTGTTGACTAGCAAGTTCACATAGCTGAACTGTGAAGAAGATCTAGATGGTACTTGATTTCAAGATTGCTTTTAGGTAGACAACAAAATTAAAACAAACCTTTGGTGTCTTGCATTTTCATAACAGTTCTAAAATGTCTTGTAGATATTTTTTCATTCATTTAGAATTGTTACTTGTATATGTGACATCCAGACAATATAGAAAGAAGAATCATCATTAAGCAATAATGCGTTGGTTATTTCTTACTTCCTCTGCTTTTTTCGTGATGTCAGATTACTGGTAAATGCCCTGGTGTATTAATTTGATTAAATTTCTTCCTTCTGTTTTCATATTCCTTGGGTCTATACCTGTTTTGGTCATTCTTTATCATAAAAGGTGCTGCATAAGTCTTCTCCAGGTGGTGTTTGTAAGTTACGAGTATGATACTTACATTATTGTTGGTCTAATTGTTTCTGTTAAGTGTTTGAATTTTGGTGGACACACAAGGGTGTGATCCTTTTGGCTTATAAATGATAATTTAGGAAGATTTTGTGGTTAATCCACAAAGACTCTTCAAGATGATCGTATTTGATTTTGTAGGAACCAATCAGCGGCAAATCTCTATGGTTATACTGCATCAGAAGCTCTTGGTCAGAATGCAATTGAGCTGCTTGTTGATGCCCATGATTTCAACATTGCTAGTAACATAGTTCGACGTGTAACCATGGGGGAGAGCTGGACTGGAAAGCTTCCTATGAAAAACAAGTTTGGAGAATGTTTTGTGGCTATCACCACAAACACCCCCTTTTATGACGATGACGGTAGCTTGGTTGGCATCATTTGTGTCTCTAGTGATTCAAGGTCCTTTCAGGACTTGGCATCTCCCCCAATCCCTACCAAGTCGCAAGCCTCTGTCAGCAGCACTGCAAGTCGCATAAGAAAAGGTTTTACAAGTAATGGTGGTTCCGATCCCCAACAACCCCTCCAAATTGCTATTGCATCCAAAATTACCAACCTTGTAAGTGTAACTTTGGCAATTTGATGAACCGGAAGATTGCAATAAATTGAATATGTCATAGAAGTGTTTATGAGCATTCTTCAACTTAGAGGATCTTCCCTCATCTATTATTCATTTATTTTCTAGTTTGCTATTTTCTGATTTTTTAAATCACATAAGCAGGCCACTAAAGTTACAAACAAAGTCCGTTCTCGAATGAAGCCAGGCGAAAACAATAACGAACGTGAAATTGGAACTAGAGATAGCCAGTGTTCTGATCACGACGAAATTCCATCGGACCATAAGGAGGATGGCGCTTCCAGTGGAGCTAGCACACCTAGAGGAGAGGCAACACTTGGTGCCTTTGGGAAGCCCTCTGCTGTGCTGGAGGAAAAGTCTCCTGGCAAAGCAACAAAAGTAAATAATGACGAAGATGAAGGAAAATCAGGCATTTATAAGATCATAAGCAAGACAGAGGCATTATTTGCCAATAAGGGGATATTATGGCCCTGGAAAGGACATGAGCAGGGGGGTAATGATGCAAAGAATCGATTTGTTTGGCCATGGTTGCATGGTGATCATGAAAATGACTACAGTCATCCAAAGGTATCTGAGTCTGGTACAAAGACAGAAAATCATCCAACTGAAAACAATCGGACAGGAAATAATGAAGCTTCAGGCTCCTGGTCATCTCTTAATGTCAATAGCACTAGCAGCGTTAGCAGCTGTGGAAGCACTGGCAGCAGTGCTGTTCTTAAAGTGGATGTGGATACTGATTGCTTAGATTATGAGATCTTATGGGAAGACCTTACACTTGGAGAACAAATAGGTCAAGGTAATCATCTTCTTCTCGCAATAACATGATAGTATTTGCTTCAGAATTCATTCCAATAAGGTCGGATGTCTTAATGCAACAATCAGATTTTTTTGCATGTGCATTTGTACGTGGATGTCCACCACCAGGCAACTTCTCTAGCACCTTCAATGGTTAACATTATTTAGGGACCTACTGCCTAATTGTTGTTTCTTGGATGATCAATCCTATAATACTAAATAGTTAGAGGATACTGCTTGCATCAATTCTGTTCACTTGTCTCTTACTGTGATTGTCTTCTGCTTCTGCAGGTTCTTGTGGAACTGTATATCATGCTCTATGGTATGGCTCGGTGAGTTTCTCCTGTGCTTTTCATATAGTGTAACAGAGAAATGAGTTTGCCACATAGGTTGCTTTTCAATTATTATTCTCTAATTAGCGGTTTGCTTGTTCTCTGGTTTTAGCTTCTCGTTGTATTTCTTTTTTCATCCATGTTGATATTTATGGCCTTTGCTGTAGTTCAGTCTTGTTTTTTATTTTATTCTCAAGGATGGCAGGTTAAACATATTCCATGAAGTTGTCACCAACTAAAGTCACCATTAATCTAGCTCCAACGGGATTGACTTCGTACTAAATATGTGAAAGAGAATCACAGTCCTTTCTATTTATATGTTCATTCATCTTGAATTTTCCAGCGGTCACTGAATGGCATATTTTGAAATACGAATCTGAGGATCCCTCAAGTTAGCTAGTTATGTATACTGGCCTAAAAAAGTGGTAAAAGGAGATATATCAAATGCCACCAATTGCTAAAAGATCAAATGCCTGTCTGTTAAAAGTTTTAGTTAGGAACCCCGTTGGATGTTTTAGTGCTAGATGCAGTAGAGCTTGCAATGGAAGTGCTAATTTACTATCGATATAGGGTGAACAAGTGCGTATATTCAATTATATACATTATTTCTGTATTCCATGTCCACAGGTCTTAAAGTTTTCATCTTGTTATGATGGAAAACCATGATTCTAATCTGACAGGCTGATTTCAATTGAGTTTTTATGCTTGAGATAACCTGATGATTTTATTTCAAGGTGGGTAGTATCTTCAGAGTTTATATCAACGTTTTGATACAAGTATCATGCAAATATATTCATGCATTTGTATTTTGGTATGCAATTACATGACTGTTCCTGGGAGGAAATAATTTATTCTTTGATTGGAGTTATTCTGTGATAGAGGAGTGTGGTGAATTTGTTTTCTTATGAAACAAATAATAAGTCAAAAGGTTGTCACTGGTTGCCCCTGTTAAGCTGCCAAAAGAATGCTTCTTTGGACATTTGATGTTTTCCCTATGCTTGATACTAATGGTTCCTATTTTTGGCAAATGGTTGGATAATGTTGCAGCATCATATTTCAACAATAGTTGAATCATCAACTTATGTGCATGCATATCCTTATAATTTAGAAGGAATCAGTAGCGACAAATTTCACAGAGATGAAAGGTCACTTAGTAATTGGCTTAGGGGCCTCTTGCATGTTATATATTGTTCTCCTCTCCCTAATAAGGAGACATTGAAAAGTACAGATTAAGTTATCATGATTACTGTCTTGTCTAATCTTAAAGATAGACCTTTCGGTTTCTTACAGTAGATTTTTCGTTACGTGGACTTGTCATGGATATATTTGATGTTCAAACTGCCATGTGCGTCTTGTTATAGAGTTAAAAATATTTATTATTTTCTTGCAGGATGTGGCCATTAAAGTATTCTCGAAGCAGGAATATTCTGATGACATTATACTTTCATTTAGACAAGAGGTAGTGATTATACTAACTTTCTATATGTATCTCGTAAGAGTGTTCTCTTATGTACTCATATATGTATGTATCCTAGGTTTTGCTTCCCTTCTGCACCTTGTTTGGAGGTTCCATCTTCTTCTTGGTCCCCTTTCATGATTGCATCGCCAATTTAACTGGGTGATAGCTAACAAAATTTGAAATAAGTGTGTGCTGGGAAGATACTTGACCAATGATTTATGATTTTCTTATTTAGTTTTACAGCTTATCTATTGCTATAGATCTAAGCGGTTTCCCTCTTGCCCCACTTGTAAAGATAATCTAAATTCCCTCTATAATCTCCTGCAATATACTTAATAACTTTGTTGACTTTCAGAAATTCATGGGCTTATTTAACCTACCAACTTTCTAGGATCTATTGGCGAATTATCATGCTTGCCAACCACATATGTCTTTTGGAAAGCTATCTTTGCATCACAGATTCTGAAACTAAAGTGTGCTGTTGAAATTCCTCAGAGATATGCAAATGCAGTGCAATACTAGCTCAGTTAAATTTGCTATACATTACCAATCAGATTATACTTGTGAATGCTTAGTTAAATTTGCAAATGTAATGCATAGATTACTAAGCATAAGCTCTCGGAGCTTATGCTTTAGCTGCCTTTGAATATTGGCTTCTATATACTTTTTATACTTCTTTTAAGTTTCAATAAAATCTCTGCCTGCGTTGCTCTTTGTGAATTTAGAACACTAGAGGGTTTGATATATTTGTTTCTCTAAATTGATAGCTTGCAATTTATATATGTTTTTCATTGATGTAAGGGGAACTCCCTTTTCCAGATTATATCATCAATTTCATTGGCATTCTTTTCTGTGAATTTGTAATTGAATGTTTCACATCGCATACTATCTAAACATTGCTTTATCTTACAAGGTGCTACTGATGAAGAGGCTACGACATCCAAATATACTACTTTTTATGGGTGCAGTTACTTCTCCTCATCGTCTTTGCATTGTGACAGAATTTCTTCCGCGGTTGGTTCTTGATTTTTTTTTTTTGTAAAGTTAGATAAAAACAATATAAGCATCATTTTCATCTGGATATTGGCTTTTCTATTTTCTTAAACCTGTTGATGTGGTCTGAAAGTTAGCAAGGTATTGCGGCTTATTAATAACAATAATCTTCTTGCATTCACTGCTTTAGGGAATGCAATCAAGTAGTCAATTGGGTTGCTGTTCAAGCATGGAATATGAAAATTGACATGTTTTGGAAGGAGCAGTTTCCTGCGGATCTACATCCGTTTTTTGTGATGACCTTATAGGTCTTTACTTTTGAAAAGCTAATATAGTTATCATTTTTCCTGAAACACAGAAGGAACAACAATCTTCTAGGTTTGCTACTCACAGAAACAAATGGTGACTAGACAAGATGATAACATTACCTTGCTCAATAGACCACATGAATAACTTGGACAGGACAAGTCTTGGTCATGTAGACAGAATTCTCAGGTCCAAGTTACCAATGGTAGGACCATCAAGCCTTTTATATTTATTGGAACCAGCATCGATTTGGAACCAATCAGTGCATACAATCTTAGGATCTAACTTGAGGAATCCATATATTAAGACATGTTGGCCTGCAAGAGAGACCTGTAAAAGTTCCTCTGGTACCGATTGCCACAACTAATCTCATTAGACCCACTAACCTAGTAATTTGGATGGCAAACTTTTAACCATGTGTTTTAAGTTATTAGTGGCAGGACATCGACCTTTGTGCTCATATAAGACTCAACATCTCATTCCAAAGGAAGACTAGTGAGGGCATTATAGATTATTTCCCTTGGAATTAGGAATGTGAATAACCTTAGGTAGAAACTTAATTGGCAAGTTAGTGAATATTCGAGGAATTCTCCTATTAATCCTCAGAATTAGTCAAACCTAGAATGTAAACAAGCACAATTTAGGTTGTGAAGTGCCCAGTCAAAACAAGACAGATAATTTGGCATTTAAAGGTCCAAATAATATTCATCTGTTAATGCCAAGTATTTCGCAAGGATACTTCTCCACCACTTGAAGTCTGTCAATCCACAGCAAAATCACTCCACACGTCAGTTGTCACATTATGTGATAATCTTCTCACTGACTTTCACTGAAATTTCATCTTAAATGCATGTGGGAAAACAACTTAACTCTCATTTAGGATTCACAATGAGTTCTGTTTTTCTATTATCCTTTTAAGAAACGGTTGATAAGAAGAGTGTCCTAGCACAAGGTTTGTGACAATACAAAGTTTGCGGAAGGTTAGTGTACGCAAGCTTAGTCTTGTAAGCAGATGTACTATTTCTGTGATTTGAACCCTGGACATCCGGGTAGCAAGGGCATGGCATTATGACAGTCTTTTGTTCCACCTGTTTTCTTGTGTGATTGTAGTTACATGGGTTGAAGTTTCAGCTGGCGTAAGGTTCTTGTTGAGCCATCTGGGTGTCAATTTTTTCATGTCATGGCTAGGCCAAACTTTTGACATATTTTGACTGGCAATGGTTTGTGTCGATCATGGAGACATCCTGAAAAGCTAATATTTAAATATTTGATTGTAAGTAATAATGATGCAGCTGATGTATTTCTAGTTCCTTTTCCTTTCCCTTAACTCTGCATTGATTGTATCGTTATGATAATGGCAGTTACATCTTATCTTGCACTGCACTTCTTCTGGGATGTACTAAGAAAAAAAAAAGATTTTTGTATCTTCTATTGGTGGAAGATTGAAGTGAAACACGACCTTATAATGCATACTTTAGGTGCCAGTAGTAAATGCTCTATCAATTGTTTAAATTGCACTTAGATTGATGACTAGGATGTCATCAATTTATCTTATAATTACATATAGGGAAATGTTTAGTATATATTGTAAAAATCCTTTGACTTATGTAGTCCTATTTTTTAGATAGGATTTTTGGGTCTTTTGAGATATCCATTTACTTCAGATTTTGGAGAGATATATAATTTTGAAAGAAACTGATTAATCAGTATTCAATTTTCTTAGTTCAATAACTAGTTTTACATTTTCATCCTATCTTAATTGCAGTGGAAGTCTGTTCCGTTTGCTGCAAAGAAACACAACGAAGTTAGATTGGAGAAGGCGAATTCACATGGCTCTCGATATTGTAAGTATAGTTCCTCAATCCAAAATATATAGGTTTAGTATTTTTATCTCCATGTAAATCTAATTGTATCCACATAAAACCTCACAAGATTTTGCAGGCATTATGCTTTACCATACACATTCATATGGACACTAAAAGGGTGGAATGTTGATTCGACATGAATCTAATAGAACCCCACAGGATTCTATCGTCGATGGAAGATGGAAAGGGGGAATAAACGATCACTTCGAAGGGATCGGACCTCCTTGATCACTTCGAGGGGATCTGCCTCCATGATCTATATAGGGGATCGACCCTCCTGGGGTTTTGCCTATTGGTTAAAACTCATACTTCTTCATTGATTGATTTTCATAAAGAGCTTACAGCATTTTTATAGGTCTCTGCCAAGAGTCCCGTTAATCTTCAACTCTTAACTTACTTGATAAACTCCTAACTGAAAATAATAACTGACTCCATTCTAATCGAAGATAAGAACAAACTCCAACCAACTCATAATTGACTCGATTGGGCTCACCTAACTCATAACTAACTCCGATTGGACAGACTAACATGACTCGACTCACTTTAATCATGAATGGGTGGATCCGACTTTGCTAGGGTCCTAACAGACCCGCCCACTTCAGATCAGCCTTGTCCTCAAGGCTGAGCAGTATCAGATTTCAGAAGCACTTCAATATTTGTCACGCATCACAACTCTTTGATCGACTAAATAGGGTCCTCACTTGGTGTAAGCAATGGGTTGATCTCCTGGTGCAGTAATCATTGTAGTTTTCTGAAGACCCCTTTTTATCTGATGGCTAGTGGTGGTACCATATCTTCCTTTAAGGATCGTCACTTCGTAGTCTTTTTGGGGCACAAGAAAGAAATCGACAAATAATTGTTTTACCTTTGAGCACCTGTTATCACAAATTAGAATTCGCCTATGAGCAATCTTGTCTTCGAATTTGGCACAACCTTTGTGATCGGACTCCACATTGTCAACTTTTGTTTCCTCCTTAGCTGGTTCAATCGTCAGAAGTTTGTCACAACCTTTATAATCCGACTCCACATTGTCAGTTTTTTATTTCTCTTTAGTTGGCTCGATTGTCAGAAGCTGCTCTTGTTTGCGATCGTCTATGTTGACCACTTTGAAGTCCTCCTTTATTGATTTTTCCTATTTATTGAAGCTTCTGTTTCGACTCCATATTGATTTTTCCTTCATGTACGCTGGCGAATGATATGGATGCTATCATGGTGTGGGGATGGCGAGCTTTAACTTCACACCGAATCTCGGGATTAAGTCCCTCAATAAATTTTCTCACCAATTGTATCTCGGACCAATCTCGGGTTCGACAGGTGCTCAAATATGTTTTGGTACTCCTGTACTGTGGAAGTTTGGCGGATTTTGGCGAGTTGTCCATTAATGTTCTTGTACTCCGATGGTCAGAAGCGAGTCGGGAGCTCTCTTAAATTATCCCCACGAAGGGACTCCATGATAGGTCTTGTACAAATCATACCACTAGATTGTATCACCTTTGAATTGAGTGGAAGCTATCTCCACCATGGATTCCTCCGGAGTCTTGTGAAAACGAAAAAAATTTTTAGCACGTGAGATCCAGCCGATTGTGTCTCCATCTTCCCATCCGGGAAACTCCTTGTGCGGGTATCTTATGTCTTGCCCTTAACCATACTTTTTAGATCGTCTCCCCTTAAGATTAGAACTTTCACTATGTTGAGTTTCGTTGGGCTCTCTGATCGACTTTTTCTGAATTTGCGGAGGAGTTCTTGCAATATGTCTTCTATGCGGGCCTCGAAGGCTTTAAACCTTGCGTCTAGTACATTATCCATAGCTATCGCATTAGTAACGCCATATTCGGTGATCAGCAGTGAAGGTAGCATAAATCGACCCATGAGGGAAGAAGAAGGCGAAAGTGGTGTCTTGGCTACTGGGGGGCAAGGGGAAGAGTGGCAACTTTAGAGGAAGGCAGCAGCGTGGGGAGGAAGATGGTGGTTGGTCAGCAAGGGGGTAGCGGCTGGTGGCAACGACAGTGGCCAAGGAGGAAGAAGGAGGCTGCAGAGACACGGCTCGGTGCGGGCAGCGAGGAGGTGCAGCAAGGAGCGGCAGCGGCCAAGGGCTCGGTTGGAAGCGGCTGCGACAACAAGGGATGGAGGGACAGCGGTGACGGGTGGAGAGATGCTGGCGACGGGAGCAGCAATAGGCGGCAACAACAGTAGTAGGGCTAAAGGAGAGGCAGAGGACGACGCCACTTGCTGCGATTTCTGAGAGGTGGTCGCGCGATTGCGGCTAGACCGATCGCTGGCGATCATACGGCTGGCGGCAAGCGACCAGAGCAGCAAGGTCACGTGGGTGGGGCACAGCAACGGGTAGAAGCGGCTACGGTAGTGGGAGAGGCAGTGATGAGGGCTGGCAACAACGGTGGCGACGGCTTGTGTGGGGGAGATGGGAAGACAGCAGCAGGGGCGGTGGTTGGCAGCGGCGGTAGGCCGTGGGGAGGAGGTCGGCACGGCGATGGCCGACAAGGGCTTTGGCTGCGATTGCAATTGTTGGAGCAGGGGATTAGTGGCTGTGCACGGGTGGAGCAGCGGCCGAGGAGGGATAGCGAGGACCGGTGGGGTGGGGCTGCCAGCGGCAGTGAATCGGTGGCTGTGTGTAGGTGGAGTAGAGAGGTGATCGGCGGATGAGGAGAAAGGAGGGGTGGCGGCTGCCGTTTCTTTTTCTTCTCTCTCTCTCTCTCTCTCTCTCTCTTTTGAACGTTGCAGCCAAGATGATTGCATAAGGTGACTGTGATGTCGGCGATGTCAACAGCAAGAGAGCGACGACAACAGCGGTGTGGATGATGAACGACAGCGAAAGTGTGCAGGAATGCGACTTTAATACCAATTGATAGAACTCCGCAGGATTCTATCGTGGATGAAAGATGGAAAGAAGGGATAAACGATCACTTCGAGGGGATCAGACCTCCTTGATCATTTCGAGAGGATCTGCCTCCTTGATCTCTATAGGGGATCGACCCTCCTGGGGTTTTGCCTATTGGTTAAAACTCATACTTCTTCATTGATTGATTTTCATAAAGAGTTTACAGCCTTTTAATAGGGCTCTGCCAAGAGTCCCGTTAATCTTCGACCCTTAACTAACTTGATAAACTCATAACTGAAAATAATAACTGACTCCATCCTAACCGAAGATAAAAACCAACTCCAACCAACTCATAACTGACTCGATAGAGCTCACCTGACTCATAACTCCAACTGGACAGACTAACATGACTCAACTCAATTTAATCATGAATGAATGGACCCGACTTAGCTAGGGTCCTAACAGAATCAAATTATGGGAAGGTAGTATAGGCACCACACAGAACTGGTCAGCAATGCATCATTAAAATCCATATATCTGTTTTCATTTGTTCCTAAAAATAGACTTAGGATGAAAGAAGAATTTGGTGAAGGTAAATCACCTTGAGTTGGATGTCTCAAGATAGTGTAGGAGTTAGTAATTTAGGCCAAATGTTTTGTAGGACCCTCTAGACTGAAGGTGGATAGTGGTGAATAGGATGTACCAAAAGGAGCCAAAGTTGGCAGACTACAAGTTTTGAAAGGGTAAGAGAAAGTCTTAAGGAGTGTATTGATTGGAGGATGTTTGTCGGGTGCTGTTTTGCTAATGGAGAAGGTGTTGTTGATATCATAAGTTGGTTAAGCAAGGTTCAGAATGGTGGGTTGCAGCAATAGCCCTCACGGAGGAGTTGGTGGTCAAGAATGAGTCTTAGCAATTGGTGTTTCTAAGGAAGTGTCTATTTAAGGCAAGAGACAATGTTCTGTGGATCTGTGTGGCTCAAAATATATAGGGTAGAAAAAGAGGGTCTCAGCTTGATGCAGCACATATGCAAATTTATACAACATACATACTCCTTTTTGTTTTTTGTTTTACTTGTAGATGTGAACTATCATTGATACTGTTGAGGCTTGTCGATGAAAGTGGAACAATTAATTTTCTTTGCCAACATCCTGTATCAAGTGTCATTAGCATATTTCTTATTCTTGGTGTAACATGGGCTGTCCTATTGGTTTTTAACATCATTCTGGTCTTGTGTTTTAGACAATATAAGGTCAAAATTGAATTGTTGAAGTCATTCATCATCCCTTATTACTGTTTTGAGATGAGCCCTTTTATTTCTACTGAAGTATTTTAAGCTGGAGGTTCTGTAAATCTCTTTATCATGATGGAGGAATAGAAAAAATTGTTCTAACCAAATAGGCAGATATCAAATTACCAGACTTCTTCTTAGCCCTTGCTACTGTCAATTATATATTAGCCTTTTTAACTTAAACATTAGTAAAAGGGATTGCCCTAGCAGAGTTAAAGAGGTGCATCAATTTTCACATGCGAAACGTCGAAATAGAGTTAAAGAGTTGCTTAGGTGTGTAGATGCAAAACCTCCCTCGCATGTTCCTTTTCTATATTATTTTACTAGATTCCCAAATTAAGTTTTTTCTGTCTGTTAGAAAAATATTTAAAAACCCTAGTAGAAAATTTTCATGTCATGATTGTTTCAGATGAGCTTAGTTGACTTTTTGACAGGCAAGGGGGATGAACTATTTACATCATTGTAGCCCTCCTATTATCCATCGTGATTTGAAGTCATCAAATTTGTTGGTCGATAGGAATTGGACCGTCAAGGTGGCACTCTATTTCTAAATATCGGTTTCCTATGTCACCTGAACAGGAACGATTTATCCTTCACTAATTTCTTTATGGAAAACAGGTCGGAGATTTTGGTCTTTCACGTTTGAAGCATGAAACTTATTTGACCACCAAATCTGGGAAGGGCACGGTACTAATATCCTGATTTTTTCTTGTTAGCCTATGGTGGTTAATGGGTGCTTCTGAGATTTTGATTATTCATGATGCTGAAAACTTTGTGTTTCCTGGTTTTCAGCCGCAATGGATGGCTCCTGAAGTTCTTCGAAATGAACGATCAGATGAGAAGTATGTTTCAGATGCTAATTTTATTTTAGTGCATATTTTACATTGGTATTTTATTTGATTCTTTAAAGAAATAAAAGCACTTCTTGGTCTATGGAAAAATAGGTCAGATGTGTATAGCTATGGGGTGATACTATGGGAACTTGTCACTGAAAAAATCCCTTGGGATAATTTCAATTCAATGCAGGTAATTACGACCACTTTGTAGAAGTATACATTATAGTGGTTTTCATTTGTTGATTCTCTATAATGCTTTGGGTTTTGTATATTTGAAACTGGTGTATGATCATGACACAAAACATTTCTAACATTTTTGGCTGTTTCTAGTGGATCTGTATCAAGATGGTTTATCGACCTCTCTAAATGTTTGATGATATATATCTCCATAATCTCTGAGCCACTTTGCCAGCAAAATGAATTTGACGTTATATTAGTTTCATCATTTCTTATTGTAAATAATTATTCTTATGAAAGTCAAGGTTATGGTGACATTCAAATAAATATTCCTGGTTGATAGTGGAAAACTGGGAATGTAGCATGGATAAAAGATTAATCTCGGTCTCACAAATTGTGTTGTGTTGTCCAACTTCTCCAGTTGCATCTACCAACTTTACTAATAATTGTTCCTATGATTCACATCATGGTATCAAAAGGCTCATTCACCTACGTTTGTCTCGGAAAATGACATCGGTTGACAATTTTGCTGTTTTTAACAAGTTTATCCTTCAGTCCTAGGTTGAGTTTGCCTTTCAGAAATACCTCAATAATTTTTGTACCCAGGTCATCGCAGCTGTAGGATTCATGAATCAGAGGTTGGATCTCCCAAAAGATTTGAACCCACAATGGGTATCCATAATCGAAAGTTGTTGGCATAGGTTTTTTCCTTATCTGTTCATATCTTGATATGATTACTCCCTTACTTTCCTTAATCATCGCTCATAACGTTTTCTCTTTTTTTTGTTTTTTATCTTGTACAGTGAACCAAAATGTCGACCAACATTCCAAGAACTTATAGAAAGATTTAAAGACATGCAGAGACAACATGCCGTCCAGTCTCACATGCAGCGTGTCGGTGAAACCACACAAAGTACTGGAAAAGCTAGCTTTCAGGATAGGAATGAGCCTGACTAGATTATGTGCCATTATTCTTTAGCCAACCTCAAATGGGGAATGAAGCTTTTGTCGCTTTAGGAGCACATTCTGTTCGGTCAAGGGATTAGCAATCGGCTTCATGTCCTTCAGCAAGAATGTAGCTAGCTGCATGATGTTCGGATCAAGCCCTGCATGGTGTCGTGATTTCAGATTCTTCTGCATAAAAGAAGATTGTGTCAGTAAGGCTTGCATGAATTCGGCCATAAGATCAGGAAACGTTTTAAGGCCTTGAGGCGGTAAACTTAGATGACAGTATATCTAATGAGTTGAGCCTTGGGATAGGTCTGTGGGGGAGTGTTTACCTTGTCTGCAACTGCTGTTAGCAGCATATTTCAGCTCTACAGAGAGAAAAAAACACTGTCATGAACCTTTTCAAAATGTTGTACTATCAGGAGGCAACTCCACTGTGTAATTGCTATGTTCTTTGCACAACAAATGGAACCACTGGTTGTATTGTACATGGTACAGAATGCATCTCTTTGTGTATATCTTTGATTGCAGCAGTGTTGCCGGATTGAGCTCCTGGTTTGGATTTGAATGAACTTTTTGAGTTTTAGATTGCTAATATCAAGAGGGTCAATGTGAGTCAAAAAAATGATGGTTGTTGAATCTGAGGGCTAATTACAGAATACATCTTGTAACTAGTTACATTTAGTATTTCGGTACTTATATTTTCAAAAGATACATTTTGATCTGTATATTTATAGAAGTGAAATATTTAAACTCATTTCTCTTTATGTCATCGATTTTATTGACGAAAATATTATACATTCTGATACGAGATCAACACGTGTTCATAAATCCTATGATATTTTTATCAGCAGAGTCGACGAGCAGAGTCGACGATGTGAGGAGAAACATAGTTAAATGTTTCATTTTCATAAGTATAACAATCTCAATGTAATTTTTGAAAATATATAGATCGCGATGTTAAAAACAAGGATTGCAATTTCGGCCAGTACCACCCGGTACGGGTGGTATATACCAGTCCGTTAGGTTGTCGGTACATGGACCGTCCGTTACCGGGCGATTCCGCCAAAAATTGATCGTTGACGGTCGATTGAGCGAGAAAAAGGGAAGAAGAAGAAGAGGAGGAAAAGAAGAAAAAAAGAAAAGAGGAGAAGAAGAAAAAAATATCTAGCACCCGTACGTCGTCCTCGCTTGCGCACCGTCCTCGCTCACGCGTCGTCGCCGCCCTCAGGTTATCCGTGGGCGCTTTTTCTCCTACGTGGGGAGAAAGATCGAGGTGAGATCGCCCCTTCTCTCTTTTTTTAATATTTTAATATATTAATAATATATTATAAAATATTTATACTATATTTTAATATACAAGTGCGTATCGTCTAGTATCGATACAGATCGGTAAGTGAAACCTTGGTTAAAGAGAGAGCAGACTTATGCCTTCACTTAGTCTCATATTTGTATAGCATTAGGTATACTAAGACAGCCCAAAGGCATGAAGTGAATACAATGAACATAAGATTTAGCTCCCGTAGCTTCCACACCGTCATTGGAACTACTAACATTGCAGTTGCATGCCCACCACCTTCGCTTGCCTGCTGCCTGCGCCGCCAACACGCCCACTCTGTCTCTCCCTCCTGCACTCATGCACCTCCGTGCCCCATTTCCTCCAAATCCACGCCCAGATTCTCCGCAACCGCCTCTTCGACGACCCCTTCGCCGCCGACGAGCTCCTTCGTGTCTCGCTTACCTTCCCGCTCGGCGGCACTCAGTACGCCCGCAAGCTGTTCTCTCAAATTCCCCACCCGACTACCTTTGCCTGGAACTGCATCCTTGGCGGCTTGGCCTACTCCCCTTCCCCCGCCTCGTCCCTCGCTCTCTTTCGCTGCATGCTCTCCTCCGGCGCTAGGCCGAGCGCCCGCACCTTCCCTTCCCTCCTCAAGGCCTGCGCCCGCGTCGCCGCGCGCGATGCCGGCGAGCTGCTGCATGGCCTCATGATCAAGTTGGCGGTCGACCGCGACAGCTTCTCGACCAATGGATTGATCCACATGTACTGCGTGTGCCAAAGGGACGACCTGGGGCGCCGGGTGTTTGATTTGAACCAGGAGCGGGATGTCGCCTCGTGGACCTGTATGCTCTCGGCTTACGTGAGCTGCGGTCTTCTGGATCGTGCAAGATGCCTATTTAATGAAATGCCTGAGAGGGGAATAATCACATGGAATGCGATGATTAATGGATACATGAAGTCAGGTGATACGGATGCTGCCAGGGAGCTCTTCGACAAGATGCCCAACCGGAATACGGAGTCTTGGAACACTATGATCTCTGGTTATGCAAAATGTCACCAACTGGACATGTCTCGAAAGCTGTTCGATGAGATGCCTGCAAAAAATGCCGTATCATGGAGTGCGATGATCACAGCTTATGCCCAAGGAGACTGCCCATTCGAGGCATTGGCTCTGTTTGAAGAGATGCGGAGATTAGATGTGACACCCAACTGTGCCACAGTTGTGAGTGTGCTATCGGTTTGCTCGCAGATGGGAGCTCTTGAGCAAGGGAGACGAGTTCACTCTTACATAGAGACAAATAAGATGAACATGGACCGAACGATTGGGACAGCACTCATAGATATGTATGCCAAATGTGGCTGTATAGATAGAGCCATCAAAGTTTTCGATGCTTTGGTGCCAAAGGATGTTTTCTCTTGGACAGCGATGATAGGAGGGCTAGCGATAAATGGACATGGAGCGGAGGCCTTAGAGCTATTTGGCCAGATGGAGAGGGACGCTGTGAAGCCTAATGAGGTCACTTTCGTCAGTGTCCTGTGCGCTTGCAGCCATGGTGGTCTGGTGGATCAAGCAAGGCAGTGCTTTGATTCAATGAGAGCAGTTTATGGGCTCGAGCCACAAATCGAGCACTATGGTTGCATGGTTGATGTCCTGGGGCGAGCTGGACTCTTGGAGGAGGCTGTTTTGCTGGTGCAGTCCGTGGCGAACGACAATGCTGTGCTGTGGGGGAGTCTGCTCGGTGCATGCTTGATCCACGGGAATGCCATGCTAGGGGAATACGTGGTTGATCGCCTTGTTGAGCTTAGGCCCGATGATGGTGGTGTCTATGTGCTGTTGTCGAACATCTATGCTGCTAGAGGGAGGTGGGATGATGCTAGAAAGACACGAATGCTTATGAAGTTAAGGGGTCTCAAGAAGATTTTAGGTTGCAGCTCCATTGGGATGTTCATGGGATTGTTCATGAATTCTACGTTGGAGAACATAATATATGATGTCAGAAAAGGTCAGCTCAGTTTGGCACCAAGGAAGAAGAGGAGAAAAACCTGGGTCATCACAGCGAGAAGTTGTGGCAATTAATTGCTTTTAAGCTCATTGCCACTTGGAATTGTCAAGAACCTACGGGTATGCATCAATACCATACTGCCTTGAAGCTCATTTCTGGATCTTGTGACAGAAATCATTGTGACTGACAGGTTTGTTTCCTGTGCAGATTAAGTCCACACACATCCTACAGATATTATTTTTCATTATTAATTATATAAAATCCACATAATATTTTTTTAATGGGTTCATTGTTTCCTCGTTTGTTTTCATCAAGCCAGTACAACATGCAAGTGTGTTTCCTAGACTGTTTTGTCTACAACATTTTGGTAAATGAACATATGTCTCGTGTCTCGAGTAAGTGAATATTGGAAAAGAGTATAAAGGAAAATGTTCGATTAAAACATATATTGTAAAAACCTTTTAGTTGACAGTATTATTTTTCAATTCATGCACGTCCTCCTTCAAGAAAATTATGTTAAATCCATGTTCTAAAAAAGTAGAGAAACTAATTTTATAGTTCGACCTAGGTCACGAAAGAACAAACTTACCTTGTCACAAGACTCAGCTTTAGGGTAGTGTGAATGTGGACTAAGGTAAACACACACATGAATCAAACATTGCAAATTTAGAAGATAAAAAATAAAAGATTAGTAAACGTTAAACTTTGTCTTAATGCACAATTACTAGTAGGTTTGTATAAAATTAACTTTCGGTTGTGCATATGCGAGGGAATCATGTGTGTTGAACACAGTTAAACTGAGTCATGTGTATCAACAAAATCTGTTGCATCAGTTTACAATTAATCAAGTACAATAGACAATCGTATGCTGGCACAAAGAAGGTTGTCTATGATTTTTAGATGATGCTTTATATTATGATTTGATGACACTTTAAATTTTGAAGGATGCAGGTTAGTGAATGAAGCTGATGAGGTGTGATAAACATCCTCCTCTCAAAAAAGACTAGAAAAAGATGGTGAGATAAGCATTGCTTTCAACATGATTATGACTCCATTGCAGGTACCGTGTATCTTTCAACATTTTAACCTCAATCTCATAGCCACATTGATTGCTTTTAGTTAACTGGATTAATCCTAATACAAAAAACAATATACTCAGCACATGAAAAAGTTTCGAGACCAATTTTTAGAATATAGATGATCACAAACACTTAGCTAAGCCTAAGAAGTTGTAGGTGAAACAAATAATCAAATTCTTATTTGCACGACAGTGATTTTCATCACAATCACAAAGGAAAGACACTGATCGACAACAAAGCATTTTGTAATTCATACGTGGACTGTCTGCAAGTCATTTTACAACTAATAATTTAATTGGCATATAACTAAACCACCTATAGTATATGTACATGCAACTAGACCTTTTTTATGTTGCAAGTGAATTTGCAGTATAAAAGGCTGCATATGGCACTTGTGGATTAGCTTGTAAGTTCAAATTGGACTGATGTATCCTCTCTATCTTCTTACACTTAGTCTCAACCCTTCTCTACCTTAGATCTGACTCTTTTCTCTTAAATCACCAACTGTTATCTTCTCTATCTTAAATATAATTGTGATTAACAACTATATATATATATATATATATATATATATATATATAAACAATTATATGAAGTGCTATTTGTCATTTGGCTTTGCTGCAGGCAATCAAATGCCCCAAAATGAATTATACACGTAGGTGCAAGTTGTGCTTTGTGCTTGCCCCAGTCAATGTTAGCTCCTTATTTTTCAAGCAACTGCAATTGCTTGACTTCCATTTTGGAAAATTTCCTGCAGCCATTTTAATGGGGATTGCCATGAAATTGATTGCATGCTTACAGTGCCATGAATACATATAATAGGGACTAATGCATGTGATACACATTCATTTGTTGCCAGTGTAGATAATCCTTCTGTATCAACCCTTGTGGACTACCATTTCTGTACAAACTTGATAGCTGAAATCTTCAACCTTCAGATGCCAGTTCCACATCGAAGTTCTCCATTGAATTGATCTCAGTATGTCTACATCAGCTTAATTTCTACAACATTATCGCCTACTTTCTTCTTTCTTTGGTCTTCCACTAGCTCCTGCAAGTTCAGAAAGCCAACCACTCTTTCAAAAGCATATATATTTGACATAAAACACCACACTCTGACCTGTTCCGGTCAACCTTTCACAATATAAAAGCTTCTGAGGAGATGGAGTAATGGTCTTATGTTCATCTATTGTGATTTGTACTGTAGGAGACTTAATGCTAATTTATTCTGTTTACACTTGATAGTGAACATTACATTGCGTCCCTTGAAATGTGACTGACAGCTGTGTACTTGATGTCTTCGTTGACCATATGGCTTCAATTTTAATGTCTTTTTCCTGCTAATTAAATACCGAGAAGTTTTGATGTTCTTTGACTTTTGATTTTAAGATGGTAGATGGTAGATGGTTATAGTCTTCAGACTAGCCCGAAGTCCATCTGTAGCTTTTCCACTTGCATTCAGAAGAAAAATCAGAGTGAGAGCAAAATTTTGTTTTGGTATAGAAGGAAACAACTATTAATGATGATGAGATTTTTTATACATAGTCCTTCCATTGTTATGCAAGTCATGATTCAAGAGGTGACATCCAACATGTTCCATTTCAATGTCCATCTCTGCTAGCTGGATTACATTGTGGCCTGATTTATCATTGATCTGAAACTGTAGAGCCAAATTTTAGGAAAATTAACATGAAGCTGCATGGTAGGAAAATTTCATATCTGATGCCAAGTCCAAACATGTGACCTCTGTTCTTCTACAGTAATATAGGTTGCTTTGATTGAGCCCAATATATAACATAGTTTCTTGGAAATAGAAAGTTATCGATTACATCTGAAGCTCTGGGCTAATTATATTAGTGACCTTTAGTATTTAGATCATTATATTTTCTAATGTTTTATTAGGATTCATACATCTATCTATGAAAAGTGGATTTTGTTGATGAAAATATCGGACATGTCTATGAATAGATCGAAGTAAGATAGAGTGAAGAGAAACTAGAATCAATGTTTTATTTTTGTAAGTATAAGGATTTCAATGTAACTTTTGAAGGAATATAGACTGAAATATTAAATATAGTTAATTAGAGGGATAATATATAATTAGTCTAATATTTTTTTGTGATTGAAAAATTGGTTTGTGATGAAGGATCATTGGACCTCTCTATGTAGTATACTTCTTTCTTTATAGTCTACTTATAGTTAAAGATTATAAGACCATAAGAGTCAACACGCAATGAATGGAAGAAAAAGATACAAGTGATGGAGGACAAACGATATGAATGAAGTTTGTGCGCATCTGTAATGGTACATTTCAGTGACTGAAACCATCTGCAACACATGAATGCAGAGTGTGTGGAGATTAGTCATTGCCAAATCTTGGCTTCGTTTACACGGAACTTGATGTATTACTATTACTCTTTCGTGGCCATTGATTAGACTCGTAATGCACAGATCTCGACAGTTCTTCTGTCACCGGTCTTCTGCTGCTCCAGCTTAATTAAGATGTGGGGGCATAAGATGGAGCGAGATGTCATGTGTTAGCTTTCTCGTCACCTTCGATCGACATCGGTTCGGCTATCGAAACCTTTTTGATCTTTGGATCTGTACAAAGTACATGAATTAATGGTTCCACACGTACACGGAGAAGAACAAAGCGTGTGCATGTATAGACTTGATGACTTCGTACGTGCTTGCTTACGAGGCTCGGATGTGTCTTGCAGGTGTCGCAGAACCAATGGGCTCGCTCGTCGGAGTCGCTTCATGGCCAACCGGTGTGTTTCTGCAGCCCCTCGAGCATCCATGGCCGTGGCCAAAGATCAAACAGGTTATGCGTGATATCTATGTTTCAACCGCATGTCATTTTGGCTCAAAACCTTTGAGCAAGACCGATCAAAACTCTATATATATCCAAACCATCGTACCCCCAGTTAGTGTAAAGAGGATGAGCTCGAAGGACTTCTTCAAATCCTTTCTCTTTTTGTGCAGGTTCCTTCTGCCAGGGAGGCCAAGTACTCGTTTCACGAACCATGGGAGATCGCAGAGGTACCCTTCTCTAGAGAACCTCCCCAGCCAAACCGTAGTTTGTGATGTGGAGAGAGCGCTTCTTAGGACTTCCTCCACGTTCCCCTACTTCATGCTCGTGGCATTGGAGGCAGGAGGGTTCCTGAGAGGTCTACTTCTCCTGCTTCTGCACCCTCTCATCTCCTGCCTGAGCCATGAGGTGGGGATACGGATCATGGTCATGGTCTGCTTCTTTGGACTGAGGAAGAAGGACTTCAGGGTAGGGAGAGCTATGCTGCCTAAGTTTTTCCTGGAGCAGGTTGGGTTGGAAGGCTTTGAGGTGCTGAGGAGAGGAGGGAGGAGGATGGTGTGTGTCAGCTCCATGCCAACCCTCATGGTGGAAGGCTTCCTGAAGGAGTATTTGGATGTGGAGGTGGTGTTGGGAAGGGAACTGAAGGTGTTTGCTGGATACTACACTGGGTTGATGGAGGATGGAGCTATTGGGTTTGGCCATGTCGATTTTGCTCACCATCAGCTCTTTACCCATGGCAGGGTCAGTCATCACATACCCCACTCAATATTATTGAAGTATATGTGCATATTGATCATAAGGTGTATGAATCCATTACGTGCATAGGGTTCTTCTTCCTACAGGAAGTGCGCTTGGTGGGAGAAGCTGAGAGGAGAAGATGGCATCCCCTGCCAAGATCACAGTACCCCAAGCCCTTGGTCTTCCATGGTGGCAGGATAGCGTTTAGGCCGGACGCTATCTCCACCTTCTGCATGTTCCTGTGGCTGCCCCTCGGCTTCGCCCTCGCCTTTGCCCGAGCCCTCGTCTTCCTCTTCCTCCCCTACGCCCTCTCCGTCCCGCTACTCGCCTCCCTGGGCATGCACTCCAGGCTGATCACCTCCTCCGACAAGGAGGAGAGGCGGGGCGACGGCAGCCAGCTTTACATCTGCAACCACCGCACCCTCCTCGATGCCCTCTACATCTCCGCGGCGCTCGGGCGCCACGTCACGGCCACCACCTACAGCGTCAGCCGCATCAGCGAGTGGTTCTCCCCGATAAGGACCGTCAGGCTGACGAGGAACAGGGAGGAGGACGCAGCGAGGATGAAGAAGCTGGTGCAGGAAGGGGACCTCATGGTGTGCCCCGAGGGGACGACGTGCCGCGAACCGTATCTGCTCCGCTTCAGCCCGCTGGCCGCGGAGATCAGCCGGGAGGTCGTGCCGGTGGCGTTGGAGTCGTGGGTGAGCATGTTCTACGGCACGAGCACCGGCAAGCTCAAGTTCTTGGATCCCTTGTACTTCCTCATGAACCCGCTCCCTTGCTACGAGGTGGAGTTCATGGCGAGGGTGCCGACCGGTGCCATTGGTGGAAAGGAGTGCAGCAGCTACGAGATGGCCAACCATCTGCAAGGGGAGATCGGTAGGCGCTTGGGGTTTCAGTGCACCAGCTTGACCAGGAAAGATAAGTACCTGCTGCTTGCAGGCAACGAAGGGACCATAGAGAGAGAAAGAGAGAGAGAGAGAGAGAGACAACAAGGGCAAGCTGACGTGCGAATGGAGAGAAGAAGATGATGGACTTGTCTCCCTCTCTCCTTATGATATTAATGGTTATTTTCCTATGGTTTGAGGTGAAACGGGAGAGTTTGTCATAGTTATTTTCCTATGGTTGCGTCAGAAACCAACAGTAAGAGACGCGTGCAGCTTCGTCTGCCAACCAGCCACGTCAGTGATTTGGGCTCGAGACTCGGTCGACCGGGGTCCGATGGTGTACTGGATCCGCTGCTCTCGTCTCGGGCCCACGAGCCCACGAGAAACACGGTGGGTCCGTGAGTGAGCATACCGCCGCGGATGGATCAGCTGAAGCGTATCTTATCCTCGACGCGATCAAATTATACTCGTGTTTCGATGACGTCAGCCCTGGGAGGTCAGCACGTGAGCGGGGGGAGACCGGAGAGGTGACGACGTCAGCAGCGAAGCACAACCCCGTGTTCTTGCTCTTCAGCGGTCGGATCGGTACCCACGTCATCGATCCGCGTAGAGGTGCCGAGCGCGGACGGTGGAGATCGTTCCTGGAGCCGGTTGCCGGTTGTCCCCGAAACCCTACCCCTTCCTCCCACTGTTTTCTTCTTCCCCTAATTTCTGATTTTGATCCCCTTTTTCCTTTGATTTTTGGGGATAAATTTTGGTCTGCATCAGAGGGAGGAGGGGGACGAGATGAAGGGAGGAGCGGCCGCCCCAAAGGAGGAGAGGGAGATGGAGGTGGGAAAGAAGAGTAAGGAGGAAGAGATCAAGGCCATCAACGGCAAAGTTGACGTGTATGATGTGGATGTAGATGGTGCGGAGGAGGAAAGGGAGGACGACGAGGAGCCGGAGGAGATCGTCGAGCTGGATGATGATGATGATGATGATGATGACGGTGAGGACGACGACGGTGATGATGAGGAGGATGATGGGGACGACGACGACGACGACGATGATGTGGAGGAGGTCGCGCCGAAGGGGTATCGCCCCCAAGCGCAGGCCGCGGACGATGACGCTGGCGAAGGGGTAGAAGAGGAGGACGAGGAGGAAGGCGGCGATGGAGATGATGATAGCGACGACGACGATGACGACGACGATGAGGAAGAGGAGGTATATCTATGTTTTCCTTGGCATCTGATCTACTTCATACATGTTTTTTTTTTCTATTATTTGATAGTAATTGATTACCTGATCTGGATGCTGTGCTTGGCAACTGCATTTAGTTAAATTTTTTGTTTATTTATTGTAGATCTGTAGGTTTTTTTTCTTTAGCTTAGTGAAGCTAATTTTCTTTTGATGCAAAATTTGCTGCTGCTTTGGAAATCATCATGTAGTGTGCCTACCTTAGTTTATGTTTCAGTATGGGTTTGATATTGTAACATGCCACTTTTTGCTCATGTTTGATTCTTGTGTTCATATATGTTATTATCCAGAATGAGTTCTTGTTTGTTGCAGTTAGTATGATCATTCTTCTGTTTCTTATTTCCTAGTGAGATGTTCTTCACTTCTTTATGATCATTCTCTGGGTTTTCTATCTCTAATTGAATATCTATGTGCCTAGCTTGTTATAGAAAACCTTTCTCGGAGTTATATAACAGGTGAAATCAAGAAAGAGATAGGGGTATTTCATCGTAAGTTTGATCTTTGATGTTGATTGCTCATAGTTTTCGTTATCTGCTTCTGAATTATTCCTAGTGCAACTAACAGTCGATCTTAAGCAGTAATTAAAAAGAGTCAAGCATCTGTTGATGTGTGAAGAACTGGTCTCCTCTTCCAAGTTCCAACATATTATCTTGTTGTAATCATGGCTTTCTTTTCGCTAGTTGATAGAATGAACCAACCCTTGTTTTCTTTTTGGCTCATTCTTTGAACAATTGCTATTACTCCTGTTGGCATGGAAAGCTATCAATTTGATGATCACATCTCCCTCTCTCTCCCCTTCTCAGATCTTAATTTTATATCTTCTGTCGAAGTATATCTTTTTTTGCACTGCATGTTCACATCATCCTCTTTTGTTCCGATGAATTACATACGGTTTACGGTTGAACGTGCCTAAACATCAAATTCTCAAGGTTTTTTCTGTAAAATGGCCTGCATTAAATCTGTGTCTCGTATTCCTTATTCTTTTTTTTATTCCATATTCTGAATTGGCTGGCACTATTGTCATGGGTCCTGATCTCTACTTTTCGGTTCACATTTTATACTTGCATAAGAATCAGTTCTAAAGAGAAAAGGGCAAAATGATGCCTTATTAAGTATTTGGCTAATCACCATCTTTATGTGGATGCTCCATGGTACATATTAATCTACTATTTCTCTTCATCAATATCTTTCTAATGAAGCTCCAATTTGTTCCATAGCTGATTGTATATGATCCTTGAAAAGTCATCTAGGTTCCTCGACCCCATTATTGTATGCTTACTGCCGGGCCTGGGCCTGTCTTCGATTATTTCTGCTTTTTTCTTACTCTAAAATCGAGAAGCAGGAACTTGGAATCCCCCCGCTTTTCCTTCTTTTGTGAAATAAAAGCAAGTTTGATGGTCATCACAGGGAATAGCACATGAACCAAAGCAAGATAATTCTATCACCATAATGTTCTTGTTTTCCTTTTTCTAGAGGCAATAGATATTTTACTTGTTAAAGACAGTTTGCAAAGACAATAATAAGTTCTGGATTTCTAATCGTGTCATGTGCTTCGATGATCGTGGCATTTTTCTTAATATATCTCATGGTGGAATTTGTGATTGTTATTTGTGCACCTTGCTCTCCTTGTTCATGTATGATGTCACCGGACACCATCAGGAGGAACTGGGAACGGAGTACCTTGTGAAACCGGTGGGTCGCGCAGAAGATGAAGAAGATGCGAGCGACTTCGAGCCAGGCGATGAAACAGATGAGGATGAGGACATCAATGAAGATGATAATCAGGGTTACGGCGGCGGCGATTCTGGTAAGGATGGTACATCATCCAAGAGAAAAAGATCATCCAAGGATGATTCAGATGATGATGATGATGACGATGATGATGACGAGAGGCCACCGAAGCGATAGTGGGGGTATCATCCTGCTCTCTTGTCGATGACTTGTTTGAACTTTTAGAAGCACATTTTTGGTAATTTACATGGTATGTAATGCTGGATTTAGCCTGATGGGGGATGGATTTATGAAGTGACTGCAAGGGTGTGTTAGGCGTTGTAGGAGTTTGGAGCTTTCATGTGATGGCGATATGTGGCAATCCCCTTCACAAAAAAAACCCACATCTTAAGACTTTCTTTGCTTTCTTGAATCGTTAATTTTGCATTGTTAATTGGTTAAGTCGTGTTCTTCAAATTATACCCGTGATTTCTGGATGCTTTTTTGCGTGGGCCTGATGAGTTATTCTTTGCTCTTTGAACTGCTTCAGGACATTTAACATTGTAGACGAGCTCGAGACTCGGTGATAATTAAATTGAAGCCAAAAGATATCGACGCTGGAAATATTATTTGAAATATATCCTTAGTTATTCATTTTCTTTAACAAAAATAAATGATGAAGATGAGATTTGAACCTTGAATTTTGTGGTGAATTGTTAACTTACGCTTCTCAAATAATAAGGTATAATTCTAGATCTGTTGCAAATAAGCATGGCTTCCGGTGAATCAGATTTTAGGAGAGTCCTTAAACAAATAAATCATCTCTAAATGATTCTAGAGGTAGAATGGATGTTTCTTCCCTAGAAATAAACTACAAGTCTAAATTGGGTATGAAAGCTAAGCAAACGAGATTTGTCAAGCCTATTGTAAACTTGTTATGTTATATAAAATATGTATAAAAATCGAAATATATGAACAAACATGAGCATTATATCGAACACCTTGTTTATATTTTTGTTTGTGACATTCTATCTCACTTATTTATTTGATATCTTCGTCGAAGTCGCTGCAGACGCTGCATCTCCTCATCTTTCGTTGAATCTTCAATCTTCTGCTCTGGCTTCAGCACATCTCTTGGCTTCCAGTTGCTCTCCGTCGTTATTGTTAAGTAGTCAAACTTTGATCCATTGTACTACTTCAACTCGTCAATGACTGACTCAAGTGTGGGGTTGATTGAGTTGCGTTGATCCTTGTTGATTCTTTTGGATTCTTTTAATAAAAGAAAAGATCTTCCTTGTTTTATGCGAGTATCTCAAACATCTCACGGTGCTTAAACTATATGGATGCTTGTTGGAGTTTTAACGAGTATCATCTCGCATATTTGAAGTTTTTGAGGTCTTTCCTTCATAAAATTCGCCCATCGATTTTTTTTCAACTTAGTTGTCGCTTTCAAGAGAGTTCGCATCACTTCCGCTTGCGATTGATACTGTTGAAAAATGAAGCGGACAATCTACTCTTAGTAGCACCGATCACCAATGGTGAGGATTTGATAATTATTGTCTTTCATTATGTTTCTTTAAAAGGGCTTTGAACTTGTGTAGAGCTCATTTTCTGGATAAATAAGAGAATTGGGATACTCGGTTTCGCGCATTCTCTAAGGAGTTGAGAAGGCAAAGTTATTTGACTTCGCCCGTCTCCTCGAGATTTTACTTCATGCATCGAGTTGGTTACTAGTCTTCGCCTACTTTTTGCTCACACTTTTGAAGCACCCGAAGTGTTTATACTCATTGCGTTGAGTTAACTATTATGATTTGTCTTCTCTCTACCGTCGAACTTTTGGAATGTAACAAGTTTTGCTCGAAAAAAGTAAAATTTTATCCAAACTTGGAGTAAGTCTTTGATAGTTTTGATCGCCTTTGGGATTATATCGTCTTCTCTATCATATTTGTCGTCTACTCCTATTAGTAGAAAAGATACAATACGTACTGCCTACTACGTTCCTTGGTCAAGCACTCTTGCATCAACCCAAAGTCTCTCACTTTCGACTATCTTGATTAGAAGCCCATTAACACTATTTTTATGAAGTTCCTTGGCCTCTGCCCTTTAGCCTTGTCTTGGTACTTAGAGTTTTCCTCTGTATTCTCCACCTCCTCGACCCCTTTCACGACCAACACTCTCCCTAATATTTGCACTCGGAATTCTCCATCAGTAGTACACAACCCCCATATACTAATGACAAAGCCTTTATCAAATACAAGATTCGATGCGCATACATGGAAGACATGCCTCTGCGGTACCAGGGCCTTTACTCCTTGAATCCATAACCCTTCTTACTGTTGTGTTGTTCACTGAAGTGGAGCTCCCGATAACTCCTGATCATACCTCTGCATGATTATATCCCTCACATGATTTCTCCTGCTTGTGTTGTATTCCCTTGAACTATTCCACCACGATCCGACGTACTATGTCGCCTCCTGGTGACATCTCCATTATATTCAGATTCTTGTGGGATGAACTCGGACTACGATCTCTCCATATGTGGCCTCTGCTAGCACATCTAGGGCCTTCTCCACCTCTAATTATATTTGCTCCTTTTGGCAATTCACCTTCATCCACCCATTCTCGGGCCACACTCGGATAAAGCATCGCTATAAGATAGTCTGTTGCCTAATAACTCTCGAAGTCCATCGACTTCGGTGAAATTAGTGTATCATTGTTTGGATCCTGAGCCTATATCCCCCACCAACATAATTTTTATTGTGCATCGCTTCCTTCATGACAACTTAAATGGTAGCACTGTGACATATTCTTCAAGAGTACCCACCTTTATATCTTCTTGCCCCGTGCTAAGGCCTTTTAATCCCAATTTCTCCTCTGCAAGTTGAATCACTTTAGTTCCTCCGTCAAATGCATTTCTGAGATAAGGTGCATATGCCTCGAAGCTCCCTTTGTCTTTGGTACTACGCAAGATGAGTCCGCTCCATCAGAATGAAGACTCCGTGCAGCAACATGATCCCACTCTTGCCTCTACAATAGTTCATGTCCTTAATCATTGTTGAAGGAAAACTTTGTGCCTCTACTCCATATTTTATCCTCTATGTCGACTCCCTTCATGCGGCTTGGACACTTCACCAAGTTTCACCTAAGTTGCTCTGCCTCTCAATTTGCATTGAGTTGATGGTAGCCCTTACGCCCACCATTCCACGGGTCAGCCCTTTGTTGAGTTCGATTTTCACATTGACTCTAAGTGTGCCTTAATATGATATTGTCATGGTGTCTCCCCCACTTGATCTTGCAATGCATCCACCACTGCATTATCTCATACGAGATCATGCGATCGTCTCTCACTCAGTCCGTTGAGCTTTGTGAAAAATATTATATTGAGGTACTCTTCCTTAACATGTGCGATCCGCTGCACATGATTCTCCCTCTGGAGAACCATGACCTATCCATCTTAGATATCTATCTTGTTAGAGTAACTTTCCTATTTACATTCCTCTCTCTAGAAGTTTCGGAGGCCACCATCCCCTTAGACTACTCTATCTTACTAAACAACTTGTCTATTGTTCTACCCCCACAAATGTGCTTGCTATATTGCAACTCTTCGCTAATATAGCCCCAATTATACCCTTCAAGGCCTAGCAACATTGTGAACTTATTGCACACTTAAGTCTCCTATGGGCATATCATTTCCATGTCGAAGAGAAAGTTTCAATGCTCTATGGTGTCGAGTTCCAATTGACTTGGGATGGCTACGAACACTCCATCATCCACATATAATCCCTTGTATGAGTATCAAATTCTTTAAGTTAGCAATTTCCCTCACCTCTGTGAACTTTACACAACTCTTTTCGATCGTTGTGCAACACATCCCGCTTTACATGGTCTCATCTTTTACCAAGCACTCTGCATGCCTTGAGCATCGTCAAGTTTGGTTGCCAACGTCGAGCCATAGCTCGAACTCAATCATCCCAATATTTGTGTGCTACACATTCTTTCTAGCTTGCTTGTCTTTATGGTGCCTCTCATGCAAAGAGTTAGCCATTCCTCTAAATGTAAATCATGGATGTCTACTCCTCTAAGCGACTTATTTCCCTATGGTCGCACGTGTTGGCTGCCCTCCACACAGCCGAGCTAGGTCTCTCACGTTTGCATGGCAAGTGTTTCTACATATGTTTATCTCACTCTGATACTATATGTCACGAACTTAGCTAGTTTTGCCTAAGTCGTGTGGCACCATCATATGTCAGTTCGTAAATGTTAGCCTCCCTGAAACCTCTTATGGCCCCTTAGGACCTACATAAGAGAAAATAAGTTAGAAAAAGTATTTCTTATGAGATCCACAAGCAACTACAAAGGATGAAGGTCCATTACAAATCGAAGTCCTCACAAGTGTCCACGTAACACAACTCTCATTTACAAGCTGAAATCGACCATAAAAGCTAACCAAACGAGGGCTGCCAAGCCTACTATAACCCCGCTACTTCCTGTACAAAGTATGTACAAAAACTGAAAGACATGGACAAACATGAGCATTACATCAAACACCTTTTTATATTTTTGTTCGTGACAGCTTAGCCTAGCAACCCTCATCATGATTGGTCGTAGCCCTCTTATAGAGATGTAGATAGTTAGGGGAGGGGGTGGTTGGTATTGCCAGCCCACTCATGGAAGCTTAGGCAACCAATGGAGGGAAGGGGGTCGACAATACTGCCAGCCCATGCTATGCAAAGGCGCAAGTAATTAGATGAGGAGAGGAGAGTGGTTGAGAGGGACAGCCTGTGTATAGAGGCACAAGTGACAAGGAGAGGGGATAAGAGATATTGTCAACCCACATGCGAAGACATTGGTGCCTAAGGGAGAGGGGGGCGACTCGCATTGCTTGTCAACTAGTGCACAAAAAGTATAAGTAGTCAAAGGAGAGGAGGAGGACAAGTAGCATTGTTTGTCAACCCAAACATAAGCAATTAGGGAATGAGAGGTGGGCGAATGACGAGAGTCTCAATCAATCATGGAATCAGACGAGGGTCGACCGATGAGGCTACCAGGTGAAAGGGGGGGATCGATAAGAGTAAAATGATTATTTTTAAAAAATACTAAGTGAATATTTTTTAATTCGATGGTTATGAAATAAAAAATTAAAATTACAAGTATTTTAAAAACTTCACCTTATTTTTATGGGTGGCCATTATTATTTTTAAAAGAAAAGACAAAGACTTTAAACCATATAGAGAGGGGTTTATTAAAAGCATTTTTAATATGACGGCGACATAAAAGCATTTTATTAACGGTTTGCTAAAAGAATATAATTTATTTCATTTATTGACACTCCATTGTGGGCATCGTACCGACACAATCGGCATAACGACTCCGACGACTCACGGCACTCCCGGCTGTGATCGGACGGTTCGCAGCTCACATCCGGCTCGTACGGACCGGCAACCACGGGCCTTTCTCACGACGCCTCCTTTTCGAGCTTTGGATGGCCGAGACGGCGGCGGCGATGGCGGAGGAAGCGAATCTCGCGACGGAATCGCCGTTCTCGGGACGGCACCGCAAGCTTCTGGAGCGTCGATCGTGGCGGCCGGACGCCGTCCGGCAAGTCCACCCAGATGAACCGCTGCTACCACCATTGCTGTCTGGCTTCCCCATCCCTTTCCTTCTCTATCGGCATCGGCATCTTTTGCATCATCTTTTTAGATTGGATCCCCTCCGATAGACCATCTTATTTGTGTGCTTCAAATGCTTTGTTGTCGACATGATCCTAATCCCCTCTACCTGATTGTGATGGACGGTTGAGATGAGAGGTGAGGATGCGAGGACGGTTGAGATGGCAAATTGGAGGATTGCAGTTCTCCGTTCGGGTCGGTGAGCAAATGTGTTTGCCCGCGCTCCGTCCCCCAACAGAACGCAGAACACGACTCCCTCTCTCTCCAAGAAAGTCTCAGATCAGAAGAACCCTCTCTCTCTCTCTATCTCTCTCTCTCTCTCTCTCTCTCTCTGCGTCTTCTGCCCTTAATTCATTGGAGCAGGCAGAGGCGATGTCTCTCCGTCCGACGACGCGGGCGGAGGCCCGCAAAAAGTCGTATAAAGTGGCCGTGGACGCGGAGGAGGCCCGATGGAGGAGGGAGGATGTCCTGGTGGAGATCCGGAAGAGCAAACGGGAGGAGAACCTCACCAAGAAGCGATGCGAGGCCGGGCCGCACCATCTCGCCCCCCCTCCTCCCCACGCATGCGGGATGAAGGTTCTTGTTCTTGCCGCCCTATCTTTCGTTCTTCGTTTATATTGCTGTTTTGCTCGGGATGATCGTACGCTTTCGACAATGCTCTCTCGATCTTGATTTGATCTCCATTGAACCCCACGCTCTTCATCTTGAGTGGTTTTGAACTTTTCGGTTTGTTGCTTCTGTTTGTGCACTGGTCCATTAGAACTCTCTGACTTCCTCCACCACCGATGGAACCTTTGTGGTTGGTGAATGTTAGGGCTTGCCGTACGCTGTTGAGGGAACCAAACTTAGGTATATCCTGCATTAAAATCTTTCTTTCTGCATTCGTTGATGCATTGCATACTTATATGCATGGGTCTGAAGACAATAACCAGTATACGCATCCAAAAAGCTCAAGAATTGGTACATGCTAGAATTCAAAAAGGATGTATTTTCGCTGTCATGTGTATATGGACAATTAGGTATAGTTTCAAGCAGATGGATAGGATATGCATTGTTTTTTTCTCTCTTTTAAGTGTCTAATACTGTCGAGAATGTTGACACGTTATTATTGTCTATGTCCTAACCTCATCAAAAAAAAATAATATATATATATATATAATTAAATTATTTACTATATAATATTTTTTATAATTTGATTATTATTTTTACATATTATATATAATAATTATTTTTAAAATTATCCTATATTAGATTTATAACATCCTGGTTTAGTCCCAGACGACTAAAGATTTGTTAGGTTATATCCTATATTATATAAATTAACTTGTTAGTTTAGACATAATAAAGTTACTAGGGCAGCTATCCCATCCATAATTATCCGTATTGAACCGAAAAGCAACCTATCCAAGCCCTGGATCTAGGTCACTGCAGGCAGGTCCACAAGTTTCATTAAAATATCTAAAAATATATAAACTTATTTTAATTTTTTTTATGATATTAAAATTAATAAGAACACATATTAAATTTAGTAAATAAAATAAGATAAAACAAATTACATTAATCTAACACAAAATAAATTATTTAATGGTACCAAAAACAGAATAGTTTATCCAACATAATGAATATCTTCTTGGATATCAAAATGAATTGAATAGCATATTCATATCAATTTCTTATATATCTAGATGTATATATTTTTAGTCATCTCAAATGCAATTTGATAATTCTACCCCCTGGAGTCTATTTTCATATCATATTCTGAATTTTTTAAAATTATTTTTGTTTGTTGTAATATTTGTTTCATTCTCCTCATTCATTTCAATGACTAAAGAGAAGAGATCAGATGTGAGAGGAGGGGTGGAGAGAGAATGGTGATCAAAGGGAGATAAGGAGGCAGAGGAAAAGAGCGCAACCAAAAGAGAGAAGTGATTGCGTGGGAGAGGCCACTTTGTTTTTCATATTATCCCTAATTTCAACATTTAAAATAAATACCCTCTTAAACATAGTCAAGGGTATTTAAGTGATCTTATATATATATTTACAAAACAGAATCAGTTTTATTTCATCTGATTGATTCATGCGGGTTATCCTATTAACAAATAGCTCATTAAGTTGGATCATGACAAGTTCTCATTGCTATATTTATATTTTTATGAAAGAAAAATATTTTAACAGAAGCAAAGATTAAAATACCGTCCATGCTACCCGATATGAACCATGCTTATCAGTCCAATAGTTAACCACGCAAATTGAGCAATTGTATTATTTCATTGATGGGTGCCTCATGCACCAGCTCCTCCCTTTGTTTAACTACCCATCAATGAAGTTGTTATGAAGTACAACAGCTAAACTATACATATAAGTTCAAACGGGAAACATTGTTTATGTTTATGATTTAGTTCCAGAGAAATTCCTTATTAATAAACATATCTTCCCCTCAAGATCCTCTTACAACCTAGTTCTAATTTTTCTGATTTTATTTCTAACTGCCATCTCTAGAGAGGAAACTTTTCCCCCTTGAAAACTGTTATTTTGTTCCATTTGCAAATAATATACACTAGCAGCTAACAATTAATTGCATAAATTTTGCACTATTCCTTTTTCTGTTCAATACTCCAATGCATTTTATCCCCCCTGATCTTGCTATCAGATGACCTGTTGAACTCTAAAATTATAAGCTGAAGGATATATATATACTAATCCAATAAAGTAATTGGAAAAACAAATTGTGGGTCAAGATCAGCTGTTGACTTGCTGTAAAGAATGAATCTTTTTGTCTACTATCACATACCGCAAAGCAACTTATTTCAATGCTATTTACTTTGCTGTAGCCGACACATTTTAGCTATAGAAAAGTTCTTTAACTTAAAAACTTTAAATTTAATGAAGTTACAGCTTAAGAACTTTATGTTGAGGATGTTGGAATTTTTAAAATGAATCAGAATCATATACGTAGTAGGCCATGGCATGGTCTCTCCAATATTGATTGGGGTCAATGATGACAATCTGTGCCGGTTAGTATTCCTGGATTCTTTCTTTATCAAAAAATACAAGATGGTACAAGTTGATATACTGCTTTTTATATGGATTGTTGTTGTCAAATTTGTCGAAGTTAATAACAGGGCTGTTTGGGGATATTAGTTGAATCTTATCGAAGCGAATCTATAGCAACTTACAGCACTAATTAATTGATTTACCATCTTTGCTAACCTAAATTGTATTTTTTTTTTTTTTTGAGGAAACAAATTATAAGAGAATTAATTCTCTACTTATTCTCCAGATTGATAATCTTTCTGAAATGGCTGAAGGAGCATATGCTGAGGATCCAGCTGTTCAGTCATCAGTAATAACACGGTTCAAGAGACTCTTGTCAGATGGTATTATATATGGCTACGCTCCTTAATAATTTCTGAGAGTACTTAGCGTTTCTGATTGTAACTAGGAGTCTAAGAATGCAATATACTTGTCGAGCAAGGTGCACCTATCGAGGAGGTCATCAAGGCAGGAATTGTCCCTCGGGTTGTGGAATTTATTTTAAGACATGAGACACCACTGCTGCAGGTATGTTTGTTTTATCATTTCTGTGATTCCTGGTTTCTTTCTATTATGTAGTTGAAATGGTCAGTGCATATATCTTTTTGCAGCATGAGGCAGCATGGGTGTTTTGCCAATATAGCTTCTGGGATGTTAGAAAAGACCCCAAGTTGTCATTGATAATGGTGCTGTACCAAAGTTTGTTCAGCGTTTGAGTTCACCAAGTGATGATATTTAAAAACAAATTAATCTCCATTAAACTGTATATGGCTTTTTTAAAGAACTAAAGCATAAGTACCACTTTTCAATATGATGGAGAATATCTATCATTACTTTCTATTATTGAAAAGGCTGCTCTGGCCCTTGCTAATGTAGCTGGTGACTCACTAACTTGTAGAGATTTTGTGCTTAGTCTCGGGGCTCTCGGCCCCTCCTTAATTTAATGGATATTAAGAATATCAAAGCTAAGGAATGCTACATGGGCCCTATCAAACTTTTGCCATGGGGAACCATCAGCACTATTTGAATATGTTTGAGACTCATTTGAAGTGCCTTATTTCTGCTAAAACAAAAAATGCTTCATTGAGTGATTCCTTATAAGATGTTTATTCATTAAATTTATCAGATAAAGACTGCTCTACCAGTTCTTCGGCAACTTATTCACTTGAATGATGAAGAGGTCCTTGTGGATGCCTGTTGGGCTATATCACAACTTTCTCATGGAAGTAAGGACAGAGTTCAAGCAGTGATAGAGGGTGGTGTCTGTCCCAAACTTGTTGAGCTTTTGAGGTAAGGATGATTTTGACATCAATGGTTTTTCATTTAGATTGATAATCGTCTGTGGCCTCTGATTAGGAACTTCTTTCAGTCATCCATCACATAAAGTTCTTGTACCTGCTCTTAGGACATTGGGAAATATTGTCACTGGAGATGATGTCCAAACCCAGGTATATATGATTTTTTGGTTTGTGCAACAGAATTTTGTGACACTAATCAGTAATGTTTTTTTTTTGTTAATAGAAAGAATCTTCTTTCATATTCTGGATGCCCACTGGAGGCAGGATTGTCTATGGGGGTTGGCATGGCTAGAGTAATTTGCTGGCACAAGTTCTTTCCCTTTTCTTCTTTAGGATTTTTTTCTTGTTCTTATTTTCTAAATTACAGATTTTAGTAGCATCGGTAATTGTTATTGATAACAGTATCATGAAAGCATGCCTATGCTGTGCTGAAGCCCATCAACTCTAATGTCACCCCTGGCCTCATATGAGGCTCAGTACCTTCAACAAGGAACATACCTTAAAACAAAATGGTTCACAGAAAACATGCCTTATGATTCCTATCATTAAATCTTCTTTGTAAAAGTTAATAATCAGATGCAACATTTTATTGTTCTTCTTGGAGCGTCTTCTCCTCTCTGAGATTCATGTTTGTTAATAATCAGTATTGTTCTTAAATTTACATTGTTTCCCATGGAAAAAAAAACTAACACTTAAGTTATAATCACAGATCATGATAAAGAATTTAGTACTTCCTCGCCTTCTGCACATTCTTACATCAAGTTATGACAACTATATCAAACAGGAGATGTGTGGGGTTATCTCAAACATCACTGCTGGAAATAGCAATCAGATTCAGGTACTTCAACTAACTTGTAGTCTAAAATCATGTTTTTTTTTCTAACCTACCCACCAGTACTTCTAATTGGAAGTGTACTTGTTGTAAATCAGAAGTTCCTTTTCACTGAAAATTAGTTGCCAACTTCATGATTTAAACAGCCAGAGCTAATTTCAGTGTTTTTTTACATTGGCAACACTCATTTTGTTTTTCTTCCATTTTTTGCTAAACGATAGGCTGTTATAGATGCAAACATTGTCAGTCCATTGGTGCAGCTACTGCGGCATGCAGAATTTTCTGTCAAGAAAGAGGCTTTCTGGGCTATATCAAATGCCATCCATGGTGGTTCTAACTGCCAAATCCAGTATGCTTTGCTTTCTCTTCGTGTCAATTTTGGTGCTTTTGGGTCTTCTGTGACAACAAAAGTTGATCATATGTTCTTGATCTTAAACAATTGATCTCTTACTATTTCAGTTGTGGTGCAATGTCTGTCAAACACTCTTAGGTAGGTAAATAAAAATTACAGAAGGTAAATCTGATAAGTTGATATATCTGATAAGTTGATGAATTTCCACCATAACTGTACTATTTATAGGTGCTTATTAGTTGATTATGTGGCATAGGTTCCTTATGTTCATGATTGCGTTCATTCTTAGTCAGAAAACATGCTCTTTATTTTGGTTTTTTGTGTGACACGTGCATAAACTAATGTTGCCAGAAGATCAACAATTTCTTTGGTATACAAATCTTATAGAACCCTGTCTTTGCAGTCTAAATAAAATGTCTATGCAATAAATAACCAGAATTGTTTTCATCTCGTCCTTTATACAGATTTTTGGTCTTGCAAGGATGCATTGAGCCACTATGTGATATTCTTGCCTACCCTGCCCCATCAATTAATGCTGCTTGCATGGAGTGTCTTGACAACATTTTGGAGGTGGGTGAGGCCAACAAGCATCTAGGTATAGCCGCAGGTCAAAACCTCTACGCACAGATGATTTGTGATTGTGATGGGTTCAACAAAATCGAGTCACTTGTGGCACATGACAACGTTGTCATCTATAAGATGGCAGTAAATATACTTGAAAGGTATTGGGTGGACGACGAAGAGGACATGCAGGATTTTGATTAGGGAGCCAAGCACGGGCTTCAACTAAAATCTGTTGCCGCCCTTCTGTGATGACTTCCCCCCCCATTTTAGAGCACGTTGGGAGCATGTGCAGGTTGACAGCATTCTACTGTGTGCATCTAAAACTTAGAATATCTTTCCTGTGTTCCCATGTTGATGCTTTAGCTGTTTTTGATGCATTACTTATCCAACAAGATTTGTATATTCATTTCATAGTTTGGTCGGGGCAGGTATATTCTTACACAAGTAGGTGGATATGAACCACTCCTAAAACTTTTTTTGGTTGATAAACATTCTTTGATGCTTCGAGCCAATATACTTGGGGGATAAGGAATCCTGTTATCATAGAAAGGATTCTTTCTTGAAAGTAAAAAATCTTACGAATTAAGATTGGAATATTTTTGTAAGCATGTATGTAGTTTTAAGTCTTGGTTTCGAACAATACAAGTAAAAATACTTTCTGGGTTTCTCTCTAGTTCTTCCAGGATGTGAGTAATTCTTTGAAGTTTTTATGATAAGAGTATAGAAGATGATTTATGTTTGGTTTGATGTTACCTCAAGACTTCTTACGATCATAAAATTCAGTCTTCTCTAGGCTTAGATAAGGTTTCTAGATATTTTTTTTTTGGTTTATCATTTGTTTCTAGATCATCATCATTATTATTATTATTATTGTTATTATTATTTTGCATTGGAATTCTTCTCCTGATGATATTTGTTGAGTGACAGGTTGATAGCACAACAGAGGGCACAGCCGACACCAAGCAGCACGCACCAGGAAACTCATGTACGTACCCATCATATTTCACGGCAGCTCATGTATTCTATTGCTCATCATCTTTTCTTTTCATATCCCGTCCACCTTGTTTGAGTTCATGTCATCAAACACTGCTACAACATAATCCCATCGGTAACACCAGACAAGTTGAAATTGCTGTGGGTCGAAAGGAACCTCCTATACCAATATAACAAAGGTATCGAGTCAATCATACCTAAATTTAACATTCTAAAATTTCATGTCTCTCTATCTATAGACATATCCCGTTTACTGACCTACTATTCCACTCTTGGTAGTTGGTATATTCAAAAATTCTTGGAAGATTGTCTTTATACACGGTTTAATGTCATCCTAGGAAATTAGCTGCCTTCTTAATGAACTCCCAAATTTGTAATTCCATAAGTAGACAAACATTGCTCTCATACAACAGATTTCCCGACCTCATTCTAGCTTGGTTATTGTCGAATACCCACTAGGTTTGGTGATGGAATTTTATCCGTATCATCTACTTGGATCCTCTACGATTCGGTATGGATGGACATGGCAACCCGATTCCGAGCCCAATATATTGGGTATGAATCCATTGTTTGATTCACATTCTAAAGGGATCCGTAGTGGCTATCACATTACTCTGTTGGTCTTCACAGTTCCTATAACTAGAGGTGTTTGCGAGTATAGATAGATTCTCATAGAGATGGGAAGGAGAATAAATGATATTTTTCTATTACCCACGCAGATATGGGGTTAGGGATGGATAGAGTAGTCCTCACCCATCCCGGCTTGATGCCGAGCTCGGATGCCTACCCTGCCATCGTTCGCCTGACTCAAATCAGATTATGTTGAACCTGTACTTGAGGTGATCCCAAGTTAATTGCGAGTTATCTGATTTGATTGAATCATATAAAACAATATCAATAGTCAACATTAACACCCCACTCCCCCTATAGCTTATGTCGGAGGAATGAATTCAACATGCAATAATTATTATTATTTTATAATATTTAATTAATTAATATTAATTATGAGAATATGAATAACATGCAGGTTATCTATCCCTGATGAGGATTTCTTGTCTCTATCCGTAATGGGGAATGGGTTGGGGATGGAGGATGAGATAGATAGAATCAGGGATTGAGAAATCACTTCCTACCATGTCCCATTGCCATCACCATCGATAACTCCAAGTGTTACTTTATCACTTGACACTTAATCAACCTATAACCACATTCAATCCTGCACATTTATTATGCATCAAGAACTTTTGGTATTACCAACCCCATTATTATTGGTAATAATTAATTTGTATCCTAAATATAGCACCTTAATTATTAATTATATATATATATATATATATATATATATTTCGTAACCTCTTGTTTCATCTATTTATCAATTATCCCTAAGAGTTTCGACACCACAACCATAATTGTGTTGGTTGTTGTTTGAAATCATTCGTCACTCAACGAAGAAGAATATATCAGTTGTCACTCGACATTCCTTTGTCACTTAGTGTATCTAGTTGCTAGTCGCTCGATGCCGTTGGTCATTCAGTATTACTTGATCACTTGATGTTGTTCGTTGATGCCAGGTTGTTCATCGTTTGATATCTCGCTCAATCATCGATATCGCTTGTCACTTGATGCTCGATGTTGATTATTGAGTGTCGTTCGATATCGATTGTCATTTAATTATATTTATGTTTATTTATAGAAAAATATTTTGATTCTTTTTTGGAATGATATTGTAAATGGTAAAAGGGTAGTCAAAATGCAATGTAAATACGTGATAAAAGGGCCTATATAATATCATAACCTGGGTGGTGCCGATGGTCGTAAGTCCTTCCCCTCAATTGACTCGCTTTTCCGTCACCGCCTTGAGCCCGCCTCGACTCCTTTCTCCGTCTCTCCCTGTTTCTCTTGCCCTCCTCTTCTCTCGTTCTCTTCCTCCTTTCGTTTCGCCCTAGTTACCGCGGCGGACGCCAAGAATCTCAATCTCTCGGTCCCTTCTCCAGGGACAGGCCGCGACAACCTTGGTGTGATCTCTCGGAGGTAACCCGATCGACTCGCCTATTTCCTGAAATTAGTCTCGCCTTTTTTTTTTCTCTCTTAATTTCTTCGTCCGCAATCGTTGCGGAAACGCCTAATTCTTCGATTTCTGTTCTATTTTGGATCTGAATCTCTCGCCGGACGCAGATTTGCTACAGTCCTTCGTTTGATCCCTTCTCTGAGGGATAATTCTATCTGACCGTCCCTTTCTTCGAATGGTTATCGCGTATCTTCTTGAAGGACTGTGTTGCAGGATCGCCTAATTCTGTTATTTCTGGTCTCTTGGAATCTAGGGAGGGATGTTCTTCATGGGGGACGCCTCCACCCGCAAACGAGTGGATTTGGGTGGACGAAGCTCGAAGGAGAGTGACCGGCAGGTGTTATTGGAACAGGCACGGCTTGATAGGAAGCGCCGGCTAGTGCTTCGACAGCAAACGTCAGCAGCGATCAAGATCCAGGTAGGGTTTCATTTATCTTGCTTTGGTTCCGATTGCTGGCAACTAGCTGGTGGAATGCCCTAAATTGGGAATTGTTTGATAATGATGCAAGCTTGGAGATGTTGATCATAATTTTTTCTAATATTATGTACTGTGATGTTTGGATGCCTTTATGGACTTCGCCTTGAGGCTACATAGTTGCTAGTTACTTTTTCTTTTGGGTTCATTATGAAACTTGACAAATTACTGGCTGCAGAAATGCTTCAGAGCGATGAAGGATGTCAAGATGGCACGAACGGAAGTGCGGGAGCAGTTCCATGTTACCTATGGGGACCATGGTGAAAGGGCAGATTGGTAGGATCAATATTGTGCTTATAATATGCATTTCGTGAGGTCCTTAGTACTTCTTTTTGCCAAATTTTCCTGTTCATGCAAACATTACACAAATCACTGTCCGTTTAAAGCAGGCATTGCTTTGGACCTGACTCAGAGTTTCTTCGTCAGCTGCTTTTCTTCTTTACTGCAAATAACATTAGCGATGTTACACTTCTTGTGGAAGCTTCTCGATTGCTTCTGCAGTATGTTCAGCAGAGTGGTAAGCCTAAAAGATGCTGTTTAGTTAAGTTAGTCGTGCTTCATTTTTTTCCCTCTTGCAACCAGACGCTATGTGATATCAGTTCACTCCATGTTGCTGTAGAACGTGTATATCTTATACAATTAAATTACTCAGACTTGGAATATCCCATGATTGCACACAATAGAATAGAATTGGATCTTGTGCTAACCACTTAGATGCTCTGTGCGACCATTGTTTGTTCCCGTTGTGAATGCATTCATCCTGAACCATGATCAAGCTAAAGGCATGCCGTGATATGCCTGACAAAAGAATTTCTGCATGTCCGTGCATGTTGTGCTTGCCATGAAGATAGTGTTCTGACATATGAAATATAGTGCTATACACAGTATTTTATGCAGCAACTTGATTTATGGCTCTTCTTCTCTTTGTGTAAGATAGGTACCAGATCCTCTTCTCGTGGTCTTACATGTCTTTGAATAAACTATGAAGCTACCATCTGTTTTGTTTAATTTATTTTGTAAATTTTGAGTGATTAGTGCATGGTTGTGTCATTATGTACTTGAATTACTAAATTATGCATAAACAGCAAAACACTTGTTTTTTATTCTTTTCTATAATTGAAGCTTGCAAGAGATAGATGAGTGAAGCTGGGGGATACTTGAGGTCGGGAGGTTCTCCATTGCTTGTTTAATCACATGTGATTTTGTTAGCTATTGACCTTTATTTGCAGTTGCAAATGCTGCAGCTAATATATTCATATTCTTCTAATTAAGTTGGCCTCTATTTGCAATTGTAAATGTTGCTGGTGAGACATTCAAAGCTATTCCAATTCTTATAAATGCAAGCGTCTATATTTTGGAAGCAGTGCACGTTGTATATGTTAGCTTGGTTGTCGAAATTCTTTCAAAAAGTGGTTTTTCTAATCAAGGTTGATTTTTCATTTCACTAATCTTGTCTTTCATCTTCAGTAACAGCTCAGGTATTCGAAAGTGGTCTTCTTTGTTTCATGTTTATGGAAATGTAAGAAGGAAAGTGATACGAACCTTATGTTGAACTTTATGATTAGGCAGAGGCCAAACATGCAAGTAACACATTGCATCAGGCATCAAGATGGAATACTGTGGGTAACTGGACCCTCTAAAACCATACGATAGATCAGTGTTATGTGGTGAGTAGGTGGCTCGGTAAGTAGGTAATATTTGAATCTACGCGTTTTAAGGGAAATGTTTAGATTAAAAACTTAGCAGACTTGTAACTGCTACAAGCTGTTGTAGCTGAGAAAAGGAACAAGTGGAGGGTCAACAAAACAAGTTTAGGGAAAAGGATATATCTAGGTTACCAGGAAAAGTATTCACTTTTAAAAAATAATTTAAACTAGATTGACATCATTTTTATATTTGCTATTTATGTCTTTCACAGGTTTACTTTGACTTAATACTGTGTCACTGAAGGAGAAACAAACATCAGTTAGCAATTTCATCTTCTAGATAAGCCTGCAACTAAAACTTGTGTCATAATCAATTAGTCAACTGGATTGTCCTGAAGTGTGCACTGTTAGATACTTGGATGTATCCTTCATGTTTTACTGAAGCCCATTTGTTGAACTTAAGGATTTTTGAGAAACCATGTCGTGGAGGTCTTTATGTATTTTTTTTAGGTCAAGAGATATATTATTTTCTATTACTTAGTGCTGTTAGCTACTTAGTATTTCAAATAAGAGAATCCTGGATTTTTTTCTTAATGTAGTTGCATATTCAGATAGTCCATTTTCTGGATAATATCGTTCTTAATTTTGAGAAGATGAACAAGTTTGTTTAATTTGTCTTGTGGTCGATGATTTGTGGTTGTTTGATTTTTTTTGTCTTCTTGGCACATTTTTCTTAATCATTTTCTTTAATATTTTGAGTAGGGGACCTTTGTGCTTACTTGGTTGTATGGTCACCGATTATGGTTGTGGAATGGTGCTCATTTTTTAAGTAGTACACTTTTCTTTTCCACTTTACTTCTATAGTTCTTTCACTAATTGCTATTTAGGAAAAGAGAAGGTATGTGGGTGTTTGCTGAGTCACATATTTAAGTTTACTATGGTAAATGACTTGATGCCTTCTCTATCAGGGCATCTCATAATGTGGTCCTGTTGCCAACCGTCACATTTTATTATATCTTGAGTATTTTACCATTTATGATCTTTGTGCTTATTTCAAAATCATTATTGTTGCTCACTTCTTTATTTGATTGCAGGCAATATTGTAACTCTTTTTGCTGGTTTGGACTATCCTCTAAAGCGTTCACTAGTGGATCTTAGAGTAAAAAAACTTGCATATGCTTGTCTTCAAGCAATCTTCCATAATAGGTGAGTCAAATGCATACAGCTATTAGATTGAATAACCACTTTGGACATTGCTTTGGTTAGCCTTTCCAATTCTCATGGTGCGTGCTACATGTTGTGTTGCTTGATGAATTATGTCTTCTATTTGATGTAGAAAAAATATATGGAAACTAGGTTGGTTCAGCATCCATCGGAGTTCCGACATTGCATAAAAAATGTTTCTTGTCAAATATTGAACTCTTCGATTTGGTTATGCATACAATATAACAACTATGTCTATCATGATCTCCTATGGCATGACATTGATCCTTTCAGGATATTCCAATCTGTCTATGTATCATGCAACATGTGGTTTTTAACTTTCTGCTGGATTTTGGAAAAAGAAAAAAAACGAGTGTTGGTGAATTCGTGCGAGTTCCAGCTCTCATGAGTTAATTATTTTTTTCAGGATAATTGGATTTGTATAAATATTTTTCAATGTGTGGCTTCTCCAGATTCCAGTAGATTAAAAGAAAAGCCTTTTGTAGTAGATTGGAAGGAATCGAACCACATAATCGATCTTTAGTGCTGGCTCTGAATTAGTATTTTTACCCAAGGTTGCTTGGTGGTAGATAACGGAGGTTCACTGATTTATCAGGGAATAAGACATTTATGAAGTTGGTTCTCAGTTGAGGGAGAGGAAGCAAATGCTTTTGACAGGCATAAGTACATTAGTAAAGAGAATTACCATGTTATGGATGTTTCATGAATTCGATTACTACTGCAATATGCAAGGAAACAAAAGAGATGATTCAAAGTCTCTTTGGACAGTGAAGGATGGTTTTAGTTGTCTGCATGTGTGAGTTATTGCATGATTGGACTGGCATGACAGTACTTTTGGTAGTTTTGTTCGCAAATATTCTTTTAGTTTAATCTTGGAAGACAAGTTTTCATCTTCTGTTTTTTATTTTAATATCAATGTTCGCTTAGTTATAGTTTGGCAGAGGTTTATAGCCCAAAAACATTGTTATTATATTCGCATATTGGCTTTAATTTCGTTTTTTACTCTCTTTCTTGGTCCATCAAGGTCAGCAAAGAAGATGACTTGTGGCAAGGATATCATAAACTTCTTGTCTTATGCTGCTTTTCTAGTAAATCAATTTATGTTTGCCATAACTTTTAAATTTTTTTATGGTAATTTTTTCTTACAATGTCGGAAATTGAAAACATTTCTTAGCAAACCATCTAATCTATTTTATTTCTCTTTTTTCTTCTTGTTTTAGAAATTTATATTGAATAGTGCCATGGTTAAGGATTTCTCCTCTTCTTTATTGCATTTCTTCATGTACCTTCTTATACATTTTTCTGTTTGCACATCATAAGCATTCATAAAACTTTAGCTGTTGTGGCTATAGCAATTGTTGATTTTTTTTGTTTCTTCTTTAAACAGGAATCATTATAAGAACAAACTACTGATGCCATCCACATGCTCTTATTGGCCAACAGTTGCCTTATTCGAAACAGTAGCTTGTTTAACAAGTCCTGAACTTCCATGGAACTGTAGTGTTATTGATTATCTGTTGGAGAGAAAAGTTTTTTTGCTGTTGCGTTGCATCGTTCTAGCTGGCGTGGTAAGCAACTTTTGTAAATCATTCAAGCATGTTATTATGTTTTTGCTCTTACTGAGTACTACCTCTGTTAGTTTATTCTGACTACTTTATTGTGAATATAGACAGATTGTCTTGCCTTAGCTTGACACTATCACTGAAAATTAGAAGAAAAAAGAAAGGGAGAGAGGAAGAACTTGAGGAATCACTGACACTCCTTAACATCTAGCTTAGTTGTAGTCATCTGTAGTGGCCAAACTAGCCTGTTAAATTGAAAAACCCATCCTTCTTTTGGTATAAAGGCCTATTAATTGGTTAACTACAGGAACTTATACACTTGAGTGAAAAAATATTTATAGGGTGCCTGGAAAAAGAAAAAAAGCCATTGCCCTGCTCCTTCACCAAACTTAGTGGTATATTGTGCCTGGTTAGGCAAAAATTGCTTTACTTATTTTAGAAAATTTCATTATGGTTTAGACATTTTAGCTTTTTCCTAATGAGACTGAATTAGAGTTGAAATGACATAGTGGCTGATGCAGAGAGTAACTGGAGGTTTCAATGGTTAATATTCATCCATATTAGAGTGATTTTTTAATGCTCAATTATAAAAAAAAGAGAAACAGTAGATAGAATGGTTTATAGCCTATAAAGTAGGATTTATACCTATATGGGATCTATCGCTCAGCTCACAAATTTTTCTTTGTTTTGATGACTGATATGTCTATTTATCATTTTGTTGAACTGTGCAATAATGATGTATCTGGGGTCTGATTGAATTTTGCCGCATTTATTTCTGGTCAAATTTTAATTATGGTTTAGTCAAGTTCAAAACTTCAAATTTGTTTTCATGTATCTTTGATGATTTTCGTCCTCATTCATATTCGCATTATTAGGATGGTTTTGCAGTCCCAATCTATCATGTTTACTTTTGCCCTTTTTTTTGTTTCTTTCTTTTATTTTAAGGAAGTAGTTTGGGTATTAGGACAAGCGTCCAGGTAGTTGTTATAGGTCTCATAGTGTACGATTTTTGGGCTTCCAAGATTTCCATAACAAAACTCTTTCTCTACAAGTTTCCTTGATTGGCTATATGCTGGAGGTAAGTTACTTTAGTTGATTTTATGCTGGTGGTCTTGATGGTGTATCATGAATTATGTCTTGATAAAAATGCGATTAGTTTATTTTTTCTTACCCTTATATTTCTTCTTTTTCTGTTTGCTCTCATGCTCTTGCTCATCTCTTCTTCGTGGCACGTGGCTGGGATGTGCATTGCTTCTATAAAGACCTTTTGCGGCTTTTGTTTATCAAATGTGTTCCTCTGTAATTTTTCTTTTTCTGAGTGCCGATCCATTTCTCATATGACAAATTAACTAGCTTTTATGTTCAACAGGTGATATATTTTCAAGTCGAGATTATTGTGCTAAATTTATTTGGAATAGTTTTATTGATGAGGGATCTAAATTTTATCTTTGATTTTTTAGATTTTCTTTTGCTGTAAGATACTATAATGATTCCTAGATTTTTTTTTAAAACCTTTTTCTCCTTGGATTGGTGGTTATGCTCAATTTCATCTTAGAATCAAAGTTTTATCAACATTTTGATCTTTACTTGAGTTTGCACGTTGTACCTCTTTATACATAAAACTTTTTTCATCTTGGTAATAAAAAAGATTATGTTGATTTTCTTTCAGTTTTTTACACAGTTTGTTAGAAGAGTTGCACTAACACTAGAAAGATTAGTTGTCTATTTTTTAAGAAACATGATTATGATGAGATAAAATAATCAGTTATTTTGATTGTTTTGCTTTATGTTGCTTTTTGTACTTGCCAGTAGATACAGAAGTATTGGTAAACATGAGAGGGTATATGCATTAAGTTGTGGTATCTTAAAATTGAGAAGATAGTAATCAATTCATAACAAGAAATGGAATGTCAGAAGATGATGGATGAACCTCGTTTGGTGTTGCTTGCATATGTTACTTTCATTTCTGGTTTTCTTGTGCAATTTGGTTGATTTCTGTCGTACAATATCAGCATCTCCTGACCTTAGGCTTTCATGTTGGCAAAGGTCAAGTGTTAGGTGAATAACTAGGACCTCGGAAAATAGGCAATTTCTTGCACGAGTTCTTTTTTTTTTCTCAAATTTTCCTGTCTGCATGTTGTATATGGAGTTCTGATGTTGCTTGCCAATTAGTGGATTTTAGCAAACTGATTTTCCATGAACTGCTTGGCATTTGTGTACTGAAAGATGATTATAATGATATGGTTTTTGTTTACCTGTGATTACACCATTATTCATCATAATTTTTCTGTGTTAATTGCATTTCATTGCATTCTTGTTTCAATAATGGTACTACCTTTAGCCTCTTGTCTCATGTCCTTGTTAAGGTGTTCCAGGTGTTATTCTCACGTTGCATCATAGCATGTCATGTTGCCGCTTCTTATTTATCCTTAAAAGATCCATGCCATTTCACGAGAAAAAAAAAGCATAATACTTAAAGTGATCTCTGCTTAATTCAACTAATAGAGTTATATTTCATTTATGCAGCAAGATGTGAAATCTCCTGAGCTTCGTGTTAGTGCATCTGCGTTGGAGCATGTTCTTATCAGTCTTGTATCGCATGTTGTTCAGCAACCATGCCATTGTTCAAATGCAGATCCGAGATGGAATTTTTCGTTGCAAATTCTTTCGATTCCCTTTCTGTGGCATCATTTGCCATTTTTCAAAGAGGTAGTTCTTCAAAGTGCATTAGGAAGGTCATAGAAAGGTGCTTTGACTATCAAAGCTGGATGAAGATACTGTTGAAATAGTTTAGGATGAAATTGAATTACTTCTTATGTAAGTATGTGACTATGTGCTGATATGCATTAAAAAAACCTACAAAGCTCTTTAATTGCCAGTATGTGATATAATGTGTATCTTTTTAGAATATACCTATAAAGCTCTTTTATTGCTAGAATGATCAGTATTGGTTCCTCTAGCTTTGTGGTGCTAGTGATTACTTTTATCTCATGTTCTCCACTTGTTCTTATTGGCTCTTGGTTTTTCAGGTTTTTTGGTCCAAGGGTTTAGGCAGGTATTATATTCATCAAATGGCCAATTTTTTGCCTAGTCATGCTGGTGTCCTTCCAGATTATATAGTACAAGAGTATCCTGGCCATGCCTGCTTGCTTGGGAATTTACTTGAAGTTGCTGGAGTTGTTTTATCTGATCCAAGCTCTACTTATCATACAGTAAGTACTTGTCAAATTTGTACCTTTTAAACCCTTGAACCGTTCTTTCATAGGTAAGGTCAATTGTCTTGATTTGTATATTTGTGAACTGTTTTTTATAGAATTCTTGGAAGCAAAAACTAGTAGTAGATATCTTGGATCTGGTATCTAACATGATGAAGGTGAGCCTTGGTACAACACCTGGGTGGCCAGGGTTCCAATCACATGAACATCTCTATTTATAGGGATAAGGTTGCATATGTTAACCATCACCATATTCAACATTGGTTGGAGCATTATCTTAAGATTGATGAAAATGTATTTGTAGAGTAAATAGGTAGGCAACTCTGTTGAATCATTTGGTGTCTTTTGAATTAAAAGAAAATCTTCATAGGACAATTGTTAAGGCAATCATGCTTTATGAATTTAGTTGTTGGATGGTTAAATAACAATATTCACAAAAAGTTCGTGTAGTTAATATGAGTATTTAACGTGAATATGTAGAGTTACATAAAAATGAAATGTTATTCATGAACAATTTGCTATAGGTCCTATAGAGGATAAAATGAGAAAGAATCATGTAAGATGGTATAAATATATTCGAAGGAGACTTATAGATGTTATGTTGGACAAGTGAGTCAATTAAAGATGGAAAAAATCACCTGTAGAGTATAAAATGTGAGAGAATCATGCAAGATGGTATAAGTACATCTGAAGGAGACTTGTAGATGCTATTTTAGTATTAGCATATAAAGAGAAAGAGATGGAGATGTAATTGGACTTTAATATAGTTTGTGCATAAATACTAGAAACTGTAGTATTTTTTATGCTTTGGTTTTAACTAGAGGCATTACATATACAAAGCTCAATAGTGGGAAATGATCCATGTGCATGAATTCTGTCATTATGATGAATCTTTTTTTGGATTCATATACAAAGAGGTTGTTGTAGTATTTTTTATGCTTTTCGGGTAACTAGTGGGATGACCTATACAAAGCTCAATAGTGCAAATTGATCCATGTAGTGGACCCCAAATGGTTGGGACATGATGGCTTGCTGTTGTACAAATTTAATTTTACATTAATAGTCCATGAATTTTGTCATTATAATGAATCCTTGTTGGATAATTTTCCTGATCCAGTTTCTGAATTTGTATTGCCATGTGCATTTGTTATTCTGCATCTTTTGCTGTCCCTTTGTATTGTATCAAGTTCCGTGTTAGACTGTTAGTATGCTTTGCTTTAAAACTTTTACTCCATGAAAATGTATGTCGTCCTTGTTGGTTTGCATAGTATATCAAGTGTCCTTTCAGTTCTATATTCATAGCGTGATTGATTTTGAGAATACAATATTTTTTTATCTTGGTATTTAGTTATTATATTGATTTTTTTAATTTCCTGAATCAGGCAATTGATTTTCTGACTGTTTCGACATTTTTATTGGAAGTATTGCCTTCAGTGGATACGTCACCTGGACAAAGTAAGTGATTTTTGTCTTTCCGTCGGTGAAGATTTATAATTGCACATTCTGTTGTTGGCTTTTCGTTTATATTCATTGTAATTCTTCTGAAGTTCAAAGTATCAAATTATGCTAGGCATCTCATTATGATTCCATGAATTATATTTTGCACTTCACAATTTATTTCATGAATAATTTTGGTTCTTTTACAGTCATTAGATAGACTTTTGATTTGCTCTTAAGGCAAATACATTTTCTGTGTTTGGCCTGAACTAAATCTTGACTGAGCCATGCCGGTGAGACTGAAAAGCTGTGAAGCTTACCATGCCCTCTGACATCCACTGAACATTCTACATTTTGAGGATTCTATGGATTGCATTGTGAAAGTCACGTTTATCAAAGTTAATTAGAAATATTTCTTTGCAAATAGAATATAGCAAGGTTCGCCGTATCGGTCCTTATCGGCATACCGAGTTTATCTCGGTACGGTACGGTATCCGATATCGAGCGGTACATACAGTGCATACCTCTTGATATAATATAATATAATATAATATAATAGTAATATAATATAATATAATATATATTAAAAAATAAAACCAGAGAGACGAGGCATTGCCTCGTTCTCCCTTCTCCCCGCACGGGCGACGGATCGCGTGTGGAACCGGGGAAGAGCAGGTATCTCTCTCTTTTCTCCTTTTTCTTCTCCCTCTTCTTCTTTCTCCCTTAATCGACCACCGACAGCTGATATCGATGGTACTGACTGGTCCATGTACCGGTATCTTGTCGGGCTGGTACGTGCCGCCCATACCGAGCGGTACAGATCGAGACGAAGAACCTTGGGATATAGAATGAAGGGCTTTTGTAGATGACTTGGAGATGTTTAGTGAATGATTTAATTCATCTATGCTTTGTTATTTGCTGATGCCGTTTTAATACAATATTAGGACTCTTATTTCTGTTGCTGCATAGATGTCAAATACGATAATTTTTGGGTCTATTGGTTTTGGACTTGAAAGCAAGCATTAGAGTGATGTTTGCGTGGAGATCCAAATAAAAACACAAGCAAAGGCTACTATTTCATTCCACTTGTACATGCCATGCTCTGTGTACTGTACTGGCTGCGGTTGTCTTTTTTGCTCATTAATTTGTTACTTTTGAAGCATGTTGTAGATGTGTGTCCTGCATATGACATACTTGCATCTAAAGCTTCCATGTTATTTAGAGGATCAAGACTCATGATCTTCATGGAAAGGCTAATCAGCATTCTTATAAATTTATAATGCTTTCTAATGGCTCATTCTGATACATTAACGTTGCTGTCAAACTTTGTGGCGTTTACTGCTTTATTGTTTATTATCACCTTCTTGTTACTTCTTTTTGCTTCCCATAACTGATATCTGCAAGGAATATTCAGAACCAGTTGATGATGAATCGACAATGGATGATGAAGTTCTAAGTCCAGATTTACAGAAGCAGATATCCAGTTCAATAGATTCACGCCTTTTACAGCATTTGGTAGGCAAATCTTGTGATCATATGTGTTGTGAAAGCTCCCTCTCTGAACCCATTCTTCTAGGCATCTATGGCTAATTATATCTTTCTGAAGCGGAGCCTGATGTGTTGTACAGGTGAATGCTTTGTTAAAAGCTACATGTCCAACTGGTTATTCTGATGAGACTTGGCCATCTAATGTAGAAGTGGAAGCAATAAGTGCTGTTTGCACTTTCCTTCATGTTACATTCTGTACGCTGCCTCATGAACTCATCATGACCCTACTAGCCTACAGAACTGAGCTTCTTCCTGCTCTTTGGAATTATATAAAGCGATGTCATGAGAATCAAAGGTGGCCATTCTATTCTAAGCTCACAGCGCATATACCTGGAGATACTCCAGGTTGGCTGTTGCCTCTGGCAGTTTTTTGCCCTTTGTACAAGTAAGGCTGTTGTTTGTATTTATGGTGACACGTTTGATTAAATATTTTTTAAGTTCATCTGTGTTTCTGCTATTTCTTTATCATCATAACTAGCAAGTTCTTTTTGTTACTAACTCTTGTGTTCTTTAGGCACATGCTAAAGTTTGTTGATACTGAAGAATTCTATGAGCAGGAAACACCAGTTAAAATAAAGGATATTCCATCTTTGGTTATCATTATAAAGCAGGTATTTTCTGCAGTTAATTTAACACACCACTTCTATTTTTACTGTATTGTTCGCTGGGACCTAGATAACACATTATTTTTTATGTTTAAAATTACCATTTGTGTTGTACTACTGCACTTGATCCCTGTGAGACCATAACACTTGGTGTTAATGTGGGCATGATTTATTTCGACAGGCCTTATGGCAGCTCCTGTGGACAATACATGGGCATGGGTCGTCTCAAAAATCATCAAGATCTCTTCCAGATGATAAGAAGCTGTCAGTGGAACTAATTAACCATAAAGCCAGGGTTGCAATGTCTGAGCTTCTGAGCCAGGTTTTATTTGTTTTCTTTTGAATTTTTGTACAATAATAATCTTTATCTCATGATCGAAATTTGTGTTGGTTCTCTAAACAGAGATTATTTTGTAATCTATTATTTCTTTTAATTTTAAATGTAATGTAGTTGCAAGACTGGAACAATAGAAGGCAGTTCATGTCTGCTGACGATTTCCATCTTCAAGAAGCAAGGAGTGAAACTTTTGTGTCTCAGGTGAGTTTTTTGTTTCTTTTCCTAGTTTTCTTTTCCCTTTTCTCTTTGGAAGCTTGTTTCACACAGTTCTTTCTTTCACCAGGCCTTACTTGGAAATACTCGAGCGTCTGATATATTAAAACAAGCTCCATTCTTAGTGCCATTTACAAGCAGGGTTGAAATTTTCACTGTATGTCTATAAATGCTAAAATACTTCTGTTTTACCTATTAAATTTGGTGGCTGCTAAGGATTTTTCATTAACTTATTCACTGGATTCCATGAAATCACAACTTAATATTGTTGCATACAAACTGTTGATGTTGATGTGCTGAATTATACAACTTTGATAGATTGTTTTTTTCTAATTCAAATTCATCTCATGCCTCAGTCAGAGTTAGTGGCTTCTAGACAAAGAAGTGGAGCTCATCCTGCTTTAATTAGATGCAGATTCAAAATAAGAAGAAATCGAATACTCGAAGATGCTTTCAATCAGCTGCGTACATTATCAGAGGATGATCTAAGAGGACCGGTATGTTGCTGACAACCTAATTTATTGGATGAGATAATGGAATGTCAATGCAGTAGTTGAAGAACTCAATGAATTTGATTTTCTTGAAATTTGTTGATGCCTGCAGATTCGGATATCTTTTGTTAATGAATTTGGAGTTGAGGAGGCTGGGATTGATGGTGGTGGAATTTTTAAAGATTTTATGGAGAACATAATCCAGGCTGCTTTTGATGTCCAGTATGGGCTATTCAAGGTTTGTGGACTTGTTTTGCACCTCTTTGTTGTCACTAATATTTCTTTTAGTCTTTCTTCTTTATAAAGGCATTATGCATGACAATAATTTAAAAAACATGCTAATAACTGATTTGCCACTTCCTGATCAAGAATAGCTGGATTTTAAAATGGTGAAGCTGGTAGTTGAGCTAGATTACATAGATAAATTTGGACTACAGGAGTATGGTGATCTTGATATGTGAACTCTTAAATGTTCAGGATAGGCCAACAATGTTGCTTTTAGATGTCTAACTTTTGACCATACAGTGATTAGCAATGAAAGAAACTGAAAGTATTATGTGCAATATGTGTATTGGAGTTAGTAAGAGAACCCATAAATTGGTAACTAAATGAGGAGTAGGACTTTCTTTTCTAGAACTTTTGAATCATGTTAACATGTCTTGATGGGTTAAAGCTTGAACTGAAATACACATCTTTATTGTGAGAGTGGAGGCACAACAGATTTGTTTTCTTTGTCCTGGTGCGTTTCTCATTTTGTGTTTTCCATTCCTCTTTTAATCTGTTTTAGGAAACACCTGATCATCTTCTTTATCCGAATCCTGGATCAGCATTAGTTCACGAACAACATCTTCAGTTTTTCCATTTTCTTGGGACTCTTCTCGGAAAGGTACTTTCATGGTGTTTTCCTGCCCCTTTTTTGCATCTTGTAAAAGTTCGTTCAGTATTTATGTGCCTTCTTGTGTTTCACCTTTTGCTGTATCCGTCATCTTGCATTTTCTGAAATTAGATAGTGGCTTGGTTTTTTTTTATCTTTTAGTACGTCTCTCATGACAGCATTTAACTATGACAGATGAAGTGTTGCCTGCTTGCCATCTGTCCATATCTTTTCTAACACTTCAGCATTTTTTTATGTTAATGGGTAAACTGTGAGATGCAGGTTCTAGAAAATTGATAAACCATGTTCAACTTGTCCTTGAGAAGTACATACATTTTGTGTAATACATAAATATGTTGAAATGTTTAGCCTTTCTTGTAATCAGGCCTGTACCATGGTATGTGTATTGGACTTGGACCTATCTCAAAATGCTCTACATATTGTGCATACTGCAATCTATACTTTAGTATCCTAGACCATGGTGATTAATTGTTGGAGAGGGTGAGGGACACTTGAAAAAAAAAACTGAATTATATTTCTGGTTTATCTTTTGTCATTTCTTATAATCTTGTTTACCTTTAGGTTATAGATTTGCAATTTATGGTATTTTTAATCGATAAAAAAATTAATGATCAAATTGGATCAATTGGGTTGGACCATAAGTATTGGATTCTGAAGTTCTTTATTCTTGTGCTTAATTTTTCAAACGTTCCTTTATACTTGACAAGGTTAAAATTTGTGTTTGAACTTAGCCATTTGGCTTTTTTACTATTTTGACTTATGATAATATTATGACAACAGCAACTAATCATAATGTTTCAATTATGGATCAAATTCTTGATCTAATATTGATATCGCAATTGGTTGGTTGTTGGAGCAGTATGGTACTGATAGGTGGGGACATACTGACTCTTGATATGAGTTGGTACCATCAATTCCCACCCAAACCTAAGGGAAACAGATAATAGGGTAGGAGGTGGTGAAGGAGATGGGCACATACCAATGGGAGAAAGTCAGATGGAGAGAGAGTCTTAATGGAACCAGGAAGCAAAAGAAACACAAACAAGGATATGTCAACTGTAAGAAATTAGAAAAAAATGATACTTGTACCGGTCTACTTACTGGTCAATGAGTTCGATACAGTGATTTTAATGAACGGTACAGCACATATCAAATTGAACTGGGCAAAATGGTCGTGTTTGCGTCTCAGTTGGTTGACGGACTCACAAGTACCAGTCTGTATCTATCAGTATGGGTGACATTTTGATTCATGGTCCCAGTGGTTCAGGGTCAGCTACATAGATCTTTTTCAGCAATTGTGCTGTGTGTAGGGAGAAATATTGATGGTATGACTACAATAAAAATTTTCAATTTGATATACATGCTAGTTCATGATTTGATTGTTGCTCCAACTTTTTTTATAATCGATCATATTGAATACTTTGGGGCATTTCGGGTTAGCTATGATTGATCTTGGGTGCGATTGGCTGATTGGGATTGGCAGCAACAAATTCTTAAAACCATATATAGCCTTTTTTCGTTTACAACCCTTTAATTAAGGTTAGTTTGGCTCGTTGTTTATTGACCTGCCTAACTACTATTAATTCATGGTCATGCCACTTACCTGTTGTCAGCTTGTTGCCAGTGACAGAAAACCTTACCAGGGCCTCCTCAGCCTTGCCAGAAGAGGAGTGTCCACAGCCATAGTCCACTTTTTGTTGTCTATTTTAGTGATGTCATGCAACCAGTTGCAGTTGTCCCCTGCTGCTTGGTTTTGCAGCCTCCTGGCTGGAATCTGCATCACGAGGGAACAGGTGGTTGCTGCAGGTTGCAATGGGCAAAGCCATTAACACCAAGGTTTGCCTTACTGAGCGGTAAGGCCCCACACCGAGTGGTATGTAGCAGTCGGCCAATTGATCGGTACGCGGACCACCCGCTATCGGGCGGTACTGTCGAAATCGACCTTCAGCGGTCGATTGAGGGAGAAAGAAGAAGCGGGAGAAGAAGAAGAGGGACAAACCTGTTCCCTGCGCGTTGCTCGTCCCTAATGCCCCTGTGCGATCCGTCGCCCGCGGGTGATTCTTCTCCCGACATTGTCACGGACGAAAATATAAAAAAGGTGCTCAATGTAATGCTCATGTATATTTGTCTTTTTGGGTTTTTGTACATGCTTTGTACAGCAAGTAACGGGCTGGCAGTATGCTTGGCAGTCCTAGTTTAGTTAGCTTTTGTAGTCGGCTTCGGCGTATAAATGAGAGTTATGTCATGTGGACACTTGTGGGGACTTCGATCTGAAATGAGCCATGATTCTTTGTGTGCGACCGTTTAAAGTCCATGATTGTAATTCGCATTGGCTAGATAAAGTGTTTATTGAAATGGTTGCTTGTGGATCCGTGAGAAACGCTTTCTCTAACCCATTTTCTCTTCTGTAGGTCCTAATGGACCATAGGAGGTTTCGGGGAGTTTGACATTTGCAGATGGACACGCGATGTTGTCGAATGACTTAGACAAAACTAGCTAAGTTTATAACAAAGCGGGGAGACATTTGGTGTCATATGACTTAAGCAAAACTAGCTAAGTTCGTGACAAATGTCTCCCCGCGCGGGGAGGAGAACGAGGCGACATCGTCGAGCGGGTTATCGGTACACACTATGGGTACCAGTATATTAATATTAATATTATATATTAATATTTTTTAATTTTATTTATATTAATTTATATTAATTTATATTAATATTAATTATAATTATGTTATTTTATATTAATATAATATTTTAATTTATATTATATTATAATATACCAAGCGGTGTACATTGTGCATACTGCTCAATACCGGGTACCATACCACACCGAGATGAACTCGGTATGCCGGTATGAATCGGTATAGAAAACCTTGATTGACATTATGGCTTGTGAGCTATTGCCATTACTGTGAGCCGACACCTCCACCTGTTGGTGGTAGCTGACAACTCTGGTAGATTAGTGTCGCCGACCTCACCAGGGTTGTTGCTAATCAGCTTGAGTGACCATGGACCGTATGTGACTAACCTTGTGAACTGTAAAGCACTTTTTGTGTGTAGTGAAGATTTTTTAAGGAATTTATTTCTTGGATTAGAACCTAGATTCTACATTTCGAGTGTCGGACCCTTTGGCCCATGGATGAGAAGGACTATTCCATGCTGGCATACCAACACACGACATTGGCATGCACCATGGTACCAAGAGAGGTGGAAAGGGGGGAAGAAGGAGAAGATAAGGAGGCGAACAAGAAGAGGAGGGCAGGGAGCATTGATGACAGAGGAAGGAGATAGGAAGTACCAAACGAAGGTGGTTGTCTGTGCGACACACAGTGTGCAGGTGTTGGCGTATGGCGCTTGTATTGGATGATCTGTGTTCTAGTCCATAGGCAAACTAGTATGTGCTAAGCAATGCATACTGGTTCACTTGGTTTGTTTATCGATTGGAACATTGTGCTGATTTTTCAGTTGCTGATGGCGTGGTTTTAAATTTCCACTATGATATATGTGTACATTTAACAAGTTTGAGAGGGTATTGATGAAATTTTTAACTCTAGAAGGTTTCTATAAAATTAGCGATTCTCTTTCTACTACTAGTTTTTAATCATGTTAGTGGATATGGTTATCTAAGAATTTTAACTTTTGTTTGGTATTTGGTATCAGTATATTTGGTGGTATCTTGACCTGTATATCTGGTATTATTTAAAAAAAAACAAATTGGTACTGGTAATATCACCTGATACTGCTCCATACTGACTGTTATTTGAAACCATCAAGGAATGCAATTTTGATATGTGCCGCCTGGTATAGGCGGTACGTACCGGTTCGCCAGGTTATCGGTACACGGATCGCCCACTACTGGGTGGTACTGCTAAAATCGACCGTTGGCGGTCGATTTCGACCGTCGACGGCGGGTTGAGGGAGAAATCGATCGTCGACGGTCGATTGAGGGAAAAGAAGAAAGAAGAAGAAGAGGAAAAGAAGAAAGAAGGGGAAGAGGAGAAGAAGAAAGAAGTACCTCCTTTCCCCGTGCCATCCTCGCCTGTGCGCCATCGCCGCCCTCGCCTGCAAGCGATTTTTCTCCCGTGTGGGGAGACGTTCCGAGAGAAAGATTGAGGCAATGTCGCCGACTTTTTTTTCTTTTTTAATATATTAATATATTAATATTATATTATAAAATATTATAAAATATTTTAATATATCGAGCAGTATGCACTGTGTGTACCGTCCGGTATCGAGATAATCTCAGTACCTGGTACGGACCGGTATGTCAAACCTTGGAAACCATAAAGCTCCTTTTTTTTTTGGATCAGTCAATTTACAAAATTTGTTACAGTGATCATATTTTATAAAATTTGTATATGCCTGATCTATAAACCTCATGAACTTATTTTTCTGTAGGCAATGTATGAGGGCATCCTCGTGGACATTCCATTTGCAACATTCTTCCTTAGCAAATTGAAAGAGAAGTAAGGTTCATCTTCTGTTTTCCTGTGGAAATTGTGGTTTTGCAAGAATGAGTTGAATTTTGTCTTATTCATAATTTGTTTCCGAAATTTCCTTCATCGTGGGGCATTTGAGGTGTAAAACTATATTGAATCAATAATAGTACTGAAAATATACGATACAAAAAAATATTACTCTCAAGATTGCATTTTTGAAATTATACATCTAGTGATTTTACATCATTTTATATCATCAGGGGCTGTTCTCAATTCATTAGTATGGTGGGAGTGGGGCATCCATTATTATACATACATTCACTTTGTATACTTACCCAGTTGTTATTTACTTAAAACCTTTGGTTTCTGAATCTGGCATAATTCTCAACTAATTTATAAGTGCAGTGTTCCTAAATTTTACGTGTCATCAATAGATAGCACAATTTATGCTAATTTTTAGTCCTGCTTCATTGATTAAGAGCGTAAACAAGTAACAGCTCTGGTTAACTCTTCGTGTAGACCTATTGTGATTGTAACCCACTGGTCATATGCTTTTCGTAGCCTAATAGATCATCTGTAACCTCTCTATATGTTTTTTATATATAAATGGCATTACAGAGTGAAAATGTTTTTCTGAATTGATTGTCATCTTGATTCGATCATTCTTTAATATGAGATTAGTTGCTCCAAATATCTTAGTTGTTCCTTTTCCTATGGGTTCGGAAGTGCATTTCATTTATTTATCATTTATTGAGAGTCAGTCAAATTAATCTTTATGTACAAGTGTTTTCATAATTCGATAGTCATACCATTCGGGTATGACGAGCCTACCATCTTCCATCTGGGCAACTGCAATCTTTCGTACAAAATTATTCCATGAAAAAGCTTATGAAAATCTGATGAAGTCGTATACTTTGTTTCTTTAGAGAGTGATATGATTGCTTATGAGACTTGTGTTCACGTCGTGTTCGCCTGATGTGTACTTCCATGTTGGTTGTTTTATTTTTAAATCAAGATTTCTGGCATTTAATTATTACTTCGTAAGTGACTAATGCTAATCTCCTGGCAATTAGGAGCAACTTTTTGCATGACCTGCCTTCACTAGATCCAGAGTTGTATCGGCACCTGCTCTTTTTAAAGGTGACGGTTTTATTATTGTTTGCCTTTACTTCTGTTATGTTTATAACTATTACCTCTTAAAATTCATCATTTTAAATTCTGTTAAGTATGCAACTATTACCTCTAAGATTCATCATTTTAAATTGTGGTGTTCATATAATTAAAGATGTTAAATTTTCTTCTTTTGAACTGAGATCTGATCAAGGAAGGTTATGAAGAAAGTGAGAATATTGGTTACAAATAATATCAGTGTGATGCCTTAGAAATCCAATATATTGTTGTCTAGCTTCAAACCATGGTTTTGACATTCAAGTAGACCGATAAATGGATAGGGTATGAATCATATCAAATCATATTAATCTCAATAAATATCTAATTCTACTACAAACAGGACCATGTAATCTTAATGCAATCCAAATAACCCACATAAAAATTTGTTCAGCACTAAATTTAGTAGGATCCATAGCTTTGATTCAATGCTCTTATCATGGACATTGTTGAGAGACAGGAGAGGGATCCCAATCTGGTCTGATGGTCTACTCCTGGAGAATAGAGGGGGGAAAAGAGAGAGAGGAGATTACCAGGTAACTCTTTTTCATACCAATGGGGGCGTGAACTAGTACACACCTTTCCCATTTCTTGCTACTCACGCTGCCAACCAGGGACACTCACGCTGCCAACCAGGGACACTCCTTTTTTCCTTTCCTCCATTTCCTCTTCTTCATTCTTCCTCTTCCTCTTCCTCTTGCTCCACTGCCTCATACCGGTCTGGGCATGAACTGGTACACGCCTATCCCATTTCTGGCTGCCCGCACCACCGACCAGGGAGACTCCTCTTCTCTTGCCACCGCCATCTCTTCTTCCTTCTTCCTCATCCTCCTCCTCCCTCCTTCCACTTCCACTTCCTCTTCCTCTCCCTTTGCCACCATCTTTTCTTTCTTTCTCTTCCTCATCCATCCTCTTCTTCTTACCTCTTCCTTCTCCTTTTCCTCCACCATCACCTCTTCCTTCCTTACTCCCTCCTCATCAAGTATGGGTACATTGGTATCGGACAGTATGTACTGGTCCGACCAGGGACCATTAGAATACTCCAGTGTAAGATTGCAATCCTGGAACATTGCTACCTTCTGACTGTGAAGATGTGGGTGATGATGCTTGAGATTGGAGAGGACGTAGGCAGGCCAAGGGCTCAAGGAACCAGGCTTAGAGAGCAGAGGAAGCTGATGAGGTCTTTGTGAGCATACATGTTGACAGTGCTAGAAGTTGTTGTTAGAGATTCTGGCAGATGAAAATCAATCTGCAGGGAGACATGGTGAGGGGAACTAGATTGTTGTGGTGATGCAAGATGAGCTTTAAAGCATCAATAGTTTGGTCTTAACATCAATTTTCTTGATGGTGTTCTTGATGTTTGTCATTACTGACAGGGCCTTGTCGAAGTGGACCAGAAATGAACTGGACTTATCATTGCTGAATGATGAGTCCTTCACGCTACCATTACAGTTATTGGTAGAATTGTAGATGGAAAGCAGCCATTCCTTTGTACACTGTTGAATGTTGTCAAGTTTTGGATTTAGTTTGTGTTTTACTTTTTAAGATATAAGTTTGATTTATATCATTTGGTCACATCTGATGAGGGTAAAGAGACTGTAGATATGTATGTGTTCTGTAAATTAACATTCATAAAGTGAAATATGAATCTGGTGGGCTCATTGTTTTATCCGGTTGAATGTGATCAGCATCTGACCAGACTGCAAATTGAATTTTGGACCAGTTAATGATTCGTACACCAGGGAACTATGACCATGTACTGGTAGTAATGGTAGATCTTTTCTTACAAACTGTCAAGCTATTTAAACTAAATGGTGATCTGTAGTTTAACATCTAAAAAGGAGAGAGTAAATGGCAAGGCCTAGGTCTTTTTTGAAGGGAGAACATAATTGATATTTTATTCTACTGGTTTTCCAAAGAAACTACTAATCATTACATGAAATTCGTTTTTTAGTTGAAAAAATTAGTGAGACCATGTTATTGTATTTGTTGACTCATTGCCCCCATATCACTTCACTCCTGTATTTTTTTTGTCTTACGTTCAATTGTGTTGTTATATCGGTTCTGTACAGAAGCAGTTATAAATTTAATATCTATATCCATATTTGTATCCATCAACTAGAGGTCAACACATATGTTTTATCCAAGATCCGATATGTATACAATTTAAAGTTTCAAGTACTGAACAGATCGATTGGTCCTGTATGGGACCATATAACTTAGTTTTAAGTTTCAAAGATCTATATGGGACCATATATTTTTAGTTATATCAGGCGGTACTAGTTGATACTGGCGTCATCTTGGTCTGACAAGGTGCTGATACTAATAACAGACTGAGATTTAAACTATCAAATCTTTCTACAGCCTTGCTGTTTTTGATATATCATCTATGTAATAGAATTCAAGGCATTTAAGTTATTAAAACAATTGAAACTCATTCATGAATCAGGTCCTTTTTGAGATGAGTCATGTAAACCTTGTGGAAAATTGTGTGCTTTATGTTATCTTCTGAAGATTATACTCTTTTAGTTATTTTTAGCATGGCTTGCACTGCAGATAATGTATGGTCTGCAAAAGGACTTTAGGCAAAGGATCCTAAATTGAAGCTATTCTGCTTGTTCCTTGCCAACACATAGCAGTTGTTGATTATATAGGCTAACAATTTTTTGCTTTAGGTTTTGTTGATGCTTCACTCATATTTGCAAATTTTGGTTTGTGTGCAGCATTATAAAGGTGATGTTTCGGAGTTGGAACTGTATTTTGTTGCTGTAAACAATGAATATGGTGAACAAACAGAAGAGGAGCTAATCCCTGGTGGAAAAAATCTGCGTGTTACCAAGGACAACGTTATTGCCTTCATTCATCTTGTTGCAAATTATCGCCTAAATTTTCAGGTTCTACTTATTCCATTCCTTGGTTGACTTAGAGGATTTTGGTATGGAACTTTACCATTTTAATGTGCAGATTCGCACTCAAAGCTTACATTTTTTACGAGGATTCCAACAACTTGTACAAAAGGAATGGATTGAAATGTTCAATGAACATGAAATTCAGGTATTCTAAAAATATTTTTTGAATGTCATTTTCGCTTGGTTATCTTCATTATCTGGTCTCATTCTAGAAATATTCTTGCTGATGCTATGTTACCAGCATTTTTATTTTACACCTTGTAAAAGATAATAGCACTTTTGTACCATGTTGTTCCCACATCATTCTAGAAATATTCTGGCTGATGTTAAGTTACTAGCATTTATGTTATACATCTTGTAAAAGCTAATAGCTCTTTTTACCATCTTTTTCCCGCATCATTGATATAAAGCATTTCTATCGTGTTCCGAGATGAAAATGTGGTTGCTGTTTACAGTACATTATTGTTGATACATTCTTGTTTGATTTATTTAATGTGGTTTGTTTTGAGTACTGGGTGTTCTACTTGAGAGGCTTTTGTAGTTGGGGCTATATTTTGTTCTCTTGTTTTCTTGTGGATCACGTTTGACAAGCTATGTTGGTGAACTTAAGCTAGTGAATTCAATCACAAAAGGAATCTTATTCATTGACTTGGTGTTCTTTCAGCTTCTTATATCAGGGTCTCTTGAAAGCATGAATGTGGATGATCTGCGCTCAAATGCCCGTTATACTGGTGGATATCATGATGTAAGATTTTAGTTGATCCAAGATGATATGATTTTTGATCGGCAAAAGAAAATTGCAATTATATTACTTTGATGAATTATCACAGACACACATAAGATCCATTTGGCATGTGATCTGCTGCTGCTGACCTATGACATTCATGTTGGATATCTTTGCAGGAACATCAAGTCATTGAGATGTTCTGGGAAGTAGTCAAAAGCTTTTCTTTCCAGTATCAGAAGAAATTTCTTAAGTGAGTTTTCGCTTTTATTATGCAATTATATATATTATTTCTTAAACATATGTGAATTTCTTAGAAAATTCACAAATAATATTTTTTATATTTCATCATTACTGCTTCTGGAAACCAAGGATAAAGAACATGTTACTGAACCTGAGTGTAATTTTCAGGTTTGTAACTGGATGTTCTAGAGGTCCACTTCTCGGTTTCAAGTATCTTGAACCAAAATTCTGCATACTGAGGTTTGTTCTATTTTATTATTATTATTATTATTTGTTTTTTCAACTGTTCATTATTCATTTGTACGTGATGCTTATTTGTAGGGCTGCTCCGTTGGATGTCACCGAAGAGGATCTTGATCGCTTGCCAACATCAGCCACTTGCATGAATCTGCTTAAGTTACCACCATATCAAAGGTAAGCTCATCTTAGAGGGATGGTTTTATAACTATTTTCTTGATGTTTCATGTCAAGGAACAAAAAAAATTTTTTTTTTTTTTAATCATGTGTGCTTATGCTTGTTTTTCTCTTTTTCCTTGTCGGCATCGTGTGATTACAAGTAACAAATTAGCTTGTCCTTCTGTTCATATTAGAAACTGTTTGATAATATCAATGGGTTAACATTCTCTTGGTCACGTGTCTGGTGGTGTGCAGTAAAGAACAAATGCGATCCAAACTGATCTACGCTATAAGTGCAGATGCTGGTTTTGATTTGAGTTGATGGGTGCTGCCTGTACACATGATTCCCAGCGTTAGATGATGATTGGTCATGACGTTGGAGCTCCTAACAAAAGGCCAGATTTGAGTGCTTGTGGTGGCCACACGAAAGCAGGCGCAGGATTTACCGTCTGAAGCTCCGATAATGGAAGAGGAGGGCAGAACATGTAAATAATAGATGGTTGTGAGTAGCATGCATACACACTAGTATAGACGTCCTCGGCGGGCCTCATACAGAATTTGTAACATAACAAAGTGGATGTGTGTCTGTTACGAGCCCAACATGTAAAGTAAATTTGATGTCACATTATCAAATGCTTTCTATACTTTCCTAAGATAGATTTGTTATCCTTTATTTGTAAATGATAGCCCGATTGATGTAGAACATGATAAGAAAGTAGAAGAGAGAATATGAATTTTTTTTCTTCAAAATTTTATTATATCCTTTACTATTTATAAGGATTTAGGAATCTTAGTACAGGCAATGATTCCTAATAATAACCCTAGGGGACTTGTATGATTTTTAAAAACTAACCACCAAGTTGGTAGAAGCAAATAGGATCCAAGCAAAATTAGCTAAAACCACCAAAAAATTAGCTAATACATGCCAGATTGGAGTCGGTATGAATAACAGTTTTTGATGATCTTACGGAAACACAATATGAAGAAAAGTCTTGGATGTTCTTACTTAAAGAGATCTACTCTATCAATGGCATTGACAAGAAAAAGTTAATTGTGTACCCAATGGCACGTGTGACGACTCGATGACATGCATGCATCATTCATCACGTGTGGTGATAATACTACTAAAATATTAGCCACGTATGAGTCCGAGTTGATTCTCTTGACCAGGTCAGTTCAATCAATGCCTGAGTTGACCCTCTTGGCTAAGACATACCACCAGTGCTCGAGTTGACCCTCTCGGCTAGGTCAGTTCACCAGTGCTCGAGTTAACCCTCTTGGCTAGGCCAACCCACCTATGCCCGAGTTGACCCTCTCGGTTAAGACGGTTAAGTTTGTGCCTGACCTGAGTGTCTTGGGCAACACAATCCATTCTACGCCTAACATGAGTGTCTCGACCAACGTAGTCCAGTCTGTACCTGACCTGAGTATCTCAAGTAACACAGTCCAATCCATGCCCGACCTAAGTGGCTCGGGCAACATAGCCCGGTCTGTGAGCCCAAAGGTGCTCACCTCATCCACTCAAAAGCCAAAGCTACGCCTTGGACAAGGCATAAGCCCAAACCATACAGCTTGGCTAGTTCAGAGCACGAGCTATGCAGCTCGACCAATCAAACAGTCTTGCTGAGACCAGTAACTCGGCCAATCTAATAGTCTTGCTGAGACCAATAGCTTGACCAATCTAACAGTGTTGCCGAGACCAGTAACTCGGCTAACCAAATAGTCTTGCCGAGACTAGCAACTCGGCCCAGTCACTTGTCATGCGTTCAAGACAAAGCGTCATGTCGGTAGCCCACCTGGCACAACAAAATCCGACCTCACACACCCATGTCTGACTTGTCGCAGGAAAGTTCAAGTTGGCACAGGGAAGCCTGACCCAACATAGCAGAATCCGACCTAGCATGGTGAACTCTGACTTGGACAAAAACGATCGTGGAGTGTGAAGCATGGCAGCATCTGATGTAGACTCAACGCTCAAAGACCTCAGAACCACATGAGACCGTACGCCAACTTAGCAAAGGACATCAATGGCAATAAAGGCTGAGGTACAACACCCTCGACCGGCAGGTATAAAAATCACCCCTGGGCACAGGCAAAGGGGAGAAAAAAACCTCATACTCTCTACATACAACATCCAGATTCCACCTCAGTTGGGGCGCTGACTTCAGCGTCGGAGGGGCCTCATCGGATACCCTTTCTCGACGAGGCCTTTATGGAGGAACCTTTAGTCGACCCGAGACGAATCCTCAAGCGGATGCCACTGACCCGAGCTGAGCTCTAGAGCGTATCCCACCATCCTATTCTGAGCTCCTCACCCTTTTTGACCAACGCAGACGCGCTTGTGCACATGGGCAGAACCGAGCCATGCTGACTCATCGGCCACGATATAAAGTGCCACAACACTTTTTAGCGATAGAAAGAGGGCCCGATGTCATAGAGCGCCCGCAGAATAATGTGAACATGGAACGTCTCGGCGAGGAGACTCACATTCCACCAACAACCCACAATGGCGGAGGACCGAGCTCCTTCCTCCTCTCTAGGGATGGAACCCGTTGGCATCTATTATGAATCGCTATTGGAGACTATTCAACGATCCGAGATTCTCTCCCCAGACGGTGAACCCCGAGCCCCTAGTCGTTACTGTCGAGGCCTTTCTTGGCCTCACCCACCAAGTTCAAGTGCTGGTTGGGATGATGCAGGCCATCATCCCGCACATCCCACAACTTATGTCCACAGGAGTGCCCCCATAGCTCGCTCCTCGATCGACCCCTCAACAAATACGCCCTGAATTGTCCCTTGCCCGGGATGATTAGCCCATACCTCAATCCAACTTCAACGGACAACAACACCCCCCCGACCGAGGTGAGGTCGGGAACCCCGAGCATCACTACCGCTCGGTCAGTAAGCAATCCCCAAGGCTCCACTCCCACGTCCACCGAGCTGGACACCCTCTCCTCTGACTCGATGGATTCATTAAGGGCACAATTGCGTCAAGTGAATCCGAGATCGGATGAGGTCCAAAAAGAGTTCGTGAAGTTCAAGGAGGAGCTTAGGGAAAGCTCCAAAGGTGGCTCCTCGTTTGCCCTCGAGATACAAGACAAGCCCATTCTAACCAACTTCTGTCTGCCTTCACTTGAGTCTTATGATGGTAGCTCGGACCAGACAAAACATATCGCGTCCTTCTGGGCCCAAATGGCCCTCTACGACACTTCGAACGCACTAATGTGTCGGGCTTTCCCAACTACCCTGAGGGGCCCAGCTCGAATATGGTACAACCGGCTTAAATCGTCTTCAATCTCATCATTCGACCAACTCACGAAGGAATTTGAGCTGAACTTCTTGGGGAGCGCTCGACCGAGGCCCACCGCCGCCTAGCTCCTCGACCTGAGCCAAGGAAGTGAGGAGTCCCTCGCACATGAGAGGGAAAAAAGATGATAGTTACAAGTTGACCTGCATCATGAACGTGATCATGAACGTGATCGACCTTCGACATCCCACGAAGTTCAACCAAATTAATTGTATATACATCCCGACCAATAGGTTAGAAATTGAGAACCTTACAATTAAAGCAGTAAAGGTGATCAAGGGAAATGTATACCCTGGGGGGCTGGGCTGAGGCCCGCCTCGACCGGCCAAAGCTCGATCATTTTCCCGGATCGCCCGAGAAGAGGAAAGGATTTCCTTCAGCCTCACGATCAGGGAGGACTCCTCCTCGGATAGGTATAGGGTGACATTATTGATCGGATGGACCGACCACTCAAGTCCAAATCCTCACCTCAGATCGCTAATAAAAAAGTAGCGGGTGTTCCAACCCTTATTGGAAGGGGCCCTGCTGACCTTAAAACCAGTCAGGTGGTTAAAGTAGTAACCGCCCTGACTCTTGCAAAGGCGAAAACACGCCATAAATAAAGTTCGAGTCGAGGTGGTCCCCACCCCTCGGCATTCCCGAGATATGCGATTAAGTAGAGCCACAAATTGGGTGCCACCTGAATCAATGAAATTCTCCACCACTCAGGCACTCCTCGATGGTGGGGTGGAGAGGAAAGCGAAACCCCATGTCCGAAGCATCAACTGAGATACTCAGCCCGAGAGAGCCCGGGTTGTAAGGTCACTGCCCGGGCGCGAAGCATGCGACACATACTATCTCAGGATACTATAGTGCTCACGGATCGCGACAAGTAACCCCTCGGCCACGGTCGAACTGAAGTCATGGCACGTTTTCGACTTCCAAGTCTCGCAGGGTCTTCACATCCTCTAGGGACGAAGCTCCCAAGAATGCCCCCGAGGTACTGGCCTCAGGGTTCTCTGGGCTTGTCCCCCCGGATATGACGGAGGAGACAAATCTAATACTCGTGGAGGAATCCGAGGAGATCATTCCGACCAATTTGAAAAGAAAATCGAACGAGGAGCCAAGTGATCGAGGGATGGTCTGAGGGGGCTGAGGAACAGGATTGAAAGCAAAAGGTAGGGTGAATGGGAATCCTAGGACCCGAGAGAATTTATAGAAATAAAGGGCAACGATTCACCTTCCCAAGGTAGAACGGTGAACTTTTCGAGGCAAAACCACATTAATTGTCGACCCAGTGCCATGTGGCACATGTGACGAAGGATCACATTACACCGTATCCCGATCACATGCATGCATCATCCATCACGTGCGACGATAATAGTATTAAAATATTAGCCATGTATGTGCCACGTGGGCAGGTTCAGCGAGTACAAACCCAACCCCCCCTGGTGCCCGAGTTGACCCTCTCAGCCAGGCCAATTCAATTAGTGCCCAAGCTAACCCTCTTAGTCAGGACATATCACCAATGCTCGAGTTGACCCTCTCGGCCAGGCCATACACTAGCGCCCAAGTTGACCCTCAATCAGGCCAGTTCACCAATGCCCGAGTTAACCCTCTCGGCTAGGCCAACCCACCTATGCCTGAGTTGACTCTCTCGGCCAAGACATATCACCAACTGAGTTGATCCTCTCGGCCAGGCTAACCCACATGTGCCCAAGTTGACCCTCTTGGCTAGGACAATCCAGTCTATGCCCGACTTGAGTGTCTCGGGCAATGCAGTCCAATTCATGCTCGACCTGAGTGTCTCGGGAAACACAGTCCAGTTTGTGCCTGACCTAAGTGGCTCGGGCAACATAGCTCAGTCATGAGCCTGAAGTGAGCACCTCGTTCACTTAAAAGCCCGAGCTATGCCTTGGGCAAGGCATAAGCCCAAACCATACAACTCGACCAATTCATAGCACGAGCTATGCAGCTCGACCAATCAAACAAACTTGCCGAGACCAGTAACTTAGCCAATCTAACAGTCTTGTTAAGACTAGTAGCTCGGCCAATCTAACAATCTTGTTGAGACCAGTAACTTGGCCAACCAAACAGTCTTGTTGAGACTAGTAACTCGACCAATCTAATAGTCTTGCTGAGGCTAGTAACTCAGTCAATCAATTAGTTTCGCTGAAACTAATAACTCAGCCAATCGAGCAGTTTTTGCCGAGACCAGTAGCTCGACCAATCTAATAGTCTTACCGAGACCAGTAACTCGACTAATCAAATAGTCTTGCCGAGACCAGTAACTCGACCGATCTAACAGTCTTGCTGAGACCAATAGCTCGGCCAATCTAAAAGTCTTGCCAAGACCAATAACTTGACTAATCTAACAGTCTTGCCAAAACCAGTAACTCGACCAATCTAACAGTCTTACCAAGATCAGTAATTTGGCCAATCTAATAGTCTTGTTGAGGCTAGTAACTCAGTCAGTCAATTAATTTTGTTGAAACCAGTAACTCGTTCAGTCAGTTGCTCGGCCAACTAGGGGGCCTCGATCCGGAAGCAACAACCCAAGGCCAGTTTAGTTGCAACCAGGAATAACATTTCAACCAGCTTGACCACCTTAATTCAAGATCGATGCATTAGACAGACTCGATAGACCCACATTCTTTCCTGTACCTCTCTTCAAGGGATCTCGGGAAAGACTTCCTTGAGGGGGGGGGGGGGAATGATAGGGCTAATATTGGGCCGACCCAGTCACCTGTCACGTGTTCAAGGCAAAGCATTACGTCGATAGCCCACCTGACATAATAGAATCCGACCTCACACACCCAAGTCCGGCTTGTCGTAGGAAAGTTTGAGTTGGCATAGGGAAGCCCAACGCAGCATAACATAATTCAACTCGGACGAAAACAACCATTGAGTGCGAAGCACAACAACGTCTGATGCAGACTCGACGCTCGAAGATTTCGGAACCACGCGAGACCATCTTAGTAAAGGACGTCAATGGCAATAAGGTTCGAGATACGATCGACTTTCGACCGATAGGTATAAAAACCACCCTTGGGTACATGAGAGAAAAAAAATCTAATACTCTCTATATACATCATTAGATTCCATCTTGATCGAGACACTGATATCGAAAAGGTTACATCGAACATCTCATCCTAATGAGGTCTTTGTACATAAACCTTCAATCGACCCGAGACGAATCCTTGAGTGGACGCCATCGTCCCGAGCTGAGCTCGGGAGCATATCCCATCGACCTCTTCCAACCTCCTCATCCTTCCCGATCAGCGTAGAGGCGCTTGCACACACCGGCGGTACTGAGCTTTGCTGACTCGTTGGCACGGGATAAAGTTACACAAAGACCCAAAAAGAATTTTACCGGCTTACTTATATGGCAACGCCTTAAGCGATAAAGAACCACAAACAAACGCAAAACACGAAGCGGCTCAAATGTTTAGAAGAAAATGCAAAACCAAGAAGGGCAAGAGGTGCAAGACGATCGAATTGGTCGACAAGAAATGGATCTTCTTCTTGATGGCCCAAACATACGATCAAGAAACCCAAGAGACGAACCAGATGATCAACTCGTCACGCACAAGAAATGGCCTACGCCCCAAAATTGTGTGGTTCAGAAAACAAAAAAAAAAGAAACAGTTAGAAGCGAGGGAGAAAAGGGAGGTAACCTTTCCCAGTCGATGTTTGGTCTCGGAGCCGAGGGGTCTGCTTCGACCGCCATCACTCGCCAGAACCGGGTCCAAACCCCAAACCCGCGGTGGTGTTTCTTGTAGGAGGCGGAATCGCACCCTCGGAGAAAGAAAGAAAGAAAGAAAGAAGGACGAAGAAGAGGAGGCGACGCGCCTCTTTCTCTGCTTCCGGGGAACGGAAACCGTTTTACACGATGAAACCCCGAGAGGAGGATCGAGAAGCTTCCAGTAACCGGGAAATTTGCATGGCTGACGTAGCGCCGAATTAGAGGGCCCGCACACCGGGGGCAGAATTACCCTGATGTCTTTCAAGGGTGACTGTTGATAACGTCAATGGTCCCCACGGCTGAACACCAGTCGGAGGTGTTCCTTTCGTGCGCAGTCGCTCCGCAGATGCAGCGGCTCCCCAGTTAGCTTCTCCGGCGTGCGTCGTCGGAAACAGCGAACACGGTTAGCCTCGAAGGGCACCACAGTACTATTAGCCACTTGATACGGACGCCAAGAATCAATGCCACTCGTCGCTATTTCACGATCACTCGACGTCGCTCGCTGGTGCCTGGTTGCTAACCGCTCGATGTCACTCACTGTTTCAGATACCTCTCGTCGTTTGACATCGCTGGTCGCTTGATGCTCGATGTCGATCGTTGCTTGTCGTTGGCTATCGTTCACCGTTTGATGTCATTGAATATACTTAGTGTGCCATTGTAAATAGTAAAAGGGTGGTCAAAATGCAATGTAAATACGTGACACAGGGCACTATATAATATCATAACCTGGCCGGTGCCATTGAGCTCAAGTCCTTCCCCCGAATTGACTCGCTTTTCCGTCACCGCCTTTGAGGCCGCCTCGACTCCTTCTCGCTCACTCTCTCTAGCTCTCTCTCTCTCGTTCTCTTCCTCCTTTCATTCCGTCCTAGTTCCCGCGGCGGACGCCAAGCATCTCAATCTGTCGGTCCCTTCTCCGGGCACAGGCCGCGACAACCCTAGGTGTGATCACTCGGGAGGTATTCTGATCGAGTCGCCTCTTTCTTGAAATGGGTCTCTCCTCCTTTTTTTTTCTCTTCATTTCATGGTCCGGAATCGTTGCGGAAACGCCTAATTATTTGATTTCTATTCCTTTTCGGATCTGAATCTCTCGCCGGACGCAGATTTGCTACCGTCCTACGTTTGATCCCTTCTCCGAGGTATAATCCTATCTGATCGACCCTTTCTTGGAATGCCTATCGCGTGTCTTCTTCAAGGACTTTGTTGCGGGATCGCCTAATTCTGTTGTTTCTGGTTTTTTGGAATAATCTAGGGAGGGATGTTCTTCACGGGGGACGCCTCCACCCGCAAACGAGTGGATTTGGGTGGACGAAGCTCGAAGGAGAGTGACCGACAGGTGTTATTGGAACAGGCACGGCTTGATAGGAAGCGCCGGTTAGTGCTTCGACAGCAAACGTCAGCAGCGATCAAGATCCAGGTAGGGTTTTATTTATCTTGCTTTGGTTCTGATTGCTGGCAACTAGCTGATGGAATTCCCTGAATTGGGAATTGTTTGATATTGATGTAAGCTTGGAGATGTTGATCATCATTATTTCTAATATTATGTACTGTGATGTTTGGATGCCTTTATGGACTTCGCCTTGAGGCTACATAGTTGCTATTTACTTTTTCTTTTGGGCTCATTATGAAACTTGACAAATTATTGGCTGCAGAAATGCTTCAGAGGGATGAAGGATGTCAAGATGGCACGAACAGAAGTGCAGGAGCAGTTCCATGTTACCTATGGGGACCATGGTGAAAAGGCAGATTGGTAGGATCAGTGTTATGCTTATAATATGCATTTCTTGAGGTCCTTAGCACTTCTTTTTGCCAAATTTTTGTGTTCATGCAAACCTTACATAAATCACTGTACGTTTAAAGCAGGCATTGCTTTGGTCCTGACTCAGAGTTTCTTCGTCAGTTGCTTTTCTTCTTTACTGCAAATAACATTAGTGATGTTACACTTCTTGTGGAAACTTGTCGATTGCTTCTGCAGTATCTTCAGCAGAGTGGTAAGCCTAAAAGATGCTGTTTAGTTAAGTTAGTTGTGTTTCATTTTTTCCCTTCTTGCAACAAGACTATGTGTCTATTTTATACAATTAAAATACTCAGGCTTCGAATATCCCATGATTGCACACAATAGAATAGAGTTGGATCTTTTGCTAAGGACTATTGGTTGTTCCCATTGTGAATGCATTCATCCTGAACCCTGATCAAGCTAAAGGCATGCCATGATATGCCTGACAAAAGAACTTCTGCATGTCCATGCATGTTGTGTTTGCCATGAAGATAATGTTCTGACATATAAATTATAGTGCTATACACAGTATTTTATGCAGCAACTTGATTTATGGCTCTTCTTCTCTTCTTGTAAGATAGGTAGGAGATCCTCTTCTCGTGGTCTTACACGTCTTTGAATAAACTATGAAGCCGCCATCTGTTTTGTTTAATTTATTTGTAAGTTTTGAATGATTAGTACATGGTTGTGTCATTTATGTACTTGAATTACTAAATTATGCATAAACAGCAAAACACTTGTTTTTTCCTTTTCTATAAGTGAAGCTTGAGGTCGGGAGGTTCTGCATTGCTTGTTTAATCAAATGTGATTCTGTTAGTTATTGGCCTTTTATTGCAGTTGCAAATGCTGCAGCTAATATATTCATGTTCTTCTAATTATGTTGGCCTCTATTTGCAATTATAAATGTTTCTGTTGAGACATTCAAAGGCATTCCAACTCTTATAAATGCAAGCGACTATATTTTGGAGGCAGTGCATGTTGGATATGTTAGCCTTCTGGAAATAAAAAAAATGCTAGGGTGATTCTATTGGTTTTGGATTTACATCTCTTTGTAAATTATTTGGTGTTTGTGTGCCTGAGTTGGAGCTTGGTTGTCAAAATTTTTTCAAAAAGAGGTTTTTCTAATCAAGGTTGATTTTTCATTTCACTAATCTTGTCTTTCATCCTCAGTAACATCTCAGGTATTCGTAAGTAGTCTTCTTTCTTTCACGTTTATGTAAATGTAAGAAGGAAAGTAATTCAAACCGTATGTTGAGCTTTATGATTAGGCAGAGGCTGAACATGCAATAACACACTGCATCGGGCATCTAGATGGAATACTTTGGGTAACTGGAGCCTCTAAAACCATACGATAGATCAGTGTTATGTGGTGAATTGGTGGCTAAGTAGGTAATTTAGAATCTAAACATTTTACCGGAAATGTTTAGATTAAAAAATTAGCAGACTTATAACTGCTACAAGCTGTTGTAGCTGAGAAAAGGAACAAGTGGAGGGTCAACAAAACCAGTTTAGGGAAAAGGATATATCTAGGTTACCAGGAAAAGTAAACTCACTTTTAAAAAGTAATTTAAACTAGATTGGCATCATTTTTATATTTTCTATTTATGTCTTTCACAGTTTACCCTGACTTAATACTGTTTCGCTGAAGCAGGAACAAACTTTAGTTAGCAATTTCATCTTCTTGATAAGCCTGCAAATAAAACATGTGTCATGACCCATTGTTAGTCAACTGAATTGTCCTGAAGTGTGCACTGTTAGATACTTGGATGTATTCTTCGTGTGTTACTGTAGCCCATCTGTTGAAGGTATAGATTTTTGAGAAACCATGTCGTGGAGGTCTTTAGTTTTTTTTTTTTAGGTCAAGAGATATATTATTTTCTATTCTTTAGTGCTGTTAGCTGCTTAATATTTCAAATAAGAGAATCCTGGATTTTTAGCTTAATGTAGTTGAATATTCTGATAGTCAATTTTCTGGACAATATCTTTTTTACTAAGGAAGACCTGTAAAATTTTGAGAAGATGAAAAAGTTTGTTTACTTGGTTTATGGTTGATGATATATGGTTGTTTGATTATTTTTTTTCTTGTTGGCATATTTTTCTTAACCATTTTCTTTAATATTTTGAGTAGGGGACCTTTTGGCTTACTTGGTTGTATGGTCACCAATTATGGTTGTAGGACTGTCACTGACTTAGCTAAATTTGCCTAAGTCGTGCGTTACCCGTGCGACAAAGTTACGGACTTAGCTTGAATTGCTTACGTCGTGAACCACCCTTATGCCAATGTTTCGGACGTAGTTGAGATTTCCTAAGTCATGAAATGCCCATGCGTTCTTCGTCCGTAATGGGTCGGCTTAGATGCAACCTCATGTAGGTCTTAAAGGACTTGTGAAAGAGAAGGTTGATTAGTTTGAAAGTGAGCGGTGGACAAGTCCCGATGTCTCGCGAAGAGGGAAGCTTTACAAACTGCTTTCGCTTAAATCTCTTAGGCAAAACCATATAAAACTAAGGCAAAACAGGCTGCCAAATATGTATACAAACATGCAAAAGCGACGAATGGTCCGTTGAGCGTAGATGTTGCAGGTGCACAACGATCGTTCGTGACAGGACGGTGCTCGTTTTTTAAGTAGCACAAATTTCTTTTTCACTTTACTTCTTTAGTTCTTTCACCGATTGCTATTTAGGAAAAAGGGAAGGTATGTGGGTGTTTGCTGAATCACATATTTAAGTTTACTATGGTAAATGACTTGATGCCTTCACCATCAGGACATCTCATCATGTGGTCCTGTTGCCAAACATCACATTTTATTATATCTTGAGTATTTTACCAATTGTGATCTCTGTGCTTACTTCTGAAGCCTTACTGTTGCTCACTTCTTTATTTGATTGCAGGCAATATTGTAACCCTTTTTGCTGGTTTGGACTATCCTCTAAAGCATTCACTAGTAGATCTTAGAGTAAAAAAACTTGCATATGCTTGTCTTCAAGCAATCTTCCATAATAGGTGAGTCAAATGGATATAGCTATTAGATTGAACAACCACTTTGAACATTGCTTTGGTTAGTCTTTTCCATTTCTCACGGTGCGTGCGACATGTTGTGCTTCTTGATGAATTATTTCTTCTATTTGATGTCGAAATAAATCTATGGAAACTAGGTTGGTTCAGCATCCATCCGACTTCGGACATTGCATAAAAAATAAATTTAATTCGGTGACATAACCATTTTCTAGTCAAATATTGAGCTCTTCAATTTGGTTATGCATACAATATAACAACCATGTCTCGTGAACTCCTATGGCATGACATCGCTCCTTTCAGGATATTCCAATCTGTATATGTATTATGCAACATGTGTTTTTTTACATTCTGCTGGATTTTGAAAAAGAAAAACGAGTGTTGGTGAGCTCGTCCAAGTTCCTGCTGTCATCAGTTAATTATTTTTTTCAGGATATTTGGATTTGTGTAAATATTTTTCATTGGGTGGCTTCTCCAGATTCTAGTAGATTAAAAGAAAAGCCTTTTGTAATAAATTGGAAGGAATCGAACCACATATTCGATTGTTAGTGCTGGCTCTGAATTAGTTATGGTACCCAAGGTTGCTTGGTGGTAGATAATGGAGGTGCAATGATTTATGAAGTTGGTGCTGAACAAGACAAATTATGAAGTTGTTTCTCAGTTGAGGGAGAGGAAGCAAATGCTTTCGAGTGGCATAAGTACATTAGTAAAGAGACTTATCATGTTAGGGAAGTTTCATGAATTTGATTACCACTGCAATATGCAAGGAAACAAAAGAGATGATTCAAAGTCTCTTTGGACAGTAAAGGATGGTTTTAGTTGTTTGCTTGTGTGAGTTCTTGCATGATTGGACTGCAATGACAGTACTTTTGGTAGTTTTGTTCCGAAATATTCTTTTAGTTTAATCTTGGAAGACAAGTTTTCATCTTCTGTTTTTTATTTTAGTAAATGTTCACTTAGTTCAGTTCAGCAGAGGTTTATAGCCCAAAAGCATTGTTATTATTATATTCAGCATATTGAATTTAATTTTTTTTAACTTTCTCTTTTTTGGTTCCTCTAGTTCAGCAAAGAAGATGACTTCTGGCAAGGATATCATAAACTTCATGCCTTATGCTGCTTTTCTAGTAAATCAATTTATGTTTGCCATAACCTTAAATTTTCTGGACTACATTTTTTCTTACAATGTCGGAAATTGAAAACATTTCTTAGCAAACCATCTAGGTTCTTTGATTTCCCTTTTTCTTCTTGTTTTAGAAATTTATATTGTATTGTACCTGGGTTAAAGATTTCTCCTCTTCTTTCTTGCATTTCTTCATGCACCTTCTTCTACTTTTTTCTGTTTACACATCAAAAACGTTCATAAAACTGTAGCTGTTGTGACTATAACAATTGTTGATATTTTTTATTTCTTCTCCTTTAAACAGGAATCATTATAAGGACAAACTACTGATCCCATCCACGTGCTCTTATTGGCCAACAGTTGCCTTATTTGAAACAATAGCTTGTTTAACAAATCCTGAACTTCCATGGAACTGTAGTGTTATTGATTATCTGTTGGAGAGAAAAGTTTTTTCGCTGTTGCGTTGCATCATTCTAGCTGGCATGGTAAGCAACTTTTGTAAATCATTCAAGCTTGGTATTATTTTTTTGCTCTTTCTGAGTACTACCTCTGTTAGTTTATTCTGACTACTTTATTGTGAATATAGACAGATTGTCTTGCTTTAGCCAGACACTGTCACCGAAATTTAGAAGAGAACAGAAAGGGATAGAGGAAGAACTGAGGAATCACTGACACTCTTTATCGTCGAGCTTACTTGTAGTCATTTGTAGTGGCCAAACTAGCCTGTTAAATTGGAAAACCTATTCTTCTTTTGGCATAAAGGCCTATTGATTGGTTAACTACGGGAACTTGTACACACTTAATGAAAAATATTTATAGGGTGCCTGTAAAACAAGCCATTGCCCTGCTACTTGACCAAACTTAGTGGTATATTGTGCCTGGTGTGTGTGAAAATTGCTTTACTTGGTTTAGAAAAGTTCATTATAGTTTCGACATTTTAGCTTTTCCTAATGAGATTGAATTTGAGTTGAAATGACATAGTAACTGGAGGTTTCAATAGTTAATATTCATGCAGATTAGAGTGATTTTTTAATGCTCAATTAGAACACAAAAGAAAAACAGAAGATAGAATATGTTTATAACCTATAAAGTAGGATTTATACCTTTATGGAATCTATCGCTTACAAATTTTTTGTTGTTTTGATGACTGATATGTCTATTTATCATTTTGTTGAACTGTGCAATAATGATGTATCTGGGGTCTGATTGAATTTTTCCTTATTTATATCAGGTCAAATTTTAATTATGGTTTAGTCAAAACTTCAAATCTGTTTTCAAGTATTCGTGATGATTTTCATCCTCATTCGTATTCACATTATTAGGAAGGCTTTGCAGTCCCATTCTGTCATGCTTACTTTTGCCTCTTTTTTTATATGTCTATCTTTTATTTAAGGAAGTTGTTTGGGTATTAGGACAAGCGTGCAGGGAGTTGTTATAGGTCTCAGTGTAGGATTTTTGGGCTTCCAAGATTTCCAAAGAAAACACTCTTCTCCTATAAAAGTTTCCTTAATTGGCTTTATACTGGAGGTAAGTTTCTTTAGTTGATCATATGCTGGTGGTCTTGATGGTGTGTCATGAATTATGTCTTGATAAAAATGTGGCTTAGTTCATTTTAACTTATCCCTTATATTTCTTCTTTTTCTGTTTGCTCTCATGCTCTTGCTCATCTCTTCTTCATGACACATGGCTGGGATGTGCATTGCTTCTGCAAAGACCAATTGTGGCTTTTGTTTATCAAATGTGTTCCTCTGTAATTTCTCTTTTGTTCTGAGTCCCGATACATTTCTCATATGATAAATTAACTAGCTATTAAGTTCAACAGGTGATATATTTTTAAGTCAAGATTATCGTTCAAAATTTATTTGAAATGGTTTTATTGATGCGGGATCTAAATTTTATCTTTGATTTTTCATATATTATTTTGCTGTTAGATGCTGTAATGATTCGTAAATTTTTTAAAAAGATTTTCTCCTCGAATTGGTTGTTATGCTCAATTTCATCTTAGAGTCTAGTTTATCATCATTTTGATCTTTACTTGGTTTTGGATGTTGTATCTCTTTATACATAAACAATTTTCACCTTGGTAAGATACTGTTGATGTTCTTTCAGTTTTTTACACAATTTTTTGGAAGAGTTGCATTAACACCAAAAAGATAAGATGTCTAGTTTTTAAGAATCGTGATTTTCATGAGACAAAACACTTAATCAGTTATTTTGATACAGAAGTAATGGTAAACATGAGAGGGTACATGTTAAGTTGTGGTATCTTAAAATTGAGAAGATAGTCATCAATTCATAACAAGATGTCGGATGAACCTATTTTGGTGTTGCTTGCATATGTTACTTTCATTTCTGAGTTTTTTGTGCAATTTGGTTGATTTCCGTCTTACAATATCAGCAGCTCCTGACCTTAGTTTTTCGCTTTGGCAAAGGTCAAGTGTTAGGGTGAACAACTAGGACCTCAGAAAATAGGCAATTTCTTGCACTTCTTCTATTTCTGTTTTTCTTAATTTCCTGTCTGGATGTTGTATATGGAGTGGATTTTAGCAAACTGTTTTTCCATAGAGTGCTTGGCATTGCATTGCGTTCTTGTTTCAATAATTGTACTACCTTAGTACCTTTTGCCTCTTGTCTCTTGTCCTTGATAAGGTGTTCCAGGTGTCATTCTTATTTTGCATCATAGCATGTCATGTTGACCCTTCTTATTGACCATTCTTTTTTCTAATGTTGTTTTTGTTTCACACAATTTCTTGTATATGTGCTTCTCTGTAATCAATATTCAAGAATAAAGTCATGGAAAAGGTGGTCTATCCACTAGCTTATTCCTTTTAAATGTCAATCTCTTCAAACTTTCTTGATGGTGGAGCATGAAATTTTTCATGTGGAATGATTCTGAAATAATTAGATCTTTGAATTGCATAATATTTGCCACTAGACTCTTGCATTTTATGGTTTACATAGGATTGCAGTGCTGTGTATGTGATCCATAAAAGATCCATGCCATTTCATGAGGAAAAAAATTTGCATAATACTAAGTGATCTTTGCTTACTTCAACTACTAGATTGATATTTCATTTATGCAGCAAGACGTGAAATCTCCTGAGCTTCGTGTTAGTGCATCTGCGTTGGAGCATGTTCTTATCAGTCTTGTTTCGCATGTTGGTCAGCAACCATGCCATTGTTCAAATGTGGATCCAAGATGGAGTTTTTCGTTGCAAATTCTTTCCATTCCCTTTCTATGGCATCATTTGCCATTTTTCAAAGAGGTAGTTCTTCAAAGTACCTTAGGAAGGTCATAGATAGTGGCTTTGACTATCAAAGCTGGATGAAGATATTGTCGAAATAGTTTAGGATGAAATTGAATCACTTCTTATTTTTGTTAATTTTAATTTTATTGCTGATGTGTATTAAAAAAACCTAAAAAGCTCTTCAATTGCCAATATGTGATTATAATGTGCATCTTTTTAGAATATTTAGATACCTATAAAGCTCTTTTATTGCTAGAATGATCAGTATTTGTTCCTCTAGCTTTGTGGTGCTAGTGATCACTTTTATCTCATGTTCTTCACTAGTTCTTATTGGCTCTTGGTTTTGCAGGTTTTTTGGTCCAAGGGTTTAGGCAGGTATTATATTCATCAAATGGCCAATTTTTTGCCTAGTCATGCTGGTGTCCTTCCGGATGATATAGTACGAGAATACCCTGGTCATGCCTGCTTGCTTGGAAATTTACTTGAAGTTGCTGGAGTTGTTTTATCTGATCCAAGTTCTACTTATCATACAGTTAGTACTTATCAAATTTGTACCTTTTAAAACCTTGAACTGTTCTTTCAGGCAAGGTCAATTATCTTGATTTTGTATATTTGTGAACTGTTTTTTATAAAATTCTTAGAAGCAAAAACTTGTAGATATCTTGGATCTGGTATCCAACATTATGAAGGTAAGCCTTGGTACAACATTGATAAGGTTGCATATGTTAACCATCACCATATTCAACATTGATGGGAGCATCATCTAAAGATTGATGAAAATGTACTTTTAGAGTAAAAAGATAGGCAACTATGTTGGCTGGTTAAGGCAATCATGCTTTATGAATTCAGGTGTTGGATGGTTAAATAACAATATTCATAAAAAGTTCATGTAGTTAATATCAGTGATTTAAATAGGCGCTCGGGCGGGGCTCGGCTCGAGCGCCTTATATGAGGACTAGGCAGCGTGCTTCAATGAGGCATCGTCTGGGTGCTCGCCTCAGCCCAGACTGTCACGAATGGTCGTCACACACTTGCAACATCTTCGGTCGACAAACCGTTCATCGCTTTTGCATGCTTGTAGAGATGTTTGGCAGCTTGTTTTGCCTTAGTTTTATGTGGTTTTGCTTGAGAAATGTAAGCGAAAACAGTTTGTAATCTTGTAGTGCGATCACTCACCGTGCCGAGCCAAAACTACCAAAACTACCAAAAATAGCTTTGTTTTCGCGTGTTGTGGCTTGATTTTTGCAAACGATGCGAAACGTCAGTCATCTCAGACCCTTGGAACACCCCAGGTGGCATAGTGCTGGATGGGGCTTCGGTATAGTGTTGGGCATTGAATATTTTTCACAAGTTGAGCTTGTCCTCGCTTCCGACACCTGGTGAACCGTCGTTTGTGGACTTGCGACTGTTTGTTTAACCTTCGGAAGTCTTTTTTCACTTCTTCCTATCTTTTCTCTTTTGCACTTAAGGTGTTTATTGAATTGCTTGCAATGCTCTCTTCGTGTGATGTCAGGACTTGTCCGTCGCTCGTTTTCAAACTAATCAACCTTCTCTTTTGCAGGTCCTTCGAGACCGGCACGAGATTGTATCTAGGCTGACCCGATGCGAACAAATAACGCATGGGCATATCATGACTTAGGCAATCCCAACTAAGTCCGAGACATTGGCTTAAGGGTGTTTCACGACTTAGGCAATTCCGGCTACGTCCTTAACTTTGCCGCATGACTTAGGCAAATTCAGCTATGTCCGTGATGGTGTGGTATCAAAGCGAGCAAGCAACGAAGAAGTTTCGTAATCTCGCCATGGCGAATCATCATGGCAAAATCGAGCAAAGATGGGGCAAGCCAGACCTTTGCTCTAACTAGTCACAAGTGGGCTGCAAGTGCAAACTCGCTCTTAAGCTGTTGGAGAGCTCATGAGGAGCACGACAGCGAACAAGATGAATGAGAAGTTGGATATTCACCACGAGCGAAGGATGCGCAATCTAGAGCGTCAATCGGAAAAAGAAGCCATAAGGAGAGAGAGTCATAATTGCGGAAACCCACCTCGATGTTCTTGAAGCGAGTTTAGAGGAACTCTACCAAGGCTAACAAAGGCTTCTTGGGGTAGAGAGCTTGTAAGAAGTTGAATCTCGGATCAATAAGGTTGAGTCCCTAGTTGACCAACTAACGGAAGACACCAAAGACTCCATGCAATATCTGCACGAAGTTGTGACGGAACTCATGTCCAAGGTGACGTTGCTCACAAGGACTCTTAATGCGGGAGGGAGCAACACCCGCGTTGCACCGCCACAAAGCTTAAGGGCACCTGAGCCGCATTGCTATGGGGTTGCCAGGGATGCCAAAGAGCTTGAAAATTTCTTGTTCAACATGGAACGATACTTTCGAGCTATGAGGTCTGACCCTAGAGAAACCAAAATTACGATAGTAACTATATATCTAAATGGAGAAGCAAAACTTTGGTAGCGAACTCGTTAGGAAGAGATCCAACAAGGTTGGTTCAAGTGGACACTTGGGAGGACTTGAAGCGAGAATTGAGAACTCAGTTCTCGCTCGAGAACATAGAGTTTATCGCAAGAAGGAAGCTGAGATAACTTCACCAAAGTACTTTCATTCGGGACTATGTGAAGCAATTTTTTGCACTAATGCTGAATATCCAAGACATGTCCGAGGGATAAACTGTTCAGCTTCTTCGATAGCCTGAAGTCGTTGGCACAATAAGAACTGCATTGGAGGAATGTTACCGACGTGGTCGGGGCAATTGCGACCGCAGAAAGGCTCACTGATTTTGTTTCTTTGGAAGACTCGGGGAAGAAGAAATAATCCTCGGAAAATCGCCCACTCAAATATTTTCGAGCGAAAGAGTCCGAGGGCGAACAAAGGAAAAAGAACTTCCACAAAAGACTAAGCTCAAAAGGCAAGGCCTTGAAACCTGGCATGCTTCTTGTGCAGAGGGCCGCACATAGTGAGGGAGTGCCTACAAAAATAGGCACTCAATGCACCGAGCAAGGTCGTTAGTTCGAGCAATTCAGAATCAACCTGTGACGATAAGGAGTTGCAAGGGCCCCGAATGGGAGCAATGCGTTTATTCAACGTATTGTAAGGTCAAGTGGGGGAGAATACAAAGGCAAAACCACAGAAGGCAGGGATTAGCGAGTTGATATATGTGGACATCAAGCTTAATGGTTAAACAATTTGTGCGATGGTGGACACGAGCGCTACCCATAATTTTGTTGTCGATCGAGAAGCAAAACGACTTGGACTGATCTTGGAGAAGAACCCAAGTCAGATGAAGGCTATGAACTCGGAGGCCAAGCGAATCTTCGGACTAGCAAAGGGGGTCCCTGTCAAGATCAGGACATGGAGCGGGAGTACAAATATGATGGTGGTGCCAATGGATGACTTCAAAGTGATTCTTAGGATGAAGTTCATGCACGCAACGAAGTTGGTGCCAATGTCATTCCTAAACTCCCTATTCGTAATGGGAGGTGATGACCCCTGCGTGGTTCCAATTTCTCGAGGAGGAACCAAGGATCTACAATAAATATCGGTATTACAAATGAAAAAAGGGGTGTGAAAAGGAGAATCAACCTTTGTGGCCGCTATAAAGCTAGAGGCACTTGACAGGGAGGCCATTCAAGAACTTGCTGTGGTGGCGAATGTTCTGAAGGAGTTCTCAAACGTGATGCCAACCGATTTGCCAAAACTCTACTACCACGCAGAGGCATGGATCATTATATTGAGCTGTAGCCGGGAGTGAAGCCTCCAATGAGACCACCATACCGTACGGCCCCTCCATAGTTGACAAATTTCATAAACCAATTAGATGAACGGCTAAGCGGTGGGCGATGGTCTCATTCGCAACTCAAAATCACCATTTGGAGCTCTAGTCCTTTTCTAAAAGAAACAAGACGGGAGCCTTCGATTATGCACCAATTTTCGAGCCCTCAACAAAGTGACGATAAAGAACAAGTATCCCATCTAGCTCATCGCGAACATGTGCGATCAACTGGGTAAGGCAAAGTACTTCTCTAAACTTGACCTTGATTGGGTGTTAGTAGGCGACGAAGACTACTTGTGTGACCAGGTATGGAGCGCTCGAGTTCCTCATGATGTCTTTCGGCTTAACCAATGCTCCAGCACATTCTGTACTCTAATGAACCAACTATTCAAAGAGTATTTGGACAAGTTTATGGTTGTCTACGTGGACGACATCGCTGTCTATAGCCAAATACTTGAAGAGCATGTCGAGTACCTTCGAATAATGTTCAAAGTTCTCAGGGAGAACACCTTGTTCGTGAAGGAGAAGTGCTATTTTGCTCAAACAAAGATTGTATTCTTAGGGCATCGAACCAGTGGCGATTCCATTCGAATGGACAAATCTAAGGTACAAGCTGTGGTATAATGGCGAACAACAAAGATGGTACCAGAGTTGAGATCCTTCCTTGGTTTTGTTAACTATTATCGGCGTTTCATTGTTGGATATTTGAAGCGTGCAGCTCTACTGACGGAGTTGTTGAAGGAGCAGTATTGGAGGTGGTCGGACAAATGCGAAACGACATTCCAAGACCTAAAGATTGCTATGTTAGAAGAATAGGTACTCAAATTGCCGAACTATGGGAAGTCCTTTGAAATCCATATAGAAATGCTTCAGACTTCGCTATTGGAGGAGTACTTGTGCAAGAAGGTCACTCGGTTGCCTACGAGAGTCACAAGCTCAACGAGATCGAGTGGCAATATCTAGTGCACGAGAAGGAGATGACAGCGGTGGTCCATTGTCTATGAGTTTGGCGGCAACTACCTTCTTGGAGCGCTGTTCGTGCTAAGAGCATATGTCGCATTGAGTTACTTCTGAACTCAAATGAAACTCTCCTCAAAGCAAGCACAATGGCAGGACTTCTTGGTCGAGTTCGACATGGTAATGGAGTACAAGCCTGGAAAAGCAAACGTCGTGGTCGATGCATTAAGGTAATAACCCTGATGCAACTCATCAAAGAGCACAAGGCACGACGGTTTTGGGTCCAGGAGGGACTCATCTAAACCAAAGGGATTAGAGTTTATGTTCTGTGGGCGAACAATTTGAGGTATGAACTCCTGAGAGAGTGTCACAATTCCTTTTGGGCTGGACATCCGGGTATTCATTGAACAATAGCTCTCGTGGAGTGGGCCTTCTATTGGCCGAAGATAGGGACCAACGTGGAGGAATATATTCGAACATGCCTTACTTGCCAATAAGATAAGGTAGAGCAACGGAAGCCGGTGAGTCTTTTGGAGCTGTTGCTCGTACCAAAAAGGTCATAGGATAGCATTTCCATAAGATGCTTCTCGAAGTGTTTCAACTTGACTACCCCCCACAAGAGTCTCCTATGAGAAGCGAGTTGAAACCATTCTGGTGGATCGCAAGACAAAGCTATCCAATAGAGTGGAGCAAATGGAATACCTGGTGAAGTGGCGAAAGCTTCCCCAAACAGAAGCTAGTTGGGAGCCTGAAAACGCTCTACGACATGAAGAAGCCATCGTCAAAGCCTACCAACAAGCGTCGACAGTTTAAGCGGGGGAGAATGTCATGAATGGTCGTCGCACACTCGTAGCATCTTTACTCAACGAACCATTCATCACTTTTGCATGCTTGTATAGATGTTTGGTAGCCTATTTTGCCTTAGTTTTATGTGGTTTTGCATGAGAAATGTAAGCGAAAACAATTTGTAATCTTGCAGTGTGATCGCTCATTGCGCCAGGCCAAAATTGCCCAAAGCAGCTTCGTTTTTGCGTGTTGCGGCTTGATTTTTTGCAGACCGCAACGAGGTGCGAAACATCAGCCATCCCAGACCCTTAGAACCTCCCAGGTGGCACAGCGTTAGATGGAGCTTCGGTATAGTGTCTGGCGTTGAACATTCTTCACAAGTTGAGCTTGTCTTCGCGCCTGACACCCGGTGAACCGTTGTTTGTGGACTTGCGACTGTTCGTTCAACCTTTTAAAGTCCTTTTTCTCCTTTCTCTCTTTTCTCTCTTGTACTCAAGATGTTTGTTGAATTGCTTGTAAAGCTTCCCTCTTTGTGAGATGTCGGGACTTGTCCGTTGCTCACTTTTAACTAATCAACCTTTTCTTTTGTAGGTCCTTCGAGACCGGCACGAGGTTGCATCTAGGCTGACCTATTGCGGACGAATAACGCATGGGCGTTTCATGACTTAGGCAATTCGATCTAAGTCCTTAACTTTGTCGTAAGGGTGCCACATGTCTTAAGGCAAATTCAGCTAAGTTTGTGACAAGGTGTTGGGCGCTTTGGGCGAGCGCTCGACTCATATAAGGCAGTCGAACTAGACTTTTAAGTCTGGTTCAGTTCAATAGTAACACATGCAGTTCCTTACTTTAAAAGTTGCACGTGACCCCGACTCCCTGAGCCAACCCTAGCGTGCATTTTCTAACGTTGCCTCCGTCACTGACGCTTTTTGCCGCTATTTCTGCTACAGACGCAGCGAACTAAGTATTCCTCTGTCGCCAACTGAGTTTTTCTCCTATTGCTTCTGTTGTTGCTGTTGCTATCTGCTGTTGTCCGTTGTCGCTGCTACTTCTTCTCACTACTGCTTCTCTTCCAACTTTTTACTGTTGGTTTCACTGGGTGACATTTTTTTTATCCCTTTTAACAGTTCTATTCTTCCCTTTTTTATTTAATGTTATATTTTTATTTAAATAATTATATTTCATATATTTATATTTATATTTTAGAGCGCCACGCTTCGCTCAGGCGAGCGTCTAGCGCCTAGGCGTTTTGGGACCTTGGTCCCTAGCGCTTTTAAATCACTGGCTAATATTAGAATTTTAAGGTGAATATGTAGAGTTATATGAAAAATGAAAATGTTGTTATTCATGAACAATTTGCTATAGGTCCTATAGAGGATAAAATTAGAAAGCATCATGTAAGATGGTATAAATATATTCAAAGGAGACTTATAGATGTTATGTTGGACGAGTGAGTCAATTAAAGATAGAAAAAATCAACTGGAGAGTATAAAATGTGAGAGAATCATGTAAGATGGTATAAATACATCTGAAGGAGACTTGTAGATGCTATGTTAGTATTAGCATATGAAGTGAAAGAGAAGCAGATGTAATTGGACTTTAATATAGTTTGTGCATAAATACTAGAAACTGTAGTATTTTTTATGCTTTGATTTTAACTGGAGATATTACATATACAAAGCTCAATAGTGGTAAATGATCCATGTGCGGACCCCAAATGGTTGGGACATGATGGCTTGTTGTTGTACAAATTTAATTTAACATTAATATAGTTTGTGCACGAATTCTGTCATTATGATGGATCCTTTTTGGATTCATATACAAATAGCTTGTTGCAGTATTTTTTATGCTTTTGGGTTAACTAGTGGGATTACCTATGCAAAGCTCAATAGTGAGAAATGATCCATGTGGTGGACCCCAAATGGTTGGTACATGATGGTTTGTTGTTGTACAAATTTATTTTTACACCAGGAATTTTGTCATTACGATGAATCCTTTTTGGATAATTTTCCTAATCCAGTTTTTGAATTTGTATTGCCATGTGCATTTGTACTTCTGCATCTTTTGCTGTCCCTTTGTATCTTTGCTTTAAAACTTTTACTCCATGAAAATGTATGTCATCCTTGTTGGTTTGCATAGTATGTCAACTGTCCTTTCAGTTCTATATTCATAGCGTGATTGATTTTGAGAATACCAAAATTTTTATCTTGGTATTGAGTTATTATATTGAAAAATTCTTTATTTTTATTCCTGAATCAGGCAATTGATTTTCTGAATGTTTCGACATTTTTATTGGAAGTATTGCCTTCAGTGGACTCGTCACATGTACACAGTAAGTGATTTTTGTATTTCCATCGGTGAAATTTGTAATTGTACGTGCTGCTGTTGGCGTTTCGTTTATTAAAGTTGGGATGATTTTGTTGTAATTCTTCTCATGTTCAAAGTATTAAATTATGCAAAGTATCTTATCATAATTCCATGAATCATATTTTGCACTTCACAATTTATTTCATGAATAAATTATGGTTCTCTTACAGTCATTAGATAAGACTTTTTATTTACTCTCAAGGCAAATGAATTTTTTGTGTTTCCAAGTGTCCTGAGCTAAATCTTGACTGAGCCAAGCCAGTGAGACCGAAAAGCTGTGAAGCCGACTATGCCAACTGACATCCACTGAACATTCTACATTTTGAGGATTCTATGGATTGCAAAGTGAAAGTCACATTTATCAAAGTTAGTGATATAAAGCATAATTGATTTATCTTGTGGAAATATTTCTTTGCAAATAGAATATAGTTATTGTGATATTTAGTTGTCTAGGATGTGCTATTATTTCAACAGCATTAAGGAAACAACCCGTACTCGATACTCTCTTCTGTTTAAATTTAAAATGAACGATTAATCTAGAATGAAGGGCTTTTTTAGATGACTTGGAGATGTTTAGTGAATGATCTAAATCATCTATGTTTTGTTGTTTGCTGATGTCACTTTAATACAATTTTAGGAATCCTATTTCTGTTGCTGCATGGATGTCAAATATGATAATTTTTGGGTCTATTGGTTTTGGACTTGAAAGCAAGCATTAGATAGCATTAGAGTGATATTTGTGTGGAGATCCTAATAAAGACACAAGCAAAGGCTACCATGTCATTACACTGTACATGCCATGCTCTATGTACTGTACTGGGCGACGTGGGTTGTCTCTTTTGCTGATTAATTTATTACATTTGAATCACGTTGTCGATGTGTGTCCTGCATATGACATATTTGCATCTAAAGCTTCCATGTTATTTATTGGATCAAGACTCATGATCTTTATGGAAAGGCTAATCAGTCTACTTATAATGCTTTTTAATGGCTCATTCTGATACATTAACATTGCTGTCAAACTTTGTTATGGCATTTACTGCTTTATTGTTTCTTATCACCTTCTTTTTACTTCTTTGTGCTTGCTACAACTGATATCTGCAAGGAATATTCAGAACCAGTTGATGATGAATTGACAATGGATGACGAAGTTCTAAGTCCAGATTTACAGAAGCAGATATCCAGTTCAATAGATTCATGCCTTTTACAGCATTTGGTAGGCAAATCTTGTGATCATATGTCTAGTGAAAACACCCTCTCTGAACCCATTCTTCTAGGCATCTATGGCTAATTATATCTTTCTGAAGCTGAGCCTGATGTGTTATACAGGTGAATGCATTGTTAAAAGCTACTTGTACAACTGGTTATTCTGATAAGACTTGGCCATCTAATGTAGAAGTGGAAGCAATAAGTGCTGTTTGCACTTTCCTTCATATTACATTCTGTACGCTGCCTCATGAACTCATCATGACCCTACTAGCTTACAGAACTGTGCTTCTTCCTGCTCTTTGGAATTATATAAAGCGATGCCATGAGAATCAAAGATGGTCATTCTATTCTAAGCTCACAGCGCATATTCCTGGAGATACTCCAGGTTGGCTGTTGCCTCTGGCAGTTTTTTGCCCTTTGTACAAGTAAGGCTGTTGATTGTATTTATGGTGACATGGTTGATAAAAAAGTTCATTTGTGTTTATGCTATTTCTTTATCATCATAACTAGCAATTTCTTTTTGTTACTAACTCTTTTTTTTTAGGCACATGCTAAAGTTTGTTGATACCGAAGAATTCTATGAGCAGGAAACACCAGTTAAAATAAAGGATATTCCATCTTTGGTTATCATTATTAAGCAGGTATTTTCTGCAGTTAATTTAACACCACTTCTATTTTTGCTGTATTGTTTGTTAGGAACTAGATAACACATTATTTTTTATGTTTAAAATTACCATTTTTGTTGTACCGCTGCACTTGTTCTCAGTGAGACCATAACACTTTGGTGTTAATGTGGGCATGATTTATTTCGACAGGCCTTATGGCAGCTCCTATGGACAATACATGGGCATGGGTCGTCTCAAAAATCATCAAGATCTCTTCGAGATGACAAGAAGCTGTCAGTGGAACTAATTAACCGTAAAGCCAGGGTTGCAATGTCTGAGCTTCTGAGCCAGGTTTTTTGTTTTCTTTTGAATTTTTGTACAATAATAATCTTTATTTCATGATGGAAGATTTGTGTTGTTTGTCTAAACAGAGAATATTTTGTAATCTATTATTTCTTTTAATTTTTAAATGTAATGCAGTTGCAAGACTGGAATAATAGAAGGCAGTTCATGTCTGCTGATGATTTCCATCTTCAAGAAGCAAGGAGTGAAACTTTTGTTTCTCAGGTGAGTTTTTCTCTCTTTTCCTAGTTTCCTTTTCCCTTTTTTCCTTGGAAGCTTGTTTCACACAGTTCTTTCTTTCACCAGGCCTTACATGGAAATACTCGAGCGTCTGATATATTAAAACAAGCTCCATTCTTAGTGCCATTTACAAGCAGGGTCGAAATTTTCACTGTATGTCTATAAATGCTAAAACACTTCTATTTTACCTATTAAATTTGGAAGTTGTTAACGATGTTTCATTAATAACTTATTCACTGGATTGCATGAAATCGCAACTTGATAGAGTTGCATACAAACTGTTGATGTTGATGTCCTGAATTATACAACTTTGATAAATTTTTTATTTCTAATTCAAATTCATCACATGCCTCAGTCAGAGTTAGTGGCTTCTAGACAAAGAAGTGGAGCTCATCCTGCTTTAACTAGACTCACATTCAAAATAAGAAGAAATCAAATACTTGAAGATGCTTTCAATCAGCTGAGTACATTATCAGAGGATGATCTTAAAGGACCCGTATGTTGCTTACAACTTATAATTTATCAGAGAAGATGATGGAATGTCAATGCAGCAGTTGAAGAACTCAATGAATTTGATTTTCTTGAAATTTGTTGATGCCTGCAGATTCGGATATCTTTTGTTAATGAATTTGGAGTTGAGGAACCTGGGGTTGATGGTGGTGGAATTTTTAAAGATTTTATGGAGAACATAATCCAGGCTGCTTTTGATGTCCAGTTTGGGCTATTCAAGGTTTGCGGACTTGTTTTGCTCCTCTTTGTTGTCAGTAATATTTCTTTTAGTCTTTCTTCTTTACAAAGGTAATGCATGACAATAATATCCAAAACATGCTAATAACTGATTTGCCGCTTCTTGATCAAGAATAGTTGGATCAAGGTTTGCCGTTTCGCTCTGTGCCGCCCGGTATGGGCAATATGTACCAGTCCGACAGGGTATCGGTATGCAGACTGGGTGGTACATTATATTATATTATATTATATAAAATAATATTATATAATATAATATTACAAAATATAATTATAAAACTTTTTAAAAATAAGAAAAAAATGCGGGGACGAGGCAGCGCCTCGTCTTCTAGCACTGGGACAAGGTGCTGCCTCGTTCTTACGCTAGAAGACGAGGCAGCGCCTCGTCTTCTTGCGCTGTATGAGGCGGCGCCTTGTTCACTCGTTGGAAGCTCATTCTCCCATTGGAAGACGAGGCGACGCCTCGTCTTCCTGTGCTGTGATGAGGTGGTGCCTCGTTCTCTCGCTGGAAGACAAGGCGTCACCTCGTCTTCCTTCATTGGGATGAGGCGCTGCCTCGTTCTTCTGCTAAAAGGCGAGGTGGCGCCTTGTCTTCCAGCGTTAGGATGAGGTGATGCCTCGTTCTTACGCTGGAAGACGAGGCGACGCCTTGTATTCCTGCGCTGGGACGAGGCGGCGACTCGTTCACCCGTTGGAAGACGAGGCGACCTTCGCTAGGATGAGGCGTTGCCTCATTCTTCTATTGGAAGGCGAGGAGGGGATGAGGCGTCGCCTCGTCTTCTTGCACTATGACGAGGCGGGGACAAGGTGCTGCCTCGTCTTCCTACGTTATGACGAAACGGCGCCTCGTTCTCCCGCTAGAAGACGAGGCAACGCCTCGGCTTCCTTCATTGGGACGGGAAGGCGAGGTGCCGCCTAGACACTTCGTCTTCCTTCGTTGGGATGAGGCGCTGCCTCGTTCTTCTGCTGGAAGGCGAGGCGGCGCCTTGTCTTCCAACGCTGGGACGAGGTGCTGCCTCGTTCTTACACTGGCGCCTCGTCTTCCTTCGCTGGGATGAGGTGTTGCCTCGGCTTCCTTCGTTGGGACAAGGTGTCGCCTTGTTCTTCTGCTGGAAGGTGAGGCGTCGCCTCGTCTTCCAGCACTAGGACGAGGCGCTGCATCGTTTTTTTTAAATATATATTATATTTATATTAATGTTATATAATATGATATTATATTATAAAAATATTAAATTATATTATAATGTACCGGGTGGTATGCATTGTGTGTATCATCTGGTACCAGGTACCGTACCATACCAAGAAAATCTTGGTACGTCGGTACAGACCGATACAGCGAACCTTGAGAACCTTGAGCTGGATATTAAAACAGTGAAGCTGGTAGTTGAGCTAGATTACATAGATAAATTTGGACTACAGGAGTATGGTGATCTTGAATGATTCTTGTGTGAACTTTAAAATGTCCAGGATATGCTAACAATGTTACTTTGAGATACATAACTTTTGACCATACATTGATTGGCAATGAAAGAAACTAGAAGTATTATGTGCATTATGTGAATTGGAGTTAGGAAGAGAACCAATAAATTGGTAACTAAATGTGGTGCAGGACTTGCTTTTCTAGAACTTTTGCATCATGTTAACATTTCTTTTTTAATTAAAGCTTCAACTGAAATACACATCTTATTGTGAAAGTAGGCACAACAGATTTGTTTTCTTTGTCTTGGTGCTATTCTCATTTTGTGTTTTCCATTCCTCTTGTAATTTGTTTAGGAAACATCCGATCATCTTCTTTATCCGAATCCAGGATCAGCATTAGTTCACGAACAACATCTTCAGTTTTTCCATTTTCTTGGGACTCTTCTCGGGAAGGTACTTTCATGATGTTTTCCTGCCCCTTCTTTAGCATCTTGTAGAAGTTCGTTCAGTGTTTGTGTGCCTTTTTGTGTTTTGATTTTTGCTGCATCGGTCATCTTGCATTTTCTGAAATAAATACTGGCTTTATTTTTAATACTTCTCTCATGACTGCATTTAACTATGACAGATGGAGTGTTGCCTGCTTGCCGACTGTCCATATTTGCTAGCACTTCAGCATTCTGTTTTATGTTAATGGGTAAACTGTGAGATGCAGGTTCTAGAAAATCGATAAACCATGTTCAGCTTGTCCTGGACAAGTACATGCATTTGGTGTAATTCATAAATATGTTGAAATGTGTAGCCTTTGTTGTAATCTGGGCTGTACCATGGTATGCCTGTCTATTGGATTTGGACCTATCTCAGAGTGCTCTACATATTGAGCATACTGCCATCTAGACTTTAGTATCCTAGACTATGGTGATTAATTGTTGGAGAGGGTGAGGGGATACCTGAAAAAAATAACTGAATTATATTTCTGGTTTATCTTTTGTCATTTCTTAAAATCTTGTTTACATTTGGGTTATAGGTTTGCTATTTATGGTCTTTTTAATCGATAAAAAAATTAATGATCCAATTGGATCAATTGGGTTGGACCATAAGTTTTGAATGATCAAGTTTCTGACAGTTTTTAATTGTTATGCTTAATTTTTCAAATGATTGGTTCCTTTATACTTGAAAAAGTTTAAATTTGTGTTTGAACTTAGCATTTTGTTTACTATTTTGACTTGTGATAATATCACGACAACAGCAACAGATCACAATGTTCCAATTATGGATCAAATTCTCGATCTAATATCGATATCGCTGTTGGTTGGTGGTTGGAGCAGTATGGTACTGATACGTGGTGACATACTGACTCTTGGTATGAGTTGGTACCATCAATACCCACCCAAACCTAAGGGGAGCAAATAAAAGGGAAGAGGTGGTGAAGGTGATAAGCACATACTAATGGAAGAATGTCAGATGGAGAGAGTCTTAATGCAGAGGGGAAACAAAGAAGCAAAAGAAGAAATAACACAAACAACGATGCGGCAACTGTAAGAAATTAGAAAAAAATGACACTTGTACCGGTCTACTTACTGGCCAATGAGTTTGATACAGTGATTTTACTGAACAGTACAGCACATATCAAATTGAACTGTGCAAAATGGTCATTTTCGTATCTCGGTTGGTTTTTGGACTAGTAAGTACTGGTCCATATCTATCAGTATGGGTGACATTTTGATTCATGGTCCCAGTGGTTCAGGTCCAGCTGCATAGATTTTTTTCAGCAATTGCACTGTGTGTAGGGAGAAATGTTGATGGTATGACTACAACATAAATTTTCAATTTGATATACATGCTAGTTCATGATTTGATTCTTGCTCCAACTTTACTGATAATAGATCGTATTGAATAATTTGGGGCTTTTTTGGGTTATCTATGATTGATCTTGTTTGCGATTGGCTGATTGGGATTGGCAGCGACAAATTCTTAAAACCATGTATAACCTTTTCTCGTTTACAACCTTTTAATTAAGGTGAATGTTTGTTGTTTATTGACCTGCCTAACCACTATTAGTTCATGGTCATGTTACTTACCCGTTGTCAGTTTGTTTCCAGTGACAGTGACCTTACCAGGGGCTCCCAGTTGGTTGGGGTGGCCAACAGATAGTTAACCTTGCCAGGAGATTAGTGTCCATGGCCACAGGCCACTTTTTGTTGTCTATTTTAGCGACCACAAGCAACCAGTTGCAGTTATCCCCTGCTGGTTGGTGATGCAGCCTCCTGGCTGGAATCTGCATCACCAGGGAACAGGTGGTGGCTGCAGGGTGCAACAGGCAAAGCCATTGACACCATGGCTTGTAACCAGTGGCCATTGCTGTGAGCTGCCACCTCCACCTGCTGGTGGTAGCTGACAACTCTGGTAGATTGGTGCGACCGACCTCATCAGGGTTGTTGCTGAGCAACTTGAGTGACCAGGGACCATATGTGATTAACCTTTTAAACTATGAAACACTTTTTGTGTGTAGTGAAGATTTTTAAGGAATTTATTTCCCGGACAGTGAAGTTTTTTTTAAAAAAAGATCTTACAATATCAATAAGGTTAGAACTTAGAACCTAGATTCTACATTTTGGGTGTTGGACCCATTGGCCTATGGATGGAAGGTCTATTCCATGCCAGCATGCACAAAGAGAGGAGGAAATGGGGGAAGGAGAAGAAGATAAGGCAGCGGACAAGAAGAGGAGGGCAGGAAGAAGTGATGACAGAGGGGAAGGAGAGAGGAGTACCAAATGGAGGTGGCTGTCTGTGCGACCCACAGTGTGCAGGTGTTGGTGTATGGCGCTTGGATTGAATGGTCTGTGTTACAGTCCACAGGCGAACTGGTATGTACCAAGCAATGCATATTGGTTCAACTGATTTGTTTATCAATTGGAACATTGTGCTGATTTTTCAGTAGCTGATGGCGTGGTTTTAAAATTCCACCATGGTAGATGTGTACATTTAACAACTTTGAGAGGGTATTGATGAAATTTTCAACTTTAGAAGGTTTCTATAAAATTAGGGGTTCTCTTGCTCTACTACTAGGTTTTAATCATGTTATTGGTTATTGTTACCTAAGAATTTAAACTTTCGTTTGGTATTTGTTACATCTATCTATCAGTATATTTGGTGGTAATGTGACCTGTACCATCTGGTATTATTTGGGAAAAAAAAAAGAAATACAATTGGCACTACTGGTAATATCTTATGATATTGCTTCATACTGACTGTTATCAGAAAGTTGAAACCATAAATCTTTTTTTTTTTTCGCATCAGTCAGTCTACAAAATTCCATACAGTGATCATATTTTATAAAATTTGTATATGCCTGCATTTTAAGCTTCATGAACTTATTTTTCTGTAGGCTATGTATGAGGGCATCCTTGTGGACATACCATTTGCAACATTCTTCCTTAGCAAATTGAAAGAGAAGTAAGGTTTCAAAACGTTTATTTTACTAGTTCATCTTCTGTTTTACTGGGGAAATTGTGGTTTTGCGAGAATGAGTTGAATTTTGTTTTATTCATAATTTGTTTCAGAAATTTCCTTCGTAGGGCATTTGAGGTATAATGCTATATTGAATCAATAATAGTACTGAAAATATATGATACATAAAGTGGAATCTAAACAATCTTATGCAAATATTACTCTCAAAATTGCATTTTTTAAATCATACATCTAGTGATTTTATATCATTTTGTATCATCAGGGGCTGTTCTCAATCCATTGGTATGGTGGGACATCCATTGTTATACATATGTTCACTTTGTATACTTACCCAATTGTTTTACTCTAAACCTTTGGTTTCTGAATCTGGCATCAATTTTTCTCAACTAAGTTATTAGTGCAGTGTTTCTAAATTTTGCATATGTCATCAATAGATAGCACAATTTATGCTAATTTTAGTCCTGCTTCATTCATTAAGAGTGTAAAAAAGTAACAGCTCTGGCTAGCTCTTCGTGTAGACCTATTGCGATTGTAACCCACTGGTCATATGCTTTTCGTAGCATAATAGATCATCTGTAACTTCTCTATATATAAATGGTTTTAGAGAGTGAAAACCTGTTTCTGAATTGATTGTCATCTTGATTCAATCATTCTTTAATATGAGATTAGTTGCACGTGCTCCAAATATCTTATTTGTTCTTTTTTCTATGGGTTCGGAAGTGCATTTCATTTATTTATTGGGAGTAAATCAAATTAATCTTTATGTACAAGTGTTTTCATACTTTGATAGTCATACCATTCGGGTATGACGAGCGTACATCTTCCATCTGGGCAGCTGCAGACTTTCGTACAAAATTATTCAAGAAAAAGCTTATAAAAATCTGATGAAGTCGTATACTTTGTTTTCTTTAGAGAGTGATATGATTGCTTATGATACTTATGTTCATGTTGTGTCACCTGATGTAGACTCCCATGTTGGTTGTCTATTATTTTTTAATCAAGATTTCTTGCATTTGATTATTACTTTGTATGTGACTAATCTCGTGGCAATTAGGAGCAACTTTTTGCATGACTTGCCTTCACTAGATCCAGAGTTGTATCGGCACCTTCTATTTTTAAAGGTGAAGGTTTTACTATTGTTGCCTTTTACTTCTGTTAAGTACGGAACTATTTTTTCATCATTTTAAATTCTATTAAGTATGCAACTATTACCTCTAAGATTCATCATTTTAAATTGTGGTGTTCATATAATTAAAGATGCTAAATTTTCTTCTTTTGAACTGAGATCTGATCAAGGAAGGTTATGAAGAAAGTCAGAATATGTTAGAACCCTTGCAGATTCTAAGCTCGGGGTGATCTCTATAGGGGATCGGCCTCCTTGGAACTCTATAGGGGTTCCTCCCTCCAAGTTACTGCTCAAAGGCTGCTAAAAAGATTCATCTATTCATGAAGAGAAGTGATTGATTACAAAGCTATTCATTGGCCTTCTAAACCGTAACTCATAATAGGACTCCTACTCCAGGACTCCTACTTCTAACAACTCATATTCCAATTCTAAGAAGCAACTCCTACTCCAACTCTAAGAAGCAACTCCTACTCCAACTCTAAGAAGCAACTACTAACCGGCCCAACTAGGGGTGGTTGGCGGTTAGGACTCCCAATCTAACTCTAACTCAACCCTACCTTAACCAACCCCCTTTAACCAAAGTAAGGGGTGGCTAACTAGGGTTACATGTGCCCAATGCTTCATCCAAATATCCTAACCTAGCCGGCCTCTTCATCTAGAACATCTTAAAACATATTGAAACTCATTCCTGAATCAGGTCCCTTTTGAGATGAGTCATGTAAAACTTTTGGAAAAGTATGTGTGCTTTATGTTATCTTCTGAAGATTAAACTCTTTTAGTTATATTTAGCATGGCTTGCACTGCAGATAATGTATGGTCATGCTGCAAAAGGACTTTAGGCAAAGTATCCTAAATTGAAGCTATTCAGCTTGTTCCTTGACAACACATAGCAGTTAGTTATATAGGCTAACCTTTTTTTTTTTGCTTTAGTTTTTGCTGATGCTTTACTCATATTTTCAAATTTTGGTTTATGTATTCAGCATTATAAAGGTGATGTTTCAGAGCTGGAACTGTATTTTGTTGCTGTAAACAATGAATATGGTGACCAAACAGAAGAGGAGCTAATCCCTGGTGGAAAAGATCTGCGTGTTACCAAGGACAACGCAATTGCCTTCATTCATCTTGTTGCAAATTATCGCCTAAATTATCAGGTTCTACTTATTCCATTCCTAGATTGACTTAAGAGGATTTTGGTATGGAACTTTACCTTTTTGATGTGCAGATTCGCACTCAAAGCTTACATTTTTTACGAGGATTCCAACAACTTATACGAAAGGAATGGATTGAAATGTTCAATGAACATGAAATTCAGGTATCGATGAGCTAAACTTAATAATTTTAGATTGTCATATTCGCTTAGCTATCTTCAGTATCTGGTTTCATTCTAGAAATATGCTGGCTGATGTTAAGTTAATAGCATTTATATTTTACACCTTGTAAAAGATAATAGCTCTTTTTACCTTATTGTTCCCACATCATTGACCTAAAGCATTTCTATCATGTTCTGAGATGAAAATATGGTTGCTGTTGTTACATTTTTGTTTGAATTAGTTAATATGGTTTGTTTTTAGTACAGACTTAGTCAATTCTAATCAGGAGGCTATATTTTGTTCTCTTTTTATTTCTTTTTATTTTTTCTGGATCACGTTTGACAATCTACGTTGGTAAAATCAAGCTAGTGAATTCAATCAGAAAAGGGATCTTATTCATTGTCTTCTTTCAGCTGTTTATATCAGGGTCGCTTGAAAGCATGAATGTGGATGATCTGCGTTCAAATACCCAGTACACCGGTGGATATCATGATGTAAGATTTTAGTTGACCCAAAATGATATGATTGATGATCGGCAAAAGAAAATTGTGATTATAGTACTTTGATGAATTATCACAGACACACCTAAGATCCATTTGGCATGTGATCTGCTGCTGCTGACCTATGACATTCATGTTGGGTATCTTTGCAGGAACATCAAGTCATTGAGATGTTCTGGGAAGTAGTCAAAAGCTTTTCTTTGGAGTATCAGAAGAAATTTCTAAAGTGAGTTTTCCCTTTTATATTTATATATATATATATATATATAGTTCACAAAGTCTTTTTATATTTCATCCTCACTGCTTCTGGAAACCATAGTCAGTTTTCAAATGAAGATCCTTGAACGAGTGTAATTTATAGGTTTGTAACTGGATGTTCTAGAGGTCCACTTCTCGGTTTCAAGTACCTTGAACCAAAATTCTGCATACAGAGGTCTGTTCTAGATTTTTTTTTTTTCCCTTTTTTCCTTTTTTCAACTATCCGTTATTCATTTGTGGGTGGTGGTGGTGCTTTGCTGATTTGTAGGGCTGCTCCTTTGGATGTCACCGAAGAGTATCTTGATCGCTTACCAACATCAGCCACTTGCATGAATCTGCTTAAGTTACCACCATATCAAAGGTAAACTCATGTTATGAGGGAAGGGGGTTTTTTTTTTAAAAAAAAATTTATGATCATAATATTTGGCTAACATTGTCTTTTGCACACGTGTCTGGTGGTCTGCAGTAGAGAACAAATGCGAACCAAATTGATCTACTCTATAAGTGCAGATGCTGGTTTTGATTTGAGTTGATGATGGATCCCAGCTGCCTGCACACATGATTCACAGCGTAGAATGGAAGAGGTGGCCGAACCCCTGTAAATAGATTGTCAGTGAGTAGCAACGTATAGACGTCCCCGGGCCCTCATGCAGAATTTGTTAGTTACATACCAAATTGGAAATGGCAAACATATGTATCTGTTACGAGTCCATTCTATACTACATGTAAATTTGATGTGCCTCCGCCCTGCTTTTTAAACCTCTACCCTTTCCTAGATAGATCCTTTAGTAAAGGATAGCTGCTGCCTAAATCGGTTAGTAGCTCTTAACTGAGATGAAATTTTGCTCTGCTTCATTTCTATTGCCAAGAAAAATTAACCTAAAAAAAAGGAGAATAATTATTGTGATCATTATATCTCCAAAAAAATATATACGAAAAAAATCAGCTGAAAACTGTTCAAATAAGTTCATAGTGCAAATTCATTGAAGATCGAAACAAAGTCAGCCCAATAGATACCGAAATGGTATATCTTGGCCTTTCACTCCACGAGACTTTTACATCGTTATCACTATCACGAGTTTAGCTGATTTTGTCTAAGTTGTGCGGTACATGTGTGTTCGGATCAATCTTTCTCGAGATCTTTAAGGTCATTTAGACTTACAAAAGAGAAAACAGACTAGAAGAATCAATTACGACGGAATCCACAAGCAACTACTCAAGTAAACACGTTATAAAGTCATATATAAATTATAAAATACACTCGTATTTACAAACCAAAAGGTATATGTGCCTCGAAGCTCCTTTCGTCTTTGGCACCATGCAAGATAAGTCTGTCCCATCAGAAGGAAGAACCCATGGAACGACATGATCTCACTCTTGCCTCTACAAGAGTTTATGTCCTTGACCTCTGTCCAAGGAGAGCTCTGTGCCTTCACTCCGTATTTCATCTTCTATATCGACTCCCTTTATGCGGCTTTGATATTTCACCAAGTTCCACCCAAGTCGCTCCGCTCTTCAATTTGCATTGAGTTGATAGTGGCCCTTACGTCCACCATTCCACAGGTCAGCTATTTACTGAGTTCGATTTTCACATCAACTCTAAGTGTGCCTTCATATGATGTTGCCTTGAATTGCTCCCCCACTTGATCTCGAAATGTATCCACCAATGTATTACATCATTCGAGATCATGTGACAACTCCATGCCACTTATTTGGTCCGTTGAACTTTATGAAGATATAGCCTTGAGGAACTCTTCCTCAATATGTGCAGTCCGTTGCATATTATTCTCCCTTTGGAGAACTAGGACTTATCTCCCCTGGATATTTGTCATGTTGGAGCAACTTTCCTCTTTACATTCTTCCCACTGGAAGTTTCGGAGACCACCATCCCCTTTGGACTACTTCGTCTTGTTGAACAACTTGTGCCTTGTTCTGCCCTCGCAAATGCCCTTGCTAGATTGTGACTCTTCGCCAATACAGTTCTCACTGCACCCTTCAAGGTCTAGCAACGTGCTAAACTTATTGCACATTTTAGCCGCCTACGGATGTATCCTTTCCATGTCTAAGCGAAAGTTCTCATGCTCCATAGCGCCAAGTTCCAATCGCGTCCTGGGATAGCTACAAGCACTCTATCGTTTGTGTATAAGCCCTTGCATGAGTACCGAATCCTTCGAGTTAGCAATTCCCCTCACCTATATGAGTTTTTCACAACTCTTTCGATCATTCTCAACACCTCCCACTTTGCACTGTCTCATCTTTCACCAAGCGCCCCACTTGCATTGAGCACCATCAAGTTTGGTGGCCAACGTCGTCGTATCTCGAACTAAACCATCTCAATCTTTGTGTGCTATGCATTCTTCTTCGCTTACTTGTCCTCGTGGTGCCTCTCAGGCAAAAGGTTGGTCATTCCTCTGAATGCCCAAACCTAGTTGTCCGCTCCTCTAAGCGACTCCTTTTCCTATATCTCAATGTCCGTTTCTCCCAAACGATTGCGCATGCTAACTATCCTCCACATAACCCAGCTAGGTCCCCCACGTTTGTATAGTGAGTGTTTTTGCGTATGCTTGCCCCACTCCGATACCACAATGTCACAGGCTTAGCTGAGTTTGCTTAAGCCGTGTGGCACCCATGCATGTTCGTCCATATGGGTCAGCCTTCCCTAAGATCCCTAGGGTCACTTAGACTTACAAAAGAGAAAATGGGCCAGAAAAAGCAATTCCAACGGGATTCACAAGCAACTGCTCAAGCAAACACTTTATAAAGCTACATACAAATTACACTCATGGACATTACAAACTTAAAAATGTTGCACACAAAGGATAGTGATTCATTACAAACAGAACTCCCCACAAGTGCTTACAAGACATAATCGTATTTACAAGCCAAAATCAGCCACAAAGCAAACTAAACTAAAGGTTGTCAAGCCTACTACAGACCCGCTACTTGCTATATAATGTATGTACACAAACCGAAGGACACGGACAAATATAAGCATTTCATTGAACAACTTGTTTACATTTTTGTCCATGAGATCATGGAGCCAACTTGACACATAGAGTTGCCTTAACATTGCAAACCTGAGATAAGGTAGTTGCTGCCAATCACCCACTCTAGCAGCTCCCTGCATTCACTCACAAAAATTAAACACCTACTCATACTTAAACCCAAGACAACAGGTATAAAAGTCATTCTCAAGAATAATATTAGGGGTCGGACCCTCGACATTGACATGCTACAATTCTCGATCCCTCTCCCCCTCTTTCTCTCTCGGAGCTCTGACTCTCACTAACTTAAGCATGATCGAGTCAGTTGACCTCTCCGCCTGACTCTGATCTTTATGCAAGGCATCGACGATCAGGAGGTGGAAGCGAGCCTTTGCCATGCATAAGAAAATCGATTGGATGACCTTGTAATCAGATCCCCCTCCAATTCATTCTTCCCAGCTCAAAAACAGTATTGACAATCTTGTGCACTCAGATCAAACCAAGTCATGCTGACACCTCAACCATGACATAAAGAATGATAACATGTACTGGCAAATTTTATTGAAAGCAAAGCCAAGGGTTATTTCATCCATTTATCCATTTATCGGCCTAACAATTTTTATTGAATTGATTGTCAATTGGCCAAATTGAATTTAGGTACTACATTTTTAACCATTTTAAGAGTTTTAAATACTCCCTAAGTTGTTGTGCTTTTATTTTTATGTACTATTTAATACATATCAGATTGGAGTCATTATGAATGAAAATTTTGGATTATCTTACCTATACGAATTTTCCTATTTCATAAAAACTGTTAATACTTGGTATTAGGATCAAAGCCTATATATATATATATATATATATATATATGACCAAGAAAAACTAGCATCAAATTCTCTCCCTGTTTATACTAACCCACTAGCTTTCATGTGCAATTGACTCTTCAACCATAGATTACCATGTAATGGAAGCCTGATATAGTTTTAAGTGGCATGCATGCTAACAAAACCTAGTTATACATCACATAAATTCAAGTCTAGACTAATTATGAATCATAATTCTTGTTGTAGAACCCAATTATATGATCTGTTTGATGTGAACTTCTGATAGAAGCGATCTTTGATCCTAACAATTTAAAGCTACACCGACGAAGAATATAGCCGAAAATTTTGAACATCTACGACTTGTGATACTCGGAAGCAGTTCTCCTTAAAACCTCCATGAGGCCTTCATAACTAAAAGAGATCTACTCTATCAATGGCATTGACAAGAAAATGTTGAAGACGAGCATGAATTCTAGCATTTAATCTGACAGGCAACAGCGCTGGTGCAAGATAATTTTATGAAATTAAACCTCCTGAGTTATTCGCAGAACGTACTTATGTTCAAGCACCAAAGTTTTTTTTTAAAAAAATGTTATATAGAAATCCTGCAAAATCTCCTGCGTTTGTTTAAAGGAAGCAGCACAACCTTCTTGCATTTGGTTTGAGATTTTAGGGTTCTTCAATCGGTCAATTAATCTGAAAGGAATAGTTGCGTCTTCTTAAGCATTTATAGGTCACCTCATGGTAACATAGTGCCGCCTATGGTTGTCATCGCATATTATTGGACCCATAAAGAATTTTACCGGCTCATATGACAACGCCGTACTAAGGTTAAGAGACGAAGAACCACAAACAAACGCAAAAACACGAAGCGGCTCAAATGTTTACAAGGAAATGCAAAACCAAGAAGGGCAAGTGGTGCAAGACGATCGAATTGGTCGACAAGAAATGGATCTTCTTCTTGATGGCTCAAACATACGATCAAGAAACCCAAGAGACGAACCAGATGATCAACTCATCACGCACAAGAAATGCCCTACGCCCTAAAGTTGTGTGGTGCAAGATAAAAAAAAAAAAAAAGGTTCGAAGAGAGGGAGAAAAGGGAGGAAACCTTTCCCAGTCGATGTTTGGTCTCGGAGCCGAGGCCTCTGCTTCGACCGTCATCAATCGCTAGAACCGGGTCCGAACCCCAAACCCACGGTGTGGTTTCTTGGAGAAAGCTTCTCCGTTGGGAGTCGGAATCGAACCCACGGAGAAATGAAGAACGACGAAGAAGAGATGGCGACGCGCCCCTTTCTCTGCTTCCTGGGAATGGAAACCGTTTTATACGATGAAGCTAACGAGAGGCTGATCGAGAAGCTTCCAGTAACCGGGAAATTTGCATGGCTGACGTAACGCCGAATTAGAGGCCCCGCACACCAGAGGCAGCATTACCCTGATGGCTTTCATGGGTGACTGTTGATAACGTCACTTGACCCCACGGCTGAACACTAACGGGAGAAGCTCCTGTCGTGCGCGGTCGCTCCGCACATGCAGCGGCTCCCACTTAACTTCTCCGACGTGCATCGTCGGAGCCACGCGTCTCGCGTTTTAACCCACAGCTGCCTCGTCCGAAACAGCGTACACGGTTAGCCTCGATGGGCACCACAGTACTCTGATGGACCCCAGCAGGATGTGCGGCAGGATCCCCGTGTGCTTTGCCTCGGGCGAGACAGGTGATCTCCATCTTGTGGCCGCAACCCTGCATCAACGCCACCATCATAAAAGTTGGATATGTTACCATCATAAAAGTTGCACAGTAGACTCTGAATCAGCTTCATTGTGTTCTGTTCCAGCATGCATCTGCTATAATATTATTAGTTGTAGTTACCTTGGCTTACATTGTTGAGCTGCGATGTTTGCCTGGCAATCCTGCATGCTCAAGGAGGTTGATTAACCGGGAAAACCACTTACAATTCTCTTTGTAAAAGTGCTAAGAAATTGGGTGGTGAAGATGCAAGCATAAAGCACATCAATGACTTTGATATTTTCTATCTATGCGAAATTTATATTGGCAGCATTACTAGTGCATCATGAAGAGTGAAGTGAACTCAAGACAAACTCATTACCTGAAAGAATTCGCATGAAGTTAAGTCCTTCGGCAATATGTACATGAGACAGAGAGTTCTTCACAGCTTTCTTCCTTTTTCCTGCTATGACTTGAAGAATGATATGTAAATCTCTTAGATAAACCACACATTCTCCAGCTAAGCCAGAGTTCCATATTAGATCATCGAGCAACTTCTAAGAAAATTTCAGTAGGCATTTACATTCAGTGAACTCGAATCAACATGAAGACAGCATATAATTGTACATTTGCAAAGGACCAATTCTTGGAAGTTAACATATTATCAATTTTAATGCTGCTAAAATCAAGACTTCACCAATTAAAAGAAGTTTACATGTACTGGGTATTCTACACAAGTGCAGCAACTGAAGAACATAAATGAAGGAAAGTGGAAATCATATGGTTGTATCAAAGCATTTGGACGGACGAGTGTACAAAACCAAATTGATCTTGTTTCATGAATCACCATCACCATCAGACATATATTGGTTTAATCTTTCAGGAAAATCGAAAGTTTATCCCAGCTATAATATGAAAGGATAATGCATATCCTAAAGAATCTGCAAAAGATAAAAAAAAAGGTTTGTGAGGTTCTTCTTAAGGAAAAAAAGAAGGTACATCCGGATTTATGTTAACAGATATCTCTAGAATTACATGCCCAACAGTGTGTGTATATATATATATATACACACACACACACATGTGTGTGTGTGTATGCTAGGAATGCATTTTGACCTTGTCTTATACCTTATAGCCTCATTATACATGGACATGTGGCAATTAATAAAGTTTGCCTGTAGGTTAGCTTTGGGGAATCTTTCTCTGGTACTCTTTTGCAACTTTTGCAAATCGTTCCAAGCCTTGTGCAAGCAATCCTTCAAGGAATGGTTTAAGCGCCTAAAGAGATCCATGAATTTTTTAATTTTAGGAAGAGAAAATTCATAAAGAAAAAATCAGAAGTATATTGCTGTTGTAGAGGTGTCTCATACTTACTGATGCAACTGGAATTAAAATTTCAGGGATTTCATATGAAACTGTCAACTGCATCAGACAAAGAAGCAAAGCAATTAACTGTATGGACTAGCTCCTGAACTAACAAGCAAGTGCTAGAGAAAGAGAAGATAACAGGACAGCAAAGAAGAAATATTGCTTGGGGAATCTTTACTTGTATTCTGCAAGAGGATGGGCCTTTTGGGAAAAATCTGACTGCACCTCTGCAAGTACGAAGAAGTTGGCATCAATAATAAATATATATATATATATATATATATATATATATATATATGTTTATCAACCAAAAATTATTGACATTTCTTTATCAAGATTATTTTGTTTTCTAAATATATGGTGAAAATAATAGATAACTGTCGTTCACTGGATCTCCTTGGTAGCATCGTGTTTTCCTTCCACTTGGCAGCATTGCCATAGAAACAAAAGGTGATATTTAGACAGAATAAGAAGTCCTCAAACCATGATATTAAAGGATATTAAGAAGATATTACAATATTCCTTAGATACTAACTCTACATCAGAGATCCAAATTGGCTAGCAAGAAAAATGCCCGTTCTGTGAGATACAGATCAGTCTAAAAAAAGAAGGATGGCATTTAAGGTACTACCTTGACATAAATTGAGGCAAACTCATGAATGTGTAATTTTCCAGGATCAGAAGTGTATGATAGTAGTCTTTTGTATGCTTGACAAGAAAAAAGAACAGATAAAAGGGGCATATGCATTCTCATGCCACAGGTCCAAGGATGAAATCAAGTACAAAACCTTGCTCATGCAGAAAAGATACTGTTATCGTGATTGAATGTATGCATGATGCCCAGGTTGCAGTAAAGCAAAATGCACTGAAGTCTTAGATTTGGACTAGAGAAGAAACAGAAGAAGGCCACTAAATAGGATAGGCTATATAACAAATAAATTTTTTAAATCAGTTACTACTTCGAGGCAAATAAGGTCAGTTCCTACTTATTCGAGGCAAAAAAGTTTGGTTGCTAGTTTGCTTCATCTGTCATCTTGTAGAGAAAACCAGAAAAGGTTAATGATTATAGGGAAAATGACTGCATCACAATGTTGAAGCCATGAAATGTTAAGAAGTTCTACAATTTAGAAAGGACAATGGAACATAACACCATCCTATAGAGTTACAGCTGATTGCCATACCTATTAGGAAGACCTTCCAAAGATCGCCAATGTATCTTCTGATTAGGAATGGGCTGCAGCATAAGAAACAGGTGTTAAGAATCGAACAGAGACATTGTTGCATTATTATCTTTCTCACAGTAGATGAAGTGAAGTTGGCTCTTACTTGCAAATTTCGAGCAAGCCAAGAAAATTCAACATCACGGCCAAACACCTCATACTTCAGTGCCCAGCGTGAGAGGTCAGGCTTATCCTGTAAAACCTATTAAATCCAAATCCAAATATCAATCCAAATCCAATCTGCATCTTTTTGAAGCTCTACACTCGCACGCAATAGTATATATATAGTAGATATAAGAATGTAATGTTGATTGATGATCTGATACCTCGGACTGCAAGGAAACAAACAGGAAAACCTTTACAAAAGGTTAGCAAGCACCTTTACAGAAGATATAAATGGCATCCATTTTGGGATCAGCTCGCGATCAGAGTAACAGTCGTAAGCTACTGAACATGGAACATCGACTTCGATCTCAGAGCTGCATCCATACAAACATTAAATCACCTTTTTATTACCTTTTTGCATGATCGAGTACAAACTCAAGCTCATCAAACAACTACCAGATCTGGAAGCTCATAAAAGCTGAAACCTAATAAAAAATCAGTAACGGTGATAAAGATTAGTTGTGGATAGACATATTTATAAATGCCAAGTGATTTATGGATCATATTTGTAAATAGACATATTGATCCTGTTCCCACATTTGTGAATAGACATATAGACATACTCTTACAATGTCGACAAAAGTCACATGATAAGAATATGCAGGTTGTATAACTGCCAATCTGTCAATATTAATGATGTTCATGTTTTTTCAATTCACTAGAGTTGTTTTTGAGCTATCTCTTAGGATGCGTCTCAAGAGCAGGTGACAGAAAGTCCCAGATTTGCTGAAAACAAGACCATCCTCAGTTGGTTCAAAAAGCATTCCCTAACTATGCTAGGATAGTATTTCCTTCAAATGACTGATAACTTAATTTTTTTCATTACGCTTTAAAGCAACAACCAAAATCCTGCTAACTAATCTTAAGAAAACATGCACTGGAAAATTTTAAATGCATGCTAATTTATTGCTTGGATTTGTTTCCTAAAATCTTTGATCATTTGAAGAATTAAGAACTACTTTTAACTTTTTTCTTTTACTTGCAAAGCTTTGGTAAAAAAAAAGTTATTGACCTAAGGTGTGCACTGATTTGCTCCAGTATCAACCTTTTTCCCCAAATGTCAAATGTGGTAGTGAGAAAGAAGAAGAGCTAACGATCGGCCTGGTCTGCATTACCACAACCTAGGCAGAAAGCTGAAGAGCTAACGATCGGTCTGGTCTGCATTACCACAACCTTTTTCCTCAAGTGCCTTACTTAACAACTGTGTTCTCTCCCTTAATCTGATGGTTTCATTTCCCTTAAATAATTTTCATTCTTTTCTCGTGGATCGGTATCGATTCGCTCTAAAAGGGACTTTACAGGTTACACGTTAGAGTTGGTCAAGTCGGTTTCGGATCGGGTCCTCACAATCGCAACCTAATCAGCAGATTCGAGCATCAAACAAGAAGACGACACCGGCAAATGGGCGAGGGAGGGTTCATTCGAATACCTGCAATCCTGCCACTCCATGACAGGGGAGAAAGGTCTGACGGCGGTCCGCCTAGGGGAGGGCTTCCTCCTCGACGAACGCGAAGGGATTCTGAGGAAGAGGGCATTGGGGGAAGGCCTGAATCCCCGTCCCCTGACGGAAGCGAGGTTAAAAGCGGCGCCTTTCTCCGCGTTCTTGAGGTGGGACAGAGGGGTTGGCCCCAAGGAGATGCAAGCAGCTGAGCTCATTGGTTTCTTCTCTCTTTCTCCCCTCTTCCGCTCCTCTTTTCTCGCTCCACGGAGACGGGAGACGGTCTTCGACGCCTGTGATTTGGGGGAGACTGGATATGATCTCACGCACCTTCCTGACTCCACGTAGGTTCAATCTTGACCGTGATTTCTTGATCCGATGACTGTGTTGACTTGGGTCCCATTTGGGTCTCATTGAGGCAGTGGTCCTTAAATTCCTAATTTTTCATCAAATTCTGCCGGAACAAAATTTGAAAAATGAAATATCATGATATAAATTTTGGTTATTCTTTTTAAAATACTTATTATTATATAACATAAAAACTACTACAAATTTAACATAATAGAATATATAAGTACAGAAAGAACCATGTTTGGATATAGTAAAATTAGTCTTACTAAATTTAATATAACATCTAATAGGTATTACCTCGATTGAAACCTGTGTGCTAGATGTCACAAGGGAGGTTACGTGGAGGATAAAAGCTATGTCATCCACCTCGTCTTGCTCGACAATAGGGTGGTAGCCTATTGATCATTGTGAACAATAACAATATGTGGTGGACAGTACGGATCGACCTTGGTGATCGTCAAGAACAATGGTCCTCAAGCAACCAAACAAACCAACGCCCTCCTTTGGTTGGCCCTTGCAGACGACAAGTTATATGGAGTCTAGCAACGAGGGCTAACAAGTAGTTTCCCTTTTTGTTGGCCTCTACAAACAACACATCGTGTGGGGTTATACGGACTAATCGTCCACATAAATGAATCACATAAGAACATGAAGTACAAAACACCAATAACAACCACAAATAAAATTGCTGTGGACTATCAAAACAGTCCGAGGACATAATGATACCATGGAAGCCAAAAGATCGACCATTGACAATTACCTGGGCCTTTCCTTCATATTACCATCCAAATATAAAACCAGGAGAGAGAGAGAGAGTTGCTGATCCAGCAAAGTACGTGATATACACATTTTGAAGCAATTTATGTACATTAGAATGAAATGTCTGCTTGATTGTTCATAGATCACTGCCCGCATGGAGTATTAATTAATTAGTACTGGTTTGAACATTGTCTTAGACAACTGGCTGTCTATAATCAACCAAAAGTCTTTTCACTACTGTAGCACATGTACAGGAATCCATCTTCGTCTTTGTATGACCCATATACGGAGTCCATAAGGCTGGCTGTAAAATCAAATTTTAGAGAGAGCACTCATAAGCAACATGTAACCAGAGATGAATTTGGCTGACATTTAACGTATAAAGAGAATAGAACACCAACAAATTGTACCTGTTTGCGGCAAGGTATTTTTCACAAACACAAAAAGTGCTTTTCCAGGAGCGAGGTGCAGTCTGCTACTCAATATGTGAATAAATTGCCCCACAGACATGTCTTTAGGAACCAGATATCTGAAGAAGGATTGCAAAGACGGTGATATAATCATTGGACATGAAATCTCTCAACACCAAACATGTAATAGTATAGTCTTTTCTTCTATACATCAAATATAATAGTTTGATCCAGGTAAAATAAGTTGATTTGAGTATTCTATTCATCTGATATTAATTGAGTCAACTAGTAATATTGTCCTAAAAGAACACAATGGTGGGAAAATAACCATGAAACTAACTGGTTGGAAACCATGATTCTCAGTTGTTTTAGTAGCTATTCTTTAATGCAATCAATCATTGTTACAGACTATAGATAGTAGATACCATCTATTCTGAAATCTACGAGAACAATTATGACTTCTGAAAAAAGAAATGCACAAGAAAAAAATCTTGTCCAGGCTAGACACTCAAATTGATGCTTCACAACCCACTAATCTAAGAATGTTTCTTCTTTTACTACAACTTCTGTTGCCACATTATTCTACTGATATTTGATGCGTTCAGAATTTCAAACTAAAAAATAGAGAAAAAAAAATTGGCCAATGGCCTTCCCTTCTTTTGGCCACCGTTTCTCCACTTTTCTATTTCTTCCACCCCCCCCTAAATGCCTTCTATGCTACTACCAATTCTTTCATTTAAAATTGTAACAACAACTATATCTTCTTCTATAAACCTTAATTACATTTTACATTTTTCTTCCTTTTATCAATAACTTAAAAAGGCACTCGAGCGCTCACCTAAGCGCTCGAGAGAGGCGAGGGCTCAATCTCCAGGTGGCGCGCTTCAAAGAGGCGTCACCTAGGCGCTCGCCCGAGCCTACACGTCGGGCGCTTCGGGCGAGCGCCCGGGTTAAACCAAGCGACTTCGTTCGCGTTAGTTCAATTGAACCAACTAACGCAATAATATATATTTCGTGAGTCAACCCTAATCTTCTCATCTTGAATCGGGATTACGTCGTCGACATCTCACCGCCGCGGTTGTCGCTCTCTTCGCCGCCGTCGCTACTCTTCACCACTGTCGCTGCTATCGCTTCTCTTCGCAGCCGCCGATCTTCACCGCGATGGCTGCAGTCATTGCTCTTCATACTCGCTCTCGATCAGGACAACTCGTCGCCTAGATTCTACTGCTCTCCGCTGCCACTGCCACTATCGTTGCTCTCAGTAAGAAGCTTTCGCTCTCGATCAACGCCTCGTCTCGCCTCTACTATTAACAACATACTATATATTTTTTATATATTTATTAATTATAATATATATATATATAGCGCCTTTTGGCGCCTAGCGCCTTTTGGCGCCTAGCGCTTTTTAAATCACTACCTTCTATACTATAATGCTAATAGCCAGACAATTATAATACTCAGATCTTCTTACTTAAGATTTTCATATACTTAATGAGCTCTTTCTTATAGCTGCAGCTAGAATAATTTCAGCAGTCCACAACTGATTGCAATTATTTTCATCTGCTAAATTTTGGTCAATGTTAATTATGAAGGCTTGATATATTATATTGAGTCGACCACTTGACTAATCCTACAAAGAAGGCTGATAATGATTTCTTGGACAAAGCATTTGGTTCATAAATAACACATAAGGATGCTATGGAGCAGCAATAGAGACAACAAGATGGATATACAAGATAAGTTGCAATTTTTAAATAGTCAGGATAGTATCATCAGAATTGTATCTAACACAGATAGTAAAGTCCATGTAGGTGAAATGAAATGTTCTGGTGTTACTTCCATCAATGCCAAATTAATTCATTCTTTGCATGTTTGGCAATAGCTAAACTAAATGTCCTATATGATATACAAGAGTAGCATTGCTCAAGATAGAGAAGATAATTATGAAAAAGGACATATTATTTCTAAGTTGTTTTTCTTATAGCCACACTGTAGCTCATTAACAATAAATAACAAAATAGGATTATCATGCACAGAATATACAAGAATTACTTTAAAATATACACTTGTATATTTGCTTTAGTAAAAATAAAATTTCAACGCTAAGGTTGAAATTTTACGACCTGATACAACAATATGATTGTTCCTTTACAACTTGGGAGACCAGGATTCGAGTCACAGAAACAACCTCTTTAAATATTTAAAGCTAAGGCTACATATATTAAAATAAAATTGGGAAGAGCCCTATGCACCGGATACATCCTTTTTTAAAAAAAAATAAAATTTTAAAATATTTCACATTAGAATTACGGAAACACCATAGGGAATGGCATACCCATATTTTGAGTAAGAAAGCCTATTACCAACCACAAGAATGGTGGAAACAAAAAAATACTAATCAAGAAAAACAGATGAGAGAAGGATTCTGTTCTATTGGATTCACACAATGGAAAAAAAAATGTAATTGTTAATCAGAAACGAGAGTAGCCACTTAACCTGTTTATGATGAAGTAACGTATGTCCATAGAAAAACTTACTTTCTCTTTTCCATGTCGGGAAGATCACTCCTTGAGAACCTCTCGACAATTACCTAATGAAGCAAAACGAAGAGCATCATAGAAGCTACATTGCTGTAAAGTGAACTTGCATGACTTACCTCACAAATTATATGCGACTCTTTCCCAACAATGTTGACATAATTCTTTAAGGCAGTACATTTAAATTTCGAGCATCATATACAGTAAATGTAGTAGTTACCATCTAGAAAAACTAAAGAATTCAAGCTCAGTTTCTTATTCAAGATTCGTAGAAGCCTAACGATTAGAAATTCCGACCGCGGATGAATAAACATTGTAATGCAACAAAGTCGGATGAATAAACACAGTGCTTGATAATATTCATGCGACTGCAACCACTACCCTCCCCCTAATAAGAAGGGCGAGATTCGTCCTAGATCTAGATTAATTGGGGGAACCCGCAATTGATTTGGGGCTAATCAAGGATCAAAGAAGGCGAGCAAGAGAAGGATTCATGCTCACCGGCACCCGATCGGGGTATTTGGCAACGATGTCTCTCGATTCCGCGAGCCGCTCCCCTGCCACAATTTCGGATCGAATATAACATGACGAGAGATTAGGAATAAGAAAGGAAACGATATCAAGAGCACACAACAAAAAATCAGAGAGGGGAGAGGACGAACCGAGGGAGAACTCGTCCTTGAAGGATATCATCTTCTGCTTCATGACTAGGGTTCCGGATTTGAGGAAGCGCCCGTGGAAGGTAGACGGCAGTCGCCTCTCTCGGGTGGATCCTTCGATCGCAATTACATTTCATTCATTAACTCTTCCCTTATATAGCATTCCAAATAGCCGGTCCGGTCCGAGTTAAGTCCAGTGGACCCAACCGCTGTGGGCTTTCCCCAAGGGTTTCGAAACCCGATCCACGATGCATCAGACCGTCTTTACACAATACATTTACTCGAATTCGGAACGGGTGTAATTTACGTGTCTATCGGATCCACGACGCATCGATCGGGTCGGCCCAATTGATCGATCAAATCCGACTCTCTATTATTAGAGTACAAATATGGAGATTAGAAAAAGGAAAAGTCCATAATTTTATATCGGTAAAAACAGTAGACGTATTCCCATAGATTGTTCATATAAAAGATTGATGAACGATTTTTTTGGATCATAGGAGCAAATTAGTTTCACTCATTAATCCACTCGGCCCAGCAGTAGCATGCAAATCTGCTCTAAAAATTTCTGGTACATAAATGAACTGATTTGAATCTGTTCATGAGCTTATTAATGACACAACTAAGAGGTCAAAAAATGTCAAGAGTATAATGTTCAGACCAGGCTCGATAACAGCTTTATAATTAGCAGTTCATGCAAGGCTTCAACAGATCAAACGCCAAACTACAACTCACAGACGACTTGGTTCATTTGTAACCCTAACTAAACCATAAAAGAAGTGATGATGAGTGACAACTCTTAATTGAGAATATTCAACATGTCTGAGATTATCCAATCTGCTAGTCCGAGATGGAAATATTAAGGCCACCATTATGGCCCATTCATCGGATTGCAATTAGCTACATTTCTCCTGTTTCAGGAAGGATAACATCCACTGGAGCTTAGCTGAATGATGAGTTTCTGCTATTACCCACCTGTGGAACAAAATCATCAACACGCAGATGGAAGAGAGCCTTCATCAGGATCTACCTACCATCATCATCAACTAATAAATATGTAGTCAGAGAGAAAAAAAATGATCTGATTCCATCAACATAAGGATATTTTAGTCACCATAAGAGTAAGACTGAAATAGCAAAACTTACTGGCTTGAAGATGACTACTACACCAAACTGGGAGTTGTGGTGTTCACGGCTCTTCACATGAATCCATATTCCAGCAACTCCCATCTGAACGAAGGGAACACATAGAAAACTTGGGGTGGAGTCTTAAACAACAGACCCACACAGACGCAAACCGCCGCGATACCGACCAGAGAGAGCATTACTGGTCTGTACAACATTGTCCTTGCCACAGAGTTCTGATAAGCCAGCTGTTGGCTGCATCGGTTGCAAGATGGTGGCTGCTTTGTGCTCAACCGAGTCTTTCTATCTGAAGCATCTGCTTTAACAGATTTTAGCACATCTACTGGCTTATAGGAGGCATCTCTAGAAATGTTGAGGACCACCTGATTCAGATGAAGTTGCTTATCAATTTTGTTTTGAACCAATCTTAAATGGGAATCATGACCACGAACAAGGGCATAGTCTTTGGGAGTGAATCCGGTGCTGTCACGTACATTCTTCCATGCGTTGATTCCCAGCTGGCCAGACAACAAAATGGGCCATGAGAAACAAAATCAAATAGGAAAGTCAGAACAAAGACCAACCTATACAACCTCAATAGCAGCCAGCATCTGTACTTGACAAAAAAAAGGGCTATATAATGCTGCTAGTTCATATTTCAAGTAGAGAAATTTCTTAGCGAAGTAATTAATCCCTGCAGTGTGGTTAACCAAAATAAAAACGAGAGACTCAAGCGTAGCCACATTGACAGATCATAGGTTCACTAAATCACATTTAACACTCAACAGCACCAACGGAGATGAACTTCAACATGATTTGGCAAAAAAGCATGCTGCTGAAAGGAAATTCAGATGGGTAAAAATGGCATGGGGAATTAGTTGGTGGTGACCTCAGCATATTGTAACAAGTATGGGAATTGAATTTTGTATCTCTTGCTTTGACTACAGCAGTAATATGCTTTAATCACCAAAGATGGTGCAAGTCATTGTCCTTATCAGACAACATATGTCAAATTAGATAACATGACTAAATATTTCAAAGGGCCCGGATTTGAATAAAAGAAAACAAAGCAAAATGCATAGTAGTAGAAGCCTATGCAGCTAGCTCTGTGAATAACACCAATACTCAGAAATGTTGGTGGCTTCTACCATTGAATAAAAGAAAACAAAGCAAAATGCACAGCAGTAGAAGGCCTATGCAGCTAGCTCTGTGAATAACTCCAATACTCAGTAACGTTGGTGGCTTCTACCCACAATGTAATATCAATCAAGTATGTAACTCACATGTATAAAAAAGAATTGTGTACTGAAAAATGAAAGATCAAAGCAAGATGAAGTTAAATCAGATGATCCCTTATCACTGCCACAATCAACATTAGAAGTGATGATGTGAATAGCAAATAATGGAATACCTGTCCAGGATCATTAGTCAGCGCATCCAATATGCTCTCAGCACCACTGGTGGAGGATGCGATATGGAGTGGAGTTAACCCAGATGGGCCAAGCATGTCAGGTCTGAACAAGAACTGATCAGGATCCATCTGCTTTGAAGGTTGACTGGGTTTATATCTCAATAGAAGTTCTACCATGGCCTTTGAATTTATTTGTACAGCACTGTGTAGCAGATTTTCAGACAAAGCAAGCTCCATAGATGATTGCCCACCTGCATCTACTGTTCCACTGAATAAAATATCTAGAAGTTTCTTCACCACTGCAGCCCACTCCCTATTCATAGCGAATGACATAAGCCACCTAAAACGTGGCAGGGGAAACAAATTTGGAGAGAATTTAGATTCTCGAGCAATGGACACCATATGATTCCTTCGGAGGAGCCACCCAAGTTCGTTTATAAAGTCCAGAGCTTGATTTCTAGAGTTGTCTGTATCTTTTCTTTCCTGAAGTTGGTCATCACATGAAGCCACATTAATAGATTTCTCCAGCACTCGGATCTCAGAGCATACATCTTCATCCGCGACTATGAAAGGGAAGAATCCATTGCTAAGCCCACAGTCTTCAAGCTATATTCAAAACCAAGGATACCATAATCAAGAGAAAAGCTAAGCTGGACAAAAAGGAAACTAAATGGGAACTAATTGACCATAGAATTATGGAACCTCAATGAATCCTCTCCCTGTTTTATCAGGTAGCAAACAGGAAAAGCTCAGGCACTGAGCTGACTCATACCCTGCACCTCTACCAAACCCCTCAACTAGATCTTGTGTTGTTTCTTGGAACAGGTATTTTCCGTCAAATGAACATAGTAACCTGACAAAAGATCATCACTACGATACAAATTAGTATCAAAAGGAGTTGGACATATAAGTACAGCAAAAATAAGTAGCCAGTTGAACAACTAGCAAAATATAGCAGAGAGTTGAGGGCAAAAAGGGGTAAAGAGACTAGATACCTAGATGTTGGTTGAACAAGATTAAAGCCTTTCACAGTAAAATTGACATTTGTAGAATAAGAAACTGCGATAGGCGTGACAGACAAGATCTTACAGTGGTTGGGATGTCCAACAAGTAAAGGCATGTCTAGCACAACCTGACCTGAAGAAGCATTGCTCAAAGAGATGAGGAGATGTTTCCGAAGCAGTCAGAAAAACAATGCAGCTCATACGAAGCTCGACGTACCATCATAAATAAAAGCTGCATGGTTTTGTACCCTAGCGAAGATCCAACCCGTTGTCCAGAAATCATGAGATTTATGCAAAAGCCTAGCTAAGTAAGAGCTTAAATCATTGCAGAGCTGTGAAAAGAGGCAGAATCAGATAACAAAATGAATGGAAGTAGTTGTGGAACCCTAAATTTCTCAATCATGGAAACTAACCTGTGCCCAGGCGAACTCAGGTTGGCGAAGGTATATTGTCAGAATTATACAACCTGGCCTAATGTAGCTCTCAATATCTGTTGGACTATTGGATAACCAATCAAGAATCTGCAATTCGGTATTTTATGATAAATCAGCCAACAAAAGTTGAAGAGTACCAGGAAAATTTAAATAGTAATTTTCTAGATGTGTTTCAATCATGTAAAATAACTTACTTGTGCTCGCAAAACAAGAGGAAGATCATGAGGGTTTTTGCCAAAGAGTTTGAAGATGATTCTATCTGTTCGACACTGAAATGAGAAGATAAGAAAAATAATTGACAAACACAGCCATAAATTGAAAACCTTTCTATATGTACTTGAAAATCAGAAGAATATAGCATATGTTTAAAACTCAGCAATGTTGACAACTCACTCTAAGATCTATCTCAAAAAAAAAAAAATCAATCTAGAGTTTATCAACACATTTTCCTTAAAGACTTTATCAACACATTTTGTCACTGAACACCAGAATAAATGCCGTTGTTCTCAGGGAATGTCATTATGCATTCTAATAAACAACCAGTAGTATATACGTTCTCAATGAAAGCTAATCTATACGTACAATTCAAATTCTAACTTCCATCTCCCTCACTGGTATTCAATCTCTATTCCTTCAATCCCATTACAGTAAATGCTTCTTTCATAATTGTACCAGTTTAGTAATAAAGCAGGGTGCCACCATGTTCTACCATAATGTTTGACCTTGCACTGTCATCTGGCATTTAACCCAGGCCTTCTATTTGAAAGCTCATAAAAGTTGGTATGTTTCAATGTCATTTTGGAGGCATTTTAATAATAAGTTGTTAATGAGAGTTCAAAATGTACACAAAAATGGATAACATTAATCAGTACCATGATACCTACATAGATGGTGATTGATTGTTAATACTTTCAGCTAATAACTACTGAGAACGAAGGTTTGACTTACCGGTCCGTACCGGTATACCGACATACTATCGGTACCGGTACGGGACCGGTACCGGGCGGTATGCACAGTACGTATCACCCGATATTAAAATATAATATAATATTTTTTTATAATATAATATTAAAATATTAAAATATTAAAAAAAAAGGAAAAGGGGACGACGTCGTCTCGATCTTTCTCCCCGTGCGGGGAGACGCTCAATCTCCTCGCGCGGGAGAAAAGTCGCCACCAGCAGCGACCCGCGGCGGCCAGCAACCCACGGTGATGACGCGCGGGCGAGGTGTTCTTTCTTCTCTTTTTTTTTTTTTTCTTTTCCTCTTCTTCTTCCCTTTTTCTTCCTCGATCAATTGCCAACAGTCGATTTTTGACGGAACCGCTAAGTAGCGGGCAGTCCGCGTACTGGTAACTTGTCGGAATGGTATGTACCGCCCGTACCGGGCGATACAGTTCGAAATTGCAAACCTTGCTGAGAACCACACAAATTCATATATATCGGGTTGCCTTTCGTTCATGGGATGCAAAGATTTGACTCATGCTGCTTTGCCTAGGTCGAATGGGGTCTACGACCACTTGACAATCTTATATCTTCTTTTCACATATCACTTGATAATCTTATATATTCTTTGTCTCATACAATCTGTGAAAGTTTTTTTTTATCCACCAATAGATCACATATAAAAATGGATTTTAAAACCCAAAGCCTAACAAAGAGAACAACTACCTAATTTGGATCACAATTTATTCCAGTTGTTGGCATTCTGCTCTAGGAGTTTCCTCCTCTTTCTCCTGCTCTGAGCAGTAATGACTATAATGAGTGTAGGTATGCCTACTCAGACCAGTACCATATTGGTCTAGCCACCAACCAGCATTGACACTGTGATCAAGATTTTAATCCATGATTTGAATGCTGATTCCCCAGATCAGAAAACAGAAACTTTTGGTTTTCCCCTTATCTTGAAACTTTAGGTTAATAAAGTCTTGGTTAATTGTCAACCAACTTTACATAGACTAGTAAATAAGATCAGTCCCCTGATCTTGAAACTTCTTTAGGTTCACAAACTCTTGGTTGATTGTCAACCAACTTTACATAGACTAGTAAATAAGATCATTCTGGAACCATCAAGATTAAAAATGCTTTAGAAGCAAACCAAACAGAATATACCTGAGCATCTCCATGGGACCTAGATTGAGTGTGGTTGGATGTTGAATCCGAATTGCCACTAGTTTGAGGTGGACTTGACTGACGAGTATTCTGCAGCAACCATGAAGGAATACAAGGAGATCCTATCCCAGTGCACAAAGAAGTTGCTGGCGTCTCTCCTTTTTTGCAATCTCGTGGATCAACGTTCAAATCAAAGTCCTTCATTCCGACTCTATCAATGACAAGCTCTGAAAAATTTAATCAGCGTCAAGCTTTTGTTCTGAGAAAAGGACAATATTCACAGGTATTTAGAATGCAGAATATGCAGATGAGGAACTGCACGCGAGGCCTCACCGTCAGAAGATTCTCTTCCTATTTTAGGAACATCAGCAACAGATGGGATATGATCAGTTTCCTGTGGAGGACCCTGAACACCAGGCGTGCAAGTCATTTTAGCTGCCGAACCCAAGGGACTTCTGGAATCTTGCTCAAGAACACCATTTGGAACAGAAGTAATAATTGCTTCTGAGGATGTTCCAGCAGTAGTTACAAGCTTTGGTGGATCCTGAGCTGCCCGTAGGAGTCGAGAAAGGTCACTTGGATCCAAGGAATTAGCGAGGGTGGCAAGGTTACCTAGAAAATGAGTCAATAGCTCCTGATCTTGTGATCGTTCAGTGTTATTGGCTGCATGTGCAAAAGACAAAATCAGCAGCTCCTGAAAACATCCAGCTATAATGTTTCTACACATGGCGTGTGAAATATCATTCTTAAAGGCATCCAGTTATCCACTTGATGTTGTTGGCATATAGTTTCATATAAAATATGATTAAAATATATTTTTCAACTACGTACAAAATAAAAGCTCAGTCAAATATAAGTTTTTCATAGGAATTTGTAAGAGACACTTGAATGCATTTATGGTAATGTTATCATGTGCAACATATTATAATACTAAAACAAGAATTACAGTATAACCATACTAATAAGTTTTGCATACTCCACATATGCAACCATAGTTTGATGCATACACAGATCACATGTACAACCTAATGTGGCGGCATAGCTATACATGAGCCTGTCATATGACTGCATTACAAATGCAGCTACAAACAAAATAGAAGATATCACATTTCGGAACACCAGAAGGAATAACACAACAAAGACCAATGATCGGTAACATCCTTATGTCTTACCATGCTCCACTTCTGTGCCATTTTAAGCTAACAGTCACATTTTATGGTACAACAGGATACAAATTCATTAAATAATCAGTGTGCACTAACTGGCCAGAGACTCTAGAAACCTAGAATGTGGTGCAAGGCAAGGTACAGACCAAATCAGATCAAAGGAAAACTTTGTTGGTATCCATCATATGAATTATCTAGGAAGCTGCATATACTTAATACATCTACTGCCATTTAGGACTCAAGATATTACCCTCCTCTTTAATGGCTACTGGGACCTACTGAAACCTATCCTCGTCAAATTGGAGTCTGCCCTATTGTCACGAACGGTCATCGCTCAACAGCAACTCTTTACTCAGCGAACCGTTCGTCGCTTTTGTTTGCTTGTACAGATGTTTAGCAGCATGTTTTGCCTTGGTTTTGTGTGATTTTGCCTCAGAAATGCGAGCAGAAACAGTCTGTAAGGCTGCAGAACGATCGTTCACTGCGCGGAGCCAAAACAAGCTAAAACAGCCTAGTATTGGGCCGTTTTCGCGTGCTACCGCGACCTGGCCGAGCGGTGCAAAACGTCAGTTATATCAGCCCTCTGGAACCCCCAAGTGGCATAGAACTGAATGGGGCTTCGGGATAGTATCGGGCGTGAGCATTCATCGACTGTTGAACTCGTCTTGCGTCCGATACCTTGGGAACCATCGTTTGTGAACTTGCGACCGTTCCTACAGCCCTCTAAAGTCCTGCTTCGCTCCCTCTCCTTTCTCTGTTGCACATAAGATGTTCGACGAATTGATTGTAAAAACTGCCCTCTTTGTAAGACATCGGGACTTGTCCGTCGCTCGTCTTCAAAACTAATCAACTTCTTTTTTTACAAGTCCTTCGAGACCCGCACGAGGTTGCAAGTGGGCTGACCCTTTGAGGGCAAATACGATTCGGCGTTTTTATGACTTCGGCAATTTTAGTTAAGTCTGAAACATTGGGCAAAAGTTGCTCCATGACTTAGGCAATTCTAGCTAAGTCGTCAAATTTGCTGCTAGGGTGCGCACGGCTTAGGCAAATTTAGCTAAGCCCGCGACATCGTGGTATCAGAGCAGGTAAGCAATTCGAACAAGCAAGCGAAGAGGATTCGCAATGACGAAACACCGTGGTGAATCGAGCAAGATGGGGCAAGCTGGACCTTTCCCCAAGCAGCCGCAGGTGGGCTGCAAGTGCAAACTCGCTCGCAAGCGAGCCGCTCATGAGGAGCATGGTAGCAAACAAGATGAGCGTGAAGCTAGGTACTCTCCGCGAGCGGAGGAGGCGCAATCTGGTGCGCCAACTGGAAAAAAAAGCCACAAAGAGAGACTTACAACGATGAAAACCCGCCTCGATGTTCTTGAAGCGAGCTCGGAGGAACTCTACCAAGGCCAAGAAAGGATCCTTGGGGTAGAGAGCTCGCAAGAAGAAGCTGAATCTCGGATCGACAGGGTTGAGTCCCTGGTCGACCGACTGACGAAGAACACCAAAGACTCTGTACGACATCTACATGAAGTTGTGGCGGAACTCATGGTCAAAATGACGTTACTCACTAGAACTCTTAATGCGGGAGGGAACAATACCCGCGCTGCACCGCCACAAAGCTTCAGGGCACCAGAGCAGCATTTGCTACAGGGGCGCTAGAGATGCCAAAGAGCTCAAGAATTTTTTGTTCAACATGGAACAGTATTTTCATGCTATGAGACTCGATTTGAAGGAAACCAAAGTTTCTATAGCAACATGTACTTAAATGGAGATGCAAAACTTTGATGGCGAACCCGTTGGGAAGAGATCCAACAAGACCGATGCCAAGTGGATACATGGGAAGACTTGAAGCGAGAGTTGAGAACTCAATTTTTTCCCAAGAACACAGAGTTCATCGCAAGAAAGAAACTGAGACAACTCCGCCAAAGTACATCCATTCGAGATTATGTGAGCTAATTTTTGGTACTGATGTTGGATATACAAGACATGTCTGAGAAGGATAAACTATTTAGCTTTCTCGATGGCTTAAAGCCATGGCGCAACAAGAACTGCATCGGAGGAATATCACCGACGTGGTCGGGGCAATTGCAACCGCAGAAAGGCTAACTGATTTTGTTTCTTCAGAGGACTTGGGAAAGAAGAAAAAGTCCTCGGGAAATCGCCCAATAAAATACTCCCGAACGAAGGAGTCTGGGAGCGAACAAAAGAAGAAAAGCTTCCACAAGGGACCAAGCTCAAAAGGCAAAGCCCCGAAATCACGGATGCTTCTTATGCGGAGGACCGCACATGGTGAGGGAGTGCCCACAGAAGCAGACACTCAATGCTTTAACGGCATCTATACACCCCCACAAGTCGGATAAGGGCAAAGTCGTCGCCCTTAGTTCGAGAAGTTCAGAATCCAGCAACGACGATGAGGAGTCGCAAGGACCCCGAATGAGAGCAATGCGTTTGTTGAATGCATTGTGGGGTCAAGTGGGGGAGAACACAAAGACAAAGACATCAAACGCAGTGAGCAACGAGCTGTTGTAAGTGGACATCAAGCTAAATGGCCGAACAACCCGAGCAATGGTGGACACGGGCGCTACCCACATCTTTATTGCTAATAGAGAAGCTAAGCGACTTGGACTAATCTTGAAGAAGAATCCAGATCGTATGAAAGCTGTAAACTCGGAGGCCAAGCAGATCTCCGGACTAGCAAAGGGGATCCCTATCAAGATAAGAACATGGAGCGGAAGCACAAACATGATGGCGGTGCCCTTGGATGACTTCCAAGTGATTCTTGGAATAGAATTCATGTACGCAACAAAGTTGGTGCCTATGTCATTTTTAAACTCCTTATGTCTAATGGGAGGCGACAACCCCTGCGTGGTTCCAGTTTCTCGAGGAGGAACTAAGGATCCACAATAAATATCAACATTACAGTTGAAGAAGGGGGTACGGAAAGGTGAATCGACCTTAGTAGCAACCATAAAGCTAGAAACACTTGACGGGGAGGCCATTCAAGAACCTGCTGCGGTGGCGAACATCCTGAAGTAGTTTTCAGATGTAATGCCGACTGAATTGCCAAAAATTCTACCACCATGTAGAGGCGTGGATCATCATATAGAGTTGGAGCCAAGAGTTAAGCCTCCAGCGAGACCATCATACCGTATGGCCCCTCCAGAGTTGGTAAAACTCAGAAAGCAGTTAGATGAACTACTGAGCAGTGGTCTCATCTGCAGTTCAAAGGGCACCGTTCGGAGCTTCAGTCCTCTTCCAGAAGAAACAAGATGGGAGACTCCGATTATGTGTCGCTTATCGAGCCCTGGACAAAGTGATAGTGAAGAACAAATACCCCATCCCGCTTATCACGGATTTGTTCGATCAATTGGGTAAGGCCAAGTACTTCTCCAAACTCGACCTTAGGTCGAGGTACTGACAGGTGCATATTACAGAAGGTGATGAGGCGAAGACTACCTATTTGACCAGGTATGGAGCATTTGAGTTCTTGGTAATGCCTTTCGACTTAACCAACGCTCCAACCACATACTCTACTCTAATTAACCAACTATTCAAGGAATATTTGGATAAGTTTGTGGTCGTCTACCTGGACGATATAGTCGTCTATAGCCGAACACTTGAGGAGCATGTTAAGCACCTTCAGATAATCTTCAAAATTCTCAAGGAGAACACTTTATTTGTAAAGAGGGAGAAGTGTTACTTTTCTCAGACGAAGATTCTATTCTTGGGGCATCGAATTGGTGATGTTTCTATTTGGATGGATAAATCGAAGGTGTAAGCTGTGGCAGAATGGCGAACACCAAAGAAGGTGTCAGAGTTGAGATCCTTCCTTGGGTTCGTCAACTATTATCAGCGCTTCATTGTTGGATATTCGAAGCGTGCAGCTCCATTGACAGAGTTGCTCAAGAAGGAGCAGTCTTGGAGATGGTCAAACAAATGTGAAGCGGCATTCCAAGACCTAAAGACTATTGTATTGGAGGAACTAGTACTCAGATTACCAAATTATGGGAAGTCTTTTGAAGTCTATACAGATGCTTCTGACTTCGCTATTGAGGGAGTACTTATGCAAGAGGGTCATCCAGTGGTCTACGAGAGTCGCAAGCTCAACGAGACCGAGCGGCGATATCCAGTGCATGAGAAGGAGATGACAGCGATGGTCCATTGTCTATGAGTTTGGCGACATTAACTTTTGGGAGCACCATTCGTGCTAAGGACAGGCCATGTTGCGTTGAGTTACTTCCAGACTCAAAAGAAACTCTCCCCGAAACAAGCACGATGGTAGGACTTCTTGGTCGAGTTCGACATGGTAATGGAGTACAAGCCCGGAAAGGCAAATGTCGTGGCCGATGCATTGAGCAAGAAAGTTAAATTGGTGAATGCTATACAGTTAGAAGGCGGAGGCCAAGAAAGCCAGTTACACTCCAACTTTCTTTCCAGGATCAAGGATGGACTGTACAATGATCCTCAGGCAGTGACCCTGATGCAACTTATCAAAGAAGACAAGGGATGACGGTTTTGGGTCCAGAAGGGGCTTATCTATACCAAAGGGAACAGAGTTTATGTTCCACGAACGGACAATTTGAGGCGTGAACTCTTAAAAGAGTGTCATGATTCTCTTTGAGCTGTATATCCTGGCATCCATCGAACAATGGCTCTCATGGAGAGGGCCTTCTATTGGCCGAAGATGGAGACTGATGTGGAGGATTATGTTCGAACATGCCTTACTTGCTAACAAGATAAGGTAAAGCAGCGAAAGCCAGTGGGACTTTTGGAGCCACTGCCCGTATCTGAAAGGCCATAGGAGAGCATCTCTTTGGACTTCATATCAAGCTTGTCGACAGTAGGGGGACTCGAATCGATACTCGTGGTGATCGACCGATTTTTAAAATATACAACATCCATTGTTGCACCCCTACACTGTTCAGAAGAGGAGGCGACCAAGTTGATGATGAAGCATATGGTGAAGTATTGGGGGGTCCTGCACAACATCATCAATGATCGAGATTCACGGTTCTTGGGACGAGTTTAGACTCAACTCTTCAAATTGCTAGGGTCAAGTTATACTTCTCCACAAGCCTCCACCCTAGACGGATGGCCAGACTGAAAGAGTTAACTCACTCTTAGAACAATATCTCATGCACTACGTGAGTGCCAACCAACGAGATTGGGTGAAGCTGTTAGAAATAGCCAAATTCTCCTACAACTTGCAGCGGAGCTCTGCGTCCAATAAGAGCCCCTTGAAGATTATCACGAGACAATAACCGTCGACTCCTCACACATTGGCTATTGGTTATACGGGAAGTAGTCCATTAGCATATCACTTTGCAAAGGAATGGCATCGAAATGCAGATATTGCTCGGGCCTACTTGGAGAAGACAGCCAAAAAGATGAAGAAGTGGGCAGACTTGGGAAGACGACCATAGGAGTTTAAAGTCGGTGACTTGGTGTTGGTAAAGCTCCAACCAGCATCACTCCAGTTCTTTAGGCACAAAGTGCACAAAGAATTGGTGCGCAAGTATGAAGGCCCTTTCCCAATTATCAGCAAGGTAGGCAATGTCTCCTACAAGTTGCAACTGCCGACATGGCTCCAAATTCACAATGTCTTCCATGCAAACAACTTGAAAGCCTACCATTCAGATCTGCAGGATGCTTCGCGAAATATTTCAACTCGACTACATCCAATTAGAGCCTCCTACAAGAAGCGAGTTGAGACTATTCTGGCAATTCGTAAGACTAAGCTACCTTGTGGAGCAGAGCAAACTGAAAACTTGATGAAGTGGCAAAAGCTTCCCCAAACAAAAGCCAGTTGGGAGCCAGAAGACGCCCTACAATATGAAGAAGCCCACGTCAAAGCCTACAAACAAGCGTCGATAAGGGTGTCGACAGTTTAAGTGGGGGAGAATGTCACAAACGGTCGTCGCTCAACAGCAACTCTTCGCTCAACGAATCGTTCGTCGCTTTTGTTTGCTTGTATAGATGTTTGGCAACATGTTTTGCCTTGGCTTTGCGTGATTTTGCCTCAGAAATTCGAGTAGAAACATTCTGTAAGGCTGCAAAATGATTGCTCGCTGCACGAAGCCAAAACAAGCCAAAACAACCCAGTTTTGGGCCATTTTCGCGTGCTGTGGCGACCTGGCCGAGCGGTGCAAAACGTCAACCATCTCAGCCCTCTGGAACCCCCCGGTGGCGGAGGACTGGACGGGGCTTTGGGATAGTATCGGCGTGAGTATTCATCGATTGTTGAACTCGTCTTGCGTCTGATACCTTGGGGATCGTCGTTTGTAGACTTGCGACCGTTCCTACAGCCCTCCAAAGTCTTATTCTGCTCTCTTTCTCTCCATTTTTTGTTGCACATAAGTTGTTCGACGAATTGCTTGTAAAAGTTGCCCTCTTTGCGAGACGTCAAGACTTGTCCGTTACTCGTCTTCAAAACTAATCAACTTATATTTTTGTAGGTCCTTCGGGACCCGCACAAGGTTGCAAGTGAGCTGACCCTTTGTGGGCAAATACGCTTCAGCGTTTTCATGACTTAGGCAATTTTAGCTAAGTCCAGAACATTGGGCAAAGGTTACTTCGTGACTAGAGCAATTTCAGTTAAGTCATCAAATTTGCCGCTATGGTGCTGCATGGCTTAGGCAAATTTAGCTAAGCCCGTGACACTATGCTGCATAGGTCAGTATTCTCAAAATCAGTGCTCCACATATTAAACTTGAATAATATCAGTGGAAACAGGTGAAATCACAGAGTGAAACAGGCTACATACAGTCAATTTGGTTTCAGTAGGCTCAATACACAATACTAGTGCATGCCACATCCCTATGCCATGACAAACCATTTATCACCTTTTTTGAGGAGGGTGTGTTACATCTCTTCAGCAACCTGATTTTCCCACTTTTTTATTTGCAAACATGAGGACAGTAATGACCAGTATAATGTGATATGTGTATCCTGAAGCAGCCTACAAACAAGGGACACATATATTGCAAATTATGTCCTAGGGTCAGATGGACTAGAAACTTAGAAAACTAGTACTTGATATATGTTAAACCAATCAACCATCCGAGAAGTCTGCCTAGGACTATATGCATACCAATTCCTAACACTGATCAAAAGCTCATAAAGGGTATCACAATAAATAAATAGGTGCCATAAAACTGGTTGGTATATAAAGATTCATATAGAAAATAGCAAAAGGAAGGAAATAGAAAGCCAAAAGTAAAAACATGTTGCAGATATTCAATTAATGAACTGTAGCAATTACATTGCAGATTGGATAGGATCCTAAGTAGACTTATCAACAAATAGCTGCTAGCCCTTTCATCAAGAGAAGAACTCCCATTGACATTGTCATCAGGATGAGTTTTCCTCCTACGTCTATTGTGGCCAGCTAAACGTCGCCGGCAACTTCTTTTCCCTTCATCAAACTCTTCAAGGAGATGAAATCTGCACATGTAATTAACAAACACTTAAAATAGTGGCAGTGAAGAAGAAGTAAAAAGGTAAAAACATTTTAAAGGATATTCTAGAAGCTATTATCATATCCAACATTGACCAACAAAGTTTGACAAGCCAAACTTTAGATCAACTGCCACCAAGGCTAGTTCCGAAGGGCATCATAAGTCATAACAAAAGTGTCATGATCCCAACATTTCTTCATTATCTTTTCATTTTACTTAGACGAACTTTCTCATTATCACTATAAGGGATGTAGCACATTTGTTCCCTTGACTTTTATTGCAATTTGTTCTGGCTATTCTTGTTGGAACTTCTACAGTTAGTTATAGCTTCCATTCATGAATGTACTAGATTGAGGAACTTAATAATTAAATGACCATCTAATTCAGGAATGATTTCAAAGAAGAAACACAATAAATAAACTGGACAATCTGTTAAATACCAGAAACAAAAAGCACTCTAAGCAGTTCGATAAAAGAAAACATGTCATACAAATGCATTAACACTGTATATACGTTACCCATGATGGGTTTGGGTAGAGAACTAAGAGAATAAGCTGAACCAACCTACTACATTGCTGGCAGAATCGTTGAATAGCATTTCTGACCATTGCTGAACTGGCTTTTGCATGCATCTCACAGACCTTGTGCCGCCTATGGTAGTCCCTTGAATCACTGAGGTCAGCATCACAACCTTCAACCTGGCAAGTTGGATGACTAGAACTGCCTCCTTGTGATTTGTTTTTCTTTTCATTCTTTCCTTCCCAATTGGCAAGATCAGATTCCACGACTGGATATGCATGTCCCCCAAGTCTTAAGCTAAGGGATCCTGCTACACCAGAAGATTCATCCTCTTCCACCACCACAATCCTCCTCTTCTTCTCCGAGTCGCCATTATCCTTCTCAACTAATCCACAATCAGCACCTTCGGAGGAAGATGATGGGCTATTCAACAGCAATCCTTTAGCTGCATCCTGGCGCAGATGTTTGCTCCAGCAATCTGCAGGGACCGCATCCAAGGGGGTTGCAACAAAGCGTTCACCATCCCATCTCCAGTCATTCAAATCCCACTCGACGCCCTTCTGCCCAATCACATTAACATTAGATGTCCCAGCAGCCAGAAACTGATGACTCTTGCTCCCAATTCTGGCCTCCATCAAGGCAGAAACCTCAAAGCGATTCAATAGCCCGAGATTTGCTCTAAGTGATTCTAAGCACACAGACACCCCAAGACGGAGAACACGGTAGTCAATGGAGCTCCTAAATCGTCTCACTGCTCCCCCAGAAATCTAAAAACATAACACCCACGCACCCGCAGATCCAAACGAGTGAAACCCACATACCAATCACAAAGCCCAAAACAAAAGCGCTCAAAAATTCAAAAAACTGCAACTTTTTCCCTAGAGTAAGCCAATTTCACTTATTAACGACGACAAATAGCTCCGATTAAAACGCCGACAAACATCAACAACATCAATGTCACTCGGGGACCGAAATCTGCTCAAATGCCTGCGTCACATTTCAGATGGAACGCAAAATACCAAAATTAGACGTCGTCCACGAATCAAACAGTAGCAACACATCAAATTCCCCAAAGTCCGCCAGAAGCCCAAATCAGCTAACAATTCTTTGCTGATTTCGAGGTAAACCGGAGAAAAACGACAAAACCAGCAATAAGTTAGGAAAAAATTCGAGAAAGAGAACCTTCCTTTGAAGAAATTAGAGGCTGATTTGAGGAACCCATATCGTCTGGCTCGAGATGACCCCAAAATCAGCAGCGCGAACCAGAAGAAGAGAGGAAAAATATCCCAGAAGTCGGCCGACGAACCACGACACCAGGAGGAGAGAAGGGAGAGGCGACTAGAAAAGGCCGACGTACAGAAAGTCTCCGGGAAACGTTACGAATGCGGTTTCGCCGCGAGTGCCCCACTCCCCATACCTCTCGCGTTCTCTCACCCATCCAAAACCCTTACCACCGCACCCGTCTTCCATCCAGGCCGATCGGTGGCCGGGGCCCATCGGTCCCCCGTCGATGTCAAGGAACGGGTGTGAGGAATTGGTCAGTCGCCTCTCAGTTCTTTATGACGCCATAATTTTTTTTTTGTTTTACATCAGACAACATTGTACTTCTTAATTTATTTCCTCACACTCCGTGCCATAATGCTCCACACGGCGACACCGGAGCCCCACGATCCACTGGGTCCCACGAATCGCCAGGCCTGTGCGAAGAAGTGCGGGAGAGGGTTACATTCCCGAGTGTTGGTTTTGGCGAGCGGGAATGGCATCTCCGTCTGCAACCGAACGCTCTCTCCCGTCACCGTCACGGGGGCGGGTGGGGCATCGGTCCTCGTTTCGTGCTACTTTATGTGAGCGTACGCGTAAAAACTCTATGAGTCACGTGGTAATGGCCGTCCGATGCAGAGATTGAAAAGATCTGAACCGTATGCTTGTGGGTGACGGGAAGTAATATCTGCACGCGGCCGTGTGAACGTCTCGCTCTCCGTACCCACAATAATGCGCGTGGTTCCGTCGCATCAGGACCGTCCGTTACAAAATACTCATCCATCAGAGTACTAGCGCTGACCCTGGGCCGTCTGATGACGCCGTCGGCCATGCTGGCGTTTGGATTTGGGCTTTGGTGGCGTTCAATTACATATCAGCCCACGAGCCACATTCTTTCTACGCTCGCTCTGCACGTGCGTAGCCCGCGCATAACACTATATTATTCCGCAATAGCAAATTGGTCAACGTTGGCTGCTTCTCGATTGACCCAGCCGCTCGTGGCCCGCACCGGAGCAGAGAGAGCCGTTTGAGAGCGTACCCAAACCCTAGAAAAGAGTACAAGCAGAGGAAGAGAAGAAACCCCCAAATCTCTCTCTCTCTCTCTCTCTCTCTCTCTACGAAGTCCAAACGTGATCGTTTCCACCTTACCTCTTGACCGTGAATCTCCGTTGTTGTAGGGTTTCGACGACGTGAATCGTGATGGCGCGAAAGCCATGACGACACCGTCGGGGGCGAAGAGGGATCTCCGGCCGGCCGGGTGCGGCGGGGACGGTTGCGGCGCCCGGGACCCCTGGCCTCTCCACCACGTCCGCCACCGCACTGTCTTCTGTCGCCTCTGCACCTCCTGCGTCCTTCGATACCACCCCGGCTCGTTCTGCGTTTCCTGCTTTGATCTCCTTTTTGACGGAGGCGGCGCCTCCCCGGTCGTCCGCTGCTCCCGTTGCCCCTCCATCGCACACTCCGCTTGCCTACTGGAGGCTGCTGCTCCCTCCTTCGTGTGCCGCAGCTGCTCCGATCCCGGCGGTTCCTCCTCATACTTTTCGCTCGGCGAGGAGAGATCGATCGATCTCAAGTCCGCTAAAGTGCTTCTGGCCGCCGCTAAACTGGCGGCCGCGTCCATTGGCAGGGCAGCGGCGTGCACCAGAGCAGATGCCGAGAGGAAGACTAAGGAAGCAGTCGTTGCGAGAAAGCGAGCAAGGGAAGCACTCGAGAAGGTTATTTTGTTGTCGCAGTCACAGAAAGAGAAGAAGAACAGAGCAGCTGACCAGATTGTTGCACCGAGTCCCAAGCCTCAAGTCGTGGATTCGAAGAAAAAGATGCCGAAGCTGAGCAGCGCAGTTGCAGCCATGGCGGGCCAGAAGACAGTTCAGAACAGGGAAAGGGATAGCTGGATGAGGTTTCAGGAGCCGATAGGGATGGGGCAGACACCAGTCCAGGGCACCGATAAGAATAAGGTGGATTTGCCCACAGGGATGCAGAACCATGCCAACAATGTGGAGACGGAGGGTACATTGACTGGTTTGTCTCACGGACACAATCCCATGGGTAAAGTGGAGAGGGATGAAGGAGGAGTCCTCAAAGGTTCTCAAGGTGGGCATGTTAAGGAGGAGGAAGTTGTTGCTGCTTGCTAATTGTGGTCCTGTGGTATCTGATCAACTCAAGGTTAACATTTTAACCATCAAATGTGTATGCTGCAAGGATATCTCATGTTCTTTATTCGTGATAAACTATGTGTGATCCTATCTTACTTCCACTCTTAAATTGCTGCTATGTTTCAAAAAATAGAACCTCTCTAGCATTGACATAGATTCTATTGGATCTTAGAGCTGTTTGTATGTCTAGTGATCAGATAAGTAAAATCTGAACCTTGTATATGTTCCCAAAAAAACACCTTGTTTTGGGCCTCTTGAAATGTTTTGACTTCTTATTCTTCTGACCTGCTGCAGATGCTTCTGCTATGAGAACCAATTGTGCAGCTGTCACATGATAGTCCACAAGTATCTCTATCACTCGTGAATTGGTTTGTCGATCTTGTACTTTAGATAGCACACAACAGTTGCTTGCAGCCATTGGAAATTGTTTGGGGCATTTTATATGGCCTCCAACTCTTCTTTCTTGTCAGTGAAATGTCCTTGTTTGGTCTACCATGTCTGTTTTTATGGAGTTCTATAATTGTCTATCGCTAAGTTTCTGCTAATATGATCTAGACATGTTATCTTATGCTATCTAATTTTAGTCTTTCACTTTCTTATTATGGTGGCCGATGGTGTGCTTCTTATGTATGCTAGAAAGCTTGATAATCAATTGTTTATTACTGGTAGGGGTGCCAAAGGGCTAGAAAATAATATCCTCAGACGTTATTTTAGTTGGTTTACAATGTGAGATAGAGTAAGGATTTTGCTGAACAGACTCACTGTCTTTGTAACAGGAGGGAGGAAACCCCATTTTGAAAAAGATAAGGTGAACTGTGCAAGTGGTTAAGACATGTCCGTAGAACACTACTCACTGCCACTAATGAATGATAATATATCTTAAATTGGAGGTGCTGTGACTATAAGACTAGAAAACTGGACTAATGGTTAGGAGCCCTTAGAGATGGACATCATATATATCAACAAGTAGGTTAGTTTAATCTACATCGGGGTTAAATGATGGAGCAGGAGTCATGCATGCTTCCCCAAATATTTGGGTATTGAGATTTTGCTATTTTGCTACCTGAACTCTTGTTAGAGTGAAAAAAAATTTACATTTCATGATAAATCGTGATTGAAAATCATGATGAAGAACTACTTAAATTAAATAAACTTCAAACTTTCAAACTATTTGTATTGTAGATGTTTAGAGTACATTTATAGTTGTAGTTTAATACAGAAATTATTTCCAGGGTTTTTGTGCAAAATCGATATAATTCTGAATTATCTATAGACTTTATGGATTGCTCTTTGTTGTTGCTTTGTAAGAGCTATTATTACAGAGGAAGGACCACTCTGGGGATTCAATTTTTTTAGACCAAGTAAACAATTTTTGTTTAATAATTTTGTTTGACTCTGTGTTAAAATGTTAGCACCTTTTAATGAGGGATGAACAAGAGTCTTTGAGAATCCTTCTATTGGGGTTCTTGTTGTTGTGTCTAGAATGTATCCTCTTGCTGGGCTACCATTTAAAGAAGAAAAAAGGGTAGAGCCACTTTCGCCCCCGTCATTTTCTTTTCTTTGGTCGAGATTTTTAATGTAGTTTTCACTTTTTCTATTCACATTGGACCTAACAGAACGTTGGAAGCATTTGCGCATTGAATTATTCCTGTTCTATCATAATCTGAATGATTGTGTTGTGAACTGATATATTCTGCAAGATGTGAAATGGTTTGAATGTGTGATCCAACAATGGGTATCTTTGACAAGCTTTTCTTGTTTAGAACATGTAACAACTTTCCAACAATGTGTATTCTTATAGCAAGCGAACTTTGTCAGATTATGGAGTAAATTGATGCGGATGACTTAGCTTTACAGAGTTTCTTAGCATTATGTTGAGAACTTTTTGACAAGGATCAAGAAAGTAGCTTGATGGAGTTAATTGTTCTCGGGAGCATTTGAACATTTATGTACTCCTGGCTCGACATGTTTCTACTAGTTCTTTTTATTTGCACTGCGAAGAAGATAGATTTGTGTCTTGCGAGTATCACTTGGATGAATTTTTTTGTATCGAGGGACGATCTTATACTTTGGTCATCGTAGGACCTGGATACCCTTTGGTGGGTTTGGTAAAATAGATCAATTGATCACCTCTTTGTTTGATCTTCATTTCAATGGGATTAGAACAAGGGGTGCACAAGACACCATAGTTAGGGTTACATATGAATTCTTTTGTTTGTTTTGTCTCTGCTTGTAACCTTTCATCGATTGATTTAGATTTGGCACCTACAAATGCTTACATATGAAATGTATTTGGAAAGTTGAAATATGATATGCTATGATTTGTTGAAGCTTGCCTTTTCTGTGAGGCACTTTATTCTGAGGCTTGCCAAGTATATGTCAATATGGACATTTATTGCTTTTGAACTTTGAAGCAGCTTTGTTGTCTTTTAAGGTTTTTATCAGAGCCAATCCAAACTCAATTTATGTTTCATGTCATTTGTTGCTGTTGATCACAAGCTTTGTCTCTCTCTCTCTCTCTCTCTTGGCATCCTTAGGTGACAGCTGAACCCACACGGCTCGGCTCCTCTGTCATCTCATCTGAAGTGCACTTCACATCCACCTTGATTCAGAGATAAAACCACATTATTCGAAGGAGGAGGAGTAGAAGCTACTCCTTGCTTCTTCCACCTCAAGCCAATACTTGAATCAAATACTTGCGTCGTAGCATCACCAGAGATCCATCCATGGACTGGTTGTTGCCAAAGTGACAATCTAGTTGAAGGCCAAAAAGAGCATTCTTCCCACATAAGTCATGGTAAAGACACTTGATTTAAATGGCTATCTCTGACCCACCACCATTGTGCAAATGATCTTGTCATCAACCATGTAACCTGTTCCATGTTTCTGAGTCAGGTTCCGTGATTGGGGTTGGGTGAGGTGGGTGAATGATGAGGAAAGGTCGTGATGGTGGTGGTGGTGGGTTAATACATACCAATCAAAACCAGTCTTTGAAAGCCGCGTTCCTTCTCATCTTTAGCATTCGTATGTGTACGTATCACCGGTTTGGCCGTCGCACATCCACATCAGGAGACCGCACGGCCTTCCCCCACAATGCCCACCAACAGCGGTCGGAAGCCGCTCTCTTCTTTTTCCACGCACACTGTGTGGTATAGGGCCCTATATGTACTTCTCTCCTCGACTCCTGCAGATGATGCCAAAGCCCTCATCACCTTCTGTCTCTTCGCCGACGGGAATCCCAATCGCCGTCTCCCTCGCCCTTTATTTCAGGTATATTTAATCCCTTATGAGTTGATTAGGATGATTCTTGTGGCCTGTGACCAATATTATCTGATCTTGAATGAGGTGCCGAAGAATATTTCATTGCTGCGTCTTTGCGTGCGAGCTCAAAGCTTTCGTCTTCACAGATTTCTGTGAGATCGAAGCCAAATGCTCGTGATTCGTGCACGGGGTACGTACGCCGGCTGTAGAAACCATAGGCATCCACCACGTGACCGGTGTGAGAGCATTGGAACTTTTCCCTTTGGCTCTGTCCTCCTCCTCTTGCAGAGGGGAATCATCATCTCTCTACAGTGAGTTATTACATAAATCTTACAAGCTTAAGGACGAGGGAGAAAGGAATAGCCGCTTGTTTATGTCCATTCTTTGGTCCTCCTTTAGAATCCAATGAACACTCCCTGATGGCTCTTTAGATGTGTCATACAAGATGCCAATGCTGCAGCTTAAAATTAGGATGGCACATCATTGCTATCTTTTGTGCTCTTCAGTGTGATAGTCGGTGGTGTATCGCCATCGTTTCTTCTGTGTCAGAAGAAGAAAGAAGATCACATTCTTTTGTATCCACTTGTCCAAGGATAATGGATGGACCATTGCCATCCACAGGTTGGGAATATATGCAAACATCTTTCGCTTTATTTATATGTGGCATGTGATGTCATTTTCAATGCAAGAAACAAAATTCTCGTGGGTAGGAATTGCAACCCAAAGAAAAAGAGAAAAAGAAAGCTTGAAGTAGATAGCTCTTATGTCAAGAATTTGCAGCTGATATTGTCTGATTGTAGGCATATACTGGAGTGCTCTATGAGTTTGCATGTGAGCTACAAGCTAAAAGGTCACCATTGCAAGGACCAAATTAGAGGTACACCTTTGGTCTGCATGATTGTCTGGTGACCTGCACCTTCGTTCTTCACCTCATGTCTGTGTTGGTACATATGAATTCACCTGTGAGGGATGGTTGCTGGACTAAATGGTGTGTTCTCCTTTAGTGGATAAACAGGTGAGCTTTTGTATGCAGGTCTTTGTGTTTTTGTTGCTTGTGATGGAAATGTAGTTAGGAATGAGAAAACAAATGTCACTGGCTAAGGGTAAATTTAGTGGTCCAAGCATCTTGTGATAAGAATATTTGAGGAAGAAGGTTTTCATCTTATGTTTGGACTGATTTTTGTAGCTGTTTTTGTTTTTGAGTAGAATGAAAACTTGTGTTGTGTGCTTCAACTGTGTCTCAAGTGTTTTGTGGTCTGTTACCTGCTCTTTGGAGGCTTTGATGGAGCACAAGCATTTGGTATGTATGAACAAGGGTGGCTGGACTCTGCCAGACCCCACCTGGTAGGTGAGTGGGAATTAGCCTTGCTGCTTCCACTTCTCTCTATTATGGGTATGGTGATGATGATGATGATGATATATTATCACTTGGAAGGTCAAGCAGAAAAAATAAATTGGTGGCATTATAATACTAGACATTCTAGTTAGCATGGATGAAAATAGGTTTTGAAGTCGTATAGATGCAGAAGCCAAAGTCTGTGAAGTAGTCTATTGATGCTGCAGGTGGATACATCCATCAATTATGCTTGTGCTGATCCATTGTTGGGTGGTGTAGCTTTTTGTCTCACATTGTTTGTTTTGTTATATGGTGGGTGTATGATGGGACTTCAGGGGGCATCTACTTCATTTCAACAATGGTGAGGTGGTTTGAAATCATAAGAGGGTCCCTGTGATTCTTGTCTCATGTAATTGTTAGATGTTTTGATGCACACAGCAATCTGGGTAGAGTAAAAGTCTTTAGGTCTATTTTGCCTTCTTATCTTGGATCATTCATGGGACTGTCAAGGATATGTTCCAGGGACAATCCATTCTGTGGCAGCTGCTGGCTTTCTCTTGAGGAGACCAGAGGCTATTGGTCATTGTAAAATATTGTAATACTGACATGATAGCAAAACCTAATTGTCAAATTCCTGGTTTGAATCTTTTGGAAGTTCTGTAGTTAACAAACAGGATTCAGAGAAAAACAAAAGGATGTGCTCTAAACCAAAGTTTGATAGTTTCTAGTAATTCTAAGAATGGCTGCATCCTTCCCATTAATTTTTAGCTCAGTGATGATAGATTTCTTCTTAAAGCATTTTAGAGAACAATAGTTATATCCTCACAATGGTATTGTTGGAGCATAAGAGAAGGAGCAAAGGAAGTTTCCAAAGTCCAGACAAGTAATCTCAACATAAAAGTAGGCTCAGCTCTAAGTTGTTACCACATGGTCCAAAAGAATGTTCCAATCATCCTTTTGTTCTTAATTTGATGGATGAGAATCCAAAGTTTTACTTTTATTTTCTATATTGCTGCTGGGAATCTTTATCAGGTTTAGATGAATAAAGAAAATCTTTACAGCATGCAATTATTTTTGATAATTGGAGGTTGTCATGGTACCTGATTCCTGATATGTGCAGGATGAACTGTCACCCCCTTCTTTGGCCACACCCAGGTAGTTCTACTTGTGACATTTTCTTGAGGAGCATGTGATATGCAAAGTTTATCTTTGTGATTTCTCTTATGAAAGTTATGATAAACAACACATTTTGTTGCACTCTACTAGAGCTTCCTTCTTCTTCCTCAAAGAACAGAGAAAATATATTCTGCTGCTGTATTTGACATCTCTTATCAACATGACTTAGAAGCCTTGTTTGTGTTCCGTTAGTCTTTGTGCCAAATCTGCTGCTCTTTGAACATTTATAGGACGATAGTAGATTTACTGATGAGAATTTTCTTTTCAAGTTGTCCATACATTTTACTATCTGTGACTGCACTGACCTCTGTATGCCATACATAGATCTGAAGCCTTAGAACACTCGATACTCAGGAAACTGAATCCAAACTTTGAGCTGTGCAGACCACCTAATGGACAAAATTCTATCAGATATATGATTTGCAGCAATCATTTTCCTGACATTTAATGCCCATATATAGCTTACCTACCAGCAAGAAGCTTATTAATTATGGTGTTATCAGTTATGCAAACACAAGTCATCTTCCAAGCACACAGCAATCCTTGGATCATGGTCAACCTCCCAAGCATCAGCTAATGATTTGCCTTTGATTACAAGTTCTGTACTTGTAAGAATTCTTACATTTTGGCTGTCACTTGATCTGAGCTGACATGAACTGCTTTGTCTGGTTGTCATGTCTCATATTCCACAAAGAAATCAAAAAGCAGCGGCTGTAACATCTACTACAGTCAGCTGTGTAGGGCACTGGATTCTTTTTCCACATGAGCCCTACTCCATTTCACACCTTTCACCACCCTCTCTAGTCTGTACCACCTGCTCTTCTCTCTTCTGCTGCCATGGGGAGGAAGATCTGATGAATTCTCTTCTCTTGACCACCTGTCTCAACAACCAGAACCTTGAACCAGGCCCTTAATCCAAGAAGAACCATGAAGCAAGATCTACCTTCTGCTGATAACAAGACCTCCTCCCCGGCATTGCCTGCAGCTCGAGCCAGAACTCCCAGAATGAAGGAGACTCCGAGAGTGGATTCAGCAAATGGGGTCTCGCCAGGGTTGAAGGCCAGGCCAAAGCCTGCTTCTGTGGACTCAAGTGGCACCAACGTGGCTAGGAAATCCATCTTATTCAACAAGCTGAGGCCAGCCATCAATGGCGTTGGGGATCCGAAAGAAAGGAACCGTGAGGAAGCAAAGGTCGTTGGAGGCCAGGATGTCGAGCAGTATGCTCGGTTGCGGAGGAGGGCAGATACAAGTTGCAGGGAATCCGAAGATGGAGCCAGTACAAAGATGAGAGAGTTGCAGACCAGACTTGATGAGAGTGAGAGACTGTCAAGGGATTCGCAGTCTGAGGTGTTGGCACTGAAAGCTCAGATAGAGAAGCTGCAGGTCTTAAATGTTGAATTGGGTTCACAGAAAAAGAAGCTGGAGGAAAGTCTCTCTGCTGCTGAAGCAAAGATCAAAGCTTTAGAGAAGCATAATCAGGTATATAGATCTTCATTCCTTTCCATGCTAGGTAAGATCAAATTTGGCTAGAATAATCTTTTAATTTTCCTTTGCATTCTCAGTTACTCCTGGGTCAAATTTGTTCAGCTTTGGAGTACAATTACTGTAACCTAATGCCTATGGTGATTCTAGTATTATAAGGATTAAATTTCCACCATTAAGCAGATCTACCTGATTTATGGCAAAAATTCAACAGACCTAGCTCCTAAATTCTTCAGTTTTTCTGCTGTATGACACACTTCAAAGTTGGTTAAGTTACCTGAGAAGAATGACCTTATGCTACCTATGGAGGATGATTTTTTCCTTGTGATCCTCTCCAATTTTGTTTTAATTTAGATCATTGACTTGCTCCCTTTCTTAAAAATAATTGCAGGTGGAATCAGTCATCAAGTCTGGATCTAGTAATGTGATGGAGGTTGTTCAGAAGAAGTCACAGAATGTTAAAGATAAAATTCAGTTTTCAGTACCGAAACCTCCCACCAAAGCTGTAGAGGTCCAATCAAAAGCTCTGGTCAAGAAGCCTGTTCCACCATTGCCAACTTCTCAAGCCCCCATTGCTGGGCCACCTCCACCACCCCCTCCACCTCCCCATGCTGCAGGAAGATCAAATGCAGTGCATAAGCCTTCTGCATTAGTTGAATTGTACCATTCATTAAGCAAGCGAGACGGGAAGCAAGGCTCAATGGTTAATGGCGGCGCCAGTCCTCTTTCAAACAATGCACGTAACAGCATTGTCGGAGAACTTCAAAGTCGATCGTCTCATTTATTAGCGGTAAATTTTCCTTCTTTTTTTTTTTTTTCTTCTTCTTCTCCTGAAGAGAACACTGGCAACTATTGGAGTATCATGTGTTAATTTTGATACTTCCTGTTTATGCTTGTCATGCCTTTCTTAGATTAAATCGGATGTGGAAACAAAAGGGCACCTCATCAAACATCTTATAGAGAAGGTGCTATCAGCATCTTTCACTAATATGGAAGATGCCCTGAATTTTGTTGACTGGCTTGATGGAGAGCTCTCCACCTTGGTAAGGCTTGTATACAAATTGGTGATTGTGACACTTATAATGAAGGGTAAAATTCCTGTGTACTTTATGATATAAAGGAGTTGTCAATGCATTGTCAGACACATTTTAGTTTTAGCTGAGTATATATATATTCAAAAGACTGCTCTGCTGATCTTCTTCACTCTTTCTCACATTAAGCTGAATATACCAACAGGCATTGTATTCTTAAATATTATAATTTGTTGTTTAGGCATACTTTTAAGACTTTTGGATTCATTGTCACTGCATATTGTATATGCTTTATATGGTTCCATTTCGATCTGATGTGCAGGCTGACGAGAGCGCTGTTCTGAAGCATTTTGACTGGCCCGAAAGGAAAGCTGATGCACTGCGTGAAGCTGCATTTGAATTCCGTGATCTTAAGCGGATAGAAGCTGAAGCTGCTTCTTTTAAGGATGACGCCTCCTTTCCATGTGAGGCCACACTAAAAAGGATATCGAACTTACTAGATAAGTGAGTCAAAATTCCATTCCCTTTTCTCCACTTGGATTTGAAGTATTTACTGGTTTGTGTCCAACATATTTCTTCCATGCATCCATGATAATGCTGAAGGTTGGAGAGAAGCGTGGGTAGATTGATTAAGCTGAGGACTGCAAGTATGCTTTTATATAGGGAGTGCAGAATTCCTACTGATTGGATGCTTGATTCTGGGATGATTAGCAAGGTACGATTTATGTTGCTTCTGATCTCAAGTAAATGTATGTATGTATATAATGATACATCGATCTTCTCTAATGGAGTGAACAATTTAACAACTATTAGGTACAAATGCTAGGTCAGAATCAATGTATTGTAATATCATTCTTTTATATATACTTAGAATTTCACCAGCTTGAAATCATTACTTGGATGAATAATTCTTCCTATTGTAACTTTCTTATGTCTACAAATTTGCTATGACATTTTCCTATCAATGCTATGAGAGTTTCTCAGAGACTAGAAACCTTTACAGAGAGGCAGTTTTCAGTGTGCAATTTGTTGCAGATGAAGCAGGTTTCTGTGAAGCTTGCAAAGGTTTACATGAGGAGGGTGTCGATGGAGCTTGAATCAGTTCGGCATTCAGAAAGGGAGTCAGCACAAGAGGCACTTTTATTCGAGGGGGTGCGTTTTGCTTACAGAGCACACCAGGCAAGTCATCAGAGTTGATCTCCATAATTATCCTTCTCACTGGTAACAGAGCTCTAAAATCTTTCAATTGTTGGCCCTTAGTAAGGTTAAAATATGCTTCTAAGTTTCTACTAGGCAAAATTACCATGATTTATGAGTCCGACATAACTGATCCGATTCGTTTGAACAGAAAGAGGCAAGACATTACATAAAGAAAACAGTTCACTATAACCTAATCTGTTGTTAAAGTACAATAGTAATGGATGTTAAGGCCTCAATTCTTCTCTATGGTTGAATTAGAAGCCTTGGTGATACAGGGCTAGATCTTTAACTGCAGCTACATACTCTCTCTGAGAGCCTGCTTAACATAATTCTGGTCTTTGCCTGGCAGTTTGCAGGAGGGCTCGATTCCGAAACTATGTTCATCTTTGAGGAGTTAAAAACGCGGGTCGAATCGCAATGCAGAGGACAGTAGAGCAACTTCATAGTATTACCTACAGTCAGGATGTTAAAGCTGGTAGCCAAGGTGGAACCAGGTTCAACATCATGAAACTGTTGGATTGAGGTCAATCCTCTCAGAATAAGGTTTATATAGTAATGATCCAACTTAAACTGAGAACATCTTGCTGCACATCTCATCTCAACTAAAGTTTATGGCATGCTCCCTCACAATTGGCCCAAAGATAACTCCACAAGTGTTCTTGAGTCTTCTCAAGCTATGGACAGAACAAACACAATGTAACATTGACTGCAGACATGGATGAGCTTTTCACAAGTGTATTTTCCATATGTATAATAGTTTCTCAGCTTTGTGGAAAACAACTTCTTGCTGATGTATTATTATTGTTCACCCTCCTATCCATGTTTGCAATGTCATAGTGTTTGTGATCCACTTGTCACTGAAGTGCTCTTGTCTGCAGAGTCTCCTGACCAGAGAGAGATCGTGTGTTGCACTGTGGCAACAACTAGATTCTCATCTGTGCTTTTTAACCTGTCAGTTCCCACAAGCATCTTAGAGTGTCGATGGCTGCTCCCACAGGGGTTGACCGGGTTGACACCAGAACACGCACGGTTGAAGAAGAAGAGGAGGGGCTTGATGAGTCGGTAAGTGCCCATGAGGTGGCCGTCCAATGTCTTCTTTCGTGCTTTTCCAAGTTTAATTTATTCCAAAATTAATTGGTTGACTACAGCTGCAGAGGGTTAACCCATTGGTGACGTCATACCGTGGTTTGTACAGGAGGTTGAGTTGACCAACCTACAGCCGCTGTGGGTTCGTCACAGTTCCGTCTCGGACCTCACCACAGTGTAATCTCTTTCGTCTGTCGTCTATTATATTATAGGGGGGGGGGGTTTGGCGTAAGATCCGAGCCGTTCATTCATATATTTCATCACGTGCAACACGTGCTACCATGGCCCCACCATCGAGTCAACGCATATCCCGAAAACCTAACCCGCCTTGGCTGGCTATCCACTAACGACGCCGTCCACCGAAACCAAACCCGGTTTTTTTTTTTTTGAGGCTGCCACTTGCTTATTATATCGAACCCAACCGCTTCGATTCCGAGACGAGTCGAGTCGGGACCCAGAGTCCCGCTGACCGAGTCGTGACTGGCCCCGTCTCCTGGTCGCGAAGGCGAGCGATGGCGTCCTCCGCCACCGAGGGCGGGGAGGACCCCCACGACGGAGCGGCGGCGCTACAGGAATCCGCCGGTGGAAAGCGGCGGAGGGCTCCGTCTTCCCCTCCTCCTCCCCCGGCGCCGCCTGGCGCCGGGTGCGAAGAGTCGTCGCGGCGGTTGTTCCAGAAGCTGTGGACGGACGCGGACGAGATCGCTGTGCTGCAGGGGTTCTGGGAGTTCACGTCGCGGCGGGGGACGGCGCGCGCGGACTACCAGCACGACACGGGGCCCTTCTACGACGAGATCCGTGGCCGCCTCGGCTTCGACTTCAGCCGGAGCCAGCTAGTGGAGAAGCTCCGCCGCCTCAAGAAGAAGTACCGCAACACGGCGGGCCGGATGGCCGCCGACAGGGGCTTCGTCTTCCGCAGCCCCCACGAGAGGGCCGCCTTCGAGATCGCACGCAAGATCTGGAACCCTGTCTTCGCGCGCGGCCCCGACGGTCAAAGCTGCGATCTTGACGGGGTCGAGGCCCCCAAAGATGGCGCCTGGGACTCAGACCACGATTCCGGTCCGAGGCCTGGTAGGCGCCTCAAGAAGGGAAAGGAAACGGAAGCGGTGGCAACGCCGTCGGAGATGATCACCGCCGCTGCCAATCGTCCTGAGCCCGTGTTGCCGCCGCCTCCATCCATGCCGAACTCCGATATGGCGGATCAGAGCATGAGGAGCTGCTTCTCGCCACTGTTCAACGAGATACTCCGTTGCACAGGGATCGGCCATGGAGTAACAGCACTGAGCTCAAGGACACCAGCGGCCGCGGTAGGCGAGAGATGGAAGCAGCAGCAGATTCTAGAGCTGGAGGTGTACCTGAAGAGGCTGGAGCTTCTCCATGACCACATCAAGTCGAAGCTGGAGGAGCTCAAGTCAGAGAGCAGCAGCTAAAACTAGAGGTCTTCTTGCTACATCTTCGTTCAGCTCTAGTCAACCATAGCACTGGAAGCAAACTTCTTCTTCTTCCTCCTCTTCCTCCTCCTCCCTGTTCATATTCATGATGGTTAGTTTCTTCAGCAGTCCAAAATATTACATGAAGAAGGGATGAATCTGAGCAAACAAAAAGGGCAAGTAATAACTTGTAGCTTGTATGATACATCGATCCCAAGTTTGTTTGACTAGCTGCGTGATCCATGGTTCGATCGTATGGTTCATTGGGTACAGCTCTCTCTTCTCCTTGGGAGGGAGATCTAGGATGCTTCTTGATAAGATCTATCTGGGTTTGGTGGGGGGGGGGGGGGGCAAACATTGTGTCCCCCATGTTTGGTCTCACATGACAACAAGCAACACAAACTTCAAACAGCTAGTGATGGATCACTGCACTTTGTCATGTTGATATCTATCTTTCTGGTGGAGGTGAACAGTAATTAATCAAACTGGAACATGCAGATCCCATTTATTTCTGCCAGAAAAGGAATCTGTCATGCTTGCTTTGGAGTAGTTTCTTTGGTTTCCACATCTACTACAGTCTCAGGAACAGCTCAGGTGGTGCTTCCCTTCTATCTCTTCCCTTGTGTAATCCAATGAGATATTATGCTTCACTGCTTTGTTCTTGTGCCTTGTTTTTTTATCTTTAAGAAGTTTTGTTCTCGGATAGAATTAACGATGCACTCGAGAACTCTTTATAGCGAGTAAGGGTTTGTTCAACCGAAGTAGAGCTTAATTTGTAGGAGAATTGATCATCGATCCAACAAAGACAAATGTCAACAATTTAGGTTAATTTGTTGGAGCTCGAGGGATGTGAGAGCTTCTTGGAATGTCGACCAGGAGGTCAATAATCTAGGCGGGCACCTCGTGTTGGAGTCAACTTCAGTTCCTTGGTGGAGCTGCAACCGCTCGAGGTCTGTTGCGATATTTCGGGAGGCGTTGCTCATCCTTGGTCAGGGGATCTCGTTTAGTCGGCCACTCAAGGCGGAGCTTTCCTCTTTTGCGAGTACATCCTTTCACTCTTCGGATGGCTCTCTAGTTGTCAACACCTGTACCAAGGTCGTTATCAGGGGGGATGTGCCGCCTTGACTCAGCCTTTCCAATGATCAAATCAGCTAGGTGAATTGTTTTGTGTTATATGTCTTTTTTGTGGAAGAGGAAGACCCTCTATGTATTTGTCTGGGCACCTTTTATATTATTTGGGGAGGCATAAATCATACAAAATATTTTAATGCACGTGGGTGGTACGTCTGCGTCGTATATTGATCGGTGGTCTACCCATTCTTGTTGTACAGATCCTCCTATTATGCAGAGATGTACGAAAAGTAACTCTATGATGGAAGCAGGTGATGCGGTCAAGATCTATCTCCTCGAGCGGTGATTTGGGATAGTGCTCCCTCCCAATATCTTAATATGGATTAAGTTGGTATTGTCTATGTGACTTTTGGAAAGTGACATATACACATTAGACGGGTCAAAACGTGTCATATTATCTCACTTCCGATATGTTATTGAACGATGCATAAGGAAGATGATAAGAAATCTAACATTGTTAGCTATTAAAACATTGCACTCAGAAATTTTATTGGTAACATGAATAAAAGAATAAATTCCTAGTTTTTTTTTGTTCTTAGAGGAATCGGTTGATGTAGCGGATGACCAAACAATAATATCAAAGAGCGATATGTATTATAATATCTTAAATTTTTAGATTGAATTACTATCCGGGATCTCATATGCCTTCTTTTTTTTTTATATTTAACTAAGACAAACAGATCAACTAAGATTTACAAGATAATAAATCCATACATGAATAAATAAAGATGAAAAGAATCGGAAGAAATTATTTTATATTAATAATTATTTTTAAAAAATAGGATTTTTAACTTAAATTCTTTTAAAAATTTGTGTTCGTGTGTATTATCTTAATCGATCTAACTCAAACTTATGGATTTTAAGGAATCATCTATTACCACTTAAATCCCTTTTGTCCAAAGATGTGGTATGGATCACTAATAATTATGCATGTGGAATGACAAATGATAGATTACCTAATTATTTAAATATCTGAATTCATTCCAAACACCTGCTTTTCTTATTGTACATATTTTAAATCTAATTAACTAATATTTATTACTTGCTACTATTTATATAATTTGTTACAAATACCTATCAAAAATAATATGACAATATTAAGATTGACTTATAAATATCTTTAAAATATATTACTATCAATTTAAACCTATATATTTTAAGCAAATGATTCACGCTTAACTTCAAAAAGTTAATAGCCCAATTATCCCATCATAAAACGTGATAATTGATATTAGAATCGAGTTACATACAATTATCATTCAACTATACTAAATCAATATATATAATTTAATTATTTTAATATTTTTATAAAATATAAAACTATTTTAATTTTATTGTTTATCTTTATCACATACATAAGAATCTCATAACATCTATCCTAAACACTTTCTTTGGATCAATTATTATTTTATTTAATTTTGACTCTAACATGTGTTAGAAACCACCGTTGACTCAGTCAAACCAATTAGAATTAATACACATCAAATTCAACACCAATTTAAACTCAAACCTAATATATATAATTTTTACATCAGACATTAATATTCTCCGAACAACGCGTGGGAAATAGATGAGATAGAGAGAGCGAGAGAGAGAGAGAGAGAGAGAGGGTGGCGTGTCAAACTGATGGCCAAAGACAGAACAAATTCCATGACCCATTCGGTGCAATGCCATCCCCTTTCCTGGCTATCTCTGCAAAGGACTCCGATTCGCCGGTCAACGGGTGCTTGGAGCTTTGTGAAAGGAACCACCCAAGCTTCGGAATCATGCGCGGTTCCCATCATAAATCTTCGAGGAACACACCGCCCTCGTCCCATTTCCGCAAAGCAGGCGTCGGCCATGCACTGTGGCATCTTCCGATGATAGCGATCTCCTCCCATTGGCTCGGAAGCAACGAGGTAGCTTCCCGTCTTCACGTATAAATTCCAACCTCATTTCGCAGTAACACAGCAAGCAACCACAACTCCTCCTTGTGTCTCGATCGAGAGGGAGAGAGAGAGAAGTAGGGTTTCGCATGGGAGGAGGAAGCAAATCCTTGATCACCTTCCTCGGCTTCAAGGGGACTGCAAGCCGTATCCGTAAGAGCCACGAGGCTGAGCCGAAACCGACGCAGTATTCCAGGAGGAGCTACGAGGCAGACGCAAAAGCAAGGCAGCCGCGGACGAAGATTCGCCGGAGCGACGACGACCTCAGTGGTTCTTGGGTTGCGGAGCCTGACATAGACAGGAAAGCCGAAGAGTTCATCGTCAAGGTTCACCGCCGGATGAACCCAGAGCTGCACCCGGTCGCGGTGTAACCCTCCATAACGTTGTCTCTTCTCCGAGATCTATTACGTACAAGAAACTGGTTTCATAGCAACAATGAAATCGACTAGCTCTCGGTTTGTAGAACATATGGGGATAATTAAACCCATATTTCTTCCAAAATAATGATAATAAAGAGAAATGTGTTCATATTTATTTGTCAATAGCCTAAGAGGAAGAAAGAAAGTAGTGTACCTTGAATGATTCCTCCTTGATAAGGTGAGGAGAAGCGTGAGTTCTTGTTGAGGAGATGAGACCTCCAAATCCTGCGCAAGAACAAAGATTTAACTGAGCCCAAATTTTGTGGAAGTTCCCAAAACCAGCTTATATATCAAAGTGCAGTAGTAGCATCCATGGCCTGGCATGATCACCGCCGATTCATGGAGAGGTGACGGCGTGCTGCTACGTAATGCTGCAGCCGGCGAGGACGAAGTAGGAAGTAGTTTGGGCTGACATGACATCTGACTTCCACGGGAAGTCCCACCGTCGGCCTCTTTCTCCCTCGACGAGCACTAATTACAGGAAAGAGCAATGCCTTCAGCTGCCTGTCGTCGCGTACCAGCGAGCTTACCTGCACCTGCATTGGAGGAGATGAGGGGAGCGCCGGGTTCATGTCGGGCTCCGTTACCACCCACGGGGCGTTCGACGGGGGAGGGCTTAACCCTCGTGCGGTCGCCATGGCTCGTGGGCGTGTCTGCGTTTGCCTTCGTTACCGGAAGCCTCCAAAAGCGTGAAGGACGAGCACGACGAGACCACGCACAGACACGTTCTCTCGTTCTGTCCCTTATGCTCTCGGTTTCGGTGGGGCATGAAGAGGAGGGTGCGCCGTTCATGGCAGCTAAGGGATTAAGGATTTCATGAATCCTCCTATTACCTATCGAGGGAGGAGGAAGCACCTAAATTGGTGAGAAATAAAGTAGGTTTTACTAATACGGTAAATATTGAGCTCACGTCATCCCGAGTTGCACGTGGGCGATTATCTCGATAACTCGAGGACTACATGGATGGTCATGTCGTCCAAACAGTTTACCTAGATGTGTCACCTGAGGATCACGTGAACGATCACCTCGGTAACCCGACAGCCCGGATACATCAAATCGAAGATCGCGTCGGTTATTCCGAGCGTTGTACCCGTAGTCGTCGGTCTCGTCGATCGAGACCCTAGGAACTGATGAAGGCACTACTCAAAGTAGTGTCGTACCTTTGGTTCGACCGAACATACTGTGCAATTAAACACCGTGGTATAATCCTCCTCTGCCAAACAGGTATAAATATCCCCCACTATAACTTTAGGGGGGGATCTTTTTTTAGACTCTCAACCCCTTCTCCTTGAAACCCTTGGCACATTCGTAGCCTCGATTGAAATCTCTATCTCAGAACACTAATTTAGCTATCGGAGAGATCTCGTCGGGCATACATACTCTCGATGAAGGTCTTCTTGTAGGACTCAAATACATCTCCAAATTGATCCGATCGGCCTCTTGACCCAAGGAAACAATATTGCACGAGGCTTAGTCATCCCACTGAGCTTCCTCGAGTATTCAAACCCTGCTAAACCGACCTTACACACGTGAGCTAAACCGTGTCATACTGGCTCCTCATCTATTACACTAAATCCAATAACATTAGTTATAATTTACTAAAAGGTGCGATCTTTCTCTACCTCCTACATTTGTTGTTCTCTGTTGATGGTTGCTAGAGAATGAGTTTTTTTATTTCTGCTCCCCTGCTTTGCTTTAGTGTTGAGCATCTGCATCTTCTCTGGACTCGAAATTTTCTTGGACCTCTGTGCTCCAGTCCGCCGCAGTTGTCTCTGCCGCGCACAAGACGACGGCGGGGAGGTCATTGTTTGGTTCGTTCCCTCTGCCCACGGGATAGTCTCTCGAGCTTCTAATCTTTGACTTCACTTTCTCCTGATAGATGACGCATAGCTTTGCATGTTTACTCATATGGGGAGTCGTTCTCGAGCTTTAAACTCTTCTTCTGTTCCTCTCGCTCTCAACGCACGAAGCATTCCTTTCGTTTAGTTCTATTGCCAACGCTGGGGCGCACCTATCTGTTGGGAGAAGGAGAAGCAATGCCATAATAAAAACATAATAGTACCATGCAATTAATAAAATTTACTTTCAATCAAATAAAAAAATATAGTATTAAATATGAGTTAACATAACACTTATAATATTATCTTAAAATGTACATATTGTCTGCACACTTGCTTAATGAATTAAAATCTTATTTATATAAACAAAATAATAACTATCTCACACCACTTTCTTATCCTACTATCTCACTATCTCACTCATGATTATCAACTGCCCAATAAATCCTTAATCATCAGCCACTAACTCCACAACTCCTATATATATATTAACTATCTATGTAACTACCATAAATCAATTCTCAACACTCGCCCTTGATTTATAGTTGCATACATCGATTTGAGACATAAAATAGTTATTTCTAAACTGAAATTGACTTAGTAATAATATTTGTAACTTATTCATCTGTGCCATGTGAGTTAGATATATTAAACCTCCAATCAAATTTTTGTAGTATCTTTCATTTGTTAAACCTGTATAACATTCATGTTTTAATTTCTCATTTATATTCATAGGTGTAGCTGCAGATTTACAGTTAATCATGTTAGATTTTTTAAGCAGATCCATTGTATACTTTCTTTGTGAAATAAAAATTTCATATGATCCTTGTTTCACCTCCAACCCAAGAAAATATTACAGTAGATTATTTATCATGTATTTTTTAAATTATGTCATAATAGAGTTAGATAAACTCATATATATAATATCATCAATATAAAATCATATTGCTAGAAAAAAGAAAAGCAAGCAGAAGAAAATAAAGATAATAGTATGTTGTTTATGACTCATTCATAAGTTAGAAATATCTCAAATGTTATTTCATTCTTGAATAGTGGATGTTTTAATCATATGTCAAACATAAGATCAATATTTAAAGATATTGATAAAACTCATAAGTTGAAAGTTAGACTTGAAGATAGTAAACAAATCCAAGTGAAAGAAAAAAAACAATTGAGGTGAAGAAAAATCAAGAGAACGTAAAACAACTTGATAACCTTTTCTTTGTTCCTAGTTTATCATTAAGTATTGAATAATTAATAGATAATAAATAGTTACATTTGATGATAGTTTATGCACTACTAAAGATAAAAAAAAAAATCTAGTTTGATTATAGTAAATATTTGTATGATATAAAATGATATATTTTCAATTGATGTTTAAAATATTGAAAAACATGCTCTTATTGTAAATCAAAATAATAAGTCAAATTTATAGCATTTGAGATATGAGTATCTTAATATTAAGGATCGTATTTATGACAAACAAAGTAAGAAACTATTTCATATTGAAAAAAATATGAAAAATATCTAATTATCTTGAATTAATTCATGCTGAGTTATGTGGATCTATAAATATAAAATATAAATAAGAGAACCACATAGAACAACTAATGCATTAGACGATTGAAATTTACATAGACTCTCGAACTTACACTCTTAGGTTCTTATATAATATGCACATTCCTTCTCATTCTGTCATAATGGGTAGCCTAAAATATTTAATTGAACACTATCCAGCAATTCCAGCCTTCTCTTTGGGGTGGTGGAACTTGCATATAGCTCCAAATTTGTATGTTCCTGAATGAGTTGTCCAACCTCCATATCAGTACTATTTGAAGACATGAACATGCAATTTTGGAGTTATATGCAAGTTCCACCACCCCAAAGAGAAGGCTGGAATTGCTCGATAGTGTTTAATTAAATATTTTGGGCATTTTAGGCTACCCATTGCGACCGAATGAGAAGGAATGTGCATATTATATAAGAACCGAAGAGTGTAAGTTCGGTAGTACATGTAAATTTCACCATCCACAGCCGTGTAATGCAGTAGTTGCTACAAAAATTAGGAAAGAATAAACAATAAAATGATAAAAAATAGAATACTATGATGCAATTAAAGAAAAATAATTTCAATCAACAAAATGACATAGTATTAGACATGAGATAACATAATACTTATAATATTATCTCCAAATGCACAGAATCTATACACACTTGCTTCATTAACTAAGGTCTTAATCATAGAACATAATAGTAACTACCTCATACTACTTTCTTACCCTACTATCTTATTATCTCATCCATGATTAGCGACTATCCACTAAATCATTAATCATGAGTCACTACCTCCATAACTTCTACATATATTAATTACATATGTAACTACCATGAATCAATTCTCAATACCTTGTGTCCTATGTTGAATGACATGACTAAGGACTTGCAAGCTTCGAAAAAGATGTCATCGTCCAGGCCTGGCCAATCTAGCTACAGCTCCGACAGAAGTAAGCACAGCATTAGGATAAGGACTTAGAACGCCGTGGACATGAAGCTTGTAGTGGACTTCAAAAAGCTGGGTGAATCCTTAGATAAACCACAATTAGTTTATGTGCTCAGAGTCGTCGACCGCGAATCGGGGGATGCCCTTTTATGCGATTATCTATTGAGTGGGGGATGCCCTTTTATGCGATTATGCATTGAGTGATTGGTCGTTTGACCATAGACTTCGAACCCTTTAAGACAAGAGAGGTACCTATGATTGCCACCGGTGCTCTGTAATCTTACAAGCTCACCGCCAAGGCTATAGCCAAGCTTAAATCTCTGCACTATGGGAGCATGCAGTGGTTGTGCAATTCGGTGGTGTAAGAGGTGTTTGAGCTCACAAGGTGCGACAGAGTCATGGTTTACTGGTTCCATGACAATGACCATGGCGAGGTCCTTGCTGAAATCACAAAGCAAGGCTTGGATCCTTATCTCAGGCTATGTTATCCAGTGATGGACATTCCCCAGGCTACTAGGTTTCTTTTCATGGAAACTAAAGTGCGAATAATCTATGATGCCAGTCCGAACCGATCAAGATTTACCAAGACGAGAAGCTCTCATTCTACATTACCTTCTATGGTTATGTTAAAACAGAAAGTAATAATTAGAAGCTAAATTAAAGTTCATTGATTCATCATTTATTTATACATATGAAGATGAGAATTTTTCTCAATTGATCTACGAGATTTTCTTATTAGTTAGGGAAATCATATCTATATCATATCTACTATTATACCCTTATAAAATTGAGAGTCAAGCATGTCGATCTTGGACCAATGTAATGAAAAAAGTTTGTGGGCAAAAGACTTCATGAATGAGTCCGCTAGTTGATCAGTCATAAGGTGCATAATATGTGAAGAAGAGATGCCTCTAGTATCACTATTGCTAAGATAGAAGATGCAAGCAGGAGATTGATGGTATCACTGAGAAGATTATAGAGGCTATGGGTACGAGATCGCAAGAGTGACTCACATGCTTGATCTATCCATACACCCCTCTGAGTTCTAGATTAGATCTGAGCAAAAGTAAGTCATGATAGAACTGACGTAGGATGTGCACGTATAATCTAATGGAAGGAGGTCGCAGTGTTGTCAACCATGGTAAAGATCTGACACGATTGACTTTGGCAGTGATGTCAACCTAGCTGAGAAGGAGTAGGCAATTCTAATGGAGCGACAAGTTCGGTAGAGTGGTAAGAGGAGATTAGAAGGGGAAGATCAACGACATGGATAGGGGCTGGCATAGGTGGACTAGGCAGTGGGAAGCAGCGGTGATGCTACTATGTGAGGGTAGAGAGAAAGGCAGATGAAGGCTTCACGACTACATGGGTTGCTGGCAACAAATACTCTATTTTGAGATAGGAAAAAGTGGCAGCGGCTAGGATCGACGAGGGAGTGGTCCGCTTGTTAGGAAAGAGCGATAACGATTGGGAGAAGGGCGATGCATCGTCCACCTCCGCCCACTCCTCATAGACCACCGCTTGGGTGCCTGGTCGCGAAGAGGAACCCCTTCCATTATTGGTGGGGTGAGTGAGTTCCACGACGGATGTCTGCTGTCAGGTGCCTGTCAAAGAAGGGGAGCTATAGCAGTCGCCAAAGGCATCGAGGGCGCAGACAAGGTGGAGACAGGAATGGTCAACCGGTTAGTGATGAGCATAACGATGGGGAGGTAGAGGAGGAAGGGGAGCTCTCAACAGAGGAGGTTGCAACGACGGCACAAAGGGTGCAACAGCTTCCCGATCGAAGCAGGAAGCAAAGAGTGGCTTCGTAGGCAAGAGAAGCGGTAGTTGTGTCTTAGAATTCATAAGAGGTAGATGCTTCTTCTCTTACGAGCGAGAGGGAGAGGACGTCAGAGGGCATGTTAGTGAGAAGCTATCGTTGGACAGTGAAGAAAGAAAAAATAATCTCTCTTAGAGAGAGAGGAGTACTCTGATACCATATTAGAATAGGAATTGAAAATGAAAAATCCAATTGAAGTTTATTGATTCATCATTTATTTATACAGATAAAGAGGATGATTTTTTCAATTGATTTACTAAATTTTCATATCTAGATTATATATGCTATCAGGTTAGTCTCATCGAATGAAGGTGGAAAGGAGGATGATGATACTGATGCTGAGACAACAACCACATCAGAAAGGGCTCGTCGTATGCAACAACGAGAGCCCGAGGTTTGTTCATTTCCCCATGAGATATGAGTGCCAGTTTTCGAAGCAAGTGTTTGCCATCTGTGTCAGCAAGGAGTGTGAATTGGAGAAGCTTGTGGACGAAAAGAACACATATTGCGGACTCAGACACTCCTCTGCGATTTGCTGCTCAAGTGTCATGGATCTGAAGAAATGTGATGGTGCTGCACTTCTTTACCGGCACAAGGTTTGACGCCCACCGACACCCAGATACGTGACGTTGCAGCAACTATCTGAGAAGACGACGAAGAGATTGAAGGCTTTTGGCTTACATGAGAAGACGACGATGAAGAGATTAGGGACGCAGAGAGGACCCGTCCGAGGAGGGCCTTAGCCTTCTCGTTTGTAGGAAACTGCTGAGGCTCGTGAACGGAGACCTGCGATACATCAGGGAAGCCGGACAGTCAGCTTTCTTCGTCGCCGGCGACGAGCTTGCTTCTGCTCCGAAGCCCAGAGGCTTGAGGAGACCGAGCCCGAGGCATACGGCGGCGCCGGTGGAAGTCATGTTTGTGACTGCTGTCGCTCGATCGGCGGCGGTTATCCTTCGTACCGTAGTATTTGTCGTGTGGATAGAGCAGCCTATGGAGTTGTAAGGTGCAAAATATAGAATGTGTTAGAAGTCATAGTCTGATGCTTGTCCTTTGTTAATGATACTGAAGTATGAACGTCGATGAAACTGAAGATTATATAACGTCAATGATCTTAGTTTGCATTCATTCTCACCTAATTCCCATTCCATCGAGTTGCTCCTGTGATGTCTTCTTGTCATACATCATGATAGAAACAGCTTCAATGGTTGTCTTACCAGCGTTCAACTCGCCCAGATTTGTGGTACTGTTTCATGTTCCCACTTCATTTTCAGCAGACTGGTATTCAACATTTTGTAAAATATAGATCAGAAGGCATCAATTGTCCTTGAAAGTCCAACAAGTCTTAATGTGTGCATTTCCCAAAGTTTGTTGTTGGAGAGTTCACGTATTCAATTCACACATTATGTTTGCTAGCTCATGTAAAATGGATCAGACTCCATGCAAGAACACCGTCACCCACAGAACGAGCAGTGTGTTCGGTGGCTCAGAGTTTGGTCAACGGTGAAGCTAAAGGGAAGGAGGAGGAGGAGGAGGAGGAGGAGGAGGAGGAGCCAAAAACCTACATCGACGACCCACCCGGCGGCCAACGAGGGAGGAAGAGTGTAAGAATGACTTGGCTTCCTTTTTCTTGGATTCTGGAACACGTCACATCGATCGGTCTGAGATGAGAGCTTCGTCAAAGTGAGGTGCGTCAGAAATATCGTAATAATGAATCTGAATTAATATATATATGGATCAATTTTTATAATATAATAATAATAATAATAATAATAATATCGTAATTTTTAATTATCTAGGATCCATTAGGTGAATCTTTTATCATCGTTATGATCTATTTTAAAAATTATATATTTAATTACATTTAAAATAATTATCTAGGACCGATTAGGTGCATCAATAATAATGAATCCGAATTAATAATATATGAATACAAATTATAACATAATAATAATTATTATAATTATCTAGGATCGATTAGATGAATCTTTTATCATAATTAATATATATTAAAAAATTGTATATTTAATTAAATTTAAAATAATTAGATATTTATTTATAGTTTCTAGTAAGATTTTTATTTGCTCATATCATTTTAAATAATGTTTAATTTATTTTTATATATCTAATTATTTATGAATAGAAATATTTTTTTTATCTTTTCAAATAACTCTGCATATATCTCAATATTTTTATCTCGATAACATAAATTCTATAATAATGGGTCTGAATTAAATTAATCAATATTAATATATATAATATCATATACTGATTTAATTTAAAATTTTAAATTATAGACCAGCCCTAATATATACAATTTAACTCTTTCACCAATCGATGATATAAAATTATCCTCCCATAACATCTCACTTAAATATTTCCAATTAAGCGTCCATAGTTGCACTAGACTAACTCCAATAATGGCCACCACCCAACTGCTGCATGCGTGCATTGATCGTTTCATGCGTAAGGTAATGAGTGCTGCCATTCTCTCCGTTCTTTCCACAGTTTGACTTCTTTTATTTGTTTTGACAAGTGGGCAGTCTCAGGTCTTTTACTTCTATTTTAATCTGTCATCACCACAGTGGACTTCTCTTTTGATAAGAACAATAAGAAATTGGTGATTGATTAATGAGCTTTGGCACTTGCATCAAAGTCTAGCTTTAGAAGGATTATTATTATTCCTGCAGCTAGCTCTTGGGGGAACAAAGTCCACTAAGAGTCTCAGATCATATATTTGGTCTAATCCCCAACATTGCAAATCCAATAAACTAAGGAATTAAACATAATCTTTTTTTAGTTTTTATAGGTGTTAATACATGAGTCTCAGATCATATATTTGGTCTAATCCCCAACATTGCAAATCCAATAAACTAAGGAATTAAACATAATCTTTTTTTAGTTTTTATAGGTGTTAATACATATTATAATTCTTTGATAGAAGGGTGAGGTGATTCAACATCATTTTTCTTAGTACTATGTGAATAACATACCGGATAAGATCTTCTTGGATACTTAGATTAATAAAAAAATAATAAAATTAAAAAATATTATGTACTCTACAATTGTATTTTTTTTAATAATGAGTTACGATAACTATTAATTCGGTCATAGAGGTGCTATGGATGTCCAAGTGAGACTATATTTGGTCCAAATTTTGATTAATTAACAAGGTAACAAATTGTCTAGATGTTGGTGTAAGATTCTTATGCCTGCCCAGTAGGCGTGGTCTGCCTCCGTGTCTGCTGAGTGGGCACGACTGGTTCAAGTCCATGTGCGTTAGTTCGTTTGTCGTCGCCACGGCGGAGAGGAGGTGGAGCACAGTTGAAGGGTGGAAACTCTCGGGTCTAGCTCGGCAGAGAGGAAGTTGGGTTGTCGGAGCTCGAGTCGGGAAGAAGTATCTCATCTCGGGTCGACAGCTAATTCCTGCAAGAAGGTCAGGTCGGGTGAGGTTCCCGACATGACCCCTCCGACGATCAAATTAGTTTGGTTGTTGATTTTGCGATCCCCTTGCTCTATGGAAGCGCATGGGCTTTTATAGTAAAGGTTGCAAGGCGCTCGTACCTGAGGTCCTTATTGTCCCTATCACTTACCATGCCATTGTATTTCATCACGTCCTCCGTGGTCCTTGCGGCGAGGCATGCATCATGCTTCCTACCGCTGGAGCGTGTTGACCTTGCCCACCTTATCCGTGTTAGGTCGGTCGTACGATTGTTGACTCCTCCATACCTATGTCTGGTCGACCACGCTGGCGGGCTAGTTGTCCGACAGTGTGAGGACGTGACAACCAAATCAATATTTATCATATCACTACATATAATTTTGATTTATATAGTCGAATTCATTCATTAAAAAAACACATATATAGGTAGAGTCAAATGCAAAGAAAAAGAACTAGCTTGTCAATGCTTAGCTTTGGATCATATTATCACTAAACGTGTGCGTACAACAACTCATCACATATAATCTAAATAAAATAAAGCCAATAGCTAGTATTATATATATATATATAATTAGTTTTGTTTCTTTTTTATTATTCTCTTTAATTCACAAAATAGAAGATAAATGGATATATAAAATGTTACGCTTAAAATCGTAATGGTTATTACTAAGTAATCTTATTATTATGTAACATTGGAACGGCGAGCGGACTAAAGGTGGACAAGGCGAGCCGCGAGCGCTATAAAGGGCGAAGTGGAGGAAGCGTAGGCGGGCAAGTTTTGGTTACCGCTTACCGGTTTTTGTTGCGGCGCTAGTTCGGTCGCTGTGGGAAGACGACAAGAGCAGAGCTTTTCAGGAACGTAAGATCGCCATGGCGACATCTAACGTGTGCCCGGCGCCGATGACGGCGACGTCGAACGGGTCGTGGGACGGGGATAACCCGCTGAACCACTCGCTGCCGCTCATCATCCTCCAGATCTGCCTCGTCCTCGTCGTCACCCGCTCCCTCGCCTTCCTCCTCCGGCCGCTTCGCCAGCCGCGCGTCATCGCCGAGATCATCGTAAGCCCTGTCGATCCCCCACTCCTCCTCCTGCTGTCTCTCGCTTAACATGTAGATCCGATTTGTCTTTGCTTGTTCCGCTCCTCCCGCTTGACTGAGCAAACTTCTCCCCCAATTGCGGTGCCGGGTTTCCTGATTCAAAACCCTAATCCTTCCAGTAACGGAGTCGATTCCTTGGGAAACGAACCTCCAGTCCATGGGCATGTGGTGTTCGGAGTGGGATTTGGGACTGGAAACAGGGCGGGGCATTTCGTAGGAAGCTTCGTATCGAATTCCATCGATTTGACATAGAAACAAAGAATTGCAACCAATACATTCGCACTCCATACAAGTTCGTTTCTTAGATCGAAGAGATAATGTTGGTGCTCTTGATCTGTTCCCATTCGCCTTGCCATTGACTTCGACTTTATGGTTGCCGCATTCGTTGAATTTGACTTGCGAGGACACGATTTCGATTGGAATGGTAGGAGAACACGTCTTTTATATCTGTCCAAATTTTCCTGTTCTATATGCCTAGTAGTGACGGCAGAACTACGGATGCAAGGTGGTCATGGCGGCCGCCGCTTGGGAATGTGGTTGATTTCCATCACGGCATTAGCGCTCTTTTCGTGTGATGGTACTAACACTTGAATCGTGTTGCAGGGGGGTATACTTCTGGGGCCATCGGCGCTCGGCCGCAGCAAGAGGTTCATGGACAATGTGTTCCCCAAGCGGAGCATGACGGTGCTCGACACTCTGGCCAACATCGGCCTCCTTTTCTTCCTCTTCCTGGTCGGCCTCGAGCTCGACCTTCGATCCATCCGCCGCACCGGCAAGGGGGCCCTGGCTATCGCCATCGCTGGCATCACCCTCCCCTTCGGCCTCGGCATCGGCACCTCCGTCGTCCTCCGGCACACCATCGTCGAGGGTGCCCGCCAGGGCCCCTTCCTCGTCTTCATGGGCGTCGCTCTCTCCATCACTGCCTTCCCCGTCCTCGCCCGCATCCTCGCCGAGCTTAAGCTCCTCACCACCGACCTCGGCCGCATGGCCATGTCCGCCGCTGCCGTCAACGACGTGGCCGCCTGGATCCTCCTTGCCCTCGCCATCGCCCTCTCTGGTTCCGGCTCGCCGATCATATCCCTCTGGGTCCTTCTCACCGGCATCGGCTTCGTCGCCTGCGTCGCCATCTTCCTTCGCCCCGTACTCGCCTGGATGGCCCGGCGCTCCCTGGAGGGCGAGCCCGTCAAGGAGTCCTACGTTTGCGCTACACTCGCCATTGTGCTCGCTGCTGGCTTCGTCACGGACGCCATCGGCATCCACGCACTATTCGGCGCCTTCATGGTGGGTGTCGTCGTGCCGAAGGACGGGTCCTTCGCCGGGGCGCTCATCGAGAAAGTGGAGGACCTCGTTTCCGGCCTCTTTCTCCCGCTCTACTTCGTCTCCAGCGGTCTCAAGACCAACGTCGCCACGATCCGCGGCTCCCGATCCTGGGGCCTCCTCGTCCTCGTCATCACCAACGCCTGCATCGGAAAGATTGCCGGCACAGTCATCGCGTCCCTCATCGCCAAGATTCCCGTTCGCGAGGCCTTCACCCTCGGCTTCCTCATGAACACCAAGGGACTCGTCGAGCTCATCGTCCTCAACATCGGGAAGGACCGCAAGGTTTGGTTCACAGCATACCGCGTCTATTCGCTCCTTCGTCCCTCGCTTTGCATCTTAGCCACCTCATCTTTGACGCATATCATACCCACAGGTACTCAACGACGAGACGTTCGCCATCATGGTGCTGATGGCACTGTTCACCACCTTCATCACCACCCCCATCGTCGTGGGAATCTACAAACCGGCCCGGAGGGTGGCTCCCTACAAGCACCGAACGGTCGATAGGTCCGGCACGGCCAGCGAGCTCCGCGTCCTGGCCTGCTTCCACAGCCTCCGCAACATCCCCACCATGATCAACTTGGTGGAGATCTCCCGCGGCATCCGCCATCGATGCCTCACCCTGTACGCCTTGCACCTCATGGAGTTCTCGGAGCGCTCATCCGCCATCTTGATGGTGCATAGGGCCCGCCGCAACGGTTTACCCTTCTGGAACAGGCGGGACAATACCAACCAGATGGTGGTGGCTTTCGAGGCTTACCGGCAGCTCAGTGAGGTCGCTGTCCGACCCATGACGGCCATCTCGGACCTCGACACCATCCACGAGGATATCGTCGCCAGCGCCTTGCAGAAGCGCGCCGCCCTCATTCTTCTCCCATTCCATAAGATGCAGCAGCTGGACGGCACCCTCGACTCCGTCGGCCACGCCTACCGTCTCATCAACCAGCGCGTGCTCCGCCACGCCCCTTGCTCAGTAGCCATCCTCGTCGACCGCGGTCTCGGTGGCGCCGCTCAGGTCTCCTCCAGTGAGGTCTCCTACACCGTCGTGGTCCTCTTCTTCGGTGGCCCGGACGACCGCGAGGCCCTCTCTTATGCTGCCCTCATGGCGGAGCATCCGGGCATCGCCCTCACCGTCCTCCGCTTCCTCCCGGCCCCTGCTGAGAACCTGGACCAAAGTGCTGAAGACGAGGCGTGCATTTCCAAATTCAGGTCTAACTCACAGCCGTCGGATGGCTCCCTCACGTACGAAGAGTCGGCTGCCGCGGATATGGCTGGGATCATAGCAGCCATCAAGAATCTGGGACGGCGCAATCTCTTCCTAGTGGGTCGGTCCCCGCCGGCGATTGCCCTGGTCGAGAGGAGCGACTGCCCGGAGCTGGGCCCGGTGGGAAGCTACCTGGCGTCCTCGGAGTTCTCGACCACAGCGTCGGTGTTAATAATACAGCGTTACGATCCTAGCGGGGAAACGTGCAGGCTAGTGGAGGAGGTGGAGGTGGCGGAGGTGGCCGACATGCCTGACACACCGCTGGCTCCCGTGACGCCCGAGCCTTCTCTGCGCGCCAAAGGAGAGCCGAGGTAGAAGAAGGCGATCACTTCGGTCTTTCCTTTGTGTTCCTTTCCACAAGAATCGTGACTATCGAGAAGAAAATGATAATAATTTGATGTCGTAGTCACCTAGATTCGTGAATCAAATATTGATCTTTATTAACTTTACCGTTTAACATTTTTAAATCTTCGCATGATGTAATTATATATCTTTTTAAATTAATTATTTAAGTATATTTTTTATTTTCAAAAATTATATTTTGTTTTTTATATTTAAAATACATTATCAACACTGAGTGGTTTATCAATAGTAAAAAAGGGATATGAAATAACCGGTTTCTTGATAAATCATCAAGGGTGAATTTTTTTAATGAATGGGAAAAATTAAAAATGGCTTGGCACAATATTATAAATCATATATCAACTAAAATTCCAATTTTCGTTATTATTTTAAAACTACCATAATATTAAAATCAAGGATATCAGATATTTTCCATTTGTATATACTTCAGAAACGTAAATAAATTAATACAATAATAACGATTAATCAAAGTTTCCTATATCAAATGTAGTACTTAAGAATATCAATATTTGAAGGACTGTATATGCTTACATTAAAATTTATAATAATAAATATATTACGTTAAAACTTGGGTGACTTACCAACAAAAATTCTCTCTTTGAGTTATTATGATAAGTGCCCCTTTCTGGAATTCATAACAGCGTTTTTTACTTCTAATATTTTGAGTACTTATGATTCGAGAGCCAGTTACTTTTTTTTTTCTTTTCTTATATATTGATTCATAGGATAGGATGAATCCATCAAGTTATTATATTTATATATCATTTTTTTTTATACTACGGTATAATATTTTTTAATACTATAAAGCTACAAAAGTATTGTAACACATTATTTTTTTAAAAGGTTAGAATTTCTTAATATAATTAAAAAATAATATAATGCAGTATAAAATTATTATAATTAAATTAATTTACCATATGAATTGGAAAAAGAAAAAAAAGACAATTAGAGATATTTCATATATCTGAAAAAAAAATATTGTTAAAAATTCTAAAAATGAGAGTCAAGAATAAAAAGACTTTCTCGAGGATCGATAGTTTAAGCAAAAATATATAATTATTTCTTCAGAGCCTTAGGCCTCCGATCATCATCCATCCATATGGCATCCAGCTTTGAGATTCGATGCGGAGGTGTGAGCAAGGGCTGATGGACGATGCTGATACACGCACGTTATCAATGCCTAGCTTTGAATTATATTATGTGCTTACGATAACTCATAAGGTATATATATCTTTACTATATAAAAGAATATTTTATTGACATTAGTTTAATCTAAATAAATAAAGCCAAAATCCTAAATTATATATGTACATAGAAAAAAATTAAGATTTTTTATTTTTTAAAGATAAATGATGATTACAAGATTCAAGTGAAAACTTTATATCGATTATTTTTCAAGAGAAATTTGGATATCTTCAAAGTCTAAATACATTATTCAAGAAATATATGGATGCGTGGTTAAAAAATAATTTATATTTTTTATAAAATATTCTATAAATATGTATCTTCTAAAATAACTTATTCTATAAAACATTCTAAAAAATAAATATCTTGTAATCATTTTCTGTTATATTTTATTATACTGGCGGACGAGGGGAAGAACCTGTAACCGCTTAACCGATGATGTGCCACGTAATCTTATTATCATGTAATAGCCGTGAGAATTATAAACGGCGGGGTGAAGACTAGAAGGCGGGCAAGATTTTGGTTACCGCTTACCGCGTTTTCCGTTTCGCTCTTCTAGCACTAAGTAATGTGCTTGGGGAGACGACGCGAACAGGACTTCTCGGGAACGTAAGATCGCCATGGCGACGACGACAGTGTGCCTGACGCCGATGACGGCGACGTCGAACGGGTCGTGGGACGGGGATAACCCGCTGCACCACTCGCTGCCGCTCATCATCCTCCAGATCTGCCTCGTCCTCGTCGTCACGCGCTCCCTCGCCTTCCTCCTCCGGCCGCTTCGCCAGCCCCGCGTCATCGCCGAAATCATCGTAACCCCGTCGATCCCCCGCTCCTCCTACTCCTCCTCTCTTTATTGCTGCTTTGATTTGTCTTTACTAGTTCTACTCCTCCCGCTCTCGGCTGAGGAAGATTCTCCTCCCCTTCTCCTCCGATGTCGGTGCTGGGTTTCCTGATTCCAAACCCTAAATCCAGTATAGGAGTCGATTTCGTGGGAAACGAAACTCCAGTCAAGAGCATGTAGGGTTGGGAATGAGATTTGGAACTGGAAGCTTCATGTCGAATTCCACCGATTTGAGATGATAGAAAGAAATAATTGCAACCAATACATTCGCACTCCTTAAGAGTTCATCTATAGGAGAAGAGTGAAGGTTGGTGCTGTTGATCGTCTTCCAGATCCGGGAACCGGAGTTTAGTCTTACCGGTGACTTGAGACTTCTAATTTGGTTGACCCATTCGCGCTCTTTTCGTGTTACAATTATATATGGAGTTTAGTCTTTAACAGCATTAGCGCTCTTTTCGTGTGACGGTACTAACACTTGAATCGTGTTGCAGGGGGGTATACTTCTGGGGCCATCGGCGCTCGGCCGCAGCAAGAGGTTCATGGATAATGTGTTCCCCAAGCAGGGCATGGCGGTGCTCGACACTCTGGCCAACATCGGCCTCCTTTTCTTCCTCTTCCTGGTCGGCCTCGAGCTCGACCTTCGATCCATCCGTCGCACCGGCAAGGGGGCCCTGGCTATCGCCATCGCTGGCATCACCCTCCCCTTCGTCCTCGGCATCGGCACCTCCGTCGTCCTCCGACACACCATCGTCGAGGACGCCTGCCAGGGCCCTTTCCTCGTCTTCATGGGCGTCGCTCTTTCCATCACTGCCTTCCCCGTCCTCGCCCGCATCCTCGCTGAGCTTAAGCTCCTCACCACCGACGTCGGCCGCATGGCCATGTCCGCCGCTGCCGTCAATGACGTGGCCGCCTGGATCCTCCTTGCCCTCGCCATCGCTCTCTCTGGTTCCGGATCGCTGCTCATATCCCTCTGGGTCCTTCTCACCGGCGTCGGCTTCGTCGCCTGCGTCGCCATCTTCCTTCGCCCAGTACTCGCCTGGATGGCCCGGCGCTCGCTGGAGGGTGAGCCCGTCAAGGAGTCTTACGTTTGCGCTACGCTCGCCATTGTGCTCGCTGCGGGCTTCGCCACCGATGCCATCGGCATCCACGCCCTATTCGGCGCCTTCATGGTGGGTGTCGTCGTGCCGAAGGACGGGCCCTTCCCAGGGGTGCTCATCGAGAAAGTGGAGGACCTTGTTTCCGGCCTCTTTCTTCCGCTCTACTTCGTCTCCAGCGGTCTCAAGACCAACGTCGCCACGATCCGCGGCTCCCGCTCCTGGGGCCTCCTCGTCCTCGTCCTCATCAACGCCTGCCTCGGAAAGATTGCCGGCACAGTCATCGCGTCCCTCATCGCCAAGATTCCCGTTCGCGAGGCCTTCACCCTTGGCTTCCTCATGAACACCAAGGGACTTGTCGAGCTCATCGTCCTCAACATCGGGAAGGACCGCAAGGTTTGCTTAACAGAACACCGTCTCTTTTCGCTGCCTTCGTCCCTCGCTATGCATCTTAGCTACCTCATGTTCGACACATATCATACCCACAGGTACTCAACGACGAGACCTTCGCCATCATGGTGCTGATGGCACTGTTCACTACCTTCATCACCACCCCCATCGTCACGGGAATCTACAGACCGGCCCGAAGTGCGGCACCCTACAAGCACCGGACGGTCGAGAGTTCCGACAAGGACAGCGAGCTCCGCGTCCTGGCCTGCTTCCACGGCCTCCCCAACATCCCCGCCATGATCAACTTGGTGGAGATCTCCCGCGGCATCCGGCATCGACGCCTCACCATGTACGCCATGCACCTCATGGAGCTCTCGGAGCGCTCATCCGCCATCTCGATGGTACACAAGGCCCGCCGCAACGGCCTCCCCTTCTGGAACTGGCGAGACAACACGGACCACATGGTGGTGGCTTTCGAGGCGTACCGGCATCTCAGTGACGTCGCTATCCGCCCCATGACGGCGATCTCCGACCTCGACACCGTCCACGAGGATATCGTTGCCAGCGCCTTGCAGAAGCGCGCCGCCCTCATTCTTCTCCCCTTCCATAAGATGCAGCAGCTGGACGGCACCCTCGAGTCCATCGGCCACGCCTATCATCTCATCAACCAGCGCGTGCTCCGCCACGCCCTTTGCTCCGTAGCCATCCTCGTCGACCGCGGTCTCGGCGGCGCCGCTCAGGTATCCTCCAGCGAGGTCTCCTACACCGTCGTGGTCCTCTTCTTCGGCGGCCCCGACGACCGCGAGGCCCTCTCTTATGGTGCGCTCATAGCGGAGCATCCGGGCATCGCACTCACCGTCCTCCGCTTCCTCCCGACCCCTGCTGAGAACCTGGACCAAAGTGCTGAAGACGAGGCGTGCATTTCCAAATTCAGGTCTAACTCACAGCCGTCGGATGGCTCCCTCACGTACGAGGAGTCGGCGGCCGCGGATATGGCTGGCATCATAGCAGCCATCAAGAATCTGGGACGGCGCAATCTCTTCCTAGTGGGTCGGTCCCCGCCGGCGGTTGCCCTGGTCGAGAGGAGCGACTGCCCGGAGCTGGGCCCGGTGGGAAGCTACCTGGCGTCCTCGGAGTTCTCGACCACAGCGTCGGTGTTAATAATACAGCGTTATGATCCTAGCGGGGAAACGTGCAGGCTAGTGGGGGAGGTGGAGGTGGCGGAGGTGGCCGACAGGCCTGACATACCGCTGGCTATCGTGACGCCCGAGCCTTCTCTGCGCACCAAAGGACAGCCGAGGTAGAAGAAGGCGATCACCTCGGTCTTTCCTTATGTTCCTTTCCTCAAGAATCGTGACGATCGAACACAAAATGATAATAATTTGATGTCGTCGTTACCGAGATTCGTGAATCAAATTTCATCTTTCTTAATTTTTCTGTTTAACATTTTTAAATCTTCGCGTGATGTAATTATAGATCAAAAGATAGCTTGTTGTACTCCTTTTCTGTTGCCTTGACACCTATTTATATGTCCCATTCTGCTCCTTAGTGATGCTGTTGTTGGTTTTTTTTTCCAGAAGAGTCTCAAAAAGTTTCACATCTTTTTCTTCTTGATATGGTAGAATTCACATAAGAGGATCGACAACAAGGATATGAGCAAGCGTTTACAATGTTAGCACCAACTAGAGTGGTATCAGATGGGGCATGGCAACGAGTGATGTCGCGACGAGCAACATTGATATCTAGTTATGTATTTTTTTTATAATAATAGGATTATAAATAATTATTATTATTTTTAATTTTTTAAAAGACATTATCAATACTAAGTGGTTTACCAATAGTAAAAAGGGATATGAAATAACAAATTTGTTGATAAATTATCAAGGGTGATTTTTTTTGCATGAATGGGAAAAATTAAAAATGGCTTGACGCAGTATTATAAATCATATATTAGCTAAAAGTCCAATTTATGTTATTATTTTAAAACTACCATACTACTAAAATCAAGGTTATTAAATATTTTGCGTTTTTTATATACTTCAGAAACATAAATAAATTAATACAATCATAACGATTAATCAAAGTTTCCTATATCAAATGTAGTACTTGAGAATATCAATATTTGAACGACTGTATAAACTTACATTAAAATTTATAATAATAATATATATTTTGTTAAAACTTGGGTGACTTACCAACAAAAATTCTCTCTTTGAGTTATTATGAGAAGTGCCCCTTTCTAGAATTCATAACAGCTTTTTTTACTTCTAATATTTAGAATACTTATAATTCAAGAGTCAATTATTTTTTCTCTCTTCTTATATCTTGATTCATATGATAGGATGAATCGGTCAAGCTATTATATTTATATATTATTTATTTTTATACTATGTAATAATATTATGAGCAAGGATCGATGAACGGTGTTGATGCGTGTGCGTTATCAATGCCTATATTTCGATTATGTTATGTTCTCACGATAACTCATAACATATATATATGTATATATAGACTATATTAAAGAATATTTTATTAACATTAGTTTAATCTAAATAAATAATGTCAAAATCCTAAATTATATATGTATAAAGAAAAAATAAATGATGATTACAAGATTCAATTAAAAACTTTATAAGAGTATTAGAAGAAATAATCATTATCAAACGAATGTCAAAAGAAATTTCGATACATTCAAAGTTTAAATAAATTATTCGAGAAATATACGGATGTGAGGACAGAAATAATTTATAAATATTTTATTCTATAAAATATTCCATAAATATGTATCTTCTAAAATGATTTATTCTATAAAACATTCTAAAAAATAAATATCTTCTAACTATTTTCTCTCATCTTTATCATGCAGGCGACGAGGGGAAGAACCTGTGCTTCGGGAGAACTTTGAACAGGACTTCTCGGGAACGTAAGATCGGCAGGGCGACGACGACCGTGTGCCTGGCGCCGATGGCGGCGACGTCGAAGACGGGGATAACCTGCTGAACCACTCGCTGCCGCTCATCATCCTTCAGATCTGTCTCGTCTTCGTCGTCACCCGCTCCCTCACCTTCCTCGCCCGGCCGAACATCTTGCTTGCTGCGACTGAGCACCGATAGCCCCAGAAGCAGATCTGCTTACCCGCTCCCTCGCCTTCCTCGTCCGACCGAGCATCTTGCTGCAGCTGAGCGCCGACAGCCCCAGAAGTAGATCTTGCTTCTGCTGAGCGCCGATGGCCTCAGAAGTATACCCCCGAAATCTGTAGATTTCGAGATGAAGCTTCCCACGAAATGCCCCACGCCTGTTTCCAGTTTCAAATCTCATTCCCAACCCTACATGCTTTTGGACTGGAGTTTAGTTTCCCACGGAATCGACCGATTTAGGGTTTGGAATCAGGAAACTCAGCACCGAAATCGGAGGAGAAGGCGGGGGATCGACGGGGCTTACTATGATCTCGGCGATAACGCGGCCGGAGGAGGAAGGCGAGGGAGCGGGTGACGAAGTGGACGAGGCAGATCTGGAGGATGATGAGCGGCAGCGAGTGGTGCAGTGGGTTATCCCCATCTTCGACGTCGCCGTCATCGGCGCCGGGCATGTCGCCATGGCCTGTCTTCACTTCTTCACCCGGCCTTTTATAATTCCCACATGATAAAAGATAAGAGAAAATGGTTAGAAGATATTTATTTTTTAAAATATTGTATAGAATAAATTATTTTAGAAGATACATATTTATAGAATATTTTATAAAAAGTATAAATTAATATTTTTCGAAGATCATAAATTAATATTTTATTTTTTTAAATAAGATTAGATACAATTTTAAGCATACATATTTTAAAAGACTTTAAATTAATAGATATTAGAAATTTTTGTATTTTATATTTATAGATAGGTGGCATTTATATGTATAGATAAACGTAAGTCTCGAGTATTCAAGTCTAAGGTTGAAGAGTTAAGTGTCGTTCAAAATCTACCAGTTTTTTTTTAATTTAATAATTTTTTTTCATCTTAATGTTAGTGACAAAGATGTTTTTAAATTCTCAACATTTAACTATTACAAATAATATTTTTTTATTTGAAGTACTAATTTTTTTTGTTTATGTGGTGTGGCTAAGGAAATGATTAAAATTAAATTTATTAATTATGTTAAAATTTTAGAAAATTTATTTATTATTTAAATTTCTAATTAATTTGTTTTTAATGAGTGATGTGATTTTTAGGAAGTAAATAGTTTATAATTTTTTAATGCGTGAATCATAAAAAAATAAATATTATATTTTTATCTTTGTATGTTAAAAATAAAAATAAAAATAAAAATATTATTTACTTTTTAGAGATATATTACATTATTTTATTTAAAAGGGCTCCTCATCGTTAAAGATTGAGGAGATGATTTTTCTGAAATCTTTAGGATTATTATAATTTTACGATGAATAATAATTTTAAAATTTAAAATTTTATGATTAATAAATAATCATAATTGAAGTATCATATTAAAATCATTATTTGACATATAAGAGTCTCTAAATGTTAAATAAATTTTAAGGTTAATTTAATTATCAGTTTTTGGGTTAACCTAATAGTTTTAATTTATTTAATTAGACATATTTATGTTTCAATAATTATGTATAAATTTTTATGATTTAATTAGTTTTAAATTTAATACCATAAATTAAAATTTTTTAATTCATAGATTTGAGTTCTTTATTAATAATTTAAAATATTAAAATTTAATTTGATAAGAGGTGTGTCTAACTAGGGTATATCACTCAACCTAGATAAAGTATGGTCTCATCCCATGTAGTTAATACCCTGCCCATATGGCCAGTTACAACTCACCCTTATGGCCAAGTAGAAGTTAGCCCATGTGATAATCTAAGACCCAACCCATATGATTAGACATGGGCCAACTCATCTAAATAATTACGATCCAATCTATATAGTTAAGCATAAGTCCAACTCGTGTCGAGACATGACTTAACTTACAAGCCAAGCATAACCTAGTTCATTCATAATACTTAACTCAATTTTTGAGTGAAGTTTAACCCAACCTACAAAGTTAGGGTCGCTTAACTATGCGATTGGCACTAGACACATCATTGTTTCTCAATCCAACCTGTTGTACCTTAACTCAATTTATTACTTGGGATAAGCATGTGTGACGCCCACAACCTATCCAAGACTAAGGTGGGTTAGTTCAATTTAAGTTAGTGTTATATGATATGGTGTAATATTCTCTTCATTTATTGGTTTGAGCTTGTTAATTGACTAAATTAGATATGTTTGATTAGTTCACTCCAAACTAACTTGACTAGTTCAAACCTACTTGACATATCAAAATTAATTAAATATAAATTAATACAATATAAGGTGATTCCACATCGATTGTATAAGAATTTGAGGTCGATTATATCCTAAATGAATCGAACTTGGTTCAAGTTAATTTTGTTATTTCAATTTAGGTTCTGGTTGATTGAGGACTATTGAGAGACTGATGTCTCAAATTTTTATAATTTATGTTATCTGAATGTGTCATTTGGAAATGATTATTAATTTTTTACTTTCTTTAAGTCTATGATATTGATCTGATTATTGTCATGTAGTATAAATGGTTGCTAGTGGTTCATATTGAAAGTATAATTGAGGAGACATAGGTTTCAGAATTGTAATTGGGAGTGCCAGGCCGATATACAGTAAGGTAAGACTCTCAGGGTAGTCTCTCATTCAATTCAGATTAGCAGGTTCAATGCCTTATTAGTAGGTTCAATGCCTGGGCGGAATAATCTAAAGTGGTCAGGAAGGCCGGAAACTGACTTCTCCTACTTTGGCATGGGTTACTTTCATTCTCCAGCCACCTACATCGGATTCTTTCCACCATAGCTCCGAAATTGGCACTACCTAGAGGCTGCTTGTATGTGAAAGGACCTGTAGGATAATGGTGTATAGAGCCACCAACACACAGTTTAGCAAATCATACATCAAGCATAATCCCTTATAATATTTTATCATAGTTTTTTTTGGATGTATTCATGAGTGAATGAATGAATGAAATAAATAATCATAGTTATTTATGTAAACCTATCGAGGGCAAGTAAAATGATTTCTTTTGGGGATTAACGAGCCATCAAATTAGACGACGTTTTCATCCATTTTTAAGAGGAACGTATCTCTACTTGGGCAAATAACGGATATCACTTTATTCATTGTTATGAGTGCTATATTGATTCTCTTCATCCACTATTGAACGAAATCGATCATTTCAATTATATCACTTCATTCAATTTTTGAGAGAGTACCTTATCTAGTATAATATATAACTTTGTTGTCTCAATATTATATGTGTTATTTGTGATTGATACATAACTTTATTTATTACAAAAAATATTATTATTTTTTTTATGTATGAGTTTTATAATGAATCAATATATAATTATTTTATATTAAATTATTGATATATATATATAATTATTTTTATTATTTTTTAAAGATTCCTATCAGCATAGTTGCTGATATATTTTTATCTATATGTATTTTTAGAATAATCTACTATTTTATAATAGATATAAGGTATTAATAAAATATTTACTATTATAAAGATAGGATTTGATTCAAGGATAAAAAGTAAAGAGTGTCTAAATTATGAATGATAAAATAATAAATTATTTTTGTTCATAAATCTAAGATGTGACAATGTCGAGGAGAGTTGGTCGCTAATGAATCAAATATGGGATTGTGAAATAAAAAATTGATAATAAAAAGCTATAAATAATATTTGTTTTATTATTTTAAGATGTCATCAATAATAAGTGATTTATCAATGATAGAAAGGGGTTATGAATAATTGAACTTTTTAATGTATGGGCAAAATGATAAATGGCTTTGCGTAATATTATAAATCAATATTAGCTAGAAGTCCAATTTACGTTATTATTTTAAAATTACTATAATTTTAAAATTAAGGATATAATATATTTTGCATTTTTATATACTTCACAAACGTAAATAAATTAATTTAATAATAATGATTAATCAAAGTTTCCTTTGTCAAATGTAGTACTTGTGAATCTCGTATATGCTTACATTAATAATCGATCATTTATTTTTCTTTTTTAATATTTAGGAGACTTTTGATTTAATAATCGATCACTTTTTTTCTTTTCTTATATATTGGTTCATAAGATGAAGCGATTCAATTAAAATATTTTATATTTCATAGTATTTTTAATCAAGAAAAGCATTGTAACACAATACAAATGTATTATAACATATTAATTTTTATACAATATTGATAGGACGTATTTTGACTCATTAAATATGGATCTTCATGTCAGTTTCGATAAAAATCGAGTAGACATATTCGACTTGGCTCGGATCCATGTCTCGGGAAAGAGCGCTACTTTGGTTCACCATTCTGTCATGGGCTTAGCTAGTTTTGCCTAAGTCAGTGTGATACTCTTGCGAGTCCATATATAAAGGTCAACCTCCCTGAAACCTCATAGAGTTCATTAGGACATACAAAAGAGAAAACGTATTAGAAGAATCAATTCCCACGAGATCCACAAGCAACAGTTTTAACAAATACTTTATAAATTACAACTATAGAATTTACAAGTTCTAAATGGTTTCACACAAAGTATAATGGTCAATTATAGACCGAAGTCTCCATAAGTGTCTACATGACACGACTTTCATTATAAGCCGAAATCAGCTATAAAAGTTAATCAAATGAGAGTTGTCAAGCCTACTGCAAGCCTGCTAATTACTATACAAAGCATGTACAAATACTAAAGGATACGGACAATCATGAGCATTACGTCAAACACATTATTTATATTTTTGTCCGTGATAGCTCGAGGACCTCAAGTCAACATCAGCAGATAGATCGACGCCTCGATCCTTGCCCGAGGAACACGACAGCGTACGACTCTGAACTAGCGGCCTCACGCATTAAACAACTTCGTACAAACTTTTCTTCCCGTAGGTAGTATAAAAGGCACTCAGGTAAATAATAAAAGGGGGGTGGACATTCGAACCCGTGGAACCTACATTCTAATACTTTACTTCTCATTGCTAACTTAATCGTCGGAAGGGCTAAGTCGAGACACTACCATCACCTAATTGATGCCTTAGTACAAGCGTTGACAATTTAAGAGTCAGTTGAGAAGTGGAAGAATGCACTAATAAAGAGGGAAGCTTTGCTCACGGAGTCCAACCAAATAAGATCCTCCGATCGAGGATAAGTAACTCCCTTTGGAACATCGCAACAGACTCCGAACGGCGGTATAAGGTGACCGCCCGGTCGACGTCCCAATGAGCTAGCATATTCCTCAAATCGATGCGACACCTCAACCACAATACATAAAATATACAAAAGTGTTATAACACATTATTTTTATATAATATTATAGTATTTTTAATATTACTGAAAATAGTATAATATAGTATAAAATTATTATAATTAGATTAATTAATTGGTGTGTAGGAAAAATAAAAAAGATGAAAAAAAAAGCCTATCTCGAGGATCGATAGTTAAAACTGAAATATATAATTGTTTATGCGGAGCGGAGCTGTCACCAACAATTAGCGTTAGGCGTCCAATCATCGTCCATCCAGATGGCCGCCAGCTTTAAGATTCGCTGCGGGGGTGTGAGCGAGGTCAGATGGACGGTGCTGATGCGCGTCCGTCATCAAACTCGCCGATAGCGAGGAATTAATGCTGTTGTCATTTATGTGTTCCGTTTGACCACCAAACATCTTCTTCTCGGTTACATCGCAGTAGCGTAGTTGGACTCGAAAGCGAGATCACAATCTCACGACGCCGATACGATCCATCCATTCCTTTGCCTTGCCCTCTTTCTCCTCCTTCCGCTGCCACTCCACGCGTTAGATTTCGAGCGGCGAGGGAGGAGCCGCCTTCCGTCGCCCGTCCCATCCTCGATCGCCAGGAGGGCAGGAGACCGAGGCACCACCGACCGATCGCGAACCCTAGCCAGGTCCGGATCGAGAATCTACCCTCCATTTCCCCGATTCGCCGCTCCTCTCCCCTCTTGCCTCCTTCTCCCCTTGCCCCAAGCCCCGGTTCCTCGGCCGGGGCTGATCTCCCCGCAACCGAGATCGGGGACTGAAGGGCCCGGGGGACTGCGGACCACAATCCAGGGACAGCAAGATTTGCTTGAGAGGAAAGGGAGGAAGAGTGGGAGAGGGCTCAATTTGCCAATAATCGAGGTTCTTGACGCCGTCTTCCACTTCTTTTCGATTCTGGTCCTCCTATGTGCACGCGTCACTCGTATTGGTTTCTGTTTTCAGTGGTGACGCAGAGACTGCTTGTTCTTAGTCTCCTCAATGGCGCCGATTCTTTTCGTCGTCGTTGCATTTCCATGTACGGTTGGAGCCATGGCGCTGGCGGTGCTTCATATATACAGACACCTCTTGAATTACACCGAGCCTACTTATCAGCGCTACATTGTCCGCATCATCTTCATGGTTCCGGTATGCTGTTTGTTCTATTGGTTCCCATTATCATTGCAGTTGTATTTGCTGATACTTGGTGGCTAGATCATTTGTGTTCTTTGGTACTGTTGCTCTTTTAGATGTTGAGATGCTAAAAATTTCATGTGGGAAGTATGCAATCTGGCCGCTTAGTCTTGCAAGTCCAGCTGCATTAAATTTATCCTATTAGCTTAGAAATCTTATGGACCAGTGTTGACTTTCTGAAACTTGTGATGGTGTACCCAAGGATACTTAATGTAACCAATTCTCTTACCATTTAAAATTAGAAGATTTGTTGGGAGGAGACAGCACGCGAAGATGTATTTGCTTTGGACTTGGAAGTTTATTTTAATCCTTTTTTTGCTCTAAATTTCACTTTTCTTTCCTTACCTTATAGGGCAATGAAACGACTAAGTCAATGCATGTTTTTATGGATGGAGGTCCACGAGTTGTTGATTTAAATTCCTTGTAGTTTGAGAAGAAAGATTTACTCTTACGCTTTCCCTCTTATTATGGTTTCTTCACTTTAGATTCATACTTCTCCTAGTTTCATGCTTCCCTATGAATATATCAGTATATTCATTTTCTGTACCTGTATATTGAACCATAATTTTAATATTCCATGGGATGCCTTGAGCCAGCTATGTGCCCATGTGCACAACAGTATACGACATAGTATATCAATGTACCTTCGGCACAGGGCAGAATTCTGTGGTGAGATTGTGCCACAATGTACAGCATGGCAGAAGCACATTGAAATGCACCAAAATTCAAAACAATGCTCTGAACTGATGGAACTGAGGGATCATATATCGGACAGGTTCCAGACATTCTGGGACGAAGACATAACTTGTTAATTGGTGTCTAGTTAGTGAAAAATGGTCGAACTATTTATGCCTATAGTTGAAGTCTATGCTATGCGAATCTATTGTCTTTGGTGAATATACAACATGGTGCCACAAGGAATAAACCATTTTAGATGCAAATATTCCTGTACGTCGTTGAAAAGTTCACAAATGTCCTGATAAAAACTGGGACCACAATTACAGTGTCTGTTATGGATATGAAAGGAATGCTGGCATATGCTTGAGGGTGAGAAGTGAATCTGTACCAATGTAACATAAGCAATAATCCTAAGCAAGGTTACTATGTCATACCAGTGTATTGATCAGCTATTAGTACATTACGTATCGAGTTGTATTGAGCATACCGACACATTGTTCACTAAAGTACCGAGCATACCGGTCTTCTATCGGACCGGTATGTACCGCCCATACCGAGTGGTATGGTATAATATTGCAAACCCTAATGCTAAGTCCATATTAATTCTCGACATCTTGGTTGTAAAGAAATTCAGAATATTGTTTTTTTCTTTATTTTCAGACTACTTTACAATTCAACATCTAGCAGATTCTGATTTCAATTCTTATAGTAGGTGGACAGAGTTTTATGGTGTCTAGCTAGAATGCACATCTGAACTTCTCATGTAATCCTGCAAATTTCTTATGTTTCCAAGTATCGGGGCCAGTTTAAGAACCAATCCCTTGCTTTCTAAGATGCTGTATCTTTTATGTTAGTTGTATTATGACTTGCTGAACTATAATTGTTTTTATCTTTTCAGCCTTCATACCTTGTTTATATTGTCATGTCCAATGAATTGAAGGTGTCTGAACTCATATCTCTACACGTCAATAAAAATAATCTAGGAGATCAATGTAGTTCAATTAAATTGATTGAATAACTTTCCTCAAGAATAAGAAGATAAAAAGCAGAAAGGTAAAAGGAATAGGTAATATTTGATGATGTTTCAGTTGTTCTGTTCACTGACATATGCTATTTGATGTATGCTTTTTATGCTATCAACTAACTAATTGCATAATTCCTTGGCTCACCATCTTATGCTTATTTTGTCAGGTCTATGCGATGATGTCGTTCTTGTCCCTGATCCGTAGTGATCATTCAATATACTTTAATTCTATTCGGGAAATGTAAGTATATTTGTCATTTATGTCATGTAAATCATGTAGTATTTTGATAGAACCCTAGGGTTTTATCGTGGAGGAAGAAGGTGGAAAGGGGGATAATCGATCTCTTTGAGGGGATCAGGCCTCCTAGATCACTTCAAGGGGATCTGCCTCTTAGGGTTTTACCTGTGGCTAAAACTAATACGTCTTCATTGATTGATTTTCATAAAAGAGTTTACAGCCTTATTTATAGGGCTCTACCAAGAGTCTCACTAATCTTTGACTCTTAACTAACTTGATAAATTCCTAACTGAAAATAATAACTGCCTTCATCTCAACCGAAGATAAAAAATCAACTCTAACCACTTATAATTGACTTGATAAGGTTCACCGACCCATAACTGACTCTATCTAACATGACTCAACATGAATAGATGGATCCGACTTAGTTAGGGTCTTATCAAACCCGCCCTCTTCAAATCAACCTTGTTCTCAAGGCTGAGTAGCATCGAACTTCGGGGGTACTTCGGTCCAAGATATTTATCACGCGTCACAATTATTTGATCAATTAAATAAGGTCTCCACTTTGTGTAAGCAATAGGTCGGCCTTCTGGTGCAGTTGTCATTGAAGTCTTGTGGGGAAGCCTCTTCATTCAATGGTTATTCACAGTTGTGATCTTGCTTCCACGTCTTTCTTTGAGGATCATTTGCTTTTCATTAATAAAAAACTTCATAATTAGTTTAGAAAGATTTCAGGTGACATCACCCGGGGTTGACAGCCATTTAATTCCAAGCACTATTTCGATGTCCTCCAAGGGTATCAGAAAGAAATCCACCCGCAATTCTTGGCCCTGTACCATCGGTTTGATTTTTGAGCACTTACTATTACAAGTTAAAATTCGACCATCAGCAACCTTGACTTTAAATCCGTCACAGTCTTCAATTTGATAGGCCAATTGGTCAGCAAGTCTTTTGTCCATGAAATTGATGCTTAAAAAATAAAGTGTTGTTTCAAAATTCCCTCGATTTTCATGGTTTGCGGGTTGGAGTAGCCTACTATTGCATGTACTGTATGTACGAAAGGGCCAATAGCGTTGTCAAAATCTGTACCTTCTCGATCAGAGTCCACGCCATCATTCTATGATTCCTCTTTAATTGGTTCTATCATCAGAAGATGACCCTGTTTGCATTGATGTCCTCTACTCCATTTTTCATCTCAATGCCAGCACAACCCTTTTGCTGATCTTTCTTGGAGCTCTTCTCTAGTAAGTCTTCGAGGGTTTGGAGTGGAGGGAGGTGGGGTTGTCAGCTTGCTTACTACTGGTTGATTTATGCTTTTATTTCTGCGATTGTCCCTGTTGAGCTTTTCTTCGTGTATGCGAACGAATAATATGGTAGCCATCACGGTACGAGGTTGTCGAGCCTTAACTTCGCACTGAATCTGTGGAGTTGAGCCCTTTAATAAATATTCCCAGCAGTTGTTTTTCGGACCAGTCTTGGGTTTGGTTTGAGAGGCGCTCAAATCTGCTATGGTATTCTTGTACAGTAGAGGTCTGACGGATTTTGGCGAGTTGTCCATCCATGTTTTCGTACTCCGATTGTCCGAAGCGAATCAAAAGCCCGCTTTTGAATTGCTCCTATAAGGGTTCTCCGTGAGTATGCTCGTACCAATCGTACCATTGGATCACGTCTCCTTCTAAGTTGAATGGAGGCGATCTCCACCTTGGATTCCTTCGGAGTCTTGTGAAAACGAAAAATTCTTTCAGCACGTGAAATCCAACTAATCGGGTTTCCATCTTCCCATCTAGGAAACTCCTCCCTCATGCGTGTGTATCCTGTGTCCTACCGATGATCATACTTTTCAGATCGACTCCCTTTGGAACTTTCACCATGTTGAGTTTTGTTGCGACTCTCTGATTGGCTTTTTCTAATTTCGCGGAGGAGCTCTTGAAATCTATCTTCTATACGAGCCTCGAAGGCTTTAAACCACACATCAAGTGCATCATCTGTAGTCATCGTGTAGGATTGTAGATCAGTGATGTTCAGTTCTTTTTTCTGCTGTCGAGTCAGGGGCATGAGTTTGCGTCGTAGATGTGGTAGGACTTGGTCGCAACGAGATTGTCAGTGTAGACAAGTAATGGGAGGAGAGAAAGATGGATGCGACTGTTGTAACTTGGTTAGGTGGCAACAACAGGACGAAGGTGGCTATGGTAGATGCGGTTGTTACAGAGGGAAGAAGATGAGGGGGGTGCGGCTGGAGGCGACTGCGGCAGCAAGGGAGGATGGTTGCAGCCTTCGGTCGCACGACGGGGAGGAAGAATGGACGACGGTGACGCGGTTCAGGGTTGGAAGGCAGCAGCGGCAAAGGAGGAGGCAGCGATTGTGACCGACGATGGTTGCGGCTGTGGGGAAGAGGTTGGCCAGCGTTGGATTCGACAGTTGCAGTGACGGTGATGTTACTGTGCGGGAGTGGGGTGTCGTCGCAGATCTCGGATAGAGTCGAGGAAGAGGAAGCAACGGCGACAAGCAAGGCAACAACAACGACGACAGTGGTTTGCATGGGTCGTAGGGGAAGATGGGATGAGAAGCAAGGGGGAAGTAATGGAGAAGTAGGGATGGCCGGCGGTGGTGGCCGGGCGGCGGCTGGGAAGAGGAGGCAGTGGGGTCCGGCGAGGAAGCGAGAGAGGAAGGTGAGGAGGGCGCGGCTGGAGCAGCGGCCGAGGAGGGGTATGACCGATTGGAAGCGGCTGCGGTTGTGGTTGAGGAGGAGAGGAGATGGTGGTCAGGAAGAGAAGGAGGCAACGAGGTTCAGCGAGGTCTGTGGTAGCAGGAGAGCAGCGGGGTCCGGCGAGGAAACGAGGGAGGAAGGTGAGGAGGGCGCGGTTGGAGCAGCGGTCGAGGAGGGGTATGGCCGGCTGGAAGCGGTTGCGGTTGTGGCTGAGGAAAGGAGATGGTGGCCGGAAAGAGAAGGAGGTAGCGAGGTCCGGCGAGGGCTGCGACAGCGGGAGAGCAGTGGGGTCTGGTGAGGAAGGTGAGGAAGGCGCGACACAGGTGACAAGGTAGCTAGCAGCAGGTAGGTGGGGAGGAAGAAGGGGGAAGGTGCGGGGCCCCTTCTTCTTCTTCTCTCTCTTTCTCTTTCTCTCTCTCTCTCTCTCTCTTTCTTTCTCTTTTTTTTTTTCTCTTTTTTTTTTATTGCAGTAAGGTGGCAGATATGATGGCGATGACAAGAGGGGTGGCTGCAGAATCACAGTAGAAACATCGAGGATCGCTGCTCTGATACCAATCGATAGAACTCTAGGGTTCTATCGTGGAGGAAGAAGGTGGAAAGGGGGATAATCTATCTCTTCAAGGGGATCGGGCCTCCTAGATCACTTCGAGGGGATCTGCCTCCTAGGGTTTTGCCTGTGACTAAAACTAATACTTATTCATTGATTGATTTTCATAAAAGAATTTACAGCCTTATTTATAGGGCTCTGCCAAGAGTCCCACTAATCTTTGACTCTTAACTAACTTGATAAACTCCTAACTGAAAATAATAACTACCTTCATCTCAACCAAAGATAAAAACCAACTCTAATCACTTATAACTGATTCGATAAGGTTCACCCGACCCATAATTGACTCTGTCTAACATGACTTAACCTGAATAGATGGACCCGACTTAGTTAGGGTCTTATCATATTTAAATGATTTAACATTGCACCTCGTTAATGTGATTATATTTCTTTAGTTGGTATGTTCAGCAGGTCCAAATCTTTTCCTTGAAAGCATTATTATAGACAAGACTCACATGACCTTAAGTCTTTTCGTAAGTTTGTGCAAATATCATTCTAACAATAATTGACTGTTTCAGCTATGAAGCTTGGGTCATTTATAACTTCCTTTCACTCTGCTTGGCGTGGGTGGGAGGCCCGGGTGCAGTAGTCTTGAGTTTAAGCGGTCGATCTTTGAAGCCTTCATGGTACCTAATGACGTGTTGTTTTCCTGCTATTCCTCTTGATGGGTCCGTTCTCTGAGAATCCCATTTCCTGTAATTATGGTTTTTAAAAGTTTATACAACTTATCAAGTGATACTATCATAAAATTTGCTCCTTTTTTGTGAAAACATTGTAGAACTTGTTGAAACACTTGTGACAAATGTATTCAGTTCAATCATTTATCAAATTATTCATCCGTGAACATACTTTTCCAACAGACGATTTATTAGAAGGTGCAAGCAAGGTGGTTTGCAGTTTGTGATCTTGAAGCCTCTTCTAGTTGTCATTACCTTCATACTCTATGCAAAAGGGAAATATAAAGATGGAAATTTCAGCGTGGACCAAGCCTATCTTTACATCACAATTATCTACACTGTATCATATTCTATGGCATTGTATGCTCTTGCTTTATTCTATGTGGCTTGTAAGGATTTGCTCCGGCCCTTCAACCCAGTTCCAAAGTTCATTATAATCAAGTCTGTTGTTTTCCTCACGTACTGGCAGGTACTGTTTTTTACCTTGGTATTTAGTTAATTCTCCTTGATTGATTGCTTTGAAATTATCTAAATGAATGGTTTGGATATCTGCGCTGGCCTTTCCTTTGGCACAGCCAACAGAAAACTACCGGCCTGGATCTTAGGTTACTTGTGAGCAACCTGAATGATTTGGTTCTCAACAAAGGTCTTCGTTGCATGCAGGGTGTCTTGGTTTTTCTTGCGGCCAAGTCCAGGTTCATTAGAAATGCAGAAGAGGCTGCTGATCTTCAGAACTTTGTGTTATGTGTCGAGATGCTTGCAGCAGCTGTTGGCCACTTTTATGCATTTCCATATAAGGAATATGCAGGTGCCAATGTCGGTGCTTCTGGTGGTCTGAGGGGAAGCCTTTTTCATGCTTTGAAGTTCAACGACTTCTATCATGACACAGTTCATCAGGTAACCTCGTTCGGATAGTAATACTTTGTTATATATTCAACCTGTTCTGCATATATTAGTCTTTCCTTTTCTGATATCTCGTTATCTTGACACAGTTTGCCCCCACCTATCATGACTATGTACTGTATAATAACAACGAGAGCGATGAGGGAGCAACAAAGTACCGATCACGGACCTTTGTGCCTACCGGGCAGGAGATGGATACTGTGAGAAAGAACAAACATGTGTATGCAGGGAAGTTAGATGATATAGAGTTGTCTAGTGTCTCGACATCAAGTTCAAGCAGCCCTGTGATATCAAACACACTGCAAGTCCAAGCAGACCTGGAAGCAATCAAATCTTCATTGCTCAAAGAAAGTGCTGCTGCTTCTGCACAACCATATGATCTGTCAGTGTTAGCGGATACCGAGTTGTCAAACTACCCCACGGAGGTCCCTGCAGTTGGTGACTCCGACAAACCGTAATGTTAATTGATTTTAGTAGTTAGCAGAGCCGAAGCTTACAGCAAGCGAAGCCAGGAGTTCTTGAACTGCGCACCATTCCGTGCTGCTGTGCTTGCAAAACTTGGAAGCCTACAATTTCCCCGCCCCTTCATTGAAGGTAATATTATACCTTTCAGTGATTTTGCTTCTCGCTTGAATGCAAGTCAGGATTGTGAGCATGTTTGTACATTTTCTGTTAGTGTCATTTTATGGAATGCCTGCATTGATTAATTTGTTGGTTGAATGCTGGTGAGGATTGTGAATTCTGACATGTTTGTACGTTTTCTACTACTGCCACTTGCTGTTGATACTATATGATGGTGCCTGTTGATCGAGTTGCCCAGTCTTGCTGCTTCATCTGACTTTTTTCGTAGCATTACTAATAGCCGAGATCGAAATAGCGTTTGTATTTCTTGGGAAGAGAGCTTTTACTTAGAATATACATGTGATCTAACTTCTCAAGTTCTAACACCTTATGTCCACCCAAGATTTGGATTGATTTATATGGTCTATTACTATTAAATTAGGCTTAAACATTTTGGATTAATGGTTTAGACTTAATGAATTAGTTATCGTTGGATCATGATAATTTAGCAAATGCTTGTCTAGGTGCTCAAGTGAGGCATAACGGGGCACCCGCAAAATTATAAATAGAATATTTGATATAATACTCTTGTATGTTCATATCTTTTATTTTTATTCATGATTTGTATAATATATAGAGGACTTATAATACTCATGTACGTTCATATCTTTTATTTTTATTCATGGTTTGTATAATATATAGAGGATTTGTAGTAGACTTGGTAGTCTCAATTTGATTGACTTTTATGATTATTCAGGCTTATAAACATAGGTCGTATGCAATCATCATGCACAGACAAAATTGCTTAGAAACAAGCTATCCAATTACCTATTTGTTAGCGGTTTCTATCTTCACATAATGGTCCGGAGTGTCAACTAATACAACACCTAGGAGCTACCCGGGTGTCACATAGCTAAATGGGCCTTTGAGGTAGTGTCTAGAGATGGTTTGCTATCTTGTTTCACAAAGTGTCATGTGGACACTTGTGGGGACTTTTGGCCATAGCGGAGGACCATATTGGATCCGTTATCGTGAAATCGTTCAGAGTCTATAAAGTCTTATGTTTGTAATTTATATTACCTATTAAGTATTTACTGAAATATTTGCTTGTGGATCCTAAGTTAAATAATTCCTCTAACTCATCTTCTATTTTGCAAGTCTTGAAGGGATCATAAGAGATTTCGGGAAAGCTGACCCTTTAGCGATAGATACGCAAGGGTACCACACGACTTAAGCAATACTAATTAAGTCGATAATAGATGATATTAGAGTAGAACAAGCATACTTAAAAATACTTGACATACAAATATAGGAGAGCTAGCGAGGTATAGTTTAGAGCAGCCAACATGCATGATCGTTTAAGGGAAACATATATTAAAACGTAAGGAAATGAGTTGCTTAGAAGAGTGCGTATCCGAGATTATCATTTAGAGGAATGACCAACCCTTTGTACAAGAGGCACCATGATGATAAGTAAGCTAAGAAGAATAGAGTACACAAAAAGTTGAGATGACTGAGTTCAAGTTACGACTTGACGCTGGCAATCAAACTTGATGATGCTCAAGGCAAGCGAGGTACTTGGCAAAGGATGAGACTGTGCAAGGTAGGATGAGTTGCTCAGTGATCGAAATAGTTGTGCAAAGCTGATAGATGTGACGGGAATTACTAACTCAAAAAATTCAATACTCGTGCAAAAAGCTTGTATATAGATGATGAACTGTCCATGGCCATTCTAAGGCGATTGAAACTCAACGCTATGAAACATTAAAACTTTCCCTTCAATCTGGGAAGGATATATCCATAGGATGCTGAAGTGCATAGCAAGTTCAGCATATTGCTAGGCCTTGAGGGGCGTACCAGGAGTTGTATTGGCGAAGAGTCACAATATAGCAAGTGCATTTACATGGATAAAATAGTACATAATTTGTTTAGTAAAAAGAAGTACTCTTAAGGGGATGGTGGTCTCTTGAACTTTCGACGGGAATGATACAAAAAGAAAAGTTGTTCCAATGTGACAGATATCCAAGATCTATAAGTCTTACTTCTCCGAATGAAGAATCATTTGCAACAAACTACACATGTTGAGGGGGGTACGTCAAGACAACAACTTTGTAAAACTCAACGAACCGAGTGAACGGCCAAGAGTTATCACGTGATCTCGCATGAGGTAATGTATTAGTGGACACATTACAAGATTAAGTGGGGGAGCGACCCAAGGCAATACCAAACGAAAGCACTCTTAGAGGATCATAATCAACTCCATGCAAACCAAGAAGCTGAAATCAAGGATATGGATTCTTATAGAGGCAAGAGTGGAATCATGTCGTTCCATGGATCCTTAATTATGATGGAGCATACTTAACCTATATAGTCATAAAGTCAAAGAGAGCTTCAAGGCACATGCACCTTATCTCAAAGAATCATTTGACAGAGGAACTAAGATGACTCAACTTGTAGAGGTTAAGTTAGGCTTAGAAAGTCTTGACACGAGGCAAGAGGACATAGAGGTAAGTACTATTAAAGATATGTCGTAGTGCTACCTTTCGAGTTGTTGTGAAGGAAGTGGTGCATAGTGAATATTGTGTTGGGGAGCAGAGGCCCAGGAAACAATGATACACTAATTTCAGCGAAGTTAGTGAACTTCAAAAGTTGCTAGGCAATGGACTGTCCTAGAGCCACGCTTCACTTGAGTGTGACCTGAAAGCAAGTGGACAAAGGTCCATTGCCAAAGAAGCGAACACAATCGGAGATGACATAGGCCGTAACATGTGTTAGTAGCGGCCACATATGATGAGATCACAATCTGTGTTCATTCCACAATGGTTAGAATATCATGGAGATGTCACTAGAAAGTGACATAGTGTAGTGGATCATGATGGAACAATTCCAGGTAATACGACATACACAATCTCGTGATGGAGTAGATCATATAGAGGTATGATCAAGAGTTATTGGGAGTTTCACTTCAGTGAATAACATGACAGCAAAAAGGGCTATGGATTCAAGGAGTAAATGTCATCGTATCATAAATTTAGGTGTTCCGTGTGTGCATCGAATTTTACATCAAATAAAAGCCTTGGTCATCAATATATAGGGATTATGTACCATCGACGAGAAATTTTAAGAGCAAGTATTAGTGAATCTTATAAGAGGGTCTTGATTATATAGAGGTATGATAGAAGTGTCTAGAGAGTTAGATTGCTCCAAAGCTCATATTCGCTTAAGAGAGCCTAGTAAATCAGAGGACAATGTTGAGTAAACGAACTTTATTTCAAAGGAAACAAAGAAGAACATAATCGTTGTGAGCCCTATAATGTGATGGCAAAGGCTATAAATGGAAGTTGTAATATGTCTTTCCATCTACCAAGGGAAATTGTTCGAAGAACACAAAAGTGTCGAAGCAGGTGGTCGAAAGAGGCGAGAAAGTGACCATGGGTCTAGAGGGACTTAGATATCCATAACCAAGCATTGGTTGGAATAGTGGTAGACTCAAAAGAGTGTCATATTATCGTAGAGGCAGATCTATCAATTACGAGGAAATAGATGCAAATACGAGACAATGGATAATAGAGTCATAGGCATGCTAGCGCTATGATATTACAGAGGTGATACTTTCATGGAGTCATTGATCCCTTGCTCTTACGAAGAGAGAGCATTTGGTAATAAAAAGGCCTAATGAGGTAAAGAATACAGAGATAAACTTTAAGTATCGAGATAACATCGAAGGTCAGAGGCTAGGGAACTTATAAGACTAGTATCGATGTACTTCTTACCAAAATAGCGAAAAGCGTGCGACTTTGGGTTAATACAGGAGTGCTCAACCAAGAAACGAAGTCAACAATATGTGGTATTATACATTTTCTACTTAGAGTAGGTGACATAAATAATGGAGAAAACACTATAATCCCAAAGGCGATCAAAACTATTGGAGATTTGCTCTGAGTCAAGATAAAAATTTTGCTCTTTTTGAACAAAGCTTCTTGCATTCCAAAAGTTTGAATCATAGTAGTTGACTCAGCACAAGGAGTGCAAACACTTCGGGTGCTTCATAAGTATAATAAAAAAGCAAGTGAATGTTAGTAACCAGTTCGATGCATAAAGTAGACCCCTCGAGGAGGCAGGCGAAGTTAAGTAACATTTGTCTTCTCAACTATTAAGAGAAAGGACAAAATCATAGTCTCTTAGATCTCTTATTTATCCAATAGAGGAGCTTTGCATAGGTTAAAAGAGTGTTTAAAGAAACTTATTGAAAAATAATAGTTGTGAAATCTTCATCAATAGCGATCAATGCTATTGAAAGTAGACTGTATACTTCATTTTCCAGTAGAATGTTAATCAAAAGTGGAAGTGATGCAAACTAATTTGGAGGCGACAATTAAGTAGAAGAAAAATCGATTGACAACTTTAGTGGAAGAAAGACTTTAATAATTTAAAAGTCTGCATGGTGATGCTCATTGAAGCTCCAACATACATCCACCTAATTCAAGCGGCGTGGCATATTTGAGAGACTAGTGCATAACAAGAAAGGTCTTTTCATTCATCAGAAGGATTCACAGGAATTAACAAGGATTAACATATCTCGATCGACCCCATACCAGAGTCAAAGTCATTAGTGAGTTAAAGCAGTATAAAGATTGACGACTTAGCAAAGACAATAAGATCCAGCATCCACAAAGGCTTCGATGAGGATGTCGAAAGAATAAATGAGGGAGAATACCACAAACAAAGTTGTAAATAAGGTGTTCGATGTAATGCTCGTGTATGTTTGTATCTTTGATTTTGCTCCTACTTTACGTAACATATAGAGGGCTTGAAGTAATCTTGACAATCTCATTTTAGTTGACTTTTGTGGCCTTTTTAAGACTTGTAAACATATGTTGTAAACAATTATCGCATAGAGGCAAAACTATCTAGGTAGTCATTTTGAGATTTTCTAGCTTTGCCAAATGGTACGAAGTGTTAGCCACTACAAGACTTAAAAGCTATTTGAGTGTCACATGATTGGATAAGTCTTTAGAATAGTGTCTAGGGTAGATTCATTGTTTTATTCCATAATAATATTATGCGAGCACTTATGAAGACTTTTGACCAGAATCATCAAGCGATCATCCAAAACTTACAAAATCTATCTTTATAATTTTTAAAAAATATCTTATCTTTAATATGAGATATTTTAATCAGACTCTTTACGAACAAATACGGAGACCATACATCTTAAACTAACACAATCAAATCCGTGACAGAATCCCAACTACGTGATATAATATTAAGGTGACTCATGCCAAAGTTATTCATGAAATCAACGATCAAGGCCGTCATTCCCACTTGGTTTGAATCGTACCCGTGTGCTTGAAGTCAACGATCAAGGCCGTGCTTGCATCCATCCTCCTCACCACAAACCTCTCCACCAACACGTAGCACCTGAATCTCTTCCACGGGCTCACCCCTCCGTACTCCTCCAACCTCTCCACCTTCCCGTCCCCGCCGATCCACCCTCCCCTCCCCTGCTCCCACCTCATCCTCTCCCACACCGGGGAGCTCAGCCCCACCCTCCCTCCCGCCGAGTCAAGCGGCTCGAACCACATCACGCCGTCCAACCCACCTGCGTCGTCTCGCGTCGCCTCCACGCCACCCAACACCGCGCCCTCCGCCCGAACAGTAGCCTTCACTTCCACGGTCCTCCGATCGCCATACAAGTTCTCGCACGCGAACACCTGTTCCCAGATCTGCTCGAGGGTGATCTCGTAGAAAGCCGAGCGCTCCATTTGACGCCGCAGGCTATCTCCTTCCTTGACGAACACGCAGGGGGCGTACCACCTCCCCACGACCAAACTGGCACCACCTGCGCCCGATATCGGCAACTCCAACGCGGGCGTGCGGGCACGAAGGGCTTTGTCGAGCCCCCAGGCGTCGTCGGTCAAGTCGTAGTCCTTGGGCTTCGAAGCATAAAGCCTCCAGTTCTTTCTCCTCAGCGGCCATGGAGCGAACCCATCCGGAGCGACGGACCGCGCGGTGAACCTCCCTCTCTTGCAGACGATCTCCATCTGCTGGTAGATGTCCCTGTGATCGAACTCTCTCGGCTTGACATCGTTGACGCACCGGCCGAAGCAGCATGTGGTCATGTCTTCCTCCAGGGAGCAGCTATACGCTTTCCTGCACGTACAGTCGAAATCAACCCGACATTGTTGCGAGAAAACTTGGGGAGGGAGGCTAGGAGATCGAGAGGAGGTGCGTCACCCTTTATTTTTGCCCTTTGCGTCGATGACGTAGTAGTGATTTGAGGGGAGCAATTTGTGGAGGACGGGGATGAACAGCGCCGGGAACCGGTAGGTGCTAGAGCTATCGCCATTATGCTCCGTGTAGGTGATGGTGAGGATCCTGTTCTGGGGGAAGGGGAGCTCTCGAACCCTCGTGTCTTCACAGAGGCCCCAGCAGCATGAGGGGTTTGGTTCAGCACCCTCGTCCTGGAGAAGCAGATAGCCTGAGTTGGGCCCTGTCGGTGGTGGTGGCGGAATGGCGGCAGCACCAGCGGAGTTCTTGAAGACGGAGAGCGGCCTCGTCGTGTACATCTCCTCGGCCCTGGTTGTTCCCGGAGATGAGGTTGGCGGAGGTGAAGGTGGCTCTGATGCTGCTGCTATTAGTACGCCATGATCTCTCGCCCTTTCTCCGATCTTTCGCAGTAGACCTTTCAAATCTTATCCTCCGTCAAGAAAATGTCTGGCTGTTGCTTGATGGTCAAGTCGTCCATTGATGACATCTTCAAAGAAGCTAACCTTTGGTAAATGCGGACACTGCCGTGGAGCTGTGAAGAATATGTGAGTGGATCAACTCAATCCAACAGATCAACGAGGGGAAGAGATCTGTGGGCATAATATTTACTGCTTCTTTTTTCTGAAAATATTGACATCTTACCTTACAATCTGAGTCATCATAGCAAAAGATGGATTGCTTCTCCTCCTCTTCATCTTCATATCAGAGAGGTTCTTCTATCTGCGCTCTTCGTGGAGATGGTTCCCAAACAAATCAACCGCAAGAAGACACCTTCAAAGAAAGAAATCGGTTCACCAATCATTAAAGCAACATCGAGAGCTTCCTTACAATTGCCGAGAGAAGATATAGCAAAAGGTCAGCTTCTTTTGCTTGCGAGCTTATTGTTAAACGGTCAGAGAGAGAGAGATGATGGATAAGGTTCGAAAAGTCTGCGTACTTGATATGATGTGATAGCGTCACAAGCAGCGACATGCATTCAACAACATGCCGGAGAATGCGGTCGCGTGACCGGAGCGTTGACCAGTGCCCCTCCGAGTTGCGTGTGAGAAGCTGCGGAGAGTAACTTGACGGTCTTTTTGTGAGTTCTCCAGCCTCTGTGCCGGATCGCAGAACCTGCACCAAACAAATGGTAGAAGATGATAAGCCACCACAATAAACTTGAGAGGTACCGTTCGTAGTTGTTTTCATTGTAAAATTACTGGATATCTCTATACTCATGACATTAAGAGGCAGATACAGACCTGCTTGTTTGCAGTCCCATCAGTCTCTCATCTCCACATGTTCATGCTGCCGTAGACAAGTCTTGCATCCTAAAAATCCGAAACATGACACAGATGAAATAATATTCAACAATATTTAATGTTTGGGCCAAAATGTTGAAGTCCATAGTGAAATTGTCAACTGGTCTACAGAATCCCCACCGATTCCATCAAAAAACAATGCCAAAATTTAATGTGTAGTATTCAACGTAATAATTCACAAGGAAGAAAAATAAGAAACCTTCACCTCCATACGAGTCATGACAGGTCTGCGTTTTGCTTTTGTACAACAGCAAGAATTGTTGCTGCAACGAAAAATCCAACAACTAATTTGTGAAAGAGGTTACCTTAAGAAAATAAAGAAAAAGCTCATGAAATTGACGATACAGACCATAGATAACTCTGTTTCCTCATATTTCTTGAGGATGCCAGCCATATATTTTGAACAACTAAAATCTTCATCCAAAAGAATTATTTTTAAGTAATAAGAACAATCTGTTGACATACTTTTTCTATTTTGTATAACAAATACAAACCCTTCGTGCATCTATTAAAAAAGCATAACACCCCTGCTAGCACAACCTTACTATACTCTCCAAAAGAACACTCATATATTTGTTAATAAACTTTTCAATCAAATGTCCCAACTAACAATGAACAAATAATAGATTTCACAGATATAACAACATGAAAACAAATAAAGAGAAGTTGAAATTGTTTGTATGTAGGAATTACTTTTTCGTTTTTTATTCTATATTTGATTATAAAATCTAAAAAAATGATTGATGCCTTTTTTCTCTCTTCCCACTAGTTTCTGCTCTAAAGTTCTGAAGCTGGACTTTTTGCCAAGAATACAACCTTTTGAAATTTAGAAACTTAAAGATGCAATAATAAGGAATCCTACGTTGAAGACACTGGATCACCTCCAAAGTTCTCAAGTTGTGAAGCTACATCTTTTCTATAAGAAGGCAACCTTTTGAGATTTCAAAACTGAAAGATATAATAATGATGAATACATTAGATCACCTGCAAAATATTATTATCACTATTATTTTTTACTTAGAGGGTAAGTGGAATTCTTAAGATAAACTATCAAAGTTTTTACCAACTAAGTTAACATATTTCAAGAGAAAAAAAGAGATAACCTTATAAGATTAACACTATGACCCATTATATTGATTAAAAAAAAAGAAAAGATTAACACAATTGTATGCGCAACTCAAAATTGGACATGCATTTACATGTACAAAGTAACCTTATAAGAAATTGTGATGTGGTGTACTGTACAATCTTTACATGTATCGGCAGAACAAGCAAAGCAAGTCTTTATCTTAAAAAATAGATAAGTAGTTAGATATGTTCTCCTTTTGCTCCTCCGTGCGAAAACATGTTCAGTAATTCTCAAGCAGCCAAAATGTTTTTTTTTTTTTGTCTCTCATAGATTATATTATCCTTCACACTCTCAATTAAAGTGATTCAGGGACAGTAGTTCAGAAACACATCCACAACGCTACCCATTAATTCTCTTAATTGAGAGGTACATTGACTAATCATTTATCTCGAAATTGAAGATTATTTGTGTGTAAGAAGTCACTAATTCACGAAGCATTCAGTCGAACATTTTGAGCTCATATCGGGAAACATGAACTTTCTGCTGATCCAAAAGTCACCTGTCACGTATCAGAATCCTACATGAAAGCTCTCAAGATTATACTTCCTAGGGCTACAGTCTTGGTTCGTCTTACATGCCACGGTAGTGCTATAACATAATTGTTGATTTCACATGGATTTGATCGTGGGAAAGAACAAGAAAGCGCCACCAGGATTCAAGCCATTCGAAATCAAGAAAGCTAGAAGGCAAGAACACCACTCTTCTTTGCGATATAAGATGCACGAACACATAATATTGAGAAAGCCAATGAACATGAGGAGGCGAAGAAAGGGACGGACCTGCCTGGTTCTTCTCGGTGAGACCGGACACGATCCACCGCCGTCGTGTGCGCATCGGCGGCCCCTCCCCGGATCGAGGCACAGGAGCGAACCGATCTGACGGTGATCGCGGATAAACCGCACGTCACATCACTTTGGGGCACCCTAATCCCTGGAGAGTACCCACGCCTCGGAGCCCAGACAGCCCTCCTCCCGCTCTCACACATCCAATGGCTTGGAGCCAACGTCACCCTCCCGCATCGCCGCTCTCCATCGTCCCAATTTACTTTGGTCATTCTCCTCGATGTGAGCGAATTCTTGGAAGACGATAGCTTTAAGCAGCTAACTGCTCTGCACATGCATCTCACGTGATACGTTTTCTTCTATTTGCATCAGATGCTAAGAGGTTGGTTCATTGAGCAAATCGGACCCGGTTCAGATCGACCGGCGGTTTCGTTCTTAATTTGTTTTGGCTAGATCGACCGGTTTGATCCAATCTGATGGCTCTGATTCTAATTGAGACTCTACTGATGTAGTGATGAGAAATCTTTCTTTATCCATTATTTTTATCGTATCACTCCACCAACTGCAACTCAGTTTCATGGGTGAACTGATGAGCTCGGCCATGGAGTCAATTTTGACCAGTCAATGCTTAAACATACCAATAAATCTCCATCGATATATGCATTGCTTTAGCAAACAGGATTAGAAAAAGAGCATTATTATATGAACTAAGCACATTGACTCGCCCACAAAGGTTTCATCGAGAAGTACTCACCCATTCATGTTGGCTGAGAGAAGCAGCAGCAGCCACCATTTTCGTGTAATCATCACAGTATAGTATAAGAGGCCTAAGATAGTACAGACAACAGTAAACCTATGAGCAGCTTCCTATCTCCATCTCGTCGACGAGTATGGCGTCCTCATTTGAGACTTTGCATGAGTGGCAGCACAGTATGAGCGAGAGAGTCTATAGTTTACTACGCGTACTGACGCCAGCAAATGAGCATGGTGATGCAGATTCTCATGATGTACAGCTTCCCCCTCTGCTGCCTCACCATCCTTCGCCACTTCTGCAGCCTCTCCATCCTCCGCCAGTTCATGCTGAGCTCTCCGAGGAAGACGATAAACAAAAGCAACAGCATGATGGAGATATATATAGCCGAAAAGAAAGGAGAGGGATAGAGAGAGGAAACTTTCGCCATCACTTGTCTATGATCTGTTACTTGCACTCGGCTGTGGCTCAGGTTGGTGATCATCTGCAGATTCTACTGCGAGTTGTTGTCCAAGGATTGGTGTATGCCATGGGCGTGCGATGTGATTGTGGACCGGAGCATGAGGGTCCCTTTGCCTCCCCAGCTTCGTCCCATGTTCACGTGCTACCTTTCTCTCATCTTCGTCCGTCCTTTTCGCTGCCGCATGAAGCCAAACCCGTCGTTGCCGTCACCGAGGAAGATGAATGAGTTTTGACGTCTGAGCTCCGGAGAGACGTCGAAGGAAGACAAAGAGAGGAGGAGGAGGAGGAGGAGGACGGGCATTGACTTCTGAGCTCCAGAGAGACGTCGAAGGGAGACAAAGAGAGAAGGAAGAGAGGGCTATGCGACCAACGAGGTTGAAGAAGCATTGCAATATGGATACCTTTTGGCGCAAGTAACGCATGCATGTTTGTCTGTGTTGGTCATACATATCCCGAGAAGGGTTGCGATGAGAGTTACTAAGCTTTGCGTAATTGTCATTTGTGCCAATCAATCCAAGCAATTTGTAGTACTTGAAGAAAATATCAAGAACTCCACCGGTGACCACTGATGTTGACAGACTTTGACTGCTATTTGGATTAGGGTATTGGCTTCGGATAAAGCTCAATTATTATAAAACAAACAGGTTCATGCCGAGGACATGAATGACTGAGATATTATTATTATATCTTCAAATTTTACTTGTTCATCATATATTTGTGCTGCTAAATGATAGATCATGATCATCATTTTAGATGCAATGGGTGATGGACTCACGAGTGGGAATGGGACCCACCAACTGTTCCAACGCTGGGACCCGTGGGTCGACGACACGGTACCAGTTCGGCTTGGATCCCACCTGCTCCTGTGTGATGGTTTAGGTGTGGGTCCCGGGCCATGTGAAGGCCGTGGGGTGACTCGTGGCTTTGTCCGAAGAGTGAGTGAGACTTGGGTGGCCTACAATTATATATGGTACAAAATTAAAAGAATATATATATATATATATATATATATATATTAATGAGAGAGAAACTTTGGAGACGTCAGATCTAATTTCATATTGATATGATATCAAATTGACTTAATTTGAACATTTTGAACTAAATTATATATCAAACATAGCATATCTTTTTTGGATAGATGATCCGACATCATTTAAAAGCTAATTAAAATTATATATTTGTTCTATAACAAAAAAATGTTTGATATGATTCTAACGATGAATTACTAATATATCAATCACGATTTTATTTATCACATCATCATCAAATCAAATGATAATCATGAAAATAGATATCGATAACACTATTTAATTCTACATTAGTTGAGAAATAGTAAACCTAAGAACTCATAAATTTGTCAATCTCTCTTACTCTTAGAGGTGCTTTTTGAAGCTCTTAGTCTTCATAAATGATAAAATCATGAGGTTACATCTATCACCAAGTAGACAATTTCTTACGTGCCTATAGACCACACCAATGGTCAACCGACTAAAATATTCCTTATAAAGATTAGTATTAGAAGGAGGGCCGCTCGAGTCGTACGTCTCGATCGAACAATACTTTCGAGTCATGCACCTTGACCACGAGTTCTTGGCTCTCCTTTATGGATGAAATATTAAAAATATCATTTAGTCCTATATTAATTGAAAAGTAAGAGAGCTAATGGTATGCCCATCGTCCAAAATCTATAATTATTCATATGCCTACGGGTCGCATCAATGATCGATCAACCAAAATGTCTCTTATCAGATAATAAAAAAATATTATACTAATAACATCTATCCAACTTTAGAAGAATCTTTTCGAGTATTCTTGATATAGTTTGATACCAAATCATCTAGATCAAGCTTTCTTAAAACTGGATGAATAATTTTGACTTATGTTGACCATAAAATTTGATATTATTAAGTAAAAAATAAATTAAAAATCTATACATATTTAATGATGAATGTGATTCCAAGTGAGCAACAGATATCCCAACAAATTGCATATCTATTGTGTGTGAGATGTGCATAGTGATTGACAACAGATATCCACAGATTTGCATTTAAATCGAGAGGTGAGATAACGAAAATGGACAGAGAAAATATGGCTCAATCATCATATATATATATATATATATATATATAGAAAGAGAGAGATTGAGATGGATAGATGTGACGTAGTGTTGTCAAGAGAAGTTGTAAATTGGATCGTTCACGGATCCACACAAGTCTTTGTTTAGTTATTTTGGTGGCATGTCAATGTCTAATGGATGGATGTTCATACATTGATAAGTTCCTTTTGTATGCTCATTTTCAGAAAGTGAGAGTAATGTAATATGTTTTGAAACATAAAATTATGTTTTTTTTTTATATAAGAGAATCATATCTCTTTACAAGATTTCGATTCAAGATGAAATAATTTAAATTTCATATCATTTGATAAAATCATCTTTCAATTACAGAAGAGAATATTTATTCCCTTTAGATGGATTAAGTATGTTTGAAGACACATTTGTATTTTAATATACAGTCAGAGAAAAAAGTTTGAGGAAATATGTACTCGTGAAATGCTTGGTAAACAATAGATAAAATGTTAATGTTGTTTAGTAAAATTATATTTTAAAAGTTTATTTAATATTTCGTTATAAATTTATCCTTATAATATTTATCTATTTATTTAAAGTGAATATATATTTATTATTTAAATAATAAGTAAAAAACAAAAAATGAATGTATGTAATCCTATAAAAAATTTCGTATGCCCCAAATATATAATAAATAAATAAATATAATCATATAAATAAATGTAAAATATTTTTCAAAAATAAATAAAAACATCTTATAGAAAATATATATCATATTGATTTCTCACTAGATCATTTTGATATTTTTAATATTCTTGATAAAGTTTTTAATATTTTAAAATTATATTGAGTATTTTGCAGCATCCAAGTCCTATGCAATTTTTCAAAAAAAAAAAATATCAATTTACATTTGTAATATATTCTCAAATACACTCTAATAGAATATAATTTCATATCATTTGATAAAATCATTTTTTAATTACAGAAGGGACATTATTCACCTCAATAAAACTATATATATTAGCATGTGTTAAAGTGCATTGATAAAAAATATTATGATAGTTAATCACATATTATTAACTAAGCATTATTGTGAAAGATGAGAGTCGAGTCCCCCCACATGATAATGATATGAAAGTCAGCCCACATAGACAAAACATTAGAGAGGTGTTAAGATCGTAACAAACAATTTCCTCTACTGGACAAGTATAAAACCTGACCTTGAGCATCGGATTTCTCAGTCATAACCTCTTATACCATATTTCATTCTAAAAACTAATTTGAGCATTAGAGGGGTCGAGTTGAGAAACTCTCCTCTCGTAACACTGACCTTCGTGCAGGAGCTCAGCGACGAGGCAAATTCCACATCGATCTCGTCTCAAATCGTAGGACTCCACTCAAAAGTCACATTGAATCGTCTTTGGATGTCTTAGTGCCCCCTCAATCATTTCGTAAATGGCATTGCACCTTTGGATCCAAACCGAATCTGGTCTGCTAACAATCGATGGTACATTCCCCACTAATATTTATATATATTTGTTGTTATGTGAACTTATATATTCAGGTAAAGAGTATAACTCCCTCTTTATATATTCAGGTAAACTTAATTAGCTTGACTCTAATTAAAGTATTCGTTAATTTAAATGAAATCACATCTATAAAATTAGATACACAAGAATAAAAAAATTTATTCAGAAGTGGAAAGCTTATAGATTAGGCTGATGCTGGGCTGCCTCGGACCTGAATCTACATGAAATCAAGCCCATGCCATATCTGCAATTATAAGTGTGAATGAACGAAGCCATGGATGCCAACATCCCATCGTCAACCTCTTTGGAGCAACAACACGGACAGAGCACCCAATTCATTTCCTTTGGGCCAACAACAACCAATAATGATGAGTGAGATGTTGTCCAATTCATTTCCTTTGGCTGTTGATCGTTGTTCTTCAATGATAATTCTATGTTGGTCCAATTAATTATATTACATAATTCATTAAGATATGATAATATCAGATCGAGGGTTAGAAATCTTAATTCGATAATTTGAAACCAAGTCATATATTATTTTACACCTAGAACGTTTATGAATTTTAAATCGAAGATACACAGACAATCCAACCCTCACAGGAGGAACTAGACAGTTAGGAGGATCTCGATCCACTTGCGTAATCATCTTGATTCGACGCCTTACTAATAGAATGACTTTCAAATTGGATCAACCCTGCGGTCTTCCCTCGCCAAGTCTCTCACATCAATTAGGAAAAAACACTTAGATGAGCCTGCACCCTCGACATTGGATCGATCATGCCAACTCATCAATCTACACTAATATGATACTATCACCTATGTTTATATATAAAATTGGGAATATTAACTAAACATAATTAGTATTTTACAAATATCAAATACTATAGAATAGAAGAAATGATAAATTAAAAGGATATATGATCATTTTTATAAATTAAATTATGCCTACATATATAATATTATATATTTTTAAAAATCATATTTATCAATATAGATTTTGATGAGCGAATTCTTAAAATAAAATCTTTAAGTTTTAAAATTTTTCATAGAGCTTCCCTAGTCAAGTGAAACGATCATTTTATCACTATTTTACTAGATCATAGTCGTCGCTTTCGCTTGTTGACAACCTCTATTTTCAATGGAGTGAACCCTATTAGACCCAACGACTGAAACAAATCCTTTCTTGTCCTCACCAATAACCCTTCATTGGTTATAAAAGCTACGTCTCCATCACGGATCCGATGAGGTTCAATAGGGACTGCTATGCCTTTATTGTTCGGCGATGAATATGACAGAGGGGGTGATCAATTGGACAGAAATACCTCCAGGGGTTAGACAAAGAATGATGATCAATAAGGATAGAACGATCATTAAATAAAAAATATTTTGCATGAATTTTTTAAAGTTGGGACACTGCTTCCAAAAGTTTGAAAGAAATTTTTTTTAGAAATTAATCTAATATATCTATATATATGCTGAAATTAAATTCCCACTTGATAAAATTAAAAAAATTAAACAAATAAGAGAAAGAAGGGCAAAATGGTAAAAAAAGGGAGTGCAAACTTGATCAATAAGGATAGAACGATCATTAAATAAAAAATATTTTACATGAATTTTTTTAAGTTGGGACACTGCTTCCAAAAGTTTGAAAGAAATCTTTTTTAGAAATTAATCTAATATATCTATATATATGCTGAAATTAAATTCCCACTTGATAAAATTAAAAAAAATCAAACAAATAAGAGAAAGAAGGGCAAAATGGTAAAAAAAGGGAGTGCAAACTGGTTAGAGAAGCACGAACGATAACAGAGGCGAGGTCTACATCAGCACACGTAATGCTCCGTTCGTCCTCCTCCCTCTTCACCACCATGCCCTCCCCGTCATCCTCCTCGATCAAGCCCATCAAGCGCCCATCCACGGCCTCCCACGGCGGTCCCGGCGGCAGCCTCCACCATAGCCTCACCCCGAGCATCGGCATCTGCGCCTCCTGCAAGAGCTCGCCGTCTGCCGCCACTCTCGACCTCCTCATCCTCCTTCTCGTCCTCTTCTCCTGCGCCTTCCTCATCGTCTCCTCCCTCGCCCACCTCGCCCGCTCCCTCGCCGCCCTCCTTCCCCCCGCCCCCGCTTTCTTCGCCCCCTTGCGCGACGCTCCCTACCCTTACCTCGCTGGCCTCCTCCTCTTCCTCGTCGTCTCCCTTGCCGCCGCCCATCTCTCCTGCCTCCGCCCCTGCCCCCTCTCCTGGTCCTCCCGCCGCCGCTGCGGCAACCCCCGGTGCCGCGGACTCAAGAAGGCCCTCGAGTTCGACGTCCAGCTGCAGACCGAGGAGTGCATCCGCTCGCCGGACCCCGCGCAATCCGCCGCTTGGAAGGAGATCGACGATCTCCCCTGGAAAGGCGGCCAGCAGGGGAACAATCCCGACTACGAGTGCCTGCGTGCGGAGCTCAGGAGGATGGCGCCGCCCAACGGCCGAGCTGTGTTGCTCTTCCGCTCCCGATGCGGATGCCCTCTGGCGAAGCTCGAGGCCTGGGGACCCAAGCGGGGCCGGCGGCACAAGAAGTGAGCTCCCTTAACCTTTCTCTCGCTCTAGCCCTTGTCTGATATCCTGCCCTCTTTCACTTTGTGATCCTCGAGATAGAGTATTGAAACTTGTAGATCCAGTTTGCTTAGTTGACATAAACGATGAAAGGAGCAATTGCTCTCATTGATTCAAGTATAGGTGAGTGGATTGTCTATGGCTGATGGATCGATCATAGGGAACGAATGCTATTTGGTGAAAGTGAGCAAGCAAAACATTGGATCACTCCGCTTGGACAAAGGGGTTTTCCACAAAAAGCAGAATTTGGAAGTGGAAGGAAATTGCATTAAGCTATAACCCGTCGGCTTGGAGAAGGGACTTAGTTCCAGGTGATCAGATTGCATAGATAAAGAAGCAAGAAAATTCTGGGGATTGGTATCGATTACGTATTTGAGCATGACCATGTATTAGATGCTGGCATTTCTTCCCGGTAACAAACTAACTTTACTTTTCTAAATTGATTTCCTTCTGGACAAAATAGACGATAAATTAAAGAACATAACCTTAGCTTTACAAAGACAAATTATCAAGAAAGTAACAGGAATGACAATTTTGAGATGGATGTTCCATTACTTGCAAGATTTGGTGAAATTAGCTGAAAGTATATTAACATATAAGTACTTATATGAATTTTTTCCTTTGTAATTCTGACATAGATGATAGAGGACACCATGTCAGATTTGAACTGACAATTAGATGCTGGTTTCATGTCTGTCTTTGTGGAATTTGTGTCTTTATAGGCAAAATTTATGAAAATGTCATGGATGTTGTATAGACACATTTGGAACTAACATTCTGTTCTAGATATTTTCCGATCGTTTAGCTTAAGGGAGCTCAATGGATTGTCAGAAAGTATTCACTGTTTCTAGGGCACATGCCTCCTCTAAGTAATAATTATTAGATGTAGAGATTTCATGCTGTAATGGTATGCTTATGATCTAAAGCATGATACTGGAAGTGGAAATAATGTTGCATGTATTTGAATGGAAGAGTCGGATTAGGACCTGCACGTCAGTTTTGGGCTTCATAATAGGAAAAAGTACGGTCTGAAATCAATACGATATGGTACTAGTGAATCAATGTTTGCCTGGACTTCGTAATAGTCCAAGATTGCAGCTTGGACTAGTTTTCTTGCAAAATAACTCCCAACTTAAAAACTCAGGAGTTGCGCTGGGGATGTAAAATGACTTCCAAATGAAAAGCTCAGAAGTTCTTTTGTAAGCTGCATGTGGGATGTTGAGAGATATGGAATGGCATCACAATTTATTACTCATCAGGAGTCATCTGTTCATCCTCCACCGTGACACTCGTCAAGTAATGCTGGCTTGTTTGATTCCCTTCCTTTGTCCTTCCCTGCTCCCTTGTTCTCTTTTTGCTCTTCTCCGTCCTACCCCTTTCTTCTTGCATCTGTCACACTCTCCTCCCTCCCTTTTCCCTCCCTCCTGCTTGAGCACCAATCCTACCTCAGGCTATCCTCCCCTCTCTCCTCTCTCCTCTCTCCACCTCTACCTAATCAATTTATGAGGGGGAGTTTAATCACCTTATTTGTTGAGTTTTCATATGCATTCTTTATAAAGACAACCAAATAGCTAAGTTGCAAATCTGAGTTCCACATGCAACAAATCAAACAGTGTTGTCGCAAACCCTCGCAAGACCAGAAAATTTCAACAGTAAATGCATTTTTAGCTATTGCAGCTGCATTTTTTTTTGCAGTTTGTAGGCTTACATGTTCTTACAAACTCTTTCAAGTCTAATTTAAAATGTAACATTTTAAAATTTTCATAGGTATTTTGTATTAAAGGTTTGATAATTAATGAGAGGAAAAAGACTATAGCATGTTTTTTTAATCTTTTTGGCTACTTATTTGATGAGAGCTAACACTAATTATACTAATTTGCAATTTTGGTTCTCAAAATAACTGGTTGCTATATGGATGCTTTTCTGCGGTTGAAATTCCACCAGGGATGATGACCAAAAGCTAGGTTAATCTGGATGCCAAAGACCACCATGCATTCCTCGTTACTTTTGACAGTCTTCTTTGGCTTTTTTTCTTTTCCCAACATATTGACTTGAATTTGCTGGGCTTCCTCATTGAAAAGAAAAAAATAAAAAATCTGACCTTTCTTATTGGTAAGTTAAATGGTTGTTTCTTGACGTATCTGCAACTACCCTAAAAAACTATTCATCAATGTACTTATTCTCAAGTGCCACAAATTTGAGAATGCAGTCCTCTTATTGTAAACCATCTATGGGTATCTTCTCAGCTGCACTAACTTCTTAGTGTGTGCTGCTTCTTGACAACTACAAACATTTAGATCATATAACATAGACCATTTTCTCGTATTATGTGAACATTATCTTCTTCAATATGCCCCTTTTTACTGCATATTGTACAAGATCAAGGAAGTTCTTTTTTTGCTGTTTGAAAGTTTGCCAATCACTGTATTATGTAACCATTGTATACAATGCTTTTGTCTTCTTTATGCTAAGAGTGGTGTCAATTATGTTGATAATGGCAGGACGATATGGATGTTACACAAAAAAATCAGTGATCAGCTACACTTAGATTGCTATTGTGTTGATTGATTCAGTCAGGATTAAAAGCAATCCATAAAAAGATTGTGGTTAACTAAAGAATAATATTGTGAAAAAAAATAAGTAGAAGTATTGGAACTTAAGGGATAGCATACAAGGCCAATGACTATAGCTTGATTACACACATCACCCTGGTCCTTATCTCAATTGGTTGTCTACTTAAGAGGGACTGATAGACACACTTTATTGCTCTCGCTAGCGTGCTTTGAGCTTGAAGTTTGTTGAATCAGGTTGATTTTGGATAGGATTTAGTTGGTTGCATGCTAAAAACTGAAACTCAAAGTTATCTTAGCTTTACCTAGATGAGCCTAAACAAGCTGGCTGGATTTGGTTTCATCCGTTTTCAGAACTTCAGTTTTTCTTTGTTTGTAGGAAGACATTTAACACGTGTATCTTCACTCGTTTTTTTCTTCTCCAAAAGTTGTTCCTTGCATCAAATTAATGAGGTACTTAGCATTGGGTTTTCAGCTGCTTATATTTCAGTCATGGTATGGAAATTGAAGATCACAAGATTCATCATCTGATTATCGGTGGAGATCTATCATATGTAAACCTATATTTATATGATTCATATCATATTATATTCATGTCTGCACATGAATGTAGATGTTGTCAAATGGACAAATAGATTGAGCCCGTATTATTCAAGAAATGATAATGTTTGTTAGCTATTTAGTTTTATTTTTTTCTTGTTTAAGTAGTAAATTGTATTACTGATTATCATTATTAAGAGGATCTTTATTTTTCAAAGTCAATAATGAAATCGTTCAAGTTGTCTGTGTTACTTAAATGTCTTTTTTTAGGGGAATAGCGGCTGATATTAGAAACACTTGCTTTTTCTTGATTTCATTGTTAAATGCTTCTGTTAATCCTAATTCCTTGGTTAATTTCACCTGTCTTTCTAAGAGCCGGCTCATGATCATCATAATTACAACTATATACAGAACTTTTATGCACAAATGTTCTCTTTTATGTGAACAACCTCTTCAAAGATGAACCTGATGTCTCTTCGGAGACATCCGATAAAATTGGAACGATATAGAGAAGATTAGCATGGCCCCTGAACCTGATGCAACTTTTAGCTAATAAAATTGATCCTTGTTACAAAAATTGTGTTGATTCTGTTATCGAAGGGCTTAAACTTCTTGATAGCGATACAACGTGAAATGTATTTGAATGACAAATACAAAGGAGGGTAGGAACTTAAATTCCCTGCTTAGATGGATTGAACTTTTGAAAATTCTTGCAAGAAAATTTAGAATTAGCATAGAATTAATTTTTTGAGGGTGAGCCGTGATGCAACGGTAAGGTTGCTCCTTTGTGTTATAAAAGATCAGGATTTGACTCATGGAAACAATCTTTTTATATATTTAAAGATAAGACTGCGTACATTGATGCTTCCCAGACCCCGCATTGGCGGGAGCGTCGTGCATTGGGTACGTCCTTTTTTATAGAATTAATTTTCTTTTATATCTCTAGCAACATAGGACTCCTGATGAAATAATTTTGCTGTCTTAAGTTTGTTGATTCTTTAGATAGGTCATAGCCCTTTATTCTTTTTCCAATGTTCCTGAATTATTACTGATTCTTGTAATTATTCGGTTTGATAAAAAACTGATCCATAGATTAATTAAGGATCATGAGTCATTTTGTGATCATTCAGTTCGTGAACTGAGAACAGGTAGAACAATCTCTTAATCATAGATTAATTTTTCTTAGCGATTTCAGAATTTTCATTGTGAGATTGATGAGCTTATGATCCTTGTAATGACTCATTGAAACCTTAAATTCTTCCTAGTTTTGTCCTCATTCATTCTTCTGTTATCTTCCAAAGTTCCTCAGCACAACTCTCTTGCTATGCGAGTTTCCTAACTTTAGTTGTCGGTCATGACAAATCTGTGAAGTAGCTGTTTTGCTGCTCCGTGTTTTCAGAATATGAACTTATTGACTGAAGGCATAATCTGAACTTCCTAAATGATTTTTGTAGTATGATAATTAATGGGTTGTTGAATATTATAGGATCATGGGAAAATTTTCTAGCTGTGTAAATTTCAAACACCTCTTAAGGAAATTGAAACCCTTTCTATAAATCTAGCAGACATGGTATCCTTCAGCAGTTGGTATTTATCTTTCTTGCTATGCTTCTCATTGCTTTTCCACACGAAACTAAATTGTCTCATTCAAGTTTGATTGGATCGAATCATCGTTGTTTCTATTGCTGCACCGAACTGACATCACGATTGTTATAGGGCGCCGGCAAACTTGGCCATCGAGGGAGGAGATCGGTGATTACCACCCGGGACTCATCCACTACCATACCTGTTACCTGGTCACAAACTTATACTCTCAACTCTGATCATGTCTAAAGCAAAGACGACCTAAGCAGGGATTCCTGTCATCCTATAATGTTCATCTGGGATAGGATATTCTTCATCCAGATTGTTGTGGTACATAAATCATGCAACTTGATGCATAATAAATTACATTTGCATTATTTGATTGCTTCTCAAATTCCATCATTTCTATACTTTATCCTTGGCTCCTATTTTTCTGTCTGATATTTCCATTTTGCTGCTGAGATGGTATTTTACATTCCAAAAAATTGTTTTGAGTCCCTACTGGTTTCATGGTCCTAAAATGACATGTTTGCCCCTCCAAAATATTAAATTGCTATAAATATGTCACCCTCATTAGCACCCATCCAATTTGCTCAACTTCATCATTATTGATTGTAATTCTTAATGAGGTCGATACATATATTAAAATTTTGCACATAAAAGTATCTTTTATCATTTTCATCTAGATGGATAAATATAAAAATTACTAATTTAAATTATATATATGTAAGAGTCATGTCTTCCTTCCTCCATTTGCTCAAACTTTACCTAAGGGAAGTTTGTTGTAGTTATTTCATGAGCTAATTATAAATTATTCTGTAGGTAGTTACTTTAGCATTGTGATTTTTATATTTCTAAAAATTATATTATAATTTTTATATTTATGAAAGTGAAACATTTAATTTTTTACACGAATATATCATAAAGTTTATTATTACCAAGTGTTAATTCTATTTTACACCATCGAGTACGTGTGCTATTTTTGTTAATAGAGTTGTGAGAAGAAATAAAATTAATATTACACTTTTATAAGTATAAATATCTCAATATAATTAAAAAAAATTATAAGATCGAAATATTAAAAATAATTAATTACAGAATAATATGTAATTAGCCTTCTTGGACGGTGCCGGGATGTTGTTGACGACGATGGCCAAAAATTATATTTTTGGCCAATTCGTATGAAGCATATCTTCACAAATGAAGGGTAATTATGTCTTTCCATTCAGATGGTAAGCAATGTTTCCTTCCGTCATAAAGAACTATAGGTGGGATTGATGGTTATAATGTCCGTGTTGTCCTCTGCTTTCCTTATAATAACCGAACGAACCAGCTTATCTACTATTCTGCTGTGGAAGAAGCATTCTTAGTTTATCGGATTCCGTCCCATGGCCGTTCGTCTCCTCCTCTCCTGCCCCCCGAAACCCCCTTCTCGAACCCAAAACCATAGTCCAAGCCCTAACACCACGTTTCCGCTCAGCTTCGAATCGAGGAACTTCTCGGATTGGTGCTTCATCAGGCGAGGACTCGCCGTCTCCGTTGTTTCCCTGACCCTCGCATTGACCCTCGGAAGCTCTCCTCCCGGTGCGCTATCTGAGGCGCCCCCTCCTCCTTCCCGTAACCCTGTTCTCGCTGGAATTGCCAACACCAAATCGTGGTTTCAGTTCTACGGCGACGGGTTCTCGATCCGTGTCCCGCCGCTCTTCGAAGACGTCATGGAGCCAGAGGTGATGATACCAACCTTTCGAAGGGCTAATATCTTGCGGCTGTGTAGTTGTCATTCTTGTTTAATTGCTTTTATTTGATCCGTTTGTTGTTTTCGTCCTTTTAGGAATATACTGCCGGATTCTCATTCTATGGCGACAAGGCAAAACCTAAGACATTTGCAGCTCGGTTTGCCTCCCCAGACAGGTACAATATATGTTTTGCTGATGCCTCTCTCCTCGTTTGGGATAGTTAGCTGTATTATGCTTTTCTAAATATCCTTCCTTCACCTTGATTGAGTATGATGATAATGAAAATGATAAATGGTTTTTTCTTCGTATTATGTGATTTATACATGACTTAGTGGTTGTTGACTTATTTGATTCTAGTAAGAACTAAGATTCCTCTATACTAGATCACATTATCAAGATTGTCATTCTTCTGGTTATGTTCCTTGTTTCGTTTCATATATCATCATCACATTTTTGGTCATTTTGTAGATCAGAAGTTGTAACCGTGGTGATTCGACCAACCAATCAGCTCAAGATCACATTCTTAGAGGTTTGTTAACTAGTGATGGATTTTTTTTATCTGCTATTCGACATGGTTTTCTTGTTTTGGTGACATATGTTCACAATTGTCAGTTGGCAATCAAAGAATCTATGTTAGTCAGTACAACAATTGTTATAGCTTTCTATTAAGGGCTTTGGGTTCTTAAAAAGCTCTGTAAGGACATGGTAGGTAGGATCTGCCTTTTGTAACAATATGAAGCTGAATAATTTATGGTAATTTCTTACCTGATGATATGTAATAACCATGTTATTCTTATGGTATAAGGTGCACATAATAAAAGAGAGCAACCAATGAGAAGCTCAGATAATGAAAAAGCAAAAAGAAAAAGAAAAAAAATTGCTTCTGATGAATGTGATGGACAAGCTTATGCCATTCTGAAGATTTAGCTTCTCTAATGCTAGTGATGCATCCTTTTCCCTTTATCTTTTGGTTGCCTATCTGTGAAATCCATGCAATTTCTTCAAAGGCCTTGTATTTGTTTATGGGATCATGACTGCTTGTTGCACATGAAGAAACACTAAAAACAGAAGTAGATTATGGATTGTTTCTTGAGGTGTATTCTGTTTTAAACTTTGAAATTGATTCTGTAAAAGTTGTCTGGCATTGGTTGAGGTTGATATGACCTTGGCCTGCTTACCTTGTCTAACTATAGCCTAACAAGGAACAATTGATTTGGCATAGCTAGATTGACCCTGGTTGCAAATATGACCAGAAAACATGAACGCCAAAATATAAGCAACCCATGAGGTCCCACCTAATGATGATGAAAACCAGTGCGTTCATATTGTTAATGCTATCAATTGTGGTGAAGGTGCTGTGTCGAAGAAGAAAGAGTACAGGACAACAAATGCTGTTGTGAAAAATGAAGCTAATACTTGGCAACCTAGTCCTAATATAGCATGGCAGCAATGAGTTCATTTGATGTGTCATTCATATATAGAAAAATTGACAACTACTAGTGGTCTTGAGGTTGGTATGGAACGACAGATAAATACTTGTGCTCCTTCCTTTGGCAAAGTTATACTGGTAGGATCATCTGTCTTTGGAAAAGTTAAGGTGCAATTCAGACATTTTCAGGCATGTCTATATGACTTCTCCAAACACGTTGGTCTAGTTTTGCTTGTCTGGAAATTGGAGATAAGCCAACTTCATGATCTATTTGTGGTTAAAGAAGATTTTTCCATTTTGCTAAAGTTTATTGTTATTAGATCTTAATGGTTATTTGTCATCTTTAAACATAGAGAATTTGTCAACTCTCAACTAAATATTAACTGCGACTTTTCGTTTGACATTGCTACTATGTTCAGCTTGTCGTTTTTGCATCTTGAGTTCGCAGAGAACTACAGCAAGATATTATTTCTTCTATACTACTAGGAAGATAACTAAATATAACTGAATTGTCTAAGAAAAGATATTTGATTAATTGCTGCTATATGATTGCTTCATTTTTCCCTGTGACTTGTACAGACGAAAGATATTACAGAGATAGGAACTCTCAAGGAAGCAGCAAAGATATTTGTACCTGGTAAATTTCTGACACAAACGGTCTTTCAGATACTTGCATTAATGTATTTAAGGTTCCTTGTAGTATGATAAAATAATCAAACTTCATCCTCTAGTCCTTTCGCCATAGTTTTATTTATGCTTATCTTTAATAACAACTGCTTGCTACACCACAAACAGCAATTTCTAATGTTGATCATAATTAATGAGCTTTGAGAATGGATGAAGATCATAACTTGCATTAAGTTCTTTAAGGTTCCTTGTAGTATGATACAATCATCAAACTTCATCTTCTAGTTCTTTCGTCATTGTTTTATTTATGCTCATCTTTTATCACAAGTGCTTACTACACCACAAACAGCAATTTCTAATGTTGATCACAATTAATGAGCTTTGAGAATGGATGAAGATCATAACTTGATCTAGCTAATGAATTGAAAGTTTATTTTGCCTACCTCGTTGGGTTATGCGGATTTTCATTCTGGCATTATTATTGTTTGTACCTGATCGTTTGTACTTTGTAACACTCAAAAAATTCTGTTTGCTCACCTGTAGCTGTCTTTTTTGCAGGTGGTGCAAATCTATATTCTGCTCGTACCATAAAGATTAAGGAAGATGAAAGTCTTAGGTAACTTTGAGTTTAAGAGGTAGAGTTGTCTGTCAAATAATTCTATGCACCCACGAAGGTTATAGTTCAATTAAATTTTCCTTTAAGAAGTACAAATTTGTTGGTTTTCTAATTCCCTTTTCTTTGAGTTTTAAGTATGTTGAGGACTCATTGATCCTATGTCTTGTACTGTTTTCTAAGTGAATCACGTATTGAAAGATTTGTTTCAATTGACTATTAAAGTGTATCTAGTCTCTTTCTATTTATTTCGCTACTTTGTTGACTCAGAAAATGTTCAAATTTTGTAATATGAAATGAATTTAACCTTGGGTTCATCTCCAAGGTCCTCGTAACCATAACGATATATTTTAATTCTCCCAGGACTTATTACTTCTATGAGTTCGGCATCGATACGCAGCGTGTTGCTTTGATGACTTCTGTAAATAGTGGAAAGGTAGTTATTCCTAGTACATCTCTTTTCTTTAAACTTATTTACTTCTAATTTACATTTGCATTGACAAAGTATGAATTTGATGCTTCTTTCAGTTGGCTTACAATTGGTTTCACCCAATCTAACCATACTGAAATTGCTCTGAGGCCGAGTTATTGCAAGTATATGGCTCTTTTTATTTCCTTGTCTAAAAGTAGCATCTACAAACACCATGTATAGGATACAATATTGGTACTCCTGTCTGTAGCTAAATCTTCAATTTAAGTGAAAAATATGGTGACTTAATATTCTTTTCCATCACAGCTAACATCTTTCTGTGGGTTGCTAATTTGATCCCCCTTTCTTCTTTTACCACCATTTAGCATTATCCTTTTGTCTCCATCTCATGCACTAATCCTTTTTATAAATGGAGGATTTAATAAACTAAGAACAAGTTGAATCTCAACAAAAGGGTTGACAAACAAAATTCTATTACCGGACAGTATGAATCCTTGGTATAAATGAGAGTCTGGGTTGCTCAAATGTCAATAGCGTTCAGACTGAAACTAGAATTCTGTCTAATGTTATTTGAAATGCAAAATGTGATCTGTGGTGTGATTTTCTGAAAGGCATAATAGGTCAGCCCAATTTTGGTTAAAAATCGGATAATTCTTGACGAATTAAGTGTGCAGTTACAGCAACAGCAATATGGATCTCAGTTTGATCATGATAGCACCGTGTGTTTGCCGACATACTTGTCTATGCATTGGTATGGACCGGACCTGTATTGGTCCGGCAAAGGTCTGGTACCCAAGATATAGGATCTTGCTGTGGCTTTTGATTGGCATAATAATAAATGTTAGAATAGCTTTATATTGTTCATCCTAAGCTTTTCTGTTACTTCTTTTCCGATGCAGGCATACATAGCTGGTGCAGCTGCTCCAGAAAACAAATGGGACGATGACGGTGTCAAGCTACGTTCCGCAGCTATATCCCTGTCAATTGTGTAAGTTTCTGCGGAACAATTCGGTTTTTCAATGCAAGATGGAACCAAATGATGATTGATAAGCACATTGCACCGCAACTAGCATGTCAGGCCATGAAGGGAAGCATGTTGAATTAGGGAAATTTTACTTTACAAATTGACTGTAGAGAAAAGGGGAGATTTAGTTTTTGTTTCATCTAATCTTTGTGAAGTGACACATGCACCTTGAAATCTTGTGTTTGTGTAGCTACCATTGGTTGTCAAATTTCTTGCAATAGTAATATCCAAGAGATTATTTTATCATTTGTAATTTGTACATAGTGCCCATGGAACTTCATGCATTCTCTAACACAGGGTATGTATCTTGTAATCATTGATACCCAAAATCTTCTTTCTTTAATTTTAGGAAGGCAAATTAAATTTATTTCTGATATTTGAATAACACTAATTATTTTTCTGAACCTGCTGCTTTTACAGCCCGTTAAAACATTCATTCAAAAAAGTTGGATCAATTACATCTAGCTTTAGTTAATATTGGCTAGTGTGAATCAAAAAAATATAAATATAAAAACTAATTATGAAATTTATATAATCATAGTAATATCAATTGGTAGTCCTTTATTTTTACAAGTATTTACCTTTACTATAGGTATTAAATTCACTTATCAAAAGTTGAGGGTCCAAAATTTTATCTGATATATTTTAAATATGTTAGTTAGTTTAATTGGTAAGGGCTTTGATAAATCATCCTAAGGTTCCCTTACCATTAATCCTTTATCAAAATATTAATTGATAGTCAAGAAATAATAAATGAAGATTAAATATAATGATTATATATATCATAAATTTTGAAAAAAAAAATAAGTTTAGGAATTTTTTGTATAACATTTGAACTTTGAAAAATTCTTAGATACCCTTATCGGTTATCACCCTCTGTCTTATGGATCCCCCCATTCTTCCTTGACCATCTACATTCTATGATGGTTTAAGGGTAAAACAATCTTTTTATGTGATTAGGAAGGCTTTGTAAAAAATTTTCGAACTTAAATGAGTTTTTCCTGTTAATTCATCCAAACTTAGGAGGTTTTACTGAAAATTCGCTCATATATATATATATATATATATATATATATATATATATATCGTTTTGCGCAACATTACCAGACACGGCACGTCAGCGCTCGGAAACTATTCTAAAGCGTCGGTTTCATGCGCGGAGGTCCCGCCAATGAAAGGCCACGTCACCCACTGAAGCTCTCAATGGAACGACTTAGTTAACTTTTAACGGCATTTGCCACCAAAACAACCCTCCGTCACACGGAATCTGTTGGCGTTAAGACGTCTCATCCTCGTTCCCGATCCATTTCTTTCCCAATCTCAGATCGAGAGAGAGATCTGAGAGAGAGAGAGAGAGAGGAGGAAGATGCACGGAAGGGGGTACACGCGGGTGGAGGAGAAGGGGGAGGATGGCGACTTGGAAGCCGGATGGGGCCCGCTACACCCGGGCCTCTCCCGCGGCGAGTCCGAGCTCCGATGGGGCTTCGTCCGCAAGGTTTACGGCATCCTCGCCGCCCAGATCCTGCTCACCACCGCCGTCTCTGCGGCCACCGTCCTCCACCCGTCCGTCAACACCGCCCTCGCCGCCAGTCCCGGCCTCGCGCTTGTCCTTGCCATCCTCCCCCTCGTCCGTAAGCCATCTTACAAGTTTCTTTCTGTCCCTTTCTATTCTCTTGGTTGTTAATCTTTAGATTGTTTGGGATTTTGATGAGGTGATAGTTTGAAATCGCGAGTTGGCTGTCCAGGCGGCTAAGTTTTTCTCTGACCTCCATTTTCTCGATCAATCTGTAGGTATTTCTTAGAGTCATGATGTGGTCACCGTATAATATCATGATAAATTGATGACTATCATAACCTTCAAGGAAGACATGCATGGACCAGATTATATAGGTTAAATTGAGTTTGGCGATTAACTGCATAAATTACCGATTACTATAAACAAGAGTATGAAATAGCTGTTAGATTCAGAATAGAGCTCGATAAATTGCAAAAATTGAGGTATTGTCTATTACTGTAAAACAAAATTAGCCTTCAAATCATTATTTGTTAGATTGCAATATGACTTTAAAGTGTCTATTTATTTTGCATATTTCAACATATCCATATTATCCTAATACTCGGTGATGACCCTGCTTTTTTTTTTCTTTTTTCTAAAATCAATATGACCAATCTTTTTAATTCAATTGTCACATTTTGATTTGGAACAACAGGAACACTGAAATAGTTGAAATTGTATAGTGCAACATCAACAAGTGATAATGTTCAAACTATTTGAGGTCAGCTATATGATCTTTTCTACCACCCAGCTTTTTGTTGGGTTTGGGATACTCGGATTGTTGTCACTTTTGGGCGAGACCTAGTCAATAGAAAGATCTGAGAAATCTCTTTTATTAAATTTGGAATTTTTGTAACAAGAAGCAGTTAAGCACACAATAGCAGAGTTGAATTTTTATTATCTATGGAACTAAAATCATATTGATCAAGGTCAATGATCTGATGTTAACAAAATAACCTAGTACGTGTTTTAGTCAAATATATTTTTCAGCAATATTTTGTTTTGGCTTGATAAACATACAAAAGCTTCTTAAATTACATAAGTTATTGTTCCTAGGTTCTCAATAGTTGTGTCTGCTGATTAGTGCTGATTGTTTACTTGGTTCCTATGTTTGATTTTTGACTTGAAAGGATTAAGACCTTAATTCTGGCTAATGGATAGTAGCCTAATATATGCAGTCACTCTATATATCTTTTATTGTTGATGCTTAATTTGTTGAGTAGTTTATAAATAGCTAGGAATCTTACATGGAAAAAAATGGAATTATATCTTAAGATATTATTTCTCAAGGATGGTTGCGCTGGCCACATGGCCAAGTCAATTTTGTCCTTGATTTGCTGACATGGGAGTTATGCTGGAAGCACAATGTCTGCACATACCACATGCTCCCACGTCAAAAATGGGTGACTCTTTTTTCCAAAATAGATAAATGGATCATAGACAGTGTCTGCATCTCATGGATTGGCATGCAAAGACAAATTTGGATTCTGTAAGTGTAAGCCACTAGCCTCTACCATTTAACCATGGTATCTCATTTGTTTTGTTGAGAGTTGGAGTCTTCTTTATGGTGTAATGGATTAGGCCAAGATGAGGTTGGTGTTACTTTCCTCCTCGCCTTTGCATCACCTTGTTGTATTGTGTGCGCTTCAAGTAAAAGTTTACTATATATATTGTGGCAATGTTCAAAGCAAGGTTCGTTGTACCGAGCTCAGCTCGATATGGTATGGTACCCCGGTACCAAGTGGTACACACAGGCGTATCACTCGGTATATATATAATATAATATAATATAATATAATATAAGTTAGAAAATAAAAAAAGGGTGATGTCACCTCGTTCCTTCTCCCCACGTGTAGAGACGTTTCTTCACTCCGCACGGGGAGAAGAAATCACCCACGGTGAATAGCAGCGTCGGACTCTAGGTTTCTTCTCCCTCTTCTTCTTTCTCCCTCTCTCGGCTGATACCATCCGAGATCGGCCGCCGATAGTCGACGGGGTGGAAAAGACCCCAATTGATGGTATCGCTCGGTACGGGCGGTATCGATCAGTATTGCATTTTTTGGTTCAGAGGCCCCCTTGCTTTCTTAGTGTGAGGTGACCTTGTTGAACTTTGTTTCTCATCATTAATGTTGAGTGCTGAAATAAAGTACAAATGTGTATTTGTTCTTTGTTGCTTATGTGGCAAAATAGCATCTTAATCTTCTTTAGTTTTGTTATAATTGGCTCATATCTGTAGTTTATTAATTACCTATGTTTTGCAGTGTTGTACCCCGTATATCATTATCGACAGAAGCACCCACTAAATTTCTTGTTCCTTGGCCTTTTCACCGTATGCCTGAGCTTAAGCATTGGCGTGGCTTGTGCCAATACCCAAGGTAATATGTTTTGCTAATTTACATGGTAAAGGTATTTTAGACAAATACTTTATTTATTCTCTTTCTCTGCTGCTTGTGCTTATTAACTCTTATTGTCTTAAATATATCTCAGGAAGGATTGTGCTTGAGGCATTGATTTTGACCTCTGCTGTTGTTTCGTCCTTGACTGGCTATACTTTCTGGGCATCCAGGAAGGGCAAGGACTTCAGCTATCTTGGACCATTTGTATTTTCTGGTCTCATCATTCTTCTTGTGACCAGCTTTATGCAGGTATGATGGATCCATTACTAAATCTTAATCAAGATGAATATTTGCCATAACTTATTTATACTTTTCACTTGCTTTTGCTAAAGTATTATGCAACACAAAAATCCATTTAATTCTTAATCTCATTTTTTAAGAAGTTTATTCTTAGGTCAAGGAAGTTAGTGATGCGTCATGTCTACTTGGATAATCTTTACCTAACTTGAACTGGGATGATTGTTTATCTTTTTCTGATTGTGTTCACCATTTCTCATTTCATATATTTAAATATATTTTTGCTACTATCTAGTGATGAGGTGCAAGGAATTTTCTCAGAAGTCTGCTTTGATGCTAGCAGCAACCATTAGCATTTGCCTGTGAGCGTCATTAATTTGCTTTTGGGCAGACTGTTTGTAATTCAAATGCACCAATTATATTTTTAGATTATTAAGAATGAACTCCTTATACTATTAAAATAATTTAAAATGCTCCATTTTGGGCTCATTGTGATTTGTTTGCAAAACTTCTGTTTGTTTCTCCTTAATTTATTTGACATGTAATGCCTGACCAAGAAGACAAGAAACATTCTGTCAGTTTGTAGCAATGTTGGAACTTTGGCCAAAATTGATCCTTCTCAGCCAGTAACAATGTGAAAGTTTGAGGGTGTCAGTGTCTCATTTTTGGTAGTAGGTGAAAGTACTGTTCGCTGTGTGGGTATGCAGTAGATCAGGCCTTTAATAAAGGAAGGAGAAGTGTGGCTTTAATCTCTTGTAAAATAAGAATAGCTTTTTTGAAGCATAATTTTACCTTTTCTTATACAAGTTTGACTTATGCCAGAAAATAAGATCCATAGACTAAACATCTTAGTTTTTGGGAAATTTCTATTCTCTCTCTTCTTTTTCCTTGCTACATAGTGTAAGATCTAGAGATTTTAGTGTTTATTAGTTTTAAAAAACTATTATCTATCAGGACCTTGGAACATAGTGTAAGATATATATATATCCTAAATTCTAGACTCAATTCTTCTTGGACCCTCAAATTTTAAATTCTAGATGATGCATAAAGCATGCGTCCTCTATGGTCTCCAGAAGTTGCAAAAGTCTTGAACATCATTGGCCGAGACAAGTTGGAAGTCTGATTTATACTACCATCTAAGCTTGTGCAATTCCTTTTTTCTAAATGTTGAAGTTGACGCATTTACTATTTGGTGTTTTGTGCCTGAACCATGTGAATATATTTTATTTATGATGTCAATTAATGTTTGTGAATGTCTGATGCTGGCATGTGCAGATATTCTTCCCACTTGGACCAACATCTGTCGCTATCTTTGGTGGGTTCGGGGCCCTTATTTTCTCAGCTTTCATCATCTATGACACAGACAACTTGATCAAGCGCTACACTTATGATGATTACATTTGGGCATCTATCAATCTCTACCTTGACATTCTCAACTTGTTCCTTTCCATTTTGAACATGCTGAGAAGCATGCAGTCAGACAATTAGAGTCAAATGGTCTCCTTTATGAATTTCTTGCTACTCTCTAGTGATGTTTCTCAAATAAGATTTTTACTATGCAACTGTTGTGCTGTAAAAAAAGTTTGACTGATCAAGGTGTCTGTTGAAGTCTAATTGTATCATTATATGATGTACTTTACGTTGCTTGCTGTAAGTTTGTCACTGTGGGATGGTTGAAAGCTATTAATCAACTAGCTTGTCAATGTATTTATATTCTCTTTTGGATCTTTGCTGTTGCATGCATCCTGGCAGGTACTATCTTTTGTATTATTATAGATGAGAGTACATTATCGTACATATACTGTATTTATAACCACAGAAAGTCCAGCATCCTACCTGAGCTTAGGATTCAAATAAACTACTACTGAGAAATCAGTGCTCTTTTTGCTTTCTTAGTCGTGCTATTATTTGATTTGTTCCTTGCTCCTATTTGTTCTGTTTTCTTGCAGGATGACAGCCCAATTGTGATGAAGATAATATCTTGTCATGATGAGAATCTCTTCTTGCAAGGTTGGTCGTCAAAAGCTCATGCAAATGTGTGCAGATTGTGCTAATGACCATGAAGATGTTGGCCACCTTTTCTTCACTTGCCTCTTCACTGATTGTCCTTGGAGTAAGTTCCTTTTATTTTGTGTGATATGAAGGTCTGCTCTTATTTAAGATTTTGAAATAAAAAATGATCATATGATCTTTGTTCTGTGGTTGCTGGCATGTGCAGATGTATTTAAGCTGCAGCACTTGGTTCTGTATGGCTGGAAACGAACTGTGAGGTGTTATTTGCTGCGACTATTGGAACTGTGAGGTTTCACTTTTCTCTTGTGGTGTTTTTGTTACAGGTAATTTTGGAAACTTGGATCATGCCCGGCAGATGCATGGTGATGCTTTCAATCTTCTCTTTGCAGATAGAACAATGTGGGATCTGACATTTATTAGCCAAAATTTCTGCCATCTGTCATCATCTGCTCCAATTATGCCAGCAACAGATTGGCAATTGCTAGCATTAAGGTATATTGGTGAGTTAAAGGGAAAAAAAAAACAGATAAAAAAATATGGATGTCTCATTTAGTTGTCAGGATTAAACTCATGATGTGTCTTGTTCTTACCAGGGTCTAAAAATTGATGCCTTACCAGGGCCATCAATGGAGACTGCCTTTCTAATACATTACCATGTGTTGGCTTACAGGTTTTGGCGTGCCATCAAGTTTCACAAGAAAGATTATATTTTACACTTTTATGCATACAACAGAGTGAATAAGATTGTTGAAAAATTACACTTACAAAATTTTTTTCTGGCGTTAAAAATGTTTTCAACAATTAGGTGCCATGTGGAATGAAAGGAGAACAAAATCCAACGTCTTTCAAACCCAAGAATGGAAAATAAAGTCCAAGCAGGTTTCATGTTTTCTTTGACTTCCTTCACACACCGTTTAGTAATTTTGATTGAAAGCATTTTTCTTTTCCAATATTATGCAACTATGTCTATCTTTCATTCGAGTTCCATTTATGTTGCACACAATATTTGAACTGTTTATACATACATCTTGACTTAGTTCTCTCTTTTGAACCATTTAGATCTCAATTGATCTGGTTTGCCATGTGTTACACAATTTCTAGAATCAACCAGCCAAAGTAATAGGCCTCACGAGGCCTGACTTCTTAATGAAGGTGACAACTAACTGTTACACCCAAGAATCATCTGGTAGCACTTACTAGATAATGGAGACTGCTACCAAGAAAAATAGATCTTGACAAACATGGCCTCATTTATTTCCAGACTGATGCAGGACCAACCAAACTGACAGTTATTATTCAAGGCTGGTAATCTTGGTCTTGTGGTTGTGTAACGGGGATTTCCTTGTAAAAAAGAAAATGAAATTAGAATTATGGTTTCTTCTCTGTAAAAACTAAAATATTTGTTCATACTTGGTTGAGTTTATACATATAAATTAATTAACAATAGCTTTGTTATCATTAGATCAATAAGTCTGAAGGGTTTTTAGTTGGTACTGAATCTTTCAGATGCTTTTCCAGCTACCATGTTTGGTAGATTTAGCCTCTCTTCCTCGTGACTGTTGGATGATATTTCTCTTTCAAATTCTACCAGCACAAAGGGCTCAAACTTGCATTTAATTATAAGATTCTAAATTAGCAATCAGCAAAAGAAACTATTTTGTTGATGTGTATTTGGAGCCTTATATCTTGTACCTCATTCCTTCCTCAAGAAAACTCTTCCTCTACAGGTATACTATTCAAATGAATGAGTGCATGCTGCATAGCATTTTCCCCATACAAATACTCTCACAACCTGCTCTAGGGACTGCAACTTGAGCTCTAACGTGGCTCACCAAATGGAAGGTTTGTGTTCTCTCTTTGTTCAATTTGTTTTTTTTAATAAATTTACTTCTCTCACTGATTTGATTGATTGTCCAAAAAGAAGACATGCTTTCTTACACGCAAGAGAAAGATCAGATTCCTCCACTATATGGTTAAAGCAATGACTGCAGCATCTCTAATGATCTATCAAGTTATCATTTTTGCCATTGCTGCAGGAACTACTCTGCACTATTCAAATGAATGAGTGCATGCTCCATAGCATTTTCCCCATCCAAATACTCTCACAATCTGGTTAAACACTCATCCATGTATACCTGCAATAATTTTTCAATGGGCTATTGTCATCTTGCATTCGTTTGTTGCATTGACAGAAAAAAGGTAGAGGGTAGATGGAACTCATGCACCCAATTGGTGGGCTCCAAAAACACAGTAAGTTCCTTTGATGCTTCATGGGTAGTCAACTTGCACAGCAGATGAAAGCTACTGGAAGGGCATATTCTGAGTCAAGAACCTTATGAATGATGGAACCATTTGTGATGCACAATGCTTCTTGAACAAATGATACTCCCAGGACTCCCAGGTTCACCCTTTCCAAAGGTACCCTTTCGTAACCCATGCAATAATGATGCAGCAGAAACTTCGTTTCTTGCCAGGATTGTTAATTGTTATAGTGTTGCTTAAAACATATGTTGGCTTTGTGCATCTTTGCATCTGATGACATAATTTCAATATGTTGTAGCTCTGCATGCAATTAAATATTAGAGGCTGTATCTTGAAACCTTTTGCAGGTTTCATGTTTTCTGTCTAATATCAGTTTGGAGTTTGATGGAGTCAGTCACTCATTAGATTATTTTAGGAACATAGTTGTTTTCATGGTAACACTTGCTTCAGTAGTGAGATCACAAGCCAGGCCTCACAATGCATAATTCATTAGTTATGACATGACAACAAGAATTTCATGTGATTCAATAAACAAAATATACATTCCATCATTGCGCCTCATAAATGGATGAAATTTTCAGCTAATATATTCTACATGCATTGTTATTGTAGTAATATGTGAAAGATACAACACGAGGTTTAAGAGTTTTAGGCTGTCAAAGGCACTGTAAGGTCATCTATGCACAACAACCTTCACTCTTTCCCTGTAGATTATTCTTCAAAACTCAGAAAGGACTATTCTTTGGACTAATGCTTAAGGATTTATCTCCCCTACTGTCGCATCACTTTTGATCCTTTCTGCAAGCTTTACTCTCATGCTTGAACAGCCGCTCTAGTTTGAAAAGCAAATGCCTCATCTCCCCACCAAATCTGGTCCCAAATCTTATGGAGGACCAGATTTTCTTTCTTTTTATCTTCTCAAAAAATGTGGTCCTATGTATTGCTGCATAATATATAAGTGCATATATTTAAGCTAAGCTTGGTATGGCTTCCAGCGATCGTTTTCTACCTCTAAACACATTGTTGTTCATCAAGTAGGATCACAGAGAATTGATGTGCTAGAGTTAAACATTGCTTCTGGCCATTTTTCCTTGTGTAAAGTATCAAACATGTTGCATGCTAAGGACAACTATTTCTCACAACCATTCAAGGTGATGTAAGTTGATGAATGATGATGATAATGTTCACCAGTATTCATATTTTATTCATGTTTTATATTGAGTTGCGTGGACGAGGATTCACGCACAGATGTACCCAAGTGTTGAAGTTTGAGCCTCTTTTATTACTGTTATATCTGTCATCTCCTGAGCGGTGACAAAGTACTTCTGGTCCTAACAAAGTTGCTCACATAAAGATTTGGGAGTAAAGGACATCAGATGCATCAAATCCTTTCATACCTGTTGGATGGCCCTGCTCATGTGGCAACTGGTGAGACCTTAGAATTTGATATAAATATAGTCATCGCCCTAATATTTTATGGGAAAGATAAATACATACCAAGAAAAATAGTTATCATAGATTAAGAGAGTTTATTACAGAAGGAACTATTGATGATTAGATGGTTGATTCTAATCGGATCTTCATGATTTTGTGGTATACTACTTTGATATTTGAGAAGTATCATTTTAATGATGTTTGGGTGAGATCCTATTTTTCTCCTTGGTTTTCTATAACTAATCTGAATGATGTTTTTTGAGCCAAGAATTATTTTTTTGATGATGTCTGATATATTCTGGTTGATCTTAGAGAGGAGGATTTATAGCCTCGTAGTTTCTGATTAGTAAAAAAGAATCTAGAGAGGGCATACAACAGTCACTCTCATTTCCTTTTTCTTTTCCTTGGAACCACCAGTATCAATATGTCATTTGTCAACTGTTTTTTGTTTTTTCTTTTCACTTCAACTCCAAATGACGTCTGGCTTCCCAGTGTCAAGTTCACATGAAGGCATTGTAGATTGAGCATGCTTTGTTTTGATGCATGGAAAAATACATACATATGTGACTATTCATCACTGGTCTCTCTCACAGGAAGACTATTCATCACTGCATTTTCTACAGGCATGGAGTACGAGCTGTGACTTTTTTAGGCTTCTTCCGTTCAAAACGAGCATACCGGCGTAACAAGAAGAAATAAACGCCCTTCAACTCGTAAGACTTTTTGACTCCACCAAACATTAATTCAGTGTTGTACAATGACATGGAGGTCAGTGCCAATGACCTCTTGATCCTCCTAAGGTTTCTCAGGTCAAAAGTCCTGCGGCATTCTACAAGGTAAGGGTAAAAATTGACCTTAGATTATATTTGGTTGGATCAATATTTCTAGCATTTGCAGGCTGCAAGTCGATTTATTTTCTTCATTTATATATGGAATTAGAATAACTCTTACCTTCATTACTTGTCAGTTGAAAGAGAAACGAAGAAGCAAATGCTTTATGCCAAGCTGCTTTCTCCATGGAATCATCTAAAGTGTTGGAGCTCGGTATGCCAAGCACCCATCCTCCCACCCACCTTGACGCTTTATACCTAACATTCCTTTGCAATGGCAGGATAAAAGCATGTTCCTCTCCTACCACTACTAGGGAGGGAGATACCTTAATACATCACTCACGGGAAGGGATTCGAATCATGGAAACAAATCCTCTCTTTGATGCTCTATAATGATGATAATATTTAAAAATAAAATAAAATCTATGTAATCAAAGCGGTCAGTCGAGACCATTTTTTTATATCAAAAAAAATAAACTTAAGAGTGAAGTTTACAAGCATTTGAAAAAAAATTATGTTTGAGATATTTTGTGCCAATCAAAACTTGAATGGATTAATTAATTAATTAATTGTTTAAAGGAATTTTTCATAAAAGGTCTTTTGACTTTAGGAAAATTATCTGCGTCAAAAACTAGTAAGCAATGATGACAATTCAAAATTAGGTATTGTTAAGTGATCAAATCCAATGACATTTAGTATGGAGGAGAACGCATGTGATGCTGCACTTGGCATGGCAATAAGAGGCAAGAAAAGGGATTCGTGGACCCAAATACAGATTGACCTTTTTTTTTTCCTTTTTTTTACTGTAGTTTCCTGTTTTTTCTCCTCCTTTCTTAATCGATAATTGTTTTCTTTTTACAATAGTTTTTTACTTTCAAAAATAGTATATTTTCACTGGACCCCACCAAACACGAAACATTATATTTTGAGTGTCCGTCAGTACATGCAGATTACCACCACCGTAGTGTGACCCCACCCCCACAGCTTCTCCTTTTTTTTCTCCCCTTCTTTTTTTTTTTTGGGGGGGGGGGAGGAGGGGAGGGGTGGAGAGGATCTCTCTACCCCCTCCAAAACCCTCTTCTTTTGCCCTTTTCGTAGCGGTCGTTTTCCTCCGGGCCCCACGCCAGGTTCCCCCTGATCGACCATCCATCTGTCGCGTCTCGTGGGCCCCGCGCTCGTGCAATACGAGACAAATTTTGTCACTCCACGAATTAATTGCACGCTTCACTGGGCTCCACAGCACGAGCCACATTACATGCGCCAATATATATATATATATACACCGTGATACTTGGAACGGGCCAGACAACGACATGTAGCTCCAGCAGATTAATTGCCTTAATTTTAAATCAACTTTTCGAGCGATTCGATTCCTCGAGGAGGCATTTTGGCCCTAATCATGAAATATCAGATCAGAATATTCTAACGTCGACTTTAATCCGCGAGAACTGTTGATCGAATTGATTCGCATGACAGCCGTCCGATGCACGCAGTCTCTTTTTCGGACCCCCCCACCCCTGATATCATGATATAGATTCAATGTCTCATCCCATTTTAATTACCCGATTAATGGATGAGATAGGCACGAATACTTCCGCGACGAGGACGTGCGCGATAGACCGTGTTCCCTGTCTCGCGCGACACAGCACACGCGATGCCAAGGACGCGCTCTCTGACGACATCTGCACGCCCCTCTCCACCGGGAACGTACGTATAGTGTACGTATCACGAGCGGGAGACTCCATAACACGCGATCTCGTCACCGTCCGATGGGGCTTCGCCCTTACGGTAGCCCGATGAATATTTGACGGCGGAGATCCCTGGGCCTACCGGTCCCGCCGCGGGTCCGCTGGATCGAACGGCCGCGGAGGCGTCGACGTCATCCATCGTGCGAGGACCACGCGCATCGGGAAGCCGAAGGGACGGGATCCCCTCACCCCGGTGAGCCTACTTTAGAAGAGATGGTCGCACTTTTTATCTCCTCCGATGGTTCTGTTCGGGTTGCGGTACCGCTCCGCTCGTCCCGCTAACCGTCCTCCACTCCTCCCAGTCCGCCACGTCAGCCGAGGCGTGTATTGGTTCCCCGAGTATTTATAGAACCCTCGGGGCGTAGTGCCGCTTGTCCTCGTTCCCATTCATCTCTCTCTCTCTCTCTCTAGGAGTGTTGGTGGCGGCGATGGCGGGGGATGCGGCGGCGGTGTACGCGAGGGACGCGATGATCGCGTGGTTCCGCGGGGAGTTCGCGGCGGCGAACGCGATCATCGACGAGCTGTGCGGCCACCTGGGGCAGATCGGAGGCGGGGAGGAGTACGAGGCAGCGTTCGAGGCCATACACCGGCGCCGCCTCAACTGGATCCCAGTTCTCCACTTGCAGAAGTACTTCTCCATCGCCGACGTCTCCGCCGAGCTCCGCCTCGTGGCGGCTAACCGCGCGGCGGCCTCCTCCTTCGCCGCGGACGACCCTCCCGCGGCGGAGGAACCTGCTGCTCCCGGGGCGGTAGTTGCCGAACCCAAGGTCGCGGTCGAGGAAGAAGCGACCGCGGCGGCGGCGGCGGCGGAGGAGGAAGAGGAGGAGAAACTTTCCGGAGATTCTTCGGATCAAAGGGGCATCGAAGACGGTGAAGCGAACGGAGGTAACACTCAAACCATCGGTGTCTTTACTCTTGAATAAATTAATGAATTAAAAATTATTTATCTGATTTATTTTTTTATATAACACGGTGTGTTCGATACGCTTTTTCGGATATTTAAATCCTTTTTTACTTGCATTTCGGCGTTAAGCATCGGTTCGTCTCGCGCGAGCCACCACCTGACCGACCCTTCCGAGGGAGATCGGACGGTGCTGTTGATGCTCCGATCTATACTCGTTTCCTAGTTCGCCTCACCGGGCTAACTCGTCTGCTAGGGTGAGTTCGGGTCGCTTACCTCGGCCCGTGAAAGGGTTCACGGGCGGCGGCGGAGGACTTCCCGTACTCCTCCCGCGCCTTCGGGCACTGTTAATTTCACGCTTCACGTTAAGTTCCTCCTTTTGGACTCGGAGAGTGAGGCGGTCGAGATCAGAGAGAGAGAGAGAGAGGGAGGGTGGCGTGTACTCCTATTCGAGGGAGGAGTACGTTAACATGGAGTTGAGGGAGTATTGGACGGTTACTCTTGTGCCACGTGGCAGAGGTACCATCAGGTGGTTGTCGACCACCGCCGTTCGATTAGGTTGCGGGATCCCTGATGGGCTGTCACTCACGTGATCGGCGTGACGGTGGGGGGTCCCGCGTGGCGTTCTTGACGTCAACAGCCGGCGGGCGGCGCCCGACACCGCGAGGTCAAGTCCGGCAGCCGCTCCGCGGCGTTCCTGGGAAGCAAATCATGCTATGTATGTAGGTTTTTGACCTTTGGAACGGCGGCCGACCTCGTTAAATATGCCGCTGACCGAAGTTGATTTCTCCGCATCAATGTTCTCACTGACATCGGGTTTCGTGTGGTTTCAGGACCCCAAGAAGCGCCACCGGCTTCGTCGGAGGACAAGGCGGATGTGAAAGCAGAAGTAGATGGGTCGGTGCGGCCGGAGAGGATAAAGATCTCGAAAGGTTTTGCGGCCAAGGAGTCGGTGAAAGGGCACATGGCGAGTTCCATCTCATCACCACCACCATCATCATCATCATTGGGCAAAGTTTCTGTATAGAGATGCAATAGAAGATGGCGTAGGAAGTAGTAGTCGTCCGGTTCTATGTTTCCCGGCTCCTCGTTTGATCCCCGCTTTGCTGATTTCTCCACTCGTGAAATGGTTTGAGCAGGTCAACGTCGTGAAGGGTCTCAAGTTGTACGAGGACATCTTCACGGACTCGGAGCTGCTGGCGCTCTCTGAGTTCGTAGACGAACTCCGCCTTGCGGGACGCGGCGGCGAACTCCCAGGTAAAGAAAGTTCTCTTCATGGTTCTTCTGTGTTTTTTTGGCTATGTATTGCCACTTTCTGCCATGAAGGTTTTTTGGGCGTGTTGTGTTCAGGTGAAACATATATATTCTTCAACAAAGAGATGAAAGGGAACAAGAGAGAGATCATTCAGCTTGGCGTCCCACTGTTCCAATCGACGACGGAGGTCGCAAGTAAAAGGGCCACTTCCATTTTTCTGGCTTCTTAGTACTCGGATCAAAGCGCATTGGTAAAGCTGAGAGAGAAATGTTTTGATGCACAGGTAACATCGAACCAATTCCCTCTGCGTTGCAGACTGTGATCGATCACTTGGTTCAATGGCGTTTGATACCGGAGACTAGGAAGCCCGACAGTTGCATCATCAATTTCTTCGACGAGGTAACACACCACCACCACCACCACGCCCCCCTTTTTTTTGTTGTTGTTGTTGTTGTTGTCTCTCTCGAGCAAAATCTTTACGTGTATGCCTGCTGCTGCCTGAAACCTTTTAAGTAATATTCTAATACTGGGTTTTTGTCGTGTGGCCTCCTCGTTTGCAGGATGAGCACTCGCAGCCGTACTACAAGCCTCCACATTTGGACAATCCCATTTCCACACTGGTCCTCTCGGAAACTACGATCGCTTTTGGGCGGTCTCTTGTTAGCGATCACGAAGGGAAGTACAAGGGTTCCTTGACGCTTCCCATCAAGCAAGGGTATGTATGCGATGGACCGGATACAAGGAAGGGTTCCTTAACGCTTCCCATCTTGATGATGATGAGAAGGTTGTAACTTTTATTTATATATATATATATATATATATATATATATATATATATATATTTGTCGGAGGCAGGTCGCTCCTAGTAATGCGCGGTAACAGTGCGGACATGGCGAGGCACGTTGTCTGCGCTTCACCGAACAGGAGGGTCATTATCACATTCGTGAAGGTGAGACATGCCGCCGCTCTTCGCCCCCCGGCGGCAGCGGCAGCAGCAGCAGCTTCGCCTACCGCGGTGCAGCCAACCAAGGCGATGACGGTTTGGCAACCCGGGACACCACCACAGACGACGACCATACCGCAGAAGGTGGCTACCGCGGGGGTCATCGCCTGGCCTCATCGCGTGATACCGGCCGCATGGGGGTTGGGGTTGGCTCTCCACAGCCCCGTGGTGATGGTGGCGCCGCGCAGGGCGACGATGGTGGTGGGTCCTGCTGGCAAGAAGGCGGCTCCCCGCAATGGCACGGGCGTGTTCTTGCCGTGGACGGTCGGCCCTAAGAAGCACACCAAGCATCTTCCCCCTCGGTTTCAGAAGGGGAGGCTGCCATCTCCGTTAGAAGCGCAGGCATAATAGGTGTGTAGAGACATTTAACATTAGCAGCTTTCTGAGGTGATGTTTCCCTTTCGGGGTCTTGTAATATGGTTAGTGCATGTGGTGGTGACTGTCTGTGACTAAGGAAAAAAAAAAGGAGAGAGGGAGAGAGAGAGAGAGAGAGAAAAGTGGCGGAGCGGGATTTGTGTACTTTTTTGCTTTTGACAGAAATGGTGGGAGTGTCGGAATTAATTTTGAAATATTTAAGTTCCGAGTTGGTGTTTTGGTATCCAAAGTCCTCTTAAACACTTTTTTCAATCCCCCAACTATCCTACTAATTTAAACATCAAACATGCTCCTGATGTAATAATGATGCACATATCCCATTCGAACCATATCCCGCTCTCAATTCCTGAACAAGAGAAGGTGTAACTATAGTTTGATGGACCATGTTAGCAACGTTATGCCGCCTTGTGATTGCAAGAATTAAAAGGATCACACTCGGCCACCGACCACAATGATGGTATTGTGGGCGATAGATACACGAGTGAGATCCACCTCAGCAATCGAGGATATGAGGTTTCTAAAGATCCATTCTGACCCAGAGAGAGAGAGAGAGATAGATACATCATCTCCATGAATGGTGTTCTTAATAAACCAGTTATGATCAACATAAAATAATCAACTGCAGATATCATGCATATCACACCAACAAATAAGACAAGAAAAATAAAAAAATATATAAGTATAAAACGAAGAAGGCAGACCTATGCTGTCGGGGCCTTCGATAGATTGCAAAGCTCTTCAATCTCCTTGATGATTAAATCTTTCTCCTCTTCAAATTGATCATCTTCACCTACATCAGAACAAAAATAAGTAAATCCAGTCAAACTGAGATGGAGGCGGGCCAACAAGAAAAATAGCAGACTCCTAAAGATTTTATTTTGCACAAGGATGATTCGCTCCCTACTTTTTTAGTTATTAACCACGCTGATATCGAAGGTGTGCCCCCAATCATACGACGGACAAACCGTTGTCCGTCCAATGCGCTAATATTTTTCATGAGATGACTCATTTTTCATCTTTTTTTTGGCTAGAACATCACTGATGGTCAAATAACAGATACATATAACACAGAAATTTACCTTTGCTCATGGGAAGATTTTGCAGTGACATCAACAGCTCTTCATGATTGTCTATCAAAACCTCAATAATTTCCCGTGGCTTATTCGGATTAGCAACAAATACCTAGTTTTAGGTAAAGAATAATTACACAAACAAACAATCATCAGTAGAAACATAAATTCTCGTACTTCAAGGTAATACAACGAAGGACATGAAGCAATATGCAACTTTGAGTACTATGTGACCTAAAAACCAATTGGTTAACCAAGATTATTACTAAATTTTATGATTCCTCTTCAACGTAAAACTTTAAAAGACAACTCATAAGAACAAAAGAAATACACATTATCTGCAGATCTCTGGCTTGGAACAAAAGACTAGCAAAGGATAGCATAACTGGGGACAAAAGATCTGAGAAAACAACTACCTTGAAAATGTCGAAGGCAGAAATCTGGATATTTTTGCTTGTGTCCTGAATAGAATATGACATATGCAGATTAGGGCTCCATATGATTATCAAAACTTAATATAAATACTCTTTATGAATGAAATCAAATGGACCATAAATAGCATATCATAACTTTATCCCAGATATCAATTCTTAAGCAAAAAGGTAGATTATTGTATATCTATGCTCAACTATGGAGCAGAAATGTCGGCAATCATTAAAAGGAAACAGGGATTAAAAGAAGGGCATGTGCATTCTTTTCTGGAAGTTGCCTTGCTCAAGCAAAAAATGGTTATATGAAGCATTCAACAACTAAATTATCTTTTCTTCACGTGGAATCTACAACTAAACAATGAGATAGTAGTGACTACGCAGCTTCAGGATGAATCTCTATTTTAGATGCTATAGACTCTTATGGTTCACAGTCTATATGAAATTTTAGATGCAGCCATTGCTTAAATGTTCCTAAAAACAGGTGTTAGACTATGTTAGAAATTGAAATGAGAGAATGGAAACTTGATATTATTGATAAATGCATCGTCTATTTATACAGGGATGAGGAAAGATTTTCCTCAACTAATGAAGATTTCCCTCAGATTTGACAGTAGACTTAGTCAAAAGATTTCCCTCAACTAATGAGGATTTCCCTCAACTAATGAACGAGATTGGCTCGTTCAGTTATAGAGTTGGCGGTAGACTTAGTCAGCTAACATGCCCCCGCAAGATCGAGCTTCTGTCAAGGATGTCGATCTTGGACCGATGCAATAAAAAGGGCTTGCGAGCTAAAGACTTTGTGAGGGAGTCAGCAAGTTGATCAGCCGTGTGAACATGAGAAACACGAAGCTGCTGACGAGCAACTTGATCCCGCACAAAATGAAAATCGATAGCCACGTGCTTCATGCGAGAGTGAAAAACCGGGTTCGCACAGAGGTAAGTTGCACCAAGGTTATCACAATAAATAACAGTAGAAGAAGAAACGTGAAGCTCCTTAAGCAAGTTGGAGATCCAAATGAGTGCGCGGCGGCTATAGCTCGATATTCAACGAGACGGCAATCTTTTGTTTCTTAGAACTCCGGTGATCGGATTAGCACCAAGAAAAACAATATAGCGGATGTGGAGGTTCGATCGTCAACATTGCTACCAATCGATCGAAAGACATGAAGTTGAGAGGAGAATGTTTGCGAAGAAAATACCATGATCAATAGTCCCTTTAAGATAACGCAAAATGCGTTTGCGATCAATGGAGAGCGGATGGCGATACATGAGCGAGACAGTTTATTAACGCAAAGGAAATATCCTCGAGTAAGGGCAAGATATTGTAGGGAGCCAACTACCGTCGAACCGAGTAGGGTGCATGGCGGACTACCATCACATAACTTGATTCACGGAGGATAGAGGAGTGGCAACCTCTTTTGCATCCCATAGCCGTCTTGAACAACAAATCAAGAATATACTTTCTGTGAGAGAAAGAGACCAAGACGTAGATGTAGCCTCGACTCAGAAAATAATTTAGGTGACCAAGATCCTTAAGAGAGAATCGGCCAATTCTGAATAAATGCTTGAACCGCCATAGAGTTATCACGTAATAATAATATCATCCACATAAACCGGAAGATAGATAGTAAACCCATGTTGGTGGCGTAGAAAAGAGAGACATCGATTTAGAGTTAATGAAGCCAACAAGACAAGTAGAGACCAAGCTCGATACCGGCTCGTGGAGCTCGAAAGGCCATAAATGGCTTTTCGTAATTCTGCATCTGGGGATCGAGGATGTATAAAACACGGAGGTCATTGCGAAACGTCTTGATAAGTGTTCCTTGCAAAAGGCATTGTTAACATCGAGTTGGCGTAAGCACCGTTGGAGACGCCAAACTCGGGATAAGCCGAATGGTAGTAGGTTACGACGGACTAAATGTCTCGGTGTAGTCAAGACCGGGCGTTGATGAAAACCCTTAGCCACAAGTCGAGCTTTATAGCGAGCAATCGAGCCATCGGGGTTTCGCTTAATGCGATAGACCCACTTACACCCTATAATGTTTTGCGTGGGGTGAGAGGGGTGAGAGTCCATGTACCATTACGAAGAAGATCATACTCATCACGCCGGAGAATTTTGGGCTTGAGTAAAAGATGATGGTTCGAGAGGCTAGAGAAGAGTTGGTCGACATGTAAATTAAGAACTTGACGGGGTTTAAAGATACCACTTTTGGAGCGGGTTTGCATTGGATGGCTTGAGGCGATAGGAGTAGCGGAGGGTAAGGATTGAGGGTGATCACTAGTGGAGGTGGACACAGGACTACAGAGGAACCGGACAAGGTGAGGACAGAGGCATTGGCTCTGGAGGAGAGGAAGACGCCGGAGAAGAAGACGAAGGAGGAATGTGCGGAATCGAAATAACAAGTGAGTGTGGATCTTGTAGAGGCACGGGGGAGGAGGAAGATGTAGTAGAGGAACTCAATGGGATGGCACAATGACCTTGATCTCGAAAGGGAAAGACAGACTCCACAAAAGTGACATGTCTGGAGACAAATACCTTAGTAGATAGAGGATCATAACACCGAAAAGTATTATGTTCAAGAGAATATCCGATGAAAATACAAGGGCGAGATCGAGGTTGCGGTTTGAGAATTGTAGGGGCGTAACCAAGGATAACACAGACAGCCAAAAACTTTTAATGTGTGTAGGTTAGGGCATTTTTGAAATAGCTTTTCAAATGGTGACTGATACTGAAGAACTGGAGTGGGCATACGATTAATGAGGTACACCGCAGTTTGAAAGGCGATAGACGAAAGGCGAAGGCATAGATGCTTGAAGCGAGTTAGACCGTTTCAACAATATGGCGATGTTTACGTTGAACCAACCGATTGAGGAGTATACGGAGGTGACTTAAGATGTTGAATACCACAAGTAGATAGATAAGATGCAAGAGCTTGATATTCACCTCCGCCATCAGAATAGATGGTTTTAATAGTAGTTTGAAAATAGTTCTCAACTAAGTTCTTAAATTTAGAGAATACAACAACGACATCAGATTTTTGACGAAGAGGATAGAACCATGTATACTTCGTAAAATAATCTACGAAGACAACATAGAATCTAAACTTGTCGAAGGAAACAACCGGCAGACCCCAAACATCGGATAAATAACCTCAAACGGCTTAGAGCAAGAAAGAGAGGAAGTACTAAAAGGTAATTGATGACTTTTATTACTAAGACAGCATTACTGAGTAAGAACATTCTTGGATTTAAAAGCAGGAATAGAATAACGAGAAAGTAATTTTGTTGAATAGAGTTTGAAGGATGACCAAGACGATGCCATATATCATTGGAGCTGCGGTGGAAGTGTTTGTAATGGGTGAGAAACACGAGACGGCCATTCGTAGATGTTGTCTTTATTCGGCGAACTAGAGATGCCCGTGCTCAAGTCCTTAACAAAAAATAATCGGAAAGAACTCAATAGAAGTATGATTTTGTTGACAAAATTGAGAAGCGAAATAAGATTTCGCTTGATGTGAGGGCACACAAAACATTATGAAGTGTAAAAGAAGAGTCGTTAGAATGGAATGTCTTAGAACCAACATGAGTAATAGGGATTCGATTACCATCACCAACGATGACGTCTTCATGGCCGCCATAGCCATTATGGAGTGATAAATTCGGAGATCGAGGTGAAATGGTGGGAAGCGCGAATCCACAATCGAGACGGACCTTGAAGAAGCGATCAGATATTTGCTTGAGGCCAAGTTGATGGTCTTTGGAAGACGCGATCGACAAACTTTGGCGGTGTGACCGATTTTGTCACACATGATGATAACCGGTTGTAGATTCATAGGTGGGGCGACGGTGAAAAGGAAACATTTGGGCGAGAATTGACGAAGGATATGGAGGAAGAAGTGATGGATGAAAACTCATAGTAGTGGGAGGTTGGGTGACTACACCTTTTGAAGTATTATTGTGGTATTTACTGGGCTTTTGAGTTTTGGGTGAAGAATGTGATGGGAGGTTCTGACAAAGGTCCCGATAGCTTGGTGTCCCGCTTTAAGTAAGCTTCATAATCCGTCAGCTTGTCATAAAGTTCTTCAAAGAGGATAGGAGAGTCACGCGCCCGAAGAGCAGCAGTAAGTTCTTTGTACTCAGGATTTAAGCCATTGAGTGTGTGAACCGATCTCTTCATCGAAGAAGATGACCTATCAAAGCCGGTCATCGATAATGACTTTGATATTTTGTAAGTAATCGCAATACAACTTCCCTCTTGCTTGAGAGTCATAAGATTGGAGAGTAGTCCAAGCATGCGAGTCAGAGCGGTTCGCGAGTAGTAACTTGTTCCATGCTCAGCGGCGGTACAGAGGTCACAAGCGGAGCGATGGATCCGAAAGAGGCTGAATGGCTTGGAGGATTAGTCGATCTGCCAAGCCATAACTTGTAGGCGGACTGGGCTAGGGTCTCTGGGACATGAATCATGGTGGTGGACAACTAAGTGAATCAACATAGCCCAATAAATCATAACCAATCAAGAGGTTAGAGAATTGAGCACGCCAAGAGGCATAATTGCCATTTTAGATAACTTAAAGGGATTAAAGATGATTAATGGAAATAAGACCGATGAAAAGAATTATTAGTAGGAAAAGAGTAGGGACATCAAGTGGATGAGAAAGACATTAGAAATCACAAAAAGTTTGCAGAGTTGAGAACAATAACCGGTGACCAAGAAAAGGAAAAGAAGAAAAGAAAAGAAAAGCAATTAATGGCTATAAAGTTGTAGGTAGTAGCATAGAAGGTGGCTAACAAAACGAATCGAAGAATAGTGTAGAAAACACCGGTAGATAAGTGAGTGGCGAATAAGAATATCCAAGACTCAATAGGTACAGTCCGCAGATGTGAATCCCGCCTTCTTGTTGGAAACACCGAAGGGCAGAACGGTGGTAGCGGCGTCGACACGAGGAGAAGCGCTCTGCGTGAGCTATAAAGCGTGGATCCGGAGTGTTTGCGGTGATAGTAGATTTGAAAGATCCAAGTAGCGTTGCCTCGGTAATGAGATAACGAGAGGAGGCGATGTAATGGCAACTATTTTTCGTGTTTGACAGAGAGAATAATTTCTCTTATGGCTCTGATACCATGTTAGAAATTGAAATGAGAGAATGGAAACTTGATATTATTGATAAATGCATCGTCTATTTATACGGGGATGAGGAAAGATTTTCCTCAACTAATGAAGATTTCCTCGGTTGACTGAGACTTAGTCAAAAGATTTCCCTCAACTAATGAGGATTTCCCTCAACTAATGAACGAGATTGGCTCGTTCAGTTATAGAGTTGGCGGTAGACTTAGTCAGCTAACAGACTACAGATAGAAGATTGTGGATCAAGTGTTCTAGGGGGGAGAGGGAGGGAAGTGAGTGACAGGGTGGGGGAGGACCTTAGTAAACTATAATTGTTGTTAGGATATGATGGGATTTAGCGAGGGGGAACCTTAAAGTTGTCATTAGGATACAATGGAATCTTTTTTAGATTAATAGGCAAAAAGGGCACAACACATTTGGTGACCACGAACTCAATTTATTTATTTATATTTATACTTATATTTATATATGCTGGAGTTAGGGTTGCGTAACCACGTAATGGAAAGAATAAACTTCATATGGAGCCAATATAAGTTTTTTGTCATCATACTATGCTATAGTTTCTAATACAATGTTGAATATAATCTAACTCTCCCATTTTTCACATAACAAGAAATACAAAACTGGACACAATAAAATAATTGCATATAAAACTACAATGTAATTCAGGCAAAACTACAACATTAAAAAACATAAAATAAACTAGTAAAAGTAGTATAGGAGAAAATAGCTGAAATTACCTTTAGTAATGCCATCATAATATGCAAGAACCGAACTTCTAGAATGTAGCGCTTCATTATTTGCAAATTTTGGGGTTCCAAAAGGAAATCCGAGAGAATCTAAATATTAATTGACATCAACCCAACTGTTAACGACAAAATAATCTGAGACTGAAGCTAAATATAGATCACTAATAAAACTAACCTTCAAGGATTGCCTTCTTGTTACATAGTTAGGAGATGTCAATAGCTTTTCATAAAGCTCAAAGAACTGCCAAGAAACTCTTTAATCAGGTGAAAGAAAACACACCAGAAACATCTTATCTAATCAGCAGAATTTCCCAGAAAATTATTGCAATAAGTTGGATTTGCAAAACTTGACCCCTGAACAACTAAATTAGTACATGAAAAACTTAATAGCTGACCTGAACGTAATGTGAACTCAAAAACTGAGAGACTATCATTTCATGTTTTATAAGCAAGTCCTGCCAAAATTTCATCCATGAGTAAGCATGGGACAGTGCATGAACATAATCCTGGAGTCTCAAACATGATAAGCATGCCAAAAGTAGCAAAACTGACCTTGAAGGTAGCAAGAGCATCCGAAGCAATATCAAATGTTGGAAGTTCCACATAATTGAAAAATAATTCAAAGCTCCGTGATTCCAGGATACATCTGAAAGATCACTACAAAATCAAAATGCATTCAAAATAAAAAATTAATGGCCATAATATAATAAATGAGAAGTTTGAAGTTTCATATTAAAAAACTTTTAAATATTACAGTTTTGTTTCAACCTGCTCCTCAAAGTTCTTTAAGATCCCATGTTTCTTAAACAATACGTGGTAAGTCACAGCTTTCATGTCGTTGCACTTGGGATTTATCTAAGGAGGTATCAATGACACACAAGTATACAGGATTATTTTGAAGACAAAGGAATAAACTACATGAAATCAAATAACTCATGTGATTATAGACATATTGCATTCTGTCCTATGTAAATAACAATCAGATAGTTCTTAAAATCAATGAACCACTCTTTGCAGACAATTCTGACGCAGACTTTGTATCCAAAATCCAAATATCAACAAAATATAAAATGTCCTGTGTCAAACTGATCAGATGAGTAGATTGAACAATGTTGAATTTATTTGTCAATATGAATCATAAACAGAATACTAAAAAGAACATCTTGCCAAATAGAGACCTCAGGAGGCCTAGGTATACAAGATAAAGATAACATAACAACCATTTTAAAGTGAAAATTTTATAAGGTTACTTTTGTAAAAAAAAAATTCTTAACAATAATTGTGATGAGCAGTTTCACTCCAATTGATGTGTAGCTATACAGTAAGGCTGTCGTTGGTAGATTTTTGGCAAGATGCAGATCTTGATTAGTTTGGATAAGCATATGAAACAAAATAAGAACTGATCAAAATATGATCACCTAGTTAAATTTAACGCTAACCATACATTGCAACCTTAAAATATTTATGCGTTTACTTTAACTGAATACATTCAGATATGCTAACAACAAATATAAGATAGACTGACGCATCCTAATGGACTTCCAACATAGAATCATCCAGAATGTATCATAACATAACAAGCATAATTGTATATTACAATCCAAGTTTAGTCTTTGTTTCAACAGATTAGTTGCGGAAAGAAAAACATATCATTTAATATGTTTATCCCACAACTTGATTTAAAACCTATAGATAAATCTAAAACTAGTCTATAAACTTATAGATGCATCATATACAAAACTAGTTTTACATTCATTTTAGATGTGTTGTTTATATTTTATAACTTTTCGAAGCCCCAAGATCTAAATGAACATCAAGGTGGAAGGAATATCAAGTTGTGTGTTAATTTTATAAACGATCAAGCTTATATTTATTTGAGCGATTAGTCTATTGTATGTAAGACTTTAAACATGCACTGTAATATCAAACTATGCTTGCTACATTATGGCACTGATTTGATTTGTCGGTACATTCTGGATGTTTCTATGTTGGAAGTCCACTTGGGATGTGACATAGACAGATAATGATGACAAGAAACCAAAATCAGCAAGGATTTCAAGTTGCTTACTTTGCAAGAGTTGGATATTTGATGCACTCCCTCAGCATGTTACCACAGGTCAACGCAATCTCTTTGTTGTTGTAACTGTTTGGAAATCAGTAACTAAACTAAGCTTCAAGATGACTTAACTGAAGATGCCAGCATAGGACTTCGGCAGTGAAAAAAAAAAGTCCAGAAAAATGCAAGTGAACAAGGCTAAACAGAAAGAAAACAGAGTAGAAGTAGGGCGGAAATCCTACAATTCCGCTGCTTGTTACTGATAGTAACTACTACAATTCCAAGGCTAAACATAATGTAGTTTGATTCTTAAAAGGGTAGATGTAATGTATGCTTCAATACGCTACATAAACCTAGTTTTGACTGAACAGAAAATGCCTTGATTTAGGATGCTAAAAACATCCTAAAGTGAGACCATATGCAAAAATTAACAATATCAAATTGCTTTAGCCTTCACATTTCCTAATGAATTCAATCACAGTTAAATCAACACATGAAGACCAAATTAAGGAAACCTATTCAAAAAAGCTGTCAAAAAATGCAAAGTCAGGTTCTACCTTGAAGATACCCAAAGATGATGATAAGACACAAAAACAAATCAACATATTTCAAGCAGTTAACATAAGATTAACATCAAAACCAACTTAAGGGAACCTATTCAAACATGCTGTTAAAAAGAGCAATGTTCTTCCTTGAAGACATTGAAATCATCAGACAGTAAGGACCCTCATGTAGGCACCTGAGCAATGCAAGGCAAGGCAAGGCTCATCTGGATTCAAGTTTGGATCCGTAAATTAGGTGTGGCACAAGCACACCTAAGCCGATCTGGTTCAATCGAACCTGATCAGCTTGAGACTAATTCCAACTTGGCCTAAGACTTAGATTGACATATAAGAAGTTAAGAACTTAGATTGACAATATAAGAGGCTAACAATTGTACTACTGTTAAGAGGCTAATTACAACTTGGGCTAATTCCAACTAGATGAGTATGTTTACTCCCCATATCGGAAGTGGGCTAAGACTAAAGAGTGATATATAATAGGCTAATGGGTTAATGGGTGTATTACTCTTAGCTTGAGCTTAAACATTTTTTGAACTAGTGGTTCAGGCTCAACGAAGTTAATAGGGCAATCATCCAATAAGGTTGGGTCATGACAAAATGGAACCCGAGTCGATCTAGTATTGGGCATGGCAAGGGGTTTGAGTAGAAAAGGGTTACCCGTCCAATGGGGCCAAAGAGTGTGACATGGAGACACCATTGGAGTAGGCCTCACAAGCACTATACTAGGGTGATTTGGGCTGTGTAGGTGCTTAACGTCCTTCAAGTGCGGCAGGTTATGTCATCTCGGTTTAGTCCCACATTGAAAGTGGACTAAGACTTAGATCTACATATAAGAGGCTGATGGATGTTCTCATGTTAACTTGGAATTCAGCATTTTGGACACAAGGTATCCAATCAGATTGTGAGCCCAACACAAAAGGCTCACTTTGCATGTAGTAATCATTCAATAGAGATCCTAGTGGTTGGTGCACTGTTGCACAGTTAATAATAGATCTCATGTTCAATACTATGCGAAAGCATTTTGAGTTGCACATGGTCTAAGCTACTTATTGCATATATATAGGACTAATAAACCACCATCTAGCCATGGTCTAAGCTACTTATTGCATATATGCATTTTGAGTTGCACATGGTCTAAGCTACTTATTGCATATATATAGGACTAATAAACCACCATCTAGCCGCCGCTGATGCTTGACTGAAGAAAGGGTTGAGTTGCACATGGTCTAAGCTACTTATTACATATATATAGGACTAATAAACCACCATCTAGCCGCACATGGTCTAAGCTACTTATTGCATATATATAGGACTAATAAACCACCATCTAGCCGCCGCTGATGCTTGACTGAAGAAAGGGTTGAGTTGCACATGGTCTAAGCTACTTATTGCATATATATAGGACTAATAAACCACCATCTAGCCGGAAAGCATTTTGAGTTGCACATGGTCTAAGCTACTTATTGCATATATATAGGACTAATAAACCACCATCTAGCCGCCGCTGATGCTTGACTGAAGAAAGGGTTGTCCCTGCACTAGTCACGGAAGATTCCCGAGTATACCCAATTGATCCTCACCACAATCTAGCAACCTAAGAACCAAAACATAGAATTAGCTAATCAACTATGTACTAAGTTCACTTGAATATTGATGCCAGGAAGAAGTGTTTCATACATACTGAAGATAAGATGACAAACTAAGTAAGCTTAGGAGACAGATAACTTACCAAATAATGAGGAAGTCCAAAAGTTCCAAATGATTCTCAATATATTCCACACAACAATATGTAGAATCAACATTATGCCTTAATAAAATGGACCAACAGTGCATCAAATCTTTTCTGGCCTGATTTGAAAGCATCATTTAGCTTTGGCATCAATGATGGTCATAATTGTACCAAATGAAGGCTGAACTTACTTCCCAACTCAAAGTTGGCAACTTATGAACGAATAGAGCAAGAACATCCCCTTTGCATATTTCAACAGCCAACTGTGAAATATGATCTTGATTTGGTTCGATTTCTGCATCCCCTGAAAGAATTTGCCTCATTGAAAGGACATTCTTTTCGACGTCTTCAAGAGCCTAGAATGACAAAATATAATTGCTTAAAAAAAATGAAGAAATCAACTCAAATGCTTTTGCTATCAAAAAGAAGTGTATGACATTGTTGTCTCCCTAAATGTACTTGGTATATGTTTATCTTAAAAGGTCTTTTGACATTTGTGAATCATGTGCAGTTAAGCTGCCTTTGGGCATAGAAGCATGACAGTTTGAGATAAGTAGAATGGCTGAGTGCAAACTCAATATCTGCTGTATGAGACAGAGACAAGCTTAGCCAGCAGGCACAGATTGGGGCGCTTGCCAGCATTGGAAAGGACTGCACACGTTACGAGTTTAGCTCTAAATTAATGCTGCAGTAGAGTAACATCAGAAAGTCAAAGGGTTTAACCACATGAACTTATAAAACATTAGTTATAGATTATTTGAAGAAATGACATGAGTACATAGAGAAAGAACATTCAGTTGATAGCCTATATCAATGAATCACCAAATGAAATACATATATATGGGCCACGATGGTGTTAGTATTCTCATAATCTCTTTATTAAATTAGTATAAGAATGCCTTTAGCATTCAAGACCTGATCATATTTGCAGGAGTCATATTTCTGGATAAATAGAATCAAGATTTGACACCAAAAGCAATCATGTTAGTATCAAAGTCCAACCCGCCTTAAATCAAGAAGTGTATATAAAAATGTACCATTCCACCAATTGTAGGAGATGTAAGAATTTATGCATAGGAGATACGGAAGCTAATACAGTATGGCCGATCAGATAGATTAACCCTCGCAAAGCTACGTTCATATTTTAACAGCCTGCCCCTTGATCGGCCATACTTTAATTACTTTATACTTTCAGCAAATTAAAATGTGGATAACACAGAATACAGCAATCGCGTGAAAATACAAATCCCACAAAGAGTTCTCTATCAACCACATAACCTAACAAAACAAAATCTAAAAACCAGGATCGAAAGAACGTCAAAGGAAAAGAAAATTCCACAATTAACTCGATCGAGAGGTTCTTGACGAAATGCAAACCGAGAAAATCGCAACCAGAACCGTTTAGATCTCAGATCTGCCACTCATTGCACCAAAGCAAACAGATATTAAGGATCATATGATGGATCGGCGGAGACGAAGGGCTCAAGAACCAGATCGTTGGGAGAAAAGGCGAGGAAAGAGAGAGAGAGAGAGAATGGGGAAGACGACCTTCGCGAAGGTGCTGGTGTCGAGAGAGAGGAAGCTCTCCTTGATGGCCGCGGCGAGCTCCTCCGGGCCCGGCTTGGACCGCGGCGACGGCTTGAAGAAGAAGGACATCGGCGCTCCGCCTCACGACTGGCGCTCCCCCGCGTCGCCCGCAATCGAAGAAGAAGAAATAAAGATGTCATTATGGCTCGTTCCAGTTGGCTTTGTCGAGTGTGAGTCGACTCCGACTGGTTCGGTTCGGGTCGGTTCGGCATCAGCGATGATTTGATTGGGGAAGTAACCAACATATCCGTCTCCACCACTGACGTCTCTCCTCCAAGTGGCTCCCATTCACAGGCGCTGACGTCTCTCCTCCAAGTGGCTCCCATTCACAGGCGCTAGCTATGGACCCCATACGGTATGGGTCCCACAAGATGAGCGCCTGCGAACCGACACCGTTTGAGACAGCTTTATCAGAAAAAAATGGAAACAATTTGTTTATTAAGTACAGCGTGAAAGGCTTTTTGAATTAAAAAAATAGAAACATTATTTAAAAATCTCTTCACCTACGAACAAAAGAAATAATAATATTATGATGAAAATAACATGATCAACATATCCTAACACATTTGACATAATATTATCATGACTAAGCTAACAGGTTGACACGACACAACAAATCTCACGATCGCCCCTCACCTCCTATGACCGACATAATGAAGCCACTTAACCAACATGTTAACTGCTCGATACCTTGGCTCTACGTTATCGTTATGCGATCACATGTCCTATTGTGTCTTGACAGTACTATAAAGTATTTTCATGATACTTGATAGGTAAGCAATGGGTAGACTTAGTTGACTAAGACTCACGCTGGCTTAGCTATTCACGATAGCACCGAGATCCGACATCGATTCAGCTGGCGTAGAGTCAGGCCAAGGTGACACAGCGATAACTTAGTTGCCACGGTAGTAGAAGCTGCGTTGAGACTCATTAATGAAGGATGGTGCATCGCGCCTCTCCGCCACTCCAGTCGGATGGACAGTGATTGATCGTACGTGTCAACCTTGCCCGACGTGTCGACAAAGGTAAGATCGAGGGTATGATCGACCACTCGCTTGGTATGTATAAAACCCCTACCTGAGGGCATGAAATAGAGAGGACTTTTACTCTTTACCACACAAAAAACTCAGATCACACGGGACATTGACTTAAGCATCGGAAGGGTCACATTGGGTGTCCCCCACCCCAATGAGACCTTGTGCAGGAGCCTCACTGCGAACCCGAGAAATAGGAGCTCGAGTTACCAACCCGAGGTTGAATTTCCGAGACGCAGACCCAAGCTGAGCCTGACGCCCCATTCTTGATCGACATGGATGAGCCTGCGCACGCAGGAGGAACCGAGCTGTGCTGATTCCTCAGCCACGACATCGAGAAGCAAAACATTTTTTGTGCTAGAAGGAGGGCCCGATGTCACAAAAACGCCCGTCGAGCAATCTGAACCCAAAGAATCTCAGCGAACTGATTCATATTGCCCCGCTGACCCTGCATACCAGAGGGCTGGGCTCTCTTCTCCCAACGAAGGAAACGAATGTGTCAGCACCCACGTCGAACCGCTACTAGAGACTATTTAATGACCTAGGATTCCCCCTCGATAACGAATCCCGAGCCACCCATTGTCACTACCGAGACCTTTCTTGGCCTCACCCACCAAGTCCAAGCATTGGTCAAGATGATGCAAACCATCGTTTTGTACATTCCCTAACTTATGCAATTGATGGCATCCTAACAGTCGACTCCTCGGCACCGCAAGAGGGGCCCCCCAATCACGATCCGAGAAGAGAGACCACAACAAGGGGCAACAATGCCCCATGACAAGGGGTTCCTCAGGCCCCCCAACCCGATCAGACAAGACCCGAACGATGCGACAAGAGAAGACACTACCATTTCCATCGAGAGTACAGACATAACACGGAAGAATGTCACGACCTGAAGAATCAAATCGAGGACCTTATTCGGGAAGGACATCTTCATCGGTATGTCTAAGACCAACGGACACTTCCTGATGACAACCACCACTGGGACAAGGGATCCTCTCCCCACCCAAAAGGACCAATCGAGAAACAAATCAATGTCATTGTCGATGACCCTGTATCTGAAGGTGACAGCTCCTCGGCGCACAAAGCCTATGCGTGGTCTGCAGTGGAGAAAAGACCGAGGCGTGACCGTGATCCCGAGATCATTTTCGGGTCAGGGAATGAGGATCGGACCACGATAATGCCTTAGTGATCTCAGCACGGTTTGTGAACGCCCAAGTCAAGAGAATCGTGATCGACATGGGGAGTTTAGTTGACATCTTATACCTTGACGCTTTTCAAAAATTGGGGCTAACTTACAAAGACCTTTTTCTCATGGCATCAACATTGACAGGATTCACAGGAGACTTCATCTCTCCCCTAGGAACGACAACCCTCCCAGTCACCATCGAAGAAGAACCGAGGTCGAAAACATTGATGGTCTTATTCATCATTGTTGGATTCCCATCAACGTATAATGCCATCATCGGTCGACTGACACTCAACAAGCTTAAGGCAGTCATCTCGACATACCACCGAGCTTTGAAGTTCCCGACCAGGGCAGGAGTCAGTGAAATAAAAAGTCGAGAATCAAGACAATGCTACCTGATAGCAACATTACTGCCCAAAAGTTCAAGACCCTGACACCCACCGTCAACCCTCGAGATCCTGACAAAATGGCTTTAAAGCCCAAACCAGTAGAGAAAGTGGTGGAAGCTTCCCTCGACCCCAAGCACCAAGCAGGACCATTAAAAAGTCGGCTCGCACTCCTAGAAGAACAATGAATCTAATTGGTAGAATTTCTTAGGAAGAACACTGACATCTTCGCTTGGTCCCTAAAGGACATGCTCGACATCAGATCGAAGGTGGCCCAGCATCACCTCAACATAACGCCCGGCACTAGACCCATGAAGCAACAATCGAGGAAGTTCGCTCGCGACTGACAGAAGGCCATTGAAGATGAGGTCGCCTGTTTGTTGGACGTAAGGTATATTAAAGAGGTCAAGTACCCAACCTGGCTGTCCAACATTGTACTCGTAAAGAAATCTAACAAAAGCTAATGTATGTGTATTGACTGTACCGATCTCAATCGGGCTTGCCCGAAAGACTACTATCCCCTCCCGAGAATCGACCAGCTAGTAAACGCGACCTCAGGATATGAGCTACTATTATTTATGGATGTTTTCTCGGGCTACAACCAAATTCAAATAGTGTCAGAAGATCAGGAGACCATGACCTTCATCACTCACCATGGCACGTATTATTACAAGATCATGTCATTCGGGCTAAAGAATGCTAGGGCAACTTACCATAGGATGGTCAACCATCTGTTCAAGGATCAGATCAGGAAGAATATGGAAGCTTATATCGATGACATGATAGTTAAAAGCTGAAAGGCCGACAGCCATCTCTCGGACTTAGTCGAGACATTCTAAACGTTGAGAAAGTACAAAATGTGGCTCAACCCATCCAAGTATGTCTTCGGCATTGCGTTAGGAAAGTTCCTCAGGTTTGTCATTCATCAGAGAGGAATCAACATGAACCCTGAGAAGGTGGAAGCCATCTTGCAAATGCAGTCCCTCCGGACAGTGAAAACATCCAGCGACCCACCGGAAGATTGACGGTGTTGAGTCGATTTATCTCCCGAGCTGGAGATAAAGCTTCCCCTTTTTCCGAGCATTGAAGCAGGCAAAGGACTTCCGGTGGACACCTCAGTGTGAAGAAGCATTCTAACAATTGAAGGCACATCTCGCCTATCTACCACAGCTCACGTCAACTATCCTCGGAGAACCCCTCGGGATATATTTTGTGATGTCAAACGTCGCGATCAACTTAGTCCTAGTAAAGCTCGACAAGAGTGGGTAGAAGCCAGTGTACTATTGTAGCCACGTCCTGAATGGTCCCGAGGAGCACTACCCGCCCGCTGAAAGGCTAGCCCTGGTGTTGGTCTTGGCATCAAGAATGTTGAGGCCATACTTCCAAGCCCACACTATCAAGGTAATTATCGACTAACCCCTACATCAGATCCTTTCAAAGTTCGACGCCGCAAGTCAGATGCTTGAGTGGTCGATCGAGCTTGGGGAGCTCAACTTCAAATACGTCTCAAGAACAGCAATAAAGGCTTAGGCATTGGCCCATTTAATATCGGAATCGACGAATCCAAAGAGCTCAAAACAGAATCCGAGATGGACGTTGTACATAGATGGATCGGCCAACGCTAAGCGCGGAGGAATCGGGCTCATCCCTAAGGGCCCCACCCATTAGATTTATGAACATGCACTCCAACTCGAATTTAAAGCCACAAACAACGAAGCTGAGTACAAGACGTTATTATTCGGGCTACAGCTTGCTGAGGAATTGTATGCAGAAGATATCGAAGTCTTCATCGACTCCCAACTCGTCGTCGGCCAAGTCAATGGAGAGTTTGAGGCTCGGGAGGAGTCAATGGTCAAATATCTCGCTGAGGCGCAACGCCGCATCAACCGATTTAGCCGCTTAACTATCACAAAAATATCTCGGACAGACAACTCACAAGCCGACGCCTTGGCAAGGTTGGCCTCCATGCGCGGGTCGGATGAACACCGAGTACGGATGGACACCGAGTACGGATGGACAAGATCCTCAAACGATCCTGTGAGTTGTTCGGCTGACCACTCGCTTTGTATGTATAAAACCCCCACCTGAGGGCAGAAAATGAAGAAGACTTATACTCTTTACCACACAAAAAACTCGAATCATGAGACATTAACTTAAACATCAAAGGGGTCACGTCGGGCGCCCGCATCCCGACGAAACCTTGTGAAGGAACCTCATCGCGGATCGAGGAAGAGGAGCCCGAGTTATCGACCCAAGGTTGAGATTCCCAAGACGTAGACCCAAGTTGAGCCTGATGCCCCATTCCCGACCGACATGGACGAGCTTGCAAACACAGGAGGAACCAAGCCGTGCTAATTCCTCAACCACGGCATCAAGAACCACATAAATAAGACAGCAATCATTATATTTAAGTTTCAAAATAAAAAATCTCCTATTTTATTATAAAAACAAAATAACAATCTACTTGTCATAATAAATCAAAACTTACATTACTAATCCCCTTCCCATAGAAACTTACATTGAGACAAGAAAACCATCCTCCCATATTTTGGCTGGTCTTAACCAAACACAAGCTTTCCAATGGAAGAGATCTTTCAATGGGAACTTCATGAATGCCAAGGTTCAGAGCTTAACCAAACTAAATCAAACTCATTGAATTAACCTGCATGCAACTCATAAGCAGATTCAGACAGACAGGTGAATCAAAAGAAAAGACCAATAAGTCCATGAACCTTAAGAAAAAAAAAAGAAAAGAAACAAAGTCAGCAGTCACATTCCATTCCATGCAACCACTGTATATCAGCAGATATCAATCTACAAAGGGTTTTCCTTCTGTTATCAGCAAGAATGTACAGGTTGTGGTGATACAACATAACTCTTCCAGTCTATTCTGATCTAACACAAGGAAAAAAAAGAAAAAAAAACAATAAAGAAAAGAAGAAAACGGGATCGATTACCCAAATATACGATTTCAAAAATAGAACGCAAGTTTTTCATCTATCATGTCTTGCAGTCTCGTACACTTCTCCAAGAGCATGGACAACTTGTCATCCATCTTGAACAAAGAAATAGCTGAACTTGCATTTTCTCCATTCCCTGATTTGTTATACTTGAGACCCTCATCCTCGTCCACAGCTAAATTTTCAGACTTCTGAGCATCACCAGTTTCATGCACCATGGGAGATGAATATAAAGGCTCAGGCGGTGGTGGCATGGGCTGCTCTGCAAGTGGAATATTGCAGCAAATCTCCACAATTTCATCAAAAGAAGGTTCTGTTGAAAAAGAATGCATTGTTTGATGCTCTTGTTCGCTGATTTTCCTCTCCAAATCCAGCATCATGGAACCTGAGTTTATTGGCATAGCAGCACCAATGCTGTGAGTATAATCAATTGCAGTAAGCCTGTCCAGATGCTGCTCCAACAAATACGCAACGGAGCAACCCCCAGTTTTCAGATTAATTAACCGCCAGTTCTGAATCCTCCTGAATATCACTGACCATCTTGGAATGATATAGTAATACGAACCACGAAGCTCAGGATATGCAGCAGTCTGTACCAGTATTTCTGCCTCTATAACAGCTAGATCAGTATTTAACATCTGGCACGATTGGGTCATGTAGCTTATCAAACATTCTTGAAGGGCCAGCTTTTGATCTGGAATCTTCAAGCCCATATGAGAACCTTCTTTTAGCCAAGGCATTTCATTTAAGAACGGTGGTAGCTTACAGCCCTTTATTAATCTGATGAGTGATTGAATTCTCACAGGTGAGCTCCATCCAATGCTTGGTAAGTACCTATCCACAAAAATGCTTTCATTGCTAGACTTCTCAAGCAGATCAACCTCGGGACTTGGCCAATGGTTTACATTTGTGGATGCAGCTGCTGAAATCCCCTCGACCAATCCGTCCAGTGCTGCATTGAAGATTGAGATGAAATGGTTTGGACCAAAATAAGAGGTATCACCATTTTCTAGAAACTCCAATGAAGATCTCAAGTAGCTCAGAACAACTCCATGAGTCTCCACTGGACTAACAGTAGGTTGTAAGGGTGAATGCTTTGCCAGCCATAGCAGACCCTCTCTCAATTTATCATCCTTGAGAAAACCATTAGACTTCAGCTGAGGGTCATTATCACATAGGAAGACAACTGAAAACGAGTATATTCTTGTCATGTCTGCATCATGAAGTCCAAGCCTCCTAGTTATTGTATGTGAAGAATCAGTATTTTCTTCATCATATACATCACTGCTTAGTATCAGGAGGGGTAATTTTGATCCAGATGGTATAGATGCTAGAACATTATGAAGTCGCACCTTCTGAATTTCCCATGGAATACTTTCTGATACAAGAAATACAACAGAGCTAGTTCCAGAAACAATATCATCCTCAGAAATCATATCATTATTGTCAAACACAGCCTCCCGAATAATAGACAGGCAACAGTTATAGAAAGGACTAAGTTGGGTACCAATCCAACTCCTCCATATAGATAAGTGGGGCATAGAAACTATTGGCTTGTGGTTTCCCCTACTAGAACCCATAACTTTTGAAAGCAACCATCTCGAAGTTTGACCCTCGTTAAGTAACGGCTGGACAGGAATAAGCAGCTTCCAGCAAAGGCATCTGGCATCAGGATTTCTTGTGTGTAATACTGGTGCAACCAGTTCCGACACATCAATTGTTGACCATGATTTGCTTAGTTTCTCGTATCTCACTCTTTGAGCATGGTCAATGTTAAGCTGACTATAAGCAAGCCTGGGAATCTAATTATTAAAAAAAGAAACAAAATTTAACAATTAAATCAAGCAATCTAAAATAACTCAGATATCAGAGATGTAGCTACAATAACTCACATGTTGACTTTGTCGGAAAGGAACTCCTACTGAGAGCGAGCACAGTGCAGCATTTGCTAGCATAATTTTTTGCTCACGGGTTTTTCTCTTTTTTGTTGCTTGATGATTCCACTTCCTGGTTATCAATCACAAAAGGAAAGAATTTTGAGCCTCCCAATGGCCTAATATCAGATATATAACAAATATCATAAGGGAAAATGATGAACCTCAAGATCAGCCTTAGCTTCTCATCGGCAACTTTATTCTTGTGGTGAAGCACAAGCAACTGGTCTTTGTTATCTAGTTCTCTATCTTTATCCATTTGAGATGTTGAACTATCACCTACATTGTTGAATAGCAAACTGACAGGTGCTAGAGAACTGACGGGTGCTGGAGAACTGACAGATGCTAGAGCTCTGACTATATTGACTTCATGTTTGGGCAAAATTGTCTGATCCATGGTGGCATCAATTTCTAATTCAACCATTTGTGCATCCTCAATTTGTTGTGCATGGTTACTTACATTGTGAGCCACTAAAGAAGTACTGCATGGAAGAAAGGTTTCTGCTACTTTGGCATCAGTTTCTCTGTTTAATAAGGGTATTGGCTGCTCCTCAAGGAGCTTTCTAGATTGTGTAATTGCTCTCAGAGTGATGTTGGCTTCATAATCATGAATTACATCATTGAATGAAATTTCCGGAGTATCTACTTCAGATGCATCAGCTCTCTGATCACCCTTGCCTAACTCATTATACAACCCCGTTTCTCTTCCCTCCGTGATGTGAGATATGGTAGGACCAGAATAAATATCATCAATAATTCTTTGTGACTTCTTGAGATGCACAAGCTGTGAACACTTTGTAGGAAAATCCTTGTCACTATTAAGAAATGGACCTTCCTTCACCATGTAGGTCTCCTCAAATTTCTTTAGAACAAATCCATGATATTCTAGAAGACTTTCTACATCCTCCTCCTATGAATGAGAAAATAATTAAAAAAAAGATTATGCAAAATATGCTAATTGACAAAATAGATAAAAAATTTGCATTTACCTCCAACCCTAGCCAGCTCATGATGTGTGTGACAGGGATTCCTTGATTATTTTGAAGACTACCGTGCAGGGCAGCAAGTGCCTGTGTTCTCAACTGCAAAAAGGACCTTTGCTTAAACTTTATGCAATCATAACCATGAAGCAAGTGCAGTTTCACAGAAGCAATGAAAGCTATTTCAATCACACAGACATTGAATCTCTCATAAAAAGAAGATACAAAAGAATAAGACGAAAGATAATGTGCAACATTAGCCACATACTTACAATCATGTCTCTCTCGTGAAAAGAAATGATCCTGAACAAAGGTAGGTTTTTTCCATTGGTTGCAGTCAGTTGAAATAGTTTTAGAATGTACACTTATTATACCCCAGTTTTTGTGCCAATTTAGCCTAGATGCCTACCTAATAATTCAGATCAATGTTGCAGTCATCTTTTATCCTCTTTTACTTGGTTTTTTCCTTTAGACATGTTACCACCTGAATTGCCTCTCTTGCAAATGAAAGGATTCAATAAATTACTAAAACACATGAATTTAATAAAATAATATACTAAGACATTTTTGTTATGTAGGAAAATCTATATACAGGATATACAGCTAAAATATTTACAAAATGCATATGTATAAATATATGTTGTAGATTGTGCTTTATTATTTTATACTTAGTCGTCCTTTTACTACTACGGCTTTCTATTTCCAACGTCTTGTCCTCCACACAGTTACAGAAAAGAAGAGTTGCATTGAATCATAGTTTACTAGATCAGAACCAGACTGGCTGGTCCGATCTTGAAAACTAGGAACCTGGCCCCTGTTGGTCTGATTCACCTAATGCAACGTTGCCACTTGGAAACCACTTTAAATAGCCGACCCAGCTCTGACCGAGACAAATAGAACCTGTCTGGCTTTGTCCTTCCGCATACAAGGCTCCCGATTTCCATCATCTTTTTCTTATTTTAGATGCCAGTTTAGTTTTTATTGGATATGACGAATGATGACAAAAAATCGGTGTTACAGTTATTAAACATTCATTCTTTGAGCCTACCTATCTCACAACCCTCTCTTGCACACCACGACCATCTATCCCTCTCGCCATCATCCTCTCTACCTCTCTTGCTGTGTCACACAGCATGTCACCAGCCTCTCTCAGTTGCTCTTTGCCTCATCTTCATACCCACCGTCCATCTGCTACACCCCATTGCAACGCTCTACGCAGTCTTTGCCCCATCTCTTACCTATAGATCAGTGCAAGTAAAAAGCAATTGCATCTGACATAAAACGTGAAATTCCCTCACAATCATCGAGTCAACCGTAATAGAAGTCCCCACCACCTTCCTGGCTTCCCCCCGCTTCCTCCAACCTCCACTCCCTTTTCCTCTTAGACTAAGATCCCACAATGCACCACTCTTCACTTTGCCTTGGACCACAAACTGCACCATTCTGCCTCAAACTCTGTTGACCTATGCTGCATGCTATGCTGTCATAGTAGCTGAATTTGCTTAAGTCGTGCGGCATCCTTGCGGCAAAGTTACGGACTTAGTTAAAATTGCCTACGTTGTGAAGCACCCTTGCGCCAATGTCTCGAACTTGGCTGGGATTGCCTAAGTCATGAAACGCCAATGCGTTATTCGTCTGCAATAGGTCAGCCTAGATGCAACCTCACGCAGGTCCTTGGGGACCTATAAAAGAGAAGGTTGATTAGGTTGAAAGCGAGTGGCAGATAGGTCCCGATGTCTCACGAAGAGGGAAGCTTTACAAACAATTCAACAAACACCTTGAGTGCAAAAGAGGAGCGAAAAAAGACTTTAGAAGGTTGAACAAATAGTCACAAATCCACAAATGACGGTTCACCGGGTGTCGAGCACGAATACAAGCTCAACTTGTGAAGAATGTTCAACGCCCGACAATAAACCGAAGCCCCATCCAGCGCTGTGCCACCTGGGGGGTTCCAGGGGTCTGAGATGGCTGACGTTTCGCATCGTACTGCGGCCTATAAAAATCAAGCCACGACACATGAAAATAGAGCTGTTTTGGATAGTTTTGGCCCGACACGATGAGCGATCGCACTGCAGCATTACAAACTATTTTCGCTTATATTTCTCAGACAAAACCACATAAAACTAAGGCAAAACAGACTGCCAAACATCTATACAAGCATGCTAAAGCGACCAATAGTTCGTTGAGTGAAGATGTTGTGGGTGCACGATGATCGTTCGTGCCAATGCGGTCCAAGGTGCACATTGCATGACTTTCCATAACTTTAGGTATTTTACATTTTAAATTTTTCTAATATTATAATTTTGCATAACCTTATGTTTTTTAAACAATTTTTTAATTGAACAAGAGGCCCGATCAGTTGACGAATTAGTTAGAAATTTGACTAATGACTAATTACCCAATCAACAATTATGCATGGAATACTTGCCATCAACAAAATTCGAACACACAACTAAGAATTGCTCGAGAACAAATTTTGTAAGAAACAAAAATTATTTTTTTGGGTTATGACCTTCACCATTTAATCTATGTCAAACTCATACACTGCTCATGCAAGATTTATAAATTTTTCTCAACGGGTTTACTTCACGTTGACAATTCTTCGATGGGATACCGAAAATAATATGTTAGCATATCCAGCAGCTAGCAGTATGACAAACACATAGCACTTTCAAATATCATGGGAAAGAAGCAGCAAACAAATGGAAAGTACCTTTGCAAAGTGAGCATGCATCAAGCAGGCCTGCAAGTAAGTTGCTTTTCTCGCAAGATGAAAGAAGGCAATAAAATTACCTATTCGACAGGACCTAAAAAGAAATTACTGCATTATTAAAACAATTACAACATAAACAAAACTTTGGCTGTAGGTACCTTGCTACATTTCATTATTAAAAGTATTACAACATAAACAAAATAAGCAAAACTTTGGCCATAGGTACCTTGCTACATTTCGAGCAAACCCAATTTCTTGGGTGCATCTCATCTCAGGAGTCATCTTAGCAAGGTCAAGTGAAAGCTCTGCAGGTTCCACCTAAAATGGAAGGCTATAAGTAGTATCAATGCAAAAAAAAAAGAAACATCATTCACACAAAGATAACTTACTTTGTATCCTGGATGTTTATCTAACTTCAGGAGTGCATAATAACCTCGAAACTCCTTTTCTGTAGGCACACTGATTCCTTGCTTTCTGTGATCATCATACATCTGAAACAGCTCAACCGATGTCTTATTCATCTGTTCAATATTTAGATGTGCATCAAACCCCTCCGAGAAGCCCTCTCCTTTATTATATTCACACAGCTCATGCATAGCAACAATATGAAGTCTAATCTGGTGTACAAGAGACAATAACCAAATCAGCACATGAAGTACTATTGCCTTAAATGGAAAACATAACATCTCTGAGTATGTGATACCATTTGCTCAAGCATGACCATAGCCTGGCGGTCGAAAATATGTTGCATTCTAAGGTCCATCCTTATTGCTCGCATTCTATCCCACAAGAAGTTGTATATGCTCAAGAAATCATCATTATATGTTTGATTTAACAAATTCAGAAGATAATCAACTGTCATCTGCAGCACTGGCATAGGCCTGATCAAGTTGGCTTCACGCTCTGCTGTCCTGTTATACTGTATGAATCAGATGAGAAGTTATATGTGATTGCTAGGTGATTTCAGAGTATAATATAATGGGCCAACAGGGGATGATAATTACTTAGTAATTACCTTTTTAACAGCAAGACATTTGCTAGTTTGGTTTCTGTCACCATCCAATCTCTCATACTTATCAAGATCCCCTTTCCTCTCACGTTCCCCTCTTTCTGATTCTGAAATATTAGAACATATATCCACTTCGTAAATCTGACGTAGTTCAATTTACTCGTGTCTTAAAGTTTTTAGCAGGAAGAGAGACAGACATGTATTAGAATCTCTATGCAGAAGGCATGCATAAGGTTTAAAGTAAGCAGTTGAAATACCTGGACACATGTCTGGACATAGCCCGACCACGACTGTAGACGATTCCAAACTTTCATTTTCAAGTAAATTATCTCTGTTTAATGAGCCCCTAGCTTCAGCAGATTTATCTGCATCCCATTTGTCCACAGAAGCTTGACTGAGCTTATTTTCTGGAGTCTTACAATTAGCATCAAGCAGGTTTTCCGCTGATTGGGTTAGCTCAAAACCAAAGCGGGCCAACCGTCTTGCCTTTGCTTGCGTTTCTCTGCACTTGAATCAGAAGACAGAAATGAGTCTATAGCATATATATATATATATATATATATATGAAAACTCTTCCAAAATAATATACAGAATCCAAACAACATGCCTCTCAACATCATGTTGGACAGAATATGAGCCTACAACAGCAGCAGATGATGGGTAGGGAGACCTGGCCCTTTTGGGTTCTTTAGAAAAAGAATGCTTTGATGAAGCATCCACTTCAGGACCATATATATCAGAATAATCTACCATTTTCAACCTCTCTGGAGGTGGCGAATTAGAGTACCGAACAGGTGACTTCCTTTGATCGGTCACTCTATGAGGGGTTATGTCATGCCTGCAACAAATTTGAAGCATCCACAACACCAGTCAATATCATGGAACAGAACAAGCAGTGAAACTTCTGAAAAACTGTCATGATAATAAATTGAACTGCAAAGAATGAGCAAGGAAAAAAAATACTCCCGTCAGAGGTCATCACAAGTACCTACATGAAAACAACATCTGAATAATATACATCTGAAACTATGATGCCTACTTTAAATAATATTTGATGTAATATCATTATATTAACTGCTAAAGAATGACATATGAATTAGTACTAGAAAAACCAACCTCTCAGCTTCTTCATCAAAAGCGAAGTATGGTAATGTGATGTTTGAATTGTCAGCATTTGCATTTCCAACATGCACGTTTGCATGGATTTGAGACCTATTACAACACCAAACACAAGTATGTTGTTATTCACATGAAAGACACAGATTGTTTGAACTGTAACTGCCTCAGTTAGAAGCTGTAGAAAAGAAAATAGTTAGCCAACGATCTAGATCCCCCCCCCAAAAAAAAAAAAACAGAACGCATGAGCAGATAAAGAAAATGTTTATATTCGTATTAAAGAAGAATAGCCAAGGAAAGGGGGAGAGAGGGTGGAGGGCATGTGGTGATGGAGAAGAAGGAAGAGTGGTGGCAGCTAGGGAAGGGAGAAGAGGGAAGGGGAGAGGGGAAATGGGGCGGGGGGGGAGAGAGAGAGAAGGGATCGGCGAAGAGGCGTCTGGTGAAGGAAGAAGAAAGGCGGTGACAGAGGCGTCTGGTGAAGAGAGAAGAAAGGCGGTGACAGAGGCGTCTGGGGAAGAGAGAAGGGATCGGCGAGACGGTAGGGCGACAGAGACGACAGCGACGGCTGCTGGGGAAAGGAGGGGATAAGAGAAAAAGGAATAGGGGAATGGGGGCGGTACCGCCGGAGGGAAGGCTGCCAGTCGCCGGACATCGACAGGGCGGAGAGCCCGTTGCCGATCTTGAATCTGGGTTTTGTTGCGAAGAAAGGGGTCACGCTGTAGGGGTACGGGCGGGGGGAAGGGGACAGTGTTAAATTGGGTTTGATCAAATCAGATAAATGTGGCTCGAACCTGACTCGAGCCAGGATCGGATCCGATCCTAACAAATCGATCAGATGGGCCGGGGTCAGCATGAGGCGCTCGGGCGAGCCCAATTAACATAAAAATAACATCAAACATTTGAAAGGGAAGGTGACTTCCAACAACAGATAACCTCATGTAAATAACTAAGCAAAGTTATAGGTGCTCAAAAAGGTAGCTTCACCGAGATAAGTAGCAATAATAAAATTAATGAAATAAAAACTATGTTCTACACTTCTTAGTCTCTTAAATTGTAATCACTCAATTGTTCAATCTCATACTAGTGATCATTACCCAATTCAATAAGACACAATGTAGCTCAGCCCTATCCCTGTACAAATACCTATTCTTAGCTACATTACCAAAGTCTTGTCCATATGCTATCTATCTCCACCTCTTATAAAATATCCACAATTCCTAAGCAACACATAAAATAAAAATGTGTAATAACTTGAGCTCCATCTTCCATACATCATTTAGCCCACCAACAAAGGGCAATGTAGAAAGAGGATGTATGCAACAACTCAGACAAGATACAGATGATTTAAGAACTCTGGATGAAACTTCCTAGTCACAACCAATTCAAATAGTTATATGCTTGTGTAGTTCATTTGTTTCAACCCTTTATGGGGAATCTTGGGCACAAAGAACAAATGGGAATTCTTAGAAGAACTGCACGGAAGAAAATGGAAAAAAAAACCTTCTGTGATCATAGTTCATTTGTTTCAACCCTTTACGGGGAATCTTGCGCACAAAGAACAAATGGGAATTCTTAGAAGAACTGCAAGGAAGAAAATGGAAAAAAAAAACCTTCTGTGATCATAGTTCATTTGTTTCAACCCTTTATGGGGAATCTTGCGCACAAAGAACAAATGGGAATTCTTAGAAGAACTGCACGGAAGAAAATGGAAAAAAAAAATACCTTCTGTGATCATAGTTCATTTGTTTCAACCCTTTATGGGGAATCTTGCGCACAAAGAACAAATGGGAATTCTTAGAAGAACTGCACGGAAGAAAATGGAAAAAAAAAATACCTTCTGTGATCAGCAGTAGGATGATGGTTCACTAGATTGGCAGCATCTCGAGATGGCAAAGTAGGTGAACTGGTCCTTCCAGGAACTCGGAAGTTGGAAATCTGAGATGGAAATTTAGCCTCAACATCTTGACTTCCAGTGATGTGTCGTGAGGCATGCAAAGGTCTGTCTTGAGTTGTGGGATGACCTGGCCTAAGTGGCTCATCTAGTTGGCTGCCAAAACTAGAAGATGTGACAGAATGCCTGTGGTCACAAGAAATAAAATTATCAAAGTAATGAACTTTGTATTGTAAGAAATATTAGTTCTTTTCTCCACAACAGCAAAGGTAAATATAGGGAAAAAGGCAGATTTTGCACATAATTTCATGAATCTGAAATCAAAAGTAAATTAAGCAACACCTGATGTTTCAGAACATAAATATGCAGATAAAGTATTACTTCGACTATGGCTTTCACCGAGCAAAGTGTTGGAACTTTTTTCTTACTGAATAACACCTTACTTTCCTATTCACAGAAATTTATGACATGGTAAAAATCCTTAACATCATCTCTAGTAACTACAATAAATTTTACCGGCATGTATATATTTTTTTTTATCGAATAATCCTGCATAACAGACCATTAGAAAGAGGAATTATTTAACAGGAGTCAAATCTAACTATACTTAAGATTTCAAATGGAACATTGAACATGAAAACAATATATTCCTCTCATTTTTGGAATGCAACTTCCGTTTATGTGTGTATATAGTCATAAACATATTGAGGCCATACATCGACAATTAGGGGATAGCAGCTACTAGGGTTTTTGGGGAACCCGCTTAAACTGGGTATGGATGCCCTTTAATCAGGTCTAGAATACATTGTCATCACCCTGGTTCTATCTCATACTAGTGATCATTACTCAAAATTCAATACAGACACACAATGCGGTTCAACCCTATCCGTTTACAAATACCCACTTATAGCCACATTACGAACAGTACCAGTCTACAAACTGTCACGGACAAAAAATATAAACAAGGTGCTCGATATAATGCTCATGTTTGTCCGTGTCTTTCAGGTTTTTGTACATGCATTGTACAACAAGTAACGGCTTGCAGTAAGCATGGCAGCCATAGTTTGGTTAGCTTTCATGGCCGGTTTCGGCTTGTAAATGAGAGTTGTGTCATAAAGACACTTGTGGGGACTTCGGTCTATAATGGACTTTGATCCTTTGTGTGCGACCATTTAGAGTTTGTAAAGTCCATGGTTGTAATTTGCATTGGCTATATAAAGTGTTTTATGAAATGGTTGCTTGCGGATCATGTGGAAACGCTTTCTCTCTAATTCGTTTTCTCTTTCCAAGTCCTAAGGACCATAGGAGATTTCGGGGAGGCCAACCTTTGCGGATGGACAGACGATGATGCCGCACGACTTAGGCAAAACCAGCTAAGTTCATAATGTTTGGTATCAGAGCGAGACAAACACGCGTAGGAAACACTTGCCATGCAAACGTGGGGACCTAACTGGGCTGCGTGGAAGGTAGCTAGCACGCGCGACCCTTTGGAAGAAACGGACATTGAGATATAAGGAAAGAAGTCACTCAGAGGATCAGACATCCAAGATTGGCATTCAGAGGAATGATCAACCCTTTGTGCAAGAGGCACCACAAGGACAAGCCAGCTACGAAGAATGTGTAGTGCACAAAGGTTATGATGGCTGAGTTCGAACTTTGGCTCGACGTTGGCAACCAAACTTGACGGTGCTCAAGGGAAGCGGGGCGCTTGGTAAAAAGATGAGATCGTGCAAAATAGGATGTGTTGCACAACGACCGAAAGAGTTATCCAAAGCTCACAGATATGAATGGAATTGCTAACTCGAAGAATTCGATACTCATGGAAAGGCTTATATGTGGACGATGGAGTGTTCGAGGTCATCTCAAGGCGACCGAAACTCGACGATATGGAGCATTGAGACTTTACCTTCGGCATGGGAAGGATACGTCCGTAGGAGGATGAAATGTGTTAGGCATTGGAGGGTGCAGTAGGGGCTGTATTGACGAAAAGTCGCAATCTAGCAAGTGCATTTGCAGGGACAGAACAATGCACAGTTTGTTCAGTAAGACAAAGTAGTCCAACGAGATGGTAGTTTCTGAAACTTCCAAAGGGAAGAATGTGAAGAAGAAAGTTGCTCCAAACAGGACAAATATCCAGGAGAGATAAGTCATGATTCTCCTGAGAGAGAATCATGTGCAGTGGACTACACATGTTGAGGAGAAGTATCTCAAGGCAATAACTCCATAAAGCTCAACGGACCGAGCAGCGAGGAGTCGTTGCATGATCTCATGAGGTAATGCATCGGTGGATGTATTGCGAGATCAAGTGTGGGAGCGACTATGTCAACATCAAATGAAGGCACACTTAGGGGCAATGTGAAAATCGGACTCAACAGAGGGCTAACCCACAGAATGGTGGGCGCGAGGGCCACCATCAACTCAATGCAAATCGAGAGGCGAAGCAACTTGGGTGGAACTTGATGAAGTATCCAAGTCGCATGAAGGGAGTCGATGTAGAAGATGGAACATGGAGCAGAGGCACAGAGTTTTCCTTGGACAGAGGTCAAGGACATGAACTCTTGTAGAGGCAAAAGTGGGATCATGTCGTTCCATGGGTTTTTCATTCTGATGGGGCGGAATCCTGCATGGTGTCAAAGATGATGGGAGCTTCGAGGCACATGCACTTTATCTCAGAGATGCATTTGACAGAGGAACTAAGGTGATTCAACTTGCGAAGGTGAAGTTGAGATCAGAAGGCCTTAACACGGAGCAAGAGGATGCAGAGGCAGGTACACTTGAAGAATATGTCACAGTGCTGCCATTCGAGTTGTCATGAAGAAAACGATGCACAGCAAAGATTGTGTTGGTGGGGGATAGAGGTCCACGATCCGGACAATGGTGCACCATTTTCAGCGGTCTATAGACTACGAGAGCTACTAAGCGACGGACAGTCCTAGAACGATGCTTCGTCTGAGTGTGGCCTGAGAATGGGTGGGCGAATGTTAATTGCCAAAGCAACAAACACAATCGGAGGTGGCGAAGGCTCTACGATGTGCTAGCAGAGGCCACACATGGAGAGATCGTAGTTCGAGTTCATCCCACAAAAATCTAAATGCAATGAAGATGTCACCAGAAGGCGACATGGTGCAGCGGATCATGATGGAATAGTTCGAGGCAATACAACACACACAGGAGAAGTCTGGTGAGGGACGTGATTATGCAGAGATATGATGAGGAGCTATTAGGAGCTTCACTTTGATGAACAACACGGCAGTAAGAAGGGCTATGGATTCAATGAGTAAATGTTATGGTACCGCAGAGGCGGGTCTTCCGTCCGTGCATCGAATCTTATATCGAATGACAGCCTTGGTCATCAGTATATGGGGGCTGAATTCCAAGGGCAAGTACCAGTGAGTCCCATGAGGGGACTTAATCATATAGAGGTATGATCAGAGCGGCTGGAGAGTTGGACTGCTCTAGTACTTATATTTGCTTAAGGGAGCCCGAGTAAGTGAACGTTGCTACCAAGGAAGCTAAGGATAACAAAATCGGTGTAAGCCCTACAACAGGAAGGCAGAGGCCACGCATGGGAGTTGTAGCCTGTCTTTCCATCAACTAAAGAGAATTGCTCGGAGAACACAGAGGTGTTGAAGTAGGTGGTCAAAAGGGCCGAGGAAGCGACGACGAGTTTAGAGGAGCTCAGTTATCCAAAAGCAAAGCATCGGTAAGAATGGAGGTGGACTAGGAGAAGTGCCACGATGTCGCAGAAGCAGATCTACCGATCACGAAGAAAGGGATGTAGATGCGAGGCAACGAATAGTAGTGTCATGGGCATGATAGCGCCATGGTACCGTGGAAGCAGGACTTCCATGGAAGCATCGATCCCTTGCTCTCATGGAGAAGAGCGTTGGTCGTGAAGGGGCCAAAGAGGTGGAGAATGCAGAGGTAAACTTTAAGTACCAGGACAAGGCTAAAGGGCAAAGGCCAAGGAACTTCATAAGACCGGTGTCAACAGGCTTCTCATCAGGATAACCGAAAGTTAAGGACTTCGGGTTGATGCAAGAGTGCTCGACCAAGGAACGAAGTATGCAATACATGGCGTTGTACCTTTTCTACTCAGAGGAGTAGGCGACAAAGATGATGGAGAAGACGATACAATCCCAGAGGTGACCAAAACTATCAAAGACTTGCTCCACGTTGGGGTGAAATTTTTTTATTTTCGAGCAAAACTTCTTTCATTCCGAAAGTTCGATGGCAGTGAGAAGGCAAATCACTGTAGCTAACTCAAAGCAAGGAGTGCAAACACTTCGGGTGCTTCGGAAGTATGAGCAAAAAGCAGGCGAAGACTAGTAACCAATTCGATACATAAAGTACAATCTCAAGGAGGCGGGTGAAGTTAAGTAACCTTTGCCTTCTCAACTCTTAAGAGACTGGGCGAAACTAAGTACCCCAGTTCTATTAGTTATCTAGCAAAGGAACTCTGCACAAGTTCAAAGACCCTTCGAAGAAATATAATGAAAGACGATGTTAAATCCTCACCGATGGTGATCGGTGCTACCGATAGTAGATTATCTGCTTCATTTCCCAACTAAATGTCAATTGAAAGTGGAAAGTGTTGCAAACCTACTTGGAAGCGATAACTAAGTTGAAAAAGAATCAATGGAAAAATTTTATGACGGAAAGGACCTCAAAAACTTCAAGGTCTGCGAGATGATGCTCGTTAAAGCTCCAACAAGCATTCACCGAGTTTAAGCGACGTGAGACGTTTGAGATACTAGAGCAAAACAAGGAAGATCTTTTCCTTTATCAAAAGGATCCGCAAGAATCAACAAGGAGCAACCCAACTTAGGCGACTCCACACATGAGTTAGTTATTGGCGAGTTGAAGCAACATGGAAGATTAGAGTTTGACTACTCAACAACAATGATGGACAATAGCTGAGAGCCAAGAGGTGTGTTGTAGCCAGAGCAGAAGATTGAAGATTCAGCAAAAAGACGTGATGCAATGTCTGTAGCGACTTCGATTAGGACGTCTAAGGAATAAGTGGGGGAGAATGTCACGGACAAAAATATAAACAAGGTGTTCGATGTAATGCTCATGTTTATTTGTGTCTTTCGAGTTTTTGTATATGCTTTGTACAGCAACTAACGAGCTTGCAATAGGCTTGATAGCCCTAGTTTGGTTAGCTTTCATGGCCGATTTCGGTTTATAGATAAGAGTTGTGTCATGTAGACACTTGTGGGGACTTCGGTATGTAATAGACCTTGATCCTTTGTGTGCGACCGTTCAGAGTTTGTAAAGTCCATGGTTGTAATTTGCATTAGCTATATAAAGTGTTCTATTAAATTGTTGGTTGTGGATCCTGTGAGAAATGTTTTCTCTAACCCGTTTTCTCTTTGTAAGTCCTAAGGGACCATAAGAGATTTCAGGGAGACTGACCTTTGCGGATGGACACACGATGGTGCCGCACGACTTAAGCAAAACCAGCTAAGTTCGTGACAGTAAATTATCCACCTCTATTATATAATATTCACAACTCTTACACAACACATTAAAAAAAATTAAAAAGAATATGTAATACCTAAAACTCCAACTTTCATAAGTCATTTAGCACACCAACAAAGGGCAATGTAGCAAGAGATGGCCCAGAAATAATTAATTAAATCTTTTATATCTCAAACAAGATACAGACAATTGAGAACACTTCATGGAACTTCTTATCGTAATGGCCAATTCAAATAGTATGACATCTTTTGTAAAGGAAAAGTTATAAATAGTATGACATATTGCATTTGGATTACTGTGTATACATGTGAAACTAAATATGCTATCTCCATGTGCTTGTGTAGTTCATTCGGTGCAACCCTTTTTGGGATTAACTGCTCTCAGAGAACAAATGTGCTTTCCTAGAAGAACTACAAGAAAACAGAAAAATTACCTTCTTTGATCAGCAGTAGGATAATGATTAACAAGATTAGCAGCATCACGAGATGGCAAAGTTGGTGACCTGGTCCTTGCAGTAACATGGTAGTTTGAAAACTGAGATGGAAACTTAGCATCAACATGGCTTGCAGTGACATGTGTTGCACCAGGCAAATGCCTGTCATGATTTGTGGGATGACCTAGCCTATGTGGCTCATTTAGTTGGCTGACAAAACTAGAAGTGACAGGATTCCTGTGTTCAAAAGAAATAAAAGCATTAAAGTACTGAACTTTGTATTGTAAGAAATATTAGTCTTTCTTTCTGAACAACACTAAAGCCAAATACAGGTAAAATGGTGGATCTTGCACATAATTTCATGAATCTAAAGTGGCAGAAATAATTAATTAAATCTGCAATATTTCAAACAAGATACGGACAACTGAAGAACTCTGCAAGGAACTTCTTATAGTAATTACCAAATAGTATGATGTATTGTATTTGAATTAATTTGTATACATGTGAAACTAAATATATTATATTTAAAGGCTTGTGTAGTTCATTTGTTGCAACCCTTTTGGGATAAAGTGCACGCACAGAATAAATGGGCATTCCCAGAAGAACTGCAAGAAAATGGAAAATTTACCTTCTGTGATCAGCAGTAGGATTATAGTTCTCAAGATTAACAGCATCACGAGATGGCACTGTAGGTGAATAGGTCCTTCCGGGAACATGGTAGTTGGAAAACTGAGATGGAAACTTAGCCTCAACATGGCTTGCAGTGGCATGTGTTGCACCAGGCAAAAGTCTGTCATGATTTGTGGGATGACCTAGCCTAAGTGGCTCATTTAGTTGGCTGACAAAACTAGAAGTGACAGGATTCCTGTGGTCAAAAGAAATAAAAGCATCAAAATACTGAACTTTGTATTTTGAGAAATATTAGTTTTTCTTTTCTAAATGACATTAAAGCTAAATACAGGTAAAATGGTGGATCTTGCACATAATTTCATGAATCTAAAGTGGCAGAAATAATTAATTAAGTCTGCAGCATATCAAACAAGATACAGACAACTGAAGAACTCTGCAAGGAACTTCTTATTATATCTGTAAGCTTGTGTAGTTCATTTGTTGCAACCCTTTTGGAATAAAGTGCACACAGAGAATACAAGGGCATTCCCAGAAGAACTGCAAGAAAATGGAAAATTTACCTTCCATTACCACCAGTAGGATTATAGTTCTCAAGATTAACAGCATCACGAGATGGCAAAATAGGTGAATTGGTCCTTCCAGGAACACGGTAGTTGGAAAACTGAGATAGAAACTTAGCCTCAACATGGCTTGCAGTGGCATGTGTTGCACCAGGCAAAAGTCTGTCTTGGTTTGTGGGATGACCTGGCCTAAGTGGCTCATTTAGTCGGTTGCCAAAACTAGAATATGTGACAGAATGCCTTGGTCAAAGAAATAAAATCATCAAAGTACTGTAAAAAGGTGGGTCTTGCACATTAGTTTTTCTTTTCTCAACTACGGCAAAAGTAAATATAGGTAAAAAGGCAGATCTTGGACATAATTTATAAATCTGAAATCAAGGTTAAGTTAAGCAACACCTAATGTTTTAGAACATAGATCTCCAGATTAAGTATTACGCTTCGACTATGGCTTTTACCAAGCAAAGTGTCATACCTTTTTTACTCACTGAATAACACCTTACTTTCATATTCACAGAAACTTGTGACATGGTAAAGATCCCTAACATCAGCCCTAGCGACTAAAATAATGTTACTGGTGTGTATATATTTTTTTAATCAAATAATCCTGCATAGCAGACCATTAAAAAGATGAATTATTTAACAAGAGTCAAATCAAACGATACTTAAGATTTCGAATAGAACATTGAACATGAGAACAAATTATTTTTCTCTTTATGTCAAGTTGTCAACTAAAACCATCAGCCCACCATATGCAACTTCCATTTATGAGCATATAGTCAAGCATATAGAGACTACATTGACAATTAGGGATAGCAGCCAGTAGAGTGTTTTGGGTACCTGTGTAAAACCAACCCACTTAAAATGTTGATGGATGCCCTTTAATCAGGCTTAGAACATGTTCGGAAAAAGCATAGGTACCTGAGTCATGTTCGAGTTCACGTAGCTAGATAATTAACTCAGTTGGGTTTAGGTTCAGAATGTTAAAATTCAAGGTTACCCTACTCACTGTCATTCCACTCCTTAAAAGTCATTTGCAATGCATCAAGTTTATAAATGTACCCACATCTACTTGATGCCCTTAAACCAGTACATCAATATCCAAAAATTGACAAAACTGTATAACACGTGCTTTTCAGTGGGAAAAGGAAAAAAATGGCAGCTGAGATAAATCATAGTAATGTAATGAAGTTAACCAAATAATACACTCGTAACAAGCATGTTGTACACATTCTTAAATGAAAATGGGGAACAGTTTATTAGAAAAAAATTTAAAAAAGCTGACTTTTGAATTTCATTGTAGCCTAGTAGGTCACTGATGTTTTGGTTAATAGTTATCACTATTCACAGTTTCAGAATTTAGAAAATTCAGTTCACATAATACCCAAAGCATCTCCAAGTGATGTTTGTCTCTTCAATTGGCATCACCCGTTAGTTCTATCCAGCGGTTTGAATAAGCACTCAGGCGCTCAGGCGACCCAAGCGCCTCAAGGGTGGACCAGGCAACACGCTTCGGTGAGGCGCCGCCTAGGCGAAGAAACCAAACCAGACGTTTTAAGTCTGGTTTAGTTCAACAGTGGCTAGTTGGTTCGATTGAACCAACTAGCAACTTTCTTACCCGCAAAAGCCACCCTCCGCACCCCCACGCGACCCCAAGCCATCCTAGGGCAGCTTCTACCTTTGCAGCCAAAGCTTTCTACCGCTGCCTCCACCGCAAACACAGCGGACCGAGGCTTTCCTCTATCACCGACGGACGGGTCCGATGGCCTAGCCTTCGTCTGAAACTTCCTTCCGCCATCGCTGCTTCCAAGTGCAATTCCTTCCACCCTCGAGGGAGAGGTCTGCAACTTCCTTCGCCATCGACGGACACCTCTAAAGCTTCTTCTGCCCACGACGTCGTCGTCCGTAGCTTCCGCCACTCCCACTATTGTCATCTGCAACTTCCTCCGATCTCACGGCTATCATCTATAGCTTCCTCCATCATTGTTGTTGTTGTCCGTAGATTCCTCCGTCACTGACGCTATCGTCCGAAGGTTTCTTCGTCATTGTTGCCCTCTCCTTCCCCACTTTCCACTTTTGAAGACACTTTTCTCCCCCTCTACTATTGTTAATAGTTCTTTTCCCCCCTCTAACTAATGTTAACAGTAAATAATATACTGTTAATAGTAGTTTGTTAACTATTGTACAAAACAATCTATATTTAGATTGATAATACACTATTTAGTAAGGTCTACGATATCGATGGAAACCGCCCACACCGAGTGGTACATAATGGTCCGCCCGCTGATCGGAACACGGATCGCCGACTACCAGGCAATACCACTGATTGGGGTTGTTTCCGTCCCGTTACCACCCAAAATAGATCGGTAATAATCAATTTCGACCGTCGTCGGCCATTGTCGGGCAGTAACAATCGATTTCAACCATCGACGGTCGATTTTAGGCGGTATCAGCCAAGGAAGAAAGAAGAGGGAGAAGAAAAGGGAAAACTTGGAGTCCAACGTTGCTCTCCCAATCCCTTCGCTCGCGCGATTCGTCACCTACGAGCGATTTCTTCTCCCGCACTATCACGAACGGTCGTCACGCACTCGCAACATCTTCGCTCAACAAACCGTACGTCACTTTTGCATGCTTGTACAGATGTTTGACAGCCTATTTTGGTTAGTTTTATGTAGTTTTGCCTGAGAAATGGGACCGAAAATAGTTTGTAATGCTGCAACATGACCGCTCACTGCGTCGAGCCAAAACTGCCCAAAACAGCTCCATTTTTGCGTGTCACAACCGAAATTCTACAAATATTGGTGTGTTGCAAACGTCAGCCATCTCAACCCCCTAGAACCACCCGGGTGGCACAAGGCTGGGTGGGGCTTCGGGTATATATCGAGCATTGAGCACTCATCACAAATTGAGCTAGTCTTCACGCCCGACACCCGGTGAACCGTCGTTTGTGGACTTACGACTGTTCGTTCAACCTTCCAAAGTCCTGTTTCGCTCCTTTCTCTCTTTTCTCTCTTGCACTCAAGGTATTTGTTGAATTGTTTGTAAAGCTTCCCTCTTCGCGAGACGTCGAGACTTGTTCGCCGCTTGCTTCAATCTAATCAAACTTCTCTTTTGTTAGTCCTTAGGGACCAGCACGAGGTTGCTTGTAGGCTGACCCATTGCGGACGAATAACGCATGGGCATTTTATGATTTAGGTAATCCCAACTAAGTTTGAGACATTGGCGCAAGGACGCTTCATGACTTAGACAATTCCAGCTAAGTCTGAAACTTTGCCGCAAGATCAGTGATTTAAATAGGCGCTCGCCTAAGCGCTTGGGCAAGGCGAGGCGAGGCGAGGCGAGGCGAGGCCCGAGCGCGTCGCTCAATCCCTAGGCGGGCACACTTCAAAGAGGCGCCTGGGCACTCGCCCGAGCCCAGGCATCGGGCGCTTCGGGCGAGCGCCCAGGTTAATCAGTGACCGAACCGGGCTTTTAGCTCGGTCATTCGCTTTAGTTGGTTTAATCGAACCAACTAACGCAGTTATATATATTTCGTTAGTTAACCCTGATCCTCATCTCGAATCGAGATTACGTCGGTGTCGTTGCCGCTGCTACTGCCTTTGCCATCGTCGTTGCTCTCGTCCAAGCACCCGAGTGCCTGGTTCGATCGCTTGGATTACGTCACCAACACCGTCGCTTTGCTTCGTCACCTGCAGCCGCCACCGCCACTTCTCGCCGCCCACCGCCGCTCCTCTCGCTTTAGTTAGGTCAACTCGTCACCTCGTTTTCATTAAGATACTATTAAGATATCGTTAATGATATTAACACTTAACATCGTATATTAACACTTAACACTATAGTATACTGTTAAGTTAACTAATTATTAACAGTATAACAGGAAATTATTGTTAGGGTTCCAAGATAAATGACAAGTATACAAAGCAACTCAATAGATTCTCCAGTGACATCAAAAAATGATCCAGCATGGAAGTACAATTATCTAAATGATCCTAAAGATCCTAATGTAGTTACTTGCATATTCTATGATAAGACTACTAGAGGTAGGATTTTTCGTGCAAAGCAACCTCTAGTAAGAAATTTCAAAAATGCAGCAGCTTGTAAGAAGTCTCCACCTGAGGTAAAAGAAAAGTTGTTGGCTTACATGAATGAGAAAAAGATGCAATATAATGAATCTTATGGAAATTTACCAAAGGATAAAGTTAGAACATATCAGAGATGATGAAGAAGATTATTCCATAAGTGTCAACCCAAGTGGAAAAAATATACACGACAGAAAAGGAAAAGAAGTTATGAGCACTACTACTAAGAAGGGTAAAAGGGGACTGATGCATCTATATATGTTTCAAGGATCACAAAAGCAACAAGGGCCAGTAAGAGACTCAAAATTAAGACAAACAAATATAAGTGATGCTTGTGATAAAGAAATAAGAGGAAGAACAATTCAATACATTGCTCGTTTTTTCTATCAAGCTGGTCTTCCACTTAGTACCACTCATCTAGACAGTTTTAAGTAGATGATTGAAGCTATTGGAAGATATGGTATAGGATTAAAACCTTCAAGTTATTATGAGATGCGAGTTCCACTATTGAAAAAAAATTAGAGTATACAAATGATTTAGTGAAGGGTTATAAAGAATCATGGGCAACACATGGTTGCTCTATTATGTCAGATGCTTAGACCGATAAAAGACGGAAGAATATAATTAATTTTATAGTTAATTGTTCTTTCGGGACTATGTTTGTGAAGTCAATAGATGCTTCATCTTTTCTGAAATCTGGAGACAAGATATATGATTTGCTTGACAAGTTTGCAGAAGAAATTAGAGAAAAAAATGTCGTCCAAGTCATAACCGACAACGGAAACAACTATATATTAGCTGGTAATATTTATTTTCTAAAATATTTTTAATATTTTATTTATTTTATCTTCAGTTAAATCTTATAAATTTTTTATCTTTTATCTCAGATAAATTACTTGAATAAAAAAAACAGCACTTATATTAGACTTCATGTGTGACATACTGTATCGATTTAATGTTGGAGGATATTGAAAAGATCTCGAACATCAAGAAAACATTAGAAAGGGCAATCATTGTCGTTGGATTTCTCTATAATCATACTAGAGCTTTAAATATAATGAGAGAATTCACAAACAGCAAAAGAATTGGTGAGATATGATATCACCCGATTTGCTACTTTCTTCTTGACATTACAAAGCATGCATCGTCAAAAACATAACCTGAGAAACATATTTACCTCGGAGAAATGCATAATAAGCAAATGGGCAAAAGAAGCAAAAGACAAGAGGCTAGTTACATCATCTTAATATCGTCATTTTCAAATCTTATAGTTTATATATTAAAGGTAATGGATTCTCTTGTTAGAGTCCTTCGGTTAACAGATAAAAAAAAGAACCCAACAATGGGATATATTTATAAGGCTATGGATAGAGCAAAGAAGACGATTTAAAAGTCTTTTGATTATATTGAAGAAAAGTATAAGAAAATATTTGTAATAATTTACAAAAGATAGAATTGTCAACTTCTTCATCCACTACATACGATAGGATATCATTTGAACCCAGAATTCTTTCATAAGAACATTTTAATTAGGTTTGATGCAAAGTTATAAATGGGCTATATCGGTGCATTACAAGATTGGTTCCGAAATGCAAGATAAGAACATACGTGAATTATCTTTATATAAGAATGTTGATATTTTTTGAAATTCTAATGATAATTCGATCTAAGACAACTACATCCCTAGGTATTAATAAATTAATATAATTAATCTCATATATAGTATATTATTGTTAATAATAAAATAAATTTTGCAACTGAATAGTGGAGTCCAATTAAAAATTTCATCCCAATCTTATAGCAATTGACTATCAATATCTTTAGATTGACATATAATGCTATGGGTTATGAGCGAAAGCGAAATGTCTTTAAGCATGTAAGGATCATAAAATATTTTTATTTCAATTAATTTATTCTTTTTTAGATAGATGTATTATTATATTTTCAAATTATATGACATATAATATATTCACACAAAGAAAAGAAATTGATTAGAGCATCAATGATTACATGATCTTGTTTATATAAAGTAAAATCAAGTATTGAAGGCTTGTCATAATTTGCAAAATAGCATTGATCAAATCTTATTACAAGATATTGATGATTCAAATGAGTATTTTATGGGAGAAATGAGCTCAAATTTACAAGATGTCAAAGACGAGCTTGTATTTAAAGATGACAGCTTGATATGAGAAGATGTGGCAAGAGGCTCAGGTGTTGAAGAATTACAGACATAAACAAAACAATTGACGAAAAAAATGAGTGCAAAAGCCTCAAGCTCAGCTTTTGTGATTGTAGAAGAGGAGGAAACATATTTTGATGAAGATAGATGAGAGGAAGAGAAGGATGATGATATGTATGAGAATAACAATGTTGATTATGATGATGATTGAATTCGATGTTAAACTTTATTGTTTTGAGTCTTTTAATATTTTTGTTTAGAAGATGGATAATGTAGCTTGGTTTTTTAGATCTTTTTAACTTAATGCCATATTTTTATTTATATAATCATATTTATCAATTATATTATATTTTTTATGTTTTAATATTTCAAAGCAACTTGCTTCGCTCAGGCGAGCGCCTCGGGCATTTTTGGACCTTAGTTCTTAGCACTTTATAAATCACAGGTTCTATCTCATACTAATGATCATTACCCATAGTTCAATACAAACACACAATGTGGTTCAACCCTCTCCTTGTACAAATACTTATTCATAGCTACAGTACCAAAATCTTATCCATAAGCTATCCACCTCTATTAGATAATATCCACAACTCTTCCACAACACATAACAAAAATTGAAAAGAAAAAGTACTACCGAAAACTTCATCTTCCATACTTCATTTAGCCCACCAACAAAGAGCGATGTAGCAAGAGGATAACACAAAAATAATTAATTAAATATTTTATATCTCAAATAAGATACAAACAATTGAAGAACCCAGCATGAAACTTCTTTTTGTAATGGCCAATTCAAATAGTATGACATTTTCTTTGTAAAGGATAAGTTACAAATAGTATCACATATTGCATTTGAACGACCGTGTCTACATGTGAAACCAAATATGTTATCTCCATATTGTCACGAACTTAGCTGAAATGTGCAGCAACCGTGTGACAATGTCACAGACTTAGCTGGGATCACCCTTGCACCAATGTTACGGACTTAGATAGGATTGCGTAAGTCATGAGACACACTTTCATTATCAATTCACAAAGGGTCAGCCTAGTTACAACCTCGCTCAGGTCCCGAAGGACCTGTAAAAGAGCAAATTGATTAGTTTGAAAGCGAGCGACGAACAAGTCTCAACGTCTCGCGAAAAGGCAACTTTACAAGCAATTCAATAACACTCGATATGTAAGAGAAAAAAGAGAGGAAGAAGAAAACAAGGACTTTAGAAGACAAACAGATAGTCACAAGTCCGTAAACGATGGCTCACCGGGTGTCGGACACGATGGCAAGTTCCCGTAGGTTCAACGTGCAAACTTGTGAAATCCAATCAACACCCAACATTACCCCAAACCCCTATCTAGCTCGATGCCACTTGGGGGGTTGCAGGGTGCTGAGATGGCTGGTGTTTTGCACCGCATCGCAGCCTGCAAAAAACAAGCCATGGCACACAAAAACGAAGCCATTTTGTGGCAGTTTTACTTTTATCCATTCTGGTGAGCGATCGCTCCACAATGTTGCGATCAATTCATGCTAGCAAAAACTCATAAACCAAGGCAAAACACACTGCCAAGCATATGTTCAAGCAAACAAAACCGACGAATGGCCCGTTGACGAATATGTTGTAGGTGCATGACGATCGTTCATGACAATATGCTTGCGTAGTTCATTTGTTGCAACCCTTTTGGGACAAGGTGCACAAAAAGAACAAATGGGCATTCCTAGAAGAATTACAAGGAAGAAATAGAAAAATTACCTTCTGTGATCGGCAGTAGGATAATGGTGCACAAGATTAGTAGCATCATGAGATGGCAACACCGATGATCTAGTTCTTCCAGGAACATGGTAGTTGGAAAACTGAGATGGAAACTTAGCTTCAACATGGCTTGCAGTGGCATGTGTTGCACCAGGCAAAAATCTGCCTTGATGTGTGGGATAGCCTAGCCTAACTGGTTCATTTAGTTGGCTGGCAAAACCAGAAGAAGTGACAGGATGCCTGTGGCCAAAAGAAATAAAAGCATCAAGTACTGAACTTTGTACTGTATGAAGAATTAGTTTTTCTTTTCTGAACAACAGTAAAGGCAAATTCAGGAAAAAAGGTGGATATTGCACATGATTTCATAAATCTGACATCAAGGTTATGTTAAGCAACACCTGATATTTCAGAACATAAGTCTCCAGATTAAGCACTATCCTTCCACTATGACTTTTGCCAATCAGAGTGTGGTATGTCTTTTTCTCACTGAATAACAACTTGCTTTCCTATTCACAGAAACTTATGACATGGTAAAAACCATTAACATCATCCTTAGCAACTAAAATCATGTTACCTGTGTGTATATATTTTTTATCAAGTAATCTTACATAATAGGCCATTAAAAAGATGAACCATTTACCAAGAGTCAAATTAGACATTTTATGAGATTTTAAAAGAGCATATTTTGGAAAAGAACATTGAATAAGAAAACAAATTATTTTTCTCTTTATTGGAACTACAACCACCAACCCACCATCTGCATTTCCATTTATGTGTATATAGTCAAGTAGGGGTAGCAGCTAATAGGGTTTTTTGGGTGCCCATGAAAACATTCTTCTGCAAATGATTTGACAACTTTTTGTAAAGAAAACTTTTAATCGCATTATCAAATTTAAGTCTTAAATTCCGTGGTCAAGATTGAGACACAAAAAGTCATTAAGAACAGATACAAACAAAGAGACAACACATGTTCACACTGTACAGGCTGAAAACAACAACATGAGGGTTGTTTTGGGAATATAATAACAAGATGTCTACTGTTAAAGCAATATGGTTTTAAAACAAAAGCACATAAATCAAATCTAAGACGCAGAGTAGAACATTTGATTTGATTAAATGCAAAAAAATCTCTTGTAAAACGATAGCATAGACAAATTATTTTGGAAAATTTTGGAAAAGAACATTGAATAAGAAAACAAATTATTTTTCTCTTTATTGGAACTACAACCACCAACCCACCATCTGCATTTCCATTTATGTGTATATAGTCAAGTAGGGGTAGCAGCTAATAGGGTTTTTTGGGTGCCCATGAAAACATTCTTCTGCAAATGATTTGACAACTTTTTGTAAAGAAAACTTTTAATCGCATTATCAAATTTAAGTCTTAAATTCCGTGGTCAAGATTGAGACACAAAAAGTCATTAAGAACAGATACAAACAAAGAGACAACACATGTTCACACTGTACAGGCTGAAAACAACAACATGAGGGTTGTTTTGGGAATATAATAACAAGATGTCTACTGTTAAAGCAATATGGTTTTAAAACAAAAGCACATAAATCAAATCTAAGACGCAGAGTAGAACATTTGATTTGATTAAATGCAAAAAAATCTCTTGTAAAACGATAGCATAGACAAGGGGTAGTAGAAGAATTGGCCAGAAGAAGGAGGAAGAAAAAAACAGTGAAGAAGATCAAGAAAGGCCAATGAACAAGATATTTTGGTCTTAAATAAATTGACCCACATTATCTAGATGCATGAGATGTGCATCTACCATGCACTGGATGAGATACTTTGATCTTGAATAAATCAACCTACATTACCTAGATGCATGAGATGTGCATCTACCATGCATTAGTTTCCAAGAGCTCACCAACTTGCTTATAAAAGAATCTTGGTCAAAGAAGTACTACAGATAGGCCTAAAAATTAAATGGAATATGGAATGACTGAATGATGCCAAAATGAAGTTCACCATTTATTCTGACTCAAAAGAAAATCTAAATCCAATATATTTAGATCTTCATGAACGAGAAATTCAATGCAAGAAATCCTCTAAAGCACCTAAAAAATTAACACAACTTAAACCAAAGCTTATTTTGACTTGATTCTGTAACCTATCTAAACTAACCCTACCTGTTTCATCCAGCATTTTCCAATTTTGTCCTTGATATGTCTGAACAAAAGGATCCACCAGCCACTATGGACTTTGTGATATCAAGAAGGCCCATCTATGTTTGTCACTAGATCTAGATGACAATATATTGTTTGGACAGACAATGGTTAGCTTATCTTTGAAGCTCAATTAGCAGTTGGAAGCATAAGAAACATCCTTGAACACTAGATCTTGGAAAGACACATGAACTAGAACGACCTTGAGGTATTCCTTTGTTGGGTTCGAAATATTTTTGACAACAATGGTGACGATAGGCACTAGATCTAATCATAATTTATTTGTGACTTGCCCAATCTGATCTTTGCAGACATGGTCATCTTATTTATTTAAATTCATCTTATGTATTTAAATCTTTCACCATTTGGACCATTTCTCAATTGTCTGGAACATAACTAACAACACTTATTGACATCAAATCTTAGACCCCTAAGATAGTATTGTTATGGTCCTTTCTTATAGTCTTGGTTTCACATACACCATTTAAGATGCTTCCAAACTGTAAGATGTTAAAATGAGTCAGTTATCCCACATTGCCACCTATTTGTTATAAGGATTAATTTCTCACCACCAAAAGGACTAGCAGCTCCACAGAACCATTAGGGGCCAATTGAAGGTCAGTCATACTAATTAAAGTTTCCCCTGGTTGAGATGGGGGCATTAGGATTGTTATGAACTGGTATGAATAACAAAGACAGCATTCAAGCTGTATTCACAAAGAAATAGGACTCCATGATAAAAAATCTATTAGTGCAACAGCAATCCAGCTTATAGTGATTCACTTGAACCCTTATAACATCAAAGAAGTATCAATGATCCACATCATACAACTTCCAAGTTGTTCATGATTATGCCCATGTAGATAAAAATGCTTTAATTTCAACCAATATTTAGAACTTGGACCATAGAACTCCGATGTCCTTCACAACAAAACAGAACCTAAACATCAAGAACAACCGATACCTCGGTAATCAATAATTAGGTAACCGATGACATAATGCAAGATGTGGAGTTAACTTAAGAGAAAAAGTTTTTTTTTCTTTTGTTAGATTCTTTTACAGCTCAGAACATATCATATCGTTAATTGACTTACAAGGATTAACTCAAAACCCAAGCTAGGAGCGACCGCACAAGAAAGACGAAGAGAAAGAGAGAACGGGATTCACCTTTGCGCTCGAGAAGACACTTTCCCTTGTCTTTGACGCGGCTGATTGATCTGGGCGGAAGGAAATTGGCCCTTTTCGTAGAAAATGTTGGTTTTCGGAGTGGAGGGGCCAGAAGGGAAGATCACGGGGACCTGGGAACTTGGAGGGGTCGAGGGGCCGGGGTAGTGTTTGAAATCATGCAACGCCATCTCCAGGGAAAAGCCGAGAAATGCCTTCGATCGGCTACGAGAAACCCTAACCCTAGCCAAATCCACACCTCCTCGGAGCCGACTTTAACTGCGACCGCCAAAGGAAATCCAAGAAGACGTAGACGAGCGTAGAAAAGATATCGCTCCAACGCTCGCGGCCGGCGAAGCCGAGGCGGAGGCGGTGCTCCGACGGAGACTAAAGTGTCGTACGGCGACGCGTGTTTTCATTGATCGCTGCTTCTTTTTATGCCATTTACATGTTTTGAATTCTTTTACCAAAATATTTAAATTTTAGATATTTCCTAAAAGATATTTCGTTTTTAATAATACATTTAACTTAAAATAAATCTAAAATATCCCTCCAAAGTTTTTTCGACAAATTATTTCATCCTTTTTTCTATCAATTTTCAACTATTATGATGTTATAGTATTTTTCAATAATATTGTCTCATTATAATGTTTATATAATTTTTTATCAATTTTTAACTATTAATAATCTATTTATATTATTTATAATAGTTTTATGTAAACTTTATATTTTTTTTGTTATGATAGCCAAAACACTATAATAGATGAAAAATAAAGTCATAAATATTTTTAATAGGAAATTCAGATTTTTTTTAAAATTAGTGATACTATTTGAAAAAATAAAATGGATATGCTAATTTAAAAAATAATTTAAAAATATTTTTTAAAAATCACCCTAATAATAGTAATAATAATAATACTTATTATTGTATACTTATGATGACTTACCAAAAAAAAATTATATCATTTTATACGAAGCATCTAAATTTTTTGAAATTACTTGAGCATTTAAAATAAGGTAAAAGAACAAAGTATTTTTATTATCTTTTTAGATTTATTACATTGTACCTAAGATTTGATCATGAAATTATTGGCATATAAATTATAATTATATAAATTATTATGTGAAAAATTATTATATCATGATTTAAAATCAAATAATATGATATCTGTTTACGATGCGTATCTTTAAATATCATCTAATTGAGATCCAATTAGATCTTCAAGAGCACCGCCTATCGGATCTGAATAACGCCACCTAGATTGATCTGTAATGAGAACTATAATAGATCTAGTCATCTTCTCCTCTCTTCTTATCCTTTCACCGGACTACTGTAATTGATGATTTTGAGGAGATCGAGAGAATAATCGTAATCTCTCTAACTTTTTTTCTTATTATCGTTTTGTGTCTTTCTATGCTTCCATCAAGGGCATCGCCTAAAATATCTCAATATAATATGGACTTTATTTAATATTGGCTAATATCTTTTATCAAAATTCAAATAATCCATAATATATCTTATTCAATTATTAAAGGACCACATAATCTTACATTCTCCCACTTGCCCATTAACTGATAAGATATAAAAGATATCCAAAATCTAAATAAATAAAAAAGTTATTTAAAAATAATTTTATATAATTAGATTCTGAAATTTTTAAAAAATATTTTATACTATTAGTGATGGATTCCATTTGAGTTTGACGATTTCACATCAATACCACAGAAGATCCAATTAGATCTTCAAGAGCACTGCATATCGGATCTGAATAACGCCACCTAGATTGATCTGCAAGGAGAACTATAATAGATCTAGCCATCTTCTCCTCTCTTCCTATCCTTTCATCGGACTACTGTAATTGATGATTTTGAGGAGATCGAGAGAATAATCGTAATCTCTCTAACTATTTTTCTTATTATCGTTCTGTGTCTTTCTATACTTTAGGTTTATAGTATGTCCTGTCTATAGACGAGAGCAAAAGGCAATAGGATAAGTTATTAAGAGAGTTACTTCCATCAAGGGCATCACATAAAATATCTCAATATAATATGAACTTTTATTTAATATTGGATAATATCTTTTATCAGAATTAAAATAATCCATAATATATCTTATTCAATTATTAAAGGGCCACATAATCTTACATTATCTCACTTGCCCATTAATTGATAAGATATAAAAGATATCCAAAATCAAAATAAATAAAAAAAATTATTTAAAAATAATTTTATATAATTAGATTCTGAAAATTTTAAAAAATATTTTATACATGGTCATGATTTTAAAAATAAGCTAATAAGTCCAATAAACACAATAATACTATATTTAGTCTAACTCTCAATGTGAGTCATAGCAGTTGTATGTCATCAATGTCACACTTACTTTTATGTACTACAACACTATTAATTTAGTTCTTCATTAGTTAAAAAGTAAAAAAATAAAAGACTCATAAGTTCATTAGGTCATCCCTATCTTCAAAGATGTATTTTAGAGTTCATAAATTTTAAAATGATAAAATTATACGGATACACACAAAGTCTAAGATGAATAATTTCTAATGAGTATGATTCTATCATTCATTTTACGAGGATAAGATGGTGACTATTTTTTTTTTTTTTTTTGGTTATTTGACCCAAACTCGATCACTGCAAAAACCGGGTCAGCTCGGATTGGACCGAGCCATATCACCAAGAAACACTTGACTTGACCCGAACCAACGTCAACGGACGAAGACTCACTCACCTTCGAACCCAATCCATACGTACGAATCATTCACATGGCGTAGGGAGAAGCCTTGAATTCGCCAAACAAGCCCTGTTCGAGGCAAGCAAATAAGGCAAAGATGCATTCCAGTCCGGTGGTTCCATCCACCACGGATGGAGATGGAGAAGGACAGCACAGAGACGATGCACAGCTCCTGTTCCTCACGAGGACGAGGGATCAGACATGAGACGAATAGGGAACCGAGGGTTGGCTGTAGAGCGAACACGTTTCGAGTGGGGAATGGGACCTCTCTTTTGGTGGCGTCTGCGTACGCTTTGGCGCATCCGCTGGTGTGCTCGTCGGCGGATGAACAGAGAGCGAGAGAGCCACGACGAGGTACTGCAATTTGTCCGCACACGCTACCGCTTGCCAACCGCACGCGTCCGTTCTCGGCACTGATGGCCATGCATTCTGGGAGAAGCTGTAGAGAGAGGGAGGGAGGGAGGGAGGACTGATCTGGACGCGAGCAGTGAAGTCTGCAGTTGTCAGATACCTTTGCTGCAGGTGAACTTTGAGCTCGGCGATGACGATGGGAAGGAGGGGAGGGAGGGTCGAAGCCTGCATCTATCCGATGTCTTCCTCCTTTGGATCAGTAGCACGAGTGTTTGGCTAAGTGGAAGCAGCAGAAAAAGTTGCTGACTGCATTCACAAGCACATCTACTCGAGATGGTTTCAGATCATTCTCCCCCTTCTTTCTAACTCCAACTCATTGTTCGTTTAAGACAACCATCAAACTATCGACACACTCTCTCTGTCAACTCTTTGTTCAACTAAAACTATCGTCAAATAATCTACTCTCTCTCTGATATGGTTGACTTTCTACGGTGGAGACCGGAGAGCAAAAGGGGAAAAAGAACTCGGCATCCGACAAGATGTTCCCCTATAATTCCATTCCCTCGAAGCTTTTGCTCGTAAATATTTCTGGATAAACACCATGATCTAGACAAGCATTGTGCCGAGCGCGCTGTTCTTGCAGGATCGATGGCAGGTTTTACCTGCAGAATATTCTGCGGTTAGGCAGGATGAATTATGCTGATGAAGAGGGAGGGAGGGAGGGGAGGGGGATCGGATGACCTTATCATGGGAGAACAGTATGTTGCTGTGGTGGGCGAACTGTTGCCCTGCGCATAATAGTTACTTTAGCTTTACTCATGAGAAGGCCACTCTGATAGCTACAATGGTTTTTGTTTCTACCTCAAATGTGCATGTCCTCAGGTGACTGTCCTCGCATTGTGACGGAACAGTCATCATCCCTGTAGTTGGTCGTACGTCCGATGGTGGGATTTCTGTCATTAATTCCTCCTCCTCAGTTCTGTGTCGGTAAAATTCTCGCCCACCGCGACTCGGGTTGCTGCTGTTGGCTCAGACAGGCATGTTGGTTCCATCTACGATGGACGCTTCAATCGAGCAGTCGACGAACAGAGGCGGCGTTGTTTGCGTGATACAGAGCTTCTCATGCTCTGTTCTCTGCACGAAGAAGAAGACGATGGGAAGAGAAAGATCCTTTCTTCGATGCCATATTTAGGTGGACTCCCGTCTTATCTACCGCTGGGTACAATAGTGGGTCCGCTGCCGGGGAGTGGTCATTTATTATGACGCCTCGGCCTCCCCTATTTGTCATCTCCTTCGGCCCTCTCTCCGTTCTACCCTCCTCCTCGTCGCGTCTCCTCCCTCCGCGCCGCTTCTTGGCGTTGCTTCGCCCCCTCGCCCCCGTCTCGGCCCATCTCTTTCTGCCATTTCTCTCGCTTGTGTGTCTGCTCCTTTGGGTCGCGAAAGGTCACTATTTTCCGCGAGGATTAGCGGGAGCGGAGGTCGGGAAAACCGAACCAGGGTTCCGGGAAGAGGAAGGAGTTGACGTTCGATGCTTGGAGCCCGTGTCACTCGGAAAGGAGAGAGTTTTCCTTGATTTTGATGCTCTTCCGGATCTGCTTCCTTCTCTCGACCGACTGCTGAGCTGGGTTTCAGTATGGCCGGAAGCAACGAGGTTAATGCCAATGAGTCCAAGGTACCCACTCTCTTTTCTTCGACCTCGTTTTCCCTTCTGCCTTCTGCATTAGATACAGAGCTGTGATTTCGATGGGTTCGACGCGATTCTGGCGATTTAGTGTTAGGGTTTCGCCACTTGGTTCTCTTGTCTTGCGCTCCTGATGAGGTCCTATGGTTTAATTCGGCAAAGTCCAGAGCTTTGATGGATTTGAATCGATTCCCATCTGCTGTGTCCTCTCACTTGGTGTTCCTTCCCCCTGCCCGTTGAATTCCGGCGACAAAGTTCCGATCTTTATCTGAGATGGATGAAGGAGATACAGAAACCCCCCATTGATGTCGTCTTGTTTTATCCTCTCATATATTTTGATCTGGTAAAGCGAAGAAACACACGCTTTTGCGATCACTGAGGGGCTGCCCTCTTCCCGGGAATGCGAAAAAGATCGAAGCTTTAATCCACAGTTCCTCCTATAATTGACGAAAAGCCAAAAGCTGAACCCCACAAAGCCTGCCTGATCCTTTTGTCGATCTCTCTTCCTCATCGCTGTGTTTGATGCCCACACAGATGGCGGTTCCCCTCAACACCTGGGTCCTCATCTCCAACTTCAAGCTGGCCTACAACATGCTGCGCCGCCCCGACGGCACCTTCGACCGCCACCTCGCCGAATTCCTCGATCGCAAGGTCCCTGCCAATGCCACCCCGGTCAATGGCGTCATCTCGTTCGATGTCCTTATCGGCCGCACCAGGAAGCTGCTTTCCCGCATCTACCGCCCAGCCCCCGCCGCCGCGGGCGCCGCTCCTCTCCTCGCGGACCTCTATCAGCCGCCCTCTGCCGACCCCTTTCCGGTGATCATCTTCTTCCACGGCGGAAGTTTTGCCCATTCCTCATCCAACAGCGCCATCTACGACTCGCTCTGCCGCCGGTTCGTGTCCCTGTGCGGCGCGGTCGTGGTGTCCGTCAATTACCGCCGGTCCCCAGAGTACAAGTATCCCTGCGCTTACGACGATGGGTGGGCTGCCCTTCAGTGGGCTTCTGCGGAGCCATGGCTTCAAAGCGGAAAGGACGCCAAGTTTCGGGTGTTCCTCGCAGGGGACAGCTCTGGAGGAAACATCGCACACCATGTGGCCGTCAGGGCAGCCGAGTCAGGAATGGAGGTCTCCGGCAACATTCTCCTTAACCCCATGTTTGGCGGCAACAGTAGGACGGAATCGGAGAAGAGGTTGGACGGCAAATACTTCGTCACCATTAGGGACAGAGATTGGTATTGGAAAGCGTATCTCCCCGAGGGGGCAGACAGAGACCACCCGGGATGCAATCCCTTCGGCCCCGACGCGACGAAGCTGGAAGGTCTGGCCTTCACAAAGAGCCTGGTTATAGTGGCAGGATTGGATCTTGTTCAGGACTGGCAATTGGCGTACGCGGAAGGGTTGAAGAAGGCTGGCCACTCTGTGAAGCTTGTGTACCGGGAACAGGCCACCATCGGATTCTACTTGTTGCCAAACACGGATCATTTTTACCAAGTGATGGATGAGATCAAGAGCTTTGTCATTGCTAACTTGTAGTAAGTGCACAACTCTGCCGGACTCGACAACCTACATCGGAAGCTTGACGCATACTGCTTGTGGCTTGTTTACTTCATCTGCTCGGCACCGACGACATGCATTTGGATAATTGCCGCCGCCGCTACTGCTTGCATACGGTCAGACTTAGTTTTGGTGGTACTCATTCATGGGATGCACATGTTGGTTCCTTTGTCTTGGCTTGAATTCTTCGGGGCGTCTCAAAGTTCAAAAGATTGTTCTAACAGATTCGATCAGCATGATCCATTTCTGACACCAGGGCGTGGAGATGCTTCTGAGTTCTTGGATGGAAGAAACTTTTGCTTCTTGGATAGACTAATATGTCCATACTCGAATCATGTTGTGTCTTGAGGTTCCCAAAGGCCAACCAATCTTGTCGGGATGGATTGCCGGGACTAAACTGGCTAATGCTGTAACAATATGGATCATAACAACATGGTTGAACGCTCTGTAGTGTTGTTCTTATGAACCATGTATGCTATACTCCTGGATTTCTATGAGTGTGGAAGATGCCCCTTGTTCTCTTCTTCCTCTCGATGTGTGTCCTCCATAATCTTCTTCTAATTGTATCTCTGGCTGATGTGTTTTGATTCATCAACATGGGGGACTAGTGTTCGTCCTGTGTTCATTTGTCTCGTCTCATGATCGGAGTCTGCAAAGTGTTTTGGGTGCATCTTCTTCCTCCGACTGGTTTAGACGCATACACGACTTTGTCACTTGCAAATTCCCTGCAGCAGCTCATTGTCACGGTGGTCGAAAAAGTCTCGCACTGCCGCCGTTGTTGGCTATCTTTGGCTTCAACAGAGGAAAAGATCCTTTCTTGCATCCCATCTTCTTCGTTTCTTTCTGCGTATGCCACTGCTGCTGTCTTCAACATTGCTCTGCTGGATGGGATTCATGGAGCAACAGCTAAGGTGGCCAAAGGCAAAGGAGGCGTCAGAGGTTAAGCTGTCACGAGCAATAATGGGCTCTTCTTTTGTCATCTTTTTACGCTTGTCAGACCCTCCCCTTCCTCCCTTTCTCTCGGCAGCTTCGCTGCAGCTGCTCTCCGGCACGCCTGGCCCTGGCCATCGTTATGCGCCGAAGAGACAGACAACCTGCGCATCACTTCACCGGGCGAATGGTTGCTTGGTCGTGCCACCCTCAAACGCATGGGATCGAGCAGTGATGGAGAAAGGTTAGAAACCCAAGTATCATATCATACATATATATCATCATCGCAAGTACAGAGACGGGAAACAAGATTTGTTGTGCGTACAGATCAAACACCCAAAGGTTTTATGTTTGTCGAGTCATCATGATGGCATCCTCTCTCTCGAGTGGGCCAAACAAAAAAAAAAACAAAAGGGCAACTGCGAAAGCAGAGCATAAACACAAAGCATGGCTTGACAGCAAGCAAACAAAGACTCTTCCTCCTCCCTATCAACACCTGGCTTCGCAACTAGTCTACTGCCACCACATTATTGGGATGGATCCACCGGCGGCCACGATCTGCTGCTCCAGCTTCCATCCGACACGGAGGAGGCAACGTGAGAAAGGCAGGCGTGGTTGGGTGGGAACCCCAGACCAGATGAAGAAGAAGAAGAAGAAGAAGAGCTTTTGGAAGCACGCTTACCCGGAACAGAGTCTCCAGCTTGCTCTTCACCAGGGAATACTCCTGCCGCACTTGCTGCAGACATCTGAGGCACCTGCAAGAAGGCGAGTCCCACGGTCAACTCGGTGGCAACAAGAACAAGCATCATCATCATTCATGTCGAGAGATGCCAAGCTGACCCTTCTCGGTTCATCTCCTCGCAGCAGATGCGGAAGGCCATGCACACATTCTTGACTCTCTGAGCACCTACGCTGTTGGATGGAAGGAAGATCCCAAGCTCATTTATTATTATCACGCACACACGGGGATCGGTATGCAACAGAGCCATGCAAAATGCTAATGGATCACAGAAAGAAATGAATCAAGACAAGCCACAAGGATCTCAAACATTGCACTCTGGGAATGCTCTAATTTCATGGTGGTGTTAAGAACCTGGCACTGCTGCCCTTTAGCTGGTGCACATGAGCATCCACCTTCTTCAAGTCCACACCCTCCTCATCTCTGCAGACCAATATTGCACCCCAAACAACATAAATCATTGTGGAAGAACACAGCAGGAAGACAGGAGTCCGTGGACCAGATCACTCACAGCCTCCTGCTTAGCTCATCCTGAAGCTTCTCAGACTCTTGGAAGAAAAGAGCCATGACCTCCGTCACAAACTCGGGGTTGCTCTCATCCTGCAGCTGCCGCAGCTGTGCGTACTGGCCATCCAGAAACCCCTTCTCCATCACCAAACACAGATTTAGAGCAACTCCACAAAATCCCAAAGAAAACAAGTACCAGCCAGCCAGAGATGATCTCCGAACCTCACGGAAGAGGGTTGACGTGAAGTCAATGTATCTCCTCTGCAAGTTACTCGACTCCATGTTGTCTGTCTCCTCTGCTCGCAGCCACCTGGTTTCTTCTTCACCGCTTCCGAGCTAAAGATACCAGCAATAACAACATGGGAAACCACGAGATTCAACAGCGTTGGAGGGAATTTATTGGTGCAGCGAAACCACTCACCCTCTTGCTTGCTGCTTTTAAGCTCCGACATAAATTGTCATCACCATCCGTCATCAACCCCCCCCTCCCCTCCCCTTTCCTCTTTTGCTCCTATCCTCGCTTCTCTCCTTTACACCCTATCCTCCTACCATCTCCACTCTCTCTCTCTCTCTCTATGCTGGAGTGACCCGTTGGGTTGTTGATGTGGAAGAGCATCTCAGCCCAACCAGGCAAAAACAAGTGTTAGCCACCTTCGATTGGCTTCCTGTGATAGGAAAACACAAATCTAGTGCTCGTCCCTCCCGACGAAGTCAATGACAGAGATGTTGTGGCATAGTTTTGGTCCCTCTCACTGTCTCTTTCTCTCTCTCTCTCTAATGAACAAGTAACACAAGTTCCTATCTATTGTCCTCTCTCTAATAATGTACCATAGCATGAGCCTGCTTTTGGGCTGCTGCTGTTTGGGTGATAGGTGCTGTCATGTTTGGTAATGTCGGATGCCAAGATTACCTTCTTCTTCTTCTTCTTCTTCTTCTTCTTCTTCTGTTAAAGATTTACTCCATGGCTGGGTGTTCCATTAAGCAATCTACCTTCTAGATTTATTCACATGATATTAGTTGAATCATAGCTACATTAGTCTAACTATCAACTTAATCTTGATTGCATGTATATTGTGGTTGATTTGGGAATGGAGTCTTCCACCCAAACCCATTCTCCACTGTGTTGAATATATTTGCTCTCTCATCTTTATTCCCAAAAGAAAGCCTACAGGTGCTACAAACTAGTACTCCGATTGCTTTCCTTGAAATAAGCATGGCCACAGAACACACTCGTCTGCTTCACGCCAGGAATCATCAATATTCCATGTACTACTTTTAAGAGAAAATTATCAGAGACATCAACATTGTTAATTTGGATGTTCTATGCACAACTGTTCTTTCAGGGAAAATTATGGTAGAGATCAACATTGTTAGGTCATTGAATCTGATTCGATCAACATTTCAGAAGGGAGATGCAGCTATCAATCATGGGCATATAGTCCAATCAACACAAGCTCGATTGGAGGAATACTTTCCATCAAGATTTGATGCCAATGTGACAGATGAGCTAGAGCAGGAAGAACATGCCATTTTCTATAGCTGGAATCTAACATGGCATTATCTAATTAGCATGAAATATTCACCATATCAAGCATGCATAGAGCAGGAAGAACAAATAGGAGCTAAATCAAACATGAATAGAGCAGGCAGAACAAATAGGAGCTATATCAAACATGAATAGAACAGGAAGAACAAATAGGAGCTAAAATATTCACCATATCAGACATGGATAATAAAATGAAGCATAAAGAACAAGAAAAACCTGAATTGCAAGGGATCCACTCTGCAAGAAGAGATCAAGGAAATAGATAGAGCTGCATATCCCGATTTCCATCCTCATGTTATTTCCTGGATTATTTTTCTCCCTGACAACCATGAAGCAAACAACTTTGTGAATCAAGATAGCTCTTCTTGGTCTTGCAATGACTGCATAATTGTCTTCTTGAAAATGACCAAAAGAAAACATGAGAGCAAATAAGAACAAAAAGCATAATACCACAAAATTTGCTGATGGGTCAAAAGGTAGTACAAGATGAAGAAATTCAGAGCTCCATTTAGACTTTATTATTTGTCACTGATAAATCATTCATACTTCCCAATTCCCATTGTCTCTGCTATAAAAATCATGAATGCAAGTGAAGAACCATGCAACCATACTAGAGCTGGAACAAATAGGATGAAGTCAAGCTAAAAAGAATATGGTGACATAAGATACGTACATGAACAAATTATATTACAGATATTATATATATGAGTAGACATATATTTATATATGTAAGCATTTGAATCACAAGAGGAAAATCTTCTCTTGATTTTTCAGACAAAATAAATTTGCTTATGCAACTGACTGAGTACAGAAGGGAACTACTGAAGGCCTTTCCCCAAAAGCCATCAAAGGAAGGAAAGTCTATGTCTGGCACATCATGCAGTCATTCTCACTAATGTTATTCATGCCTTTCTACAAGGATGCAGTTATATAACACAATAAGAACTCAATCAGCTTCCATCAATAAATATCACAATCAAGTATCCACCTGATATCAACTCTGTAAAGCTGCATACATTTCAATAAAAGCAAAAAGTCTACTTACGGAGTAGTCATAGGCTCATAATACGGGAGCATCAAGACCTGAAAAAGGATGGATGACGGATGAGAAAAGTTCCTTTTTGTTTAGAGAAAAGAAAATTAAAATGTAGCATGCAGAACATAAACACAAGGGTCCAAGTAATATTTTTTATGCAAAGGATAAGTGATAAGGAAGAGATTTGATCATAGGATTTTGTTATCAATAATCAAAGATTTTACTGGCTAAAATAGTTGACATCCTCCTAGTCTATTTGTTTTACAAAAGAATAATTTATTAAAACTTGCAAAAAATGAGAATGTATTCTTTCCATTATGAGGAGTCATGCTCCATTTCATGCTGTTCCTAGAGTAAGCTATTGTTCTTCAACAGTAGCTGGAGGAGGAAATGACCTGAGGCTGAGTTGTAGCTGCAGGGACAAAAAGCACTGAAGAATCTGATACACTTGTGGGTTTGCAGCTGTAATGAAGACTAGGATGAAGATCACCTCAATGATACCTAAAAGGAAATAATTTAAACATTTATAAATATGATATTCTAATCCACAGCTGAATAGGACCTAAAGATGAGGTGATATATTGAGAAAAATGGAATAAGATCAATTAGTCACTACCTCAAAGTAGAAAGCAACACTAACTAGTTCAAAGAATTAAAATACAGAACCTCTAGGAGTAATACTACTTCAAGTCCTATCAGATAAAGACTGTAATCCCTGCTCTGGAGGTCCAATTGCAGTCCTTGGTTGAAGAAGGGAATGCACCAAACAAGGGATCGCATAGTGTGGGTTTCAACACCACAATGCTTGGGTACCAAATCACTATTGCGGTCCTTGGTTGAAGGAGGGAATGTACCAAATAAGGGATTGCGCAATGTGGGTACCAAATCACTGAATTCTGCATTTAAGTTGATTTAACTAGCTAATTCCCTGTAGACGAGCACTGCAAGAGAATTGAATGTTACCAGTTTGAACCCTAAAGAGTAACATCGACCACACGAGAAAGCTGATTCTTTTTCTTTCTCGTCAAGTGAGATTCAATTGTATTCATGAACTAAAGAAAAAGCAGATTCCGATGAACATTACAGTCAAGAAATCTAGAAAAGAGGAACAGTACCATGGAAACATCGCGGTTGCGCTTCTTGATGGCGTTGGAGAGCGTGGCGTTGTCATGCAAATGAAAGCCATCAGAGCGACGCAAAAGGGGAGGTATATGGGAGGAGCGATTATAAGAAGAGAAGGGGTCAGACCTTTTCGTTCTGGGCGCAGGCGAACCGGCCGGAGAGGCCGCGGTGAGGCGGAGGGTGGAATCGTCGGACTCGAGAGCCGAGACGCGGGTGGCGAGGGCGACGGACATGATCTTGATGACGACGTGCAGGGCCCACACATGGAGGGCCCCCTCGATCAACACACCACTATTTGTTTTTTTAATTTTCATTTAATATTTTATATTATCAAATGAAAAACTGTTTTAAAGTCAAAAAAATATATTAATCGACTAAAAAAACTTAAAATTTAAAACATCATTTCAAAATATTGATGTAACTAATAAAAACCGATAGTTTATAAAAAAATTAAGATTTAAAACCTCATTCGATATTTTTTTAAAAAATATCAATTTAATTAGTAAAAAGTGATAGTTTTATTAAAAGATTTAAATAGTTTATCAAAAGATTTAAAGCTCAAAACCTCATTCATCAAAATACTTTTAAATGAAAATAAAATTTCTTTTTCCACTGCATCTCACAAATATCCCAAACAAACATTATAATCATCAGTGTTTTGAATATCATTTAAAAATAATTTATTCTGATTAATTTTATAATATAAATCACAAGTAATGCAGTGATTGAAAGAACATTTTCTTCAAAAAAAAAACAAAAATTTGCACAGATGAAAAAAAAAAGGGGGACCAGCTTAAGATCAACAATCATATAACATTTATATTGTTTATAATGAAACACTAAATTTTAAAGCTATTTATAAATTTAGTCTAATATTACATCTGACAGGTAGACCACAAAGAAACCCTTTTCTATGGGTGTCTTATAATTTAAAGTGAGATATATAACATTCACAGGATATTTTTATGCTCTCCAAAAACTGCCCATTGAACTACCAATAAACACAAAACATCTCAACACAAATCTGAACATTTGCTTCTTTCAAGTTTGAAGCAAATTATTGATGGGTTATGCAGATGTTCATAAGCTAATTAATTGTAGGTTCTTTCTACATGATTTCAAGTCCTTAAAGCTACTACCACTTGAGCTGCTGCAAGCCTTGCAATTGGTACCCTGCAAAACAACCAAATCTTGTTGTTCTCTTTCTTTTTCCTCCATATGATGATGTCAAAGCAGATTGATATTTATTGTTCATCAATTGTATATGCCTCCATGTCAAAAAAACATGGAACTATTGAGTTGTGGATCAAAAGAGTGTTAGCAGAACCTGAAGGGGGAGCATGAGACATAGTCCAGCCCAGCTTGTGCAAAGAAAGCAACTGATGAAGGCTCTCCACCATGTTCTCCACAGATCCCTATCTGTTCAGAAAAAAAACACACACACATTCATTGTAAGAGCTCTCCTTTTCTTGGGCAAAGATTTGAAGCTGCAGCACTGTTAGAGTGCACACTTGATTGATACACTCACCTTTAAATCAGGCCGAGTTCTTCGACCTCTTTCCACAGCAACCTTAATGAGCTGACCTACTCCTTTCTGATCAAGAATCTGAATCAACCAAAAAAAAAAAAATGTATAGATGTAGAGCTGTACACAATTAGAATAATCTTTAAAAAAAAAACAGAAAAAGAAGATTATACATCCTAGGTTGGCAAGAGTTCAAAAAGGACTTGAAATTTTATCCAAGTATTAGAGATTCAAAGTTGGTTAGAATGCATTCATAAACTCCTAAATCAATTACAACAATTATGAATGCTTACGCGAAGAACTTTTCCTGATTTTTTTCTCACCAAAAAAAAAAACCTTAATTTTTTTATTCATTATGATAAAGGAAGGTTAGCTTTCATACTGGTGTGTTATTTAAAGATCAATCTTTACTGCTTGATTGAGTTTCTTTCATCCTGTTCCAAGTTCGCAAGAAAGACGGTTTTTCTTCATTTTAATCCCAAAGTGTAAATCATATTTGACAATCTAGTGGAAAATTATCATACTGTTACTTGCGCCGAGACATAAAAACTTTCCATAAAAACTTAAATCAAGATACTTGTGAAAAAGCTTCACCTCAAAGGGATCACTTTGGAGGATGCCCTTAGATAAGTAGATTGGCAAAAACTTGCCAACATCATCCCTACTGTAACCAAATGTCATTTGTGTGAGATCATTTGTTCCGAAAGAGAAGAACTCTGCCTGTTCAGCAATCTGCCAACACGTAATTTAACACGGTAAGACAAAGCAATCAGAACTATTATCTGTTTCTGCTCGTGTAATTATTGCTATTAAACTTGAACAACCAATTTCTACTATAAAAATTCACTATCATTTAGTCATATGCCTGCCTAACCAAGAGCAGTCCTCATTCATCAGAAAAATTATGAAATGATTATATCGCTCAGTATGTAAACTTCTGCAAATTGATTAACCTCTAAAGGAATACATAGCTTTGACTGTGCAATTTACCTCATCTGCGATAAGAGCAGCCCTGGGAACTTCAATCATAGCTCCTGACCTGTAGCTTATTGAAGTTCCCAACTCGGAGAAAACTTTCTGCGCTGTCTTCTGTATCAGACTCATTTGATGTTCATATTCCTGACAATCCAACAGCACCGGTTAGATGATGCAGGGCTAAGCGGCACACTCATCTGTTATCATATCTCACCACAAGATGCTACAGCATCTCTCACGGTCTACATATGATTCAGAAATAAAATATGCAGCAATAGTTGTTGGATATGAAAATTTTCCTTTTATTTAAAAAGTCATCAATTTTCATGCAGCTTTCAACATGAAAATAGTGAATATTCCTGATCTAAAAGAAATTAAGTTTTTGAAAAATCATTAGCTTTTAAGAACTTTTTTGCCACTTGATGCCAAAGTTTATTCTCCTCATATTTTCCCCTTTTTTTTTCCTACTTACGCTTGATGCCAAGTTTTTGAAAAATCATGAGATTGGATATGTAGGAACACTTTCTTCTTAGCTAAAAATACTTAAAATGACAGAAAGATGAGAATAGGTTCATACCTGAGGTGTTCCAATGAGAGGGACCATTATCTCTGGAAATACTTTGATCCCTTGTTTGCTCACAGAAATAGCAGCTTCGAAGATAGCTCGCACTTGCATCTCAGTCAGCTCTGGGTATGAAATGCCAAGCCTAATAGAGAATTCTCTTAGTTCATCGATAATTATAAGCATATTAACGCTGTCATCGCCGAAACAGTGCCATTTTTTAATAACACAGGATTTGTTTAACAAATTATTAACCACTTCACAACTGAGAAAACAAATTCAGAGAACAAAGGCACACAATTATGAAATTTTAAAAAAATGGATATGAAAATCCACAATCTTTGAATATAACAATTAGGAAACAGCAGCCAAGAAAGACTCCAAAAATTATGTGGTATTATTACACCAGGAGATATGAAATGTGAGAACAAGTGAAAAAATGGAAAAATTCAATAGCTAGAAGTAATTACAAGCTAGTTGAATCGCATTGCACCGCTAACCAGTTGAAGTATCGTACCGAAACCTAATAACACAGGATTTGTTTAACAAATTCTTAGCCACTTCGCAACTGAGAAAACAAAGGCACACAATTATGAAATTTTAAGAAACTGGATATGAAAATCCACAACCTTTGAATATAACAATTAGGAAACAGCAGCCAAGAAATTATGTGGTATTATTACACCAGGAGATATGAAGTGTGAGAACAAGTGAAAAAATGGAAAAATTCAATAGCTAGAAGTAATTACAAGCTAGTTGAATCGCATTGCACCGCTAACCAGTTGAAGTATCGTATCGAAACCTACCTGCAACCGCGGAAACCAAGCATGGGATTTACTTCAGAAAGCTTTTCTACTCTTGTAAGGATTTCCTCTTCTTTTATGCCAATTTCAGAAGCCAGTTCACCAACGATATCCTCGAGATTACCCTCTGGAAGAAACTCATGGAGTGGAGGATCCAGCAGGCGAATAGTCACTGGAAGCCCTGCAAGTCAGCAGCAGAGATGAAAGTTAAGGTAAAAGCTCCAATTTGATGTAATTTAGCTCACAAGTGATCAAAGATTTGGTTGTACAATCAATGCCATGCAGAAATGAAACAGACACCAAACTTTTTGGGAGGTGTCAAAACAGTGACACTATGATCGACATACAAATTATTAGTTAAAGTCCTCGGGAGGCCATAATTGATTATATGTTGTATACATCATATCAATATATAAAAGATGTAGCAACAGAGTCCAAAAAAAAAAATGTTAGAATTCAACTTCATTTGTTCCTTAAATGTTGAAACCTACCATCCATGGCATGAAAGATTCCTTCGAAGTCCGATTTCTGATAGGGCAAAAGAAGGTCCAATGCCCGTCGCCTCTGTTCAAGATTTACTGCCATTATCATTTCTCTGACGGCCTTTATCCTTTCATCCGAAGAAAAGAACTGAGGAACAATAGATGTCAAATACCAAAATGAACCTCTGAGAACACATTTGTAAAAGCTTCAAGACTGTGTCAAGCAACAGCCATGCTTTGAAGACTTCCACCTTGCACTACATGATCACTAAAATATGTCCTTATCTTTATTCTGTCCATGTATATGTCAGAACAAGGATGAAGCAATTTCAAATGGAACAAGAAACCAAATTACTGACAACCTAACATATTTATCTGATTTGTAAGATAAGTGCAGCATCCATTTAGCAACAGTGTTGTCATCTTAGCTGAGGAGAATTGCACACTAAACTAACCATATGCTCAGTCCTACAGAGTCCAATCCCTTGTGCACCATTATTTATTGCTGCCAGTGCATCATCAGGTGTATCAGCATTTGCCATGACCTGCATAGTACAAAGCATAATAAACTTGAATGAAAGGAATCAAGCCAAGTGGTAGGTGAATCTTTGATAAAGAACATGGTTCATGACCGGCGAAACAATCTTAAATTGTTTCTCAGACTTCCCAGTGGAGTAATGATAGCACTACTTGCTCTCGACTTAGAATTGATACCTTTAGTTGCCTTATCTCGTCAACCCATGACATGAAGGTTCCTAAGTCGCCACTTAGAGCTGGTGGAGCAAGAGGTTGCCTTCCTAAAATTACTTCTCCTGTCGATCCATTGAGCGATAGCCAATCACCTTCGTGTATCATTTTGTCTCCGACCACCACCACCTGGAAGACTCAAAATCAAACCACAATGATGATGTAGGTTCCACAAGTTCTTCTTCCTTTCACAGTGTTAAATCTTTACTAAAGCAATGAGAAATCATCAACCATGTTTGCCAACAAAGTCATCGATCATGGCAGCCATCAAGGGATCGGTGGTGGCAGGACAAACTGATACACCTCATTCGCCATTTTTGAGAATTGGCTTACCTTCGTTGCATCGTTTACATGGATATCGGAGCAGCCGGAGACGCAGCACTTTCCCCATCCACGCGCTACAACAGCTGCATGGGAAGTCATGCCACCTCTCGCTGTTAGAATTCCTTCGGCTGCGTGCATGCCTCCAACATCCTCTGGGCTCGTCTCTGTCCTCACCTTCACATATGGAACAAGTATCATTGGTGATCGAAAAATCTCCCTGCATCATTGAATACAACCATTGATCACAACTATTTTGGGGCGACTTGGGTTTATCGTCATCCAAATGTCTTCCTAAAAACTTCAAACAAAATTCAACCTTTCCAGAAGTAAACGACAGAAATCAAGACGAAGTTACAGGTAGTCTAGACTTGACATCAATGAAAAAGATCATTCACCAAGAAAGAAAGCCAAGCCAAGGACTTTAGAAGGTGATCCATGACCAGAAATGTAGCAAGGATAAAGATGGATAATTGATGGCATCTAACAGGAGACATCTAATGGGAATATTAATGCACACGAATAAAAGTCTCTGCGAACTGAATGTATTCAGAAAATAGTAAAATTGAATCTTCCATAGCCTAAAAGAAGCTTTGATGCATCTTACAAGCAACAAGACTCACCAAAATAACAGCCTTTCCTTGAGCATGCCATGCTTCTGCATCATCAGCCCTGAATACAATTTGACCAACTGCAGCTCCCGGTGATGCAGGCAACCCTGTTGCAATCACTTTGTCCTTGTAAGCAGCTGGATCTTCAAACTAGACAAAACAAGAAGAAAGTAAAACAGGTCAGCAGCAGAACACGCTTACACCATCCCACTTGTTTGACCACACAGTGTTCTTGGTTGTGATCAATATCTTGTATCCCGATGGATTCAGAAAGAACAAACCATAAGAATCATGGAGTACTTGGACATGGGCGTTTGATCCCCGGAGTAATTGGAATTCACTCACTGCTCTTCCTTAACATATACCTGTGGATGAAGAAGTTGGTCCAGGTGACATGGCTCCACCATCTTAATGGCAGAACGAGCGTCGATAAGGCCTTCTTTGACCATGTCAACTGCAATCTTCACTGCACCTTGCCCTGTTCGCTTTCCGGTTCTGCATTGCAGCATCCAAAGCCTGTTTTCCTGCACAGTAAACTCGATATCCTGCAATTGCGAAGAAACAAACACCTTAGAAGTTCAACAATCAAGTGAGAAACATTATGGAATTGAAAGAGATTTCAGAATCTAACCATCATTTCTTTGTAATGCCGCTCTAGAATCTCGCAGTTCTCCGCTAGCTCAGAGTAAGGTTCTGGCATGCATTCCTGCATGGCGCCCAGACCTTGTGGAGTTCTGATTCCTGCAACTACATCCTCTCCCTGGAAAGAAAAGGCAGGAGATGTCACGAAAACCCACAGATCTACCTTCGTTTCAGCTTTTAACCAATCAAGACGCGCAGTACCTGAGCATTGACGAGGAACTCCCCGTAGAGCTTCTTCTCGCCGGTGCTCGGGTTCCGGGTGAAGAGCACCCCGGTACCTGAGGTGTCCCCCATGTTCCCAAACACCATGCACTGCACGTTCACGGCCGTCCCCCGGAGCCCCTTGATCCGGTTGATGCTTCTGTACTTGTTCGCTCTCGGGCTGTCCCATGAATCAAAGACGGCGATCACCGCCAGATACAATTGTCTACTTGGATCTGCATCAAAGATTCAAACTTGAGGCCGTACCGAGGGCTGACCCGGAAAGTGGAGCTCAAACTTGGTACCTGTGGGAAACTGCTCTCCCTTGGCTTCGATGTACACGTTCTTGTACTGCGCTACCAATTCCTTGAGATCGGCGGCGGTGAGGTCGGTGTCGTGCTCGACGCCTTTTGCAGTCTTCAAGGCTTCCATCTGTTCTTCGAAGAGCGAGTGAGGTATCCCCATGACCTTCAAATGCCATGCGAGACAGAGCGTGTCATTGCCATGACGTAACAGAGGAGCAAGATTGATCTCGCTTAGTATCACTGTCGCTTATTAGTTCTGCGACAAGCAGCAGAGCAGAGCAGAGCGGGGAACATTGACTTACGACGTTCCCGAACATGTCCAAGAAGCGGCGGTAGGAGTCGTAGGCGAACCTTTCGCCGCTCTTCACCGCCAGCCCGGCCACCACCTCGTCGTTGAGACCCAGGTTGAGCACCGTGTCCATCATCCCGGGCATCGACACCTGCACCGACGCATCAGTACAAGTTATACGACCTCACGATGTATTCTTGATTCGGACGAGCGCCGTCCTCGACGATACCGCGGCGCCGGACCGGACGGAGAGAAGAAGCGGCTTGGAAGGATCGCCGAGACGAGCCCCCATGTCGTCCTCCACCGTACACAGAGCTTCCAGCATATCCTCCCAGAGGCCGGCGGGGAGCTCGTGGCCGCCCTCCTGGTACTCGTGGCAGGCCTCCGTCGACACCGTCAGCCCCGGCGGCACCGACAGGCCGATGCTCGCCATCTCCGCCAGGTTCGCTCCTTTCCCTCCCAGCTGTTACGTTCAGAACCACATACACATGTCATCTGTTTCCATGCACGCACGAAGCTTCGGTGGTATGGAACAGTGGCAAGCATGAGTGCACTCACCAAAGCCTTCATGTTCTTGTTCCCTTCGCTCTTCCCCTTGCCGAAGGTAAACACCCTCTGAGACCGTAGATTAGCAGGCGCCATTGGTGGATCAACACAGGTAGCAATTTAGTGTTTCAGGGTGAGGGCACGGGTTGATGAGCTCACCATTTATAGGCGGCGGCGAGCGGGGGATAAAGACTATGAGGTGGAGGAGATAGATAGCGTCGACACCTTTCCCGTCGACCGAGAGCGCAGCGCAACATGCACGCAGACGTGTGGGCGAGTCGCACGCTTACGCTCCAGCGCTCTGCGGCCGCCGTGTGCCGCCACGGTAGCGGGACCCACCTGATGTCTCGGTGGGACCCAGGCAGGAAACATGCGGCGGCCCGTCTACCGCCACGCCGGCGCCCAACCCAACGACGGGACCCACCAGACGTCTCCGTGGGTGGAGCCGCCGGTAAGCCGGCGTGTGACGTTAAACGTCGGCGCGTATCGACCAACATCTCCGATGGATACGTACGTCGTCTACGTCACGTTATCGGAACTTTGAAATATCCAGTAGCAACAACGGACACTGAGGGATTTCTTCTTGCTCTCGATTCACTTAGGAAAGATTGGATTTCTCGAATCATATATTTATTTAGGATTAGAATATATTAAAAATATAAAACTATTATTTTATATTTGTATCTTTCATAGTCTGACCTTACATTACAGGATATTAATTATGTAACTGAAATATCTTATGAGTAAAAGTGAGTCTATTAGTTGGTCTTGACATGAGAAATATGTAATTAATGATTTTTAATTTAATTTTTAACAAAATACGAGTCAATGATAATATATCTCACACGAGATTAAAACATCAAATTAATGTATAGGCAAGTGACACTGATACTACCACAGTATATAGTATGAGTACATTCGGAGGTGATACCAAATTCGTGTGATAGATTGGTGGCCCAGTTAAGTCTTTCAGTTTCAATGGTGAATCTTGCAATTGTATCATGTTTCTTGAAACTCCAACTAATCATATTTGATTTACGAAAGATAATGTAGGCTGATGTAGATGTTATATCATTAAAGTGACGAGTGTTGATATAGCATGTTTCGGCCTTCCACTCTATTGGGCCCCTGGATCACCACGAGAGAACCAGCTTGGTGTGTCGAGTTGACCGAGTGCTACAAACCCGAGATAAGACAACTGCTCGTTGCCCTCTCTGGCTACCCCTTGCACCAACTTCTCCCGATCAATCCTTCCACCGACTCTTCTCGGTTCAGGTATGATATTAGTAGTATTGTGCACTCGGATCGGACTAAGTCATGCTTACACGTAGATCGTGGTATAAGGAACGTTAACAAGTATTTATGAAGAATAATTGAGAGTCCTTTTAAGAGAGTCCAATTAAGACATTATAAGTTATGTTCTAGTGCACGAGAGTGATTTATATTATATTATATTATAAAAGATTAGTATATGAGTACGAGAACAATTGACGAGGGTGATTTATAATTTAAACTATGTTTTTGCTACAGTACTATATAAAGAGATGTCATTGAGTCAACAGTTGATTCTTAAATGGCTTATAAAATAAGATTTATTTTATTATAGCTATAACTTATCATCACGATTTATCATTAATATGGGTTCTGCTAGTATTTGTATTTTTTTTTTGGGATGTATAAAAAAGAACGATTTCTTCCTCTTCTGAGTCCTTCTCTGCATCGTGAGTGCTAATGGGGTGGTTGAGAGGATAGTAGAAGGTAGTGGACTAATGCTAAGAGTTCGATTATGGATTCGAGGCACTAGTGAGTTGAATGATGACGTGAAAGGGATGAGGATGCTTGTGAAGATGGTGGGTGGTAGGTGTTGGTGTAGAAGTAGAGGAAATGTCCACGAAGCACAACTGATCAATGATGGAGAATCATTGGAGAAGCAAGTAGATTACTCGATGGCATTGATTAGATCAATAAGGTGAAGTAGATTTGTGACAAAAAAAATTACGCTAAGAGATCGATAGGGAGAAGTCACATATCTTTATTTTCGATAAAATGTTAGAATCTTAAAATGGGAAGCAAAAATAGAGAGCTATCAAGCCACAAGGCAAAGGCCCAAAAGGAGACAATATTGTTGGAAGTAAGAAACTTCAATATCATGAAGAATTCTAAAATTTTATTATGAAATTGATATCATGAAATTGATGGTATCAATTTAAATCATACACTCAAATAATATATTTGATTCATATATTTAAATCTATGATTAATCCTTAAAATCATAAATTGATCATGGATTAAAATATATAAAAAATATAAAATTATCATTCAATATTTTATCTCCATCATAATTTTCTATCAAGATTCGTAAAATGATCGATGGGTTCATGACAATGACAACTCAATAGATTAGAACGAAACAGAGACGGATCCTTTCTGCTGCTATGACCTGTATGTGAAGTTGTGTATGAATAGATTGAAGGGTGAAGTAATCTTGATCATGCTATTACTCCTGATCATACTATGGTACATTATTAGAGAGAGGACAATAGATAGGAACTTGTGTTACTTGTTCATTAGAGAGAGAGAGAGAAAGAGACAGTGAGAGGGACCAAAACTATGCCACAACATCTCTGTCATTGACTTCGTCGTGAGGGACGAGCACTAGATTTGTGTTTTCCTATCACAGGAAGCCAATCGAAGGTGGCTAACACTTGTTTTTGCCTGGTTGGGCTGAGATGCTCTTCCACATCAACAACCCAACGGGTCACTCCAGCATAGAGAGAGAGAGAGAGAGTGGAGATGGTAGGAGGATAGGGTGTAAAGGAGAGAAGCGAGGATAGGAGCAAAAGAGGAAAGGGGAGGGGAGGGGGGGGTTGATGACGGATGGTGATGACAATTTATGTCGGAGCTTAAAAGCAGCAAGCAAGAGGGTGAGTGGTTTCGCTGCACCAATAAATTCCCTCCAACGCTGTTGAATCTCGTGGTTTCCCATGTTGTTATTGCTGGTATCTTTAGCTCGGAAGCGGTGAAGAAGAAACCAGGTGGCTGCGAGCAGAGGAGACAGACAACATGGAGTCGAGTAACTTGCAGAGGAGATACATTGACTTCACGTCAACCCTCTTCCGTGAGGTTCGGAGATCATCTCTGGCTGACTGGTACTTGTTTTCTTTGGGATTTCGTGGAGTTGCTCTAAATCTGTGTTTGGTGATGGAGAAGGGGTTTCTGGATGGCCAGTACGCACAGCTGCGGCAGCTGCAGGATGAGAGCAACCCCGAGTTTGTGACGGAGGTCATGGCTCTTTTCTTCCAAGAGTCTGAGAAGCTTCAGGATGAGCTAAGCAGGAGGCTGTGAGTGATCTGGTCCACGGACTCCTGTCTTCCTGCTGTGTTCTTCCACAATGATTTATGTTGTTTGGGGTGCAATATTGGTCTGCAGAGATGAGGAGGGTGTGGACTTGAAGAAGGTGGATGCTCATGTGCACCAGCTAAAGGGCAGCAGTGCCAGGTTCTTAACACCACCATGAAATTAGAGCATTCCCAGAGTGCAATGTTTGAGATCCTTGTGGCTTGTCTTGATTCATTTCTTTCTGTGATCCATTAGCATTTTGCATGGCTCTGTTGCATACCGATCCCCGTGTGTGCGTGATAATAATAAATGAGCTTGGGATCTTCCTTCCATCCAACAGCGTAGGTGCTCAGAGAGTCAAGAATGTGTGCATGGCCTTCCGCATCTGCTGCGAGGAGATGAACCGAGAAGGGTCAGCTTGGCATCTCTCGACATGAATGATGATGATGCTTGTTCTTGTTGCCACCGAGTTGACCGTGGGACTCGCCTTCTTGCAGGTGCCTCAGATGTCTGCAGCAAGTGCGGCAGGAGTATTCCCTGGTGAAGAGCAAGCTGGAGACTCTGTTCCGGGTAAGCGTGCTTCCAAAAGCTCTTCTTCTTCTTCTTCTTCTTCATCTGGTCTGGGGTTCCCACCCAACCACGCCTGCCTTTCTCACGTTGCCTCCTCCGTGTCGGATGGAAGCTGGAGCAGCAGATCGTGGCCGCCGGTGGATCCATCCCAATAATGTGGTGGCAGTAGACTAGTTGCGAAGCCAGGTGTTGATAGGGAGGAGGAAGAGTCTTTGTTTGCTTGCTGTCAAGCCATGCTTTGTGTTTATGCTCTGCTTTCGCAGTTGCCCTTTTGTTTTTTTTTTTGTTTGGCCCACTCGAGAGAGAGGATGCCATCATGATGACTCGACAAACATAAAACCTTTGGGTGTTTGATCTGTACGCACAACAAATCTTGTTTCCCGTCTCTGTACTTGCGATGATGATATATATGTATGATATGATACTTGGGTTTCTAACCTTTCTCCATCACTGCTCGATCCCATGCGTTTGAGGGTGGCACGACCAAGCAACCATTCGCCCGGTGAAGTGATGCGCAGGTTGTCTGTCTCTTCGGCGCATAACGATGGCCAGGGCCAGGCGTGCCGGAGAGCAGCTGCAGCGAAGCTGCCGAGAGAAAGGGAGGAAGGGGAGGGTCTGACAAGCGTAAAAAGATGACAAAAGAAGAGCCCATTATTGCTCGTGACAGCTTAACCTCTGACGCCTCCTTTGCCTTTGGCCACCTTAGCTGTTGCTCCATGAATCCCATCCAGCAGAGCAATGTTGAAGACAGCAGCAGTGGCATACGCAGAAAGAAACGAAGAAGATGGGATGCAAGAAAGGATCTTTTCCTCTGTTGAAGCCAAAGATAGCCAACAACGGCGGCAGTGCGAGACTTTTTCGACCACCGTGACAATGAGCTGCTGCAGGGAATTTGCAAGTGACAAAGTCGTGTATGCGTCTAAACCAGTCGGAGGAAGAAGATGCACCCAAAACACTTTGCAGACTCCGATCATGAGACGAGACAAATGAACACAGGACGAACACTAGTCCCCCATGTTGATGAATCAAAACACATCAGCCAGAGATACAATTAGAAGAAGATTATGGAGGACACACATCGAGAGGAAGAAGAGAACAAGGGGCATCTTCCACACTCATAGAAATCCAGGAGTATAGCATACATGGTTCATAAGAACAACACTACAGAGCGTTCAACCATGTTGTTATGATCCATATTGTTACAGCATTAGCCAGTTTAGTCCCGGCAATCCATCCCGACAAGATTGGTTGGCCTTTGGGAACCTCAAGACACAACATGATTCGAGTATGGACATATTAGTCTATCCAAGAAGCAAAAGTTTCTTCCATCCAAGAACTCAGAAGCATCTCCACGCCCTGGTGTCAGAAATGGATCATGCTGATCGAATCTGTTAGAACAATCTTTTGAACTTTGAGACGCCCTGAAGAATTCAAGCCAAGACAAAGGAACCAACATGTGCATCCCATGAATGAGTACCACCAAAACTAAGTCTGACCGTATGCAAGCAGTAGCGGCGGCGGCAATTATCCAAATGCATGTCGTCGGTGCCGAGCAGATGAAGTAAACAAGCCACAAGCAGTATGCGTCAAGCTTCCGATGTAGGTTGTCGAGTCCGGCAGAGTTGTGCACTTACTACAAGTTAGCAATGACAAAGCTCTTGATCTCATCCATCACTTGGTAAAAATGATCCGTGTTTGGCAACAAGTAGAATCCGATGGTGGCCTGTTCCCGGTACACAAGCTTCACAGAGTGGCCAGCCTTCTTCAACCCTTCCGCGTACGCCAATTGCCAGTCCTGAACAAGATCCAATCCTGCCACTATAACCAGGCTCTTTGTGAAGGCCAGACCTTCCAGCTTCGTCGCGTCGGGGCCGAAGGGATTGCATCCCGGGTGGTCTCTGTCTGCCCCCTCGGGGAGATACGCTTTCCAATACCAATCTCTGTCCCTAATGGTGACGAAGTATTTGCCGTCCAACCTCTTCTCCGATTCCGTCCTACTGTTGCCGCCAAACATGGGGTTAAGGAGAATGTTGCCGGAGACCTCCATTCCTGACTCCGCTGCCCTGACGGCCACATGGTGTGCGATGTTTCCTCCAGAGCTGTCCCCTGCGAGGAACACCCGAAACTTGGCGTCCTTTCCGCTTTGAAGCCATGGCTCCGCAGAAGCCCACTGAAGGGCAGCCCACCCATCGTCGTAAGCGCAGGGATACTTGTACTCTGGGGACCGGCGGTAATTGACGGACACCACGACCGCGCCGCACAGGGACACGAACCGGCGGCAGAGCGAGTCGTAGATGGCGCTGTTGGATGAGGAATGGGCAAAACTTCCGCCGTGGAAGAAGATGATCACCGGAAAGGGGTCGGCAGAGGGCGGCTGATAGAGGTCCGCGAGGAGAGGAGCGGCGCCCGCGGCGGCGGGGGCTGGGCGGTAGATGCGGGAAAGCAGCTTCCTGGTGCGGCCGATAAGGACATCGAACGAGATGACGCCATTGACCGGGGTGGCATTGGCAGGGACCTTGCGATCGAGGAATTCGGCGAGGTGGCGGTCGAAGGTGCCGTCGGGGCGGCGCAGCATGTTGTAGGCCAGCTTGAAGTTGGAGATGAGGACCCAGGTGTTGAGGGGAACCGCCATCTGTGTGGGCATCAAACACAGCGATGAGGAAGAGAGATCGACAAAAGGATCAGGCAGGCTTTGTGGGGTTCAGCTTTTGGCTTTTCGTCAATTATAGGAGGAACTGTGGATTAAAGCTTCGATCTTTTTCGCATTCCCGGGAAGAGGGCAGCCCCTCAGTGATCGCAAAAGCGTGTGTTTCTTCGCTTTACCAGATCAAAATATATGAGAGGATAAAACAAGACGACATCAATGGGGGGTTTCTGTATCTCCTTCATCCATCTCAGATAAAGATCGGAACTTTGTCGCCGGAATTCAACGGGCAGGGGGAAGGAACACCAAGTGAGAGGACACAGCAGATGGGAATCGATTCAAATCCATCAAAGCTCTGGACTTTGCCGAATTAAACCATAGGAACTCATCAGGAGCGCAAGACAAGAGAACCAAGTGGCGAAACCCTAACACTAAATCGCCAGAATCGCGTCGAACCCATCGAAATCACAGCTCTGTATCTAATGCAGAAGGGAAAACGAGGTCGAAGAAAAGAGAGTGGGTACCTTGGACTCATTGGCATTAACCTCGTTGCTTCCGGCCATACTGAAACCCAGCTCAGCAGTCGGTCAAGAGAAGGAAGCAGATCCGGAAGAGCATCAAAATCAAGGAAAACTCTCTCCTTTCCGAGTGACACGGGCTCCAAGCATCGAACGTCAACTCCTTCCTCTTCCCGGAACCCTGGTTCGGTTTTCCCGACCTCCGCTCCCGCTAATCCTCGCGGAAAATAGTGACCTTTCGCGACCCAAAGGAGCAGACACACAAGCGAGAGAAATGGCAGAAAGAGATGGGCCGAGACGGGGGCGAGGGGGCGAAGCAACGCCAAGAAGCGGCGCGGAGGGAGGAGACGCGACGAGGAGGAGGGTAGAACGGAGAGAGGGCCGAAGGAGATGACAAATAGGGGAGGCCGAGGCGTCATAATAAATGACCACTCCCCGGCAGCGGACCCACTCTTGTACCCAGCGGTAGATAAGACGGGAGTCCACCTAAATATGGCATCGAAGAAAGGATCTTTCTCTTCCCATCGTCTTCTTCTTCGTGCAGAGAACAGAGCATGAGAAGCTCTGTATCACGCAAACAACGCCGCCTCTGTTCGTCGACTGCTCGATTGAAGCGTCCATCGTAGATGGAACCAACATGCCTGTCTGAGCCAACAGCAGCAACCCGAGTCGCGGTGGGCGAGAATTTTACCGACACAGAACTGAGGAGGAGGAATTAATGACAGAAATCCCACCATCGGACGTACGACCAACTACAGGGATGATGACTGTTCCGTCACAATGCGAGGACAGTCACCTGAGGACATGCACATTTGAGGTAGAAACAAAAACCATTGTAGCTATCAGAGTGGCCTTCTCATGAGTAAAGCTAAAGTAACTATTATGCGCAGGGCAACAGTTCGCCCACCACAGCAACATACTGTTCTCCCATGATAAGGTCATCCGATCCCCCCCTCCCCTCCCCTCCCCTCCCCTCCCCTCTTCATCAGCATAATTCATCCTGCCTAACCGCAGAATATTCTGCAGGTAAAACCTGCCATCGATCCTGCAAGAACAGCGCGCTCGGCACAATGCTTGTCTAGATCATGGTGTTTATCCAGAAATATTTACGAGCAAAAGCTTCGAGGGAATGGAATTATAGGGGAACATCTTGTCGGATGCCGAGTTCTTTTTCCCCTTTTGCTCTCCGGTCTCCACCGTAGAAAGTCAACCATATCAGAGAGAGAGTAGATTATTTGACGATAGTTTTAGTTGAACAAAGAGTTGACAGAGAGAGTGTGTAGATAGTTTGATGGTTGTCTTAAACGAACAATGAGTTGGAGTTAGAAAGAAGGGGGAGAATGATCTGAAACCATCTCGAGTAGATTTGCTTGTGAATGCAGTCAGCAACTTTTTCTGCTGCTTCCACTTAGCCAAACACTCGTGCTACTGATCCAAAGGAGGAAGACATCGGATAGATGCAGTCTTCGACCCTCCCTCCCCTCCTCCCCTCCTTCCCATCGTCATCGCCGGGCTCAAAGTTCACCTGCAGCAAAGGTATCTGACAACTGCAGACTTCACTGCTCGCGTCCAGATCAGTCCTCCCTCCCTCCCTCCCTCTCTCTACAGCTTCTCCCAGAATGCATGGCCATCAGTGCCGAGAACGGACGCGTGCGGTTGGCAAGCGGTAGCGTGTGCGGACAAATTGCAGTACCTCGTCGTGGCTCTCTCGCTCTCTGTTCATCCGCCGACGAGCACACCAGCGGATGCGCCAAAGCGTACGCAGACGCCACCAAAAGAGAGGTCCCATTCCCCACTCGAAACGTGTTCGCTCTACAGCCAACCCTCGGTTCCCTATCCGTCTCATCTCTGATCCCTCTTCCTCGTGAGGAACAGGAGGAGGGTACGTGTGCCTTCTGTGCGCTGTGCATCGTCTCTGTGCCGTCTTCCTCCATCGCCAAACAGCGCTTGTTTGGCGAACCGCCTCGAGCCGGAATTCAAGGCTTCTCCTGACGTAAGAGTTGGGTTCATAGTTGAATCTTCGTCCGGTTCGGGTCAAGTCAAGTGTTTTTTGGCGATATGGTTCGGTCCAATCCAAGCTGACCCGGGTTTTGATGTGGTCAAAAAAACAAATGAATGAGCCGGTTCGGCTCGGTTTAGCATACCCATGGCAGCCGACATGACTTGTGGAGTCGTTTTGTCATCACAGGAAGCGAACGCCGACACTAATTACTCCCAACAAATATATTTTGGAAGCATTTAAGTCACACGGGCTATTCGTTTGTCCTAATTCACACGTTTTGATGTCGCCACATTAATTAAGTGGCTTAAGCTAAAGACAAAAGGTTTCGCCCTCTTCAATTCGCATAACCCTCTATATATAGGACACACATCCATAGAATAAAAACATATTAACGATAGAAAATAATACACAATCATGAATAAAACAATGCACCTAAATTATGTCATATTTCCATCAAAGAATAACTCTAGGATCACATAAGCATAACTTAATACAACATTTGTTATATAACTGAATAAATATATTTCGGTTGCCCGAAACAATCATACGACAAAGAGTCCAAAAATAAATAATTCAATCATGTATGAATTAAACTGCTTGATCTCTATACAATGACATAGCAATGCAAACTACGTCGTCTCCCGCCGCGAAATCCATGCAAATTGAGACCTATCCAATTTTGTGCATTTGATTCATCCTTGTTTGGAGGTCAAGAAAAGGAGTCATTTGCATGTGCAGCACATTAAAAGGCAATGATTTCAGCATTTTGATTGATTGTTTTTTATATGTCATCATAGGGAAGAAGCCAATTTGCCGACTTAGATATTAATATCATGGGACCTTGAACAGGCCACAAGCCAATCCAGCCTACCATGAGGAGTCCCATTGAGTGTTGTGGGGGGCAGTGCATGGCCTTTTGTCTTTGGTCTCATCTGTTGTTCCCCTTCTCTTCTGGCTTCCATGGTAGCAAAGCTTGTTCCCACCTCCAATGGATACGAAAGCTAATGGCAAACTTGCGGCCCCGCCTGCCGACACCATTGCCAAGGCTCAAGTGTTACCATAAGGTTCTTGTGAAGTAGCAAAACAAATCACTGAATGAAGATAGATGCAACAAGGAGAAAGAACATACCAAATTATGGGGGAAGGTTCTGCTGTATTGGAAAGCTTCCACTGAATCCATTGCATTTATTCGGAATCTACTGTGCTATAACTTGTTTATTTTTCTCCTGATTGATTTGCTCCACGTTTTCTTGGACTTACATAACACAAGATTAAAATCTCAGTCAACGCAGAAGCTGATGACCCTGATTTGAAAGATAAAAAGGCTTATAAAACATTAGAATTCTCCTCCGATGAGCTCTGCTTCAACCCAGGCAGATAGTCTGGAAAGGATACAAGTGAATCCGTAATTGTTGGGCTGTCAATTGATTTTTGTAGCATGAGGGCATTAAAAATGCACCTTATGGAAGAATTGCTTGCCTCATGAAGGGTGAAGACTACCGACATATGCTGCTAAACACACACAAATAAAGAAGGATGCATCTTCCTGATGGTTGAGAAGATGCCATCCCGACAGCGTTTACCATGCGATTTTGGGAAACAGCATTATATGCGGATTATCCCTTGTTATGTCAAATCAGATTTGGGTTTCTCCCTACAGACAAATCAGCCCATCAATACTGAATGAAAGTTGCATCATTGAAATGAAGGTTTCCTTGAGTTACTCCTAAACGAAACCCAAGAGGAAGATCATTTACCTATGGTGATATGTAAGTAACATCAACCATATGACTGAGAGAGATTGCAGCACCCAGTAATGTATATCGAAAGAAAAAGGAAAAAAAGAAGCATATGCTGCATGTGTTCATTTACTAAACACAACTACTCAAGTACTTTGCACCAAATTAGCAAAACTACTCTCAGTAAATTATTTATTTATAGGGTAGCTGGCACTTGTAGTAACAGACAACCATACCTTGTGCATCTAAATAATGTAACATGCCAAATTTTCTAATATTTTCTCTCTATGGAGTTCAAGAGCAAGTAGCCATTCTTAACTACAAGTGCGAGTATTTCAATCAAGCATGTAGCTTATTTTGCTATCAGTGATGTAAAAAAAGCAAATTTGTAAAACTTAATGAACTTGGACATTCCACAAGCTCCAAGCACCTTCGTAAAAGGGGTGGACAACTAAGAAGAAAAATAGAATGCCGTGGGTAGAAGAAGAGAAATATGATTTTAGTCACAGCCAATGGAAATGATCATTCATCAGCGATTTATTTACAAAGAATGTCACTACACAAACATTTTAAGCAATGGTGTCAGCGAATATTGAACATAAATAGTCATGAAAGTACATCAATATTGAAAAAAGCAAAATTTGGACACTTACTTGATCTGTATAATGCATAGTACACTTATCAGCCTTCAAAGAGATTTGTGGTGTGATAACTCCATGAACTGAGTTGCTCGGTTCTACTTCTGACTGGCACAGGGTTCTCCGATGAAGAATTTATCTTGCACAGATAATATGCTCTTGAAAAAGCCTCAGGTCAGCATCAGAAGTGTCGGTTATCTCTCTCGAAAACCCTCCAAGCCCACCATATTATCCCAGTGATATTTTCCACTAAAAACTTGAACAAAGAAGCCAACATCTGTATATTTGACTGAAAAACCTCTCGCATTCCTCATCAAAGCCTGTTCGATGATAGTTCAGAACATATCTGTTTGATGCCGACAAGGAATTGGATCTTCTAGATATGTTTTCGACCTAGAAAATAAAATTGGACTAGCATCAAATGATTAACACAAGAAGAAACTACACAAATCAGATAATCATGATGTAACTTTGTTTAGTAGGTAAGTCAAACAGCACACCGTAATTTCAGATGGCAACTTTTCAAACATGGAAAACAGAAGAGAGTGCCAGAGATAAAGATTTCCAATTAGAAACTATTTTCAATGTTGATGAAGACAATTGTTCTACAAAAGCCAATGGATTTCCTTTCATGGTGTATATAACCAATCTCACATAAACATATCTCCACCAGATGGTAACAAAAAATCTAAACTTAAAAAAAGAGAACTATCATTTAGAATTAACAGAGACCTTCTTCACCTGATATGAGGGCATTTCTCACCCACTCTTATGCTCTTTATTTCTATAGCTGCAATATAGCCAGCGGAACTGCAGGTGGACCTTTTAAGTGTCCATGAGTTCTGCCATCAAATTCTACATATAACCCCTTTCCTTTTGTGATGGACTTCTTCTGCCATCGTAGGTCATCAAAATCCACGCGGAAATCTAATGTACCAGGTCTGAGTTCCAACTTACAACCCATGGTTTCCACCTTACTATTGATACCCCATGTTACCGTAATGATTCCTGTTCGCCGATCCAAAACACTCTCTTCTTCCTACATATCTTCCAGGACTCGGACACCATCACCGGAACGAGGGAAACAGGAACCATTCACATATGATATAGCAGTTCATCCGTGGAGAGAAACAGCCATTTAAAGTCCCGAACAAATCAAATCGAAGGTGGCTTGGCGCCTTACCTGCTTACCGCCAAAGAAGCCTTCGCCCACACCGGAGACTGGCTCTGTGCCGCTTGATTTACCCTCACAGCCTGACGCCTCACCACCACTGCCGCCGCCTCCTCGGCACCCACCCTGCCGAATAATTTGGGGGACGACAGTTGACATTGCTCGAGGTCAGCGTTTGCATTTTGTTCAATTTTATTATTATTATTATTTTTATTTGTATTATTATTATTATTATTTATTATTATTATTATTATTTTCAAAAAGTATTTTTAGGTTCAAATTTTTTTCTATTCTCTTTTTTTTATTTTTTACGCTTGCCTTAAAAATACATTCTTTTTAAATTTTTCCCTCCTAAAAATTTCCAAACAGTGACCCTCCCACTTCTAATCTTTAAAAAATGTCTCTTAAAAAAGTTGTCATCTTTTTCGTTCAAATTCAAAAAAAAAAATTCCGCCAACTGTTTACAGTATTTTGTGGATTGACTTTTATCCACAAAATACTGTAGAATACTTTTTATTTTGAAATTTAGATATCGTATTTTTAAATCAAAATACTATATAGTATTTTTAAACTAGCCTTGGAGCATTTTTTAAACAAAAATACTATGTAGTATTTTTGAAACACTATACAATTTGCATGGAATTTTTCAAAAAAAATGGTGAAAAAATGATTACAACTTTTGGAGGTAGTTTTAGATTTTTAAAATAAAAAGTTCCTATTTGAAAATGTTGAAAAGGGAGCTCCATCCGAGAAAAACGTATTTTCTCGGATAGTCATCTTTTTTGTTTAAATTTTAAATATATCTTTAATTTGACCATCAATTATCTTTTTTTTTCTCCTTTTTTCTAAGTTCTCGGTTACAATATTTTTCTATTACATTACAGTATTTCCTGGTATTATTCAATATATTATAATTTTGTATAGAAAATGGTAAGTAAGTTCTTTTTAGGTTGAATTCTACCAATGGTATATGAATTATAAATATTTTTCTAATATTTTTATAAGAATCCATGAGCAATGTTTATAAATGTTATTTCTAATATTTTTCAATCAATTTCTTCTCTTGTGTTTTGTAATATGACTTACGGCCTATATTGTTGCTATATGTTTTATAATAAGATTATGTTATTTTTTAAAAATATGCCAAAAATGTAGTTTCTATAATAAAAACACTATAAATCAAATTATTTGAATGTTTGTTTTTTTAAATGGAGAATAATATTTATTTAAAACTTGAGGAAAGTTCACATGTATTTTTTTATATATTTTGAGTCTATTTTCTTTGTTAGTCATGGTTGAACTAGACTAAAAAAATTATTCTGATCACCAAAATCATTGTTTTAATTATAAAACATTGTAAAGAAAGAGACTAAAAACATATTTATAAATCTTGATTGGGTTTCAAATAGGTATGATTCTTAGTTTATGAAAATAAACGTTCAAATAACTTGACTTCTATATGAGTGACAGTGTTTTTCAAAATTATTACAATGTTTTTTAAAACACTGTAATGTAGGGAAATGAACCGAAAAAATATATTAGCAAAAAAATTTACAAACCTTGCTTGTGTATCTTTACACAAAAAAAAAAGTCCTTATGTATCATATACTTATGTGTATAGCAATGTTTTGAGTTACATTGTGTTTCAATAACGAAAGAAAACACTTTAACGCCATAATATGAAGCATTATAACTGAGAACCGATCCATATGAAATGAGTATGAGAGGGAGAAAATTATGATTGTAATCAATTAAATATTTGATTAAGCCTTAATTATATATATTTTTATTTATCATTATGATTTAGAAAATATTATTTCATATTTTCTTGTTTTTTATTGTTTGTCTAAATTATGAAATGAATATTAACCATTTCAAATAATAATATGTTATATTTATTAATATATTAAATTAGAAAATAATATTAAATAATTATAAAAATTTAAAGAAAATTTTTCCTTTGGTGAAATGCTCACCTCCTCCTATTTAAGGGGAGTGATTCCTCTCCTTCGTTACTCACGAGCTCAGCAACTTTTTATTTCTTTAGAAATTTTTTTCATTAAACATTAAAATTTTTATATTCAAAAATATTTATCAATCTTGAAAAATTTTATTGTTGAATTAAAAACATGATATTTCTAGTTTTTGAGATATTTCTTGACTATCTTCTTAATATTTTTATCTTTGAAGTTAAGCATGTTAAAATTTCACATGTTCTATATAGTAATACGTGATATTTTTTATGCTACAATTTATTTTTTAATTTTATTTGGAATAAAATTTTTATGTTAGATTAAAATATTTTTGAACATTTTATGTAAAATGTGTTATGATGAAATGTTAAGTTGGTTTAGATTTTAACATATGATTTTTAATTCTTATTGAATTTAAGAATTTAATTTAATTGTATTAAGCATTACCTCATAATTTTATCCTTAGTGTTTTTCTTTATATATAATATTTAGTGAAAATATGTTATTCATGAAACTATATAACTATTGATTTAAAATAGCCCAGTATTATATATTTGTTATATTTTAGCCCCGACTATTGATTGAATCAAACTCGATTTGATTAGTTATATCAATTCAATGTGATTTCGAAATTGATTGACTAGTTCAAATCTGTTTAACTTAGATTGAATCTAAACTATAGTTAAATCGAGTTCAATTGGACCAATTAAACTAGGGTTTAAAGGGCTAAATTGTAGTACTTGGTATGAACGATATTGAAAAATATTTTGATGATATTATTTCTTACCAAGGATAGATAGGTCGATTCCCTTTAGGAATTAGTAGACCGTCAGACGTGGCAGTTAGATGATTTCTCCATCTGCAGTTGGGAGGAATGTATCCCCACTTCGGCGGGTGAGAGACACCACTCCATTCACAGTTGAGAGAACACAAACTCATCCCGTAATATAAAGTCTCTCTATCTGCAGTTGGGAGAATGATCCTTCATGTGTTTGATGTACGCTAATGAGATAATTTATTTTGATTATGTGTTCATTTTGAGTTAATTTTTGGGATTCGTACTTAGTGTTGTTGAATTTTATTATTTTTAATTTTCAGAGCAACTACCCATTAGCATTAAATCGGGGTCCAGTGGAGAGTCTAATTTCCTCTATTGTTAAGTAGAGATATTTTGATAATTATCATGTTCTTCGATAAATATTTTTCGGTTGTAGTTTGATGAATAAATGAATTATAATAAGTGTTTAAATTATGAATAAAATAAATTTTATTTTGACTCTAAACGTGGAATATATGATATTAAAAAAAAAAATCATGCCATAGACTATTTGTCAAATTAAGAGTATATTTGGAAATAAAAAATGAGTGTTGTTAGAAAAATCTAAAGGAAAAGTAATTTTCGAGAGAAGTTCAAAAAGAGAAAATTTATTTTGGAGAAATTATTAGTTTTATTGTTTCGTTGTTTTGCCAATTAAATAGTATCTCAAACCAATTATTAACATACTTAAAGGCGTTTTTTATTTTTAATAATGAATAATTACTAATTAAAATAGAAACACAAAATAATAGGAAAATATATAAAATCACCAAATAATATATGCAATTATTAATCAAATAAAAACCTACTACAAAGTAGAGTACTAGATATATAAAAAAATAAAAAATATATTATATTATATTATGGACAATATGCTCTGAAATCAGATAGGATGAGATAATAATATATTTAGTAGTTTTTTAATATTAATTTAGGATGATTAAATTTTTAAATATGATATTTTTGATTGAATTTGTGATCGTGTATGACTAGAGATAATAATATATTTAGTAGTTACTAGATTTTAACTATTTGAATTTTCACCAAATATATTTAAATTTTTCATAATTACCAAGGTGAGATGCTAATATATTTTATATATTTTTTAATAATTTAAGATAATTATTATTTTGTGGATATAATGATTGAGTGTCAAGTGTAATTCGAATTAATTTTTATTAAATCAATCCAAACCTCTCTGGATCTAATAGCACGTGATTTTAAGTATGAATTTAGGATGATTAAATTTTTAAATAATTAAATATGTAATTCAATATAACTCAAGTTAATTTTGAGTCTAAGTTTCTATAGAACTTTTAACATAGTATTATCATATATTTAGTATTTTCTTTTTACTTTTTAGGAGCTTGTATGATTAAAATTTTAAAATAAAGTATTAGCACCTATGCATTCCCACTACAAGCTTATGTGGCATCATACTACACTAACGAATACGTGATCGATAGCATAGTGATGCTATCATTCAGTCGAGGAATTATTTTTATTGAATATACGATCGAGCGTAGCTCAAGATCAATCCAATTTTTTCTAGAATTATTAAAATATATTTGAAATTTATGATAGATTAAGGATAAAATTATATAAAAAGATATATATTTAAAATATGTTATGTGAACAGAGTGTAACTCTATTGAAATTCAAGTGATAATGTATTAGATAATTTTTTATAAAATTAAATCAAATCAAGAACAATAATAATTATTTAATAATTTATTAATAATATTTTTAATCAAAAACTCAAAAAACACGCTCTCGTAAACATCAAATATATGTGGGTGTCACGTGGTAACAGGTAATTACAAAGAGTTTTTTTCGATTATATATATATATATATATATATATATATATATATATATATATATATAGATATTTATGTATATATATTGGGTGTGGAGGAGCGCCCAATCCTGTGCTTGTCTTTTGCTTCTTAGTGTCTCAATCGTAGGGTTTCTCGTCTCTGTGCCTTCTCTCATGGGGCGACATCGAAGCCGGAGCGTCAGCCCGCGGCGGTTCAGCCGGAGCCCTCCGCGTCGTAAGCGCTACGACGACCCCCGCGACCGCTTCCGCGGCAGTGGTGGTGGCGGCGGCGGCGGCGGCGGCGGAGGACGGGAATACAGGGATCGCCGTTCCTCTGGCCCCTCCGGCCTCCTCATCCGCAACGTAGCCCTCGACGCTAGGTCGCTTGCCTCTTTCACCCATCTTCTCGTTATTGGGTTTTTTAGACGCATCCTTTGTGTTGGGTCGTAGGGTTAGGGTTTCTTTGCGTTGCTTCTCGTCTTTCTTCTATGTTTTGCCAATTATGTACCTGCTCCTTTCTTTATACCTGTTGCTACTCCAGTGGTTTATGAGATCGATCCATCGATATTGGATCTGATACTCGTGTTTGTAACATTTGCCTAGCTCGATCTTCTACTGCTGTTCTAGTCACCTAGGATTGGGTTCTTGATGGTTTCCCCTTTCAGTTGCTAAAGGCGTCTCCTCTTTTGTCATTAGTTTTGCCTTTATTTTGTTGTGTCAAGTGCTTTGATCTCTGCTTTTAAATGTTGTTGCAATCAGAGACATGTGCGCCTTTTGGTTCTTTATTGGATAGTGAGAATAATCTCATGTATTACATGTTCTGACAATTCTTGTTTGTGTTTATTCTTTGCCTAATATATCTCTCTTTGCAGCAAAATATGCAAAGTCAATACCATAGTAGTATGATGTGCAAGGAGATATCCGTCAATGATCAATATGTATTTGATTGAATTAATATGATGTGTTTGTTAGAGAAAGATAAATAATGGATTGAAGTGACATATAACAGAAGGAATGCTTGGAGATTTCTCATTTTGAATCAAACGTTGGTGTTGTTTTAATTTTTTTATATTTAGAATAATGGTGGTACAAGATGATTTAGTGGTTTCGAAACCTTCCTTTTCTTTTACATGTGTCCAAAGAACCTACTCTAGCATTAACTTTTGAGACATCATCTGTGTAGTTTTGCCATATAACAAGTCTTCACTGTCAATTTTTTTCCTTGAATCCCATTGTTACAAATGTATAGGAATACATGGTTATCTAGGTGAACTAGGTGACAAGTCTTGGTCTACAGAAGCTGTTCTGTTAATCTAATTTTAAATATATTGCATCGGACACAGCAATAGATGCACCATCAGACAATTTATATTTTTGCTATTGAATTCTCTCCTTTTATCTAGCTGTGGTTTTGGGTTTTGAAAATGTCAAAGGTTGTTTATTTGTTAAAATTTATATTTTTAGCTTTAAAAATGGCAATTTTTGGTTCAGAAGCTAATTAGTTTTGTATTTAATCTTCTCGCGATATCCAGGCAGGAAGATCTTCGTATTCCCTTTGAGCGCTTTGGCCCTGTGAAGGACGTCTACCTTCCGAAAAATTACTATACAGGGTATTCTTTTTTCTAGCTGGAATTATATCTTTCTTAATTGTATGCAAGAGCAACATGGCAGTATTTAATTGTCTTATGCTGTCAGATTTCTTGTTTATTTGTACTAAAATGCTTTCTTGGTTTGAAATAATGGTAAATTATTGCTTTGAGATCAAGATCTTTTGGTTTTGTAAATAGTTATTCATCTTCATGGAACTAATGATAAAGATGCTAGTCGTGTTGTTAGGCAAATATTTGGGTCTCTTTCATTGTAAATGAATGGTCTGTCACATAAATTTAACTGCATAATATGTTGTGAAAATGAAACATGTAAACCAGCTTCACGTTGGCTGATTTATTAGGAGATCTGAACTGAAATGGATGTGGCCTCATTTGCGGAACCTAAAATCTACTTTTTTTTCATGGGCATTACAAGTTATTTGTCTGGTTTATTAAGGCAAATAATATAGAAGCCTCCAGCCATCTGGGTTTTTTAATTCATAGCTTCAGATAGACAATTGCACCCAGGTATGTACCATGTATTAATATTTGAGCCTTTGTCCTCAACAGAGTACGGTAAATGATTAAATCTAAGACCATCAAACAATTTGTTAATGCAATTGTAGTATAAGATCAGATGTTTCTTTTTGTTTCTGCGATTTTTATGAACTAACTAGAAATAGTATATAGGTACACATGCTTTTAGAGAGTAAGACTGTTGAGATGTAACACAGATGACCACATATAGGAAAGTTAGATAACCTCTCAGATAGCATGAATGCTTCCACAGACATTATTGTTGCTACTTCATGTAAATTAAGTATTGAAGTTATTGCCATTTATGAAATTTTTAAAATGCATTATATGACATTACAATTTTAAACATGTCTTTTTGGATATGATTGTTGTAGAGAGCCACGAGGCTTTGGATTTGTCAAGTTCCGTTATGCAGAAGATGCTGCTGTAGCTAAGCAGCATATGAATCATCAGATTATTTGTGGGCGTGAGATCTCAATTGTCTACGCTGAAGAAAATCGAAAAACTCCACAGGAAATGCGTATGAGTGCAAGGATTAGGTATTTTTCTCTTATATTCCATCATATTTTTTTTCCCAGAACTTATGTAAATTATGGAAATAGTTTGCTTTGAGTTTATGTTCCATTTCATAGCATTCCTATTTATTTATTGGAATCCAAAATTGGTAGGTCAAGCCAGTAATTTTTTTTATAAAAAGAATATACTTATTGCGCCAATTACATTGTGCTGCTCCAGTGAAAGATACATGGGAGGAAGCCACAGGAGACGATCTCCACCAAGATCTCCTGGTCGACGACGTCGCTGTTAGTATTTTGAGCCTTGATTTCTTCTTACTCTGTATAGTTGGAACTGCTTAGCCACTACTGCTTGTATCGCAAAAGATATAAAATATTTGTAATTCTTAAATTTTTTATTGATTACTTTTTATTTCTTCTGTTCGAATGCTTTTGTTGGCAGCATATTCACGTTCACTTTCTCCACCTAGACGGGAGTCAAGGTTTGTGTTTTTTTTCCTGTTTTAATATATTTGCTTTATCATCTCATTTCATGTATGTTTCTTGCATGAATTTATTGTTGACTCTGTCACTCCTGCTCTTTTCTTTTTTATCATGTGAGCTAAAGTGAAAGGTGAATTTTCTTTAAATGGACTTCAATTTGGGAACTTATCGTTAAACTGACATCCATACCAAATGCCTTTTTTTCCTCTCATTGCCTGAATTCTCATTCTTATCTATGGTCAATGTGCTTGCTTATCTATTTCAAGAACACATTGTTTTCCACTTATAAGCCACTAGTGTTCTCCATTAGTCCTATGTGAGATAATTTTTTTCTTTTTAATGGTAACTTTACTAAGACTAGGTACATCTCAAAGTGGGCCTTTTGACTATGGTATTTTGCAGTACCAACCTGAAACCATAAAAGGGTTATATATTATTTTTTGTTTGGATCTGGTCTAAGGCATAAAATGAATTTTTGTAACAAGTTTACGTGGTAAACTATTAGCTAGCGAGTCTTATTATGAACATATAGTGATGATAGTCTTGGATCTTTGGGAACAAAGGTGTCATCATCTTTGCTTCCTACTTTGTTTTCTGAAGGGTATCTTTTCTGTTCACAAATTGCTTGCCTTATGATTAGTAAATGCAATAGAATAATAACCAATTCAATTGTGTTGTCTTCAATTTAAGCATTTGTGCAGGTTCAGCACCAATTATGGTAGAAGTTAATGTGATTAAGCCTTTGTACAATATCCATTATTGATCGTTGGTTGCCACTTGATACTGTGAACCCTTTATAAAGATCAGTAAACAGATTATCATCTTGCTTTGTCTTTTTTCTTTTTGAATGATCAATTTAGGCTTTGTAGAAATTACCTTCTAGAGCGTTGCATCTACCAGCAATGTCTATAGGCATCTTAGTTTCACTTGCTCTTTTTGACTTTGTTACACCTATTTAGTTCAAAAATCTTTTTTTGGTGAATGTACCTTATTAATTTTTATCTCTGTTTGCACATTTTGCCTCATATGTTGTAATTATATATTTAATAATCATCAAAACGTGTTTGGACACATGCTTAATGATGCTTTTACTGAAAACGCAAATAATAGCTTTAGTATTCTTTCTTCACAATTTTGTTTAAATAATAGGACTTGTAAATTTTCTGCAGTCATTTTGCAACTGCTAGCATCAGGTAAAAAACTTGACAGATTTGACTTTTAGGATGACCTATAGGACTCTAATGGGCTTCTATTTTTCTCAAACCTTAGCTATGGTTACATGACATGTCTTGCTGAGATGCCATTGATAAGGATGTTAAGATGTCTTTCCACTTGGATTTAGAAAGTAAATACACTTTTGGGTTCCTCGGTGAATTCCCGGATTTAACTATGGAGATTGGGTTCCTGGGTGGATTCCAGTAAATTGATTGGCAAGTTTATTTTCACAAAATTAACTGTGAATATTGAAATTTTGGGGTCGTTAACCAGTTATATTATCATCAAAACAAGATCAGCATGATATAATGATCTTATAAGGACCTAATTGATCTGAACCGTAGTTTCCAAGAATTAACTTGATGTTGATATGCCATGATCTAACCTAGATTTTGAGTTTTCCTGCTTTCCATCTGTAGTGAGGGTCAAGAATTGGGCATGGGCTTGGATCACATGGTTTTGATTCTTTCTTTCCTCCCTCTATGGAGTTAATAAGCTTTTGGGTCTAATTGATATTGGACCATAAGTTCATAAGATTTTTCTCTGTTTTCCTATATAATGATTATTTGATCTCAATGGCATTTGAGCTGATCCAGCTTATTTGTACCGCCACTCAGTGAAACAGTTCTTATTAACGTCAGATTTCTCCTATTTGAAATGTATGGTTGGATCCCACCAAAGGTAGACAGGCCTATGTCGCTGAATGCATCTAGTATGGAAATTGGACAGTTCAGTTAGAAATGCAGTGCATTCTTTATTTGGATTCATTGGAATATATCACTTCCTTGTTCTGTCAGCCTCTTCCTTCACAGTGTTTGCTTGTTGGATAATTGGATACAAGATTTATGAAGGATTAATAAGGAGCAAATTTGGATGGTCTCAATTTATGTATTATATGGCATCAAGAGATTTCTGAGCATGAGTGACCGATTACCTGTTTGATGGTATTGGTCTTTTTACCTTAAGCGTATCAAATCCTTAAGTTGTTACGGTCAGGGGAAAAAAATCATTGGCTATTATAAGATATATGCCTTTGGATGGAAGAGAAAGAGATACAAGTCTAATTTTTTTTCCTGATGACGTCTTCCTCTAGCATTAGTTTTTTGGTAGTGACTGTGTTCCAACTGTTATCCATATTACTTGAGTGCATGGAACACAAAGTATGTACCATTCCTCTAATACTTGATTTCCAAACACATTCACTTGCGGGAAAACCTCTTCTCGTATCTATATTAAAGCATTATATTCTGTCAGCCTCTAGTTAAATTTTTGTTGTTGTATACATCCATAATGTCTTTTATCATATATATTGTCTTCCATTATCGTGTATCCATTGCCAGTATTTCAATATTTGATGGGCTATATTTGGCTGCATATGATTTGAGAAACTGTACTAAGCACCTAGAGTATTGGTTCAGAATCTGATAAATGAAAATCTTTTTTGTAGTCGTATTTTAGGTTTTCAGATATTTGCTTGAAGATGCTTAGTTGATACTTCTAAAATGCAGCTATCGAAGTGAATTTTACTGTTACATGGTTTTGCAACTTCTATGTTTACCATTTTATGTTTTTACCTGCATATTGCTTATATGATTATATTTTCTTGAACTTTTAACAATATGAGGCTCTAGAATCTGAATCCCTGGAAGTCATATGTATGTTTATCCTTTAAGCATAAATGTATACTTGTTCTCACTGGACTCTGTCCTGCATCCAGGGAAGTTGAACGACTATATGTTTGCTCATGCAGATCATAAAAGTGAAAAGAGATCCTAAAGTATCAAGGGGTTAGTAAAGAGAAAAGAGAAAGAGACCCAAATGTTATTGGCTAGTTGATTACCTTTTCTTGAAGCTATTCAAGAAGCTTTTATTAATGCCCATCTCCATCAACAGTAAATACAGAGAAACTACAATCCATAGTATCTTTCTTTAAACATTTTTTTGTTACTTTTCTGGCAATCTAAAGATTGTTGCTTTGATTTTGTATACTATCCAGTTAAGAAAGAATCTAGAGCTTAAAAAGCCAAAAGAAAGAATCATGATCTCCAGTGCATAAAGCAAAAGAGGAAGTATCATGATTTCCAGAGAATGGGAGACCTTGAAAGTACACATTGCTAGAGAGAGAGCATTGTCTTGATGGTGGTCATATACTTGTGTGGAAAGTAATGATAAGTGTGCCCTAAGAAAGAAAGTTGAAGCAAAGAGCTTTGGAGTCAGCAGATGCTGTTCGACCAACAAGTACACCATTAAAGGCATTAACTGAAACATTTTTGGACAAAGTTTCATAATTTTGTTCCGAGAGTGATATACTACAGGTAAACGTCATGCTTCCAACATTTAGTTTCTGAGTTGGAGAGACCTGGAGCATCTCCATGCCCAATAATGGCATGCCGACTCATTTATTAAAATCAGAACATGTCAAAAATTACATTTTTTTTTTTTGCTTCTCTCTTAGCCAATCTTACCTGAGTGTGGAAGAAGAAGATACTACTGTCCTGCCTGCAGATCAATGTTCATGTGGTTGCTCTCATCATCTGAAATATGTCTTTTCTCATGTGGCAGGTGTCTAATTATTCAAGTATGTATTGATATTATCTTTTGTGTACATGAAAGCAGGGACCATGACAGGAGTACACGTGATGATTACTACTCTCCGCCAAGATCCATCTCCCGATCTCCTGATGATAGGGATCATGGGTTGCACCATCAGTCTTCAAGTCCCAAGGGCAATGGACGAAGCCCGTCCAGGTCTCGTTCGTACAGGTCGATACTCCGTTATACATAATGTTTGATGAAGTGTTAGGAACTCGAAACTCACTGATGACTTGTTAATGCAGCCCTAGATGATCATCGAGCCTTGGAAAATCCTGTGGCTTCATTTCGTCACCAATCAGAATGATGCTTTTTTTTGGGTGGCATGCTTGTCAATTAGTCTGCAACCCCATAGTCCTTAAGCTCGATAGAACTTAATTGTGTCCATGTAAACCGTGAAAGTGTCATATTGTTGCTTGCTTGTACCTACCTTCATGTCTTTGGTTAGGCGCAAGCTTTTTGCTAGCGTAGTCATATTTGCCCGTTTCGTTTTCAGATTGGAGTAGTTCTGTGATGTTTTTTTTTTATTATTATTACATACCTACATGACATTACCTCTTTTGATGTTCATGATTTTGATGTATGATTAATGGTTCAAATGCTGGGAGTTACTTCTCAGCTGGCTATTCCCACCTACAAGTAATTATTACATTTTAAAGTTGTTATGTTGCCAGCACATAAACTTGTCTTAGGTTTGGTATTTTTATTTTCATTGATTTTCATGATAGTTTTAGGATTATGAAGCAGTCGTTGTGTAGAGATAAACTTGTCTAGAAATAGATCCCACATAATCATTTTAGAGTGGTGCAAAATATCAACAAATATAACACTCTAAAGTTTTTGGGATAATGTCATTTGTTATATTGTTTCTTAGTAGTGACATGAACACTTGTGAGGACTTTTGATCGTGATTTATCATCTTTGATTTTTTGTCATGCGATTGTCTAGAGTTTGCGAAGTTTTTATTTGTAATTGTATTGATCAAGGTTTGTAATTTTGATATTTACTTCTCGATACGGACGATACATATTGGTCTGTCAGGTTGTTGATACGCAGATCGTCCGCTATTGGGTGGTTTCGTCAAAAATCCTTATAAGTTTCTTCTCTTCCGCTTATTTATATGCTTAAACTCAGTGGGTAGCCCTACCTGACCTGGGGTCGTGGTCCGTGGCATCGTATCGACTCGCACCACGGCTTGGGTCCTCGAGGCCTTGTTCGGGTCTCGAAGGAACGATGTACGGTTCGCGTAAGGCATCCACCACGCGTCGTGTTCGACGAGCATCGACGAGCATCGACGGCCAGCTCTTCGGCCAACCGCACCTTTGGGCACGGCGGGGCATCCTCCTCATTCGCCCAACACCCCCCAGGGGGGTATCGACGAAGCATCGAAAGCGTGACACCCAGGCAGGCGTGTCCTTGGAGAAATTGACCGTCGACGGTTGATTGAGGGAGAAATCGACAAAAAGGGAGGAAGAATAAGAAGAGGAAAAAGAAGAAAAAAAAAGAAAAGAGGAGAAAAAAGATCTATCGCTTGCGTGCGGTCCTCACCCGTGTGTCTGCCGCATCGTCGCCGCATGGTCGCCCCATATGCCGTTGTCGCATGTCGCACCGCCACCGTTGTCACCCGCAGTCACCAACGTCGTGGCCGTCGTCGCCCGCGCTCTTTCTCCGTCGAGGAGAAAGATCGAGGCGACGTCACCTCTTTTTCTCCTTTTTTTATTTTTTAATATTTTTAATATTATATTATATTATATTATATTTTAATATATCGGGCGGTACATATTGTATATACCGCCCGATACCAGTACCGAGATGAACTCGATACTCCAGTACGAACCGATAAATCAAACCATGGTATTGACTATCAAGTGTTAGTTGAGAAGACTATTTATGTGATTTTAAGTTAAACGCTTCCTCTAATCATCTCTTATATATGTTCTTAAAGAATCATAATAGGTTTCGAAGGTTGACCTTTCGTAGACAAACATGTAAGGGTGTCGTACGATTTAGGTAAAATTAATTAAGTTTATAACAAATAGTATCAAAGCGGGCCAAGCACACTTAGAAACACTTAGTATGTAGACGTGAGGGACCTAAAGGGACTGTATTGAGGGCAGTCAGCACATGTGATCATTTGAGATAAATGAGCATTGGGATGTACGAAAAATGAGTCGCCCAAAAGAATGAGCATCCAAAATTGACATTCAAAGGAATGGTTAATTTTTTGTACGAGAGGCATCACAAGGACAAGCGAGCTGAGAAGAATGTATAGAACACAAAGGATGAGATAGTTGAGTTAGAGCTACGGCCCGATGTTGCAACTAAATTTGATAGTGCTCAACGCAAGCAAGGTGCTTGGCAAAAGATGAGATCGTGCAAGGAAGGATGGGTTGCTCGTCGACCAAAATAGTTGTGCAAAGCTGACAAAAATAAGGGGAATTGCTAACACGAAAAATTCGATACTCATACAAGGGCTTGTATGTGGACGAAGGACTACTAATGACCATCTCAAGGTGATTGAAACTTGGCACTATGGAGCATTGAAACATTCTCTTTGGCATAGGAAGTGTATGTTCGTAGGATAATCCATGTAAATGTCGGGGATCTAGTTGTGCTGCATTGAAGTCAACCAGCACGTACGATCATTTGAGGGAAATAGGCGATGAGACATACGGAAAGGAGTCGCTTAGAGGAATGAGGTATTTAGAGGAATGACTAACCCTTAATGTGAGTGATATTATATGAGGATAAGTGAGCTGAGAAAAATATGTAGTGCATAAAGGTTGGGATGACTGAGTTTGAGCTATGGCTCGACGATGCAATAAAATTTAATGGGCAAGTGAAGTGCTTGGTAAAGGATGAGATGGTGCAAGGAAGGATGAGTTGTTTGATGATCGAAAGAGTTATGTAAAGCTCATAGAGGTGAGAGGAATTGCTAACTCAAAGAATTTGATACTCATATAAAGGCTTGTATATAGACGATGGACTATTCATGACTATCTCAAGGCGATCGAAACTCGAAGTTATGAAGTATTGAAACTTTTTTTTTGACATGAAAATAATATATTCATAGGAGATTGTTAAGTTTAGCATGTTGCAAGGCCGTGAGAGGTGCAATAGGAGTTATATTGACGAATAATCATAATATAGCAAGTGCATTCATGAAGGTAAAACAGTGTTCAGTTTGTTCAGCAATGCGAAAAAATCCACGGGGATGGTGGCTTTCAAAACTTCTAAAGAGAAGGATGCGGTTAGAAAAGTTACTCTAATGAGATAGATATTTAAGAGGGATAAATCTCGATTCTTCAGATGAAGAATAATGGGTAATAAATCTTGAATATTGAGGAGGGTACCTAAAGACAATAATTTCACAAAGCTCAATAGACTGAGCGAGCTACAAAGAGTAGTTATATGATCTTGCGTGAGATAATGTATTGGTGGATGCATTGTGAGAGCGACCCAAGACAACACTAAATGAAGGCACCCCTAGAGTCGATGTGGAGATTGGACTTAACGATGGGATGACCCATAGAATGGTAGGCACGAGGGCTACCACCATGAAGTGCCCAAGCCATATGAAGAGAGTCAATATAGAAGACATGACATAAAGCGAAGGCACAAATCTTTCCTTAGATAGAGGTCAATGATATAAACTTTTATAAAGACAAGAGCGAGATCATATCATTCTATGAATCTCGTTCTGACGGTGCAAACTTAGCTTGTATGATGCCAAAGTTGAAGGGAACTTCGAAGCACATGCACCTATCTCGATCAAATATTTGACGGAGGAACTAAGACAACAACCCACAGAGGCAAAATTGGGATCAGAACACCTTAGCACGAGGTAGAAGGACCCAGAAGCATGTACTATTGAAAAATATGATGTAGTGTTACTATTCAAGTTGCCGTAAAGGAAGAGATGTGCTGTGGAGATTGTGTTGGGGGTAGGAGCCCAGAATCTAAACTATGACACACCAATTTCAGTGAAGTCGGTGAACTTCGTGAGTTACTAGGTGATAGGCTATTCTAGAGCTGTGCTTCGTCCGGGTGTAACCCGAGAGAAGATGGATGAAATAATAAAATATGCTCATAATTAATTCGAAGACAAGCTTGAACTTAGTTTAACTTGATCAAGCTCGAAAGAGAGACATCTGAGAGAGACTTTTATAGTATGGTTTCAGGATCATTATGATCGAAGATGCATAACCGTGCAATGATTGTGAATGAGGCTTAATAAAATAAAATAAAATCATATCAATCACACGACATGGAAATATAATCAATGTGATGCCGTGGTAGAGGCACGTTATTTTTCTCATATGAGATTCGAATCCCCATTAGATCCAAATGCTCAATAGGTATCAGCAACCCAATATCTGACTTAACTTGGACCGATCATGAAATCCAATTTACGATTTTTTTTATTTTTTTTATTTTTGGCGTTGGATCGATAGATCAAATCGAGGTCTCTCTCTCTCTCTCTCTCTCTCTCTCTCTCGTTCTTAGTGACTGCATCGACGACGATGGCAGTATAAATAAAGGACGGATGGCTATCCATTCTTTACGATCCGGAAATGAAGCGGCAATCTTTTGCTTCCCTGTCCGAAAATAACAGCAATCAGCAGATAGCCATTGACTGGTGAAAACCCTAAAGAAGGTGAGGAGGAGGAAGAAAGAGGAGGAAGAAGATACCAAGGAAACCTGTGCAACAAGAGCCGCCTGAACGCTACAGGATATCTCACTCTTCCATTAATAGCCGCTCTGCGCCTTATCTCGGCAATCCGGGCCGCAGGAGACGGTGGGCTTCCTCCTCTCTCTCTCTCTCTCTCTCTCTCTCTCTCTTGTGGGGAGATTAAATGCCGGAGATGGGAGCAAAAAGAAGCCTTAGAACGTAGGAGGCGGAGAGTGAGAGAGAGAAAGAGAGAGAGAGAGGAGAGAAGGACAAGGGTGCGGGTGGGGTGATCGATCGGATCGAGCCATCGAGGGCCCTGCAGCCAGCCACAGTAGGAGTTGGAGAAGAAGAAGGAGGTGGGGGAGTGAGGGGTTGCATCGCCGACCATGTCTACATCCCTCTTCTCCCTTCCGTTGTCTCGCTCGCTTCCTTCCTTTGGCATTCACTGATTCATCTCAGCTTTTGTCTTTCTATTCTCGTCGTCTTCTTCTTCTTTTGTATCAGCGGCTTCCTCTTCTCGCCCTTCCACATCAACAAGCAACCTTGTCCAAGGTTCTCCCTCTCTCTCTCTCTCTCTCTCTCTCTCTCTCTTACCCTTCTTCTTCTTCTTCCTTGGATCGATGCAGGTGAGACTGGTGACCATGCCCGCCCCATACAGCCGCCAAAGATAGCACATGACGACGACAACACATGCATGCCTAGCAACCCTTCGTTGAGACCATCTCTCATGGCCGTCGCTGTCGATCATTGCCATGGCTTCAAGCCCCCGATTTGGAGCCGCCGATGCCGTCTCCGCTCCTTTCCCCACCCCAACCCGTCCCTCCTCGACCCCGAGCCGGCGGCTGCCCCTGGCCTTCCCCTTCGGCGCACCCCAAAGTTCTGCCGGAGCCTCTCCACCCCCTGCCTCTACTCCACCGGCGCCATCGGCCCCGACGAGCCCAGGCGCGACCACACCGCCCGCATTGAGATCGTCGCCGGACGGCAGTCGCGCACCATCCACGCCCTGGTCGCCGAAGCGGCCATCGCGTTGGCCTTCGGCGCCACCCCCGTCCCCGTATCCGAAGGGCTCAGCGCGGCGCACTACCTCTTCAACCGCTTCGGGCAGAGCTTCGCGGTCGTCAAGCCTGTCGACGACGAAGCGCCGGCCCTGAGCGTCGTCGGCCCCCCCAGCTGGAAGCACTCGACGCACGCCAGTGAGACGGGAGTCCGCGAAGTCGCCGCTCACCTCCTCGATCACGATGGGTTCGCTGGCGTCCCGCCCACCGCCCTCATCGTGATTTCCCGGCCAATCTCCGGTTCCCCCCAAGGCGATCCCACCGCACCGCCCGCCAACCAGTCGCCGGAGAGGAAGATAGCATCGATTCAGCGATTCATGCCGCACGACTTCGACGCGGGCGAGCTCGGGCCGTCGAGGTTCTCCGTCTCGTCCGTGCATCGCATCGGCATCCTCGACGTGCGGCTTCTCAACGTCGATCGCCACGCCGGGAACATCCTCGTCAAGAAAGGGAGCGGTGGCGGCTGTTACGACGGCTGCACCGGTGACTCCATGGCCGAGCTCGTGCCGATCGATCACGGACTCTGCTTGCCCGAGCTGCTCGACGACCCCTACTTCGAGTGGCTCCACTGGCCGCAGGCATCGGTGCCCTTCTTCGAATCGGAGGCAGAGTACGTCGCATCGCTAGACCCATTCGGCGACGCCGAGCTCCTCCGAGTAGAGCTGCCATCCCTGCGGGAATCATCCCTAAGAATCCTCGTCGTATGCACCATCTTCCTCAAGAGAGCGGTCGTGGCCGGCCTTTGCTTGGCCGACATCGGGCACATGATGACTCGAGAATTCTCCGGCTTAGAGGAAGGCCCCAGTGAGTTCGAGGCCCTCTGCAAGAGAGTGGAGGACACCATGAAGAACACCACGCTCTCCCCGGAAGACGACGGCTATTTCAACGAGGAAGTGAGCAGCGGCGACGATACCTCACAAGTCCAGTTCGACATGGAAGACGCCGACGGGAGCGGCGCCGAGGATGCGCTGGACGTCGCGCCGCTGCTTGGGAAGGAGGAGGACCATGCCAGTGAGAACGGGGATGGCAGCGACGAAGGTAGCGTGAAGGAGCACAAGCTGGGGGGATTCGGCAAGAGCTTCAGCTTCTCGGCGGCGTACTTCAACCATGACGGAAGCAGGAGCATATCTTTCCAAGGGTTGAGCGAGGAGGAGTGGAGTCTGTTCCTGGAGAGGTTTGAGGACCTCTTGCCCGAAGCACTGGAGGCTAGGAAGAGCATGGGGTCGAAGCAGAGGCTGGGAACCTCGTGCAGGTTCTGAGAGGCATTTCTACAAATGACTCATGTGCTACCATGAACAGATTGGACGTAGGAGATGAACTAGGTTGGATCAACTTTGAACAAACAGCCAAAAATATAGGTTCTTCGCATGTATTATTCAAGTGGAAAAGCACACACACACACACACAAAAAAAAACACAAAAGCTTACTTGTATGTGGTGATGATACGACACTCCTTCGAAGGTGTGATAGAAAGCTTCGCCATTTTTGATTGATGCAGACTTCGCCTCGTTTCGAGTGTTGTTGCACGACTAAATTTAAAGACGGGAATGCCCATGCCATATATGTTGCATCCTCCCAAAGCCATCGGCTTCTTCCTCAGGACGCGCCTCTCCGCCGGACTGTCCGTCAACGGCCTGTCCGTCAAAGTCGGGAGTCGAGAGCAGCCTTTTTCGTCGCCTCGGCGTTGGTCTTCTTCTACATGGCACTGTCGAGGACATCCGACGCATGTTCGACGGAATGCCGGAGAAGGACGCGACGTCGATGCTATCGGGGTATGCCCGGAACGGGGATTCGGTGTCAGCCTTGGCGTTCTTTACGAAGATGGTGGATGGTGGACGGTGGGCTGCAGCCTGACCATGTGGTGGTGTCGGCGAGCTTTGCTTGCTGTCGGCCTGCGGGCAGTCGGGATCGATCAGGCACGGAAGGGGAGTGCGCACGCCTGTTGCGTTCGTCGGTGCTTAGGATCGCCGTTGCAATTAGGCAATGCTCTCGTCTTCCACCGCCTGCCCGCCCGGGATGTGATCTCATGCACCGCAGATGTTGCCCTGAAGCTGTTCGACGAAATGTGCACGCAAGGGATACAGCCTAATTCGGTTAACTTTTCTTGGGGTGTTGTCCGCGAAGCATTTGGCGGAGACCGGCCGGTTGGTGGAGGCGGAGAGGTTCGCGGCGGAGACCTTAGCAAACATGCAGGCAGATGCTGGCAGATATAGTGATGTAGAGAGAGTGAGGGACTTCATGAATGAAAGGAGGAGTGTGAGCAAGCAGATTGGATATAATAGAATAGCTCAGTCGAATCGGTAAGTTAAAAGGGCTGTAAAGTTCTGTCAAAAAAAACAAAAAAAGATGCTGTGACTGCCATATTTCTGGTACTACTACGGTGGTCATTTATTCTCAATTAAATGAATTAAACATTGTCTTATTATTCAAAAATACACTAGTAAAGCCTTTTATGAATCCATACAGTGGTTACATAACAAAAGATTAAGAACCAGAAACAAAGAATGAATTGTAAATGTTTGATAAGATCTAAGACTAGTGACCGATAACATGCCAAGACCTGATCTGATATGTTAACTAACCTATAAATTTCGTTTGACCCAAGCTACTAGCCAAAATACTTAAGCAAGTTTATAGTAATACACTCATCAAACCCTTATAAGTCAATCTCAATCTTGCTCACTTCCGATGTGACACTAATGAGAGTGTTACAATCTTCCTCACTCAAGAGGTTAACGTTCTCGTTAAGGTCCAACATAACCCAAATCAAACCCTAGCATGGATAACCCAGTGGTGGCTCTCAACTGACTCTATCCACGAATAGTCGAAATCTCTCACCACACCTAAATATCAACCTAATTGGCTCCGATGTCCAAATATCACAACTCGAGCCTAATAAGCTAATTGGCCGATCAACTTTGTCTGACCCAAATGACTTGTCAATATTATAAACTGAAACGGATAGTAATACACTCGTCAAACCCTTATAAACCAATCTTAATCTTACCGGTTTGGACGGGGACAGAGCAGCAACCCAGAATCTCTTGGGTAGAACTGAAGCCCACACAGATCCCCATACATAAATCTCACTCAAAATATATAAAACTGGAGCATCAATATAATAGCAACATAAAACTCTTTTAATAAAACCAAACCAACTCTTTCAAGATCACATACAAGCGAGTCAACTTTGCAAAGAAAAAAAATGGCATAAATAGAAGATTAGTTGGTGAACTTTAGAATTTCTACATACGAGTGCAATTTTCATAAAACATCAGTATGTGGTAAAGACGCAGATGACAACCAGATAGTGTCATGGAAGCATAAAATAAAAGTCATTGACATAGAACACGATTTTTAGGTAATGAAATATACAACAAAAACCAACTGAAAGAGAACACATTCGTCGACTTGTCGCTAAATTACTAAAATTTTTCACCTACATACCAATGCTAGAGAGGGAAAATAAAAATAAAAATGTTCGACAGAAACATCTACAGTCTCTTCTTATGCGATGAATTCCCTTGAAAGAAACAGAGGCTTTTCACTAAGACACATGCAATCGGGGTTTCCATGAATTAATAATCTCGTAACTCATTCCTTGCATCCAGAGATCCTCAAAGCACAAACAAAGCTTCTATGTATGATCTTGTCCAGTATCTGCAACACACCATGGCTTAATTCTAAGTCTTGCAAATGAATCCAGGGAGAGCTGAATCCAGAGTTGCAGAAACATATATCCACCGATCACTAAGTGTGAGATCGATAGATTTCAGAAGCCTGAGGACTTAGTTTCCTTCGATTCAAGTGTCCTAATCGTTCTCCTTTCTCTGCTCCTAAGCATAATTCTCAGACCTAGCATGGGACGACGGGAACAGAAGAACCACCCGAAAGAAGCCTAAATCTTGCATCAATTATTTTGCGACGAAGACCTACTACAGATGGTAATTAGAGTCGACATGAGAGGGAGAGAAGGAGCGGAATCAGACCTCATCGGTCGGGGAAAAGCGTAAGCACTTTCCTCTCACCGCCGTCTTCTCTTCTGGCAGGCTCCAAATCATCGACGGATAGAGCGGCAGGTGGTGGCGTCAAATGCAGAAACCCCGTCCCCGGCGCCGGTCCTACCATCTGATGCATCGCAGGTTGCGGCAATCCCCGGTTCAGGAATCCGTGGTCAAACCCACCCGTTGACGATCCGAAATGCCCCATATGCCTCTGGTGGTAGTACTGCTGCTGATGCTGCTGTTGCTGCATGGCCGCCGTGATCTGCTGCTGGTGCTGCTGCAGCGCTGCCGTCGGCACGTACGGGAGGAACGGCTCGGGCGCCGCGGCCGGCCCGCGGTTGAGGAACTGGTGTGGCACGGGGGCGCTGGCGAAGAGCTGGTCGGTGGCGGCGTCGGCGGCGGAGATCGGGCCGCCGCCAGAGGTGCTGAGGCCCTGCATGCGCTTGAGGTAGAGGCGGTACTTCTGGAGGTGGCTGGCGACGTTCTCGCGGGTGAGCCCGTCCACGCTCATCAGCTGCATTATGGTCTTGGGGACGGCGTTTTGATACCGAGGTGGGCCACGGCGTCCACGAACCGTTTGTGGAGCTGCGGCGTCCAGACGAGGCGCGGCCGCTTGAGGGTCCGCGCCGGCTCGTCGCCCCGCCGCTCCCGGCGGCGGCCGAGGCGGAGGACTCGAAATCGGAGAGAGGCGGGGCCGGGTGGGAGCAAGCGGCCGGCTGGGGCGGGGCCGAGGGCTGGGGAAAGAGGGTCGGGTTGAGATTGCCATTGGCGGCGCCTGCAGCGGTGATGTCGAAGGCGAGGGCGAGCTCTGGGGTGATGAGGGTCTGCGATAGCGGCATGAGCTCCTCGGGCGACGGCAGCTGCTCCTCCCAGCGAGCGAACCAGTTGGTCTCTTCCTCCTCCTCCTCCCTCATCGCAACTAACCAGATGTGGTTGCCGTGGAAATGTTATCCTAATCGATCCACTCCTCTGCTGGTTGTAAAGCCGCGCCCGATCGATCGACCGATCGAATCTGGCGAGACGAAAGAGAAAGGACGCGTCGAGGAGAGAGAAAGGGATCAGAGGAAAGAAGACGAAAGCGAGCGAGATGGAATGGTGGTGGGTTCGAGGTGGATATCTCGAGTTATATGGCGTGCTCTCCTTTGATGTGGGGTTATCATGTACCATGTATGTTTATCAAGCATGTATCATGTACTCCATTCCCCTCTCTCTCTGTTGTCTACATGTGGTTTCTTCGTCGTCATCACATACTTACTTTCGCATTAAGTATGTATGATGATGTCAAACGGCATACAAAGTGGCATTTATTCTTAGAAGGAGGGCCTGATTCAAGTATTGCTTCCAATCTACGAATCAATGTCCGTCGACCCTCGACATAACCGTGGCGGTCACTCGCTGTAAGAGTGGGGCCATTGGATCTCCTGAGGTGGGGTCACGTCACACTGTGGACGTGATCTCGTGACGTAACTACGGGTTCGGGACCGGAGACGTCTCCTTCCCCGGTGGTCGTTGTTGTCCTCGTGTCCTTGTCCGTGGAATCACATGGAGTTGGGGTGATAAGAACGAGCAATGGACGGTCCATAATGTCTCCCTTCTTTTTATATATATATATATATATATATATATATGGAAGAATTTTCTAAAAAAGACCTCTCTTTTTGAATCTTAGAAGCATCTCCCTTTTCTTCCTATGGATGTGTCCGATTATAATATTTTTAATACTATATTATGCTGTTTTGAGCAGTACCTAAAAAAATATTATAATATTTTTTTAGTATTATTAGAAATACTATAACAATGTAAAGAATATTATAATGGATCGGTTCAAACTGATCCATTAGAAAAGGGAGTAAGAAGAATATTTCATATATTAGGTAAAAAAAAAATAGGACATTGTTTGAGAATTCTAAAAATGGGGATACTTCCAAGGAAAAACTCAAAAAGAGAGATTTTATTATGAGAAATCATTAAATTTCTTTTTATTTATTTAAAAAATATTTATTGAGAAAATAAGGTAATTTATCTCGTTGGAAATTATTTTGATTGTTCATACAACTTACATTTCCTTGAAACCACATATGTTCACCAAAATATTAATCTGCTGGCACACACTTTTTTTTTAAAATTAATATCCATCAAAAAATTTCAGATTGCTTAAGATAGTTTAACTTAAATTTACATAAAATAAATTACGATAATAAAGAGCTCTTAAAGACTGCTAATATCAATCAAAATTTCATCCATTAGAGATTAAACCATTTGAAGTGTATATTGATTGAAGCTAAGAACTTTTTGAAGTGTATCCTGCTTATTATAGATCTTTTATTTCTGGTGTTAAAAGTCTGTGATATGTCTTGGACCAGTTCTCATGACTATGAAGTCTGCAGTGAGAGGGTGAAGAGAGAAAGTTAAGCTAGAATTCCACCTTTGGATTATTAGTATGGTGGAGTGAAGCTTCCCCCTGCCATCCTCATTGATCTCAGAGCATCTTTGCTGCTTCACAATTCAGAGACATGCACTGTATTGTGCCAATAGTTTAGGCATATCAAGTTGTTTTGACTATTATTCTGATATGCTCCATGTGTCATCAAGGAAATCTAGTTTGCATGCCTGAGTAATCTGATGCAATGAATCTTGCATGCCTATACTACTAACTTGGAAATAAAGAATCCATGTCTTCAAGTATGGAAGAGACATGAAGACTAAACAAAGACTGATCTCTGTATTAACTTGCAAAGCCAACCAAGAAACCAGTTGCCTGCTGCCTGTAGCCAGCAGATGAAGAAAGAACAGTCAACATCTGGTCTATGTGGCAAAAGCTGAAAGCTACCTGGATCTGGATGAGAAAGGATGACACAGTTGCCATGCTGCCTCTAGTTAAAGATCAATGATTTGAAAGACAAAGAGTGTTTAGGTTAGCAAGCAGGATCACAAGATAGATGTTATTTCAGATTAAATATGACACTAGAAACTAGTCTTGTCATGGTAATGCAAGATAAGATTTGATGAAACTAGCTAGGTTCACTAGCCATTGTTCTTGACCTAGTATCTTTTTCTTGTGCATGCTTTAGTGTCACTATGAGATGATATCTTATTACAAGGCAAGGCTGGATAACACTGGTTTGTCAGTGGTTTCTGCTTGGAAGTTTGCCCTCAAGCTGAATCTTTGCCAATTTGAATCAATAAAATTCTACTGCTGATATGTTCTGGAATTGTTTATTTTTTTTTCATACTTATTGAGCCAAGTCTTTTCTCATGGTAAATATTTCTTTAAAACATTCACCTGATACAGCCACGATCTCATGAAGCAAACAGATTTGGGCCCTTTGAAGCATAGAAAATAAGATTCCTTGCAGTCTGACATCCAACTGAGCACTTGTGGAGTTTAAGAGTTCAGACATGCAGTAGCAGTCTGTTGTTTAGACTTCAATTCACATCAAACTTTGGTGAATTGTATCTGAATCTGACACTGATATGGCTGAAAGAAGAAAAAAAAATATTTCAGCTACTTATTTTTCAACATCGACTACCCACCACCCTTTCATTAATGCTACACTAATGCTCATTAATAATGTACACACTCATAAGCAGATGCCAAGGTTATTGCCAAACATCAAGTTCTTTGACTGCAGTCTCAGGATGTGGTTCTAATGTCATCTTGTTCTTTGGATTCACAGGCACTTCTCCCAGTCAAAGCTCGAAATGATCTAATGTGTGATCAACAAGACTCCAGCTGCATTGATGTCTCATCTTTGGATTGCATCTCCATCTCTGCGCACTTGATCTGGCCTTCTGTCATTTTGACCCTCAAAAGGAGACCTCATGTGCAGAGTGAGAGAGCTACAAAAGAGATCAAACAGTTCTTGGCCCTTGGACTGGTGCTGCTGACAGAGAGTGTAATTTTGCAGCATGGATGCTGCAACTCCCCTGCTTAGCTTTGGCTAAAAACCAAGTGAAACGGATGAGTTCCGTGAAGAGCCAGTCCTACTGCCAAGTTTCCCAAAGCTGACTGACCAAAACCTTGCGAGGATTGAAGAAGGATGCAATTGGTCTCACAGGTCAAGATGATCAAGGACAAAATCTTCTGTGATGGCAGGACGAAATCTTTATCCTTTTTGTTCTTTTGATCTTGGTGGGATGCATCCAAGTCCGATTGCGATGACCATTTCGGAACCATTAATTGTCTAGTGGTCCTCCAGCTGATCACAGTCTTCCACTGGCCTACTGCTCCAACTTGACTGTTCTTGCAAAACAATCTGCTTCATTTGCTGCCAAAAAATTACGTCTTTAATGCGAAAAAACTTCTTCGTCCAACGATCTTATGACTGAAAAAGATGCGTTTTTCATGTAAAAATTTGTACTCTTCTTTTTTTTTTCTTCTTCTTCTTCTTCCAGATTTACCTTGATGAAATAGTGACAAAGAGCTGATACAGACATCCTTTGTGTCACTGCTAACTGTGGGGTTGCTAATAGTGCAAACTCATAATAGACTTGAGATGCTTGTTTTGTTTGTACCAGACAGGACCAACAATTCCATCCCTTATAATTTGGATGTTTGCTATGGTAGGAAGAAGTAAAAGTCAATGTAAGAAACATTCCAGAATAATTGTAGAGGATGAATCCTCTTGTTTGTGAAAATGCCTCACTGACTGACCTTCATTTGCTTGTTCTTGAGCCCCGTGATCCCATGTGATTCCTACTCATCGTCTAGGTCGAGGTGCTTGTGCCATGGCTGTCTTCTCTGCTCATTTAGTCAAACATAGAGAGCCTCTTGGCTGCTGCGTTGCTTGTGCGTGTACTGCCTGTGTGAATATTAATCCCACTTTAGACCCTTAGACCACAAGGAATCAATCATGCACCTCATTCACATCCAGTGTTCTGACCTCAAGGAGGGCTATAGATGATGTGCAGCAGCGTGCAGGACTCCCATGGACTGCTGCAACAGCGACCATAGCCTGGTCCACTCGGGACGATAGCTCTCAGGTGCTCGAGCAGTGGCACAAACCACTTTGATGCCCCTGAGAACCAGAAGGCCGGGCAGTGTCAGCTCCTTTGTGTTGCAAATGTCCTGACGAAGAGTACAGAGAGAGAGCGAGAGAGAGAAGACAGCAGCAGTGCCAGTTAAGGAACGGGCTCCAGCGAAAAGCGTGTCGCCCTCCTCTCCCCTGCCTCCTTACCGATGAACAGTGACACTGAGCAGTGAGCTGCCTATCAATGTTGGGAAGGAAAGATTCCTGTCCAAAGAAGAGAAGTTTCTTGTTTTGCAAATCTCGGACAGCCTTCCACACCGAATGCGTGTTATCTGGTGTTGTTTACCGAGAGTGTGGTGGATTATTAGCCAAGGCCATGCTGCATGCACCGCCATGGAATCCTTATTTTGCGTGGAGCGGGCGTGCTTGAGGGCGATCCCTCCATGGCTTCGGACGGGGGGGGGAGTCGGTGGCCTCTTGTCCTCCGCACTGCGTCACCTCTGCAACCCCTGTTTCAAGTGGAGTCAGCGTCATCTTGCGGGTGAAAGCAATCGGAAGAGGGTGAGGACAAGGCACCATGAGATAGATGTCATGAGGGCGAGCCAGTGTTTGATAGGAATGCCTTAATGGCTGGCCATCATAATTGTGCGATTGCCTTCCATGTGTTCGATCTAACTCCTCCTTGTATCTGCTCATTAATTTCCTAGATTGCCTTGGATTCTCTTCCATTTGGGTACCTCAGAACACTGCTTCCCAAGACTGGCCCAGATGTGTAACTCCTGCATCGTAAGAACAGACATGAAGACAATGGCTAGATTACAATCTATAATTTTGGATTGCATTTTAATAGGACACCCTTGGATGATTGGTTGCCATCAGTCCTGCAAGGCTTTGACTCATCATTTCTGAAACCTCTGTGGATGAAACAACACTCTGAAGTAGACCGATAAATAAACACAATGACAAACATACCAAGGATTGAACATTTTTTTTGCAATGGTTGATTGTTTCTGATTCTGACAATATCGTGAGCTTTGCTATGAGCAGCTCAAACCCATTCCTACAGTGAAAGCTTCCAAGATGCGTAGCCTTGCGGTGGTGGTGGTGGTGGTGGTGGTGGTGGTAACATCTTCTTGGCTTCATGTGGCCACGTACAGACATGCGTACCATGCAGCAGCAGGCGGAGATGGCGTCGGGGCTCCCCCTCTAATAATGCTGTGCTCCACCACCTGACCCTAATCACATGCCTCGCTTATCTCCGTCCTCCTCCCGCTGCCCACCACCTCCACTTTGAGCTCCTCCCCTCCCCTCCATGCCATGATGTATCCATCTCAACCTCCCCAAATCTCTCTCGGAAGCACTCATGGCCTCTATTACCTGATATCTTCCCAGTGTAATCATGGCTTCCCCTGTGCAGGAAGAAGCACCGCCACCACAGCCTAAACCCTCGAAGTTTAACCTGGTTTTGGTTTCGGTCACCTGCCGGTGGGGGTCCTACACACACGCATCCCCATGCCCACCCTCCGAGTTCTATAAAGGAGGGGCTGTTTCTGGCTCTCGAGCCACACCGGAGAAGATAGTCCTTTCTCTTTAGCTTGACAGGTTGGTGATCATCGCCGTTCATGGATCAACCACCCTCCTCCGTGAAGCTCCTGGGCTCGTGGGCGGACTCCCACACCCACCGCGTCCAGCTCGCCCTCAAGCTCAAGGGCCTGGAGTTCGAGTACCAGGAGGAGGACTTCATCAACCCCAGCCCCGCCCTCCTCCTCCACAACCCCGTCTACAAGAAGGTCCCCGCCCTCCTCCACGGTGGCCGCTCCATCGTCGACTCCGTCGTCATCCTCCAGTACATCGACGAGACCTGGACCGACAACCCCATCATGCCCGCCGATCCCTTCGAGCGCGCCGTCATCCGCTTCTGGTGCCACTTCACCGACGATAAGGTGACCTCATGTATCTATCTATGCGCCTCCCTACTCATCGAGTACAACTCGATCTATCCTTACATTTGCGTCGTCCGGAGTGCAGCTTGCCCCAGCTGTGGGCTTGGTGTTTTCGTCGTCGGGCGAAGGCCAGAAGGCGGCCGTCGACCAAGTCCACGAGAACCTGAAGCTGCTGGAGCGCGAGCTGAAAGACGGAGCTTTCAAAGGGAGGAGGTTCTTCGGCGGCGACAAGATCGGCTTGCTCGACATCGTCCTCGGGTGCGGCTCCTACTGGCTGGCCGTGTTCGAGGAAGTCATGGAGGTGAAGCTCATCGACCCTGAATCCTTCCCCGTCTTCCATGCGTGGCTGCGAGACTTCGAGGAGCAACAGGAGGTGAAGGAGACGATCCCGGCCATCGACAGGCTGCTCGAGTACGCCAGAGGCATTCGGCAGATGATGCTGAGCCTCAGCAACGGCAGCAGCATCAACAATGCCGCTGCTACCAGTGGCTGAAAACTTTGGCGTTTCTCTAGGGTTAAGGTGTATGCAGTGAGGTGACTCAGTAGGTCTCAGAGCTTTTCCACTGCTCCTTGCACTGTAATCATCGTTTCTCGTGTTGAGTCATGTGATCAGATGTTCTAAATCTGCATGGTAGTAATCAAGAGGTCAAGTTTTCTGATGTCATGCATGGTTACAGAATCTTGTGCTCGACAACACGGGCATGTTGAAGTGCTGCTATTTCCCACTTCTCTGTGAGCTAATGATACAGTTCATCGGATGTCTTATCTTCCTATGCAATCTTATCTTAGTTTCCTCGATCTCAATACACACACACACTCAGTAGTTTCTTGCTAAAGCTTATATATTACAGACAGGACTCGGGATTCTCCACTGATCTATTGACATCTTGCATGCAGTAAGTACTCATGGCAGGAGCAAAGCTGAAACAGTGTTTATGGCAGAAGAGGCAGTGACTGGCGAAGAGATCTGATAGGGCGATAGCATCAGTGTGCATGCTTGGGATCAGTGGTCCATGGCTACTCTTCTTTGACTATGGATCAGTATCAGGGATATCAAAAGGGAAGCAGAAAACTAGTGAGACCTCCACATGTTCTTCCCCACCTGCAAGTTGGAACTTTAGTTCATGGTGCAGCAAACACAAGGTTGATGATAGCATCAATTGTTGAGTCCCCTGTTAGAATACCAGTCTGCACCTGACGTGTTACCGGGCATGGGGTTGATGACGGCAGTAACAGGGCAGACTATTATGATGCCTCATGAACTGGTAGGAAGAAGAAGATGATGCCTCCGTTCCACTAGAAGAAACATAGAGAGAGAGAGAGAGAGAGAGAGAGAGAGAGAGAGAGAGAGAGAGAGAGAGAGCCCAGTTTGATGCAGTAGTAGATTTGGACCAAACACAAAGTGCAGCATCAGAACGAATAAATACCATTATTCTTGTTTCCAAAGCTACTGTGTATTAAAAAAAGCTAAGAAGAGTTTTATGCATGTAAACAGGTTCTTTCTTGGTTGATTTTGAAACCAATTTTAGAATCTTTCATTAGATGACGCAAGTTAATCTTCGACGTGATATGATCTTATCTGTCATTAGACTATTCTGATTTATTATTGAATTTTGTGTCATGAACGAGGAGTCAGCATGACATGATTTTGCTCGCGTGCAAAGGATCGTTCGAGCTAGACCATAAGACTTGGGGAGGCTTAGTGAAGCTACTAGGCTTCGCTCAGTTGCGATCCTCCGGGTCGAGGATAACTGGTTGGCTTCGACTCGCGATCGAGACATGCAAGAAGGTCGTCGTCGAGATGGTGTGTGCTTGACTCGACCCCTTCGATGACTAAGTTAATCCTTAAAGAGTGAAAATTGGAGGTTGAGACTCAAAGGGTTCCGAGAGTTTAGAGGAAAAATTCTCGGAGCCACCCCCTTATGGACTACAGTGAGGGTATTTATACCTATGGAACTAAATGAGGTCGTATCGATATGTTTAATGGGTGCGACAACTTCGGTTGATCCGTGGGTACGGTTGTACGTCGTAACCTGCTTTAGTCGGTTCTCGGGATCTTATTCGATGAGACCGTCGACCGGGGGTATGATCCTCTGAGCGAACGACATTACGTAAAGGACTACTACACTTATCGAGGTGGCTGCCGATGTGATCGGGCTAAGCCGACAAATCCAATATTTGCCATTCGAGCTCGCTCGACATCACACTGGGAGCTTCCTGCACCGTGGACTACCTGAGATCATGAACTTAATGACGACGGCTACCAACACTAGGCGATAACACTTAAACACGTACATCACAAGGCAGCTAAACTTAGCCGCAAATCTGAATCTTCTTCCTCAGGACAACACAGGTAGCTGAGAATTCTATGGCAGTGGTAACACAGGTGGCTACCAAATGGAAAGAGCAGTAGTAGCAATACAAAGTGGAGCAGCAAGCTTTTGACAAGCACAAGAACTTAGGGTGGCTTTGAAAGATGCATACGAGCTAACGACTGTGACAAGGTCATGGCGGACCAGCGACGTAAAGCGACTTCTTTTGCAACAAAGTCTTCTGTTAAAGAAACAAGAGGACAGGTCAGTGTTACTTGCACGATGAGGGAATGGAGTGGAAAGGAAGGGCACAGTTTCGAGTGGAGGAGTCAAAGAAAGGGGCTGCAGGTATCAAAAGTGAAGGTGAGAGTTGCAGGGACACATAGCTGGGAGGTAGGTGCGGCCAAGGCCACAAATCCATGGTCATACTCTACATCTCAAAGTTTCAATCTCATTTCATAAGAAACATTTCATATCTAACTAGTTAGTAGGTGAAATGATAGATCTTCAACCAAACATCTCAGATGGAATGGTAAGAGTCGACTGTTTTGTCACAAGTTCTGATAAGAACAGAAAGACAATGAGAAGCAGAGCTGCTTGCAGTGTGTTTTTTTGCATGCTAGATTGACTACAACATAGCTTACATCGACTCCAAGCAGAGTTTTCTTGACATGATTGTTCTTTTCAAGCATGCAATGATATATCTTCAACCAAACACCTCAGATGGAATGGTAAAAGTTGACTGTTTTGTCACAAAAGTTCTGATAAGAAGTGAAACACAATGAGAAGCAGAGCTACTTGCAGTGTGTATTTATTTTTGCATGCTAGGTTACTCTCAAGTAGAGCTTCTGTGACATGATTGTTCTTCCCAAGCATGCTGCAATGAGCAAAAACCTATGGGGCAAGCTTGTCCGAAACCAAAAGTAATCACAAAGTAATTATGTTCAGCTTCATAGTTGCACTGAGGGGTCAGGAACAAGAAACAGTATGATATGTAAGGATGTCTTTCGATGCAGGAAGAGAATACTGGATTGAACTACAAAGCTTAGCATCTCGTTCCAAAGCAACCCTTTTAAGAGATCGACAATTAACATAATCGTCGATGTAATGCAAGAACCAATCAATGCATTCAGAAATAGATAGTTAGTCAGGTTCTGTATATCGTTTTTCAGCAATTTATCTAAGATGAACCAGAAATATACAACTGGTTCAATTTAACAATCCACCATAGGACGCTTCTTGGACTCCTTTATGGTGGCATGGAAAATTTCTCGGTTTAGTCTTTGCAATTGAGTTCAGATTGTACATACAATTTCCCACGGCAAGTTGAAGATCTTCCACCGAAAGAAAAAAGGAAGGTCCGCAGACGCAATTTGCTAGTGCCACCCATTTGCCCAATTTCTAAAGTAATTTTTGGATTTCAGAATAGGCTGCCTACTGTTGTGTGCCTGCTTTGGAATATCATGCAACTCCATAACTTGTATCGTCCGCTGCTTCTTGGCTGCATCATATTAAAGCGCAAGTCACCCATCAGAGCTGTCATTTCTTTCTTATATAAAATAAATTTAAGTAATACATCGAAGCTTATAAATTAACACAAACCATTTTCTGCTTGTTGGTAACCTTCGTGAAGCTTTCGCTTTGCGAATTCCAGCTTAGCCCTGACCGAGGCCTCCTCAGAGTATATCGGTTCCTACACGACATGGAAAAGGTTAGAGATCTAAGCTATTTATAACTTATCACAATGCATGTTTTTGTGCATTCACTTACATTTTGTGGAATCATTGGTGGTTTCCTTTGAAGTGTAGCAGTATCTTGTCGTGGTCCAGGTTTCACCTTGCTGCATACATTCTGCTCAGAGGTATACTTTACTGGTCTGCCAGGCCCGGATTCAGTAATCATGCTTTGTTTGCTCATGATGCTTTGTGACTTTTCTTGATCTATAGAGATATTGTGTGGCTTTGACTGCCTCGTTTCGGGTTCTTGTCTATTCTCGTGTAGCTTCTCTTCTGATATAGCTAACTGTTGCGATTCTTGTCTCCTTATATTCTCTTCTGGCAAAATGGATCGCTGTGCTTCTTGCTTCCTCATCTCTACATTTTCCTCTTCTACAATATCTAATTGTTGGATAGGTGGTTCTATTCTTGCAGTTTCACAATTGCCTGTAGGCCTCCGCCTGTTCTGCCGCTTCTTCTCGAACTCCCAGTTGTTTCGGAAATCTGCATCAAATTGGCAGCAGGAGGATGATATTAATATTCTGGTTTATCTCCGTAAGAAAAAAAAACCAGACAGTAACCAGCGAAGCCCAACTACTCACTTCCATCATCATCCATTCCATCAAAGAACTTTGCGAACCGGCGGCCAGTAGACAGATGAAACCAAACAAGATCAGTGTCCGGACCACTGGCAACGAATAAAGGGAAACACCAAAAAAATTATCTTATCTTTTACCTCGGAGAGTCGGATGGAAGTTGTCTGAGCAGTAAATAGAGCTCCCTCATCTAATGGAGGAGAAGGAAGCCCTTCCTCATAATCCACGATCGAAGGATTTACAGAGTCCGGAGAGTTATCTGTAAACCATAAGTTCGTAATCAATCTATAAGAGATCGTATATGGCAGAGTGATGCCAGCCAGACACAAGACAAACATATAGCATACCGGCAATGGCGTCGGTAGCACTGACCCATTCATCAACCAAAACCTTCCAACCACTGCAATCCAAATATAAACCAAAGAAATCATAAACAGTTACAATGAATTTATCAAATGATAATAACATTTTAGGCATGCGAAAACAGAATGTCAAATCTCTGTGCTACCCTAAGGTTGACATTGTTATGACCAAATGTCGTATAAACCACGAAAAGCAGTGGCATGAAGACTTATTAAAGTGCAAAAAAAAGGACATGTAAACATCCATTCACATCCGATCCGAAGTACATGATCTAAACCCCACGAGCAACAACGGCATCTAAATTTGCACCAGTCCATGAGAACAAAGTCGGTGTGCTAAATTCTACTGAAGGTGTAGTTTGCTTTGCCGCCATCCATAATTTGTAATATAGCAAAACAAACTCACTCGATCAGAGCGCGAACTAGGTGGCGAATTTGCTTTGAGTCGTGTTTGCGCAGGCCATTCACAGCCCTTCCAATCTCGGTCACCTGAGACCCAAACGAAAACAACAACAAAAGAAAAATCAACTACGTAAAGATATAACTTTAGAGAGGAATGTTGTATCAGAATACAACACCTTCAGAACATCGACAGAAAGCTCCATCAGTTGCAGCCGCCTCAACGACTCGAACAGAACATTATGAGACTGCAAAGCAGTATCAGCAAGTCAAGACAGACAGCTCGATCAACGAAACAATCCAAATTGACTACATCAATATACATCTGCATGAGCTACAACTATAGATAGAAATTGAACCAAACAAATGTAGGCACAACAGAGAAAGAATTCATGTTCTGAATGCATTGCTAAATCAAGGCAAAGGTGAGTATGTGAGAGGAAGAAGATGGCACGAACAGACCTCCTCATGGTGGTTAGCGAGGATCTCCTTTATCCTCAGCACCTCTTCGACGATTTGGCCTTCCACTTCGATCTCTTCGGTGAGCGCCTCCGCCTCGTCGTACGTATAATTGCTCACCACCCGAGTAGACGACTCGGGCCCGTCGTTGCTGCTGTCCACCTTGTTCTCCTTCTCCCCGACCCTCCTCACGCTGCCACGCCCCTCCTCTCCCTCTGCCCCTCGCGGGTCGACGCGGTCGCAGCCGAGGCACCGCGGCAGCAGCGCAGTGAAGAACTTCTCCACGAGACCATCCCTTCTGCTCCTGAACTCCTGGGGGTAATCCGACGCCGCGACGACGATCGCGTGCTCCATTACTCCGAATATATCAGAGTCGGCGCTCCGGAAGAACTTCCTCCAGTAGTCAAACGAACCGGGCAAGCTCGCCATGGCAGCGGCCGTTGCTCCGGCGAAGAACGACCCCAGCAGTCCACGGTCGGGAGACGACCCAAGATCAAATTTTTTTTCTCCGATCGACGGCGTTTTCGATGGATTATCCCCAAAAATCAGATTTTTTTTCCGCGAAAATACGAAATCTCTCAGAGCAGATGAGGCCGAGGGGGTCCTATTCCTAGTCGTAGGACGACAGCGTCACGACCATGAGGTTCGCGGTTGGTAGAAGACTCAAGATCGATTTTTTTTTCGCCGATCAACGGCGTTTTCGATGGATTATCCCCAAAAAACAGATCTTTTTTCCATCAAACTCCAAATTTCTCAGAACAGATGAGGCCGGGGGGAGGCAGAACCGATCGACTTCGGTACAACTTCTAGTCGTAGGACGACATCGTCTTCAACCCCACGCGCTTATCCGGATCATCTCTACCCCACGCGACAAAACTAGAACCGCCAAATCCAGTAAGACAACGTAAAGCTAGCTCGATCACTCGCCCACACTGTCAAGTTTTCCCCTCCCCTCCAGTCTCTCGTCCAAACTCTCGCCGCCACTCCTAAAAATCAAGTTTTTTCTTACCTCTGTTCTCGAAGTAAACCAAACATTAAGAAGGAGGGATCTCTCCGCAGCACCCGAGCGTAGAAAGCAGAAGTAGAGAGAAGAGGTGGAAGCATAAATTTAAGAGAGAGAAATCTTTGGGCGTGATGGTTCGCATTCAGTGCATCATCCACTTGGCGTGCGCGTTTGCCGACAATGTGGTGATGGTGAGATAGTATAACAATGGGCGGGTCAGAAGAGGTGTTGGAATTTGTTGGGGTCGTGTCATGCTTTAGTCAAACGATTACTTTAGGAGGACCAAAAAAAAAAAAGAAGCTATATTTTATATTACTATTAAAAAATTAATCTTAATATTTTTATTTATGTATAATATATCATTAAAACCTTCTCGATTAATTCTGTTGTTGTTTTATTAATATTAAAAATTAAAGCCAAGATTGAAATAGCAAGATATATATTGGGATAAAAAGGTTTTATTCAACTTTTTATCGTATAGATCTAAATTAAGAAACAAAAATATTTCTAAAGAATCTGAATAAGATTAGATACGATACGAAGGAATCAACTCGTGGAGAGACGACGACTCCGACATCATGTGGATGATTAACTAGATGAACATAGGAGGTTGGAGAAGACTCGTATCGTGCGATCGAGACGAGACAAGACAGTAGCATACCATTATAAATTAAAATTTATTTGAAAATAATAAAATGTACTGAAAGAAGATGAATGAAGACGGATGAATATTGAAAAGAGTGGAAGATAAAATAAAGTTTATTCTCTCTGTCTTCTTTGGTTTGGTGGTGTTGGAATCTATAGCATTTGATGTATTCTACTTTCGGTGGCTTTTATGGGGATGTGGCTCTTTTTTATTTTTTGACACTGCCTTACTTCCAAGATTTTTTAGGAATCCAAGAAGTGTCATAATGTTCTCAACATTAGAAGTGAGCTAAAAATTTAGATTCACTTATCAATAACCTAGATATATAAATAATCTTTCTTTTAATATTGTATTTATTAACTTAATTGCTTTTATAGCTTTCACATTTATAATATAAATGGCACCCATGAAAAGCCCAACCTTGCAACCTATTATATTACATTGTGTAGGAGCCCATGGAGGCCCAACTACTAATAAATCCCAACTCTCATATTTATATTTTTATATTTTGATAAGACTTGAAGTACTATTTCTGTCTGATAGTAAAATATTCATATATTTTTATCTTATCCGCTCTATATTTCTAATATAGTGGATGTTTCTCTCATATACTTTCACATTTCAAACCTATTTCAATAGTCATATAGGTTTTCTATAAGACACAATTTTATAGGTTTCATGGGTTTGGGGAGAATTAATTTGATCTTTAATTCTATCATAGTTCATAGTATCTTGATCTTTGTTTAAGAAATATTGTACGGGATATTATCCTCCTATTATTAAAAAAACTAATTTTAGTTAAAAATATATATACAAATGTAAACTATCTTAATATATATCCTGCAATAATCTTACAAAGTCTTTAGTTGGTAGTATATTCCAAAATATATTGAGTGTTTGAATCCTTTGTCTTTGATAAATAAATATAAGAATCATTTCAAGATTTATAATATATGTGTATATATATATATATTATAAAGTATATTTAAACTTAAATTTTGGAGAAGTAAAGACTAATACCATTTATTTCGGAGGATGTAAGTGCAAAATTGGCAGTATAACACAAGTGGGAAGGGACTGCGGAAGAGAGAGAGATCCGACCTTCGTCTCCCATGGCGATCTCGCGGTTCCCCAGGGGCAAAGAGAAGCCGAGATCCCTCATCATACCCCTCCTGTTCGCCATCTCCACCGGTGCCCTCGCCCTCCTCTGGGTCGCCTTCTCCTCCGCGGTCCCTGTCTCCCTGTTCTTCTCCATCGCGTCGCGGCGTGCGGCGGAGGGGGAGGAACCGACCGGGTTGGAGCGGAAGTACTTGTACTGGGGGAACCGCATCGATTGCCCCGGGAAGCACTGCGATTCCTGCGCCGGGTTGGGCCATCAGGAGTCCAGCCTCAGGTGCGCCCTCGAAGAAGCCCTCTTCCTACACAGGTGCGATTCACCCTTCGATTGCCTCTTTCCTTTATTGTAATTGCTGCTTTGAGGTGTTTTTTCAATTGTCCCACTCTGATTTGGCTGCAGAAACTTGTTTCGGAGTTCTTCTTTCAGTAAAGTTCACATCTTTCTTGATGTTTAAGTTGATGATTCTTTGAAGAGTTTAGCGAAAGTCTCTTTTTCTCCTTTTAAATTCGGATGATTGTATGTTGTTGAATTCAATAAAGATATCTTCTTGGTAGGTACGTCAAGTGCTTCTCATGATTTGCTCTAGAAATATTTGCGCTGAATAGCCCTCTTATTATTCTATGTATTCTATATTATGTAGTTAGAAACTTCATGCTAAGATTTGGTGCCCGGTACCTTTGCCACCTATGTGAAGTCTGCATTGGCAGGGGCCTCCTCCTGTACCGACCCTCTTTGTATCATATAGTAGAAACATGAGACCTAGTAATTATGTGAGATTTGAAATCCGTCTAACATTTTTTTGCATCTTCCTTGCAGAGCGTTCGTTATGCCATCTAGAATGTGCATCAATCCAATACATAACAAGAAGGGCATCCTATATCAGCCCAGCAATGCAAGTGCAGATGAGATGTGCGGTCACTTGGTTCCCCTTTTGCATCTGAATACTGAAGAAAAACTAATTGTTTCTTGAAGTTTTTTTCATTGGCATAAGCCTGAATCTCATACATTTTGGTGGTTGCCACTCGTTCAACTTGGTGCTTTGCCATTGCTTACTTTTTAGGACATCTCTTTGTTGTGAGATTCTTCTGATTTCGAATGGTTATTTACACATCTCCATCTGTCATCTTGCGTTTTTTTCTCAGTTGATTTTATGAAGATAGTCCATAAACCTTCCAGTAAAGGTGCATAAAGCACAACAAGCTTTGCAAGAATTAAACTTGTACTCGCTACATAGTTATATGATCACTCAGTTGGCTATTTACCGACCATATTGCAAATGCCATAGGCTCTCTGCAAGAACTTTGTATGTATCATCTTGTAGTATCTTATAAATAAAGAGGATAAAAACATGCTTATATGTTCATTTATGCGACTTCGTACCCCTTCTTTTAACGTGTAACTGACCATATTCTCCCATTTAAATCCTTATTTTAATCCATCAGAGAGCTGTGTGGTTATTTAGTTGGAGCTTTGCTGTTCTGATCTTTGACCCTTGACCCTCATTCTTAGAATGCCTTAAATAAAGCATATTTGATCTCATGATGGAATTATTAGTCTTTGTTTTTTCCTTTTTCAATTTGTGATATATATCTGCCGACCAACCATCTAAACAAAGGTCACTTATATTTAACAGCAGTTCTCAATGATTGTGGATGACATAGCTCTAAGCCCATGAACTGTAACTTATTGTGAATAGAATTTTGGAAAAAGTTGTGATTTCTTTTTTCATCGTTTTTAGGTGGTCAGCAAGTTCATGTGCTATGGACTCTCTATATGATCTGAGCCTCATTTCAAGAAAGGTGACAGTGATTTTGGACAATTCAAAGATGTGGTCTCGTATAGTGTCAGCAGGTATGAAATTAGGAAGCAAGGGAGTGGCTCATGTGGAAGGAGTTAGTAGGGTTGATCTCAAGGAAAATAGCCAGTACTTTAATGTGCTACTAATTAACCGCACTGCAAGTCCTCTTTCATGGTAATCAGTCATTCATGAAATTCTGCTTATTTTCCAAGATGTCAGCATGGTTAAATGATGCATAACTTTGCTAGGTGATCTTTGAAACCTCAAGCGCTAGTCTTGATCATGATAAACATCCAGGTTTATGGAGTGCAAGGATCGAACTAATCACAGCTCTGTTTTGCTGCCACATTCTTTTCTTCCAATGATGGCTGCCAAAAGACTGAGAGATGCTGCAGATAAGGTATTGGTTCTCCAAAGTGCATTTCACTTGAATATGGTATGCTTGACTGGATCACTCTAAAACTTTAAATTATTTGACAAATATAATTATCATTTATCGGCAACTATCTGATGATCTAAGTAATACTTTTTCATGGAAAATGCATTTTCTTTTCGAGTGTCCGTTGTTTCTATCATAACCCACAAATAATTAGTAATGAATGGTTCTCCCGTTAAATTGTTTGCTTGGTTTGCATGTGAATTGCCAGAACGGAGCTGTGACCTCAGAGCATGGCATGAGTCATGTGATTGCAGAGAAATAATGCGCGTCAAAATTACTGGAAGATATGAATTAACAAGAAAATGATTTTTTATGCAAATAATTAGTTAGAAATTAGATAAGTTGTAGATAATTCCAGGCTTCTGGCAAATGGGAAAGATCGTAAACTTGTGCTCATGCACATTTCACAGTCTTTTTGCCTAGTGGTTCTGCATTATACTTTTGCGTAGAAGGGAAAGCCTTTTGTAATTTTTCAATCTTTAGTTTTAAGTGTTCGGACTGTATTGAAAAAGCATTCGTTCACATGATTCTTTAGTGGTGTTAAAAAAAAATACTTTGACAGATTAAAAATATACTTGGTGATTATGATGCCATTCATGTGCGCCGAGGGGATATAATAAAGACCAGAAAAGACCGATTTGGAGTTGAGAGGAGCCTTCACCCCCATCTTGATCGAGATACTCGCCCTGAATTCATTCAGCGGAGGATTGCAAAATGGATCCCACCAGGACGAACACTATATATTGCTTCAAATGAGAGATCACCTGGCTTCTTTTCACCACTTTCTGCTAGGTATGGTTACAACGTTAACCTCATTTTGGCTGCTTATGATTCCTTGATTACTACATCTATTGATTGAAGTGTATGCTCATGCACTGTGCCTATTGACATAACTATAGCTATCGATCTAGACTCGAAATCTTCAACTATGATTGTGATAGAACCCTAAGATTTCTATTGGGGATACCTGATCACTGTAGGGGATCGGGCCTTCTCGAACTCTATAGGGGTTCGGCCCTCCAATATTCGGCCACCAGGCTGAATAAATTTTATGAAGTTTTTCTTGATGAAAGAAAAGAGTTTACATGCTTATTTATAGGGTTCATGAAGAGACCCCTTAAACCATAACTCCTAATAAGAGTCATACTATAAATAGAACTCTAACTCCAACTCCTACTCTTAATCAAACTCCTCCTAGCCGAATCCTAGTCCAATTAGAACTTGGATCCAATCAACTCTTACTAGAACTTCAATTCAACCGAATCTTAATCACACTAAGATTTGGGCCGATTTATTCAAATTGACTCAAATAAACTCCTAGCCGACTCACTGTCAGGTCTAGGCTGGCCAACAGGACCCAATCTACGGACTTAACTCACTAGACTAGGAGCCGACCCAGCTAGGGTCCTATCAGATTTTTATCTTGCTTATGAACTCAAATATAAAAGTGCTGAAATCTCGGTATCTGGGACTTCTAATTTTGCATCAACTCTCTGATATACCTCGAAAAAGTCTCCTTCACCTACGAAGTTCTTGTTTAAGTGTGAACTTACATTTTAGTAGTTGACTTCCCTAATCTGCAGCTTCTTGCTGCTTGTACTCAATCTTCTATAGTTGAGATTCTAGACAATTGTTTATATAACATTTCCTTTTTTAAAAATTTGTTCCTTGTTAAATGGAGATCAGACACAACATCTGTGCCCACCAATTTGTATCATTATGATAGGTTATTACTTGACAAGAACCTGTTGGACTTGGCCAATATTGGTCTGGAACTGGTTGATCCCCTCAAATGATTACATGCCAGCTTAATATATTATGGTGGTCTCTATTTTTAATCCTTAAATGAATAATATCTTTTTGTTCATCTATTCATTCTGTCAACCTCTTGCATAATACCCATTAAATTACTAGTTTGGATCAAGGTTTGCAATTTCGATCACTGCTCGGTATGGGCAGTACATACCTATCCGTCAGGTTACCGACTGTGAACCGCTTCCGGATCGCAAAAAATCGACGGTCGTCGAAGAGCTTCGCCGCGGTGATCGCAAAAATCGTCGGAAACGGTCGAGCCGTCGGATTGAGGGAGAAATCGATAGACGACGGTCGATTGAGGGAGAAAAAGGGAAGAAGAAGAATAAGAGGAAAAGAAGAAAAAAGAAGATGAGAAGAAGAACCTGCTTTCCACGCGACGTCCTCGCCCTTGAGCCGTCACCGCTAAAGGGAAGAAGAAGAATAAGAGGAAAAGAAGAAAAAAGAAGATGAGAAGAAGAACCTGCTTTCCACGCGACGTCCTCGCCCTTGAGCCGTCACCGCCCTCGCCCGCGGGCGCTTTTTCTCCTGTGTGAGGAGACGGAACGTCTCCCTGCACGGGGAGAAAGATCGAGGCGATGTCGCCCCTTTTCTTTTTTTAATGTATTAATATTTTTAATATAATATAATATAATATTATATTATAAAAAATTATATTATATTTTAATATACTGGGTGATATATACTGTATGTATTGCTTGGTACTGGTACCATACCGGTACCGAGATAATCTCGGTATACCGGTATGAACCGATAAGTCAAACCTTAATCTGGATATTAAAGCCCGATTTGATGTTTGCTTATTATGATTTGAACATCACAGGTACAGATTGGCGTACTCATCAAACTTTAGTGACATTTTGGACCCATTGATCGACAACAATTATCAGCTTTTCATGGTGGAAAGATTGATATGGGCAGGTGCTAGAAACTTCGTCAAGACGTACAAGGAAAATGAGAATGATCTCAGCCTCACAGATGACCCGAAGAAGAATACAAAGAACTGGCAAATACCTGTTTATAACCTCGATGGCGAGGAAAGTTAACATTGTTTCATTCAGGAAATATTGCATTCCATTCTCATGTCTTTTTTTGCGATCCAACAAGAAGTACAAAGGGCAAAGAAGTACAAAGGGCATGGCGGCCTTGGATGACAGTTTGGGGTTTCCGATTGCTTTCTTTCTTTACAAAGATTAGTAATTGTTGTGTTCTGTACATGCTGATAGAGTTTGTTTACAGGATAGTTTTTTTTGTTATATTCTTTCGATGGTAAATTGTAAAACAAATTGATACCATGAATCCTCAGTTTTGTGGTTTTTGTTTGAGCAAGTGAAGGTAGATCATGGCAACAGTTATACATATCTCTCTGTTACAGATCTATCATGAATCCTCGGTTTTTGTGGTTTTTGTTTGATCAAGTGGAGGTAGATGATCTTGACACCAAAGTCAAAGAAACCTCTCTGATACCGATTCCAACACCTCTCTGTTACAGATCTACCATGAATCCTCAGTTTTTGTGGTTTTTGTTTGATCAAGTGGAGGTAGATCTTGGGACCAAAGTTAAAGAAACCTCTCTGATACTGATTTCAACACCTTGTTGGATCAGAGTGATATCAGAATACCAAATGGATCGGTATGATATCGTAATATTAAATGGTATCACTAAGAACAAATGCAGAGATAAATTATATAAGTACATAGAGATATGAAATCTTGCTTGACAAGTCCTTGGAGCTGCTATGTAGCAATCATGTTGAAGTCAATCCTAAGCTAACCACAAAACACACAAGCACTTATCCTATCTCTCTCTCTCTCTATCAACTCACCACTTCATCCAACTTGCAAATCCACAAAGTTCTCAAATCTTTTCTCAAAATCCCAGCAGCTGGTGCACTACTAGTTACAGAAGATATTTCTACCTACTGAAGCAACAGGTCCTGCAGTAAAAGCTTTTCCATGACAATACAATGAAGAGCAAGTAGCAATTTTCACATTCAAATTGAGCTCTATAAACCACCAGCTTCACCCATCTGGTAAATGTCTACTAGCTTGACTGGTAAAGATTTTGATCGCCGATAGTAAAATCCTTACGGCGAATTCCATTTTCACCTCGCTCACTTCCACATTCTATTTAACAGTAGCATATGCCATAAGCTTTTTGAGATTTAATAATAAGGTTGAGTCGGCACAAAAACCCTTTGTGTTCAAATGGCAACCTGTTCATCAAGGAAATGGCATCACTAACATAGTTCACTTTAACATTCAAGCAAAAAGCTATATAATGACAATCAAGTAGCTAAGATGGATCCATAGTTGTATAACAAAGTAGCAGCTGAACATACTGAAGCTAGAGAGATTGCAAAGATTTTGCATATCTATTTCTGGCATCTAAACTACAGCAATCTTAAGAAACATGACATGCTACCAAAATAGTTCATTCTGTAACCAAGGAGCTCAGATTTCTACTAGGGCATTCTCAATCTTTCCATTGGCAAACCATCATCAGAAACAGTTCAATAATAGGGCTGGTGATCGCCAAACTGTTTTCTTGTGCAAAGCCTGTATTAATATAAAATGGGATGAGACGTTTCTATTTCATTAGTCTCACTTGCATCAGAAATTTCTCAAATCAATCAAGCAATTCCGAAATCTGGGTCTTCCTGAACGCATCAGTAGTTGCGAGTTGTATTGCCACAGCCCTGGTTGGAGATATGTTATCAGCTTTCATCCTTTCCCTGAACCCGTATGCTGGAGATTTCGCATTTATGTAGGTCTGGAGTAATAATTGATACGGCCTCAATCTCACGGCATATCCAGTCTGCCTCAGCCGCTGAAAGATCTTCTCAGCATTATGGATGTCTCCCCTTGCAGAGTACCTGTTTAACACCGTTATATATGAGCCATAAAGGGGCATAGGCTCATTCTGTTTGGATGCCTTGAGCAATATGGAGTCAGCTTTCTCCAATTCCCCAGCCTCCGCATACAGCTTAATGAGTGCATCCCAAGTCATAGGGCCGATGTAGCAGCCATTGTCCGACATCCGCTTTGCCAATTCCTTTCCCTTAGATAGAAGCTTATTATTTGCATAAACCTTCAACAATGCGTTGTAGTATTTTGTTGAGAGCCCCTTCCATTCCTTGAACATGTTTTCAAAGACTTCCTCTGCCTTTTCTACCTGCCCAAGCTTGCCCCAAGCCTCTATTGCAGCTAAACAATCACGTAGACCTGGGCTAGACATGCAAATCTTCCAAATTCTTTCCACGTCATCTGCTTTACCAAGAAGAGCATAAAGAGAAATAAGATCCCTGCAAGCAGCACGGTTCTCCTTGATGTCATCACCTTCCATCTCCCTCAAGGTCGCTTCGGCTTTCTCATTGAGACCTGCAAATACATAGTACCTTGCAACCGTAGCATGAGTCAGCAAATCAGGCTCCACGCCTTCAGCCTTCATTGTGTCCAAAATTTGCTCCATGCCTGTTATGTCATATGCACGGCCTTTCATGTCTATCAATAGCCTGCATGTGACGCTATTTGGTTTCACATTCTCCTTTTCCATCGTCAAGAGGACGTCAGCAATCTTCTTCTTCTGATCCGTCCACTTATAAAGCAGCAGCAGTTGGTTGCAAGCAAATGCCGAAATGGGGAAGCCAAGAGACTTAATTCTATTAAAAACATCTTCTGCTTTCTGTACATTGTTAGCAGAAACACAATTAAATAGGAGAGTTCTGTACACCAACTCGCCTCGGAGGGATGTTGGAATTTTCTCTATGTATTTTTCAGCCTCTTGAATACCATGTACTTTAGCGACCAAATCCAAATGGGTAGCATAGTCATGCTCAACAAATTCAAGACGGTTAGTTGCTTCAAGCCACTCAACAAACTGCAAAAGATCACAAAAGTTCATTGTACTAAGCTACTAGCACCCAAATACCCAAAAAAGGTGACTACTTAAATTATCATTTATTCCTTACCAAAGAAGCATTTAATGGCACCGAACAAAGAAAATGTTATGGACAAAATCTTTTGTCTGTTTACGACAAATTCATACACAAGCAAGCATATATAAGTGCTCTTATTATTTCCCTTGATATATTAAAGAAATATTGATATATCAATAAAATAACAAGAGGTTAAAATCAAATAAATATGTAATAGTACAGGAAGGCAAAATAGACTGGTCTAAATTCAAAGACAATGTTCTTGTTGTGCGAAGACAAAGGCCATGGTTATCAACTTAGTCTGAACAAACAAAAATCTTCCTCAGTTTCAATCTATACATCTTTAGGACATTCATCTAGGACAGATAAACAAATTATACAACCGCATATGGCAGGTGTTATATATATCACATACAAAGCCTCAGGAAGATCTAAAGAAACTGCTAAAGATGATGATTTTCCGACAGCTCAGAAACTTTAGATGAAAAAGGCTAGCATAAGCACAGATTTAAACGGTTAAGCTTCAGATTGTACCAGCCACCAACTGTTCTAGAATATTCATATTTGGCCAGTGTAAGCATGCATATAGCGAGAGGAGAGGGACACTGGATTCAGTGTGGATAGCCTGCACACAGTGGCAAGTTAGCTGTAATTTCATTTGTGTTTTGCCGTTTCCCTCCTGGCACCTCTTTTGGTTTGGAAAGGGAGGGGGAAAGAGTTCGATCTTAGTCCTACATATGGACTGAATTACAGATTTATGCCTGTGCCTCACATGGTGCAGTACCACTACCGTGCTACCATGTTGGAAACTTACCAAAACCCTGTTCCTTTTTTTACCATGTCAATACAGGTGGCACCAAGGTCTTGTGTGTCATATGGTGGCACTGTGCAGCAGATTAGCAAGGAGGGACAACATAAATTTTGCTTATACAACTGGTAACTTATTCTACCAGATGTTGACACAAGCACAGGATGAAATGTTATGACATGACACTGTCATGCATCAAGACCAACAGGCAATATATATGACATTTTAATTCTTTGCCCTCTTAAACAAAGAGGACATTCACTCATGTTATTTGCTCACATGCTATCACTTGGCAGTTCCATGCACTTAGAAAAAGCAGGGCATGATAATTTATGTAACCAAGTAATATCACAGTCAATAAAGTCAACAAAAATCGTAATACAAATTTACACTGATGGAAGATCTAATTAGATTAAAAAAAAAATATCACCTGTAAAGCCTTTCCATAGAGCCGGCGCTTCCTAAGCTTCAAAATTACAAGTGAGATTTTTCCTCGTCCTAGAGGATTCCCTTCTTTGACCCACTTATCAAGTGTGCCATTAAGCAAGTATCGTGGAGCTTCTATTATGATTTTGGAAAGTGGTAATTCAACCGTCCTCTCTGTTTTCTTTTCAACAGACAAATCTGTTTCACTGTCCAACAAACTAAGTGCATCAGCAGCAGCATTATTCGTCTCCTCTTCAGACATCAACTCCTCATCGTCCTCTTTCTCCTCGGGTCCTACCATTGCATCATCTTCTGGCGGAACTTCTAGATCAGAAAACCCATCTTCTAGATCATCATCATTCTGGCCCGATCTCACCCCAGCATGAGAAGAAAGGTTTCGACACAATAGGAAAGACTTTGTATGATACAAACTTTCACTGGAATACAACTTAGACATTACGGAACTCCCAGTTATGCTAAAACTTTTGTCATGGTGCCCTTCTTCATGCGCCAAGCTATTTCTTGACAGTACTGAGTCAGCACAACATGCCCGAGCTAACAAAATGCTGCAATTCTGAACCCTGCCACCAGCATAGAAATTGATCAAAAGATCAATAACACCTCAAATTAATAATGAATTTTCAGTTGTTGCTCATAAAATTAGTCTTCAATCCTAATCTATTATCTGTTCTTCTTGCAGCCCAGATAAATATATCACCTTAGATTTTTATCAACTTTGAATGAATCACGAGAAACTTAGTATTATCACTCTACCAGTTCTACAAACAAAGATCAGTAATATATACCTCATTTTATAAATATTGGCCAAATTATAAGCACTTATTACTGCTTAAATATAAGAACGAATGGAATAGTTATCAAGAAACTATAGCAATAACTACGATAACCACAGAAATGAAGGCCAAAACATTTAAATAGTTGGAAAACCAAAAAAGTAAACTTACCATGAAATACAGAAACCAAACTACAAACATGTTGGGGTTATTAAAATGGTTAAGTGTATCGTAATTTGCGGAGACAAAAGAAGACCTTAACTTTCTAATTCTTTAAATATAGGTTATGTTGTTGCCTTGATGTCGTTGACTGTGGATCGGCACCGCTTGATTCTGTCCCGAAGGCGAAAGGCCATCTTGATGGCCCATGTGGTGAGGGCGGTACTGATCAATTTGTCCTCCTCTAGTGATGAGTTATGATGGACCCGAAGGCCCTTCGGAACCGAGGGTCCGTGCAAGATGCTCATGACTATGATACCACATCTTGACTGAGTATGGACTATCTGTCCCCCGGCCTAGGCAACACCCCTTCGACGTGATCCCTAGGGGCTTTTGATTGTCCTACGATGCTTTCGAGGCAAGACTACTCCTTCCCTTCCACCCAATCACTGAGTCATGTCTTGAGCAATGGAGGATCTCACCCACGCAGATGGCGCCCAATTCATGGCGCTACTTAGTGACATTCATCGGTGAGTGCAAAGGGGCGGGAATCATCCCTACCCAAGCTCTCTTCTCTTGCTTTCGTTTATGCAAGGGGCTGAGTGGCTATTATCTAGTCGCTCAAGGGGGTTTTAAAGTGAGCGGAGCCCCCTCGAATAACAAGGTTGGAGGGCGTGATACTTCTTCGTTGGCGCTCGTCAGGAGTGGCGCTTTTCTCTTGCCTGGTCAGCGTGGACCATCGACAACACTCCTCTCTTGCTATCGAATGAGGCGGCCACCAACATTCGTCGCCCGAGGGAGATCCTCTCCTCTTCTAATGCAGTGAGGCAGATGGACGAGGATTGATTGGTCAAGCCTCGGCCCGACCCCCCAAGGTATGAGCTGGTCTTTCCTTGATTGTTTCTGATGTTGCCATTGACCTTGTTTGGATGCCCTTCGTTTTGCAAACATGGACCTCAAAGACTTGAAGGGACTGGGTCCTCAACAACAACTTCGGGGTCTTGAGCTCCTTGGGTGGTTGCCCATGAGCCATTTGTGGAGGCTACCCAACCGTTCGTGGAGCCTGATCGAGAACCATCTGTGGAAGCAACCAACTTGCTTTGGTCGAGACATGGCAAATCTAGGTGACCTCGAAAGAAGCGCAAAGTTGTAGTAAGGAAGATACCATGCTCTCAGATGGGTTTGCCTCCTGAGGAGTAGCTCAGGGATAGCCTGACCCGCATTGGGACGTTAGCTGGCAAGCCGGTCAGTCCTCCAACCTAGAGTGAGGGCTTGCCGTCGCAGGACTCGTCGCGGGGGAGGTGCGCACACTAGCTACTGAAGGGTGCCCTGGTGCCTCAGGACGCTTGGGAACGTCGGATTCGGGGTCCATGCCCGATTTGTGTCGAAGCCAAGGCCAATCCTTCATGGCCTTACAAATGGCTGACATATGCTTGCTCCTGGCGCCCCCCTGGAGTCGCACTGGAAGGGGCTTACCCAAGTTCAAAGGGTGTGGAGTCAAGGCATGACCACAAGTACGATTGGGGGTCACTTAGCCCCCTTCTGGCGAAGCAAGTATACTGCTATCTATACCTCGGAGACACTGTTAGATCATTGCTTCCGGAATGAGGTTTTGGTAAGTCTCTGTGCTTGGACTTTTCCTCTATAGTCTACTTGTTGGTAACCCGCTTGTGTCTTGACAGCATCATCATTACGTGATGGGCTTGATAGACCGGGTAATGGATGTCATGGTGGTGATCAATCAACTGTCATCGGCCAATGACGACCTTCGGGTGAAGGTCGCAAAGTTGGAGGGAGGATCAGCACTAGTGGCGACGGCTCGGGCCACCATGTTGGTCGATCAACTAGAGCTAGCCTTGCAACAGCTCGGGGACACTGAGCGGGAGCTTGAGGGTGCCAAACGAAAGCTAGGCGAGGCGAAGCATGGGCGTGAGGAGGTAGCCCCGCATCTGGGAGACGCCAAGTGGAAGTTATGCGAGGCGGAGCAAGGATGCGAGTAGGCAACCCAAGAGTTGGAAGACACCGAGCGGCGCTTGGCAGACCTCGACCAACAACTGAAGGATGCTCGGGAGAAGGGTCGCCTGATGGAAGACCAACCATCGATCTTTTCTAATGAGTTGGTGGTGGCTAGGATTAAGGCCCAAAAGGCAAAAGTAAGCTGGGAGGAGGTGTCGCGACCCTAATTTGGAAGAAAAAGGCAATTGTGCTTACAAGAAATCGAATGGATTCTAAAGGGGTTTGTTGGTCGGGGCAAACTTCGTACCAATACAAGTACCTTATTGCCCCTGGAATGCTTCAAAGCGAAGTACCCAGGATTGAAGGTCACGGAGGATGACAATGTGCCGATGGCGGTCAAGGTATCTTTCGATGACAGCCCCGACACACCTCCTGGGCCATTTGCTTAGTTTTTTTCTAGTATATTGTCTTGCTTAGATAGTAGTCATCCTCTATGCTTTCTATTTCTCTTTGTGGAGGGGGGCAAAGCCAAGGTCCCGCTATGGGCTCCTGATCAGGTGTAAATGCTTTTCCTTCTTTGATGAAAACCTTCCTTCTCGACAAGTATAACTTTGTTTGAGTATGTTAAGGCCCTTAGACCGAGCTATGCCCGACCTTACGCGAGCATCTTACGGATAGAATTTCTTCAGGTTGGATATGTGCTACGTACTTGAAAGCGTCCTCCCTTCTATGGTCTCAAGGCGGTAAGTCTCATCTCAAACCACCTTGGTCACCTTGGAAGGCCCCTACCAATTTGGCGCCAGCTTCCCTCTGGAGTCGATCGGGTCATTGACCTCGGCCTTTCGATGCACAAGATCCTCGACCCCGACCTGTCGAGGGCAGACCTCGTAATTATAAAGCTTAGCCACCGCTTGTTTGTATCCCAGAGCTCGGAGGTGCACCTCGGCTCTGAGTTTTTTGACCAAGTCTAGCCTAGCCCGGAGCGAAGAAGATTCAACCGAGGTGATCCTGAGGTCTCTTGGGCGTCTGAGGTGCTCACGAGTCAGATTGAGGTAGGCTATGCACTCATCGGGGTTCCAGGGATGTGCTGAAGTGTGCCCATCCCACCTTCCCCAAAATCACAGTCTGCCGGGGGCAGAAGGTTGCTGCCGTGCTGTCCGCCACTGGGAAAAGGGAAAAGGGGATGCGGGTGTTTCTCTGCCCACGTCAGCATCGTGGCAGTGAGTTGGCAGACCGGTCAGCAGGTCAAGGCTGATGTCAGCATATTCCCTATCAGGCTATTTCTTCTTTCTTCAAAGGCTTATCGCCTTCAGATCAAACAAGATGCAACACCAAACATAAATGACAAGTATAAAGACGAAATCTTTCAAAAGAACAGCTGGTCAAAGCACGATTTTTTGATACGCAGCACAAAATGCTAGCATAAGGCAATCAACAAACTTCCTCACAAACCATCACTCGAAACTTTAGATGATATGACGACAGGGCAAATAGAAGCCCGCGGCATCAGAAAAGAAGAAAAAAAATTAGTTCTTCCCATGGATATCTCAGGATGCATTCGATAAACGAGACAATATCTAAAACGCTCACCTCGTGGCGCTGGCAGCAGCTCTTCGGAGCGTCCACATGGCGATTCCTCTGCCGATTCCACAACTACAAGAGAATCGAACGTAGTAGGGGAAAGACCAAGAACTCTCAAGCGCTCATCGGAGCTCAAAAATTAGCCACGGAGCGAGGCATGCCAGCCTTCAAAACCCTAAACCCTAATAACCTCAGGATGGCTCGGAGCACTCGTTACACCGGCTTAATTTTGGGTTGGGCTCCAAAATGTCGACGGACCTATTTGGGCCGACAAATGACGTTATATATAAATATATATATATATATGACGCCATTGCCACATATTGCTGGTACATGATGGGTCCCACTCTCCTTCCATCTCGGAGTGAGCCTTCCTGGTTTGTTACAGACGGCAAAACAGCGGTTCTCGCCAATAGATCACCGCCACGTATCCGATTTACTCCTTCCGAGGGCTGTCGATTTGGGGATGGGAGCGACCGCAACACTATAAAGTGATGGGTCGTCCTCTTCCTCCTGGATGTAACACAGTGGTGCCTACTCCAACATCCCTAAACCTACAGGAAGTCCAGCAAATTTCTCATCGCAAGGATATGGGAGCGACCGCAACACTATAAAGTGATGGGTCGTCCTCTTCCTCCTGGATGTAACAGTGGTGGCTACTCCAACATCCCTAAACCTACAGGAAGTCCAGCAAATTTCTCATCGCAAGGATACGCGGAGCCCGATTCCACGTTGCAGGTAATACAACCGGCCCTGTTTCTTACTTACCTAGGTCATCCAGGCAGTGAAATTTTTACCTGTTTGCTAATAGGACTGGTTACTTGATTTTGCCGATCATTGATTGTTTTTGCATGCCTGGATTTGGAAGAAGGGCTCTTTTACCTCTTTGAGGGAGAAGACGATCTCTGCTCTTGTCTGTGCCACGAGTGGTTTGTTTGGAAGAGAATGAGTATTATGTGTTTTTGGGTGAAATCCACAGAGAGTTGAGTGTCAATAAATAAACAGCTTCACCAGAACAACGTTTATGATTCAATCTAGTTTCCCTTATTATTAATTGTTTAAAGAATTTGATTTTTTTTTTATTTTTTTTACCAATCTTCTATGCTTTGGTGACTCATTATTTTGTGTTGTAAAACATGATATTGATCGAGTCCAGTTATTAGTGGTAAGTGAGGACAACTATAGTATGAAATATGCATGATTGTTGATGGCAATTACATGTTACTTTTGAAATGTGAGCTGCACAAAATGATGAAACATTGCATACCCATGAAAAGAGAAACCTATTATGGGGAGTTTCTCTTTAGAACATCTATAAATCTTAAGATTAAAGGTCCCAACCTAATTGGTTATGTTTGATAGTCTGTACCTTTTTAGTTGATCAAAAGCCTTTTGGTTATCCCTTCATTCATCTCAAGATTTATAAATACATTGCCAGCTATATTTTTTTGTTCATTAATTAATGTAATGTAGGTATCCAAGGTCCTGCAGTGGTTAGCATCTGACAGGAAAGAATTACTGGTTTCCCAATCTTTCTTTTTATTGACAGGTCTGTTCTTTAAATATCATTAAAAATTTATGCCCATTGAAATTATCTGTCCTTCTCAATCCTCCTGAATTTGTATATCCTGACAGTACAGGGTGAAGGACATCAAATACAATTGCCTCCACTTTTGGCAAAAGATGCACAATTTTTATGGCTTAACTTCATGTTCTAGCATCTCTTTTGCCAACATTCTTCTCTTTTGCTGATATGTTGGTTCTTTCTTTAAATGCAAGAATACATGGTTATCTGATGAGCAGGTTGTTTCTTTCAGGTGCATCTATGTAACTTATGTGCCAAGCATTAGTTTCTCTGCAGTTAGAGAATATGCGATTCATGAATAGAAATTATTTTTAAGTTCTCTGATAGATCAGGCTGTCTTTTGCTAAGAAATGATAGCTTGGCAGTAATAGAACAAGCTTTATAGATGGGAAAGGATTTTAACCTTCTTATATTTTAGGGAGGAAGAATGATTATTCTTGGCATGGATTTATAAAATTGAGAACAGCTACATCAATCTAGTTCACTTTACCCCTTCAAAACAATATGTACATAACAGTTCTTAGAATGCTGATGATCGACATATGGCAAGACTATAAGAACATGGAACTCAATTATGAACCCCTCAAAAGAAGTTATCCGGTATGGTTGCAAAAGAATATTACAAAGCTTCAAAATTTTTCTCCATGTTGGAAAGTAATCTCCATATTGTTCAAACTAAGCATGAAAACAATGAGAAAGTTGCGAGTTCATATCGTCCATGATCAAGAGACTTTGAGCTTTTCCTAGAAGATCTGTCTGGAGATGCTGGAAGGTCTTTGAAAACTATCTGCTGTGGCAATTTCTCTGAATCAATCGATATCGCTAAAATCTGTTACAGGCATTAGTTTACATAAGATTGTCCAACTCTGTCATGAAGTTTGGAAACGTTTACACCTTCAGTTGCCATCGAGATGATCTATTCTCCACCTACCTCATATCCCCACAAGCAAGATTTGTACATGAGACTTATGAATAGGTTCACTAGAAAGCTTCTCGGTGCTTTCTCTCTCCCTTTTTGCCATGATTATCTTCTGCTCTTCTCAATAACCCTCAACAGAAAAGAAAAAGAAAGCTTCGGCTCATCGTGCATGATTTCTCCACCATACCAACATTTACAAGTTCAAACAACACTGGTCCCCCCGCTTTTCTTTTCCGTTCATAGATTAATAGAACACATCTCTTCTTTTCTTTGGATTTGTCTCAGGGTTCCCTTTCCTCATCATGGCCGCAAACTCATCATAATTTATTCTTCCATCCTGCATATTGACAGTGATTTAGATCAGAACAGTGTTTTCCGGGACTGCTACTAATATACTAGATGGCTAGGCACGTTCTAGTATTATTCTGAGACAGGTTCTGCATGGCCTCTTTCTACTTACATTGTCAACATCAGCTTCAGCAATTATATCCTGGATTTCCTTGCCGTCATATAGTCCCTTCTCTTTTAGAGCTTGCTCAAGTTCTTCCCTTGTGATAAAACTATAGAAAGAAAAAAAGTGTGTGTGTTCAGTTAGGTCACCGACGTGTCTAATTTATTATCCAATGGATCATTTAAACTATTTCACTGTATATCGTTTTATAGAAAGTCAATGTGTTATACTATTGTTTTGCACAAAACCTACCCGCTGTTGTCCTTATCAAAGTACTGAAATGCCGTATATAGATGCTCTTCCCTATCCATTCTGTTCATGTGCATCGTCGCTGTAATAAATTCCTCATAGTCGATAGTTCCGTTCCCATCTGCATCAGCCTGTATTGAGTGTATTAGATTCTTTCCATCTGGGTTGATTGACTGAATTTGTCAGTAAAATTTTGGGTGCATATAGAGCTCACAGCTTCCATCAGCTGTTTGACTTCATACTCCGACAGCTTTGTTCCTTGCTTGGAAAGACCTTGTTTTAGTTCCTCTAGAGTTATAGTGCCACTATTGTCAGAGTCCATATTCTTAAACATTTCCTTCAGCCCTTTGATCTCTTCCTCCGATAAGCATCCTGCTATTACCTGCACATATTGACAACAAACTCATTGATAGTATCAACCACAGGCCTTGCCGGTTGAGTGCCTTATTTTCTTTCCTCTCTCTAACAAAGTCTGAAGGGATTTCAAGTCATGAGAATCAAAGGTGAGAAGTATCTTGTAGGATATGCAGGTAGACATTCTTTCATGTTGTTAGACGCAAATCTAGGTCACCAAGCTTTCCATTAGTGATCCTTGAATTATGTTAACCAAATAATTCTAGACAAACATATGGCGAATCTTGCAGACATTGGGTTAATACCATATGTGAATGGGGAAACAAGAAATTTTACCCTTAGGGCAGCTTTCTTGAACTGGTTCATTGCTCTGAATTGTTTCAGCCTGTTGAGGACAGCATTGTCGAGTGGGGTGTCAGGTGCTTCTCCATCTTCCTTGATCCAAGGATGGTCTGTATTGTTAAGTCCATAATATGATAAGACAGCTTGCATGAGATTCCCTATGTGTTTGCATGGTAAAGGTATTCTTGGTTCAAAACACATGGAAAGAGCTTGTATTTAGGGTGGAAGATTCTCACAATAGACTGTATGTTTGTCTTAATGCTTAAGCATGCATGCCTTGGTCTTTGTCTGGATGTAAAAACCAAGGAAGATGTTGACTGCCAAGCCAGGCCTCAACCTGGTGGTGGCAATACAGACCAAGATTTTATTTTATCTCTTCTTTCTCTAAATGTAATTTATCACTCCAAGATTTTTAGACAACTAACTTAGTTTACTAGTAATGCTGGTGAATCACAAAATAGATATCGTTGAGTTGCGTGAAAATTGGTCATACTGAGAACTTCAAATGCTGTTAGCCTCTGTCTTGGGTCCAAGTTCAGCATCTTTCTCACAAGATCCTTGGCACCAGGTGAAATGTTAGGCCATGGGTCACTTGTAAAGTCAATCTGCCCCTGGAGAATAGCATTGAAGATCCCCTGCTCAGACTCTGTTGGAATAAATATTAGTTTGACTTTTTTTGGTTTCATGATTTTGGCAGCACAAACAAGAATTATTTGAATAGATGAAGAAGTACCAGCCCAGAATGGAGGAACTCCACAGAGAAAAATGTAAAGCATCACTCCTATGCTCCAAATATCAGCTTCTGGCCCATATCTTCGCTTGAGGACCTCAGGTGCTATGTAATATGCACTGCCAACTATGTCTTTGAATACCTCACCTGTTCAGGAGAGATCTTAATTTTTTAGCTGATTGCTAGATGATCCAGAACTGTATGAATTGCAATCAGGATATGATCAGATGCTGCAGAACCAAAACATGAAAACAATTCCTCCAAAGAAAGAAAAAAATATATGAGAAGATGACATCCTACCAAGGCAAGGAAAAGAGAATCTTCCCAAGAAGGAGATATTTAGTGTCTGCAAGTTCCAAGTAGGAAACATTTAACTAAGAAGCAGGGAAGATGTCCTTCACACTGTCTTCTTGTTTCCAATATCATCATCAATACGACTTTACATAAAGATACATCCTGTGACAGTTTATATTAGTAGAAGAAAGATTGCAACTTTGCTTTCTTGGATCATTGTTTTTAACCACATAAAGAGTCTTACATGTAATATATATGTTGCAAGAAAAAGGATGAAGCCGAAGCAAGTTAGAAGGCATATTAATGAGATTTATGCTCATGTAACTGCTAAAAGTTTTTAGGAGTGGATGTATGTTCTGTTTATATATAGAATAAGAATAAAGGCCTTTTTTTTTGTGTGTGTGTGTGTCTTTCTTCTTCCTTTACCATTCAAATGCAGATTTCTTTCTTTCAAATGACTTCCCCTGTTCTTTTGTAGAAGCAAACACAGTTTCGTCGAACACGTGGTGAACAAGAAGGGGGAAGAAGAAGGAAGAGGAAAAGAGCACTGAATCGAATCAATGGAGGGGCAGAAAGGAACTGAACCTTGCTTGAAGAAAACAGAGAGCCCAAAGTCGGTGGCCTTGAGCGGCGCGTCCTCATCCTTGTTCAGCAAGAGGAAGTTCTCGGGCTTGAGGTCCCTATGCATCACCCCCATGGAATGGCAGGTGTGGACGATCTGCACGATCGTCCTCAGCAGCGACGCGGCCGCCCGCTCCGTGTAGTGGCCCCTGGCGATGATGCGATCGAACAGCTCCCCTCCCGCGCACAGCTCCATGACGAGGTGCACCGATTGCTTGTCCTCGAAAGCCCCCTTCAGCTCCACGATGTTGGGCTGCCCCGACAGGTGGTACATGATCTGGACCTCCCTCCTGACGTCCTCGATGTCCTCCTTATTGGCGAGCTTCCGCTTCGCGATGGTCTTGCAGGCGTACTTCTCCCCGGTGGCCTTGTGGGTGCAAAGATGGGTGACGCCGAACTGGCCGCGCCCCAGCTCCTTCCCGAGGGAGTAAGTGGTGCGGACGTCCTCCATCGGCCGGCCGAGCACGGGGCCGATGGGAGCGGCCGGCTTAGAGGGCGGGCTGAAGGCGGCGGTGGGTACGGGTGCCGTTTGGACGGGGGCGTCATCCGGGGCGGGGCTCGGGTCCGGCGCGTGGGCTGGGGTGTCCGCATCGGGAGGAGGCGTGCCGGGGTCGGCGGGCTTCTTGGTGAAGCAATTCCCCATCGAGGATGAGGAGGAGGGAGGAGGGAGGAGGAGATGGGGAGATGGGCTACAAGGGACGGAGGAGGAGGTCGCATGTGTGCGGTGGGGAAAGGGAGGAGGAGGGCGGGGCGGTGAGAGGAGATTTAGGAGGGGCGGATATGAGTTGGACAGGGAAGGGGGTGGGAGGTCGTTGGGCGCGGAGTAGAGGTGAAGAGAGATTGGCGGGAGCCCAACTGCTACCTCTCGCCTACATTAGGATCTCGAGTTGATTCGATGGGCCGTGGGCCTCCATTCATGGGCCTCGAACTCACTTCTTTGTGCCTTCACATTTGTGGCCCAACAGCTTCGATATGCGTATGTGGTGCTCAAGTCAAAGATGATATTTATTATATTGGAGGGATCAGCATAGTCAAACCAATGAAGCTTGAAAGAGCCGTTCATCAATCTTGACCACCTTCCTTAGGCATTTTGACCAGACTTCAAAGTCCCGACAGCTGTTGTGAGATATATCATTCTTTTTCTATTGATAAATCATATATGTATTCTTTAGATTCTCTTTATTCTTGGTCTCAAAGCTTTACTAACTTGGGTTTCAGATGAACGAGACGAGAAAATTTGATATCGATCTTCGTCTACCGGAGGTTTATTATCAAGGGAACCCGTCAAATTAGGTATCGTAGCTCTATCTCAACCTCTTAGCATATCATATGTGATCGATTTGCATCCACTTTGAGTTCAGATCGATGTCTTAAGAATAACACGAGAGTTAGACTTGTCGATGAGAATAGTAATAGATATTTAGTTTTTTTATTTTTAAATTCTAATGATAATCATGGTTATTACTAGTTAAATTGATATTAAATGGCATATCATGTTTAGTGAATATATATATATATGTATATATGCTATAATTTAAAGGGATAAAATATGTTATTTCTAAATTTTTGATAGGGATGAATGCTAGGAGTTTAAAAAAAAAAAATTGTTATCTTATACTGATTTGGATCACAAGGCAGAGTAAATTATTGCATTACAGGCTTGCTCTTCTGACCATTCACCAGCAAAGTTGTACAGTAGTCCTTAATTAAAAATATGAAGAAGGTAACCTGCAAGTCTTCTCCATGTCCTCTGGAGATAAGATGGAGAGGAGAATAGGAAAGGGACTGTGCTTTTGACAAAGTGTGGAAACTACACAGCCACAAAACATCCACTGCATCTGGTGGTGATCACTGTTTGATCTTTTAAAAATCATAATATTATGATTTTTCTTATTTCACATTACAGAACACAACACAGGAATGATGGCTGTTAAAAAAAAAAAAAATTTTGAGATTTTTTCCACTTGGTTCAATAAATTTATCTCATGTGATGAACTCCAAAGTGTGGAGAGGTGGTGGGCATATTTTTTAATGATTTGTGGATCATGATAGCCATCATCAACCATCAATCTATTTGTAGTGGGTGTTGGGAAAGCCAATGGGATGTGAGTTTGCTTCGGCACACCACATGATCGTTGTGCAGTAAAATACTAATAAATCAGAGAGATAAAACCCAATCCTACCTAACATGTCCTTTATGTTGGCATGGCATGGCCATCCTATGCATTGCTTGGCATACATACTCAATAAACGTGGCTGGTTAATCAATAAACAAATTATTATTTGTTTTCCGATTGAAAGGTATAGCCAAGCCGATTGATAAGATCTTTTTACCAATTAAATTAGTTGATAAAAAACTTCGAGTGTCTTCATTCACTATTCGAACGATTGATTGATGCATACTAAGCAACTCATGTTTTTAGTTGTATAACCACACTAATTTAGTAAATTAAAAAAAAAAAGACCATCACTTTGAAACCACTGATTTGGTGGGGTTGAAGATTGTCGTACTCTAGTGATAGGGTTGATAATGGGTTGACTCGGTCACTCATTGCGCGTCAGAGACAAAGCACAATATCGATAATCGACCTGATACAGTAGAATATGACCTAGCATAATGAAAATCGATCTGACAAAGGGAAGTTCGATCTAGACAAAGACAATCGTGGAGTACGATGCTTGATAACGTCTGATGCAAACTCGACGCTTGAAGACATCGAAATCATGCAAGACTACACGCCAGCTCAACAAAGGATACCGACAATATTAAATCTTAAGGTACAATCAACCCCCGGTTGGTAGGTATAAAAGCCACCCATGGATACAAGTCAAGGAGAAGAAAAATCATATATACTTTATATATATTATTCAAATTCGACCTCGATCGGGGCATTAACTTGATCGTCGAAAAGGTCATATCGGACATCTCATCCCAGCAAGACTTTTGTGTAGGATCTCGGGCAGAAGCATCCCATGATGCACATCTTAGAGACCTGATCGATTTCTTCCGAGCTCTCATACGTTTTTTTTAGATCGATGCTAATAACCTTATATGTATAAATATGATCAAATATTATTAACTCTTCCACCACGGCACAAATCCCACAACATATAGTGACAAAATGTATGAGTAGTGCCTTAAATTACTATTGTTTATGCTGTTGTTTCATCTCCTTCCCCGTGAAGCTTTGGACATGGCACAACCACGTCACTCGCTGACGTCTATTTGGCCCCCTTTCCAAGCCAAAAGGCTCCATGTCTTAATAATAGTCAGCCGTCATTCTACGAAACCAATTAAAAATAAAAATAAGAATATAAGTCGAATCGATCTAATTACTTCTTTTTTTCATATTATATTATAATATTTTTAATAAATATTATAAAAAACATTATGTTAACGTATTTTGGTATTATATTACCCTGTTTTCCTAGTATTACTAAGAACAAAAACACTATGTTATGATGTCTTTACACTACGTGATAGTATTTTTTTTAGTATTATTAAAAATAAACTAACGTGATATGAAAACACTATACATATAATATTTTTGAAAAATTATATAAAAATACTATATCATAATATTTTTATAATATGTTATATAATTTTTTTGATATTATTAAAAATATTATAACTAAACTGCTTCACCGTATATTAAAAAAGAGCCAAAAAAATATATAACAGTATTAATACAAAGAGAAATTGAGGGAACGAAAAATCGATAAAGCGGAGTTGTTTTTTTGGGAATTTACATAATAATAATAATAATAATAATAATAATAATAATATGGTGTGGCACCGAGCCGGACCATTCCCTGTCTTGCTGACGTCACTACGGTCAGCAACGTGTACGTCAAAGTCCGCAGCTCTCCTTCGTCGAAGGCCACGTGGCATAATTATTGGACATGATTGATTGCTTCGAATAGTATTCTCACGTGCGTCTGTCAAACCCCATCGAGCCTTCCTTCGTCGTCCCCAAAGCACGTCTTTGTCTTCAACCTCAGCTTCCAGGAAATTAACCGCGCTCCTTTTTATTCCCGAGATTACGGCTCTTTACATATCACCATAAATAACCAAGTATCCCTTGTTGGATTCCACATCTGCGGCCACGGCAGTACACCATCTCCCTTGATTGCTTCATCCGCTCGCCCGTATCTGTGGGCAGCAGCAACCAGCAACACAAACCTGCACCTGCAGCCCTTGTGCTTCCTTTCCTCCATATTTCGCCCTCACCTGGCCTTGCTGCTGCAATACCAGACATGGGGAGGCCGAGCGTCGGCCCCCGGAAGACCCCCGGGCAAGCCAAAGCCAAGAAGGAGCCCATCAAGGTGGTGTACATCTCCAACCCCATGAAGGTCACCACCAGCGCCGCCAAGTTCCGCGGCCTGGTGCAGAAGCTCACCGGCCGGGACTCCAACGTCGCCGATATGGCCGCCACGGACTCGTGGATGGCGGAATCCCTGCCCGGATCCGCAGCGGCCTGGGAGGCACCGCGAGATCCGAGCTTGGAGTCGACGGGTGCAGTCGATGATCCCTTTAAGGCCGCGGCGGCGTCGCCGTTTGAGGTGTTCGATGATGCTTTCGCCCCGCAGATGTTAGATAGCCTTCCGATGTACTACGAGTCTCATGTAGGTGGATCTTGGATGCTCAGTGAAGCGTGAGCAATCGTGAAAGGGCACATGCTTGTTGATCTGTATCTAATAAGACATGTTTACTACGACAGCAGACTGCTGGTGTTTGATGGCGGCGGCACAGCCGACCGTCCTAAGCTTTGCAATGCTTTCTCCTTCTCTCGATCTGAAGGCTGAGCAAAAGCTTCCCCATGGCGCTTAAGCTGCTGTTGATCGGATCTTTTCCTACTCTCCCCTCTTTCTTCGTTGCTCCCCTTGTTTACAGGATCCGTGGGACACACGTTTGGATTCAAATTCCAAGTTGCTTGTACGGTCTGAGAACTCACTGGATTCGCTGGAGAGAGACGATAGCAAAAGATCGGAAACGAGGGAGATGATGAATGGGAAAGCATGTACGATCTTAAGCAGGTTTAAGAGTCACAAAGAGGTTGCAGTGCATGCTCAGGCTTTGCTCACAGCTTATGGTATTGGGAACTACTTTGTGGGTCTTGTCATGTGTTGCATTGGAAGACAGAAGTAATAATCCAGAAATCACCAATCCCCAAAACAAAACAGAAAAAAGGAAGAGAGAAGAAGATATTAAATTTGTAAGAAATAATTGCAGCAAAACTAAAGCAAGAGAAGCTGTTTGAGATGCAGACAGTCGGTGTTCGGTAGGAAGACAGGGAGACACATATTGAATGTTTGACACTGCCTGTTTCAAGCTTTCTCCAGCATTAAAACAATTTTTTTTTTTTTTTTTACCGAGGCTAAGGTGTCGCCTCGGTCTTGTTTTGCCCATATCGGTATTTTGAGATTTTTAGTTGGCATTCAAGAGTTGTGCACATCTTGTGGAGTGCATGTGGTTAGCTTGTGGTAGAGTTAACTTATCTTTTGTGGAGCTGTAGTTATCCATAATCTATTGTAATATTTTGGGGGATCTTGTTTGATTAGAATTTTTTTTTTCTTGCGAGTTTGTTCTTTCACTCCTTAGTTGATTTTTCGATCGTCAACCCTGTATTAAGACCGTGATCGCAGAGGAGGAGGGGGTGATGCAGCCTTGATTCGACCACTCTGATGATCAAGTTAGCTAGATGTATCGTTATGTGTCTTATGTCTAGTGCGGAATAAAGTCATTTCGCTTATTTGCCTAAGCACCTTTTATACTATCTGATGAAGTAGAAGTCGTACAAAGTGAATTAATGCGCGTGGGTGATAGGTCGATACCGTATGCTGGTCGATGGCTGAACCTCTGACCTATCTGTCAATTCTCATTATTATGTTAGTTGCTTTTATAGCGTATCTGTAATAGACACGATCTTTTTATGAGTTATTATTTGAGTCGAAACAATTCTTCCTACTATGTAGGGGATGTACGAAATGAAATCTCACGATGAAGATAAGTGATGCGGCCTGGGCCTAGCCCCTCGAGCGGTGATCCGAGACAATGTTTATTCTCGAGATCACAATCTAAGCTATGTCAATCTTATCTACTTGGTTTTTGAAAGATAACGTAAAAATATACATGACAAGCCAAAATATGTTATATCATCGCACTGGTGCAATAGATCAATCCAAAGCCATTATCACTGCCCAATGGTTGTGGATCATCTCAGATAGGATTAGCATCTTAATGAATGGTCTTCATGCTGCACTGCACTGAACTGCACAGCACAGCTCCAGCCACCGGTTCAATACATGTTCTTCGTGTGTCATGATGATCTAATATTACATTTGTTATTATCTAAATTCAAATATCACTTATCTTAAATTATTAGTAGAGAGTACATATTATTCTCCTATATTATGCTTATGATTTTTGCTATTATCTAATGTTGTGAAACTTTATGTCGTGGCTGAAGTATCGATGGCTTTATCCCTCCCACGTGTGTAAGGTCTTCCATGTCATCAAGTATTGGGTTTAAAACTTAGGTGAGATGAACTTGGAGTACTTGGAGTTGCCCCTCGGGTCCGACGTCTAGAGTTGCCCGATCGTGAATCCCTTCTTGATCAATCTGCACAAAGATCTCCTCGAGGTAGGGACTCCTAAGATAATCCCGCAGACGATCAAGTCAGTGCCTTTATCGAGAAGGTTCTCATAATGTAAATAATTGGTTCAATGTTACACATAAAGTCTCATTTCCTGTTTCCAGGAGGGATTTTTATACACGTCGGCCAGTGATGATCTGTACTTTTACCCTTATTGTCGTCGGTGTCTTGGACGAGGTGAAAGTACGATAACGTCAAGTATCGAGGCACTATACATCACGTCGGTTGTTGATAATGACATGCACGATATTATGACTACTCGAACTCGATTATTAGCGTGACACTTTGATTAACACTGTGACATTTTGGTCAATCACTATGTCACCTCAGTCTATCATGTTGCCAGGTCGACTGGTGACTTGCCTCCTATTACTTTCGTGGCCTGGTGGGTTGGATGGGGTCTTGATCAGTTGCGCTAATCAACGACTAACCCTATCAAATAATACGAGAGTATATATGTAAATAGAGAAGCCAGAATAAAAAACCAATATGAATTCTGACTTGTATATTTGTGTACAATCACATACGTCATTATATATGTGTATTTTTGTGTGTTAATACGTGCAAGTGAAAGAAAGGTAGGTTGGTAAAGGGGGAATATTATGATGATTAATGCAGTAATGTAGGAGATATTTTCTGTTAAATTCTTTTTGCTCCAAATTCCTTTCAAAACATACATTCTAGAATTTGGTCATGAATAATATTGTCTTTATCAAAGACTTACAAGTCAAAGACCAAAATATTATTTTGGTCTTCATCAGAGAATTACAAGTCAAAGACCTACCTATATATATATATAATTAATTAATTAATTTGCATCAGTGGATTGTGAGTATAATGGTATTGAAACATCAATTAATATGTAATTATCATATTGGCCCTTATTAATTTATGTTTGGATAAAAGAAGTTAATTATTTGGTGAAAGTGATTATGGATGTTTTACATATTTAAATATTATAATGTCTTTAAATTTTGTTGATAGTGACGGTTGGGAGGGATTTTTCTAAGTTCATCGAATGGATGACATGTATGAATGACTTAAGCAGTCAAAGAAATATACATATATAAATCCAAATAATACGTTTTTTTAGTAAATCCTTGAAATAAAATCTATTATATTTCTAAAAATATAGATGTAGTTGATGAAATTTTTTGTTTATTATTGTTATTATTATTATTACGAGGGCATAATATATTTTACAGAGATAAATAAGTCGTTTTGGCTGTAACGAAGGGGTAAAACCGGTATTCCGAGTCGCCGTCACTAACTGGTAGGAAAGAGGAACGAACATTTCATGCCGTTTTACCGAAACTACCCCCACGTCGTCACCATACGCCTTCGACGTTTGCAGAGGATAAAGCTGGGAAATAAAGAAGAAGTATTAGAACATAGTCGTCATTTCAGATCGTTTGGGTATTTTCGTAAAAATAGAGAGAAAACGTCTGTTATGACGCCGTTGCTTGGCCGTCGCAGGCGGGCCTGCGACCCGGCCCCCGATGTCGGAGAGCATAAAGAGCTCGAGATCTGGCGCTTGTCTCTCTCCTCCTTCCCTCTCCGTGCGCGTCCCTTTGGTACCGATCTCCTCCTTCGGATCGCCCTGGTGCCCGATCCCGAGTCTTGAGGGGGCGCATGGCGGAGCAGCTCACCGAGGAGCAGATCTCCGAGTTCAAGGAGGCCTTCAGCTTGTTCGACAAGGACGGCGACGGTTAGATCCTTTCCGTCTCCCAGTCTGATCCTATCTTTTGCTCCGTTTGCCTTTTTTGTTTCGATTCGTTATCTCCTGCCTTCGGATCTTGTGGTGATTCTGCCCTTCTTCGGAGAAGGGTCTCGTTTGACCTTTGTTTGGCACGCATAGAAATCGATTATGATTCCTTTCAGGGTTGTTTATGAGAGTGTTAGGAATCTCCTCAAGATTGAGACTTCAGAAAAATCTCGAACTTCTTAGTTCGAGATTTGTGTTCTTCCTTTTGGGGCCAAAAATAAGTTCTTTCTTCTTCAGGTCTGCTGTAGTAGTCAAGATTAGATAGGTCTGCTGTGGTAGATGTTCGATACAATAGGGCTGAGAATGCTATGATTTGATGTTTGGATGAAGTTGGTGATATGGTCGCGTTCTCCATTACACAACGTTGAACTCTTTAAGCTTTTCATGGCCGACATAGCAGCAATGCAAGCCGAGCCAAGTTTGAATACCTGATGAGGCCACATTAGTCTCACACTGGCCAGGAATTTAGGAGTCATGACCATTTGGGATGGATGCCAAGGGAGAAAACCGTGCGAGCTGTAGCCTAGAGAGAACCAAGGTTCGCCAAACCATACCATACCGTACCATACCGGTGTACCGAGCTCAGCTCGGTATGACTCGGTATGTCTAGGTATATCGCTCGGTATGCATATATATAATAAAAATAATATTAAAAAATAAAAGAAAAGGGCGATATCGCCTCGTTCCTTCTCCCCACGTGGGGAGACGTTCTTTCTCCCCGCATGGGGAGAAGAAATCGCTCGCGGGCGATGAATCGGGATCGGGAGAGCAGCGCCGGATCTTTAGGTTCTCCCTTTTCATCTCCCTCTTATTCTTTCTCGTTCAGCTGATATCGCCCAAAATCGATTGTCGCCAACGTCGAATCGTCACCATCAGTTAACGAATAAATCGACCGTTACCGACTGATTTCGAGTGGTTATGAGGCGGTAACAGCCCCAATCGGCGGTACCACCCGGTAGCAGGCAGTCCAGTACATCCTACCTGGTACAAGCGATACCCATCGGTATTGCATACTTTGGAGAGAACCATCCTTCATGAGCTTCCATGAGCAAGCTGATGACAAAATGTGCCTGGATCATTACTTGAAACTAATGGCTATCTAGATAAGTGCATTTGCTTTCAATTGGCATATCGTGTTGTGTTTATTTCGGTGAAAGAGAATTGTTTCTAGAAATTAATATTATTAATCCATTTCTGGTTATGTTATGATGGTGTATCAATTGGCATTATGGGACTCGGCGCTTGACATCTTTGGACCATAGTTATAGAACTTGAACCAGGGCGACCGATCCGATGAGAAAAAATGGGAACCGGACCCATGCTTTGCCCAAGCCCTCTCTCTAATCATTCGTTGTTCTCTCTCTCCTCCATCCTTTCCTCCCTGACCTCTTTCATACTTTCATCACCATCCTCTTTGTAGTTTCTCCCTTTCACTATCATTCTTTGTTCTTATTTTTTGTCATCACATTATGTGTGCTATCGGCCTATTCTTCTATCATCCAACTCATAGGAAATGAAATTTTATCTTTTGATCACCAAATTTCTGCAATTCATTCTATAACAAAGAGATTTCACAACCGTATTTTCGGTTTTATTATTTAAAATTTTAATCATAAAAGTATATCTATATACTTTATATTAGTATAATTTATTTTTAATATTTATATGAAACCTGCAATCCGATCGCTTGTCCCATTGGTCCAACTGGCGCACCATTGGCTCAAGGCTTGGAAAGGTCAATGTTGGTTGCTGGTTCACAATAATACTATGGACCTCATTTTGGATCACGAGTTTAATATGAATGTGATTGAAGAAGATGTCATGGTTTGGTTAATTGTCCATGTTAGATCATGCCTTATGTGCATCTAGATTTGATCTTCTCCGCTATTGAGAAAGGAAGGGAAAAAAGAGAAAGAGATAGGATGTGAGGAACACTTCCATTGTTTTTTACATTCTACACATTGATCATAGAATGAATGATAAATCTAATAGTCATCAACTAGTACTGCCACCTGATGCCATATATGGATTATTTTGATATCCCATCGATCTCAGCCTCCTGATGTAACATCATTTAGGAGTTTACACTAGTTACAGAAGCTGGTTGAGGAAACATTGTTATATACTGTTGTCGATGAGGGTGGTAATAATGAGTCAGATGAAGCAAGGATAAAATTTTTTAGTTAAATGAGAATGTATTTATCTTAATCAGATGTGTACAATGCAGTTCGACAGTTGTATCGAGTGTTTTCTTTCTTCTACAAGCAATCCATTGCAATTACGTTGCTTTGGGTATTATGAAGTTGGACAGTGTTTAATTTGTAGCCATTCTTTAAAGACTTCCATTAATCACTCAATTTAAAGATAGGACCTAATCGCACTGGTGTTTTTTTTTGTCTTTGGTATTTCAATAGGTTGCATCACTACTAAGGAGCTTGGGACTGTGATGCGCTCTCTGGGTCAGAACCCTACAGAAGCAGAGTTACAGGACATGATAAATGAGGTTGATGCAGATGGTAATGGGACGATCGACTTTCCCGAATTTCTCAATCTGATGGCCCGAAAGATGAAGGACACGGACTCAGAGGAGGAACTGAAGGAGGCCTTCCGAGTCTTCGACAAGGATCAGAATGGTTTCATATCTGCTGCTGAGTTGCGTCATGTCATGACCAACCTGGGCGAGAAACTGACGGACGAGGAAGTTGACGAGATGATTCGTGAAGCTGATGTTGATGGAGATGGTCAGATCAACTATGATGAGTTTGTCAAGGTCATGATGGCAAAATGAGTCCTCGAAATAAAATCTCATGCACCTGCATCCCTGTCTGCTTTAGTATTTACAGACGCCACAGGTTTTTTGTTTGAATCCAACATTCCTCAACTTAGATGAAGAAATCATTTGCTTGATTGATTTATTTTGCTTCTCCTGTGATCATGCCTCCAGATGAGGAAGTAAAAGTATTTTCCATGCTTTTTTGTTTCAATTGTGGCTTAAAAATATTCCTTTCCCTTTGGTTGCTTTTGCTTGAATGATGAATCCACCATTAACTACCCACATAGGTATTCCATAAGCGACAGACAAATCTCACCCAAGCTCTAGTGTTTTAGAACTAATAATTGTTGAACTCCATCGTTCTAATCATTCATTTTATGTTCTTATTTAATGACAACCGTGTCGACAAATCCTTCGAGAGAAGTAGGATCATTTTCCATCGACTCAAATATGTTGATGATGCAAACAAATCATCCCTCCCGCACACAATACTGATGAGGCATTCTTTGGTTTCTAATTGAATGATGATAATATGGCGATCGGATGCTAAAAAACCTGCTTTCTATTGCAATCTTTGTGGCAGCAACATGGGGAACAAGTCACAACATATAAAAATCCACGTCGTTCTCCCTAATACGCATTGATCTGCCGATTACAAAATTATATGTGGTATGTTTGATGAACAATCGACCCTCTAATACAAGAATGAGAACGCAAAAGTTGGAGCATTCCTTCACTCGGACTTCACCTTGTCGTCTCCAGCTTTTTGCTCCTTGCTCTTTGGCTCGGTAAGCAATCTGAATGTCCAGACTGCTAAGACAGTTGCTTGAACGGGTGCGAACCAGTAAACAATCAGATGATCCAACGTTATGTGATCTCCCCGAGCATATGCCCAAGCAAAGGCCTGCAGAACAGATGACATGTCGGTAGGAGTAATCATGATCTAAAGAAAGCTTGGTACAAGAAAAAACAATGTACTAAATGCAAATTTGCATCGAGCTTTTCCGAATCCATTACGACTAATGAAAATGACTCTGAAACCGTGTCCAGGATCAACCATCTAACAGACTTAGATATCCGGGACTCGAAATGCAAATTTGCGTCGAGCTTTCCGAATCCATTACAACTAATGAAAATGAATCTGAAACCGTGTCCAGGATCAACCATCTAACAGGCTTAGATATCTGGGGCTCACAACCAAACAGGACATTGATCGCGCACAAAAGATCGAGACCCTACCCAGGACAAATTTAAATGGAAATGCGCAATGATATAATTAATACATAGATCAGAAACCTTGACTGTTCCCTTCATATTTTGCATTTAATCATTAGAGCATTACAAAGAATTATTGTCCCTCCAGAAGCTAAGATGTTTTCATTTCAATGGATTAGAACATGGGGCCATAATTTCCCCCTCTGAGAACAGCTCAAGATGATCTCATAACAACCACCCTTTGGAAATGTACCTTATGCCATGCACATATAAACCACTTGCTGGGAATAATTATGCATAGGCATGTGCCAAGTGGCTTTAAAAAGCAAACTGAACTCATGCCGGTTTGTGCTGGTTGATGTTAGAACAAAACGGCAACATACATTACATGCTAGCATACCCCAAGAACCAGAATCTGCCATCTGGGACAATTATCTATGCCATATAATGCATCAATAGACTTAGTATATCAAGGCATCCATCCTCAAGAGAATAATAATGAAGAGGAAAAAAAAAAAAGAATGCATGAGTAGAATAGTGAGAGATGATTAGATGAGATTTCACATGCATTTACTGGAGCTGTAAGTCTGCTATAAATAAAAAAGAGATATCAACCATCATGTTATCACATTAAATATGCACCCCTTTTAATAATTTTAGGAGGTTTACATGTTGATCTATTATTTGAGAATGCTTGCGGTTGGCACAAAATTCTCACATGGAATATTTAGCTCTATTATTCTACATTATTAAGTAAAATAATCGACTAAAAAATTTATTAAGTTGAAAGAGAAGCATCAAACTGTGATATAATTTTTTCTCTTCTTTTTTTTCTATTCAGTTGAACACATATTGGATTCTGATTAGAGATTTTTTTTTTTGTGATATTGTTTAGCACTACATATCCGACATGTGTTTTCAGGGAAACAAAAGAGCTTATGTTTCAGAACAATTATCTAAAATTAATTGCACTACAAAATAATATAGAGCACTTACAGAGGCAGGGTTCATAATTCCTCCGGTTAAATCCGAACCAAGGACATTAAGTGCCAACTTGAAAATGCTTGAAATCCATGTTTTCATGAAGAAACTTCCAGGATCTTTCTTCTTTAGCATTAGTGAGGCCATCACAATCATAAATGTAAGCAACCCTTCTGTCCATGCCCCGCGATGGATATCAATGCTCAAACGAGGTCCGTGACCTATCGAAGGAAAGGTTTGTTTGATGAATCTAACACCAATTGCTGATCCTATCACCTGAACATACCAAAAGGTCAAAAAACACAGTCAATGATTAAGTTGCAAAAAGCTGCTAACTAATATAGTATTAATAATTTAATATGCAAACTAACCTCCTATCAACCATTCTTTTGCTAGGTTTTTATTAAAACTGAGAAAACTTATCAAGAGATAATTAAGTATCTTTTGGAAACTAAACGACACTCATATGAGAAAGGATAGAGCTGTACTAAATGTAGAGTAATAGATCGAAGTTAATTATGCAACTTAGAAAATCCAATATTTATAAAGTGCATCGTATGCTGCGTTGAAGAGGTTTGCATCTAGGGATAAAAAAACTACTTGAAACATTTGTTCTATGATCTCAGCAGAGAGAAGAAAAAGGACACCCTAGCAAACAAGAATTCTGTCAATGCGCAGTTGTAACTGCAGACTTGGGAGGTCAAGATTCCCTTTACATATCTCGCCAAATTAAGCAAAAGATATATCCACAAGTTATTCACATATGATCTTGAAATTATGAACTTAATGTGATCCATAAGTTTGACTCTTGACACCTCACAGTTACATGCTAGAAAAAAAAGCCTTTGGAATATGTGGGAATTCTCAATTCGCCATTGATTTCACTCCTTTGTAGGTCAGACTACATTGCCTATGGAATATGTGGAGTCCCACAGCTGAGCATACTGATAAAACCATGCCATGACATGCATATGCATCACAAAATTGATTAAAAGATGTAGTAATAAATTATAATGCATTTTCGTAATATTGTGACACAGGAGTGTTGAATTTGCTATAATCAACACTTATGGATCTTACTGATCCTATGGTATTCCTCACAGTCCACTATAATATTTTAGAGTTTTTAACTCAGACCACTAAAAAATGACAGCTCATGAGCATGTTCCTTGGACAAAGTTATAACTATTTCAAGATGTCTTTCTTCATGATCAAAGAATGCATTAAAGGGGTTAATTGACAGATGTGAAGCACTTAAATGTCGTAGTTCCCTATGCATGAAGAGTTGTTTCATGCACTAGCACTTATTTTGATATTCTACGGCTAGAAAGAACTTTGGTACCTGATTTGTATTTGCAGAAGCTACTTGGAGTTTCTCTAAAACTCTGTATTTCTTGGATGCATACTTGAGTGGCGAGTCTTTCGATTTAACTTCCTTGAGGTAGTAAATTTTTGTATCCTCTTGTGACTTTAAACTTGGTGGTGAACTTTTTATCCATCTTACGTAAGTTCGAATCTGAGTTTGTTCCTTTTCTACGAATCTACTTTCGGTTTCTAGTTTATTTCCAAATTTCATTCCTCTTTCTCCTTTCCCGATATCATATTGACACAATATTGACACAAATAGAAGTGTATGTGCATTTATACCGGTCTTTGACAAAGTCCTGACAGGAAGATCGAACTAAAGAGTGATGGATCGAAAGATTCCTATCTGTCATAGTTTGGTGGCAGATCAATCGAGAAACTACTCGATCAGATTCAACAAACAGAGACAATCCCCATTCCTCATCTATCAGATTAAACAAGCATTATCACCGAATCAGGAAATCGGCATGGCAGATCGACCAAAACGGAGAAGAATCCGAGCAAGAAAAGGAACTCGCCTGTGCAGGGATCCTTCCCAGGGCTGTGAAAAGGAACCCGTCGGGGCCACCGGAGAAGGCGTAGGAGAGCACGGTGAGAGGGTTGTAGGCGCCGCCCCGTGTGACGTGGCCGAGCCACGCGAAGAGGAACATGTAGCCGACGGCGAGGGCCATCTTGAGGGCCTCGCCGCCGGGGCGGTGGCCCAGGCCGAGGGCGTCGTAGACCAGGAGCTTGACGAGCGCGCCGGCCCACACCCACATGAACGACATAGCCGCGTCGCACGTCACGAGCCCCAGCCGCGCCATCGATCGGCCCGTCCCCGCTTCCTCCCTCCTCCCTCCTCCTCCACTTTTGGAGACAGGAATCGTTCCTGGTGGGGGCGGCCGGAGGGCGTCGCCTTCCTATTCCACCAATCGCCGCTTCAACTCGGAGCATCCATGTTGCCGCCGCTGCTCGACGTCAGACAGGAACAGGGAAAACCACCACGGCTTGGCTTTCTTCAACCCCTGGAATCTCCAGTGGATCAAAGCCGCGTGGAATTCGGATCCACACAACGCCATCCGAGCCCCACACGGATCCGGTCTGAATCCGATTAAAGCTCGAGTCGCATCCCAAGATTAGAGAGGTTTAGACCGGGTCGTGGCCGAGTTGGGGTCTCCAATAGTTTGGGTTTGGATCAACACATTTTAACCCTCCATCACTTAACCGTCCATGCATCACGTTAGCAACCCAAAAATTATTTGATTTGATGTTACTATAAGATGAGAATATATATATATATATATATATATATATATATATATATATATATATATATATATATATATATATATATATATATATATATATATATACTAAGGGAAGAAATTGGGAGTTAGAATTGCAAAATTTTATATGTCATCGTACGTTTTTTTAACAATTTAATTTAATTTAATTTAACAAGTAAATGATTTAACAAGTAAATGATTTAACAATTTAATACTGTAGGTTTGAAATAACATAATAAGCCTATGCATTTTGATATAGTATATAATAAATATAAATACAAAAATAGTTATAATATTTTTCGTATTCTCTATAATAATGTCATTTAGTATTAAGATCTCTATTCTAACAAATATTTGATTATTAGAATACAAACAATTTGAATTTGAGATACAAGACTGTACACATTGGGATTAATATCGTGATAAGGATCATAACATGATGCAATAAAACTTTAAAACATGTATAAAACTCTAATTAGTCGTCGCCCACGAGGAGAGTTGGTTAAGGTTAGGATAATAGTTTTACTAGAAGTATAAGTCTCTATGGAGTTAGGGTTTTGGAGTCCTATATAAGTATGGAGCGGCTCACCTCTTTTGATAAATAATTTATCTAACATAGAGGGAGAAACCCCTATATAGTTTCAAGGTGGTCCGATCCCCTGCATAGATCAATCTACTTACATCAGAATCCTCTGGGATTCTATCTTATTGCTAAATAAGATTTACATTGATCAATATGTATGCATTTCATCAATTGGATAAGGCCACATTACACACGAATTAACCCCATTATTACATACCACAGCTCTAGTTATTTTGTTACCCATAAATACAGTTCTTTTACAAGCTTACATTGCAGAGCTGTAGGATGATGGAGCAAGAAACAGATCGAAGGCGTTGATGGAATATGGAGTAATCACAACATCCATGTCACTCCCTGCATTTGGAAGCTTGCTGCTAACTGGAAACACCTATTGTAATATTGAAATAACAAATAAGTGGAGAGGAATACCATTTGGATTTAAAGAACAAAAGAAAGAAACAAATATATTTCACTGCAGCCAAAGGTAATATTTCGATACGTAGAACATATTCTACGTTACAGCATGCAAGTAGGAACATGCATACGTCTTTAGTTATTCATGGCTGAAGAAAGCAGCAGATGTGATGCATATTTACATCCACATCAATCCGATGTTTTGAAGTGACTCAAAACACTCCTCATAGTAAAGGTCTTCTCTATCTATGCATGGAAAAGTAGGCTCTGATAAATGTAAAATGCAATGAAGAGGGTCAACTTTACCATTTTTGGTTCCCCGAATGAATTCTCATCTGTCAATCCACCCGTAAGCACAGTCTTCTTAGATACACATGAGCAAACATCATTCTCTAGTCCAGTGATAGAGATCTTTAGATTCACAAGGTCACTGCCACAGTTGACTATCTGCATCGAGACCTTCTCTTGGTTAATGAAAGGAAGACCATGAAATTATATCCATAGCTAACCGTCGGTTGAGCTCTTAATGTAAAAGGAAAAAAGATTGATTAGCCAACTTAAGAAGAGGGAAAGATCACATTTAAATTCTCATATGCACTCTACTCTATGAAGGCTTTTGAAAGTAAATGTCAGGAAATAGATCAAATATTATTTGAACCCATTGACTTAGCCATGTTACACTAGAGTCACCAATGAAACAAATTGCCAGATGAATCAGAAACAGGGATGGAGAAAAGACCAATTACACATGTCATTTATAAGAAAATTGGTTTAGAAAAATGTCAAACTAGTTAGTTGTCCCCAAAAAATGACTTTGCAGGAGAATGCAGATCATGACAACATGATGCCGAAGCACTTGTCGAGAAAAAATTGCAAAAAGTTCTACTTGAAAGGAGGAGCGCATGAAAGAAAATTCAATCACTGACAAAAAAGAAAACTACCAGAAAACAGATCAACATTCAATTTGCCAGAATGGAAATGACAGAAAAAAAAAACATGTAATGTGGATTTTATGAAATGAAACCTTTATTTTAAGGTACTCGTTGCCATCTTCAGATTTCTGCCAAGTAATTGCAGATGCCATCAACGATTTGGTGGAAGTAGCTTGTAAGACAGAAGGATGAATAGTTGCGCCACTTGATTCCTTGAAAAAGTGCTGCATCCAGTAGCTCGGTGTTCCATATTGTTGCCATGAGTTAAAGACAATTGCATCTGGACTCCACCTTGTCTCAAAAAAACAGTTCTATATCAGATTCCAAAATTTTATACCAAGTAGTATTACGATCAATGAGGAATAGTAAGGTCATGCTGCATTGAATGGTCCTCTGTTTTTATACTGCCATAGTTGAGAACAGGTTCTCCATCAGGAAAAGGAAAACATCATATCTCAAAACCATACCAATCAGACAAGATGTCAAGACTCAGCTGAAGGAGTTACCTTCGATCATTGTCATTCACAAAAAGTGGTGCATTGCTTGCCATCTCAACAATGTCACTGCACGGAAACCAAAAATAGCAATCAGCAGCAGCACACAAAAAATAAGATGAAAAACTCAGCCAACAAGTTTAACCATAAGGTTTGGCTTTTTCCAAGATGGGGGTATATCCAAATTTAAGATGTCCAATTGATATCAGTCAATGCTGCAATTTCAATAAAAATTGTTCCTACAAATTGCTAAAATAATCTGTGATATGCTAGTTTAGTCTTAACCAGTTCTGGAAGTATCCAAGGCAGGACCTTATCTGATTACTCTGATCAAAATCTTCATGGAAATTAACTTTTATCTTTAGTTTATGCGTCGTAAGACTACGTAGTTTTAATACGTCAAAATATAGCGTTAATTAGAAAAAACAGAGCAAGAAGTTCTTGCATCTATGAACAATTAATGGTTGCATAAATCAAAAGTAAAACAAAAGGGAACTGCTTATAGGTGGTTTTGATGTATACAACGGAGACCTATAAAAGCATTGGTCATCAAGGTACAGATACTTTGGTTAATGATATCAGAAGACGTACAAGAATTCTAAGAAGATTTCACCAATAGTATTAGCAAAGAATTTGATAACACTTAATTTCAGTAGTGATATTGATCCCGAGTGGCGAAAAAAGGATCCATATAGTTGACCCAGTCAGTAGTTAAGCCCATGAAAACTTGAAAGGGCGAAATAAATATAAGTTGTTATAAACAGAATGTCCTGATTCATATAGGTCTTTTTTAGATAAGCATGCCACGATGAGAGACGGATGATCCTTAAACCAAGATATGATGATTCATATGCTTCGTGCTTGCCAGCAAAGATAAATTTCAGAGTATTGATATGCTCAAAACATACGGAAATAAGAGAAAAATAAAAACCTGTTTCTCTCCAACCCAATAAGAAAACCAGCTTGAGCTAGAGCTGCTAAAAAGCTACCTTTGCCAGCATCTTTTCCAGTCACAGCATACTCGCTAACAAAGGCCTGGAAAAGTGTGATCATGATTTATTTCCCAGAGACAGGAAAAACTTCTATTGAACAAGCATATAATAATTTATGAGTAAGGCTCCACTTTCAATTCTTAAGTTAGCATATAAAATAGCAATTTATTCATACCTTGGGGCCACTACGTGATGTGCGATCAAATTGGTGAGCCATGGAAAACATGTTGTTCGCAGATGTATAAACCTATTGAAGAAGTGGTACAGTTGCACTTTGCTCTTACTGACACAAAGCAGATATAACTACCGCAAATAAATAATGCTATAGACAAATTGTAAGGGATCTTACATGAAAGTCATATAGATCAGCAGGATGATCTAAAGGGCCAGAAGACCCATCACAGTTTGATATAACTTGAATATCTGGATAGGCATCTTTAATGGCGGAATAGAACTTCAAGTAATTTCCTGTCCAATGACAAGTCAGCGTATTCCTAATATATTGACATGATATCCTTTGTTCCAACATGTCTCTTTGGAAAGTAAAGCTAAAATGATATTTGATACTGTATGTATTTCCTTAATTTTGGCAACAACAGAATCTGGGTTACTCTTCTAGAAGTTGTCAAGAAATTAAAAGGCAAAAAAAAAGATCTTCTAAGAAAAATATAACAGATCAACAAGCTCAAAGAAAGGATTACCAAATAGTGCAAACTTCAACACATCCATGAGCCAAAAAAGAGTCAAACGGCTCTTACAACTGCATTTAATCTGTGAATAGCTGTATTTTAGTTTAGTACATGTATGGGTAAGTTTTGTTTCACATACTGAAGCAAAGTTAACAATCTTGGGGTTCCTAGAATTGTATATTTATAGTAGCCAATAATATGAACAATTTCTATCCTGACTGACTTGAGAAGAAGACATCCTTGCAGTATAATTAAGAGAATAAAAAAATGGCCACAGCCTTTCTCTTCCCTAAAACAAGTACTTGTAGCAGTGTTGCCATTGTACATAAATCCATTCTAAGGTGTATCAAAGATGAAGCAAATTTACCTTTATAGTTTCTCTTAGAACAATCCTGATTCCCAAGGGCAACATAGTACAGTTGAAAGGGTTCCGGATGTCCCATTGATGCTCTAATAGAGCCCCATTTAGATGCAGAATCACCTCTAGCAAACTCAATAGCATCAAGAGTATCCTGTTTTATAATCAGCAGATAGTAACAAAAATTTACTCTTGGTGCCATGATCTAGCTCACACTATGGTTTTTGATGTAGGTTCAGATAAAAAGAGCATAAGGGCACCAGCTCAAACAATGAGAACATAAGATTTGATACAATATAGAGACACATAAGTTGATTTTGCTATAAATCTGGCAAATAAAGAGGAAGACAAAGTATCCTGTGAGCTCAGGAATGTGATGGCTGTTTCACGTTCAAGTGGTCAACTCGAGAAACATGCAAGGCAACATATAGATCATGCCAAAAATGTCCCAACATAATGGCCACCATGTTAACATTGGCAATATTCTCCAAACCCACTATCAGTAAATCCACAAAATATATAACCGCGATTTCAAATACCCAAGGGATCCAGGATGATTAAATTGAACTATAGCAGATGATCCAATTATAATGGAACTCTCATGTAGCAAAAGTAATATATATGAATAATGGAAAAAATCACGAGTCTCTGACATCCAAATTAAAGCCCAAAGTTTAAGTTTTCAGAAAAAAAAAATATTTTCTTGGCAGTTATGATAATTATGATAGAAAAGAAATATGACCAACGATGCACTTAAAAAATGAATGTTTGTGTAACAGGGACGAGAATATAAAGAGGAAAATTGAATTTTGGACATGCCTTTACAAAAGCTGATATGCTTGAGGGATTAACTTGGTCGTTGTGGCTTATTCCTGTCAAAGAAATAAGTAAAACAAGATAATTTAGAAGTGATAATTCGTTAAAATATAGCTCGTTTGACAGCACATGACAACTACCAGTATTGACCACCCACAGTGGGAGAGCACCAATGTCTTCTGCCAGCTGCAGTAAGCCAGCATCAATATGCAAAGCTTATGGAGGAGTTAATAGCTATTAAGTATCTAAAGAATGCATTAAATATAGTCTGCAATCAGAAGACCTACTTGAAGGAACTCATAAAATCCAAGTCCATCATCAGTCCAGTACTTCCAAACATCGTTGAAATGCCCAGGTCTCTCTTCCCATGGACCGATGGTTTCTCTCCATCGAAATGCATTCATTAACCATTCACCTTCAACATAAGAGCCACCTAAAACAATAGAAAAAAGCAAAGAAGCAGGTGCATTTATCAGATCACAACTATGTCAATCTCATAATCACCTATGCATGGGAAATAGATGCAGCTAAAATAGAGTATGTCATAGATTATATGGTGTATATATCAGAGAAGCATATTAAGATAATAACATTACACCTTTACCAACTCACAAGGACACTTCTTTTGTCACCATATTGCTCGTTTCTTTGAAATGCAAAAGCTTTTGTTTGAACATGTGAACTACAGAAATTGTAATGCCATGAAAGATTAGGCTTAATGAGCTGTATGTACAGTAATAGTCATGTCCAGTGACAGTGATACTGACTCAAAAACAATGTTCAGCTTATTTCAAAAGAAACACCTGTGTTTCAGCTGTTTTTCACTACAGCAAGATAGCAGATAACGCCAAAGATGAAAAACAGAATTCTTTCACAAAATTATTTTATAAAACAATATTTTATGCAAAGAAAAATATTTATGCAAGTTTACATGCATGCAAATTTGTCTAAAATGTAACTTCATAGAAAAAAATGTTAAAAATAAATTATATGTTTCTAAATAAACTGTCATTAAACATTGTATTTTAACCTCGTCATCAAGTCTAAATAGAAAATAGTGCAATCTAACCCTTCTGTTGTTCTATCCAAATTTGAAAACTTTGTTTTGAAGAAGACCTGATATAACACGAGTAAACTGAATGATTCTCTCCTTTCAAGCACGAAAACATACTGCTACAGATTGGACGAAAAGGCAAAACAAGGTCGGCCATCTACTACTCTGCTATGCTATAGTTTAGATATATAAGAGGGCAATTTGAGCACAGCTCAAGACTAAGATGACATAGGACTTGAATTTCCAAATCTGTTCGTGCAGGATTACTACTAAGCCAAGTGAAGCCTAAAACTCCTGGCTAACGATGATGGGTGAATTTTATAACCGAGCATAAAAACAGAATTATCTCAGCTTCTTGTCCACATGAATTCCATTAACAAGTGGAGAACAAGTTAGTAGAAGAATGGCTAATATACAACATTGACTATGGGATGAGCAATCACATTGCTATATTATTTTGTTAATAAGATTGACCAAATTATGAAAATAACTTTGGAAAGTTATGAAATCAACTTCTAAACTTGGTACCTAGCCACCTTTCCTAATCACAAAATAGGGGCAAGTTCCACATGCAATTGTTCTTTATATTACTTATGCATAATGAAAATTAGGGCACCTTTCATTTCATGATTTGCATCATATATTGACAACTGCAGTTTTGTGTTCCAAATAATCTTAGTGTATCTCATGATTCAAATGGTCAAAATAACTTTAGTTTAATGTTATTAAAAACATTAACATTTTTGCAGCCTCAGTTTTGACTTAAGGATTTGAAATTTTTGAACAGATATTATCGATAGCATTTTTGACTTCCATATTGCGACTATTGATTCCAACGCAATGGTCCTTAAATTGCTGTCATCTAATATGGTGGAAGGGATAAACAAGGAAAACCAAGAGGAAACCTGGAAATCTGAGGAATCGAGGTTTCAGATCTGCTAGCATCGAAGCAAGCTCCATCCTGAAACCATGCCCCTGCAGTAGATAAACCCACTGAATAATGATTTGAAATAAAAAACAAATGTGTCCAGTCTCACTCTTCGGTTGTTATGCACTTGATAGTATTCCATGCATCTCAGAAGGAACAAGATAACTAGTTCAAGACACATGGTAAACTCCACAATTGCCTAAAAGAAAGATGAAACAGAAAAGTTTGAAAGGAATATACAACCATTATGCCAGAGAACCAAAGTAAAATGTACACGTATCAGCAAGCCTTTCCATGATAAAATGATTTTTCAGAATATATCATCTGAGAAAAATTGTTGAGTTGCTTAAGAGCATGGAATCGTGAACTTCCTCTTTCATATTGACATTTATTACCAAGATTCTACAATTTAGAAGAGTTGTGCATGCTACATACCATGTCATCTAAGAAGCAACCTTTACATAGAAAAACTGTAAGGCCATTTTTTTTCAGATCCTCATAGACAAATGTAATATGCCTGCTTTGTATAATTGGAGCTTGATAATCTAATAGGTAGAGAATTATTCACTCTAAAGACATATGGAATTTTTCCTATGACCAGGAAAAACATAATATATTCTGCATCATCATGGTTAATAAAATGCCAGTACTCATTCAGTTCCTAATTCAATTAAAGTACCCAAAAATTCTTTCGAAAAAACAACACAACAAGCTTTATTCCAACAAAATATCACATGGTTTTCTCGAACTAAAAGAAAATCTTTGTAAAAACATATTGATCTTATAATTTTTTATAAACAATAATATGTCTAGGCAAACAAATGTGTCAGTAGAAGCTGGAGAAAGAATATAGATTTCATTGGCTATATGAATGCTTAAATATTTCAGCAAATATGTCAAAGAATATGTACCTTTGAAAAAAAAAAGAATATGTACCTTATATGTGTCCAAGGGCATCACAGAAACTTGATCCAACCATATCACACCTTTTGTAGTGGTTGTCAGTTGAAATCTTGCATTTACATTTGTTCCACTAGATTCAACCTGAAGCTCAACCTTGGTCCAGTCTGTCTTGTCTAAAGTATCAGATCTAAAAGAAAAATTCAAATTGTAGCACAAACATTTCAAGCAGATTTGCCTACTCACCACAAACAATTCAACTTATGAAACTTAACAAAACAGGCTCACTCAATTGTAGCAGTAGCCAGGTTTAGCGAGCCGTCTGAACTTGTCAGTGAAAGATATAAGTTCATCGACTCCGAAGTCCTCACATGAAGGGCAATCTTATAGGTCTTCCCTTGCTGAATATTCTGTATCACAACAGTAATAAAAGAAAAGTATATTACAGTAATTTACTATATCAAAAGTGTTTTGTCAATCTGCTTTTGCTAAATTTGAAGGTACATATATAGAAAGATTTATCACGTTAGTCAAATTTGAGTATTTAAAATAATATAAGAGACCTAGTGGTGCAATGCCTTCATGATCTTAAACCAATAAGATATAAGATTATACAAGATAAACTGAATATCATATTATATATTAAAGAATGTCTCACCATGCCCCAGAAACCAGGGTTGTATACCCCAACACCTCCTGCTGGACAAATATTGGATCCATTATTGTCACATAGTACTTCCATTCGAAGTGCAACCTTATTGCGGATGAAACAAGATGTTCGATCAGTTGATACAACAATGTTTGTTTCATTCCCGATTATGGTCCATGGATATATATTCGAAGGAGTATTGGGACCTCCATCTTCAAAACCTGGAAATCAGTTTGTTTTGGGACTCAAGAACATGGGACATAAAGACAAAAACAAACCAAGTCAAACCATACCTAAAATGTGTGTACATTTGCTACTCCAAAATATATATAGTCTCAATAACCACTAGCCCAAAGATCATTCTTCATAAACCGATTCAACCAATTTCACAAAAGCATGTATATTTGGAGCATGTAATCAAATAGGATACAGACTAAGAAGAACATAAAGATGGTACAGTCCTTGTAATAGACATACGAGGAGTGTCATTGGGATTGTGACTTTACTCATGACAACCAAGCAGATCTAAGCAATAGAAGAATCGAGGTGATCAATGATTCAATTGTTCTCCCCAGAAGCATACCTACCAGTTTGATTCAATTGTTAATGTCTGTGCATGGGATGTATATTACATGTGACTATTAGTGAAGGACAGTGCTACATTCACACATCTAAGATCACCACCCATGACCCCATTCCCATTTGCCCTATGGATGAGTGCCAGGCTGCTGTCTGTGCCTTATGTTGGGCACTTAGCAATGTGAGAAGCATTTTTGAATATTACAAATGAACTCTGGAAAAATCAATATATCAAAAAACTCATTTTTATTCAAAGAAACTTGGACATAAGCTCGAGTTCTTTTTGTAGATTGCCCATAACTCACAGATAAATATACTGCAAAGAACCAGCCTGACTTCTATGTTCCAATTAAAAATTAGTTTTAATGAATGAAATGGATAATCATATATTTGGCAACTTCCTCACATCACACAGCCTTTTTCAGTTCACAGAGGACTGATTCCATTATTTGATTAATCCTATGACATACTATTTATAATTTTATTTATCTTAGTTATGCAAATTGAACATCTTAGTGTGTTCTTCTATATTCTTCCACCAGAGGATGAAAAAACAAATTCAACAAGAACATGCAGAACCCTGCCACCTCCTCACCCTATAAATGTAAAATGGCCATGGATGCAAAGACCGCGAACTTACAGAGGACAAAGATTTGGATGTTTAAGTTTAACTCACATATGATAATCTACCCATCTGGGTTCAAAAGCAGAAAATAGTTAACTTTCACAATCAATATCATATAACAAGTTTTTGTCAAAAACTAGTGCACTCTTTACAAACTTATCTATTAAAAAGATTTAGTGTCCAAGTGAAAATAAGCAGATATTTTCTTGAGGGTAAGTGCCAATAAAATATTGGTATCAAACCACATTAGAGTTCAGTGGTTAGTGTCAGTTTAATTATGACAAAGTAGCAACTACAGATGTTAATGACCACAATACAATATTTCAAATCGTCAGCTCACCTCTATTACTTATAAGCTCTGCCCATAGTCCACCTGCTCCAGCATGGTTGATCTCCTAGAAATGGTATTACAAATTTATAAATAATCATAACTCAATGGCCTTAGCTTTAAACTACAACTCATAAAACTAAATAGCAATTTCCTAAAAGCAAACATCTGAGGCTATTTAACTCGATGAGACAGACTATTACATATCGAATGCACACCATTTCAAAAGAAATCCTGCAGGACAGTAAAACTAACGAGGACCAATGTAAATATTAAAAATAATGCATAGAATTAGAAGCAATAAGCCATCAGCTCAAGTAAATGAATCATGACACCCTAGAAAAGAAAGAATCAATTAAGCTGAAAAACTTCACATGAATGAATGGAACATTACATATGTTATATAAACCTAAACTTTCTTACTACCACTGGTAGAGCATTTGCTCTGCATATGTTTGAACTCAGTGAATCATGGCCGATTCTACTACTCCGAATGCAATACGGAAGGATCGAATTTTCTTTCAATCCCACAGATGAAAATGAAGCATCGGCCGAAACAAAAAGAAAACACAAGCGCACACGATTCACCTCGAAGAATATGCCGAACATGTTCTGGGGCATCGTCCGTCCCATTCCCGGTGAGGCATCAACGAGCAACGTCGCCGTCTGGTTAGCTTTGATCCTGGAAGCGGAACACCAACATGACATCGACACCAAAACCAGAGCGCATAGCGTGACTCGGAGACCCATTCTCGCCGCTGCCAATTCCAAGAAACGAACGATTAAACCGAACGAACGCTTTGGAATCAAATGATCGACGAAAGAGTGCATCGGTTTCTGTATCTGGAAGAAGGAAAACCTAAAAGATTACCGGAATCCCGATCGAAGAATCCGAAAGGAGTTGGAAGTGGTTTGAGTCGATGTGATACTGAGGGAAGACGACGAGAGGGCGCCCGCGATTAATATCGTTTGCTCGACCCGGTCGAGGACCGTCAGATCAGGATCCGACGGACGCCGGAAGCTCCGGCGTGCGGAGCTCCTCACGTTTCCTTGCCGTCGCTTGGACGCACAGTTTTCCTGCGATCATCGGGACCGTGCATCGTCTGGGCCCGCAAAAGGAACGGCTGGGATTGAACACAATCAGTTTGGATATTGTTCGTGAAGTGACGACAATGATTAAGACAGCGACAGATTTAATTGGCTGTCGCGTGGTGTATAAGTTCGTCTACGTTGGGAGGGATTAGCTGCAAGATGCGTTGGGTCGAACGACATCCCATTCTCTCCATGAGCCCACGCGTGTTCATGCGCGTTGCACGTGGACACGGTCGGTGTGGAGCTTTTAAGCTTGCTTTGCACGCAGCATTTCATAGCCGGTGATCCGAGTTGGTGATAAGTCACCGGTTTTTGGATATAATAAACATAAGTTCTCTTACAAGTCATTCTTGCTAATACCTATCACTTAGCGTATAAATCTTTCGTTTCAGTCACAATTATCACTGATAACGTTGGCTGATGTCACAAAAAGCACTAATTTTTATCCTCAAATGGTCAAAATAAATGGGATAAATGATACCATCATTACATCAAGTGCCGATTCATTATTGAGTTGATTGGTGATTTCCTGGTGATGTCACCTGTTGCCCATACCTACATCAGCATGAGATGTGTTGGAGCCCACCGGATGGGCGATTCATGGTACAATGACATCAGAAGCTTATCCGTTGTTGAGTTGCAAAAGAATAAAAGTGCTGGGGAGACAAAATAAAAATATAGAAATAAAAAATATATAAATAATAAAATTATTTTTACTTAATACACTTATATATTTTTATTAAAAAATTACTATTATATAAATAATAATAATAATAATAATAATAATAATAATAATTGATCATGCCAATGTCACCAGATGGGTTCAATGGCTATTAACATTGATCTTTTATATATATATATATATATATATATATATATATATATATATATATATATATATATATATATATATATATATATATATATATGATTTAAATTATCAAGTGTTAGGAAAAAATGTTATTGATATCTTAGCCCGACGTGGTTAGGACTGATATCTTAGCCCGACGTGGTCAGGACTTGTGTGTGTAGGATTATTCGAAATATCTCCAAGGTGACTATAAGATGGAGGTGTAGAGCTCCCAAGGTAAAAGTATTACACTCGTAAGGTGGAATCTGTATGAAAACCAAGGTCATGAAAGCTTTTTTTATCTGATCCCTTGAACGCTCAAGTTATTAATCTGAAGTTCTTAAATGTGAGATCGAGTAATTAAAAAAAGAAAATAGCATTTCCTCAAATATTTTTATACCTTGAATGAGGGAAAAAAAGTTTGTGCTTTGATGTTTTAAATCTTTGTACATGTAGACTAATAGAGAATGACATGTGACAATCATGTGTTAGTTACACTAGATTTCATATCATTTGCCCCTCCGAAGGCATGATTTGAGGCTCTTGCAAAGGGTTCAAAGCACGTCGTTCGATTTTTTCGACATGAAAGTGTTCGAGATATCATCTTTCTCGAGTATATTAGGCCTTGTGCCCCGTCATGGTGAGTTTTTTTTATGTGGGTCAAGTTTTTCCAATTAAGTGTTTCGATTTTTACCATAGTAGATTTCTCTTAGCATGAGTAGGATTTTTCTAACTCACACAGTGGGGTCGATGGTGAGGGCATTCTTGCATAAGAGCAATAGCTTTTAGTGCTTCTTTATATCATACAAGAGATTAATGGGGAAGAGGACGAAGGGGATAGAGGCAAAAGGTCAAGTGGTCACCAATGTCACCTATGGGGGGTGAAGTCATTAAGCTCGATGATGTGGTGCTCCAAGGAGCCATAGCCATTGCTCTAAGTGACGTCACCACTGTGAGCATCACTAATGACCTTAAAGAGTCAATCGAGAGTGATGAACTTGTTGCTATCGTCATCGCTTCCGAAGTCTTGATTAGCATTAGCTTGGGGGCTGTGGGATAAAGAGTTGGCCGAGGGTGATGGACTTACCACCATCATTGCCTCTGGAGTCATAGTTAGCATTAATTAAAGGGTTATGGTGGTTGAGCAGGCTATCACGGTCGATGTCCTTGGCCAGCCATCGGGGAGGATTATCGGTCGAATAAAGATAACTTATCCACTAACCAAGGCATGGTATTATTTTGTTATCCTTTTCTATCTTATTGGAGTCTTTTGTTGGGTTAGCTAGGGCAAGAGTGAATTAACAACTTGTATCATATATATCAACATCTGCAACTACTGGGTGAGATTTAATAATACCTTGGCAAGAATGAGCATGCGGCTCGAGTTCATCCCTGGGGGTGAGGAGCTTTGGTCATTGAAAAAACAAACACCAGTGCCTCATTAGTGTGAGCCATGACGGACATATCCACATATGAGAATGATGACAATTGTGCCCCCTAAGTAAAAGTGATATGGGTTAGAGACAAATTTTTCTCATTATAGTGTTTGTTGAGAGGGTTGATAGGCGAATGTTTCAACAACACTGGACCCTCCTTCTTGCTGGTTATAGGTGCGTTGGAAGCTAATTATGTGACTGATGACACATATGACATGATGCACGATATTTTCACTTATAATTATTATTGACATATTATTGCATTATATTATCTGTTATATATATATATATATATATATATATATATATATATATATATATAGTGATGTCCTTGGTTCTATACAATGGGAATAAGATTGTAACGAAATCATGATAATGAGACTGATTCATCTTTAAATACAAATCCTAAATTGATCCGGTCATAGGTTACTCAAGAGGGACATTAAGATAACCAGACAGGGCAGTGTACTGTATACATATCCAAATGATGAAGGTGTGTGGTCTTATAGTCACTTATGTGGGGATACTAAGCTTACAGTATATGTGTTTATTGGAGAATAAGTTCAAAAATTGATCCGCTTACGGAATTGTGGATGGTTAATGATACCTATCGTCAGATAACGATTCTATAGTCCTAATTATATATTTGATCCTTAGACTTGAGACACTAAGGATGTCTTGTTTGAGTACTCATTTCTTTGATATTGAATTTATATGTTTGAAAAGTTTTAGATCTGGTACAACTAGTTATCGGGATTTGTACTAACCTTATGAAGGCAATTGAGTGTCAATAGAAGATCATCCAATTTTCTCAGTATCACTAGAGGAATATTATATGTGTCATTGCTCGAACAAATCCTTGGATGAGGTCGTTTGGATTGAGAGAGAAGTTCTCTAGGAGAATTCAATTAAAACAAGATTCAAACAGATTTCATATGTGACTTAACAGTACCATGCCCAATATATGGTCTCTAGGATATTAGTTGGATGATGAACTATATATACACGATAACTGAGAACAAATAGGTCCAACATATAAGATCCATTGTACCATCTGAGGATTATAGCGTAGTGGCCTAGTACGTCCATAGTCGATCAGTCGAGTAAATTATTATGGGAATAATTCATTAAGTCATAGGGAATTCTGACAGGTAGGACTCACGATCAGCTCAATATTAGGTCTAGAGGATCAAACACATATGGTGGATGTTTCAGCGAGTAGAAGATTAGATATGAGTTATTGGCTCATTGGATGAGATCCAACATTGATTGACTCATTGCATGATGCCCAATTATAGGTCAATTAAGATTATTGGATAGAGATCCAATAATCTAAGATTAGTGAATAATTAGATGAATATCCAATACCCATTAAGGCAGGATCCATTAGAGTTTTTGGTTGCTCTCTATAAATATGAGGTAGGGGCAACACATTAGTGATATGATGTACCTTTGGCCGCCCCCTCCTATTCTCCTCTCTCCCTCTGTGTAAGAGTTGCGAGCTTTTGGGTTGCGATTAGAGGAGCATCGCTGCAACGATCCATCATGTGTACATTACAAAAGAGGAGAATGCTTTACCTTTATTATTCTCTTTATCTGGATTTAGATTTTTAGGGATATACGATCTCCCTAGGTAATCGATCTCTCATGTATAGTCATTTTCATTTTTGTGGATTTTTTACATACCAATCTTTGCACGACGATTTGATATATATATATGAAACTTATTTTGTTTTATTTCTTCTACTGCGCTCGATGCTCTCTTGCTGGGTTTCCCAACATTTCTAGCATAAAACTATTGTAGAAAAATATCATTAACAAGAGTGTGTATAAGAGTATATGAAGTGTCTTTGAGGTTGTTCCAAGGTGCCTTTGTGGTGGAGATATCAAACTCACGAGATGAAAATCTTGTGCTTCGAAAGTAAAAATATTATATTCACGAGGTGGCACCTGTACGAAGACTAGGGCCAAGGGAGGATTTTCCACTTGATCCCTTCAACGTTCAAGTTAGTAGGAAATTTATGATAAGAAAAGCAATTATAAAGATAAGGAAATCAATTATAAACTCCCTTCTATTCCTTTATGACTTAGTGATAGAGAATCTATTATCAATTGACATGTGGTTATAATCTAAAACATCCTTTATTTGTCCATGTAAATTGCATCATACTTAAATCACCACTCTAAAATCCATCTTATAGAATAATAATTTTTTTAAAATATATAATCCTTAAGGAATATATATTATCAAAAAAATAATAAAATTTTCTTTAGATAACCATGGAATAATAATAAATAATATTATAATATTTACACAATCATGCACCATTGTGCAAATATATCATCAATGACATTTGAATCTCACCCGTCGTGATAATAGTACATCTACCTTAAATTTGATGGAGTCGTATCTCACCCGTTATGATAACAATCCATATGACTACAAATATATGGATGTCATGCCTATGAGCCAAACATGTGTATAGTGCAAGTATGCCAAACCTATCTAAGATGGTTCATTTGGTGTTAATGCATCATATTAAAATAATATATACAGTAGAAATAACAATATAGAGAGAAAGACCTAAAAAATTTAGGGGTCTCAAAGAAAATTACGGCAGCAAAGGGGAAAACAAAAATGAAAGAGAGATACTAACTTAATTTATTCTAATAAAACATATTCAGGGTTCACTATTTTTAAAAATTTATATGCCAATAAGATTTAGATGCATTAGAACATGAGATTTAAGGTTGAGAATTTGATAGGAACCCATTATTTAATCTGACCTGATTTATGTAGATCTCTTGATTATCTCAATTTGGATCCAATCAATTTATATTTTTCTTTAACACTAACAAATAATGGATGTGATACAAATGACTAATTATAGATTATCTCTTATAATTAATCATATTTAGTATCTCGATATTTTATAATTTTAAAAGTTATATTACTTTATACTTATAAAATTAAAATATTTAATCTCATTTTTCATAATTTAGATTTACTAATATGATATTTTTATTAGTAGGATCCACGTAAGAAACTAAATTAAATATTAGGATCTTAATATAATTTTTAAAATATAAAATAATAATAATAAGTTAAAAATAATATCTAATTAGCCCTAATGCGGACGGCTTGTTGTGCTCCATAGAGCAAACCGACATATCGGCCGAAACCCGAGGCGCACATAATGGCGGAGAAATGGGGAAAAAGATGACGGCAGGCGGGCATCGAGAAGCCAAGCGTGACCATTGCCAGAAACATTCGCTACCGACCGTTGCTTTCTCCAGGAATCGGAACCCTAAAACCTCGATTCAGGTATCCATCCTCGTTTTTCATGCTCAAATTCGCCGTGTTTGTGTTTGTTCCTGAGAGAACTGAATCCTTCTTTGAATTTGCGAATCTGCGAAACTCTCTCCGGAAGCTTGATCTTTTTCTTGTCGCTTTTGTGGAAGTCCGAGTTTTGGCGATCTTTATGATGCATTTGTGCAGTGTTCCTCATGTTTTGACACGATAGAGCTTTTCTTTGCCCTCCGCCAGTCCGTTAGGGTCTTTCTTAGTCCAATCTAAAGCTCATTCCATTGACACTGTTCGTTCTCCACTGTCAAAATCGTTGCTTCTCCACATTCAAGTTTGAATCTTAGGTTTGTTCGCGAAGTTGCGCGCCAGCCGTCCTTTTTTTGTTTTTTGGACTTTTTTGGTGAAGGGTTTGTTCTAATAACAGGGACATTAGGTTCTCTCGGCGTGGGAGATAAAGGGACCAGGGTTTTCTTATCTTCAGGACTGATACTTTTGTAGTGTTCTGCAAATGGAAGGGCGATCAAACTGTGCACCTCATTCTTGGAACGAAGCGGTGGTCTTGGATGTGAAGCCTTTGCGATCTTTGGCTCCCATGTATCCTGCCCCACTTGGGGAGAAGGACAAATTCTCCCCTCCCAATGCCCCTCCCTTTGTTTGTGTCACAACACCTTTTGGTTCCTTCACAACGGAGTCCGCGTTTCCTCCGGGCTTTTGTCCGCTTTTCCCATCTTTTGCTGCCCCTCATAACCAGAAGCCAGTGGCTGCTAATTTTGTCAACGATTCGAATGGGTTTACCCGTGCCTCGGAAGGTTCCGACATTAATGGTTCTCTGCACAACGATTCACCATCTCCTTCCTTTCAGACGCCCCCTGCAGCCATCGTATCTTTTAACGACGAGGAGCCGCTGGCTAGTGGTGCCTCTCCACAATCTGGCAGGACACTAAAGCGGTCCTCTTGCTCTGACAGCATTCACATTGGCAATTCAGAGACAAAGGGTAGCAACAAGAAAAAGATCAAAACTCGACGACCTAAAGCTACTGGTGGTGATTTATCGCTGCTACCCTCTTCTTCGCATGATCCCAGGGAGCCAGTGGAGGTTGTCCTTATGACATTCGATGCACTTCGCCGGAGGCTTATGCAATTAGATGAGTCCAAAAGGCTGCGCCCGGACCTGAAAGCGGGAACCATAATGATGTCCAGTGATCTGCGAGCCAACATGGTAAAGCAGATAGGGCAGGTACCCGGTGTTGCGGTCGGAGATATTTTCTACTTTAGGATTGAGATGTGTTTGGTAGGATTGCATAGTCAGAGTGTTGCTGGAATTGATTACATGACAGCCAGGTTTGGCAACGAAGAAGACCCTGTGGCTCTTGGTGTTGTCTCCGCTGGTGGTTATGACAATGAGGAGGATAATGTGGATGTTCTGATTTACAGTGGTCAGGGAAGTTCTAGCAAGGATGACCAGAAGCTTGAAAGGGGTAATCTTGCTTTGGAAAAAAGCTTGCATAGGGCTAATGAGATTAGGGTCATTCGTAGCGCAAAGGATCCTTCGGTACTTTATGGTAAAATTTACATCTATGATGGCCTGTATAAGATTCATGAGTCATGGGTGGAAAAAGGAAAGTCAGGCTTTAACACTTTCAAGTACAAGTTTCTGCGAGAGCCAGGGCAGCCTGATGGGATTGCAGTTTGGAAAATGACTGAGAAATGGAAACAGAATCCATCATCTAGAGGGAATGTAATTTTGCCCGACATATCTTCAGGTATCGAAAATACACCTGTTTGTCTTGTCAATGAGGTGGATGATGAGAAGGGACCTAGGTATTTTACCTATTCCACTACCGTTAGTTATTCAAAACCTATTACTTCATCGAGACCTTCGCGTTCTTGCATGTGCAATAGTGTCTGTATGCCAGGTGATTCTAATTGCTCTTGTCTACGCCAGAATGGTGGCTTTCTTCCATACAGTTCAAATGGGATCCTTATCAGCTGTAAGCCTCTTATATATGAATGCTCTGTTTCCTGCCAGTGCCCTACAAACTGCCGAAACCGAGTTACTCAGAGAGGTGTTCAACTCCATTTTGAGGTTTTTAGGACAAGGGACCGTGGATGGGGCCTCCGTTCTTGGGATGCTATTCGTGCTGGGACTTTCATCTGCGAATACGTAGGTGAAGTCACTGAGAGCATCCAAGCAGTTGAATATGGTGAAGAGAATGACCATATCTTTCAGCCAATACATGTTGACCAGGGTTTTAAGTGGAATTATGTGCCTGAGTTGTTGGGAGAACCTAGTAGTGTTGACCTGAGTCAGACTTCAAAACCCTTATCTTTCATCATTAACTCAAAAGTTATAGGCAACATTTCTCGATTTATGAACCACAGTTGCTCACCTAATGTCTTTTGGCAGCCAGTTCTTCATGACCATGGTGATGATAGATTTCCGCATATCATGTTCTTTGCAGCAAAACATATTCCTCCTATGACAGAGTTAACATATGATTATGGTCCGAGTTCAGCTGAGATGGGGGATTATGTTCAATCCTGGAGAACAAAAGAATGCCTTTGTGGCTCAGTCAAGTGTAGAGGCTTTTTTGGCTGAAATTTTAGCCATATGAATGTATCATGTAAGGAGTAGAAAGTCAAAGATGATCAGAAATAGCTGTCGTTTCAGTTGCCTGTTCGATTAGCTATGTTTTTACCATCATATAATTTTCCTCAAATTGGATGTTTCATTTATCAGCTCCTTTGCTAGCAAATATCATTTTGATTAATCATTTTCCCTTTTCTTTTTCCATTTTGAGATTAGCATTATGAAATGCATCCTTAGTCAAAAAGACTCTTTTAAGATGTTTTACTTTTGGTATGAGTGATTACCATGTCCCATTTATTGTTCATGTGATGCTTTTCATTTCTGTGAGTGTGTACTGTATGATACTGTATTAAAAAAGAAACTGCATCCCTTTTGGGCATCATCTTGTACACTGTGGGATAGACAGGTACTCCTTTTCTGCTCAGGTTACCTTAATGATGATTTAGCAATGATTTGAAGTGTGTATGTGGAAATACTATATCTTTTCTTCCTGATAATGCATCTCATCATGCTTAGACTAAATTATAAGCCTGCTGGATTGGTGCTGTGTTGGGTAGGATATCTCAGGTTCCAAACATGAACCTTATTATTTTTTTACCTTTGCGTGGTTTAAGGCATCTCCTGTGTTTACTTTTTAATCAGTCTATATGGATGGTAGTATATTCTTGTCATCAGTATGGTTTTTATAAAGACAACTGGGAAACCATGAAGATTTTCTTAAAGTTCTCTAATGGAGGAGACATTTAAAGATGATAATAGCAATAATTATCAAAGGATTTGATGAATGTATTAATATTAGTTTAAATGTTATAGATATTTGGGTTTCTTTCTTTTGACTCACAATCACTTTATAGATCAAATCTAAAAAAGAGAAACCCAATGGGCTATTTTCCATGGTAGTAGTGGTCATGAAGAACTCACCATTTATTAAAGAGATATATGAAAAATAAGACTTTTCAGTTGGCAAGATGTACTATGAAAAGAATGCCATAAAGATTTTGTGGAAATAATATAGTTTATTGATCATGTGATCAACCCCAAAGGATTAGTATCCAACTCCTACCATTTTATTTATTCAAGAAAAGCAAATATTTGGAACAATTCAGAAGTTATTTATTTTGATTTCTGAATTCCTTGCGTCACCAAATGTTAATGTTTTGCTTGAATTAACATATTTGTCTTACGATTATAAGTTATTGCTATGACTTGTGGTTGCGGATCCTCGTTCTCAATCCAATAAGCTTATCGGATCAGGTGCAAATCCTGAATGGGACCCGGAACCCGCCTGAACCATTAATTGCTGGTGTCTTGATTCGTGCCGACTCCGGCTGCCACATCAGTGATGAGGTGGCGAGAAGGAAGGCGCGACGCAACGGATCATCACGTGCGGCTTCCTCCGTATTAAGCACTCCCCACTCCCCACTCCCCACTCCGCGCGCGGCGTCTCGTCGTCGAGAAGCTTCGTAAAGAGGAGGAGGAGTGAAGCGGGAACGAGAAGAGAAAGCGGTCGGAATTCCTCCCTCCTCCTTGCTTCTGCCTTCACGTCCTTGGGCGACTCAGACCAGATCGAGTCTTGCTCTCGATCTATCGGTTTCGAATCGGAGGCGCCGACCCGCGGCGATTCGCGCTAGCTAGGGCTTGATCTTCCTTGGCCGGACCCGGTGAGTTGGATCTATCGCGATTCCCGATCCGCTTTTCTTCCATCGACCTAGAGATCCGTGTTTCGATCAGTTACATCTGTACCATTTTCTTGATCCTTTCGTTTATTGATCTTGTAATTTTGTTCCATTCCGATGCGATCTTGGGACGGGGTACGGTTTGCGAGAAGAATTTTATGTGGTTTTAGTCATTTTGATCTGAAATGGCGTCGAGACTTGTCTTGAGGAGCAGTTGATGACGACTCTGCGATTTAAGATTCAAGAAAAAGAGAGTTTCGAACTGGCCTCATCGGCATTTGTTACAATGTTCTTTTCATCGGTGGGTGTTAGGCTCCTTGTTTCATCGACGTGTGTATATAGTGACTTATCCTTCCGATAAACACATTCTTGAAGATCTTCGAACGTGCTCGAACAGAATTCAGTGTGGTCTTAGACATTTTGATCTGAAATGGCTTTTAGACTTCTATGCACACGCAATTAATGACAAATCTGCGATTCAAGATCCAAGTAAATGAGGGTTCCGTGGAGGTTAAATGCAAGAGAGAGGGGGAAAGAGTGGAACGCGGTTTAATATACGAATTTATGGTCTATGATCCCTGCTTGTCCGGACCATGCAACCCAGTGAATTGTGTCATTGAACTGTCGTGTTTGGTGCATGTTATCATTTCTTTTGTGGGTGAGGCATTAGGTTTCTTATTTCATCATATTGTGTGTATCAATGAGTTTGTTTGGTGACCTTCCGTTCTAGTAAACTTATACTTGCATATCTTTATTGGTATTTTAATAATAATAATAATATTCCCTTATGAGTTTTACGAGGCATTTTAAGGCTTGCTTTTAAGTTGATTTTACATTAAGTTTATGTAAAACTTGTTGGTCGAGATTGAGTTGTTCGTTATGTCTGAGGAACTTGCACTAAAATCCATTCTGTGATAGTGTATTGCGTGTTGCTAATTTCTATTATTAAGTAAAATTACTTTGTCCACACATATACACTAGTTCTCTCTTGTCTGCTCGATATGATATGGCAATTAAGTCTAACACAGAGGAAACTAAAGGCCTTTTGTCAACATAAATTGTATCTTAAGATTCAACAACTCAACATATAATTTGAAAATAACACAAAATTAAGATTATGTTAATGTTTCATTAGTCATGTCTTTTGTCTAAAAATTAAAATTCATTTGTGACATAGAATGGACCCATCTTGGGAGTTTTTCCGGACAGGGTTAGTATGTTTTGCTAATTTAGAGCAACAGCAAAATTGACTGACTATCTTGATACTAAAAGGAAACAGGTAGTGTGGTTGTCTCACTTGTTTTGAGTGGAAATAAGAGAAAAGAGAACTGAAATCTAGAAAGTGATTGTGCTGTCTTCTATAACTGAAATCAAGAAAGGCAGAGGGAGAGCATTACCTTCTGCTGTATTGACTTCTAAATATTTGTTTGATTGTGCTGTCTTTTATAATTTTCTCTGTTAGGTGGCATCTTTTATGCTTCAAGTCATTCTTGACAAAGGCCAAAAGTTACTTTTATTGTAGATGATTATCATAGTCATGCGAGTATTTGTGTCTCGAATATCGAGTATAAAACAGCTTTTAGCATTGGAGTGGTTGTTGCTCTAATTTAGGGCATGAAGAAATAACCTAGAAAGATCCAAGTGTTTAATACGAATATGTCGACATGGTTCCAAATTAAAATATTTAAAGAATATTTTTTAGAGAATTTAAAGATATTGTTACAACAATCATATACACAAGGATCCTTAGTTTTTTTAGATTATGTTCATTCAAAAGTTGCTCTATATTGTTTTAGGAATGTAGTTTCCATTTTTTTTTTTCAATTACTAAAGCTAATTAATTTATTTTAAACTAATATCAATTATTTGAAATATTTCATTTATTTACATTTTTGAATTTTGGCTCAGTTGGATCGATATTCCGGGTCACTGACGAGCAAGGCGTAGATCCCATGCTAGGTCGGTGTGACCTATGCATGTTGAATTAGCATGAATTGATGCAAGCAAATGATGCCAAGTTTTAGCATCACGGGTATCATATGTAAGTTTGGTCCTTTTATCGTTGATTCATTGTGATTTTTTAAAAAGATTGTAATTGTTTTTCCTAAGTCATTGGGATCATCTTCTGCATAGCACGGAACGGTTCGTGCCAAAATGATATCAACTACTGCCTCTTGTCATGGAATGAAAATTCTTGACATGATGGGGTATAAAATTTTGTTGATACTTTCTCGTGTTTAACATATAGTCCTAGGATCCTATCTTTTCTTTCAGGACAACTAATACTTAGCTTTGCACCAGAAGTTATTGGATGAGCTATCTGCATTTTTTTATTTTGATAGAGATTTCATGCTTGGGACCATCCTTGAATGATTTTTCGCTTTATTACTAGAAAAAAAAATTGTTTGTCCAAATGATTAGCATTGGATGAGTCATGTTGTATCTCGAGTCTGGCAGAACATCAGGTAAGATGACCGCTCAAGATCTTATGCTTATTAAAAGGTTATCATCGTATCATCTCATGGTTAATTCTTGAATTTGACATGGACCTTGTTCGAGTGCATGTAGTAAAAAGAGTATATGAAATTCCCACATTTCATATAGGGAGCATGTATAAGATTTATACTCTGGCGGTCACATTCCTTTTTGTGAATCTTAATTGGTCTAAGGGTTTTAGATCCTGTTTTAGGTGGACTGAGCGTTCGTAGCTCAGTTAGAGTACCCGTTTGGTAAGCGGGAGGGGAGGTCTTGAGTTAGACTTTCATTCGAAAGAAAGCACTTAACATATGTTTGGGACTTTTATGGCTTTATTGTTGTTGTTGTAGTAGTAGATGGTGCTGTAGGTGGTCACGGTTCTTCATATACTAGTTTGAGGCTCTATGCCTCTTTTCATGAGTTATTTTGTTATGAAGTTGCTCATAATTTATTCGGAACTGAAAACATTAGAAATTCTGAAATTAGGAAAATATCAGACTTTTATAACTCTCCATGGGTTCTCAATAAGTGTTTCCAATATAGATGTTCATTTTTTTTTTTATTGCAACACATTCTTCCATGCCTTTTTTTGTTGTTGTTGTTGTTGATAACTGGTTCTTATGTGATGCGCTTTTGGCTAAATTGCAGCTACAACATTAACGGGCCTGCATTTTGCCACCACCACACTTAGCCTTATTGTATGCCCTAGCAGGTCAAAAGCCTTATTGTCTGTACAAGGAAAAAGCCTTGCTAAAATCAACTTCCGCGCCTCCCCATCTTAGCGAAAGAGCTGGTCTATCAGACTCACTACCCACCGCCCTTTGCTTACTTTATACCGTCTGTCGATCTGCTACTAATGTCTCTTCTTCTTCTCTCTTGGGCACCTAACCTATATCTCCTTATTATTGGTCTGGTCTGTTACTCTGTACTTGCATCCTGTATGCGCTGACTTTTCACCTAAACTATATCCGCTACCAGGAATCTGACCACTGCCAATAAGGCTTTCAATGATAAGTAAGAGAACAACTCGAACCACCGCTACTATAGGACTTATCAATTGTTGGGACGAATGCTAGTATGATGTGGAATTGTGTTGGGTTTTTATATCGGCTTTTTCGTGGTAAAGAACTTCAGAAAGTGGACTTACTTTTTTAATTCAATCACAGATTGTGGAACTGTGGTAGCTGCTACTATAGCAGTTTTGGAGCACTTCTTTACAACAATATGCGAGCGGCATCAGATACGTATCTGAACTTTGTCAATTCTTGTAATATATAAAAGCTTGCCAGTTAATTGTGTTTTCTCGCATAAGTAGGATCCTAGTTTTTGTTGCATAATTGCAGCACATATTCAATCGGATCATCTAGTCAGGCAAACGGCGCCCCGCTATTCAAACCTCAGAAGCGAGCGTGGCCTGCTCTCAGAACCAACATGACAACAAAGGTTTAAAGCTTATCTTTTCCCAATATTCCACACCTTGGATTCTTCTATGTTTGATAGAATTCTTTCATAGACATGATTTATAAATTTTTTTAAAAAAAACTTTTTGGGAATTTCTTTTTGGCCATTTCAAATAATCAAAATAATAAAATCATTTCCATAGATGATTTAAAAAATAAAATAATAAAATAAAAGGACGTATTATATACATTGGTAAATCCAAAATGTATAAAAACGGTTAGACTCGGCATATTTCACAAAGAATTCAGCAGATGCGTTGTGCTGTTAGAAACGTTTAAACCTTCTTGACCACCAAAGCATTACAAACACCCACCCACGTTGGCCAAAAAAAAAAAAAAATGAAGTATTATACATTGGTAAATCCAATATGAAACCACCCCTTTCACTATGCTATCTAAACAAAAGAATTATGATATTTGGGACGGACACAGATAAACCACCTAAAAACCACGATTACAACCTGCCATCCCCATTCGTAGGAACATTGCTGTACAAACTGACCTGGCCACCCCCACTTCTCATCAGTGCTAGTGCTAGGCTATTTCACAGACAAAGCTTTCAGAACAAACCCCAAATCCACCCACCCCCCACAAAAAAAAAAAAAGTGTCTTTCTCCCTGCTGACACACATATCCATCATGCATTGGGCCCACATCAAGTGCTATGGCTATATATTCTCATGGGCATTCTGCGCTGCGGCAGAGAATGGACACTAGAAGAATTTCTTGAAATTTCTTGAATCTTAAAGGCATCTACTTGACTCGGAACTCGTGCCTAAATAATGTCAGATTTTGGGTGAATTTATCTCTGTTCTTGGACTCCAAACTTCTCGTGACATCAGCCATCAGCTTATCAAAACATAGTGACAGGCGTTCCACTTGATCTGAAGGCTGCAAGTAAACAAAGTAAACTGCTTATCTGCATGCTGAACGATGATGTACTTTTAAACAATACATACACGGATGATGGTTAAGTTACAGAAACCGCTTTATTTTCATGGGCAAAGTTGCCCATATTTAGCCCTCCCAAGACCCCCCCCCCATATTGGCAGGAGCATCATGCATTAGATTCGCCCTTAATTCATGAGACCAACGAATATAGATGAAGGTCAAGTAGATGCTCACCTGAGAAGCCAAAATCTGGACTTTCAAATCATTCAACACCTGCAGAGAAAGAGAGAACCAGACGATATCTGTTAGCTGAAGAAACAAAAGACAATACTTCCAAATTACAAACGTAAAAGTACAAAAAAAAAAAAAAACTAGCAAAATTAACAGGTTACCTGCTCACTTATCAAAATTAAGCTCAGCATTGGTCTGCTAAGACTCCATTGATTGCCACAGTCTTCAAAAAGGACTATCTCAAACAAGGTCTTAAGTATCTGCAAATATATATATATATGAACCAATAATATTTACTAAGAAAAAACAGAATTAGCTTGTACAAAATAGACACAAAATAGACAATTGTTAGAAGAGTTTGAAAAGGAAGAAGATTAACTTGTGACAACAGGAAGATGATTATTGTGATTATTTAATATCATAAAAAACATGGTGGTGGTATTCAACTGTGGTGGTAAACTATACAGAAATAATTTTCATTTCTCCAGTAAAGATAATGGAGGCATATCCAGTTTGAAAAAGGAATAACTAAGTAATCTGCACAAAAGCAGAGGAAGTTCTAACTGGTAATCCATCAGGATTTAATGGAATTAAAATCATACATCAAACAGGAAGAAAAATTAACATGTGACAACTGCTCACGAATGAAACTGTGTTTTTCATATGTAATTACACTTTCATGACGTTAAATGGAATATGATATTATATTAACCTCTCGTAACAGGTTCATCACCAAATTGCTTGATGTTCAAAAATATTTGTCATCCTTCTTTAGGTGCTATTATAACTGCTTTATAGCACCTTTAGGTATTGATTACATAATCTATTAAGATTGTCTGTCATATATCAAAAGAAAAACAGATTATAATAATAGCATATGGATAAGCGTCAAGGAAGATAATAACTCACCTCAGCAAATAGATTGGGACACTCAGCTACATGCCGGGCAAGATTCATCGTAGTTGGTGATGGAGGCATTTCACCCACTGTTATATTGTTGAAATAAAAGGAGGCCAGATTATCAATAGCCGATGCACACTAGAAGAAAAGAATTAATTAAACAAATGTCAGCCAAAACCTTCAAAAGAGAAGAATCTTCCAACATAACATAATTATGCTGTAAGTAATAGCAAAAAGATGCACAAAATATAAGCATGATTTGAAGGTTTCTTTTGCAATTTAAATAAGCAAAACATCAAATAAGACAATGCAAAGCAGATTCACATAATGTACCTGAGATGAGATACCAGCATCCAAACCTTTCAATCCAGATTCAAGCGATGCAATAATATGCATAAACGTGTTTGTATCAAGAGTCAAAATAAACGAAATATGGTTGCCAAACAAAACCTCCATATATGCAAAATAAGCTTTTGTAAGCTGAAAAGAGAAACACAATAGTTAGGAACTCACACCACCATGTCCTCGAGCTCAGACAAAGCATGCCAATCAAGCCTTACTGGTATAAGACCATGACAACTTTATAGCTTGTGCCCACTGGCACAGGCCGAATAGCATGACACTAATGTACTATTGCCCGAGAGTATCTGTGTCCTCTTAGTTGAAGAGGTAACAGGAGAAGTCACAATTGTGTCTATGAAAAAAAAAAAATGCCTAGACGATCCAATGCAACTGCAGAGCAAAATATCACGGCTTTTTTTTAAAAGGATGCCATTTTTAATATCAAAATCATGTAAATTTCAAGTATATAATATTTATTAATGCAAAAATAATTGATATGCTAGAAAATACTCCAGGATAACTTCATAAAATCTGGTCCTAAAGTAAAGTCAAAATCATACACCTTACCTTCTGATATGCCAATATATCGGACAAAGAAATTGATAGAATCATCTTTAAAGAGATATCAAGAACATCTGCAAGTGCCCGATCACCATATAATTCAAACACCCCAAAATTGACATAATTGCCAGTCATTGCTGCCAAATAGCATTGGTGTAAGCAATACACAAGCAACAAGCTCTCGAGAGAATATGCGACAACACAACTGAAATCTATGGTTATGTCAAAAAGAGACAACCCCATGCAGACAATAACAGAAAAATATATGCACAGTGTTTATTGGTTAATTCCTAAGACAGCTCTAAGTATACTAGTGGCAAATGTAAAGGATTAGAAGAATACCTACCGCAAACCCAACACCAAACAAATGAGCAGAACGGTGTGCACTCACACACCAGTTCCCTGATTGCACATGACATGAAAAATTTAGATGAGGTTTACAAATTTTACACTAATCAATTATCCCATGCCTCCTAGATTATCCCATGATGGGACTACTAAAGCCACAATTGCATATTACGGACCAACCATAACCCTCTCATGATATTTTATCAACACTATATACTACTTGTGAACCTCGTCCTTGTTGCCCACTTCACTAAATAGTAGTTCTTAACCTTTAATTCTGGTAAAATCATGTGAAAAAATAAGTTCCAAAATATCCTGAGCTAAAAACCTTCTTTTGCAGTTTGAATACATCACCAAACTCAAATACCATAGCACAAAAGTCCAAGGAAAAACAGGTATGTAAAAAAACAGATATGTGGTTAAAATGCCAAAGTTCTTTTTTATGCATTATGACAATATCCAGAAATTCCAAGTTTTTTTCCTAAAATGGGAACCCTAATAAGAGACTCAGAACTTTTCACAACACAGCTAGTTGTATAATGTTGTTATAATTGGGCTATATTTTATGTTGCTCTATATTGGTCTTATATTTTATAAAGCCTGTCTATTGAAAAAAATGTAACATTGGACAATAAAAGTAAAAATTCTTTAGTCTGATTCTTGAATTTTATGTTGCTAAATGTAATATTTGCTCAAAAAATACTCAAACAATATGTTTACTTGTAACTTCTGCTAGCCTTACTCATATTTGTCTTTGTTATTTTTTGTTTTCCCAATAATTTTAATCCTACTGAAATCAGGCACCACACACTTCCTAATATGAGAAGTGTGTGGTGCCTGAGTTCAAGTCATTAACAGTAGGGAGGCAATCAATCCATATATCCAAAGGCCATTCCAAACTTCCTAATATGAGATAATAAATCACATGACTAATAACGATTTAATAAGGAATATCAAATTTACAAGAGCCAAATGTGAATATGCAGCAATTATTTCCTTGATCGGGATTTCAGTATGTCCATAAAATCTTGAAAATTTTCCTTTTGAGAAATTTTTGTTAGAGCATGCTGGTGCACTGAGGTGTCCCTTTATGAATAATATATTGCAAAAAAGTAGGTTTTATCATTAGTGTCCTAATTATAATCACGAACTTGACACTTGATTGCACAACCTTCCCAAGTAAATTTGTTGTGCTTAGAAAACTATTATGCATAATTATAAATGCAGATGATGTAGTCAAGATGAACATTAGTAACCAACATCAAAAAATTAATCAATGTGACACCATGAAAAATCTTGTAACGACGCGTATAAAGTTGACACCATTTTTATCTATGAAGATATATCACATTGACTCACCTCTTGTGAGGATGGTTAGAGAGATCCAAATTCCTTTGTACTTGTTGGCATAAACGTCTGTGCTGATGGGATGGGATAAAATTCTTGACCCATAAGCAACAACTAACTTGCTGACTTCCCGGAACAAAAGAATCCCATTAGCTGATGATGAATCAAAAGTTAAACGTTGAGCTTTGTTTAAAACAAATTCCGCCATAAACTTTAGCAATGGTGTAGTGACCTGCAATAGTTTACTGTTATAATACATACAATTATGAAGTGAAACATGTTAAAAATATTTCATAGCAATGTTTCATGACCTTGTTACATTGGTCCAACTCAATACTTTGGTTTCTCAACTTTATGTATAAACGTCATATTTCTTATGTAAAACGTCTTAAAAGTTCATCAGAATTTCACACAAAAGTACTTGCACAGAACCTTCTTTCATTTAGACTTCTGCTATAAAACAAATTCTACAAATAAGGCTTCAAAACATTCTGATCACAAGTCAATATACCTATTTGTGTACATGTCTGCCAAAAGCAAATAGATATTTGCATGCAAATAATCAGTGAGTATTCTATAAACCCATAATACTCGCAACAAAGATTGCAATTATCGGTATTTGAATGCATATGCCTCTAAAGTATCCCACATCTCAAACTCAGTATATAATTTAATTTATTGGCCTGCAACATGGTTAAAAACCTAAATAGAATACTACTGAGAACCTATGCAAAGTTAACCTGAATTGAAGTCTCTCTTTTCACATTACTGACATTATTACTTGTGTGTTTAGTCACAAGAAGACCTTAGAGCAAAAAGCAAGCTGCTATGAAGACAACAGTTCCACCAGTTCAAAAGATAATTCACAACAAAGTTTGCTACAACTGAATCAGTGTAGTAACTAAACAACCTATCTATATCTGAAATCAAGATTCAATTGATCTCATTCAGAAAGTAAATGCATCTGAAAGCATCGAGACAGAGCATGACCAATTCTGAAGGGTCAAATCTGAAAGCATCAATACCTGCAGTTTGCATCACTTGAGATAAAAAGGAATTTACTATCTAGTAAAATAAACATACCTGTGGTACATCTGCCCAATGTGAGATGGCTTTTAAGAGAAGTGGCATGTGTGCTGGATATAACCAATCAAAAAGAAGCCCATATGTTCTACGACTGAAAAAATATACATAAAAAGATGAACAATTGTATCCATGCAAGCCACATCCCGGAACAAAATATAAGTACCTATTTGTAGCCATTGCAATTCCTCTTAAATCCCTCATTAGACCAATAAATGCATATTTTACAGCATCAGAGCGGAATGCAGTATCAGGGGTTGTTTTCAATCCAATCATAACCTGCGACAACATATATATAGACTAACTTTAAGCACTAAAGACAACACACACAACCGGATAGCAGGAGTTTCTGCCAAGATGCCATTTGCACCTGTAAAAGTGGCTCCATAGAAGACTTAAACTTCACAGGACTGTCTTCCATAAAGATCAAGTAACCAAGAGTATAGTAGAAGGTTGTTCTACTGTGAGAACATCTATTATCCTCCAGAAACGGAAAGTTCTCTCTCTGCAACAAAAAAGTACAGTGATATCTTCAGTACAAACACCTCAGATTCATACACACCCATCCATATAATAGAACAAGAAAAGAGTATACTGAGGGATAGAGGTTACTGTGTGATGTGAAATGATGAACTTTATAGAATCCAATTTAAGCAGTAGCTTTCCAGTCATATAACTGACAATAACTTCAGACAATAAGAAACTTTGCAGACCTATAATGAAGATCATTAGGAAGCAAAACCAAGAAATACAACATACCCAGATGCAAGCTCCAAAAAAAGAGATAAGGTGTGTTCAATAACCTCCTCGCACTGCATGCATAGGAAGATTGAGATTTAATAATGGGTTCCTAAGAAAAGATCAGTTAAAATTACAGTTCAAAGGTCACCTCCGTGTAGCATTTAAGATTGGTTGCAATTTTTCCAACAATAATATTGAGCAAAACTAGATGATCATGGATCCCAAGGAGCTCTGACAGCCTTGTGTATAACTGCTGCAGCAGAAAATATGCATCAAAGGATGTAAGGAAATGTGAAGCATGGATGGGTACAAAAGTCCACTTGCCTTAGATGAATGCATGGCTAAATCACCAACATATGATTTCCGGAAATTCTGGAAAAAGGTTAAAATTGCACGGTCAAGTCTTTGCTTGCTTATTTCCCCATATCTCTGCAACGAAATTCAATTAACATTGTTAAATAATTTGTGACAGTATGCAGATACAAGATGCTTGTCAAAGAGAGTTGTTCCAAACAACAATTGATGCATATGGAAGAGAAAGTAGTGCTCAGTATGCTTCATCTGTTTATAGCACACAATGATTACAATTAAAGAATTCTCTGGTCGGTTATGAGGATAATACAAGGAACTGAGTCTGCAGCACCTCACTTTCTCCTTACATTGGCAATTAGTGTGGCCCAATCAAGGATTGCTTTACCGAGCGGTAAAGCCCCGTATCGAGCAGTACTGACCGGTATGCAAACCGCTCACTACTGGGTGGTACCGCTGAAATCGACCGTCGACAGTCGATTTCGGCCATCGACGGTCGATTGAGGGAGAAAGAAGGAGAAGAAGAAGAAGGAGAAGAAGAAGAGGGAGAAAAATACCTCATGCGTGCTACTATTCCCTGGTTCCCCTAAGCGGTCCGTTGCCCGCGAGAAAAGAATCGCCCACGCGATCGTCGCTCACGGTCGATTTCTTCTCCCCAAGCGAGGAGACGTTTCATCTCCACGCACGAGGAGAAGGAACGAGGCGACATCGCTCGATACCGGATAATACCGTTCTATACCAAGATAAACTCGGTACGTCGGTACGAACCGATATGGCGAACCTTAGGCCCAATTCCTTACAAAAGAAAAGGCCATAAAAGTCCCTGCTATTTGGAGTCGGCTACATGGATATTTTGTCACCACTATAAAGAATCATATCTTTACATAGGGGTTTTAACGTAGGCCAATAAAAAACCTCCTAAAGAGGTTAGGCACAACAATTTAAATTTCAGCCAGTACCATTTTGGTAACATATTGAACTGATATTGTACCAATCAGGGTTTTTAATACCGTTCTATACCACCGACTGGTACATACCGTCAAATCACGATCGCGGACATCTGGCGGTATTACCCTAGCTGCGATGAGGCAAGGAAGAAGAGGGAGAAGCATCAAAGAAGAGGGAGAAGCATTGAGAAAGAAGGAGAAGAGTCGAGAAAGAGTATCGTGGAGTCACTGATGCGTCATCACTAGCGTCTCAATGAACCTGAGCCCGTCGAACCTCAACGCAAACTTGTCTTCCAAGCCCTTTCTCGATCCAGATCCAGTGTTAAGGAAGTGGTAGAGCTGAAGCTGGACAACAAGACCGACGTCCATGAACAAGTCTCTGATCTACTGCTCAGTAGCTGAGTAGGGCAGCCCGCTCACCACCACCTTATTGGGATCATATGACTCGTCGCCACCTCCTCCTCCTCCACATGTTCCTCGGCAACTTGATGCGACGGATTCTCTTCTCGTCCTTATTCAGGTCCTCCATGGGTGTGACCATTGGCTGTCCCCACTTATCCTTCTTCTTCTTCTTCTTCTTCTTCTTCTTCTTCTTCTTCTTCTTGTTTCTTCGCTCCACTTCGACGTCCGCTGCCATCGTTCCCTCGACACCACAACCCTTCGCTCCCTCTTATGCAACTATTGATAGGGTTCAACCCAATATATAAAGGTTGGCATGAAGCACACAAAGGTGCCCTTAATCCCATTTTATATTGCTGTGTCTTTTATATTTTTTTATATAAGTTTGGTACTAAAATTATTTTTTCTATTTTTTAGGTGTATCGCTCAGTGCATCGTACTGTACCAAACTGAGAAAAGCTCAATACACCAGTACGCTACGAAATTTCAATCCTTAATACTAATATACCTTTAGCAGACTGACTAATATCATTAAGTAAAATAATAAAAAAATAAAATGAATGGTACTATACTAGTATCGAGCTATACAATTTAATACAAGTACTTGGTTGGATTGGTGGTTATGATAGACACATATTGATTCAATCAACATTTAAATCCTTGAGTCCTTTGGTAAGGATAGCTCCATGTTTTCCCTGTATGAGTATTATTTTTCATATTTTTATGGACATTTTATATTTCCACCATGTTTATGTGATCATATGTCTTGGATTAACTCCAATAGCATATAGTTTCTTGAAATTTCCTAACAATGTTGGGCTTCCCCATATCACCAATAAGATGATTTAGGTCAACTTCCCATTCTAGTGACAGGACTGGGAGGGCTCAAATTGACTCTGAAAGACTGAAACTGACTTTGAAACTATAAATAGATAGAAGGCAGCACAAATTCCAGAAGATATATCTTCTCATCTGAAATCTACCTTGATGAGGTGTAAGTGTAACTTAAATCTTACACTGATTGATCTTCTAGCATCCATACTGTTAACAGTGATGATCTTTGTCCTCCCATTCTTTTTCACAGCCTCAAACCACTAGTTGTTCTTCTGCTTGTGGAGCTCAGGGATTTGCAAACAATTCTTAATCTTGTAAAGATCATCTGGCAGGTCTTGAAGTTGCTCTTGACATTTGAACAACAATCCTGATTCCTTCTCTTGGGTTTATTGAAGATGATGATTTTTCTCCTAAACATTTCTAGATGTCCTTAAGACCAGTATTACTCCAGCTCCTCCTTGGGAGATTATTGCAGTTCGATCACTGTTCAAATCACTGAGTCATCCACCTTGTTGCCAGAGAACCATTCTAGATAGTAGCAACTTTTTTTGTGCAACAAGTTATGAAGACCAAAGGCTTCAATCTTAGATGCTAAGAGCAACAGATGCTTTAACCTCCACAAGATGGGAGGAGTGTAAATATTCATTTGTTTGGTCTTTGCTCTTCCTCCCTTTCTCTTTCCTTTTAAGGCATGTACATACTAATTTGTTCAGTATTCTCCCTATCCTTTTTTTTCATTATATTTCATTCTTTGTGACCACCTATGTCTGCACTCTTAATTGTCTATTTGTGCCAACATACAATACTAGCTAGCCAGAACTGAGTTCAGCTAAAAATTGCAATCTTTGGTTTGACTCAACTGCAATCAAGGAACAAAATTTGATGGAAATAGTATCATTATTGTAGACGTAGATAATTCATAGATTGAAAGGTTGTCTTTCTTCCTCTTAACCTGAGAGTGCAATCCACTGTCTGTAATATTTATTAACTGCAAAACACGTGCAGCAAGTTCAGCATCAATTAACTCCTGAGACTCCGTGCTGTAGGAGAAAAAACAACGAGTGTATCATATTGATGAATTTACTTCTTACATATATGCTACAAAAAAGACGGGAGATCTTCACATACCTACAACATGTAGTCTGTCTGACCTTAAGAATAGCAGCAATGATATGAACTATCCATGCAATTTGCCCTTCAATCACAGAGAGTTCATCCACATCTCCATGTGTAGGTAGTCTTGCTCGCTCCTACATTCATCATACATTATTACATTATGTTATTCCTAATATGAAATGTGAGCTTACATATAGGTTTAAACTTCAAAGACTGAAGATGCTATAGTTATTCCAAGTACTGCAATTATTATACCGTATAAGCCTGCAGAATAGGTTCCATAATCTTGATAATGTACACACTGCTACTTCCATACTGCAACACATAAAGGATGATATTATCCACAAATGCAAACTCAATAATAATTGAAATTTGAAGCACCATTAATGCAGAAGAGAATCTCAAAAGTCAACTTTCCAATGACAAGGTTTTAGTATAACTAAAAAATGAATAAGCTTCTAGTCAGGCAGTGAATGGAGACTATTGATGGCAATCTATGCCATTGTTTAAAACTCTGGTATGGTGCCCATATCTGTAGGCAACAGCACAGGGATAATCTGGTACCGACTGATGTTCCGCCAATCGGTATGGATCGGCCACCCAAAAAGGAGAAAAGAGAGGAAGAGGAGGATGAGAAGGAAGAAAGAAGAAAGAAGAGGACTGGCAGAAGGAGAGGCAAAGGCAAAGGAAGAGGAGGAATAGGATGTGGGGGACAAGCAGAAGAGAAGAAGGAAGATGTGAAGGAGGACAAGGGAAGAGAAAGAGAGAGAGAGAGAGAGAGAGAGAGAGAGAGAGAGAGAGAAAGAAAGGGAGAGAGAGAATCACGAGAGGAAAGCTAAGAAAAATGCCAGTGAACAGCAAGAGCATTGTAAAATGCCAACCTGGAATCTGCAGAGATATGGGAAGCACTCAAGCTGATCTTGAAGAAGTTCGATATTGTCCAATGGATTGTCTGAAAGGTCATCCGAAAAACCACCCTGAAATGAATAGCGTTAGCAGAGCAGCAATGCAACTCTTTGAAAGTTAAATATCACTAAAAATAGCATACCTGAACAGAACTGAATCTAGAGGTGATGAAACCTTCAGTGATTTTCGGCACAGTTTCATCCAACAAACTTGGTGTATCGCCCTTCAAGTAAGGTACAGAAGTCACCAGCCTCGACCAAAGTCCTAGAAGATAGTATACACTGTTGCTTGCCCACTTGAAAGTTGAAAAGAAAAACAATGTTAACCGCTGCAATCCAAGAAAAAAATACTTATCTACAAAAATACAAACAGCTTGCCAAATTAAACAAACCTGCCATGACTGCAGTGATTTTGTTGTGAATTCTGCTACTAAATGTATCCAGTCAGTATAAATTTCCACGCTTAAAAGCTCCGACAACTGAGAAAATGAATTCAACATGTTAACCATCATGGCCAATATTACTATCAAATTAAGTCATTCATAATGACTTGTCCCAACAAAGTCATATCACATCAAGTCAAGGCATGTTCTGATAACCTAAGGTGTGCAACCGAGAAAACCTATATTTCATACATAATAACATCCAAAAACCTACTCTGAAGTTTGAACCACTTTACTGCACTTTCAGATAATGAAAGACTTAACACAGTAAATCATTCAGATGAATTCATTCAAGTCTGCCCTAAACTGCACAGTTTATAATATGGCAGATATTCCTTCTTAATGTAAATGTTAACTGCACAAGATTACCAACTAGTTCAAAAGTGCTGGCCAAATTTAAAAGCAATATAAGAAAAGTACAGTTGGAGTTAGAAGATTTCATTGGTTAAGCCAATCCAGGGAAAAGTCCATTTGATACCATCTGATGATGGAAAGGGCATTGAACTGCACAAATTTTCTTCAAAGAGAAATGTTATCTCATTCTACTCTAAAATAAATTTTATAATAATTAAACATAGTTCTCAGAACATTTTGGAAACAGTTTTCACATAGTTTGGTGACAAGATGTAGTTGTCGTTGAAAGAAGTTGTAGTTCCTGAGCATATTTCTTGAAACTTTTCCTGGTCACCGTTGAAAGTTGTTGTTGCTGCAAATCAAAGGGCATTACGCAGCCTAGTTCGAACCAATGTGGGTTACCAATTGTTTCCATGCCTTGGTATATAGACTCGAGCCCAAGTTAGCTTGATGAACACCATTGTAGCCCATGCATGGTGCTTCCTCGAAGATTACTTTCGTGTTTTTTTCAAAGATTACTAATTTAAAATTGAATTGGACCAAAAGAATGACAGGATAGCTTTTAGATATGCAGCAGTGGAGAAAGCAATACATAAGCACAATGGAAACTCTACTTGTAATCTTATAAAGGATAATTTGTGACTGTATCAACAAAGGTCTGCAATACCAAATTGTACCGCTCGTACCAGGTGATACGTAACAGTCCGCCAACAAGCTGGTACACAGACCGCTTGCTACCAAGCGATAATGTTGATTGGGGCTGTTTCCGCCCCGATTTCAACCGTTGTCACCCGCTACTAAGCGGTATCAATCGAGGGAGAAGAAAAGGAAGAACCTAGAGATTCGATGCCACTCTCCTTCGATGATCCCGATCCATTGCTGCCCTCTCTCGTCGGATGCCGTAGATGAGATGTCGCTTCCACCTCGTTTAAGGCGATGAGGCCTCGACGTCGTCGAAGACTTCTCCTCATCCGCGGGGGGAGAAGAAGCCTTGACGACGTCATCGAGGCTTCTCAACCACGCAAGGAGAAGAAATGAGACGACAACGCCGAGCGATATGCTCATACCTTTTTCTTTAACTATATATATATATATATATACACGCGCACACACACACAGAGCAATATGCTCATACCATACTGTAACGAGCTCAGCACGGTACGCCAGGACTATACAAAATGGCAGACCTTGGTTTCAACCAAGGTTTGACATACCGGTCCATACCAACGTACCGAGATTATCTTGGTATGGTACAATATGCAATACTGGGCAGTACACACAATATGTACCACTCAATACATAATATAATATTATATTATATTATATATTAAACATAAACAAATAAAAAGTTGGCGACGTCACCTTGATCCGGGGAGAAGGAATCACGCCGATTCTTCGCGGGCGACGAATCCGTGGCGTTTCTCCCGCGGGAGAAGGAATCGCCTGCCGACGATTCTTCGCCCGTGGGAGACGAATCTCGTGGGTGTTCTGTCTCCCCGCACGAGGAGAAGGAATCGCCTGCCGACGATTCTTCGCCCGCAAACGGCCCGCGGTCGACGCGGGGAACTAGCGAAGGTATGTTTCTCCTCTTCTACCTCTTCTTCTTCTCCTTTTTCTTATTTCTCCCTCAATCGACCACCGACGACCGAAATCGACCGCTGACGACCGATTTTGGCGGTACCACCCGGTAGCGAGCGGATCGCATATCGATAACCTGGCGGACGGGTACATACCGCCCGTACCAGGTGGTACAGACCAAAATTGCAAACCTTAGTTTCAACAATAAAAGTACACCTATGCATGAGACATAAAATGTTCATTACAACCAAAACTAAGTAAAAAGAAAAAAGGACAAGCCTATATAGCATGCTCTAGAAAGAAACGGACAGGTATATACCGCCCATACCAGGTGGTACAGACCAAAATTGCAAACCTTAGTTTCAACAATAAAAGTACACCTATGCATGAGACATAAAATGTTCATTACAACCAAAACTAAGTAAAAAGAAAAAAGGACAAGCTTATATAGCATGCTCTAGAAAGAAGCCAATTCTAAATAGGACACCCTCTTCCAATCACAAGCTCATTCCAAAACCCCAAGGTACTCCATCTTCAAAATGCTAATAAAGATTATGACCCTTGACAGAATTGTCTAAACTTTTATAAGGAATAAACCTATGAGGAGACTGACCATCATTACACTATCAGAATAAATTAGTTACATAACATAATTAGGTATTAGAGAGACATCATTGAACCAAACAAAATTGGCCATTAAATGAAATAAAGACTATGACAAACTCTTTGGGATTACATCCACAGAACAGAATAATAAAGCATGAAAAAGAGAAATAAAGGGATATAGAAACTTCTTCCATGAATTGATCTAGTAATCCCAGGTTCTCAGTTCTTGTATCCAGGTATTATTACTCCAATATACTAAACTTGAATACTTTAAAACTTAAATAGCAACTGAAAGTGTTTTCCACCAAAATGATGACAAAAAAGAAAGAAACTATATGTAAACTATTGCAAGTGCAGGTGATAGAATTCAAGACAAAATTTAATTAGCCAAAATTAAAAAAAATTAAGACAATTTAAAAAACAATGATTAAAAGAACAAAACTATAGCCAGATTAATTAGCATGACTCAGATAACTAGTATGTCAGCTAAAGTTCTCGTTCGCTCACACATTTAGTACATTACTACATAAGTCCTTCCCTTTCATCAGGTTTAATTAATAAGAAAATGGCAAATCACGAGTCACAAATTCACAATATTAATAATAAATCATGCGCCAAAACCCTGACTGATATTACAGAAATTTCATGATAATGCAAGATTATCTTTTAGTCCAAACCTTAAAAGATGGAAAAATATACTACTAATGAACTGCAACTATATTAGGAGCTTCAATTAAGCCAAACGAATGAACAGGCTACCTGAAAGTTGACTTTGAAACGCCCTAGGAGGCGGCAAAACTCATGATAGTTGTCATGATCAGCCAAGCCTGGAAAAAGTAGGCATGAGGAAAGTTAGCAGCATAACCATCACTAAATAACAAAAGTCTAACCAAAGGTATAACTTAAATTTTGTTGGATAAGGAATGAGAATAACATATATTATTATAGTAGGTTGATTATACTAAAAGAAAATTCCTGGTGTCAACTAATGGAGATAGATATCAACTATTCTTTCCCCATTAATTGAAGTGATTAGGTATCTTCCGTTTGATCCTTCTTTTTCATTTTTCAGATGGTACGAATTGTAACAAGTGAAAGAAAGAATGTTGCGAAAGACGGTAACCATTAGCCTTTCTTCCTTTCACAAGTAACACAAAACACCTACAAAAGATTTTTCACCCCCTATTATCATAGAACCATCTGTTTCCTTTTATCATTTTCTCATGGTTCATGAATCCATCACATTTATTTTTCTTGATCTAGTGCATGCACATTAAACCTGTACCTCCCCCTCCTCAACTCCCATACCGGGTGGTACAGGTCGAAATTGCAAACCCTGGTTCTAAGTTGAACGTTTTTTTTAACTAGGCAGAAATTTCTATTACATTAATCAGCGTACAAGACGTTCAAATATGAATCAAACCAGAGACCCATTACTTGTGCAACAAGGTAGTTGAATGAATTTTAAAGCTGTATACTTTATACATACTGGGGGAAGTTTGGCACTGATCTTATGGAACCACAAATGAAATTTTTTATTGAAGCCCTTCACGAATCCAATTTATTTAAAAGTGTCCCAACAAATGATGCATTGTTGATGTGTATATGATGGACTAAGAAAACATTTAATATAACTAGTGGCCAACAGGGCCCATGCAGCAAGGGCACACTGGAAGGTCCACAACTCACTGTATCATTGGAACCATGCAATGTGGGGAGTGAATTACATCTTTCAAAAAGTGCTGTTGGATGTTATGCCTCAAGCACGAGCAACATTTTATTGCATCTTTTTGCAGCAATTTATTATGAACCATAAGAGTTCTATTTTCGAATTTGGAGTCCCTAATCCAGAGTAAAATGCCCCTGATTCAACTCAAGAAAACCTCAAAAGAAAAAAGGAAACAATATACAATCAATTTATATCATCTAGTTTATAGCTTTCAGGTTTTTAACATCATAGTCTAAGGCGTATCCAACCTAATGTAATGACTAAAGTAAGTGGAACAATACATAGCATAATCCTAAATAACAAAACCTTTATGCAGTACGAACCAAGTTAACCCCATCAGCACCTATAGCAGTGATTTAAAAAGCGCCAAGGTCCACCTGAGGCCCAAGGCGATAGGCACTCTGAAATATTAAAATATAAATAATATATAATATAATTAATAAATATAATATTTAAATAAAATCTGATATTAAGTTAAAAATCTACCATTAACAGTATATTGCCTACTGTTAACAATAGTTAGACGGAGTGAAAAGGAGAGAAAATCTACTGTTAACAGCATATTAATTACTGTTAACAGTAGTTAGAAGGGGAGAACAGAACTGTTAACACTAAAGGGATAAAAAGCCATGAAAGTGGGAAGAGAAGCAGCGGTGAGAAGCTGGCGGCAGCAGCAGCGGAGGATTAGTCTAATACAGCCGCGACAGTGCTGCGAACGGTAGAAGCGGTAGTGGTGGAAGCTGCGAACGGTAAAAGCAAACAGCAGAAATCAGCAGACAACAGTGGCAGTGGACAGCGGCGGCAACAGACAGCAGTAGTGACAGCGGAGAGCAGCAAAAGCTGAGGAGACTCGGTCGGCGACAGAGGAAGACTTAGTTTGCTGCGTCTACGGCGAAGGCAACGGCAAAAAGCGCCGATGGGGGAGGCAACAACAGAAATCATCAGCAGCGGAGGTAGAGGGAGAAAGCGCACGCTAGGGTTGGGAGTCAAGGTCGCGCACAGCTTTTGAGGTAACTGTGTGCGTTAGTTGATTCAATCGAACTAACTAACACACATTTAGCCGAACCAGACTTAAAAAAGTCTGGTTCAGTTGCCTTACATCAAACGGGTGCTCGCCGAAGTGCCCGATGTCTGGGCTCAGGCAAGCGCCCAGGCGACGCCTCACTGAAGCGCGTCGGTATGAGGCGCTCAGGCCTCGCCTCGCCTCGCCCGAGCGCCTTCTTAAATCACTGACCTATAGTATGATCCAGACTGTCGAAAGGACTTGGTTAACAGAAAGGATGAGACAGTCCAAAGAGTTCATATTTGTTTCAAAGTCAACATGGTTTGAACGAGACATATTGAGGAAACATTGCCAAACTTCTGTTGTTCGCACAGAAAAGGATCATATCTGGATCTGAACTTCCATATTTAAATCATGAGCAGTTGGAATGACTAGAACAATGGAGGTCACAGTGATATTGGCACAACTACAATGAGCAATTATCTACAAAAGTTCTGCCTGTTTCCTAATATTACATGCAAATCATACAATCATTATATCTAGACAGAAGACTCATAGGATCACACTAGCTAACAAGTTGATGTGTTATTTGAATGTGTAGTGCTGATACATTTGTCAAAAAATTCTTATGGATACCTTTCTTAGTGACATTCTCGAAATCAATTGCAAAGACTATGACTTAGTGTCTTACCGGCAATGCAAAATGACTAGAGATATTTCGGCAAAACTACTTGTAACGGCTCAAAGGCAAAAAAAACTACCTGTAACAAATCTTTTTTTGTGGTGACATTCTCTAAATAAATTGAAAGGTCTATGAATTAGTGGGCATTTTAAGGCATAGAAGAGATTAAACATTAAAAAAAAAATTATTGCAAGACATTATGAACCTTGGCCTGTTTGCAGTATCTCTTTAGTCCCTCTCATTAGATGAGCTAGAAACTGGGAGCGTGCAGGATCATCAGTGAATAAAGACCGCCTTACAGAAGCGAGCCTAACTAAACACTCCAGAGCCTGAAAATAGGATATAAGGTATAAATAAAACAAGTAATTAAGATCAGAAACAAGCAAAAACAATGGAATAACAGTTATATAAAAATATTCAACACAATTGACTGTGTGACTATCACAAACTTTTATCCAACCAAACCACCTGAATTGAACTAACCTCAAAAGTGGGGTCTAAATAATCCCATCTGTCAAAGATTTGAATCTAGACAAATCATTTGGTTTAGTTCTAACTTCAAGGTACAGTACATCTTTGTTTACAATTTTGGACAAAAAGGGTCGAGTAACCAAGTGGAGTCTATGCTAGAAAGAGAACTTTGTATAACATTGAAGATAAATAGCATCATGTCAATAGTTTAACAATATGATCAAAAAGGATTATCAATCTTTTGGAAGCAACAACAATCAAATAATTATGAATTGTCAATATGTTAGCCAAAGGTGCTCTCATACATTACATAAATACACTTATACGTCAAACTCACAACATTGATCTTAGGTTTGAGCCACAATAACATTTAAAAATACCAAACATCTTTAGTAGACCACACAAAAAGTTCTAGTTATACGAATCAAAGATGATCCAAATTGATAATAGAAACCACAATCTCATTTCGAGCAATAGAAATATAAAGAGTGAACTTAGCATACGAGGCTCCCGCCCCTACCGGATATGGACGGTCTCACCTTTATTTTAAATGGGTTGTTGCACCCTGGTATCCATGTCAAAAAAGCACCCTTACCATTGTACCAGGCTGTAGATATATCTGAATATCAAATTAAATACTAAAAAGGCTTCACCTAATTGATCAATTTTTAGAGTTTACACATCTTAAAACACCAGCAAAACATTCTAAACAATTTTGATAATTCCAAATCAGAAACCAGGTCACCAAAAGGCAACTTCCTGAGTAGCTTTCCACCTTATAATAGATACATAGGCAACATGATTATAGAACAATTGATTTTTGAGCTCTAAGAATTAATAGGTTCTCCTTACAAAGACAAGATTCACAGAGTGCACTGTAAAATTACAAAAGCATTTGATAGCATTGCTACATGTAAATTACTTGAAAGATTCGATTGAACAGAATTGGGCATGGTGCAAGATAAATAAGATATGAAAAGGTCATAATTATAGCAGAAAGAATTATTTTGAACAATTACAAGCTACCATATTGATAACACAGCAAGTGAGAAATATAAATTCAATATAATTTACAAAGAAGGAAACAAGCATGCAAATGGGAAGCAGAAAACAAATCTAGGCTTACAAACAAAGAAAATGGAACTGTGAAACATGTTGTTGACCATAAAAACTGATTAGGTTGCATTTGATTGAAAAAAACAACATTAAGTGGAAAGCAATAAAAAAATATTAATTTTGATGAATAATAGACCTGCAAAAAAAACTTTATTTCCCTCATATACTATACCTCTTTTGACAGAGGAGGCTCAGTGATACTGTAATAATCAAAGAAAATCTGTAGGGTGGAAGGATCTTGTATGACTGGTTTCCACGAAGATGGAATCTGCAGGAATTGAAGGATGTCAACAAACTTGTATCAGGTAGCAAAATAATCAAAAAATTATTCAGATATATGAAAATTTGTGCCTTGTAAATGCAATACCTGCACGGTACCAAATTCTTCAGAGCTTTCATCTACTGAAGTTCCAACAAAGTCAAAAGACAAGCATTTCAAGGAAAGTGAAAGAGTAAGTTCCCGCAGGACTGAGACTGCTAAAAAAATAATAACAAAAACATCAGATATCACATTACGATAAAAAGTCAATATGGCATGACAATCTCAATCATTGACTCCAATTAAAAACCTTGCATATCTTCATCATTTTTTAGCTGATGCAAAGAAGTCACAGAAATTTGAAATATCTGGAAAAGTGATTGATCCCTGAAGCTGCAGGCAACCTTTCGATGATTTGTTAGAGACATTCCCTGGTTTGGCTGGAAAAGTTAAAAGGCCAAGATGTTATTGAAAGACTAAGTACCACAAATGGTTGACCAAGAGGAATACTTATAATAGAAAGATATCTCATCTGAAAGCCAAAGAAAGGATAAACAAGATGATGAGGTTGCATAAATAGCTGATATAAGATTGTAAATATAACTTCCAGAAGAAGTTTACAACAATATCCATGAAAATTTCATAATTGCCATTGCTACTATTTTCTTTCAATATCATAATTGGTACGTGCCAACCTAATACAACTCGTGTATATTTGTCATCAAAAGTAAACATGAACAATTGTTACACGTGTTAGGAACCTGAGACATAAAATTAAGAATCTAAAAATCTAATTTGATTAAAACATTACCATCTAACTTCAGTTTGATTTTACTGTTGTTCAGCAGCAGTTTTGTTCTAACAAGAACCATTTGAAAGGTTGTTTACTGCTGAGCAGTATGCACACATGGACTTGGATATGGCACTTAGATCTTGTTAGGCAGCCATTGAGATTGTTTACTGTTCACCTAAAAGCTTGTCCAGCAGGGGCAGCCCAACACAAGAGGTTCCCACCAATGTGAAGTAAAGAGTAGAGAGGTTGTTTCCATGAATGCCTTGGTTATCCAGGTTGCGAAGAGCAACCTCACTATGGTGCCAAGGCTTGCTCTCTGAATCTTGCAAGCTTACCCAGAAATTGTAGTAATTTATGGAATAAATTTTGCGGACCCTTAATAATTGAAACAGAAGCTATTTCAATAGTCAATCTTAAAATCTTTACAAGGGTCATCTAGGGTCTTAGAGTTTTGACCTCATTGTCAGCATTTGTCAAATGAAGAATTGTTGTCTTGCTCAGGAAAACAGACCGTAAACTCAACCAAAAGAGAAGAAAAGCTGCTAACATAGAGAAAGGCTCTTGTTAAAAGATACCAGCACATTATCTAATGGTATGCATTTTATCTATATTCACATGAATGACATGCACACATAGGCCATCTAATTCTTTCTATAATCAGAAAATTGCTGATCAATCATAAGTACTTTATTAACAGCTTCGGGCAAGTAGACACTACTATTGAGAATTAGGCATCAGAAATCAAGCAAACCCAATGGTTTGATGCATAAGCTCGTACATTAGAAAAATGCTAATATTACAGTCCTAAAAAAGTATAAGACATAGGTTTATCTCAAGGAGCTCAACCACAGTGCCACTTTAGAACATAATGTAATAAGATTGCACTAATCTGAACAATCCGGATGTTAATTAATGCCGCAACAAAAGCCATGTATCACAAGTTCTGTATGACTACACCAAAAATTACTAGCTTGCTCTGGATTATTTGAAACCCCTGTAATCACTTCAAAAAATCTCAATTAATGAACATATGACTCATTCAATCTCTTTTAAAGTGTCAAAAAATCTCATTAGATTTAAAAATGGCAGTGCAATCACAAGCTATGGCGACTGCATGCATGATAACATTGCAGCATTCATGAAATTAATCTTCAACACTGAACAGACAAGATCCTCACTCACCAAGTTGCCATGTCGAGCGATGAGAAAGGCATTTCACAGGTTTATGTACAAAGAGTCTAGATCAAACAAGGGTTAGGCGCAATTAGAGTAGTTGAACATCTATCTTGATCATCCCATTGTCAGTATGCTAACATGGTGTTCAAACCAGCACACACAGAAAACTTTGAAAAACATTGCTTCTTTGAGGTACTAATGTCATACGTCACATTGTGTTTCTTTAACCTTGGTAAAACTATATGCTAGAAAAACATTTTGCATGAAAAAAATTGCAATTGTAATAACTAAAGCAATCATCCCTCATACAGAACTAATGTAAGCTGAGGCTCAAACAATTATCAATTTATTTCTCTAGTGTCGTCTTTTAATTTCCATGCACACAACTATCCACTCATTGTTTATAAGAACATTTATGATATATGGAGGTAACAGAACATTTGCGATAGAGGTAACAGAACATTTATGATATACCCTAATCCGTAACCTTTGCATAAGTAACTTTGAGTCCAATAGAGGTAACAGAACATTTATAATCTTGCTTATAAAACAAGATAAATGCAGAGATCAGACATGGTAAAACAAATTATGTAGCAATCGGAAGCAAGAAACTAAAAAATATATACTTCCAGATATGTGAATTTAATTTTCAGCATCATGCACCCATAATGAACAGTGAAGAGATTCGAACAAAGGAGTAGTATCACCTGAATATCTATCCAAACAAGAAATAAAAAGATGCCATATCCATGCAAAACATTTGAGTGTCATCAAGTTATTAAACATATTTCAGTGTCATCAAATCATGCTAAAACACAAAGAATGGCTATGAACTGATAAGTACTAACCTGACTCATCTCAGATACAAGCTGGTTTAATATCTTCAAGCCAATTGAATAGTGGCCTGATGAAGCCTAACAAACAAAAACCAAGAATCAAACTGACAGTTAGCAGCAAATGACGTTCAGCCTACTATATACAAACTTGCTTAAATAAGTTGAATTATTATTTCTTCCAAGCAAGGTTTTACATATCGGTCCATACCGGTATACCAATATTTTCTTGGTACTGGTACGGTACCAGTACCAGGCAGTATGTACAGTACATACCATCTTGTACATTAAAATATATTATAATATTTTTATAATATAATATTAATATATTAATATATTAAAAAAAGAAGGGCGACGTCGTCTCGATCTTTCTCCACTCGCAGGGAGACGTCCCGTCTCCTCGCGTAGGAGAAAAATCGCCTGCGGGCAAGGGCGGTGACTGCATGCGGGCGACTCGCGGGCGAGGGTGGTGATGGCGCGCGAGCGAGGACAGCGCAGGGAAAGGAGGTACTTCTTTCTTCTTTCTTCTTTCTTCTTTTCCTCTTCTTCTTCTTCCCTTCTTCTCCCTCAATCAACGGTCGACGATCGATTTCTTCCTCAATCGGTCGCCGATGACCAAAATCGACCGCCGACGATCGATTTTGGCGGTACCGCCCGGTAGCGGGCGATCAGCGTACCGGTAACCTGGCGGACCGGTATATACATTTTCTGTTTATCCGTCTCCCGTTAAGAAAAAACTGATGTAGTCTAAATTTAATCTAATGACCATATGAAGCAAGGATCACAGTTTCACGCAGACTAGTATAAAACGGGCAGGACATACCAGTCCAAGAGTGAACAGGCCGGTATGCGAACCATCCCCATTTTGGGCAATCAACTCTGACAAATAAAAAAAATTAACTAAGACTTTTAGGGCTTGCGAGCCCTCTTTGCCCAAGGCATTTTGCCTCCTGCTGTCATCCATCGATGCTTGCCGCTCATCGTGTGTCGTCGACCGATATGCTTTCGTATCTTTCTTTCCTCTTCCTCCATCATCTTCTCTTCTTCCTTACACTTCTTCCTTCACTCTTCCTTCGTCCTCCTCTTCCTCCACGGCTCGTTCCTCTTCACCTTCTTCTTCCTCTTCGAGTCATCGTATGTACCGGTGTAACTTGCGTTGATACACCGAAAACTTAGTTGGATATGGGGCCAGTACCCATGTTACAATCATTTATATGAAGCACACACCATCTATCATAGTGGTCGATTATTAATTAAAATCATAACCACTAAATAAATATCTGTTTACTGGTTGTCGTCCTTAAATGATACAACTTATTTCATAACCATTTGTTTCAATATAATGTTCAGTGAGATGAACCAACACGAAAGAGTTAATATGAAATTTTGTTTATGGTTTTTATTTCTATTCTATTTTCTTTATTATAAAAAATGCTATAAGATAATATGAAACTGAAGAACAATAATACTTTTCTCCATGGATCTTGATCTGCAGATTGTAAGTTATGATAACATAATAAAAATTTATAAGTTCAAATGTGGATTTCACATGATACTTTGATATAGCATCTCAGAGATGATGGCTATTCGATGAAGCAAGCCTTGGCGAGACAATGGAAATATAATGAAATAGTGTAGAATATAACAGTATAAAAAAGATCCAACAAAAACATTTTGGTGGTCTCAGAAACATTACTTATTGAGCTTTATACCTGATGATCAATGCTACAAGCTTTGTAAAATCATAAATCCAGTACGAACAAACCAAAAAACCCTCTCTGAATTGACTTTGCCAATAACTTTTATGTGGAGTGTCAGACAATCACAAGATTCCCAAATAAATAAACTTTTGAGGCCGATTGCATGAGCATTATTTTATAATCACATAGATCCTTTGGAGAAATCCGAGAAAATATGTCAAATTTAAACAATCATCTACAGCTAAATGAGTGATTAATTTTGTGACCAACCATCAAATATAAAGAACAAAGGCAATAGAAAATAGAACCTAAGAATGCAAAAGAGTAATATAGTTAATAAGCTTAAAAGTTAAAACTATAAGTCGCGGCATAATTGACCTGGTTTGCTTGGAACTGTTCCATTTGCTGCAATATATTTACTTTCAATAATAGTACTGGATATGTAAATCCTAAAGGGGCTGCAACATCAAACATGGTGTTGCATTCTAGAACTAGTTCTTATTAGATACCATAAAGTCTTAGCCTCATCATGCATGACTCTAGGTCATTGGCAAATGCAACAAGTGTAGAGGCAAAAGGGTCCCCGCAATCTATAGGGTAAAGCTCCATGCTGAAGGAAATAAAGAATTCCTAGGTCATGCACCTGTCCCCACACTAGTAGGTACAAGTTGGTAATGATTAAAAAGATGGAAACCAAACTAGTGGTCCAACTCAAGTAAACTCAACCCCAAGCACCCACGGTAATCCTTGGGAAGGTTGTACTATAAAACTTCTCCAAACAAAAAAACAAATGGCAGAACATAAGAACTAAGTCAGATAATTAACATCCCAACGTTTCTTGCACTAGAAATGCTTCTAACATCATCTACTCGTGATAAATGCAATTATGCTATAGCTCCAACTCTATTATATCTATGTCACTTTCCAAATTCCTTAAACATGGTAAAATTTCCTAGAAAACCACTGACCATTTTAATGTTGCATAACTTCCTGTCATAACATCCCAGTTCAGTCTTACATCAAAAATGGGCAAAGACTTGTATTGGCCTGTAAGGGCATGATGGGTCTACTCTCTTTGGGCATGTGTTCAGAATAATGAGATGGAAATTAGTCATGGAGTCAGAAATATAAGTGGAACCAGTAGAGATAAGAAGATTATTAAATCATAATGTGTCTACTAGGATACATCAAGTACATCAGTCACCTCCCTATCATCCATGTGAACTTAATCTAACATAAACCAGGTTCTTATCAACAGAAGTAATAGATATCTAGAAGACAGAATTTACCTGACTCAAGAAGTTTGTTGCCTCGTTAACCACCTCTCTGAATCTGTCATCATCAAACCATCCAAATTTTGTAATCCGGCATAACAGTTGTATCAATGATCCAACTACAAAGTTCTGCAATTCAGGTCCTCTGCTAGCTAGATAGTTTATCACATAATTCCCTTCAAATACACAAACAATCCGTCAATTTAGAATATTGCAGAGAAGTTGAACAGATGACTTCAAAGACTAGTCAATATAAATATAATAAAACAAACAAACATGTAAAGTGGGTGAAAATACAAAATAGAACTTCTATTCTCCTTTGTTAGCTAATTATTCAATCAAAACTGACAATGCAAGACATTCATATGTGTACATAGGTTAATCAACACAAGTAATACAGTGAATCTTCCATGTCTTTACAAAACAGCTAAAGTAATTAATGATATTGCCATCATTAGGATAAAACAAAATCCATTAGACTAGTAAATAGATGAAAAAATTTAATCATGAAGGCAAACAAAGTAAGCCCTAAGCTTGAAATATTACTTGACCCCAAGCTTGATATACAACAAAGTATATTGTGGAAAAATTAACATGTGTGTCTAAAGGAACATTACGGATATCAAGCCGCAACTTCAAAGAAAGACTGTGCTCCATTACTTGCTTCAACAAGCTTGAACTGGCCAACATCAAAGCATAAGGGGTCAAAGCATTGTCCAAAATGTATTGGCACTGAGAGATATAATCAGGGTTCACAGAAAAGCATTTCAAAGTGCTCTCTGCATGTGCTCGTTCAACTGAGTCCTGAGAAGTGTAAAGCCTCTCACACAAGGCTTCCAAGTGGGCTAAGCTCTCCATCGATATGAGTAACCAGAATATCCAAATTTTCAGATGGTCAAGAATCCAAGATTAATGGCGTATGTTTGTCTCCATCCCACATAACATCGAAGCACATCTACAAATTCCCATATAATGCTGTTACAGATTTAGGGAGAACTATGCAGTTCTGAAACTAGACGTGATTATATATGATCACATACAAGTATTATATCGCCAACAAAGTTGAGAAGCTGCAATAAATGATAGTACCACTGGAATGTTGCATCACATACAAATGTACAACATGGTATATTTCAAATCAAAATTGTCCATGATATACAATGGTCAACAGAAGTTCAAAATAAACAGGAAGCAGGAGAAAAGGCCCAAGAGGTAGATCCTCAGCAAATGCACCACAGATCAGAGCCCAAGGCAAGCATCTAACCTCGCAAATATAAAAGAGAATATAGTTAGCAAGAAGATAAAGACAAAGCAACAGACATCCCAAATCATAACTAAGCAAAAATTTTCTCATGATATTACTGGCATTACAGATTTAAGTACAAAAACCATTCATGCCTGTTGATTAAGTAGCGTTACAATAAAACAACAAAAAAACACAGATAATCACCTACCAAAAATAAAAATGTAGGAAAAATAGCAGACCCTTAAAAGAACAAACAAGAACATGTTGCAGGTTACAGACATATTACAGAATTAAAATATATATATATATGGATTATTAAAGCTGGTATAACTTCACACACTTTTTCTTTTTAATATCTCCAGCAAGATTGCAAGATTGTGCATGACCTACTAATTTACTAAACCAGAAGATATAAAATAAGAGCCGCCACACATACACATGACAACGTATTGGGGCATAGGTGATCTGGCAATGGCTAATGCCACATGCCAAGTAACAGGGGCACAAAAGGCATGTGGAAAGATAGAAAATAGGTCCCATGTGGATCACATCAAATCACTTGGTTGGCATCAACACATTCATTAACCAATATGCATTTTGTGCATAAACTACCAGCAAAAAATATCTAAATTGATGATACAAGCATTTTAGTTTATCTCCATATATAACCAAGGTGAACTTGACAGGTTTTGAGTCTACTATATGATCCAGAAATAAGTGATATTTTTTTTCCAAATAATGTGAATCTATAATGGCCTATTTCGACACCCATCCTTCATTTATTGATGGAAGGAAGAGGAAAAGAATGAAGAGTTGAGGAAACACCGTAGGAGTTCCTATAACGACATTCCTGACTTTAGCAAGATATCAAACTCGTCCACAAAGTGATTCCATCTATCAGGATAAGGGAGTTCTTTTTTTCTTGTCCTTCTCTTTTTCACCTTCCTCAAAGTATCATAAAGGCTTCAACATTTTTTGCCTACCAACGAGAAGCATAGAGACGTAAGAGAATACAAGTTCTCTTACTAATAATTGGATCCTCATATTCAGTGTTGCTTGTTATATATATTTCTATCGCCTCTCAAAAAAGTTTAAAACGATTAAAGGATCATGATACAAATTTTAATGCATCAACGTCCCAGCATACATTTATTGCAAATTTAGTCAGACAGAGGTTTCACTGTAGTTGCACCATGCAAGATAACTCCACTATCTCGCAGTGGCCACTACCACCCAAAGAGATCTACAAACTATCAGGTCAGCATCCCATTTCTGCATAAAACTGAAAACCAAAATTGCTGATTCATTTCTACTTCAAAGTATTTCCATGAAGCTTAGGATACCCATCACACTTTTCCATGAGTTTTCAACTACAGATTCACCTCTATGAAAAAAAAACAAACATCTGTCACCCGTCAACAAATCTAACATTGATCAGAACGTAAAGTAACTAAGATCACATGCATTTCTAGTTTCATCTTCAAAGAACTGTCCACTCAACTCACTGGATTCTTCCACATCTATGATCCGCGATAACCAATTATCTACCACAAATTTGACACCTAAGATACCAAACAATGTCCATAGTCACAGCAGAGTTTCTTGAAGGCACAAGTCTACCATAAACTCTTGTCGTGAAACCTATAGCCGGGGCTATCTTCGCTACAGATTTGGCATGAACTTTGAAACTGATGCAAGTACCGGTTCTTCATCATCCAAGTCCAAGAAAGCCCATGAGGGTCTCAAGAATTATGGCGGTGAGAGGAAGCAATCGAGGATTCATATCTGGTTAAGAAATTTGTGGAAACAATTACGCAACGATCCTCTCAAGGTACCAAGCCTACGAAAATCACAATAAGGTCTCCCGAGGACCAAATCTACCACAATCTCTCGCCACAGAGACTACTAACATCAGGGCTGTGTTCCCCAAGATTCCACTTGAATTTGCGACTTCCGATTCAAGAACCAGTTCTCGCTCATCCAAAATCAAACAAGCAAGCGAGGGTTCAGGGAATAAGGGGGATCGGGGATCCGCATCCGGCGACGAAATCTGTGGAAACGAAGGTACATACAATCCTCCGGAGGAACAGTCCACCATAAACACACAACAGATTCTCTCGAGGATCCGAGTCCACCACATCCCATCGCCGGGAAATCTAACACCAGAGCTGCCGTCGTCTAACACCAGAGTTGCCGTCGTCACAGATGCGACGAGAATTTGCAATCTCCGATTCGAGAACCGATCTCCCGTCGTCCGAATCCAAGCACGAGGGTCGAAGAAAGAGAGCGTCCTGAGGAAGCGATCGGGGCCCCAAATCTGGCCAAGAGACTTACGGAGATCGATCCACGAAAGATTAAAGAGGCGGAAGAGGGGCGAATACCTTTGGATTCCGTGAGGCTCTTTCTTTCCCGTTCTCTCCGCTTTCTCTGCTCAATGAGGTCTCTCGGGTCTCGGCTTCATCGAGATCGGGATCTTTATAAAGGGCGTGGTCGGGGTAGCTGCCAGCGAAGGTGGGCTTCGCTTCGCCCGGTTTGCGTCGAGATTCCATCGGCTCCATTTAGGGTTTTCACTTCGGGCCGGTCCCTCTTCTCTTCGTGGGCCGCTGTGGCTGTTCCTCTATCCGGGGCCCGCTTATATCGACCAATCAGAAGCTCGAGCCCGGCGGAACCCACAGGAAAAGCCTGACCCGTGCCTCGGTCGACACAGGAGAGCCTCACCGCTCGCGTGGTCTCACTTCCTGCGGCATAGAACATCGTCGAAGACGAGGTCGGGTTGCCGTCTGCCTGCCGTCACGGAGTTGGATTTGGCTGGGTTGGTGTCAGCAAAGCGACGTGGCACGCGTACAGCCCTTGGTACATAAGGCCGAGCGCCACAGAAGCTACTCTCTCTCTCTCTCTCTCTCTCTCTCTCTCATAATAATAATATTTTTTTATTTTTCTAAAACATCTTTTGTGGCCAAATTTGCTCGGCTTCAGATCGCGAATAAAGAAAATAATTGCTGGTTTTTTCCAATAAGGTTTCCCGTAATCGAACGTTGAATATATATATATATATATATAAGTGAGCCTATTTTGGAAGGAAATATAAACACTATGATTGACCAAATTGGAGTTAACGGATGAAATATATTTTTCTCTGTGGCACGCATAACTTGGAACGTGGGTGAATAATATAAAAATAATTTACATTAGCAAGCAATTAAGGTTTATAAGAGATTAATTTAAAAGATTAGATTGGGACATCATCTATTTATTTATAAAGCTTAAGTCACTAAATGTGATAGGAAAAATATTGGGCTCATCCATTCACCCCGAGTCAGGATCCAAAAACCACGTCGATAGCTAAATAGACTAGCCACGTTCGCCCGAGGGTCGTGTCAGCGCCTCGGGCGACCAAGGTGTAATGTCGACGGTACTCTTAGCAGTCTCCAGGGACAACTGACATCGTGTCGCAAGACTAGCACAGGGTTGCACCAGTAGTCGTTAGACTCGTCGAACGAAGTCTCGGGAATCAACGAAGGCAGCACTCGACCCGGGATCATACCGTAGGACCAGTGATGGGCCCGCCCTCATTAATCATCCAGGACCATACCGTAGGACCAGCAACCGACCGATGAATAATACCCCCCGACCCCTATCACCGATGATAGGTGGCACGTCAAGGCGACGATGGCCCGACGAATAGTACCCGACCGACGGTTGGTGACGGATGGTGTGTCGAGGACAGGCACAGCAGCTGACCATCCAACAATGCCCCTTGACGACGGGCGGTGGCGACTTGTCGTACCGTAGCGATGATGTGGCCCACGTACGATCAATTCGTCTATGCAAGTATAAATGTTCCCTTACCACCTTCGTACGATCAATTCTTCAATCCGATCGACCCCTGACTTGATCATCAGAGGGACCCGGTCGAGCCCAAATAGCTCGGCTTAGGTTTTTTGCAGGACTTACCATCGACCGATCGAGAAATCGCCAGAAGAGAGGGGTGGAACTGTCACGTCACTAGACCACGGAGATGATCCGGTGCATACGAGAAACCTCATTAGGGTGATCCATCATTCTACGGTACGGAATGACTAACAAATATATTTTAATTTATTATATCATAGGGAGGGAGGGAAGGAGGACGGGGAATTGGAAGTGTATTTGAGGTTTGCCGCCGCCGCCGTCTCCTTTCCTCGACCTTTACCAACTCTTTTTTGTAGGTAAAATTCATGATATGAGGATCAAATGATAGAAATAAAGGAAGAGATCGGCAAGGAAGTGACATTAGTTAGTGGCTAGAATTTTTACCGATTCATCTTTTTAGGATGGCCGCCACGATTCCCCAATCATCCATTTTTTTTATTAAATTTAAAATCAGGACTGAAATCGATTAATTCATCTAAAACCATCAGGTAGGTTTTATATCTAAATTGGGATTTGACCCACTGATTTCAATTGAAAAATAAAACAAAATTCTTCACCAAAAATTGAAGGCACATTGATGAGCTTTTAAATCTAAAATATTAATCACCATACTATCCATTCTATTTATCTATTTTTTTAAAATCAATTTGAAACTAGAACATTTGGTTTGGAACCGAAATTATCAATTTTGATTTCAATTTCTAAAAATTTTAATCAAACCGTATGACTTATATTGTGGAACTTTATATCGTGATCGAGGAATTAGCGCGGTTTGGTTCTGTCCGTGTTCGCAAGCTCATCAGGGTTGGTCGAGAAGAGGCGAGAAAGCCCAAGAGAAGTCCGTCGGGCACCGAGTGTGCATCTTGTGATGCTCTTTCTCGGAGGTGTACCTCAGGGTATAGTTACTTAGTGGCTCCCGTGAGGTCCTTCACGAAGGCTTGGTCGAGACGAGAGATACTCGATCTGACCCTCATGATGATCAAGTTAACGATGTGGAGAATCCTCTGCTACTATTTTATCTGGGTGCTTTTTATACTATTTACCCTACGAGGTTGCTTAATGCATGCGGTCGTTGGAACCGTGTCATGCACCACTGTGCTCCTCGGGTGATGGGTGAACTAGCGATCTATCTATAGATGTTGACTGTTGCGTCTGTTGCCTCACGATCCGTACGAGGTTATTTAATGCATATATGCGTTGGAATCGTGTCGTGTACCGCCATGCATCTTGGGCGAGGGGTGAACCAACGATCTGTATGCTAATATCGACTATCGTGCCAATTACCTCGTCATGCCTCTTAAGCAACGCAACGATCGAAGTAGTAATGCCCCTTCCCGAGATAGAGATATCGAAAATATCTCTGATATAATTTTGTAAAGTTTAAATACTTGATACTAAAAAAATAATCAAATTGGATCGGGTTCAACTTACGAGTGGGTCGGACAACCTTAGTGTGTATGCTCCCAAGAACAACCACAAGCTATCATCTTAAAACTTTCTTAACAGAAAGCCATCATATTAGTCTCCTTAAATGGGCATCTTCTGATCCGAAAAGAACTCAAACCGACCAAAACCTTTACAACTCGCACAATAGCATCCGTTTTATATAATTCCCTCCTATTTACAGGATAACATTCTTCCTTCCCATCTCACACACACTTCACTCAAAGGTCTTCCATGGAATAAAGAGGAGCCTTCTCCCAACTTTTAAAGCTAAAGTTATACATTTCATGCGTACGCAAGCCTCCTCAATCTCAAAAGGACGGACTGAGACTTCCATTAAGAAACTAGTAGTGAAAGGCCTAATCATATCTCTTCTCTTTTTTCTCAAAGTACGATGCCATGCAAATCCTATCAGTCTTCTGTAATGGAGGACTTTGGACCCTCACTTTATCATGCAACGTTCCCACCCTCCTATAATAATACCATTACGTTGGTTGGAATCATCCCATATCTATCCCTCTCTCTATAATTTTTTTTTAAAATAGATCATTACATACCTAATGATGTACGAAACGTTCACCTATTTTATGATGCCGATGAAAGATAATTTTCGAGTTGTTGGTTATAATTTAACGTCTTAAGTTCATACGTGAATTAGTGGTGAAGGACTCACTACTAATGCTATATAGGATGGCTTATTCCTGATCGAGGACGATTAAATAGGAAACATTTTATTTTGTGAATTTTTGAGAATATTAACATACGATTTTTCAGATATCTGTCAGAATTAAGATATATAATTATTTAAATTGTTTGAGGAAAAAATCTAAATAAAAAAAAAAACTTTCTCCAAGTGGCATAGCCTCGTAAATAAACACACTCCAACTGCTACCATTACAGGTGGAAAGACTAAAGCGTAGATGTACAGCTGCTATTATATATATATATATATATATATACACTAACATCCCACCGTCCGATGCCCATCAGACGGTTCGTAAAGAGGAGTGAGTGCAAGCGGTGGGTGCCTTCAGATGACGGCCCACGAGTCGAGAGTTGGAAAACTCGGTGCCGCGAGCGACGAGTCGAACTCAGCGAGAACCGGGGCGTCGACCGCGCCGACTCGGTCGAGAAAGAACGCCGACGTGTCTAGGGTAGGAAGGAGGCAGCTCCCCTGCAGCACGGCGGCGGCGGCGGCGGCGGCGGCGGGAGGAAGATCAACAGGGAGCCCAGCCCCGTCGACGGGCCCTGTGCCGGTGACCTGCTGGACCAGCTGGCGGAAGTTGGCGGGGTCGGCGGTGATGTAGGTGGTGAGCGAGCGGTTGGTCGCCCGGGACTTGCGCTTCTTGGCGATCCGCCCGGCGGGCGGGTCCCGGCCGCGGGGAAGATCGGGGGCGAAGGGGAGGAGGAAGGAGGCGGCGGCGAGGGAGATGGAGTCCCGGGAGGGGACGGCAGAGGAGGAAGAGGCGGCGGCGTCGGAGAGCAGGGAGATCTGGAGGGCTTTGGTGAGGGCGTCGTTCTCGCGGGCGAAGACGGCCTCGGAGATGCAAGCGTGGGGTCGGTACGTCCACGGATCGAGGCCGCAGCAGTTCTCCGCCATGCTTCGTGTCGATCGAGTGTTCCTCCTTCGAGGGGCGTGGGAGCGGCGGCTTTGGAATAAAGTGGCGGAGGAGGGGCGGGGCATTTTAACGAGCAAGCGGTGGGTGTGGGGAGTGGCAAAACCGCGGCGCCTTCCGCCATCGGGCCACGTGTATCCACGCATCGCGCGCATTCACTCCGAAATGGCGACTGACAGCTATTTTATTTGTATTTTTTTCCTCTTAAATTCCTTTTTGATCTAATAATAATAATAATTCAGAGGAGTCGTTTTCACAGTGCCCGTATAACGGATAACAGATTATTCCGACTCATAAATCTATATTAATATTAACGACGGACTCCGAAACAGCTCACGAAAGTAACAACGAGACTGCTGACGTACGTTAATCGACAAGCTACGTCAGCAGAGCGTCTTCCATGGACACGCTTAAGACGACGATCTGAGAAGAGGGGTACTTTGGGTAATTCAAGTTCCCACTGACGGCGTCATCTGACGGGAAACGTGAATCAGACCGCCCACCGTCCGCACGGCGGTTCATCATCAACCGCACTCAATAATCACCACCGTCGATCAGAAATATCCGAAACACGATGCTGGATATATATATATATATATGCACACAAGTTAATGCATGGATGTGATGATTAATAAATAATGTCTAAAAGCTGGTCGGGTCAAAGGACAAAGGACGAAGGACATTGACAGTGGGGCCGGAGTGGTTAAGTTTGACTGTCTTCTTCGCGCAAAGCCGCCATCCCTCCGTCGTGGCTTTCGACTCCTCGCATGGCACCGGAGCAGACCATTGATTCAGCTGCGTGTTTGCCGCTGCGATAGAATGGCTTCTTCTCGCTTGTGTCATTAGATTCCCCTCCTTTGTCCGCATGAACCCTTGTCATGAGAGTCAAAGAAGCTACAGCGTAAGAACTTTGTTCATCGAGTCAAAGATTGGTTTGGAGTTGGAATGATATGTCTGCACATAACGCTCGCAATCAAAAGCAAAAGCACTGTATAATAGTTATACCAAAGTCAGCACGATACATGTTTGAAACATTGTTCCAATGGACTTGATGCGTGTGTGTCAACTTTTGTCATGAAACAATTCATTTCTGATTCCTAACTTACATGGACGGGGGAGTTCCTGAAACATTGCCAATCGAGCTCATTGAAGGCAAACATGCAAAAACCTGTCAAATAAATTTTTACTCGATGAACTGTAATGACGGTGAGGGATTTGTCAAACAGTAATAGGGATACGGATTTGTTGTTGCATGGCAATGAGATCACATAAGTCTGTGCTGAAAAAAAAAAAAGGGCACATTTCTCACCTAAACTCTGAAAAATCTGGCAATTCCATTACTTTGACCAGTTTGCAAAGTTGGGAGTATTTAAAGCATGAATGATGAACACAACAGCTTAGCCAGCAGCTAATATTGGATCGACAACTAAGATTACAATGCTCTAAACAAGTGTTTAAGGTGAAGTGAGGTGAGGTGAGGCCCAAGTGGCTCGCATAGGATTTGAGAGAGGTGCTTCATAGAAAAAAAAAACATTGCTTGGGTGATTGCCTGAGCCCAAGCGTCGAGCACCCGATTGAATCTAATGGGTCAAAACCATATGTTGGACTCTGGTTCGATTCAAAAGCGACTTAGTTTGTTCATTCGGACCGACTAGGTCAAATAGTAAACATCGAAACCCACCCTCGACTCGCTCGATAAACCTTATGATCCGTTCGCCATTACATCCTTTTGTAGCCGATGGAAGAGTCCAATCTTCCTCTTCTACCGTCGACGTAAAAGGTCTCAATATTCCTCCTTCATTGCAACTTTGCTCATAATATTTTATATGCATCTTCCTCCATCGTCATCGAGGGATAGGATCGTGACTTTCTTCACCGTACTTATCGTTGTCTACAACTTCCTCTACCGTTGTTGTTGCCGTTCGAAAGTTCCTTCGTCACCACCGACCCCTCCTTCCACCGTTAGTGATTCCTCTTCTCCTCTCCCAGCGTGAACTACTCTTAATAGTGGATTATTATTCTTTAGAACCGATAATTAAAACTACTATTATCATATTTTATATTTTGAAAAATACAAATTATATATTTTTAATATTCTTACGACGTCTTGTTTAGGCTCCTCGGGGGTCTTGAAACCTTGGCACCTTTTTGACGCTTAGTATGAGCTATTTTCAATGATTGTAAATGTCGAGGATCACTTGTTTTATTTGATATCCAATATATTTAAATTTTGGAATTTGATATCCAACACTAGTTAACCTCCAAAGTCCAGATTGCAGGATGAGAACTTGGGATCTAAAGCAACATAGATTCTTCAAAATCATCAATAGCAAACTTTGCTGGATTTGCATGTCACAAGTTCTAACTCCTCCTCATGTACTCTTGTTCTACCTGGCTGTAGTAGGCTGATACCTTCCTTGTACGTACGTCTCCAGAGCAGTATACCAATGAGATTATTATGTATGTATTCTCTTCTTGGCCGTATGAATAATTTGAATAATACTTGGCAGCTGCATCATTTTCATGGCAACAGTGAAAAATTCTTTGCTCAACTATTTCTGTCACTGCATATCTCCCCACATTTAGATAAAAAGAGTTCTTCCCGAATGATCTTAGAGAAAAAAATATATTTTATTTTCCAGGAACTGATATGATATTAATTACGATTACCCCAATCCTAGTAAGTACATCATCTTAAGATATGAGCCATATCAGAATGATGACTAACTCTATTCTCGTTTATTCCAAACATCATCCAACGCCATCAAATTTATCTATTATTTCAATCCTCTAATACGATCAGATCAAGAAATATATTGTCTTAGAAAGGAATAATTTTGTCATCATAAATAAGAATAAAGAGAAAAAAAAAGAAATTTCTTCCCCATACCTTTCATGCCAACAATGGGTAAAAGATCATGTACCGATCATATGATACTTAATACATTTATATACGCAATCAAATGATCAAAACCGAGACTAAACCCATAACAACATTGCGATCAAGGTGCATCGGATGTGATCGGGTCAAGAGTTCGAGTTACACCGATATTTTAGGCGAAAAATTTATCGGATGAGGTTTGAAACCCTCCATCACTAGTGAGTTACATATATATATATATATATATATATATATATATATATATATATATATATATATATAATATTATCATCAGACTAGTGTTTTAACTGTAAAAATTTATTGGTTAAATTTTTGTTTAAAGGAAAACATATAATAGTAGAAAGGAAGGAGTAAAATTAAAAAGAGGGGGTTAGGAAATTAAGATATGAGCCATATCAAAATAACTTGATTGCTCGGTTGAATGATGACTAACTCTATTCTCGTTTATTCCAAACATCATCTAATGCCATCAAATTTATCTATTATTTTAATCCTCTAATACGATCAAATCAAGAAATATACTGTCCTAGAAAGGAATAATTTTGTCATCATAAATAAGAATAAAGAGAAAAAAAAAATTTCTTCCCCATACCTTCCATGCCAATGCCAACAATGGGTAAAAGATCACCTACTGATCATATGATCCTTAATACATTTATATACACAATCAAATGATCAAAACCAAGACCAAACCTATAACAACATTACGATCAAGGTGCACACCGATATTTTAAACAAAAAATTTATCGAATGTGATCGGGTCAAGAGTTCGAGTTACACCGATATTTTAGGCAATAAATTTATCGAACGAGGTTTGAAACCCTCAATCACTAGTGAGTTACATATATATATATATATATATATATATATTATCATCAGACTAGTGTTTTAACCGTAAAAATTTATTGGTTAAAATTTTGTTTAAAGGAAAACATATAATAGTAGAAAGGAAGGAGTAAAATTAAAAAGAGGGGGTTGGGAAATAAGCAGTATGGTGGTGGGCCACCGGCCGGCCCTGTTCAAGCTTCTCTTTGGGTAGGCCGGTAGGTAGGTGGCATTACAACTCTCAAGTTGAGCAGTAGAGCCTCTCATGGCCTCAAATGGTCAACGCTGAGCCATGACACAATAGATTAAGCACCTACCTACCAGAGAAAAGGTTTTGCCTACTTCATCAAAAGAAGACCTTTTCCAAACACAGAGACTTCACATTCTACTGAGACAGACAGACACACACACACACACACAGTGACAGAACCATGAGAGACTTTAATCCTCTTCCACTCCTTTCTGGGCTGCAGTGACTGCCACTTGCAGTCTCAGGCATCACCTGTTCCAAGTGCCTGTTGAGCAAGCTTTCCTTCCCTGCTTGCTGCCGAACACTTTGCTTTCAGCACAAAAATCACATCTCTGTGAGACCATCAATGGTTGGATTCTGCTGTTGACTTCTTCTGTGATCAACACACAAATCAATCTAGTCAGTACTCTTCTTTACTGTTCTCAATGCTCAAATCAATTTAAAAAACAAATGCATTTGTGATCTGGTTGACCTCAACTTCTGATGCATGTTGCCAGAAAATATATTGGAGCTTCACACACACACATATATATATTTATTTCAAAGTGTTGACTCTAATTAAAAGAAACTTTTTAATTTATAAAGGAAGCTTACATAAACAGAAGTTGTAAGCTTTGGATGGTGGACTTTGTTTATTCATTTATGATCACTAGGTGATGAGCAAAAGGAATCCTAATGTATAGAGAGAGTGAGAGTCACTTTCAATCAACTAGCTCAATATCTACCCATCCAGAACAAAAAGAAAGAAGAGAGAACATACAACTTTTTCTTTTTCAACCTAAAACCTGATAAATTGATAAATAAATTTTGATGTGTCATAAGTTATGAAATCTTCCATTAGATAGATATGCCAGAAGCCAAGAGATGCATAATATTGGCTAAGATTGAACCTGAAGACCAAAGATGAGCATATTTCTTATTGTATAGACATAAGCCAAGCACTGATGATTACCTGAGATTTTATCAGATTCAACCTTGGCATTCCTCAAGATTCCTCTGGGGAACCCACCAAACGTTGAGATTCCAGTGGTGGGTCCCAGATCCATGGTTTTGTTGAGATGTGTCTACAAATATGATACAGCCAAACCCTGCAACACATGGAGGGATGTCAGTGGCAGCAAGTTGCACAAGAACCATAGGGAAAGATGCTTGATTAAATAAAGGACCACAGCCCAATTAAATAAATGACCAGGAACTGTAGGCATCAATTCCATGGTCCCTTGAGTTGATAATCTGCTTACATTACTCGTATTTTGCTACATGTATGCTGCCGAAAGATATTACATAAAATGCTATTTTATGTCAAAACAATTGCTGTCAACAGTTTTATGCATTGGATCAAGGAAGAAAAAAAAAAAATCAGCTAAATATTAAAGAAATGTTAAACTCGTGATGACAATGTGACGATCGGTTTTCATCAACAACACCCTATCGGACCATTCACTCTGAAACTATTCAGCTTACCTCAGATTGAGTGCTACATTCTACAACCCAGATCATGATTTTTCAAAGGAAATTTGGCAGCTTGTGAGCTCCCATTGGGGTTACTTTCATCCTGCAGTCAAGGTGGTGGTTAGAACTTAGAAGCATGTGACAGACAGCTAAATTAATCAACACGGCATCATGAAATTAACAGACAAAAATGTAATAGATTATGATTTCAGCATTCTGATTATGACTGCTATTTAAGAAGGACAACTACCATATTCTGAAGAATAAATAACCGCAGCAAGTAATGCTTCTCAAAATATGTCATCAGTCCTATACATGCACCAAACTATCACTGTGATCTTAAAAATACCACTGTTATGCAAAATAATGTAATTAAGCCACCAGAAGTTGCTGAAAATTTGGAACAAGTTGATCAGATATAGATCAAGATATCACCTGCCATGAGATCAAACATGTAAAGTGGAGAAAAAGCAATCATGCAAATGAGAAAAATATTGTTGATTATGCTTGTCCTAGTTGGGTGAGGAAGGAGTTGACAGGGAACCCATGAAAAGGAAAGCAAACCACCAAGGCCTCCATCTAGGTGTCTTTATTTCCTTCACCAGATGAAAGTTGATATAGGCTCATTTATTCATACATTAATGATAAGATCCTTTCTCCACTACTAAGATTTAACTTTCCGCTTCTGGTTGGGCAAGTACAAGGAGGCCCATCTGATGCTTCCGATAAAACAGAAGTTCTCCCTCCCTCCAGAGATTTCTGCTCTGAGCTTTCGAGCCTTGACCACAGGTAAAAAAGGCTTATCTGTTACTCCTCTGAATGACATGGTTGCAGGGATTCACTTGTTTCATTCTCTTCTTGCTTCTAAGGCATACTTTCTGATGCTGGAGTTGTTGCTGGATGATGTCTGGTCTGTCCCTCAGTCGCCTCTTCTCGGCAACATGTATCATGTCCCAGATGGTACTGTGCTTTGTGACTTCTGTTTCTTCATGGTGCCCCACTCCCCCCAGCAGACAATCTGAAACAAAGTTCACGCAGAAAACCAATAAATTTTGGGAGTTTGAGGAGCAAAGCAACACCTGGGTGGAAATCAATCTGCCATTTGATCTGATGTCCTGCATCAATGATAGCTGCAGCAAAGTTGGATCGATAGAGAACATGGGTCAGAAAGATGATGAGTCTCCGGCTTTAGAACAGCAACAGAATATAACCGATAGGGATGAAACCAAAGAGGATTATGGTCCTGTTCTGCCCCTAAGGAGGAGGATTTCTCTCACTAGAATGTCAGAGGCATCTGTTTGGGTGACAGGGCAAAGTGGATCAATATATGAGAGGTTCTGGAATGGTGTGAAGTGGGTAATTGCTCCTCATGAATTACCAAATCCAACCGGACAAGCTGTTTCAGTTCTTATCATCAATCAGACTATTCTTGCTGTATCGGAAGGAGGACTGCTATATCAGGTATTCTTGTGACACACAGAACCTGACCTTGATGATACTCTCAGCATGTTTCTTTTTGTAAACGGTAGAACACTGTTTTAGGTTGAACTATTTCACCCACTGTTTTCTGCAAGTAATTGCTATGGATATTCTCCAAATTTGACAGAAGAAACATAAGAAAGCTAATTGCTCTCTGCTTTTGTTTCTGCAGCTCATTCCTTTATGCTGTGCATCTTATTTTATCTAAAGCATCTAGATCTTCCTGGCAATATTGTCTGACCAAAAGTACTTCTGCAACCTAGAAGGAGAAGACTTTCGAGTAAAGAGAAAAAACGTAGCAACAAGAATTTCATTTTGCTAATAGATTCTTATAAGTTTGGTGGGGATAAAACATTTTCTACCAATCTTTCTTAACTCTAAAAGCCATATTGAAGCAATTAAATGTTTCTATAAGAAAGCATGAAGCACCAAACCCCTCTTCTTTATCATCAAACACACGGCTTGTCTATTATAACTACGAACACATAACAACCATAACAGGGACTAATGTTTCATCAAAAAGAAAGAGCCATGATATGCACTGCTAACATGCCCTAAGCCATACATGTAAGTAAACCTTTCATGACAGAGTAGTCAATTGCTGAACGGTTAGTTATTTTGTGGATTAGAAAGCTTAGAATAAGTTGCATATTTTGAGACATCTAATTTACTCGTGATCTAACTACTTCAGCTGCAACTGAATGAGAATTCTCAGCCCATTTGGACAGAATTTATGCTTACAACTGAACAGAGTACAAGAACTGAAGAAGCAGAACCAGGCATGGTCATACAGATCAAAACTGGCGTGGTATCTTATCATGGAGAGTGAGTAATCCGGTACAGATTTAAAAGAATAGTTAAACATTTTCTTTCATGGAAATAATAGTATCCTTTTTTTATTTTGAAACACCAACTTGGCAATAATGACAATGTAACAGACATTTATTTGCTTTATACTTCAGGAGGCTGTATTTAACCACAGTAACTGGGGAATTGATAGAGATCAGTGAGTTTCAGCCTTTGAGGTAAGGGAAGCCATTGCCTAACTTTTGCTGCTTCTGGTGTTACTACCAAATTGCTTCAAGAACTAGATGCGCGGAACCTCTGGCATGACTTTAACAAGTTGACATACAACTCTGAACTTGAATAGGTGGGAAAATCATGGCCGACCACCTGGAGGAGACAATTCTGCCATAGCCGACACAGGTGCTATTAGAGCAGGCATTGTTTTCACAATAAGGTGAGATGATGTGATCTGATTGTAGATATTCAGGATCAGGATTATGACAGTCACACAAGATGTGCTTCAGCAATAGAAAACAACAATAAGTTTCTACATGAACCACTTCACATATGGTTGCCTACCTGAGCTATTTGCAGTGCGAGTCATATTTATGATCAAAGAAAATATTCAGAAGCACTATGATACCTATGAATGTGGTCTTTTTTGTTATAAAACCATATAGAGTAATCATGCAATTTCATTCTTAAATTGATCTTTCTGAATGTAGGCACACAGCACTAGTATTCTAGATCCTTTTTATACCCTTCCATGTCATTCTGAAGATTAAGATTGTGCTGCAGCTCTAGTGGAGATCTGTATGAGTTTGACAAGAAGTCAAAGCCATCATGGAAGAAACATATTTGGAGTGATCCATCCATCAAACAAACTTCATTGGGACCATCAAGAGGATGTACTTTACATGGCTTGACAGGAGCTCACTCATCATCTCTATTCCTCTTAACTAAGGTACAAATTGGATTTTCTTCAAACTTCTAGATTTAATATAAACTTCATGCTGGAAGTGTAACTGATTCCACCAAAGATAACAAATAGTGACCAGAAGTTATATAGCCAAGGTAGGTGGCAAAGTAAATATCTAGATATCCAGTTGATCTTACTCTTCTATTAACTAGATATTCATGAGAATCATTATTTATAAGTACACTAAGCACCTACATGATGATGCTTCAAATTTATGACTGCTAATATACAGATCATTTAGAATATCAATCTATGTACAGGGAACCTAGTAAGATTAATTGGTCAAAGGAACTAATAGATCCACAGGATGGCTTTTTGGTAGAGAGGCGCTTGCACAAAAGAAAGTGGAAGTGGGCAGTCCATGGAGCTCCCAGAGAACACCAATTGAGTGCTGCTACAGCTGTTCAACAGAGTGAACCAAATGAAAAAAGATTTTCATTGTTCTTTACTACAACAAAAGGATATGTTTTTGAGTATCAGCTTCCCAAGAATCCAGGTAGTCTCTGATTTCTGCTCTAATTTTGATACTATTCCTTTGCCAAGTTATTCTGTGCACTAGCAACAAGAAGTCACCAATGCTTTTCAGATTGAGAATAATCAAATTTAGTCCCTAAATTAGATAAAACTTTAGTTAAGGATAAAAATATACCCTTCAGAAATATTCTATTAAAGTAACATGCTCTTAAAAGATTGAGATAACTATCGAAACCACAACCATGGTTAGCATGATGAACGCTAATGTTCAAATGCAATTCAGTCTTCTTGTCATTGGCGTCCTAGTTCAGTTCAGATATCGACTTATGAAAACCGATGATGGCAACAGGCTAGTACCTCTAGTATTTATTTTTGAGGATCACTTAGAAATATTCTGTTATTAGTCTAAACATCCTAGTATACTTTCACAATAATAATAGGGTGACTAAATTTGCCGGCTTGCCACAGTACATATTGGCCTGAAATGATCTGAATACCAATCAATGACACAGTAGTTTAGGTTACATCCATCAGTAAGTTGATCGACTTTTTTTTCTGATAAAAGGTGGCACTGATTGGGATAAAGTTCAAGGAATGTGGATAAATCATCTGCATCCACAAAATTCCAAGGTTGCACGGGGAATACAAGGGATAGAAATTCAAAGCGGGAGACTAATTTTCCCATTAGATGATGGCAGACTTGGGGAGTTGCATTTGCCTGGATTTGGAGGAGAAGGATCAGGTCCAACCCAGCCGAGTAATTTAAGAAGGAAAACTTCAAATAGGTATGAATGGTCAGTCTTAGATGCCCCAGAAACTGAAGGATGGAATGCAGAATACTGCACTGAGGAACGTGGACCATCAAATTGCATGACAGGAACAAAGGATTTAATATCATACTATGAACCAAATGACTTGAGCACAACTGCACCTGCTAGAAGGCGGAAGGCTGAAGAACAGCAACATTATATACCTTTGAGTAATCATGAAACTGGCACATCAGAGTCCTACAATTTTCTAACAAGAAGCATTAACAACAACTTCCGGATGCGAGTGATGCATGCAGATAGATCATTTTTCCTCATAACAGACAATGGCGTGACTTACGAATATCTATACACTGACAATGTCTGGGTATGGCTTAGGCATGAGCATTCAACAGCCATAAGAGGTGCACTAGGAAGCTACAACGGAAGTTTGTTTCTGGTTGATGTAAATGGGAATTTACTAATCAGGGAAAGGATCGGTAATGAACTACTGTGGATCAACTGCACTGCCATGAAAAATGGAAGACAGGTAGTGACAGGACCCCCGTGGGACGGAGTAATGGGTAAAGCTCGCCGAGTTACAACAGAAGATGCTCTCTTCTTTGTTAACAAGAAAGGAAGGCTGCTACAATTTACGGTAATACTAGATATCTCTATAATTGAAAATTCATTGAAATGTTACCATACTCTAGTAGAGAGGAAATCAACACCAGTAGTCCCACGTATGACATGATGCACTAGAGATGAATAATGGAACAGAAATAGAATTCATTCCAATAGAAATATGATAAACATAATCAGGCAGCTAATTGTTACTGCAAAAAATATTTTTTGACAGATCTATGGAGTTCAGCATAAGATAAAACTACACAAAGCACATGCCTATTGATCGATTGCTAGCCACTTTTGCATATGATAAATAGCAATCATATACGGTTCCCATATAACAGAGATTTACAAAATTATTAGTTCCTGCTTCAAAAAGTAATATCAATTGTATTAAGAACTTAATGATTGAGTCTGCCTGTGAGATATGCAGCTTGTTAGATATGTTCTGCTATTTGTAACATATTTGTTGTATTAATATATGAAAACAATCATTTGTGAGATAACTTACACAGAAATAATACATAGATTCTTGCTAAAAGAATAATGTTCCATTGTGTATAAATTTTAGCAGAAACCTAGATTTTTGCTTAAGGAATCTGATTTAATCAGGTACAAAGTACAAATCCATGATAGCTATCATCAGTTGGTATTTGTTATTGTGAAGCAAAGAGGATAACAGCTCTGCCAAAATATTCTTTCCAACAATAATGTCTATCCATTCAAGACATACTGTCATGTTAATTCTTTAATTTTATAGTTTTTGTATGGATATAATCTATTAAAAACTATTTTTTCAGGTAGCACTACGAAAATTTCAGTGGAAAGACTGCCACAGTCCTCCAGATACGAAAATTGCATTTATCGTGGATCAGGAAGCCTACAGAAAGAACATCATCTTCGTCGTCGGGCAAAATGGCCGTTTGTATCAATATAACAGAATCACTGAATTGTGGCACAAACACTACCAATCCCCTCATTTGGTCCTCTCGAGATCCCCTGGAACCGCAATTAGACCCTCTGTGCTGTCATTAGCTGGCTCGATATTCATGATCTCAGATAATGGAGGCTTGGTGGAGTACCAGTGGGACTCACTAGATGGATGGGAATGGGTGGAGCATGGAACACCATACCGAGACGTGTTGCTTGTTGGTGCACCAGGTCCATGCTTTGACGACACTCAGTTATTTGTGATCGGATCGGATGGCCAGGTTTACGCAAGGCATTGGGATCAAAGGACTTGGAAATGGACGTGCCATGGGTTTCCCCATTCTGAGCCTTCATCCATAGAAGAAGATCAAAGGATTAAAGGGAACAAGAACTATGCCACCGACGACGACGACGACGACAATGTGGCCAACCACAAGAATGAGGCCCACTACCCGGATGGTTACAGCAGAAACTGCAACGAAAAGGTTAGAGGGAAACAACACCAACAGCACCACAACCAACACTTTTACGGCATCGTTCTCGCCACTAACCCGACACGGTATTTGAGGAATTGCAGGTGGCAGCAGTAAGACCTACGCCGTTTTCAGAAGATTCGGTCATTTTCGAGTTGAAGGATGGCAGGGTAAGCAAATCTAAACCTGTTTCTTTCAATTGATGCAAATATAATCACTAGATTTAAGATACATGACATCCTGAATAGTGAATAGAAGTGGCAAAAAAATCAGAGTGAACAATGCATCAAATGCCAAAAAAGGCAAGCAGATATCAGAATTTGAAGAACAAAAATGTAAGGAGAATCGAGGAAAACTTGGTGCTATCGATTCATATCAAAATAGTAGCATTCGATGAACATACACAAAAAGAAATGCAAGATATAAAAGAAATGCAGAGATGATAAGGGCAAGCAAGCAATTCCAACCCTATTTCTCTTTAACTGACTGATGCCAACATAAACACCAAGAAACCCAAAAGAGAAGCAGAGATATCAAGATTGCCAACCAAACTGAAAACGATGAACAATCAGAGTCACGATTACATATCTGCACGCATCAAAACATGGTGTTGGAACTCTGACGATATTAGCGCTGGATGCGCAGCTAGCAGAACTGCGGAGGTCGGAAGGGGGAGCGGGATGGGAGTGGGCGCGGATCATCGGCACGCCCACCAGCCTCTGCTTCACCAGTTATTGGACTGCCGTCGCCACATGACACCATCGAGTTGCGGGTCGGATGTGCAGGTAACAGCTTATTACCACAATTGCCAATGTAAATTAAAAGGTAGAATGTTCATATGATACGTGACAGGAAGAAACAGAGAGAGAGAGAGAAAGAGAGAGTACTGCACAGACCATAAAGCATAATAAGATCGAAGGCTTTTTTTATATAATTATTTGTTCTATATTTGTCTAGTTGATTATTTGAATCATTTCTATGCTTTCTTGATCTCGAATCGGATGTGTGATGGAGTGAGAAACCCGTGTCAGAGTATTATTCTAAGAGAGAAAGGTCGAGAGAGAGAGAGAGAGAGAGAGAGAGCACAACATCAACAAACAATAAACTGAAACAAATAATAGGCATACTATTACGATACATTACAAAAGTATAGAGTGACATAAAAAGATGCATCTCTTATTCTCAGTTTCTCGATTGCAGATGCAGTTTTTATTGTATTCCTTATGTACAAATGAGGGATGGAGAGAGAATAATATTTGACCGAGCCTACTACTAAAACTGGCAAGGATCTAAAGAAATCTCCCTATATAAGAATGAACAAATCCCTATCATCCAAACCTTTTGGTATCAAACCCCTCCTAAAGACTAGACTCCGAGGTAAACAAAAAACAAAAAAAAAAAAAAGCTAAGTAGTTGTGCAGAGGACGGCAGCAGGCGTAAACCACAGCAATGGTGAGGCTTCAGAATGCTGCTGTTGCTGCTACTCTTCTTCGGAAGCCTTCGCTGCGTTCTCGTCGGACCTGAAGTCCTCGAGACTGTGATACTTCTCTTGAAGAAGCCTCTCCAACTCAGGGTGCTTCCTTATGGGCTCAGTCTCGCCCCGCTCTTTTCTATAGTGGTGAAATGCCCTGGGTATATCAACAAATTCAGCAATTAGTAATGAATCAAAGAAAACTGATGACTAGTGGTTAATCTTCGAAATCGTTCTGTGCAAATAATAACCAAATTTCTAACGAATTTGCATTTAAGAAAACCAAGGCAATGTACACATATATTTAGACAAAAAGTTAAAAGCTTGCGAAAACCACACTCATCCGACACTACATTTTTCCATTTGTACATGTATATTGCAAGTCCCATGACAACCTACCATATTCAATGTAAAAAAAAAAAAAAAGAGAGAGAGAGAGTATTTTTTTTTCTTATATCAGAGCAAGATAAGAAAGCTTTTCATACAGCAGAAAAGAAATATAGAATATAATATATATGGAGAATTAAGATCAAGCAAATTATCACAAAGTTCTCATGTTGAGAGATCTATGTTGGCATAGTAGGCTACTGTCCAAAAATTAGTAGCACATATTTCTCACTAGCTCCTCATTTACAGTCACAGCAATCTGTCAGAAAACCAATCAAAAGTTTGTAATTTCTTTAGCAAATTTTCATGCTGCTAGCTTGAAATATCATTAGTTCAAAAGCTGAGACAGGGCAACATAAATGTTCACACTTCAAATCCTAACACTAACACATCAGAAGAAAGAATTAATAACCAAATATTAGCAACGACTAAAAACAAACTAAAGATTAGCAGTAACAAACATATTACCAGTACTTTTCAAGTCCATAGATATTGCCTTTTTTGTAACAGTCAATCGTAAGTTGTTCAAAATCATCATAAAGATCTTCTCTAAAGTGTTTCTCCAACCCATAACTGCAAAAGAATAAAGAATATAATGGGACAAGCAGAACAATGGTTTCTATAAACGAATAGTTAAAATCCACCAACATGCACTAAATATAATACTCTGCAATACCTGTAAAATCTGAAAAGGCATTCTAATCCATAATTATATTCAGCAGCCGCATCTTCCATTGCTAGCTTGCAAAATTCATCATACATAGCTTTGTTGAACATATTTCTAAGGAAATATGACCAAAATCGATAGAGAGTATTCATTTCCTGCATATAAATCAACAGATACTCAGAACAAAGAATGAAGCCAAAACATGTGCCTTGATAAAAGAGCAAAACAATTTTAGGAAACAGAAGAAATGGTGAAACATAAGTTTGTTTTTCGCCATAGATGATGAAAAAAGTCATCCAACAAAAATTTTCCAGAATTTGAACACGCACATGCATTGCACAAGTGACCAGGAACATTAAGATAATCATAGAAAAAAATCAGGAACATAACAAATTGAATCAATAAAGCACTCTCATTAACTACCCCTATAAACCAAAATAAGGTCAGTACAGTAATAAAAATTGACATATGCCATCGGCGTGTAACGTCACCACCAGTGTTTATCCATCAAAGGTCCATTTTTTGAAACCACATGTTCATGATGAATGTCTAGGACAAATATAATAACAATTAGAACCTACCTCACTGCAACCAATTCCTAATCTCTTTCGATTATAAAGACAACGCTTGTGGAACTTCAGATACCTTCAACAACAAAAAAAAATATTAATGAGAAAATTACAAAATCGCTAAACTGACACAAATGTTAATTGTAATGATAAAGCATATAGTCCAACAAAAAGCCATACTTTTGCTGCTTAAATTGATTTTCTTCTAAAAGCCGATGACTTGGGTGCTGAAATGGTGGGAAAGATTTTGGCATTGACCCCACAGGAGGGCTCCCAGAAAGAATGCCATGTGGAGAACAACTCAAATTTGGCGACATTACACTGGAAAATGTGAAAATCAAAAGAAGAACCAATAAGACAATAGAAAAGGCTGGCTTTATCATATAAAAAGAAACTACCTAGCAATACTAACATGGTATTTTCTGGTGGCGTTGAACCAAAGAAAAAGCCAACAGAGATGCCTGGTGGGCTATCCGACACAATCCCATGATGATTTCGTCCACTGCCATAATTTCTAAAATTACTTGGAAAAAGACGCTGTTTATGCAGGGAATGCAATTTGCTTTGCCGCCTTCTAGAATTGGCTTCTCCAAGCCCTTCAGAGGCATTATTTCCGGTATCTGTGTTAGCTTTCAAATCCAAAGATAAGGTTGCATTAGTTGTAGCTTTAGAATCTCCAGATTTGATCTCTGTCCTGACCCTGTTCCTTCGGTTACTGGATTGCTGGGCACACAACTCCTGCTAGTTACACAGCACAAACATAATTATGCATTTGTGCCAGAGAACTCAGATGTGGAAATCCTATTCATACTTAAACCAAGAAAGGACAAATATCCATACCAAACTCAGATGGTTTGGGACTAGCACACAAACAAAAGAATGAGTGAGAGAGAGAGAGAGAGAGAGAGAGAGAGAGAGAGAGAGAGAGATGCAGAAAACCAACCATTGGCTAAAGATAAATTACTGCTTCAAGTCTTCAACTATCACACAAAAGAGCAACAAGCCATTACCTGCTCATAGAAAAAAAGCCCATCGTTGATAGCAGATGCAAGTTCAATTGATATTGTCTCCTGTCGCCCTGAACCAGTTCTATCATCTTTGTCATCCATAATATCCTGTATGGGTTTATCCAAAATGCAAAAGTCAATCAATAGCGAGGAACTTCTATTAGCAGTACAACCTTTTAAATATGCAATCATTGACAACTGAACTGTGAAACTTCAATGCAAGAAAACCACGCCTATCCAAAGTAGTCGTGGATGCAATCATTGACAACTGAACTGTGAAACTTCAGTTCAAGAAAACCACACCTATGCAACGTAGTCATGGATGTAATAGAAAATCTTCAGTAAGCTTACAAGACATTAAAATAGCGGATTAGTAGGAAAACAATTGCCAAAAGAACATATGATATCATAAATCAAAAGGGGAAAAATTTGAAGGATGAAACATAACATTTAAAAATGGACTTATATCACACTGCAAGTACCATCAAGAAATTTTAAAAGATTTGGCTTTACCTGCATCATAATTACTTGGTTCCAGTAATATCACTAAAGCTAAATGATTTAGTTTCAAAGCTTCCACCATATTACTACCATTTGGAATTAAAAGATCAAAATATTAATTATAGTCATCACTAGAAGTTTCATAGTGCAATTTGGTTCTGGAAGACCTGAAGTAGGCCTAGAAGGAGAAGAAAAAAAAGAAAAAAAAAAACTATGGAACAGATTAAACAGTCTAATGTACTAGTGGTCACAAATTTCTCACACTGAGCCAATCACAAGGATATTCTCATACTAACAAAGTATGTTTCAGTGCATTATATTATAAAATTATCAGTAGAAAAAGAAATTTGAATTTCTTGCACATTAAATTAGAAGAGGAAAAAGAATGTATTCTGATACAGTTATTGACCAAATGACACCAACATTTATAAGTAGGTTTCGGACCCATATAGAGAGACCCAAACTTTCACCATCATGTAATTGACCTTGTTTGAACAGGATCCCATATGATCAGCAAGTAAATATTACCAGATTGGAAAAGTAGAAAGATAATTTTCATAAATGTTTGATTTGGAACCTGTTAATCTGACATATATAAATCCAGACACAAATACTTGACTATTTGGTACATCAATATGCTGTAGGTACAAAAATTTCTTAAACACCAGGTTTCAAGCTAACCTGATTGGACATAATATCACAATACACTACTTGCAAATATTTTCAAAAGAAAGATTGTAACAAAAAAAGATGTTAAATACAACTTTGTTTCTTTTTATAAAATGCCAACATAAAAATGTGAATGTGTCTCCATCCTTCAAACGTGGATCCCAGTATCCAAGAATACCTACTGTATTTTATTGGTTTGACTGCCTGACTGGTATGTGATAAATATATTATCTTATAAAAGTATCCTGATACTTCCAACTAATTTATATTTACTTTTTTAGTGCTGCACTGCACTTTACTGTATGAAACCTACAAACCATGCCACTCCAACAGGGGATGCACAGAATTACTATCCAAAATTTATCCCACATGATATACTGAATTAGCATCCGAAACTTCATGTGTTAAGGTTTCCAGTAATCTGTAATTTCAGGAATCTGATCTGATCAAAACGATTTTAAAGCATACATACCTTAAACATATTAAGAAAAAACTATCAATTGAAGAAAAATAAATATACAGAAATCTCAGCAAGGAGAGTATGCAGGTAATTTAAACAAACTGACATAGTTGATCTACTAAGTACTCATGAATATTCAAACATAAATATTTGGTTATTAACTATAAGAACTTTTAGCCCACCTCAAGAAGATTTGATGTATCATTAAAAACATATAAGTGGATATGTTAAACAGTCTTGAAAATAGAGGAAATGTGAAAGAAAAATTGTGATCTTACTTGTGTGACAATTACAAGTCTGTGCACATCTTGGTCATTAACATTTACTTCATCCTCTTCATCGTCAATGCTGTTGAAGATTGCATAATTTGGAGAGAAAATAAATAAGCAAGTAGTAAAACATAAATCCAATAGTTAAAGTGTTAATAATTGAAGAACAGCATTTACATAAACCATGGCTAACAAATAGATTATACATACAATTGACATAGTAGATATCATAAATTTTCATTGATCCGTTGTTGCCATTTAGAAGCCCCAAGATACTAAAGAAAAATAATTTAAGAATTCTTAAACACAAAGAATGCCTATAATTTGCAAGCTTGAAACTTATGGTGTTTCTGTTATAAATCACCCGCAAAGAGATTTGCTCATTTGGATTTCCCTAACAAATCAACGACTCATTGTAAGCATGCAACTAGGCATCTTTGCAGGTCAACTTTGAAGCACAATCCAAAAAATGAGAGTTAGGATGGAAGACTATATAAAATTTACAAAAGATCACCATAAATATTCTAAAGCTACTGATAGCCTACTAGATTCTTAGTCCAGGCAAGTTTAGACAAAAGAAAAAAGCTTTGACAAATAAACACTACTATATTTGGTGAGGTTTGAACTAAGAATACACTATCCAGTATAACCAGCAAAACTTGAATCTAAGAGAACTATAATAGGCAAGTTTAAATTCAGAAAGCCAATACTTTACTTCTTTTAACCAAACCAAAGCAGCAAATGACTATACTGTATTATGTAGAATACAGTGAAACCCCAGTTTAGTCCTATATAAGTTGTGAGATGAAATTTGAGTTGGTTTATAAGGCTGGATGAATTTGCTAATACTAACTTGAGTTAAAATATGTTGGATCAGTAACCAATCATCCGATCATAACAAGTTGTGAGATTGAGACTAAATCCCAAGGTGAAGACCACTATGTATGTTTGTGTAGTACCAAAACTTACTATTTAATAAATAAATCCTTGACACCCATCCTGTATTATTTCATTTGATGGGCCAAATCACATCCAGCGCTCATTAGTGAAGCCCAAAAAGATCAAATATTTTCCATCTATAAACAGAGAAGCCGGGCCAGCAATGGCACAGACTGCACAAGGCTGTAAAACCATGGGATTAAGTTTCTTTAAACCTCCTAAAGTATTGTGCTCATGTTGGTGAGAGTGTGAAGCACAAGGAAGCTATTCATACCTAGAATTTTTTTACTGTATAATACCACCTAGTACAGGTGGCACATATTGGTCTGAGCTTTTAGACCCTGTTCCAACTGGCACACAACAAACAAAGTTTAAGAAACTTATCTAAACTAGTTGTAGGCCAGCTTATCTGGCTTCCAGTTGTAACAGAAAATTGATTAAACCCATTAATTTGATAAATTAGTCAAGGCAAACAGGTTACCAGGACAAATTTTCTTATTCTCCAACGCAATTACCTGAATCTAAGTTTATGATACATAATACAAGTCCTTGATTATAAAGGTAGTTAATGAATTTGTATAATCATGAACAGATGTGCATTCAGGTCAAATAGACATATAAGATACTGCAAAAGCAAAATTTTACATACAGGTAAAATTTGAAAAAAAAAAAGCATAATTCAGGCACAAAATTAAAGGGAGTGCTGCCAGGAAAGAAAACCCTTATCACCTATTATTTAATGAAAGATGTTCTGGCGCATTTGTTGTCTGCTCTAGTTCCAGTTCTTCATCAAGCATAAAGGTGCTTTGTGTGTTTAAGCTTAGAGATTCATCAAGAAAACCATTACCAAAATCTGAAGCTTGTATGCCAGATCTCATGCTTGTTGGATTAGCTATCTTCTCAACTTTTGCATCACTAACGGATAGTTTGGCTTCCTCCACTGACATTTTAGAGATACCAGAATCACCAAAGTTAGTCCTGACATCAACATAGGTGCCAATGGAATCATTAACAGGTGTACAGTTACAGCCACCACAGGAATCTCTTTGTCCATCCTCTGAGAACTTTCCAGATTCTACCTTCTTACTGTTGCTCATGACATCTCCATTGTGTATTATAGTTCCATCACTAGTGAGCAAATTATCAGTACTGCATTCTGAACAATTATTAATTTTTGCCTCAGAACAATAATCTGTTGGATTCGAACTTGCTGAACTATTCTCATGAGAAATACAAATAACATTAGTTTCATTATTGTCACTATCCTCCACCCTAACAGGAGGTTGGTTGCCAAGAGACTCAGATCGCGTGGAAACTGGAGGCTGACATGAAGCAGAAACCCACTTAGACCAATCATTACGGTTCCTTATTTGGTTACCCTGCCAATTCAAATAAGAATGAGGACCTAAAAGATACACGAAGGCATAAACTTTTTTATCAACATGTCCCATTCAGATCACATGATAAACAATGATTGTAAACAAAAAAACAAAAGGTTTCCAGAAAGTATAAAGGAATTAGCGTAACCTGGACTTCTATCAAATGTGAGCTTCTCAACGCATCCAAAATTAAGGATTCATCACTTGTCATTTTTGTAACCTGTAGGATCATCTTTTAGTTAGTAGCAAGAAAATGCAGGAAAATGATCTTTAGGTGGCATAACTACAAAATGTCAGCGGTGACATGGTCTCTTGTAGGCCTGATGTGGTGGAATTGACTTATATAAAATGCATGTCTATTTTGCCACACAAAAACTACTACAGAAGATTTTAACAACAAGAAAAAATCTTACCCTCCTAAAATTGGCAATTTCAGATATAGGCACCCATCCCTGCTCATCCATTAATGTTATTAAAAATTCGTCAGTCTGCAGGTTTCCGTTACTGCAAAAGGAAATTATGATTAGCGCAATAACACAAAAGAAAAGGGAAATTAAAAAAGATACCTTGCTTAAAACAAACCTATTTGTACCACTTTGATGACTAAAAAAGATCAAACAAATACAAATTCATGAAATTGCCCAACATGAAGATAGAATTAGTTGCACAAATGCAAAGGGCTCATTATAAATATTCCAGACAGATAATCGTTCTAACTTGCAAATTTTGTTCAGCAACTCTGAAAACCATTCATGTAATAGAAGAATTATACTTGACCAAAGAACAACATGAAGTATGCATCCAGACTAACCTGAAATAGTATTCAATTTGCTTGACTAAATTAGCCTCCAAGGCCTTCATATCTGCTGTCCGATTGGAATCGTGAGGAGCCTGTGGATCAATACAAGGGACCTGCAGCATTTCTGGACGGGGAGCAGAAAGAGAATACATGGGAGAAGGAGGAGGAGGAGGAGGAGGAGGAGGAGGCGGACCACCTGATTTTGAGCAACATATATTAGTTAGGGAAAGATGATTACAGTAAAAAAAAAAATTGCGTAAGAGTAATTACCACGAATACTAGGTCCATGGGCGAATCCAGAGGCAGGACCATAAAACTGTGGAACTGAACTAATAGTAGTTCTTGGCACAGGAGTTCTTGGTCTATATTCACAGCCCCTTGCACCAAAAGCCCATTGGTCGCACCAATTTGGATTAAAGTTGTTGGGAGGTACAGGAATGTTGTATGGTGTACCACTGTATCCACAATTGGGAGGCCAATTATATGGAACTCCTCGTGGAGGTGGTTGGAAATTTCTGTTTCCATAATTTCCTCCAGCTTGACTGGATGGGACAACAGGCATATTGGATCCATGCAGCTGGTAATTAGGAAATTGCACACTGTACATGTAACAGCCATAATCATTCATCACGTTTGAAGGATGGAGAAAAGGATACAACACTGGTTGCTGGTGGTTTGCAAAGGGTACAGTAAAAGGTTGTCCACTATTGGCTGGTGCATTACGTCTGGGACCATGTTTGTGAGGATGTGATGTGCGATGCTTGGAAGAATTGTTAGTTCTAAATCCATCAGATTTGTGCATGCCTATTGATCCCTGAAAATATAAGTAGAATAAGCACAGACAGAACATCATATAATGACAAAAGAATAATCACAAAATAAGATCACAGACAATAAACATAAGAAATAATGCAGCAAACTTCATAAATCTATTGCATACTTAATATATTTTTCAAATATAAGCTAAAAATAAATATATCTTGCCAAAAAAATGAAGAAAACATACAATTGTACCAGAAGAAACAATGTTTTGACCAACAGGCTCATGCCAGCCCTAAATTAGACCAAGAAATAAATATTTTACCTTTAAATGTAATTACAAGAATCTTCATTTTTGAACAAACAAAAGAGAACAGTCGCTGCAATCACTATAGTTTTTGATGAGCTGATTTTGTTGGGCAGAATAATAAGTTATGATTGACTAACAAAGATGCACGTACGATTTAATTGGGATATAAGATATTGTAATACACACGGATCAATTATAAAGTATTATGATAAGATGAATGGTTTAGATAGGTTAGCACTACACAGGTCTTCATTCCCCCAATCACGTACATAACTTGCAGGGACCATTTAGCATAGGGCAACATTTGGTGGTTTAGTGATTCCTTGTATCGTTTTTGTTTGGGTTTAGGACATATTGAAAACAAAGGAAATCTATCTTTTGGATTGCAATAAGATGGTTCTATTTTGATATAATATCCTATTATATTAGGTAAGCCATTGTACTAAACAAATTTATCCCTTTGACTAGTTACTGATCGTAATTTCAACCCGTGTTCTCCAACCAAGTGGATTCCATTCTAAGTAAATATATCGAACCAATAAATGAAGACGAGAGTTCTCGAGGGGAACAAAAGTAAGACTCATGCACACGCTGGAAATTCACAAGATCTACCACATTACATCGTGGAGGGCAACAAGACTGACCTGAACAAAAAGTGAGGGTGGTGGAGGCAGCACATTCCCTCTAACTTGACCGGCGTTCCGCACTGCCATCGGTGGCGATAGAGCAGGAGAAGAAACCTTGGCCGCCGCACGATTGGGCGAACCTTTCGTCCAGACATCCCCAAGCGCGGGCCACGACTCCGCGCCCATCACTAGATCACCCTTCTTTCCACCACCCTCTGCCGCCGCCGCCGTTTTACTCCATGGTGTCCGCGCAGTGTTTGGTAGCGGCCGCACCGGACCATGTGCAATTTCCTTTACGACATCGACACCGTCCTTCGCGTCGGGCTTAGTAGCGTCATTCGTGGTCGCTGTTTCCTTTCCGGCATCGACACCAGCCTCCACCACCGCCGCAGCTGTGCCGTCCATCGTCGTACAAATTCGGGTAAATCGGAAACTATAAGAAGGCAGCCAGAGATCGAGGTGCGCCGTCAGCGTCCGATCGGGGTTGATGAGGGGAGGGGAGAGGATCGGGTAGGGTTTTGACGGGGCGGGCGAGGGAAGGCGGGATTAGGGTTTTTGGATGCGGAGAGAGATCGACGGCTTTGCGGGTTGTACGACGAGCGGAAAAAGGGGCTTTTATAACCGTCAGAGAGACGATTCCTTATGTAATCCGGATTTATAATGTATTTAAATAATCTTATTCCGATTACAAGTAGCAATCCCATCAATGATCGAACACTTGGCGTCCGCTTCCTCTTATCATGATGGCACGTGAAGACCACATTATTATTTGTTTATCTACTATTATTAATATTTGTTTATAATTCTGTTTTATGAATTATAATGTTTGTATTGCACCGTATTTTTGTACTCTTCAGAGTCGTTACGCGCACGGGAAACAGTAGGCAATAAAACCCACGCTTCCTCTCTCGGCCCCTTCAATTTGCTTCTTTGCCGATGGGATCCTCTGTAAGCCACGCTTCCCTCCGGTCCCGCCAATCGCTCCCGAGGGGTCGCTCCCTCCGGAGCAGGACGAGAAGCCGAGGACTGGTTGAATCTTTCAAGCCCCGTTCCCTTCGAGCGGATACAACGAGAGGCGATCGTTTTGTGTACGTATCCTCTACTATGCATCTGCAAGAACGCTGGTTAAATTCCTCGATTATTGGTTCTAAATGTCGAACAGGACAGGGCAAAGATGCATATTCTGGTGCCGATCGAAGCCTCTTTCTTGTGTTTGTCTCGCGTGCTCCTTGTAAGTTGCAAAGGGAGCTACAGTCCGATCTCATATTGAAACTTGCAGAAAAGACAGTAGGAAGGTATCTCCCTTCCAATGCGTCAGAGAAATGACATCTCTCCTTGCGCGGGTTGTTCCTAGGCACATTAACCTTCACCAGACCCAAAACAGGTGGAGCCTCATTGCCTGGATCTCCCTTTCCTTAATGCATTGTAGACCTCATAGATGAGCTAGCTTCAATTTCCTTTTAGGAAAATAGGAGTTTCTGATCCACCAGGTGCTCAATATACTGATTTTTCAATGCTGAAAAGGAAATGCGAAAACTGAAGTGGTTGATTTATGCTAATTCTAGCTCCATATGTATTCTCACAATGCTTCCTGCAGTCTCCTTGAATCCAGAGAGTTCAGTTCAGGCATTTTAACTCATCCACAGGTTGTGTAGTTCAAATTTGATGTCTCTGTTGGTTTGACCTTTGTCATTGTTGACCTGAAACTCTTCTACAGTGTTTTTTCATTGGAGTCCATGGAGGTTCCATTGATGTTATCGGTGCTTCCCCGGAGAGGCAATTGAATATGGGCTTTACTTTTATTCTTTTGACATAGGTGAATAGCTCATGGATTCGATCGTTTCTCACAGCCTTAAAGCTTTAACCACTCTAATTATTCTGTTTTCCTATCCATATTCAATATCTAATCGTGATAATATGGAATTGTATGATGATCTGAATCTTCTGGGCCTTCAAGCATAATAACTGATAACACAATTGCCACATTCTGATATATTCTCTTATGATTGTTCTCTGCAGGTTAATAATCGAATGATGGATTACAAACTTGGATTTGGTATGACCATAGGATGGTGAAGCTTCTAATATAATTTCTCCAGAAGATGGAATGGAAATTTATCTGGCTGCTGGGTCTCGTGGTCGCCTCAGCATACCATGTCCGAGAGCTCCTCATTTCATAGCTGCCAAGCTCATGCTGAAGGTTAGTTAACAAAGGAAATTACATTTATGTATTCTTATGAGTTGGATTCAAACAAATACTTGTTTCTTGATAGCCATTTGGACTGTGGTATTTAATCACCATGATTCTTTGTTGAAACAAGATTTATAACAGCTTTCATTGTGGAAAATTTTCTAGGAAGCTTTTTGTGTCAATTTGGATTACTTCTCAAGCATTCCTTTGCTTCACTAGTGCAGAAGTATGTGGAGGTAATGGGCCTCTAAAAGTTATAGAAATCTACAATTGCTTAATAATAATGAAAAGTTATACCAAGATGGCATAATAAAGAATCATCAAACAAGTCAGATGAAAAGATCATATAACTAACTGTCATCTTGTATTTTTGAACAGCATTGCATAGTGAATGATGCTTTTTTCTTACAAAAAAAAGTATCATTTCACTAATTTTTGGATGCTGAAACTTTGACAAGTAATACCTAATTGTCATCTTGTATTTTTGAACAGCATTGCATAGTGAATGATGCTTTATTCTTCAAAAAAAAAAAAGTATCATTTGACTGATTTGTGGATGCTGAAACTTTGACAAGTAATAAAACCTTAACATACCACAGAATGAAAGACTCAGACATAGACTTGATACAACTTTTTATTGGGTTCTTTTACCAGCTTCACTTTGGATCCAAGGAGAAAAATGTCATCTGGGTAATGTTTCTTAGATATCACTCCAAAAGAACAGCACTAAGCAATGTTTCAAAGCTTTGACTTGGAATTTAACTTTTGAACTGCATTTTGCTTAATAAGGGGGCAAATCTGACCTTAAAATAATCATCAACAATTAAGTTAATAACGGTCAACTGATAAAACCCGTGACATCTTTTCAAAGTTTTATTGAAGTAGGAGATTAAGTCAGAAGTCAGAACTTGTATTACCAAATAGGTTGGACATGGACACATTTGGATTTGCTACTCGTGCATGTGAGACATGGCTTTGCCTGATTGATTAATCATTGGACAGCGTAACATGCATTCACTTTATTTCCTTGTTAAGAAGTATTGTATGTTTTCACCTATAAGACTATACATATCTACCTCTTGATAAGAATACATAAATGAAGCATGCTACTTTTCGCTGCTAATAATTTTTTTTTTTTATAGTTTGATGGAAAAGTGAAAGGTTTGAGTATTGCATCTTCATATTATAAGACTATAAGACTATACATATTCACCAGTAAGACTGTACATATATACCTCTTAATAAGAACATATAAATGAAGCATGCTACTTTTCGCTGCTTACAATATATATATATATATATATATATATATATATATATATATAGTTTGATGAAAAAATGAACGGTTTGACAGTTGCATATCTCTAGAAATTGGAAGCATGGTTTGCATCGATTAGATATGGTAATTATTCTTCCCAAAGCTTGTGTTGCAAAGTTTAGATGCCAATGTCTTGAACTGGTGTTTGTTGGCATGTGTTCTTATGAATCATTACTATTCGGATATGGTTGAACGAATATTTTAATGCCTGTTATTTTCTCTTCTTCTTGGGGATTTAAGTTAGTAGGTGATATGGATGCACTAATATTATATTTCTTATGAATGCAAAAGGATAGATATCGAATGGGGGACATGTGACTGGATCGAGAAAATATTTTTCTTTTACTTGACGTATGGCTTTGAGAAAGTGTTGCTTGAGTGGCCCAAAGGTACAGTTGGGTGTCAACGTCTGTGAAGTGTAAGACCAAGCATCTGTATTTATTATAACAGCATTTTGTCTTATAGTTTGACTTGAGTAAATATTAGTAGGAAAGTTGGGCAAAAGTCTTTTTATGTAGATTTAAATAAGCTTGCAAAACAAAAATCAAAACAGCTTGTTATCTGTTTTCCAAGATTAGGTTCTTTGTCAAACTCTAGCTATCCAAACTCTAGCTAGAATCTAGGATTTTAGGACAGAGCTATTGGTCCAAACATGTGTCCCCTTTTAATTATACAATTTTTTAATTTCGCTAATGATGTTGATCAAAATAATATGAAAAGATTCATATACTCTGCCACAAATATATGGAACATTTTGACTACTTCTTGTTGCTGTTGTTCTGGTGCTTGACAACATGTACAATATGATGCAGCTGAAATCAACAAAGAGGTACATGTTTTCACCCATTATTCTTTTTCCCATCTTGGAATTACAAGTATAAAGTACACAAAATTAGACAAAGCAAAAAAAAAATTTGTGGATTCTTCTAATCCTTTGTGCTTTGTGCAGATATGGTGAGCTTTCCTGATGATGTGGGTCACACACAGCACCAGCATCTGGTACTACCTGAGACCCAGTCATCCCCACGTTTTAAACTTGCTTGGGTGGAATCAGCCGACAAAGTGCCAACCTGTCATCAGCCATGGGTTACTTCAAGCACCAGTCTAATTTAATTATTTGTTTTCATAATAAATTTATTATATATATATAATAGTAAAAATAATGAAGATAAAATTCGAACTTCGATCATGCGATTATTTTATACTTAAAAAAAATTATTTGACTGGCTTAAAATTGAGTTTGATAATAAGTAATAATAGTTTAATTTGGATATCACCATTCTTGATGTTAAATGCAATGAGAAAAAAAAATATAATTTTATCCCATCATTTAAATCAGATTATAATATATTTTTAAATTTGTTTAAAAAAACAAGAAAGTTACTTAGTTTTGATTATCTGCATAGTTACTGCCAGATTCAACTAGAATGAAAAATATGGGTATTTTTTATTGACATTTCTAAATATGATTGGGTTAATTTACATAAAAATAGGAAGAAACTTTGCAGGTATATTTATGCCAATTATTGTTGAGGTAGAACCGATTTAAATAAGCATGTAAGTATAGTGCTTATTTTTATTTTATACGTATCGTGTCAACATAAACTATCTCAAAGGGCCTAATTATAGATTTGTACGAGGACTTATCTGCAAAAAAAGAACTAGCTAACGACAACCGCTATTGTCACCGTCCAAGATCCAAAGATGGACGGTCAAGATTGCTCCTTGAGGAGGCGCACGGCGGAGGTCTCCGCGCCGCATATGCCAAACACAGGTACCGAAGCCACAATAAACGTTTTCTTTTTCGCTTTTATTGTTATTATTATTTTTAATTTCTGTTAGAAAAGGTTGGATTTTTCGCTTTTAAAAATCCAGGTTTTTTATGTGGTGATGTGATTCCCGATGCAAGCGAGTGGGACTAAATTATTAGGGGTTTCATCTCTCAGCCAACGCTCAAAATTACTTACGTACCCTTATAGTCCATCCGGATGAAATGATTTGGAAGAGGTACATTTGTAATTTCGGATGTCCTAGTGGGGCTATATGCGTAAGTCAGTTGCCCCCGTGACGCAACCGAGGACAGTGGCGAGGGAAAGCGAGTGCAAGAATGACCGCGGGGGGGCAACTCGAGATAAGAACCAGAGCGGAAGGAGGACTTCCCATAACCTTTACTCCTCCTCCGTCCTCGGTTTGATCTTCACCTTCTGTGGTCTTCTTCCTAGTAGAGTCGGTGTCGTCTTCGCTCCTCTCTGCCTTTCTCCCTCTTTCTGGTCTCTGTTCTTGTGAAGGCTGGTCTTCTGAGGGGTAACCCCCGGGTGCCGTCTCAGAGCTGCGTGGAGGCGGCGCTAGTGGAGGAACTCAAGTCTGCAGGAGTGGACGGGAAACAAAAAGGTGCGATTTTTCATCCTCCCTTCGCCTAAAGTTGCCTCCTTTACTAGTCTGTGCTCTGTTCCCGTTTTGGTGGATCTTAGCGGCTCGTTTCCGCCGGCTGCTTTCTTACGATCTCAGATTCAAGCAAATTGCAGTTCCTCGTCGAAGTATTCCTTGTTTTGTAGCTCTTGTTGTTTGATGCGAGAAAAAGTACTCGATTTCTCGGCGGTTTCGCTCTTCGTTCTGCCATAACCAGAGAAAGAAAGCGTGTTTCTGTGCTCCGGATCCTGGTTCAATCTTTACACGCCTTGGGACAGCGTACTGTTTACGTTTTGATTAGGCCTTGGGGTTTAGTAATGAGTTGAAGTTGACCAACACGGAATTTAGTGCTGGATCTGCTTCTTCCTCTTCTTGTCTAAATTATTTTCAGTATTCCATCTCTTGATCGCATGATTTCTCACTCATCCGCTAAGATCTGCGACGGTATGTCATATCTGAATAATTCTGCTTGTTGAATCCGTGTTGGTTATGCTTTCCGTGTGTACATGGAGAAAAAGCTTCAATTTTTCATCCTTCTAATCTCGTAAATTTCTTCTGTATGCGATCATAATCTCTTTTGGTGTCACTGTTGTGAAAGATATGATAAGGGTTTGCTTTTATTTCATTTGGCTGAAACTTCACGCGAAGAGGGCGTCTGTGGGTGCATATGCTAGCGTTATATATTTTCGTTGTTGCTTTTAGCTTCTCTTTTTGCGCCGCATCCATACAATTTTAATTTTTCTTTTTCTTCATATTTTTATTAAGTTGTCTACAGCTTTGCTGCAAGTCTTTTATCATGTTTCATGACATAGTTTGAGTGTTGATGATAATTTACTAGACTATTGCTGTACTGTTAACATTTGGAGGGCAAATAAAATGAGAATTTATAGAATATGTAAAGTAATTCATCTGTTCTAGGATTTAATCTAATTTGAACTTTTTCCTATCCAGCATGCAGATCAGCTCACAAATTGGTTCTGCTTCTGGAGTGTCTTTATTTATGTTGACTCATGTTCTTCTTGAACAGTTGCGCCATGCCATTTGTTTTTTCTTCATGTATATACATGATTTTATACATACGCACATATATGTACAACTATACAAATTAGTATCATATACATCCTTGTAGATCAGATATCTTTCTATTTGTTGAACAGATCTCTTCCTTGATGGACTACATGGCATGCGCCTCTCATTTATGTTATTTGTGGGATATACTTTTCTTGATTTGTTTTAAGCTAATTTTTGTGCACACTTGTTGAATGCAATAATGAGGTAGAAAAAAAAAATCTTGTGTATTTCAGGAAACAAATTTAATTGATTGTTTTCGTTGTATGTTTCTTCACACGCACACGCTGCAAATTAATTACTTTCACAAGGTTTTGAAATTTTTTGGACGCAGCAGCACATGTTTTCTAATGCTTTTGTCCTCTGAATTGCAGGAGAATACTAAATCTGTTCTATATTCTGGGGAGTATTGTGCTGCTTGTAGTTATGGGGATGCTACTAGTTGAAGACATGATGTATCCTGGTGACCCAAACTATGCTCAAATTTTCCCCTACGATGAGGAGAGGAATGTCGGTTATGGTGGCTTCCATCAGGTTCCCGCGGGTGAATGCATAATGGGAGAGGGAGATCTGGTTGATCCGCCACCGGAAAGATTTACTGAGGCTGCTGATGAAGACAGTGATGAGGACGTTGATATAGAGGAACTTGAACGACGCATGTGGAGAGACCGGATGCGACTTAAACGCTTGAAGGAGCAGCAACAGAGCAAAACCAAGGAGCAGGGTGATGCAGAAAAGCAATGTCAATCACACGAACAGGCTCGTCGGAAGAAGATGTCTCGGGCACAGGATGGAATTCTCAAGTACATGCTGAAAATGATGGAGGTCTGCAAGGCTCAGGGGTTTGTCTATGGCATAATTCCGGAGAAGGGCAAGCCCGTCAGTGGTGCCTCTGATAATCTCAGAGCTTGGTGGAAAGAGAAGGTTAGATTTGATCGGAATGGTCCTGCTGCTGTAGCCAAGTACCAGGCTGATAATGCCATCCCTGGATCTGACACTGATTTTAACTCTGGATCTGCAAGTCCTCATTCGCTGCAGGAGCTTCAGGACACAACATTGGGCTCTCTCCTGTCAGCTCTTATGCAGCACTGTGATCCACCTCAGCGGCGGTTTCCCCTTGAGAAAGGAATCCCTCCACCATGGTGGCCTACTGGTAGAGAGGGATGGTGGTCTCAATTGGGCATCCCAAAAGAGCAAGGTTCACCTCCATACAAGAAGCCACATGATCTGAAGAAGGCATGGAAGGTTGGTGTGTTGACGGCTGTAATCAAGCATATCTCGCCTGATATTGAGAAAATCCGTCGGCTTGTCAGGCAATCCAAATGCCTCCAAGACAAGATGACTGCCAAGGAGAGCGCAACATGGCTTGCTGTCATCAAGCAGGAGGAGGACATGTATATGAAAATGCACCCGCATTCCCGCCCACCCCCATCTGCTGGGAGCGGTGTCACTGGAGCAATCTCCTTCAACAGCAGTGAGTATGATGTTGAAGGCATTGATGAATCCAGGACTGAGGATGTGACAATCTATAATCTGGTTGCTGATGGTAATGCTTTGAAGTTAGGAGCTAGTTCAGGGAATCAGATGTTTGGATCAGCTCTGATGAAGGAAGAGAACGATGTAGAATTCATTCAGAAAAGAGCTTCATCCGAGTGTGAACTGATGATGAACCAGCGGACCTATACCTGTGATAATGTGCTATGTCCACACAATGATTTCCGCAATGGGTTTCTTGATAGGAATTCCAGAAACAGTCACCAGTACATATGCAAGTATCAGAACACTCTTCCTCCAGGTTCGGGGATGACGAGCAGCAGTTTCCAGGTGCCTGAGAACAAACCTTTAGCTTTTCCTCTGCAATTGAATTTGGAGTCAAATCATCCTTCAATTGGGTCAAGTCTTAATCCAGTGGATATCTCTGAATTGGGTATTCCTCCTGATGGGCAAAAATCTATCGATGAGTTAATGAACTTGTATGATAACAGTATCAGTGGTAGCAAGAACATGAACTTGGAAGGTGTGACCATGTTAGAAGGGTCGAATTGTCGTCAGCCTAGAATACAAATGGAAAACAACTTCTTGGGACAAGGGTCAGGAATTGCTTGCAATCTATTTGAAGAAGTTGGTAGCTTGATGGAGCAATCACAGTACGTGCAGGAAAACACGGTGCCATTTGAACAAGAGCTAGTTAGAGGGGGTTTCATGACTGGGTCTGGCTTCAACATATCTGAAATGAACTACTCTGGTACCATGCATAGAGGTATCAGAGACTCCTCACAGAAGCAAGATGGATTCAACTGGTTCTGCTGAAGGAAATTTGGTAAAGGACCCATTCAGATGATTCATCACTGGGTAAGATCATGTGTTCAAAGTGATGGGAATGGTGTCAGCAGCATTGGAATGGATTTTCGAATAATATAAAGAACTCTCCGATCTGGGCTAAGGTGCTCTTCTTGTACCTTGGTATGTACATTTTCTTCCGTTTTCGTTGTGTCTTGGACAAATATTATCATGTGGAGTGTGCTCCCATGGAGTTATCATCAAAATGTTTAGTCTTGAATAGGAAGTGTAGGTGTGGGGGGTTTTATTAGTCGTGGTACCGTGAAATGGATACTTTGATCTAATCCCTATATATATATATATATATATATATATATATATAGTCTTGCTTTCCGTGGCTTATCTAGCTTGAATTTTGTTACTTTTGGTGCTGGTTTATGTTAACTTGGAGAATATATCTCTTTTTTTTCTAGATGGTGAATGATTCATGTGTGGTTTTGTTGAAATGAAATGACTGCCGCAAATAGTTTGATATTTGGTTGAATGAATTCATTTGGCTTCTATAACTTGCAACTTCTTGTGAGAATAGATTTTTTTTTCTCTGTCTCACATCTCTCTCACTCATTATTCAGGCTTTTTGACAGATGAAGAAAGATATGCCGTGCACTGTAAGTTCTTATCCTGGTAATGCATGCATAGTCTTCAAGTTATTCCAAGTTAATGCCATAATACCTTCAAGTCTTGCATCTACAAGTTAGGCAGATGAAAGACTGAAGGACTTCTGATAACCTACTGTCAACCTTTGTTCATTGATTTGTCATTTTCAAGTGCTGTTCATGTCATCCCACTTCTCCACCTGTGACTCTTCACATGAAGGCCAAGAGTCAATGACTCAACAAGACAGGGACTGGACCCCTTTCCTCCTCCTTCACATGCCTACATCACCCTATGGTGTGTAGCTAACATGTTTGATGAAATGTCAAAGTCTATTACCCTTTTACATGGGACTTATTCTTGACCATCTACTTATTGAACTTGATCGGCTACTTTTTAAAATGGTTACTAATAGACAATTTTGTCTCATGGCTTTATCCTTGAGGAAAGAAATGGAGGAGGTACTGACTTTTGTAATACTTTGGTTTAGTCTCATAATTAATGGATCGAGATGAACCGACTTATAAGAATTTGATGAGTGTACTATCATTAATCAATTAATATGGTGTTGCCCGTGATGAGAATATGAATCGGCTCATAAGATTTTGATGAGTATATATTACGTAGCGTAGTGGGAAAAGGAGAGAAAAGATTTGAATAAACTTGGGATAATATCAAAACATTAGTGCACTCTACCTATAAGAAAAAAAAAATTCATATACTTTGGTTTAGTCTCATAATTAATGGATCGAGAGAGAAGACATGAATCGACTCATAAAAATTTGATGTGTGTAATGTCATTAATCAATTAATATGGTGTTGCCCGTGATGAGAATATGAATCGGCTCACAAGAATTTGATGGGTATATATTAAGTAGTGTAGTGGGAAAAAGGAGAGAAAAGATTTGAATAAACTTGGGATGATATCAAAACATTAGTGCACTCTACCTATAAGAAAAAGAAAATTCAAATACTTTGGTTTAGTCTCATAATTAATGGATCGAGAGAGAAGATGTGAATCGACTCATAAGAATTTGATGAGTGTATTATCATTAATCAATTAATATGATGTTTCCCGTGATGAGAATATGAATCGGCTCACAAGAATTTGATGAGTATATATTAGGCGACGATGAGCGTAGTGGAAAAAGGAGTGAAAAGATTTTTGAATAAACTTGGGATAATATCAAAACATTAGTGCACTCTACCTATAAGAAAAAGAAAATTCAAATACTTTGGTTTTGTCTCATAATTAATGGATCGAGAGAGAAAACATGGACCGACTCATAAGAATTTGATGAGTGTACGATCATTAATCAATTAATAAGGCGTTGCCCGTGATGAGAATATGAATCGGATCATAAGAATTTGATGAGTATATATTAGGTGACGATGAGCGTAGTGGAAAAAGGAGTGAAAAGATTTTTGAATAAACTTGGGATAATATCAAAACATTAGTTCACTCTACCTATAAGAAAAAGAAAATTCAAATACTTTGGTTTAGTCTCATAATTAATGGATCGAGAGAGAAGATGTGAATCGACTCATAAAAATTTGATGTGTATACTATCATTAATCAATTAATATGGTGTTGCCCGTGATGAGAATATGAATCGGATCATAAGAATTTGATGAGTATATATTACGTGACGACGAGCGTAGTGGGAAAAGGAGTGAAAAGATTTTTGAATAAACTTGGGATAATATCAAAACATTAGTGCACTCTACCTATAAGAAAAAGAAAATTCAAATACTTTGGTTTTGTCTCATAATTAATGGATCGAGAGAGAAGACATGGACCGACTCATAAGAATTTGATGAGTGTACGATCATTAATCAATTAATAAGGCGTTGCCCGTGATGAGAATATGAATCGGATCATAAGAATTTGATGAGTATATATTAGGTGACGATGAGCGTAGTGGAAAAAGGAGTGAAAAGATTTTTGAATAAACTTGGGATAATATCAAAACATTAGTTCACTCTACCTATAAGAAAAAGAAAAAGAAAAAGAAAAAACACCAAATCCTTTTCTGCTATAAAAAGATGATGATCCAACAGAGTGTTAGGATTGAGCTTTCTTCTTGGTGCAGCAATTTGGAGGTTGTGGGGACGCCATGAAACCCTGTTCATGGTGCATGGGCAGTGGATTCTATCTATTCCCGCAGCCTCTTTTGACTAACCATTCACACACCACGACTTGGCACGATTGATACCGATCGCCTACCAGCAAAGTTTATGACAAGAAGAAGATTAGTGGTTCTTCTTGTCGGGATTCTTCCTTGTTTTTTTCTTTTTCTTTTTTTCTCTCGGAATTCTTTTCCATGGTGACGACCTTTGTTTCATGACTCCATGAAAGAACTATAAGGCGAGGAAGGAAGGGTTCCTCGGCTTCTTTCTGGCCTCTGCAACATTCCTTACGTTCTGAAGCTTCTCCAAACCCAATTCGCCTTCAGGATTCAGGCCGTCGAGCTCTGCAAAGACCATTGTCGCTCTCGCCGCCTCCGACCACAAACACTGGCGGCATGGACGTCAAGCTACAGAATTTTTATTGTCAAGACGCGTGAGGATTCTTCTCATGCTCTGTTGTTGGTCGTCGGAAGCTCACGCAGACTGTAACATCGTTCGAGTTCCGGCAGCCGAAGGTTGATGGAGTGGGAGCTCAGGGATTATGGTAGCCTCTGGATAAATAGAATGAGCACCTGAGATCTATCTCCAAAGTCGGTACAAAAAATTTATCAGGTCGTCGATCGATTCAGACAATGCTTTGAGCCTCTCACAATCGGCCAACTTCGATGTCTTCGGATGATCGAGAAGCCGATGGGATGGTGCGAGGAATTGCTTAAGGTTGGTTGGTTCTCGGCAAATGTTGCTGGCGATCCTTTCATGGGAAGGGGGTTCGGTATATGGTCTTATCTAATTACGTAAGATATAATATAGATCGATTCTGATTATGATTATTGGCTAATAGAAGGGACTTTCCTAATTATTATCTAAAACACTCTCATCTATAGAATGATAGGATCTTCTAGGGATGAAACATTAGTTATTTAAATTACGTATCTATTCTTAAATCTCCCTTAGTCTCTATTCAAGAGAAGACAAGTCCAGTTTTTCTTGTAGATCAATATTGTTATAGTTCTCGGATTCGATGATGATGGTGCATTTGTAGATTAGATAAAAAAAGTTTTTTTGGCTAATATCGAAAAGTATGTATCGTAAATTTGATATATCGTTATTTGATCTCAATTGTTGGTATTAATATTTTTTACATAATAATAGTATGATTATAATTTTTTGTTTATAATTAGTATCAAAACCATATTTTGAATTAAATATCTTAAATTATACTTGCTTATGTGTAGCCGCCTTTTAGCAATCAGCCTACCTTGGTCATAGGTAGCTTACACACACAACAATGTTGTCGCCTGTGATGATTGCAACACTGCCTTTGATCAATGGTTGTAGCAATGTTGCTACGATGACGTTTGCTGGTCGTAACCTGTTGTGGGATTATAGTGCTGTAGTTGAGGAGTCAGCACGGCTTGGTCCCTGTCGAGTGCACAAACTCGCCCGTTTCAGTCGGGAACGGGGGCGCCCGATTGGAGTCGATTCAGCGTCTCGGGAGTCTACACCTCGGGTCAGCTTCTGCGGGGATCATTCAGGTCGATGGCTGCTATCGAGGACCTACACAAAGGTCTCATCAGGATGAGGGTTCCCGACGTGACCCCTTCGATGTTCAAGTCAGTGTCCCGACCTTCTTTTGGGAGATATTTGAGTGTATTTTTTGAGTTCGAGAAAGAAGACCCCCCCTGGTGCTATTGGGAGGGGGTTTTATACTACCGGGCGAAAGGTTGATCGTACGCTCGACCTTACCTCCGCTGTTACCTTGGGTGTGGCCGCCTCGTATGGTGAGTCAGTTGGCGCAGAGGCATGGTGCGAGGGTGTGGCGCATCATGTGGCATTTACAGCACGTGATGGTGGTTCAGCTGGCGCACCGTCCGACCGGTTCCACCTCAGATGTCGATGTGACCGTTGAGTTGGCGTGGGCGCTAATAAATTGGGCTGGCTCATTATCTGCCCTATTAGAGACGATGTCGACTGGACGCCAAAGGTCACTGTTCCTAGTGGTTGAGTGGTGGAGAAGAATAGTCGTGACGATCGATGGGGTCGCTAGTCGGCCTTTGGGGTTGTGGCCAGGCATTGTAGATCCGTCGAACAATGGTCAGTGACACATGAAAACGAAGGTGTTATGTCAATGAAGAAGCAACACACAGTGAGAACCATGCGTGGACGCAGCATGATGGTTGTAGGCTGCGTCGTAGGCGATAAATGACCACACACTACAATAGTCGCATGACTTAGCGCATCAATGACCAATAAGAGAAGGAAAAAAAAAAAAGTTTCACCCATTGAAATTGTAATTTTGCCCTGATAAATCTTTTTTAATTCTATTTGTATGGCTTGATAATTTTACCCTCTAGAATCATATATTTTCATTATATATTTTAAAAAAACTATAGTTTTATGTTTAAAAATTAAATATTTTTGACTTGTGCCCTCAATTATAAAATTAACTAACGTTGATTTATTTTAATTAAATATTTTGATCGGGCTTGATCTTATTATATTTTAATTATTTGATTGGATCTAGATTCGATCAATCACCTTTTGAACAAATTGGAGAGAAGAAAATTTTTTTAATTAATTTTTGACTTTGTTCAATTTAATTTTAACTAACTTAATAAGGTTGATATTTAGCCCAATCTAGGCTTGTCCAATTAAATATGATTGATTCTCTAACTTAGGGCTCTCTATATAATTAAAAATTAAAAATTAAAAATTAAAAATTAAAAATTATGATTTTCTTTTATAATTTTATCATATGACATATTGATAATTTTTTATGTGATAATTAAATTCTAAATATTGTTCTTGATATTTGTTTAGTTATTTATATACACATGTTTAAAATTATAAATTAATATTTATTTTTATATATTTATGTTTTGTCATGATTATAGTTGTTAGAAAATTTATCATTAATGTATGTATCAATACGACGTGGCCTTGATTTGAGTGCGAGAAGTCGTCCAAAGTGAAGCGGAGTCATTCTAATCTTATTCCTGCATAAAGATCGAAATCAAGGGGGGGGAGGGAGGGTTCTCCCAAGTCGATCTTTCCATTGTTCGATTTGTAACTAACTCGAACTACCGTTTTTTCTGGAATATATTTGTAACTGGCCCGAATTGTCCTCGATCTTCTTGGAATATTCCTATAGATATTTTGTAGGAAAGGTAGTTTGTAATCAATCCAAACTATCATTTAATCTTTTTCAAATATTATTATGGATATTTCTATACCGGAGCTGATTCATAACTAATTTGAACTATATTTTGGTCTTCCTAAGAGGTGTCTCGGTAACTCGATAGCTCAACAGCTCGAAAATTGATTTGAGCCACTTTTTGGACTCGGCCCTCGTAGATAATAGAATATCGATCCTAATACGATACTAACGTAGCAAATGGTAGTTAAGCAGTCTTATATTCCCTATCAACAGTTATTATATAATTTTTTATATTGATTAATATTCAATAATTATCATGATTATTATTTTATTATTATTGAACTATTTTTATAAAAATTAAATTAAAATACATTTAGTGAATATTAATTATAACATATATCTATAAATCTAATATGATTGGTAGCTACTAAAGTAGTTCAAGATAATAGGCCTATGAGATATAAATTATCATTTATAAGATATTTTAAATTATTATATTAGTATTGTAGTCGCCAAAGTAGTTTAGACCAACAACTTAAAAAATTATACTAGAGAATTATATGATGTTAAAAAAATATATTAATAATGATATAAATAATTAAAAAAATTAGATAATCTCAAAAGGTAATTTCATTCGAATAATTATGTGATAGAATATGATAATATCATTTTGGATATCCTTATATTTTTGGATTATATACTAAAGATAACAACATTATTTTTAAAAAATAATTTTTTAATCTAGAATTAATGATAAGTTAGGATATTATATTTTTTAATAATGACAAACTCAATATATTTCATGATCTAATAAAAATTAATTTTTTAAATTTTGTGTGATAGTTTATATAGAATTAATTTGAATATTGAGTCAACCAAAAGATTGAAATCTTTCATTTGGGCATCCGCTAGATCTCGTTGGACATCCGCTAGATCTCGTTGGACCTTGATAAAATAAGAGGGAAAGAATAAAGTTTGGTTTATTTCCATGATTCATCATTAATTTATACACTTTGAAGATAAGGATTTTTCATAACATACTAATAAGATTTAAATCTTATCTAGACTAAACTCTCATCTTATCTCATTTAGATCTTATTTAATCTTATATGTTAACATACCCCAGCAACGGAAGATAGGCAGTGGGTGTTGTTGGTGTGTGAACTATTGAAACGAAGGGAGTGTTGTTGCTCTGTTCATGTCGAGAAACAGAGGTCACGCGAATGACGATTGCGGCTTCACAGAAGAGGAGTCGACAGGCGATGGCCATTAGAGCGACTCTACCCTTAAAACGACTGTGATAGCATGATAAAATAAGAGTGGAAGAATAAAATTTACTTTATTTTCATCATCAATTTATATACTTTGAAGATGATGAAGATTTTTCACAATAGAGTAACAAGATATAAATCTTATCAAGACTAAACTCTCATCGTTATCTCATCCAAGTCTAAATCTTATTTGTTAACATCCCTCACCGCCCGCCACCGGCGACGAGAGCCTCTCGTCTCGTCGCTCGAAACGCATCGGGTTCCCCAAGGCTTCGGCCGCCGACGGCATGCCTCCTCACCATCTCCTTTCCAATGGCTACCGAGGTGGTGGGGGGAACTTTGTCACTTTGCGCCAAGCTCGGATGCTCTTCTCTCGAACAACAACCAGCAGTGGGCCTCTGATAAGACCAGAGAGCGGGTGCAAGCTCGTCTGCTCCCATGGTGGACGCGACGTGGTCGTCACGAGAACTCTGCTTCCCCCTGGCGCCGGATCGTAGCAACGATCCTGAGTCCATCCCGTAGCTTCATAGTTCTCGTTCCTTCCACACATCGTCCAACACAAGAAAGAGAGTGCTCCCCCAAGCTTCTTTAGTTCCTTATCCCAGCTCGCTCGTTCATCACTTTTTTGGTTCCGAGAACCGCAGGATGCTGCTTGCGACCGCCTCCGCCATTGCTCCTCGAACGAAGAGGGAAATGTGTCAGGCGGACGGATTGCTCACGACGCAGCTGTGGAAAGAGAGAGAGAGAGAGAGAGAGAGAGAGCTTAATTACCAGATCAAAGAAGGTATTGGCAGTGGAGTTTCCAGGGAGCTTGTTGGCCTGCCTTTCTTTGGCTCAGGCATCCATGAGACGACCGACCGTCGCTTCGCTTTGCTTTGCTTCCTCTCTTTCACCCCATCACTTTGCGTAAAGAGAACAGCTCTGCGTTCTGCCAAACAAAAAAAAAAAAGAGAGGGAAGTGGAAGGATTTGGTTACCCATGTCACTGCTTCCTCCGGCTTTTTGTTGGATCTCAAGACTTGTGTGGACTTTGGTCTTTGTCATCCAGCTTTATTGCAGGGAAAGTTTCTTAGCACTCCAGCAAGACCAAGCAACATATGTAACTCCTGTTCCCGCAATTCCTCTAAATCCTTTGATACACATATGTAAACAAAGCAGCCTTGGCCAGTATTAGGGTGGGTGTGTATTCAACAACTCCCTCCTGAAGAGAGAGAGAGAGAGAGAGAGAGAGAGAGAGAAAGAGAGGTGAGTTCAGAATCAAAAACAAACACAAAACTTCAATAAACACATTCCTCAAAGTAAACAACCTACGGATTCAGTGACTGGGCATTGTTAAAGAAAGGAGCTGGACTTGTAACGCCTAGTCGATAAGTTTTATCGCCGCAAGGAAGACGTAGACGGAATTGTCCCCTGGAAGATTTTTCAGCCATCATCATTTAATCAGTTTACTGTTAAAATGTTGATTATGGAAGCAACTCCAACGACTGATTCTCCAGAATTGCAGAGTCCTAATGACTTTGCATGATCAAATTGCAGATTCAATAGCTTCTGTCTGTGGACTCCGTGTCTGAAGCCTTTGCAGTTGCAGAGCTGAGCACCGGAATCAACCCTCTGAATATAAGGCTGTGCCTCACAGGAGCCTCGTCACTGCAGAACCATTCGAAAGAGTCTGTCCTCAGCTCAGGAACCACTACCGATAGTATCGGCATTTGCTTGCGCTGCTCCCTCCTCTGGTCAGGACCGAGATGAGAGATGCCTTAGCAGAGTTAGCAGTTCGGACAGCTGATGATGCAAGGCTCTCCAATGGGCTCATAAGAACTGGTGCTGCTGCCCTGATTCCCTTAAAAGCAGATCCGTATTAATCCAGATATGACTCTGCCTCCAAGCATATTTTAGCCATTGTCCGAACTGCTAGCTCCGGGTAAGCACCTGCAGCTGTTTCACCGCTGAGCATCACACAGTCAGTACCATCGAGAACTGCATTGGCAACATCAGCTGCTTCCGCTCGAGTGGGGCGAGGGGACTTGATCATTGATTCCAACATCTGAGTTGCTGTCACAACGGGTTTTCCTTGTATGTTGCACTTGAAAATCATATCACCTTTTGGGCATAGAATATCTTCTGGATTGGAATTTCCATCCCCAAGTCTCCCCGTGCAACCATGAATGCATCTGAGTTGGCAAGAATATCGTCAAAGTTGGCCACCCCTTCTTGATTCTCCACCTGCAAGTAATTAATTTGGATAACACCAAGAAGTGCAAGTAATTTGGATAACACAGAGAACTTTGAACCGTGTACACAAACATAGATGAATTCAGAAAGAGTAACAGACCTTGGGCATCAGCATGATTGACTTGGCATGTGCTCCAAGAACCTTCCTGACTGACCTCCACAAGGTCAGAACCCTTGCGTACAAAGGACAGTGCGATCATGTCAATTTTGTTTGGGATGCCCCATTTTAGGATATCCTCCTTGTCCTTCTCGGTTAGTGTAGGAAGGTCCACGATAACACCAGGAAGATTTACATTTTTTCTCTCTCCCAGTAATGCAGAATTCTCGCAGCGACAGCGTGCCAGCCCCGACTCCTTATTACAGGAAAGAACCGTGAGCGTGATAGTTCCATCGCCACATAGTATCACACTGTCTGGCTTCAAATCCTCAGCCAACTTCTTGTAGCTCATAGACATCATGTTCTCATTGCCCTTTATTGTGTAATCCGTCATGACTGTGATTTCTTGACCCTTTTTTAGATGGATACGCTTGCCATCTTCCAAAAATCCAGTCCGGATCTCTGGACCCTGTGAGTTACAATACAAATATCATCAATACAGGAATTCCATTTCACATTTGCACAATGACTGGCATACAAATATCAATACAGGAATTCCATTTCACAATTTGCACAATGATCGACATGCACATTCTAAACCAAGCAGATTTCATGCTGTCTAATCTTGACATTCCTGGGTAAGTTTTTTCATGGAACCTGGCTGAATTAACTTTTAACCTCATCACACAAAGAAAATTTATCAGCACAATGATTCTTGGCAAGTATAGATCTGCACTACAAACTGCACTTTCCCCTTCTATGTCGGATTGACAAAACTGCATTTTTCTAAGACTCCCCAAGTTCTCAACCACTGTCACTATCAACTTCTTTGTCTATTTCACATAGGGTCCTTTCAATGACTCCGACCTATGAAACTATAACAGCTACACTCCTGACATGCTAGACTAAGATTATCCACATCCAAGACAAATATAATCTGTAAGTTAATAATGCCTTAGAGATGTTCAGATGTGTATTTTGCTTATTTAAAATGATCTGACGAAAATGGTATTCATAAGAAACATGATATGATGTATACATGATATAACAATTTTTCTGAATCAGAATCTTTACACATGTACATACTACCTACAGAAAGGTTGTATGAGCGCAAACTGAAAATTAGTAGCATATATATAAATCTGCCCCTTGTATTATCACTTCCAATACCCATAAAAATCTGCAAAATCTATTGCAATGATATTATTATACACAACACCCCAGTTTACAGTATGATTAAGCATATCTCCTTTAAAGATAACAGATGGGTCACAGATAATACATAGAACATATTTTAATCCTTCCCCTGTACAAAGGGCATACATACCCTCAATACTTATCACATACACAATCTGAAAATATAAATATCCCCATAAAATTAATGCATATCATCTCACAGAGTCTAAAAGTCTTTCTCTATGGTTCATCAAAAGTGCATGTAAACATCCTCTAAAAACCACAACTTTGTACCGCATTTAGTAACTACTACAAAGTGATGTATAAAATAGCAGTTGCGCTGCATTTTATATTATAGGTTTAGACACCACAAACCATGATCACATCCTCAATGCATATTCATCGTCACCCAAAAATAGAAATTAATGATCGATTTTTTGTGTGCAAAGTATAAATAGCGAAGATGAGTATAAATACCAGTAAGAAAAGGTAAGCTGGAATAATAATGTGATTCAAAGTAAATAAACAAAAAAGAATCGAGGGCCTAAATTTAACATCCAATAGCGGCATGGATTATAATGCCACTAAGATGAGATCTTGGCATCAAAATCTACGACGAAAATGATAAAAGATATCAAGAATTTGCAGCAGTCTCATAAAAATATGCAACTGACAACGAGGATCCCACCAAAAGCGAATCTTGGGAGGGGGGAAAGGAAACCTCAGGGATTAGGAGAAAGAAGGGAAAGGGGGAGGAGGGGGGGTGGGGAGACCTTCGTGTCAAGCATGACGGCAGAGAGGATCCCGGTGTTCTCCATCGCGGCGCGGAAATTGTCTAAGGTTTCCTGGTGGTAGGCGTGGGATCGGTGGGAGAAGTTGAACCTGGCCACGTTCATCCCCGCCCTCAGAAGCCTTTCGAGCATCTCGACGGACCTCGACGCGGGGCCCAAGGTGCACACGATCTTGGTCTTCGGCCTCATTCTGCTCGAAGCCTGCTGCACCATTCTAAGACGAAGCTCAACGGATGGAACCCTAGGATCGAGGAGTCAAAGAAGAGGAGGAAAGCGGAGCAGCGATCGGGCGGAGAAGAATCGAGATCGATTGGGGAATGCGGGGAGTGCGGACGGAGCTCGAAGCAAGCCGTGGCAGTTGCGCCCGCCCGCTTTATACGCGCCGGGTCCGCGGTGCACTTCTCCTGCGGAGAAGAATAACCTCGTCCGTGCTTCCCCCCTGGTTGGCCGACGCGCCCGAACAGAACAGCTGGGAGGAGGATAACAAAGTATTCTCTCTTACCCCAATGCGACAACCCACTTGCCTACGTGCCTATTGATTAGAGAAGATGCACAGCCGGCCCCACCCATTATAAGAGGAGGAGACCATCATGCTTCTTTTTTTTTTTTGTTACTAAAAAAACCTAATTCTTTGCCTTTTGTTTTGTTTTTTTTTTCTTCTTCTTATTCTTACTGGTGCTAATTGCAACATCTATAAGTTTTATAAAAGTATTACAAATACCACAAGAAAATATTAAAGCGAGAAGGTATCTTTTAGAACAATAACAGAGAAAAGAGAATACACATAATCTTCTTACCTCGTTCAATCACATATGAAAAAAGAAATTTGGCCAAAAGAAATTGAGGAGCAACCAAAAGAAGGGCTATCGGATTCAGAGAGAAGGACAAAGAAAAAAAAAAAAAAAAGAAGTAGATGTTGGATTTGAAGGAGCATCTCCTCCTCGGTAAATTCCGATGTTTCGTGACACGCCGGTGTTACTTTTTGTCTACTAGTTTTGACTTTGTTGTTATTCAAAGAAATGTGTCTTGCATTTGCAACACTAGAGTTGTTAATGGGACATTTAATTTCATGTAGTTGGATATTTCTTTCTAAACAATATAATATTTCATCAATGGATATACAAACATACATACATACATACAGGTCCAGCAGCTATATTTAATTAAACCAAGAATTTGTGCATACAATAAACCAGAAACATGGGATTGTGTGAATGGTAACCTACTTTTTTAAGTCTAATAACCAAAGGTTCACAATCACTGGTCAAAAAAGTTTAAATGGTACGCACACAACTCTCACTTAATCTGTTTCCTTCAATAACTAGCATATTCTGCATGTAAAATGTCTTGCATAAAACGAAGACCATACCAAAAAACACAACCATGTAATGGAGAGATTAATGTGTGACCAATCAACAGTACAAGACTGTTGATAACTCCCAAGTTTTAAAAAAAGTTCCCTCATGACTGGGTGTACTTCTGAATCAGAATTACAACAGCATCAGGAAGTGGGAGCCTGAAAACTTGAGAAAAGTGGGAGGTTGATTCATGAGATCTACTCATCTAATAGATCATTGGAAAAATTCTCTATATTTTCACAAGCTGGTTTAAGAGCCTCCATACCTAAATTGTGTGAATGGTGTAATCTTCCAATGTGTGTTCTTCTGAAATTTGAAGAGGCTATAGCTCATCGTGAGTTGAGGGTTGCCTTTTGTTCATATCCTCCAGCTTTTGTTGCAGTTCCTATCAGAATTACCAGAATTGTACTGTAAGCTTTACATTGATTTAAATACGTTTAATTTCCACACAAATAATTATATCTGAAACTTGACCCAAAATATAATTAAGGTACCTTCAATTTCTCTTCTAGGCATATGATAGGAGTCGACAGAATTGCAACATACCTGACATGGAAAATCATCAATATAAGAAAAAAGTTAACAAAATAGTTCAGTCAGAAAAAAATGAAAAAAAATGGAAAAGAAGGGCGATTGCTCAAGAAAATACCATCTTTTGGGTTTTTTTCCGGATGGTACCCCTTTCCAAAATTTTCAAACCATCACCTCCTATTTCAAAAATCTCAAAAACACCCCCAAAAGTTGTTTACAGTGTTTTGCTGTCCAAATCCAAAAAGTTTTCTCACCAATTGTTTACGTGGGTTGTTTTTTATCCACAAAACACTATACAGTGTTTTTGTTTCAAAAACACTATGACATCAAAAACACTGTATAGTGTTTTTGTTTCAAAAAATTGTAACACCAAAAACACAGTGTCTTTAAAACAGAACACTATACAGTGTTTTAAAAATATTATGCAGTATTTTGTGGATAAAAACCAACCCACAAAACACTGTAAACAATTGGTGGGAAAAAAATGGCAACTTGTTTAAGGGGTATTTTTGGAATATTAAAAATAGGGGGTGATGATTTGAGAATTTTGAAAAGGGAGCATCATCCCGAAAAATCCCAAAAAGAGGGTATTTTACCAGGCAATCGCCCAAAGAGAACCTCAAAGAAATCAAAATAAGAACATAAGTAATTTGCAAAGAGAGGGTGGATTGAGGTTAGAAAATGCCATACTCGCATCGGCTTGGTTCATCTACATCAGCAAGCTCGTCTTTCAAACCACACCTGAGCCTAACCTGTTATAGTGACACCACTACTGAAACAACCTTATGAAAAATCATAAAAGCTTGACAAACCATTAAGCGCTCTACCTTTAAACTTCTATCCGGGCCATTCCAGCATTTGTCACCATTTGAAAATTGCATTACTCTGTAAGATTCATCAAAATTTTCCCAGCGCCTGGTACAAGAAGCATACAACCGAATCAATTAAATTTTGTCATGTTGATAATATAATGATGACAGTTCTGTGACACAATGATACTCCTCAACTTCAAGTAACAAATTGTCTGCTACGTCTTCCACTCTGGCAGGGTGCAGCCCTCTCTTTTTTATTCCAGAAGTAAAGGTTCTGTCATTCTAATTTCTAAGAAAGAGATGATGTAGAACAATCATGAATCAACATGATCTTTGCCGCACAGGCAGTCCATTGGATCTGGTTAGTCTGTAGGTTGACAATCACAAATAGTTTTCATGAAAGATCAATGACATCCATTAAAAGAAGAGAAAATCTGTTATTGGATAGATCAGTTCTCCTCAACAAGTACTTGTAAGTTATTATGCTATTCGCAATTGCTCGATGTGCCCTTTCAGATCACATTAAGGCTTGTATGATATTGCAATAGTACAATTCCTTCTGATTATGGCACATTATTTATATGTTCAATGATACCAAAATACTTGTATCAACAATTCAGCTTTCCAATATTAATTAATCAACCTTTCATGATCGTAAATCCAGTTAAACATACTTCCGTTTTCAGAGACCAACATGAGGGGAACAAAGAGACCCCTAACAAAAGACAGTACCAAATTCTGTTTGTGAAGAAAAGCTTGTTTGGCCTGAAAATAATGAAGATAAAGTACTTGTTTACAGGTCAAGCATTGTCAGTTGTCAAAAGAGAAGGCCCAGAAGTAATATATAATATAATAAATGAAATTTGGCTGTAGACCAAATCAGAATCCAAAACCTAGCTATGTAGCTTAGTTTTGTACTTTGGATGTTATATTAAACTTTACAAAAAAATATGAGACATCAGAGTCTGTTATTGATAACTTTATCAGTGAAGGCATAAACAATTTAAACTTACCCCAACTGTGTAGAGCTATGACCTTCAACTTGGGAAGCTTTCTTAAATGGGCAGACCTTATAAACGTACCTAGCAACAACAAAGCCAAAAGCGAAAAACACATTACTAAATGAAGCAAGCAAAGTGCATTTGACATAAGCACACACACAAAAGAAACCGATAATGCATACTTGTTCTGCTCGTACTCGAAGCAACGATCATAAAATGAATAAAAATCTTTCTCCTTGCCTGGCAAAAGAAGTTAAGCTTAGCATGTTACTCATTTAACTCAAATGAACTTATGCAATAACACATATATCATCCTCTGGACACAAGAGGAGAATGTCAAAGTGTACAGAGAGGTATATTTTGGCCATGTGATTAGAACATGTTTAAACAGCTGATTAAGCTAGACTGAAGACAGCTAAACAGGCTAATCATAAAGACATTTAATTTTATTTATTTGATAAGCATGTACTCGAAGCAACGATCATAAAATGAATAAAAATCTTTCTCCTTGCCTGGCAAAAGAAGTTAAGCATAGCATGTTATTCATTTAACTCAAATGAACATATGCAATAACACATATATTATGAAACGGGACACAAGAGGAGAATGTCAAAGTGTACAGAGAGGTATATTTTGGCCATGTGATTAGAACATGTTTAAACAGCTGATTAAGCTAGACTGAAGACAGCTAAACAGGCTAATCATAAAGGCATTTAATTTTATTTATTTGATAAGCATGTTAATAAGCACAGCTACTAGAAAATGATCTTCATCAGTATACCACCACCTCTCATATGACATGCTTACCAAAATCATGTTTGAGCTTTTCAGACAGACCGGAAATTCTTGACTGTATTTTCGACAATTTTGAGCTTGCATCATCATATTCCTCTTTTACACGAGAAGCCTCTGCAGATGTCAAATCTGAGTTGCACAACCTCATGCTTTCTTCAGAAGTAGTTAGGATAAGTATAATTTACCAGATAAATCCACAGGACTCTTGAAAAGGCTAAACGCCTGAATGATATTTTGAACTTTCTGTTTTATCTTGTCCAGCCATGATGGACCACCTGAGGAAGTTAAATCCACAAAAAAGAAAGTAAACTACTCAATATTCCTAACTATGACTAATTCACAAAGCATCAACAACATGATTTGGCTATAACAAGAAAGCCAAATCAGAATGTAGAAGAATAAAGCGACCAAACCTGGAAACTCAGATTTGTAATCTTTGTCGTGGTCATAGGAGCCATCAGGTTCGACATGATTTCCATATTCCTCAGCTGCAACATCTTGGATATCATCATCATCAAACTTATGTCTATCTTCATCATTGTCAGAATCATAACTGTCATAATTTTCTTCTTCTGCACTGTCTGAAGAATCTTGATTTTGCTCCTCCTGTTCCCCATTTGCATCATTAGGTTCATTTGTCCTTTCTTCAGTGAGTTCCCCTGTCCATCGAGAAGCTACAAGCCGACCCAATTCTTCTCTTGACAAACCCTCAGTGTTCTCAGAGATATGCTCCTGTACATTCCACTATAAGCAAACACTACAACTTGATCCAAGAATCTTGCAAAATTATTATCAACCAGTAAGCAAATATTATCTTCCCCATGCCACGAGCTGGAAAATCATAATGATAGAACATGTACCATGCTACACATTCTTTAATCTTTTAAGTTTTGTCTATAGATAAACAAACTAGACTGTGGAGTCTTTTCTACAAAGGATATCAGAAAAACAAAAACAATAATGAATGCAACAACAGCAGCCAAAGAAAAACTTCATGTTTCAGATGAAATAGTGAAAATGCATCTTGTCCCTACATTAGTTAATACTAGCATAACATTATAAACTGGACTATGTTAAGCATAAAGATACGGTGAAAATCCATTTTCTATGGCAGAAGTGAGTCTCATCAATGCATCTCTGATACTAAAGTTTTTTATTTTAATTGTAGCTTCCTGAAGAGATTCAGTTTGACTCGTCATTCAGTCAATTACTGGAACCAGCGAGTTTCAGTAATCAGTAATGACTCCAGATCCCAAGAATGTCCACTAGATGAACCAGATAACTTCAATCTATATTGACTGATATAACTCATGAAGCCATTGCTGATTTCACCTCCTTGGCTCCAATTTTCGCCGTTAGTACTTGCTTTTAGTATATGTGCTAGTTGAAGGGTCCACGAGAGGAAGATTCTAATAAACTTAAACATCAAATTTCCATACACCACTATCTTATGACATCAATTTGCTTTATTACCTGATCTGCAGCGTGGCCTGAAGGTATCTCATTATTTACATCATCGGAACCATGACCAGATGTGATGGATTCACCATGATTGTCAGCAACCTGCTTCTATGGAAGAAAGAAAGTATACGATACTAATCAAAAAGAAAATACTGATGCAAAGCCCAAAATAACAGCCACATGAAAAAGATTCAAGTCCCTGACCCACATAGTGAACAGCAGGAATTTCAATTCTAGAATTGTATTCATTTTCTAGTGGAACCAAAGGTTCATGACCAATTTCCACTGAGTCCTGCTATAAGCACTAAAGGAGAGAATGTCATGAGGATACTAGTTGCCCTGAATGCTAGAAGAACAAGCATAACTATAATTTCTAGAATGATTGCTGGCAAGTTCTCTGGTTACCACATTTATGACAATAAGGAACAAAGTCCAAGAGGTTTCCCACGAATGAACATGATGAAGATAGCTGAAATAGAGGAAAACCATATGGGGACTTCCTTAACCAGACAAATGAAACAACTAATTCCAAGGATTACCATCCAATATTTTCTGCATGTTTTCCATGTTTTGATGTAACACTTCAAGCTTCCAGGGTTTTGAACAATACGGAAAATAAACTTTGGCGGCTGAAGCCACTATCAAGCATACCGTGTAGGACCAAGGTTAGCAATCTCATACCGTACCGACACATCAATCAGCTGTTGGTACGGTACATGCCGAGCTTCACCAAGCTATACTGAGCATACCGACACATGATACACTAAGGTACCAAGCTATACCAAGCATACCAATCCTCTATCGGATCGGTATGTACCAAGCAGTACGGTATGGTATTGCAAACCTTGTGTAAGACAATATAAAGAATAGAAAAACAAAACTTCTGATTTCAGCTAGCATGGAAGTGATTGCCTCACATAAACACAGGAGCACAAAAATTTTAGTCCCAACAATTTGTGGATGGAGTATATAAATCTTTGTTGCATCCCTTATTGATCAGAGATTATAATGTTATTTCTCACTACTCGAAAAATTCCCATCCAAGTCTTTCTGGTGTTTATCTTCCTGTGCATGACACCTCTAATTCAAGTCAATGAGGCCTATCATAATTCTTTATCAGCACACCCAAACCACACAACATGTATCTAGATAGTTCTCCAACTACTTAAAACCTAATTAATATTGTTACAGTTTTCCTGAAACTAGAGAGCTATACTGAAAGTTTTGTATTATGATAAAACCTGAAAAATCCTGTAATTGTTTATGTGATTCACTTGCGAAGGCATGAAAATATTTGGTGTTTGTGGTTGCCCTTTTTGAGCTAACGAACCTTAGCTAGCCAACTCCCTATTGCATCCTCCTGAAAGATCATTAATTTTCAGCTCTAATATTTTTTTTCATCTATACAGCCTGGTGGATAGCAAGGGAAATAACAAGGAACCTCAAAGCCTTGGAAGAGCTCCAACAAATAGTTTTTATGCTACATTTTCAGGTGGTTGTAAAACCCAGAGAAACTCCAACTCTTCCCAAGCCTGGATTGATATGACAACTGTGTAAATTGATAAGAAGTCCCATAAGCTTGGTAAGACTTGGTCCCACCACATCAGCACAAACCCACCTCTGCTGGAACAACTAACACCAACTGGACCACCCATATCGCACTACACTTTGATCTTATCAGACTTCATGGAGATGATACTATTCTTCATGGGGAACAAAATGGAGATTTGCTGTACAAACCAAGTCCTAGAGGGCCCTAACCACCTGCAAGTTTCCCAACCTATGGTGGTTGAAAAATAGCATCAACATAGAGGAGGAGGAGAAGGAGGAGGAGGAGGAGGAGGGTTACTGACAATCAACAGCTCTTGACAGCTATCAACAGTTGCCCAGATTAAAATATTTTAAAATTAAAAAGAAAAAGAAAAGAATCAGTTATCAAATATTCTTGCTAGGACCCATAAACCAATGTGTCTTTTGAACATCTAACTTACTTGTCTATCACCATGCCACTTTTTAGGTAGTTACAATTCCATACTAACTGCTGACAGCCCTCAATAGCCATTGCAAAGAAACAACTTTACTCAGATGAGCCTAGTGAATGAAAGTCCCTGAAAACTAAGATTGTAAAGGAACACCTTTGCTATTTTACCAAGGCTCATCCTAATTAAAATAGAGCAACCTTTTTTATATTTTTTCTCTTTTGAAAAATGGGTACAGCTGGTTGGAGTGTCAGAAAATCAGAAATAAAGACCTGAGGCATGATTACAGGTAGTGCATAGTTATATAATATAGGAAGCAATTTAATGACTAAGTTAACCTGACTGTTCATTTCCATCGGTGCATCCTGAGTGCCCTCAGATTGATATTGTGGTGATTCCTCTGATGGTTTGTTCTGGTCGGTTGATTCTCTTTCAGCTTCTTTCTGTTTCTTTTCTTCCATTTCCTTTCTCAAACGTTCTTCCTCTTCTGCTTTCTCTATCCTTTCTTTGTGCTCTGGATAGTAAGTAGAGAAAAATCATGTCAAAAGGAAGATTACATCATATTACATCATCTACATTACTAGATACGATACCAGTTAATCTACTGCAATCATAAATTAGATCATGTTGAGTTGCATGGTAGCTAGCACATGAAATAAACTAAACATAATAGCTCAGTTAATTGGTCTTCAATTCAAAGCAACAACCTTCATAGGATGCTCAAGGTGCAAATTTTATAAATGTTATGGACCTAGCACACGAGTCATAATTGTCACTAAAAGTGACATAAAGGGACTAGTTCTGTCTTTCAATAAATGTAGAACTGCATGCATGTCTACACCTTCAATTTGACTAATCAAGATATATATGAAAAAAAACTCCTCAATTCTTGTCTAATACAAGCATTAAAGTTGAAACAGACAGAAGGTGTAGAAAACAATAAAAAGGACAAAAAAAAGTGTATAAATGCCACAATCACCAGAATGCAGGAAAACCTGGAAATTAAACTCTGTAGCAAGAAAAAACTATTTTCTACATGATTTATGACTAAAAATTAAAGATCTAGAGCAGTGATAGAAAATAGTTAAGATGCCCCACACATAGATGACGAAGTGGCAATTCACTATCTTTAAAATTACTTGATGATACATGGCAATTACTGTATAACTATTTCTTATGCCTTCAAGTTTGGTCATCAGAAACAATAATAGTTAAGTTCCAATAGATCCTCAGAGTATACAGTTGCAGTGACCTATCCAGCATTCGAGTTAAATCTACTAGCTGACTTTGCAGCATTTGGTAGCCTATTATTTTCTTGTGGGATGATGTGACAGGTGAGGCACTGAAATTTGAACCCAGCAGTTACATAGAATGCTGAACTTTGTAATTTATTAATTAGAACAGAACATAACTTCTAAAAAATGCATAAATATTTATAAAAATCATCTGGACATCAATAACAAAAAAAAATGAATTTAAAACTCAATTGGAAATTTGTATGAACAATAATACACCTCTAAGTTTCTCAACAAGTCTTTTAAGTATCTTCTCTTCATTTTTCAGCTTCGAAAGCTCTGCTTCATCCTCGGCAAGTGCCTGTTTTGCCTTTTCAACTTCTTGTTTCCGGATAGCTAACCCATCCTGATGTGTTGCTATCCTCTTCTTCAATTTTTCACGTGCTGCTTTCCCAGCCTCCCAACATGTATTTGGGCAGTTTGCAGAGCCATCATATTCATCGCTCCCATCACAGCAATCTATGAAGCAAATGAGGCATTGAGGTTAAAATCTCTGCAGATTGACCTAAAATCATATAGTTCTTGCCTGAAGAAGGCAACACGATACAAAAACACAGTGATAGTATTTGTGGCATTTAATGTACTTATAAGTAGCAGACAACAATTCATTTATTGACTGAACCTACTGGAAGACACTATTTAAGATTCTACTAGTGGGATTAAATGCACTAATAACAATCTTATGTAGCAGGCAACAATGAATTTACTGACAGAAACTCCTGTTGTAAACAAAGATTAGGATCCATTTTTCATCTGATTCTCTCTCTTTCCTGATTCTGGATGAGTTAAAATTTTACACGAATAAACCGAAAGCACAAAAGGTCTAAATATAGGAGAACATATCAGCATCCATTTTTTATCTTATTCTCTCTCTTTTCTAATTCTGAGTTGGTCAAAATTTTACACGAGTAACCAAAAACAGAAAAGGTCTAAATATAGGAGAACATATTAGCATCCATTTTTCATCTTATTCTCTCTCTCTCCCTTTTCTACTTCTGGGTGACTTAAAAATTTTACATGAGTAAACCAAAAACAGAAAGGTCAAATTTTACATGAGTAACCAAAAACAGAAAAGGTCTAATATAGAAGAACATATTAGCAACCACTTTTCATCTTATTCTCTCTTTTCTGATTCTGGGTAGGATAATTTTACATGAGTAAACCAAAAACAGAAAAAGTCCAAATATAGGAGAACATATAGTGTGCTATTGCATGTTATCATTACGATGAAACTTACTCGGATAATATATATTGCATCATGAATTAATAATGTCTGCCAAGCATTTTGTGAGTTGCAGGACTAAAATAACTCTGGTAGCAGCTAATATCTGTAATTAGATAATTGAACCTAGTTGTGAAACTGAAGAACTAATGTATAAAAGAAAAGCAAAGGAATTTTGCATACTTCAGCATCCGATGTATAGCATGTGATCACAATTTGAATTCCATAATCAATTGTTCAAAAGTGCCCCTGAATTTCAGCAACTGATATCCTCGTAAAAGATGGTCCTTGAAGGACCAAAAAGCAACAATAAGTTTACTATTTTTTTTTTTTTCCTCTACAGATCCATTACAGTGTAGCACGAGTAAATTTTATATTTCCTGTTTGAAAACACATGCATAAGCAGAAAGCTTCAGGTGGAACCAAGCAGTTGTTCAAAGAAATAGAAAAAATGGTGATTTTTGTACCGCAAACGCCATCATTCACACGAGAAGAGAAGATGGTCCGCGGAATGTGTCCCGCGTTCCGGCAGTAGAATTCCCCTTCTGGGCAGGCTGATGTCCCTGCAAAACCCCAAGAAGAACTACCGAAAAACTCAGAAAATCCAACAAATCGAATAAAACAATAACAAATGGATCACCAGAAAACCTAATCTTAAGTCCTTCTTGGTAGAATCCTACCATTGTCTATGAAACCCACAACACAGGAACAAATGTGCAACATCGACCTCATCAAGAATAAGAGAAGCGGTAAAGAAACTGACCCGGTTCGTCTGTTCCATCGGGGCAGTCGCAATATTCATCATTCAGCTGTTGCTTGGTGAACTTCTTGGATCCATCCTTGCATTTGATCACATCGGACTTGTAGTAACCCTCATCTGCCAACCCAACCGGAGCAATCAAAACAGTAAGCCATTGTATTCTCCAAGAAAAAGGGAGATCGAGGGAAAGAAAAAAAGAGGAATAGAACTAGGAACAAGCGCGATCGAAGAGAGCACCTTGAGGGGCGATTCCCAACAACTCGCGGGGAGGAAGGGAGGTGAATCCGCCGACCCACAACAAGCAGAAGCATGAGATCGCGATAGAAACTCGGATGCGATGGGTCCTCATCGGTCCCCCGTGAGCGACTACACTTCGTCTCTTCCGCGGTGGTGTTGCGAGAGCACAGCTGCAGCAGAGAGGGATTTCTTGGTTTAATTAACACACCTCCGCTGATAAGGACTACAGGAGAAGCTCGAGCGTGCAACACCAACTTGGCGAGATCAGAGCCGTCGATTTTTTTGATGATCCAACCTGGTGCAGAGACACGTGTCAAGAAACAGGAGGATGTTTACTGTTAATGCCAAACGAGTAGCGTACCCACAAATTTCACACCGACGATCCATATAATTGTTAGATATTTATTTATTTTATTACCGATTAATTTTTAAAAAAAATAAAAAAATAATAATATAGACATGAATTTAAATTTAAACCTGAGACGATATAAGTTATGCAATAATATAACAACAGAAACTATGTATTACCAGTATTCATCCCAATAAATCTCATCCTATTTGAACTAGCTAGTTAAGTATTCCAACTCATCACACATCTGATTTGAATACATCATCACACATTCCAAATCTAATTAATGAGCGTCCCAATTGAATAATTCAGATGAATCCATACATATGTGATACAGAAAGATTGGCACACTAATTTTGATTTAGGCAACAACATTGAGATGGAATACAGCACCATCTGCATTACGAGAGTAGTAGTCTGCCATATGACCTGCTTCTAAACAGGAAAGGTTGCAGGTTGACAGATGGAAATGAGCCAACTGTTACAAAGCAATACTTATTAACATACTGGCCATATGTAATTTCTTAATTCAACTATTACAAAACAGAAGGGAAGAAATTTATGACAGCACACTTAGTCAAGAAGCATACAAGAGATGAACAAATGCTCTTCCGGAAAAGTGATGGTCGAGGATATCGTTTTGAGTTCCTTCGAGGGGGAAAAAGGAACGTCCTCAAGGCTTATAAAGGCGACGAGCCTTTTCTCTTATGCATGTTATCCTCCCGAGAGGAGGAATGTGCCAGTGCTGATGATGACATAGCTGCATGGTATGATGAGGAGACCAGTTGAGCAAGAGCTGGCATTGCCCCACCTGCGAAACCATTTGGAGTATCAGAACCACAGTTAATAGAGAAGACCAAGAAAATATATTTCGAATAAACACTAAGTTTTGTTCAGAACCATGTGAAAAATCAAAAGAAAGAAGTCGTCAGAAGTAAGAACCATCTTCTCATAACATACTCCATGTAATCTTAATTATCTGAATATTAGCAGATAATGGAAAACATAACCAAGAGAGAAAATTAACAAAGCTCGGTCATCGCAACATTTTAAAGGCAAAACAAAGGATAACAGAAAAAAAATGAAGTTTCTGATGGAGAAGGTGAACCCAATCAGACACTGTTTGATATCAAAGGATTGCCATCACAATGCTTGAAAGTAAGTATCATCAGCAGTGTGCGCGTGTATGGCAATGTACTGTGTTTGTGCAGGGAAACCAGGCACATGCCTGTTGCACAAGATTGGCACAAAGTATAATAGTGTGCCATGGCAAGCAGATGGGCCACACCAAGTCGATCTATGGCCAATAACATGCTCTGCAAATAACTTGGCACCCTTTGTTGGTAGCTGTAATTTACCAAGTTCATCAAGAAAAAAAAATAAAGCCATAAAATGTTGAATTAGTGAATAATTTATGGGATCCAACTTTCTAGCAAAAAAGGGACAGATGCCTGACAATCTCTCCTAGGATCACAGAATGAACTTCATGAAGGGTCTAATAAATTTTATGCGAATGAAACCGTTAACAGTGAAACAGAGAATCCAACCAAGTGGAAATAGCAATACTTGAAGATGTTTGAGCTGTCAAGTGACTGGAGACCAAAATATCTGAACAATGTTACTGCAAAAGTGGATCAAGATTATTTTTTCCCTAATGCAACTGCAGGAACTAAATCATCAATCATAAACAACAAAAATTTGAAATCAATCACTGTAACAAATGGGAAAATCTCTTGGAAGTGTGGAGTTGGCAACCAAACAAAAGTTATCATGCTAAGAAACAAAACATTAGAGAAAGCTCAAAATTGAGAGAGAATTTGTCATATTATAGCAGCTACATTCATAGTAAACATAAACAAGTTAACAAAAGAACACTAGATCAGGAAAAACTTTATCTTATGCATCCAGATGGATTTAAGAGAAATAAAAGTTTACAGGAAAGTGGAAGGATAAATGGAACCAAAAACCTAGAAAATCCATCTTAGATACCCAGGTGAATGTGAAGAATTCTAGTTGAAACTAATTGTATTATCAATGAAGGATACTGAAAAAAGTCACTTGACTGTGTTGAATAAAACAAGATCTTTTGATTTTAACCTGACAATAGTATAGTATTTACTAGTAGTTCCTGGAGAACCACATTCATCATACCCAATCTTTAAAGATGTTCTGTTCTTTCCAACACTTACAAATAGCCACAATCATGAAATGCGTGTATAATTAAAACAAGAGTGAAAACCAAGAATAATGCAAAATTCAAATATCGAATAAAAAGCTTGTGAAGATCAAGGTATAAAAAGAATGTAGTTTAGTGTAAACCTTAACAGTAAATAATGGAACTTCAAAACACTTGCAATGTCTATTCAAACAGGGAAGGCTGTATCATGGTATAGCACCTGTACCAGCTGATATGTCATGCTATAATTGTGGATTTCAACAGTGGATTATCCAAAACAATTTGAGTAGGACAGTGTTCCACCGTAGACTGTTCTGTTCCGAGCTGTTGAAACATATAATCTACCTGGTCATCTAAATCAATTGAGTCTTCGAATTCCCATTGCTGCAGAGAAGGGAGAAATAGTAAAAGGGGAAGAAGCCTTGAACTGAGGACCAAGCACAAGGAGGCAAAGGTATATAACAGTTTGGATTTTTTTTTTTTTTTGCTTTACTTTTTGGTCTCCTGCAATTTAATCTAATTGTTTTCCTATTCTGAAATCACAAGATATCGATACCGGAAGGCAGACTACCAACTTGCATGCCATACAAGTTCATCCGACTAAGGAACAGTATGGGTACCATTAACAAAATGACAATACTTGGTGCTAGATGCCAGTCCTTTTTGGATGCTTCGGGACACGTTTGACAACTTCAAACATTTAATGTCATTGCAATATCTACATCATTCATTAAATATGGTCTATAGGAAGAAGATGGTTCATCTACATAAGGTTTCTAGGCATACTGATAGCAATATATACCATCTTTACTATGTGCACGATCTACTTAATTCTTTGCTACTATGAATATGGTTGTAATGCTTAAACATAAGATAGTAACTGAATTCTACAAAATTCCCCATATAACAATATTAATACATACACATAATATGCCAAAGTACATGCAATGTGGTCTTTTTTTTGGATTAATGGTACAACACATCCATGTTTCATAGCCTGTGACTCTTGTACAATGATGACCCACTAGAAAATTCTAAAGAGAAGCATAATCTGACCTGCCAATCCAGCACAAGCTGATGAAAAAACAATTACAGGTGGCGCCTGCAAAGATTAAATTACTCAGTCAGTGCTAGCAATGCAACATTATGCTCTCACTAGAGCATCACATACATCAAAGAAATGGATAATCACATTAAAAAATAATCCCCTACTAAATGTCGAATTTCAGTCTTTATAATAGCTAGAAATATTGCCATCTACAATTGATTAACATGCCTCTATAATAGGTACATTCTCTAGACACAAAGAAGACTAATGCAAGGTAACTAAATTGGTCCAAAAGCTGACAAACCAAAAAATCTGACAATAAAGATTTATAATAGGACTGACAAAAATTATGATGGTAACATAAGCAACTAGGATTGGGGGTAAAACAGTTTAGGCTAGTATATATTTCTCTGCAGAATTGTTCTTTTTCCTCAGAAGGAAGCAAGAACATAGTTTGTACTAGGTAGTTTGGCTTGTCCAGAATGGGATCTACATAAGCCAATACTGTTATCTTGAAAATATCAGGGACACATGGGCATTCCCATAACTCAACCGCCTGCAAACCTTGAGCAAGAAGACAAGGGTTTCACACTTCACAAAGATCCTGATGCATGAAATCAGAAAATAGAAGGATCTTAATTCATGCAATGTAACTAGTGATTTAAAAAGTGCTACGTGCCAAAGTCCCAAAATGCCCGAGGCGCTAGGCAATCACCCAAGCGAAGCAAGGCGCTAAGATATAAAATATATATAATATAATTAATAAATATAATTATTTAAATAGAAAATTGATATTAAATTAAGAACATATAGAAACATGGCATTAAATAAATAAATATTAGTATTATTAAAATTTATATCAAACTAATATATTATTAATTTAATAAATAAATAATATTATTATCAATATACTGTTAATATATAGTATACTACTGTCAACAATAAGTTAACAGTATACTGTTAATAGTAGATAGGCGAGGTGGTTGACTCCGAGAAAGCTGCTTACTGAGAGAGCGAAGTGACAATGGCGGCGGCGGCATGCGGCGGCAACGGCGTGAATGGTTGCGGTGCGGCAGCGGCGGCAATGAGAGCGCAAGCGATGACGGAGAGCGGCGGCGGCGACAAGGCGGCGGCGAGTGGCGGTAGCGATAGCGACAAGCGGCAGCAACAGAGTCGGCGGCATAATCGTGATTCGCGAGTGCGATTAGGGTTGAGGAAGCAATTATCGATGCGTTAGTTGGTTCGATCGAAACAACTAACGTGAATTCGACCGAACCAGGCTAAAAGCTTGGTTCGCCTCGCTTGGTTTAACGGGCTGGCGCCCGGCGCTTGGGCTCGGCGGCACCTCTTTGAAGCGCGCCGCTTGGAGATCGAGCGAGGCGCTCGGGCCTCGCCTCGCCTCGCCCGAGCGCCTTTTGCAATCGCTGAATGTAACAATAAAATAATCATGTCAAAATCAATTGCGAAATAAGAAAAGAGACCAACACATCAATACACAAGATACAGAACTAATGTACTTACACCGATAAAAAAATGTAACCACATAGGCCCCTTGACCCACCTCCTCACGATAGGCATAGCTGCAAAAATTGACAAAACAAACATGGATTACAAGCATGAAGGTCAAAATGTATATGAAGTTATGGATAATTCTTTTGCAGAATAAAGAACAAAAAATTGATAAAATGATGCCTATAAACTGTTATGCTGCAAGGAGTTCATGCTGGGTGTGTATGGTTCACCATGGCATGCCAGTGGTTCATGATGTTATTCCATTAGTTAGAGGCAATAATTTACTTATAATCCATGGTCCTGACTTGTGCTAAAGCACTGCAACTATTATTAGACTTCAGCTCAGAGTTTCAAGATGATTAAGTAGTAGAAAACAGCTATCAACTCATGCAAGCCTGAGGTTGAGGTGTGAAGGCTACTTCATTGACCTTATTTTTAAAACCATTAATACTGTCTACATAAATAGAAAAAACAGATTTGCCTATACAATGATGCATCCTTTGCCCCAATTTTGTGGATTAGGGTAACATGGATATCTATACTAGTTATGCAATTCATCCTCTGAATCTTCAGCTTTTCAGTTCATCAGAAAATTTTTTGAACAGGAGTTGACGTATGCTGGATTTAAGTGCCGCAGAAAAAAATATATATATCATCAAATTGTCAATATTCTTAGATAGACCATGAATCAGGTAGGCCTGTCTAAAAATATTTCCACCATTCGTTTGTTGACTTCTCACTCGACAATGCACAGGTTGTTTACCTGCCAAAGTTCATTCAATGATTTGAGGGTATAGTTATTGGCATAACAAATTGTAAACTCCTCTATGGTCCAGCTAATCCAAATTGATATAAAAAACATTGTAACAATAGCAAGTATTATTTTCGAAGCTTATAGCAACACTAATTTTATCCCATGAGAGCTTTTGATCAGAAAGAGCAAAGAACTATCTGACGCACCTAACCTAAGCTATAGGAGGCGTAAAGTATTCAAAATGAAGAGATAAATGAATATGATTTTATCATGTAGGGTCAACAATAAATCTAAAATTCAGGGAAAATAAAAAAAGCTAGCTTGTGAAGATCAATAAACATACCATGGTTAAATCCATAAACTGCGCTCGCAGTCCCACCAATAGCCGTACCGATCTAATCATAACATAACAACAGATGAGACAGCTGGGTCTTACAAGAATCAGATAGCCAATTTGCGATTCCATGTGAACAACATACATCAATAGCTTCATCCTTAATTCAATACATGCATACAACACGTCTGTTAACTTCAAGCATATATTTAGAACAAAGAGCAAACTCGGAATGAACAAGATAGGGGTCGGGGAATTCACCATCGAAAAGCTATCTCGAATCAACGGTGCCATGGTCCAGCTGCTCGTTTCCTTCCATCAGATGCATTGTGGGATCAGCAAATCGAAGACAACATGCAATTAAAGAAGAAATTCGAACCAACAGCCAATCACAGCCCGCAAAAAAGAAAGGAAGAAACGACATCAAACAGCGATACCAGGTCCTTGGAGAGAGGCCCCGAGCAGAGACGACACCTCTCATGGGACTGATTGGGATCTCCCATTCCCTAAATCACCACCAAATTCTTGGAGCTTTCGGAATTGCCTCTCGATCTCGATCTCGATCGTTATGCCGCCTTTCGAAAGCCGCTGCTAAAACCCTCGAAACACCGGAAAAGGGTACTAAGAAAACTCTGTACATTTGTAAATAAGCTCCTCAACAAATTAAAAATATATGCATGCCATTGCCAGGGCAAGTTTTTTTTTATTTTTTTATTTTAAAGATATTTTTCCTTCTTTTTATGATATTGTTTAAAGAACAAAAATTTAGATTAATATTATAAACAAACCAATATTTACCAGTCATATATTTTTAAAAATATTTTATTTAATATATTAATGATAATAATACTATTTTATATATATGTAAAATAATTAATGTTAATGGTATGAGGAGAGTAAAAAATTAAAAAAGTAACATAAATTTTAAATAAATATTTTTTGAAACAATTCGTGTGACAAATAGTTAAGACTTTATAATTTTATTATTGCTGATGGTGAGAATACTACTCACAAATATTTATTAAATAAGCATATATAATATTAGGTAGCAACAAATGTAGTTGTCCTCGTGCCACTAACACTAATTTAGTTTAAGTCATGTCAACAATCTTTTGATTGTTTTAAAATAATATTATTATTTTATTTATTCTGAAAACAGAATAACTACAATATATATATATATATATAATGCATATGATTTTTCATGCATTTTTTATATTGATATATTTTCTCATCGGATTTGTTTTATAATCATATACATGAACGAGCATTATATAATATTATTTCTCATAGTCCTTATAGGATGAATATTGGGCCCATCGGTTCGGCCTGGCTACACCAAGTCGAGGGCTACATCGTCTCGACCAATCAACCTCTACACGTCAACCCGAGGACTAAGTGGATGTCCACATTGGTAACTCGATAGTTCGGACACATCAGTCTTAAAACCACGTCGGTCATTCTGAGTGTCGTACTCATGGTCGCCAGCCTCGTCGATTGAGACTCTGAAAACTGACAAAAGCATCGCTCGTTGTAGTGTCATACATGTGGTTAGATCGAAGACACTGCACCCACTAAACACTATAATATGACCCCCTTTGCTCAACAAGCATAAATACCCCCGCTATAGCCTAGGAGGGAGAATCTTTTTTAGAACTCTCGACCTCCCCTCCTAAAAAAAACCGTTCGGGACCTTCAAAGTCTCAATCGGGTTTCCATCTGTAAGCACTAACTTAGCCATCGAAGGAGCCTAAGTTGGGTACACACGCCCGATAGAGATCTCATTGCATATCTCGAACGCCTCTTGAAATCGACCCGACCAAACCCTAAACCCGAAGTGCCACTACGTCACGGAGCCCAACCGTGGCCTCAAGTTTCCCCAAGCCTCTGAGCCCCTTTGAGTCTATTTTGCACACAGAGTTTAACCATACAATATTGACTCATCTTCCACCACACTAAATCAACGATAAGTCCAAATTAATTTTTGCATGAAATATGTTTAATATCAAGTGCAGTGTTCTTTAATACATTCATGTCATAGTTGTAGAATAACCTGTGACTGTTTACCATATTAGTCACTTTTAATTGGACAATCTTTCATGTTTTCATTACTATGCTACTGGGTTTGGTTTGGCAATTTAACATATAATAGGAGAATAATAAAATAAAACAAAGAAAACAATGTAAGATGATAAAATAGAAAGAAATGGACTTTTTTTTTTTGCTAAAATAGAAAGAAGCTAAACTTACATGCTATATCAAACATCAAGTACATCACATAAATAAGGAGATTTGATAGCACTATTAAAAGATGTTAAACCAAACAATTAGCTACAATATTTCCTTTGCGGAACACACGAGATTTTACAATCAATAAAAAGATATACATCATCATATTACATGCCAAAGAACACAGCATGAAGCCAAAGCTTGGTTGCCATGATCACTTCCAATTCATGGTTTTCCAGGGTTCTTAGGATCATGGCGGCTGTTCGCTCCAGATCCAGGGTAGTCATCGAGTTCAAAGCCCGCCCTCTCATTCAAAGAAACGCCTCCCTCTTCTGCCATTTCTTTGTCAATCACCTGCACCAAAGAAATTTGTAATCTTCCCAAAATGTTCAGGTTTGTCTAAATGGCTGAAACAAAGAGAGATCTGACAGCTAAGTTGGGGATGAAGAAAGAATCTGATCTGCCACCTTCGTTGCTGCTTCATCTCGGTTCCTTAATGTAAATGTTCCTGCAGGAGAAACCAGAGAAGAGACATCAACACTTGAAAGGGGAGCTGCATCCACGGAGAGAAGGCATGAAAGGAGTAGCAGCGCCAGGAGATGATTCAGAGGCTTCTTCGGATCCATAAGCACAGTAAACTTCGTCTTCCTCCAGATTGACAGCCTAAAGACGACCTCTGCTGGTTCTGACAAGGCCAATGGTTGGTGGTCATGAGCTTAAATACTGGGAAAAAAAACACCCAACTTTCTCCTTTGTTTAGATCACTCAAAGTGTTTGTTGTCATCTTCATAATAATTTTTGTGGTGCTTCGGTGACAGTACTACATTGACTCTGCTACACCATCACTTCTCAGCTTCTGTGTTCAGCTCTGTTGATGATGGCCAGACACTGCACCCACACAGCTAAAAAGCAAGGAAGACAACATGAACCTTCCTCGCATGTTGCCTGTGGAAAATGGCATTGGTGGATCATCATTAAGATCATAAAAAGGCTGTTGACATATTTCAATGCAAAACATGAGATTAGTATTGTAAGGTAGTAGTTGGGAAGAATCTGATGGGTGATGGTGGTTGGTTCTGCAATTGGCTTCAGGAAGCCATTATAAATGATGACCTTTGTGTAGATTCTGCACAAGTCCAATGAAGCTTTTCACATGGATGCCAATGAAGAGTTCCAACTCAGATGCCAAGTCTCTGAACACTGCTTACCATTGATGAGCTGAACACAGCACTTCTTTCTTCTCTTTCCTGGAGAGCAATGGGAGATGGAGATGTTAAAATTCTTCTTTTACTGTGCCTTCATAAGATTGTTTTATATTTAGCATAGTAAAGGATTTAGAAAGGACTCTATAATGTATATGAAAAATTTATAGTTTACAACAGTTTACAAGATCAACTTCCTTGTTCTCAAAGTCATATTCTTGAAGAACTCCCAATGCCAAGCACCTTTCTCCACCTAATTAGCTTGCCCACCTTTTGTTTCCTTTTCTATGATCCAGGATTCCAAGAACACTGTGTTTTCTTTTGCTTCACAAACAAGGAGGGAGAAGCCTTCTTCTCCTTTTCTTCCTCCATAAACTGTGTCTCAAAGCCAAAGACTTCAAACACCTGATGCCCAGAATAGCATGCGAGTTCCCCATTGGGGCCTTACCTTCACATTCACACATCCATGAACCTTCATGGCTCTCTAACATGAAGCTTCGGAGCCACAAACGTTGGTTGGCTTCTTCAATCAACTCGAGTGCTTCTCCAAACTATGTCTTGATCACTTCTTGTCTTGGTTGGCTACTGAAATCTACCAGAGAGAAAAGTCTCTTGAGGGGATGTAACCCTGCTTTGAGGCTTGTGATATGAGTTAAGCAGAGCAAGATCCATAGATCGAGCTTGGCAGTTCATGGAGAACATTTGATCTCGTTAATGTAGGAGATGAGGTTCCAGTTTGATGGGATCAGTATTGGTTCTGCAACTTCACATACACATCGTGCAGTTCCAACACCTGATGGATTTGAAGGATTGAAGGGTGTGGGAAAGCCCACGTCGCCACTTGCCTCTCTACAGAATGGTTCGAGTCCTCTACGTACCCCAAAAGGGGGCAAAGCTCTGTAGAGCCTTCGCAAAAGCAGCCATTGGGGGAGCATTTCCATGGTGTTGGGAGTGGCGACGAAGGCATTGATACTGGTGAGCGTCACAAGGAACTCCCCTGAGATGGTATCCATGCATGCTACTGGAAGGAGAGGCATTCTTTAGCTCTAGTTCCTGTTTCCAAGGTCAAAAAAAAAAAAAGACTGGAAGTCTGTGCATTCAAATGCCATTTTGCTGGGTCCAAGAAGAACAAGTAAGAACTCAAGAAAACACAAAGAAATTGCTCGCATGACATGATGCATTTGTATGAGTTCTCGCTCGGGCAAAACTCAATGATCATGGCTGATAGCTTTCCTTGCTTTCTATTTGGATTTGAAGATACCACGGGAAGGATGAAAAGGGAAGAGAAGTAGAAAGAGAAAGAACACTGCGCACTTCGTCATTGCAGTAAGAACCAGAATTCGATCTTTATGGCTCCTCGTAGGAAACAAATGCATTCATTCATGTATCCTTCCGTGTGGTTCTTCTTTCTGGTGATTCACGATGCCATGAACGCCGGGAAACACATATCCTTTAGCTTAGGGAGGAGGGTGTGTTGCAGAGGAGTGAAGCCATCTTAATCTTTTGGAGAAAGCTGCTACTCACATAGAGCAACCATCTTAATCTTCTCTTCTCCAGAATCCTCTTGTCTACAATTCTTCTTTATGCATGTTTGCGGTTGACAACAAGAACATCATCATATATCTATCTAATCACTATTAAATTTCATCACACGTAAAGAGAAGAAGCTCTTGAAATCTAATCTTCATATAGAGGAAGCTCGAGTTAAAGAAGGTTTACAGTTTCTTTAGGATGATCATATCAAAGCATCATTGGGAAATTAAAAGCCACAGATGAAGCAAAGAAGCCATGGCCAATCATCAATGATGAAAGGATTCCAGAAGCGGAGGCTTCAAGTTTCTTTCTGGAGATTAAATGATGAAATAATTGGTGTTTCATCCTCATTTAGATCCAATTGGACATAGCAAACAGATTACACAGATCTTATTGTTGCATTTTTTGTGTGTTTTTTTTTAATGATTTCTTGATAGTATCATTGACTTTGTTTCTTTGTCAGAATGATCACTCATCTGTCCATTTAAGTGGTTCCAAGAACTTATAAAATCAACAAGTCTGCAAGCTCATGCAAGAGTTTGAGGTCTTTTGTCAACTTCCACACAGATTTCATGTGCCAAAACAATTTTGTTACTGTCCTAAGTTGACTTGTTGGATGTGTATACGATCTGTAAGTATGTTGTTTCCAGCCATTGCTCATCAACAAACTCTCAATCAAAGAAGATGATGATGAGGAGGAAGAACTTGATGAGTTACTGAACGAAGAAGGTGACAAAAACAAAAGTCTACTGTATTGAAAGAAAAATGCATGAGAGCAAAAACCTAATTGTTCATCATGTTGTTGCTGTCATTCTCGGAGATCCGGACACAGAAAGGTTTTCTTTTCTTTTTTTTTTGTTTATCATCGATAATAAGCGAAGAACCAGTATTCTACTCCGCGAAAATGATCAAGGAGAAACATTAAGATGAACTCTTATCATCTGCTAGATGAAAACAACTCGCTACTTCCAAGTTCTTGACAACCATGATCATAACAAGTGCAAACTTACACCTTCTCTAACCATAGAAGTTTGACATAGAATAACAAGGATGATTCAGTCTGCAGATACTACGACTGGCGAAACAAGTTTCAAATCTGGACACCATACATCTTGTGTTCTCCATCAGACCGCTAAGTAGGCCTTGTAACCTGTCAAGATGATTGAGATATCGATACACGTTTGTTATGTATGCATGATTGAAGGTTTTTTTGCAGTGCTGAGAGAGAGAGAGAGATGAATTGACCAGAGTTACTCACCGAGAAGTAACTTTCACCCATCTGCAAGCTCTGCATGAGAATTCCATGCTCGTTGACAGGAAGAAGCTCCCCAGAGGAATGGACAAGCATCACATTGTGACCAAAGGCAGCTCTCAAGTCTATAGGTCCTTTTGGAACCTCAGAAGCCACTCCATCGATGAACACAGTTATAGTCTCTGCATTTGATGCGTTTGGTGATTGAAACAAGTCGAGGGATTGTAAGAAAACAACAAAGAGAAAGTGAGGTTTCATGTGACTTCATGAGGAAAAAAAAAAATATATATATATAGACGTCTTCATCCCTCAAAGGGAGAGTGAGTCTGTTCATGCAAAACCTTCGATGGTAGCTAATAAATCACATAAAATCAAATAACAGCTAATGGTTTTTAGATCATTAGGACTTGTTCTTTTCTTGTTTCCACAGAAAGTATAACACCAACAGTTGGATGCGCATGTTTGTGTTCTCAATGTTTCTAATTTGCTGATGAACAAGGAGAAGTAAATTAAGGTTAAGTGATTTGGGGTTTGGCCATCGATGGTCTCTCTCTTCATCCAATGGATATATCGGAAACTTTGCTGCTAGCGAGATCGGGGAACACAAATCGACATTTCGAAGCCGAACAATTCAAGATTTAGATGGATCTGTGAGGTTTAATCTACAGATCTAGACATTTAGTAGGGAGGAAAGCGATCAAACTCTAAAAGGACTTGAAGAAAGAAAGGGTTGCAGCAGATCATCTATTAAGAGTTGATGAAAAGAACAGCTCCAAGCAATCTTTGTTTCATATCTTTATGGAGAATCTGAAGAAAAGGCCATATCGTGTCAGAGACACCAAAACCATGCAGTGACTGACCTGGCTGGTTGTGCAAGTGCGGGACATCGGAAGAGCACATAAAAGGAGGAGGAGTCTGAGTGGCCTCCATGAAGCCCATCTGGCGAGAGATGGAGAAGAGGTCGTCTGCGTTATCATCGATCACGAAGTTAGAGGAGGAGGCAGCAGCAGAAGCAGAAGAAGAGCAAGCAAAGAATCCTCCTCCGGGAGAATTGCTGGGTGACGAGGTTGCTGCACCACCGGCATGCTGCACAACCCCTGCGGCTCTCGGATCGGCCATGAGGCTGGCCTGCAACTGCCGCTGGCGGCGACGCGACCTCGACCGCCGGTTCTGGAACCAGTAGAAGACATTGGCGTCCCCGACGGAGCCGAACTGCTCCAGCAGCTTGCGGATCCTCACCGTCTCGTCCTTGGGAGGGTTCACCATGCCGCTGTTGAAGATGGATTCCAGTATGAGGATCTGCTCAGGCTTCGGCGTCCACCGGGTGCGCAGCGGCTCCAGGGCAGATCTCTGCAGGTTTGGGCCGCCATAGTTGTCCTGGTTCTGATCATCCATGGCTTCAGTGGGTGGTGATGGTGGGGGGAGGGGTGGGAGGGTAAGGGGAAGGAAGGAAACAACGGTGAGAGTAACACCACCAAACTGTTCCAGTACAAAGTGTGATGAGTTATTTATAGGCACTTTGTGGAAGAATGTGCCTCCAGATTAATTATCTGATGTGATTAGGGGAATGAAATGATCAAAATGTGCTGTAGATTGCGACTTGTTTGTAGGTGATCGATCACATACGATGCACGTAACTATGCTGGGACTGTATTGGCAAGGCAGGGAATGGCGATTAGCAGAAGGGTGAGCTTCTCGTTTGGTGTTGTTAGATGCTGGTGATGAGATAGCACTGTGGAGAAGATGGAATCTGATATCAGTTTCAGTGTACAAGCAATCTGAAGCACCATGCAAATGGTCCAATTTGATCACATATTTCTATGATCCAACAACAACAAAAACAACACACTGTTCCTGGAACTAGATCAGCACTGTGTGTATATGAAAACCCTAGCTCTAGTATCTCCCAGTATCATAAGCATGCGCATGTCCTCTCTCCTAGGGTTAGGCTCACTTCCACCCACTTCATGCGCCCAAGGGAAGGGAAGGGAAGGGAAGGGGGGGACAGGGTGGGCCACCCTTCGGCGAGGTCTCAGGGTCATCATCCTCATGTGAGACGGTCGGAAAGCTTAGGGTTTGGCCTATGTACGCTAGTGGGTGGGAGGGGAGGGGAGGGCGAGGGGGTGGAAGAGAGGTGCGTCGGGGAGACGGCGGGCCCCACCAAGATGCAACACCGCCCAAGGGGAGTGGTCAAAGAGTGGGACCCCCGAAGTTACTAGGGCTGACGTAGCGTGGGCGTGCCAGCCGGAGGTAGAAGAAGAAGACATGCAGACGACAGAATATAATATTATGGTGGTGGGTGGGTGGGTGGGTGGAGGCGAAGGGTTGGCCGGGAGTTCGGTTGCCTTTGCCCTTTTGTCACAGCGGAAACCGACGCTGCGGAGACCGCGGAGGGAGGGCTCGGCTGGGTTTCACCTGCGCATTATTACCTCTGCCTCCAACCTCAGCCACCACCGGGCCATGGTGCGCCGCACACACAACACACACACTCTCTCTCTCTCTCTCTCTTCCTCTTCATCATCATCATCATCAAATCACTAAATAAAATTGCTTTAGATGTCGTCTTTTAGACACAAGAAATCTAAAGGTAAAAAACCGGTGAAATGTTTTGACTGCAACCGAGTTCCAGATTTCTTTGTAGGTGTTTACAAACCACCACACACGGCACCATTGTGTACGTGAAAGCCATACGTGCACACGTACACTGGAAACGGATGTCTCCTGCCATGGCCTGTCGCGGAGCATAACGTACATAAACAATGGCCGTCTGACGCAGAGGATAACGAAAGCCCGGCAAAGCTCTTCATACTATAATGGCGATCTCTGGATGTCTCAGAAACCCGCTGGTTGAATCTAGCAGTACAATTCCTTTCTCTCCTTCATGATACAAGTCGAAGCTTAAAGTAAGTATTCAGGTAACACGGAGGCAAGATTTAGGTTGTCTTCTACCTTCGAAGGATGCAGTTTGGATGCATTAGGTAAAAGTCTTCATCTTCTTCTAGGGTTACCGATCACATAGTCCAAATTGAAACCTCGGGACTTCTGACACTCGTGCTGCTACCATCGACCGGCAGAAGGGTCACGAAGAAGAATGAGATCCAAAATCCTTCACCGGCAAGAACAATCGATCGATGCAAAGTACTATAGCTCGTAGGACTGCTGCGTGGAATCCAATCCTTTGTACACGAACCAAACTCAACCAAGAAAGGAGGAATTTAAAGTGGCTTTTCGTTGCTCAAAAGAAAACATTAAGAAAGAATCTTGTCTTCCTTTATATTTTTCTTGGCTTTGCCAAGAGAGTTTGATCATATATGCAATAATCTAATGAACCTGGTTGCTTTTTGGGTGGCCTACTCGGCTTACTCTAACCTCACTTGCAGTTCTGTATGATGATATAGAACATGGGTGTCCCAAGTTTGCCAACTCCATTCTTTTCCTCGAGCTTAGATCAGATGCTTGTTTGCTGTCCATATTCTTTGTCTGCATCGATTAAACAAACAACCATTCTGAACTGCGACAAGACTTCTCTTTGTTGCTGATTGAGAAGTAAAAGCTACAGGCAAACCATATAGAATCATCAGTGGTGATGTATATGGATGAAGCATCTTCCAGTCACCACTTCTCTCCTTTCCCCATGTCATGTCATATATAATAGTTGATGAAGCACATCTGACCGAGATTGATGCAAACAACCTTTTGGCTAATTGTCGGAAGTCGAACTCTGATGCATAATATATATATATATATATATATATATATATATATATATATGCCAAAAGTGATTGCTGTAGCTACACAGCCGTATCCCTGGATCATGAGTAATCCTTCGGGGATGGAATTGTCGAGTGGATTAACAAGAACAATTTAAATGAAAGCTTGATATGTTCTTAATGTTTCCTAAGTCTTTTCTTCTCCGGGAATAAGGCGAGTGTAAGTGCGAAAGGGATGGGGACGACAGAGGCTAAGCTCGGTTGCCATGTTCCACAGTGCAGCACTCTTCTCTTCTCTCGAAGCGTGCGCCCCGGAAGCCGAACCGAGGGGGGTTCTTCTTGCTCGGTGTCTCTCGACGACGACGACGTCGACGACGACCCATCTCCTCCCTGCTTGCAAGATTTCCTGCGCGGAGGAAAAGAATGCCACAAACATAACGGAGGTGTGGGGATGATGTGACGGGAGATGTGTTGGGGTGCACAGGAAAGCCGCGTCTCGTGTCAAAGCCACAGACATCATCTCGCAGTCGTATCCTGTCCACGAAGAACATGGAATGAGCGAGTGGGTTTTACGTCTGCCCCTCCTTTACAGATCAAATGGATGCATCCGAGAAAGGATGCTGCTGGGTCGATCGACCTTTGACTGGGAGACGATGGATGGATTTGCCACTTAGCTTTTGCCTCGTAGGGGTTTTGGGAAATGGGGGTGGCGTGTTTCCACCATGCCGACGCCGGTTGCTGCTGAAACCTGGACATGTTTCCGAGGCCAACGCTGTGTTGCCTCTTTTGCATGACAGACGTGACTGTCGCGGTCTCATGGCGTCGCACTGGGGAACTCTCTCTCTCTCTCTCATCCTAAACCCTAATTGTAGTATGTTAGATGCTGCATAGATAATAGAAAACCACTCTCTTTTTGTTTGTCTCTCTCTCTTACGGCATTCGAACAAGCTGTAGGTCACAAGTAGTACAACTCCACTAGCAGAAGAAATAAAGGGATCAATGCAGCGAGGAAGGGAAGAACAAGTCCCACGGTTCACATTGGCAAGAAGGCATGCAGACAGGAATTGAAGCAATGTAATTATTTACTTACGTACGTCAATAAATTGATCGACCAAACTCGGTGCTTTTTGGTCCAACTTTGTTGTTGTAGCGGCGCCATAAAGCAAGTCTTTTATTTATTTATTTATTTTTTTTATGTCTCTTTTGCACACAAGTGAGTGAGTGAGAGAATGGTTTCGCAGGTGCATGGTGAATCAGAAAGCACCACTAGCTTTTCATCATGGGAATCAAATGGGAAGGTGTGCATGCATCCTTGATGACCATTTGCATCATATCTCCACAATAACATTAAATTCTGAATACTTTTTTACTATCTTATATCTATTGCAAGTGTACATCCGATATTATAGATCAACCAACCCTCTTCTAGTTCCCCATGTTATGATGTATCTTTATTATAATTTGTTGCTGGATTTTGTTTCTTAGATGTGGAGTCCGCACGTCACGGTTCGACCCACGTGCATAGGATCGTTCGAGCTAGATATGGGAACTTGGGAAGGCTTGATTTCGGAGCCTGGCTTCAATCTTTCATGACACCTTGGGTTAGCTTCCAGCCCTCGTCGGGCTTGTAAGGAAGCTCTCGTCGGGGTGGTATGTACCCCACGTGGTCCCTCCGATAGCTAAGTTAGCTCTCGAGAAATGAAATTGAAAGTTTATGTGGTGTAGTCATCGGTCCCTTTCTAATGGCTATAGTAAAGATATTTAGATCTGCGAGTATTGGTCCCTTTCTAATGGCTATAGTAAAGATATTTAGATCTGCGAGTATTGATCCCTTTCTAATGGCCATAGTAAAGATATTTAGATCTGCGAGTACGGCTTTGCACGGTCCAATGACCTCGTTCGACGAGACTATCGACCTATCAATACGACTCATGAATAGGCAATGTTGTCCTGAGGTGCCGTCGTGGCTATCGAGTTAACATGGTCAGACCGAGCCGATGGGTCCAATATTTACCCTCTCACAATTATAGATTACAGATGATGATGATGATAACAAATTGAAATATTTTGGGCTAGAAATATTGAGAATTCAACAAATCTATCCACATGAAAACAGGATCTATATCTAGGAAGATGTATATATGTTGTATATGCTGCTGCACCTACTGATGTTGGATCATTTTGCTACCCACAAATACCATTAATGACCTGATTGTTACATACAAAGGTTTCTGTTAGTTCAATTTTGACTCTCTCTCTCTCTCTCTCTCTCTCTCTCTCTCATGCTCATTACCAGCTGTTGCACATTGAAGAAAAAAAAGCATTACACATGATGTTCAAATCACAGATCTAGATATATTCTTGTTCTCAGGAGCAAAAATAGATGATGAGTTGGGATGTTTCAAGAATTCTGGGATGAGGGGAACATGTACTACTTGACCTGAGATAGTTCATAGAAAATGAGAGGCTAAATTGAGGAAATGAAGGAGTCTGGCATGATTGATCACTCATGCCACAAGATATGAACATGTTCTTCACTCATCAGTGATGGAGGTGAAGACAGTGACCATTGATGCATAATTCCAACAGTAATCACCTCCAAGAAGTAAATAGAAACACAATGGACTAAAACTGCATCCAGAACAAGCCATCGACCACTATGTGATCAAAAAATGCTCAAATGCCCCTTTTGCACATAGTGGTGGGTAGAAGCACCTCCTGATTCAGCACTAGAGGCCCTATTCTCTCACATTTTACCATGGAAGAGGCCAAATGTTTCTATACAATCATAACTCTACTACAATGATTGCAAATATAATTTGCCAACTCAAGCATAAAAGAGGGTAGCTTCTTTTTACCTTTTTTTTCTGAAGATTAACCGGAAGGAAGTAGGCAGGCTTCACCCTTTTCCTACTTATGATCTGTAAACATGAGAACAGAGGAATCAGCGTTAAGCCGGAGAGAGTTCCAGAGTTCAACCGGCAATTACACTTCATACAGAGTCTCTCCACCCAAATCATCATGAAAAGAAACAGATAAAACAACCCTCGAGCAGAAGACTCAGCTCGGTGCAACCTGATTAAACAATCAACTCACTGCAGCTAGACAAGCTTGCGAAGAGAAAGCAATTTAGGTAATCATAATGCACCACAGGGTAGTAGAGATGTGATTGGAATGTTTATATCCAGTCTGTGATATGATCCTAATTCTCATTTCTTTTAAAAAAAAGAAACTGTTAAACAAATACACACATGACAAAGATATATATCACTTTGGGTATGTGACCAGCTTGCAGCCAGCAAGAAACACTGACCAGCAGCTGAAAGAATACACTAATATACAAACAAAAAGGAGAAGCAAAAGAAAATTTTGAAGAACAAAACATCACAGTGTGAACCCTGGGTGGGTTTGTGAAAATGTGCTCAGAGAAATTTCCGTACCAGTGAAATCATTAAAATTACCAAACTTTTCTAGTTCTCTAGAAATTTGAATATCATTAGGCATGAAGTACTCGGTCAAAGCCTTCTTTGTGAACCGGGGAATCATTCCTGCTGCAAAGATGCCAAGCAAGCATAACCAAAACAATCCGGTCTTCATTGTATGATAGATGGCCCTGACAAAAAAAAAAAAAAATTGTGTCAGCAAATTTGTTCCAAGTAATCACAGAAGCAACCCAATCGTCATTAGGTGCACATGGAAGTGCTTCCTATGGACAATCCTCTGGTACATTGAATCTGATGGTGACAATATCCTAATGAAAGAGCACTTCGACGACAAGCATTTAATCATCATAACGATTGTTATTCTTAAATTCTAACCTATAACAGCTTAGAAGGCTTGTACTGCCACAAAGTGGCAGCTGAACAGGACCCACAAATAAAAGGACAAAAATGCATGTAAAAGAGAATTACCAGTAACCAGGTAAGAACCATATGGAGTCGATCAAGATGACGCACATCACAGCTACAGCTATGGAACCCCAGATAGATAAATGAGTGATCCAGTTCCAGCGGAACACATCCATGGCCAGGTGAATGTTTACTAGAGTGACCACTGCAAGAGTCCACAAATCTCCTAAGCTGGATCCGTCAACAGTGGTGTCTCTGTATGCCAGGTAAGGGATGAAGAAAACAACGAGGCTTTGCCAAATTGCATCCATCATTGTAAGGATAAACAAGCTCAGGTTGTATCTTTCCTCTCTCTGTCCAGCTCCATACAGCTTTGGGTACTTTAGCAGTGTTCTCCTGCTAAGATCCTTGTCAAGAATTCCAACTACTACTGTAGGCAGAGCAGTGTAGAGGACAGAATACAATACACTGCTCCATTCAGTGATTGCAGTTGTCAAGGTATAAGCCGTATACAGTACATACCTGCATAAAGACACAAAATTAGATTTTCTAAGAACAAGGGATAGATACACCCATAAAGAAAGTACATATGAGAAAATGAGAGGTCAACCACAATTTATCATATAGAATTTCAGATCACATTCTATCAGTCAATTTTACATTATTGGCCATCTCAATTGATAAGAAGACAAAATTAAAATTATATATCATTTAAAGTTAATAAGAAGACAAAATTCATGCAGACCTTGTAGAGGAACCCTGCTGCCGACAAAAATCTTCACATGGAATTCAGTCTGACATGTACTGTGCAATATAATCTCAAGAGTATATTACGATCCCAGCTCATCACTGGGACTTAGGAGCATGCATGGTGAGAACAAATGAAAAGGGAATAAAAAATTTGCAGTAGGAGACCTGATACAAACAATGAAGATAAATAAAGCAAATAAAAATGAAAATAGACCCTCTTTTTACGTTCATGTGCCAAAGCCATGATGCTTTAATTGTATGTTCTAAACACCCAACTAAAGATTTAATACCAGAGAAGCCTGGCTAGTGCATACCACAGACTCAACATTGTACCGACACATGAAACAATATATTTATGGCATTATGTCCTTCCAACATCATAATGGTTCTCCCAAGGCTGCTGCAGTAATTGCACAAGGCAGAAACAGCAATAGAATAATCTTTAGGAAGGGAAATAATGATTTACTTGCCTAGAGCCAAAATGAGTTAGAGACTCTCCAGTCCAGTTCATCACAACAAGCAGCTGCTTTGGCCACTTAAACTTCCATACGAACCATAATCATGCAGCTGTTCCATATGATTTTCACTAGACAGAACAACTTTCATTTTCTCTTGGATAATCAAAAACTTGGTTTCTCTTGGACCAGTGTATATCTGGTTCTACATGACAAAAATTTCCCCACTAATTATTTCCAGCAAACACTTGATGATCAAGCAACAAAGGATGATATCTCAGTACAAATCAAAATCTCCTCAATTTACCTGGCCACATAATCACCAAAACCCAATATTTTATCTCCAGTCAGTTTGTCAATGGATGAACTTGTGTTTATCTCATTGGTCCTTAATAGTTGCTAAGTTATTTTGCAAACACCTTCCTGATTAAATATCATATTGATCTAAAAGGTAACTACCAACCTCTTACTATCTCCAACTGCATGTATATTAATTAGACTAAAGACCACAAAATCTAAAATACTTACTTTCATGTTTCCCATATGCCAAAATTCGAGATTTTTATCACAAGACTCACTTAAGGCTTCACCAACATGCGACGATCACACCATTACTATGTAGTTTACATATCATTCATCATACAGATATACAATCAGCTCACTTGAAGTGAAAAACATCACTTCAGAAATGACACTTGATGATACACACAATTTAAAGTACATTTCCTGTGAATCAAGGATTACCATACCAATCCATACCGGCGTACCGAGCTCAGCTCGGTATGTTACGATACCCAGTACCGAGCGGTACGCACAGGGCATATCACTCAATATAATATAATATAATATAATACAATATAAAAAGTTAAAAATAAAAAAAAAGGACGACATTGCCTCATTCCTTCTCCTCACGCGGGGAGAAGAAACAGTCCACCGGCAAAGAAATCGCCCGCGGGCAATGGATCGGGTGGGCAAAGAGGACTCCATTTTCTCCCTCTTCTTCTCTCTCTTCTTCTATCTCCCTCCCTCGACTGATACCGCCTGAAATCAGCTGGCAACGATTGAAATCGATCGTTACTACCCAACAACGGCTGATGACGGTCGAAATCAACCGGTGGTAACGGGCGAAAACAGCCGCTACCTGGTGGTACGATCGATTTTGCATGGTAACGGACGAAAACAGCCACTACCTGGCGATACCACCAGGTAACGAGCGATCCATGTACCGGTCAGCTAGCGGACCGATACGTACTACCCAATATGAAAAACCTTGCTGTGAATAGTAAATAATTCTGAACTAGGTTGCAGGAAACTGGTAACAGATATAGATGGACATCATAATATAAAATAAATCCTTTTTATTGTTTTTCATAACTTCCAGCATCCAATCAATGATTTCTCAGTGACCTGCCCAGGGAAGCATGTGCTAGGATGATAAAGAAATAATAAATTAAATGCTACATGAAATTCTAAAAGGGAAAAATAATTACCAAAGAAAATTCAAGTTTGAGTAAAACCAAGCTAAGTGCACGTGTTTCAGGGTGATATGTGGTCAAAAGATGTGTAAATAAAAACTTAAAAGACATTTCTCATTTTGTTTAGTGCCGAGGAGAATGCTTACCAGAACATTATGAAGACAAACACGGCATTCCTGTAGAAGTTGTATAAGATCATATAGGCTATTCTTTGGTAATTCCAATGGCCATGAACCAATAAAAGGGGCACTAAGAATCTGAACTGTCCCATGGCAAAATCTGAGGCCATTACTGCTTGTCTTCCCTCTTGACCACTTATGCCAATCCCAACATCAGCCATTTGGATCATTGACACATCATTTGCACCTGAATGCATATTCTTATACGCTTCAGTTCATGATGAAAAAACTGGTACTTATTATGGTCCAGCACATTATCAATAAAATACAGAAAAGGCAGAATCAACAAGTCAAATTTAGCAATGTCTACCATCTCCAATGGCTAGGGTCATATCCTCTGTTCTCTTTTTTATAAGAGCAACTATTCCAGCCTTTTGCAATGGAGCGACACGGCAGCACAATACTACATCACAAACCGTGGCTATTTTGAAAAGCTGCACAGCCAAGCAAGTAAGAATAGGATAGCATAAGCCTATAAGCCAAAGGAACCAACAATTGCTAACTACATGTTAACCACATCCATGAAAACATACCTTTTCTTCTAATTCGGTCTCCAGAATGTGCACAAGGCTGGTACCATCAATGATCAAAGCCAGAGGAACCCTGGCAGATCCAGTACCTGTAATAGTATTTTGAGCCCTAGAAGATATTGCAACAAATTTGCTAGATATGGCAATTGCATCTTCTAAACTTTTTCTACATGATGCTTCAGAATTGCTGTTTATCACAATATGAGTCATTTCACTTGTTAGCAGCTTACAAGAATAGCCAATGGAGATTGCAGTTTCTTGCTTGTCCCCTGTCAAAACCCACACTCTGATGCCCGCTTGCCTCAGGGATTCTATGGCTTCTGGTACGCCTTGCTGTAGCTTATCTTCAATCCCAGAGGCTCCCAATATTTGGAGGTTGTTCTCAACACTAGATGCAACTGCTCGTAGTAAGCTTCCCCTGCCATACAATGCGGTACTTGCTTTCTCATAGGCAGAGTGCCATACCTCAAAATCATTTCTACTCAACTCCCGCATTCCAACAACCAGTGTCCTCAAACCCATTGATGAATAGGCATGAAGATTAGTCTCCGTCGCACGAATGATATCCAAATCTACGGATTTTTCCAGAACTCCAAACATTGAACTGTCTGCACCTTTCACAAATAGTCTCACTGTCCTATCAGGGCAACCGATAATTACTGACATTCTCTTCCGGTCACTATCAAATTCATGAAGGCCCAAAACATTAAACCTGCAAATTCCATGAGTACAAGTGAATATGTCTCTACCACATATATGAGTTACTGGTAATTAAAGGTTTAAAGATAATGAGGTAACGAGCACTAGGACCAGTGAAGTTGACTATCCTGCTAAACCCAATAGATTTGCAACAAGCACGAAACCCACTCTACTAATTAGTATATTGTGATTCACTAAAATCAACACAAATACTATTAGCAATTACACGTAGCAAAAGGAAACTTGTCATTCCATTGATAAACCAAAAACCAAATTGGCATACTACATATGCACTAGGGTAAAATCACCTAAAGGCAACTATCACAAACATTATAATTAGAACACCTGATAACAGGTGTTCATGCAACAAGCAGTAAACCCAGCTGCAGCTAATGTCAATGATTAGAATTGCATAAGGCCTATGTAGGGTAACATTTCACAATGCCATGTGCGGTACTGCATTGGCATGTTATAGCACACCCTAGCATGCATAACACGCAGTCACCTCTGTCAGTGACACTACAGATATAAGGATATTTAGCTGGTTTAATGTTTATTTTTATCCGACAGAAGCATTAGCAACCATGATTGCAGTAACTATCTCTGGTTGATGGATATGTCCACATCGTTTAGAGATTCTTAATGAATATAAGTGAAAGAAAGATCCGCAGTGCATAAGAAAATAAAGTAGCCTCTAACTTGACAACACCTACCACCCAAAATTCCCAATACGATTAATGGGGAATGAATACTGCAACCATTTATATCATTGTGTCATGTACAAACTAAATAACATGGACTATCATTTAATCAGGCAAGCAAAGAAGAGAACTCCACCTTTGCCTATCCCCCAGAACGTCAATGACTATGTGCCCAGAGGTCCGTTCTATAAGCACATACCCATAAGCTGCAGCAGCATAAACCAATGCCTGTTCATCGGGAGACTCACCCTGATAATCAATTAACTTCTGTTTAGGATCTGGAGTCCCAACAATAAGAGGCACAATAGTATTGCAAGCGGCCAGAGCAAGGAAGAAATCGCGAGCATGCTTCCCTTCCTGTGTCTCACCTTCACTTCTCAATAGCCTCACCAGCTTAGGGTCTGTCTTAACTAGCATCTTTGGCCTCCAAAACTGGTCGCCAACTATTATGTAGTTCAATACAAGAACAAGTAAAATTCAGCATGTACATCAACTACCAAACCATTATAATAGAAATGCAGTAAACTCAACACTACCTACGACATAATACACATCGCTACCATTTGGGGATGGATCTTTCCCTTCACTGTAATCAATTCCACGAATGTTTGCACATTGGAACACCATCTTGTTCTCCGTCAAAGTTCCCGTCTTGTCAGAGAACACATACCTTATTTGCCCAAGATCCTCATTGATATTCAAAGCCCTACACTGGAACCTCGAGCTCGAGCTCTCATCATACAAATTATTGTCCCGAATCATGAAGTATGCCTGACCAAGCCTAACTAGCTCCATCGAGATGTAGAGGGAAATGGGAATCATGATCTGGAACACGATAACCGCCATGAGGAAAACGAAGAACACCTGCATGGCAATCCCATAGTAATTGTAGTACTTCTCGTCACCACCGGAGTAGTCCCGCTTCCTGAAGTACTGTGAGAGCTCCAGCTCGTCCCTGTGAATCGCCAGCCAGATCCCGTTACAGATGGACACGGCTGAGCAGAGGGTGATGAGGATTGCGGACAGCAGCAGCGTCTCCCTGTTCATGTGGGTCTCCAGCCGGCTCCTCTTGGAGGTCGCCCCTGAGCTGTTGAGCATGACCTTGGTCTCGATCCCGGTGTAGACGGCAACACCAATTGCCCACGCTGTGTTCTTGAGCTCGCAGCCACGGAGGATGATGTTGGACGCCCCAAGGGAGACCCTCTTCCCGTCGACCTCCAGATTGGCGTGGAATCCGTAAATGTTGCGGTTTGGGGTCTCGCAGCGGATGACGGTGGTGACGCTGCCGGCTATAATGCTGGGGAGACGAGACATGGTCTCCTGCTTGGCGTAGCGGGTCTTGAGGTTGGACTCGCCATCGAGGTTGATGGTCTGGACATAGGCAACGCCAGTGGGGTCGCTCGTGGCCAGGAGTACCATGTCGCAGGGGATGGACTGGTCAGCGAGCACCTTGATGACCTCGCCGACGCGGAGGTCCTTCCAGCGGCGGGGCCGGAACTGGCCAGAGCCGGCGGGGTCGAGGATGGCGGCGGCGCGGCCGTTCTCGGCGCGGTCGGAGCGGTGGCGGCGCCAGTCCTCGTAGGCGTCCTTGACGGCAGTGACGAGGAGGACGAAGGCAAGAGGGAGGACGGAGGCGCCGCGGCCGAACACCGCGAGCTGAGGTAGCTGGTTGAGGACAGCGATGGCGAGAAAGTAGACGTAGGCGAGGCGGCGGAACTGCTCGAAGAGGTTTCGGGGGATGAAAGTGAGAAAGGAGTACTTGGCAGTGCGGACGGCGTTACCGGGGAGGACGAGGCGGGGGTCAGTGCCACCGGGGTCGCCGACAAACACGATGCGGGCGTCGGCGTCGGCGAGCTCCTTCAGGGAGGCGCCGAGCCGATCAGCCTCTGCGCGGGATCCGTGCAGAGGGTCTACGGCGGCGGATGCGGCGGCGGTTGCGGAGGCAGAGAGGGAGATCAGGTCGGGGCGGACGGGCGGGTCGGCGATGGGTCTGAGCAGATCGCCAAACGTTGTCCGCTCCCCATCGGCCATTCCCTCTCTCTCTCTCTCTCTCTCTCTCTCTCTCTCTCTCTCTCTCTCTGCGCCTTGCGTTGTTCAAGGAGGGAGAAGGGGGGATTTGGGTGCTAGAGAAGTTGGATTGGGATCATCGCTCGAGGATTTGGGGAAAGGGAGCGAGCGAGGGAGGGAGAAGGGAGGGGGGGGGGGGGAGGAGAGGGAACAAAGAGGCAATGGGGGTCAACAGCTCGCGTATCCTTTGGAGTTGGGGGAGTTTTGGGTGGGATTAATCTTACAGACGTGACGACGGGCATTAATTATTGGCTCGAGTTGGGAATAATAATAATATATTGATTGGGAATGTGTTTGGTTGTATTTGATGCCTCCTATGACTTATGTTCGAATTAATAATATCCTCGTTAATAAAGAAAACTCGAATTTTCTGAAAAAAAATATATCTTTTCTTGGGTTTTTCAAGGAGATGTTTTTTTTTCATATCTCCAAAAAAAAATCTTCTATTTATGGTAATTTTAGAACTATTTAAAGTTGATTACATATTACTTAGCTACTGTTATCATCTTGGTCCTTACAATTTTTTTAAATTATATTGATATCCTTATAATGATAAAAATAAAATATATAAGTTTATTTATCTTAGCAACATCAATTTTACATTATATTGATATCCTTATAATTATAAAAATAAAATATATAAGTTTATTTATCTTAGCAACATCAATTTTACGGATAAAAATATGAAAATAAGAGATAAAAAGATAATTTTAATATTTTGTGGTGAACGATGTCGATGGTGACGGAGGATGGTGATGCTAGCATCAACACCGACACAATCGCCTGACAACCTCTGACGACGATAAGGATCACTCTCACCATGAAGTCACTTGCCTCCACGAGGAACATGCTGCTTTGCATCCGTGTCAACATTGCCTCAATTGTCGCTCAGCAACCACGTTGGTGTCGACACAGATGGTGATGGTCGTCGTAGTGTCTATAATGAAAATAGTGGCCACTTAACTATTGATCCGTTGGACGGATCTCAACCTTGACAAAAACCTAGTATCGCTGGAGCTCCTATCGCACCCTCTGCTATCACATTAGTTCTGGCACCACCTCTTGCCAAGTGGCCCTTTTGTCACTTTGCATCGGCGTTGACACAGTTGCCGAGCAATGAAAGGGCTACTCAGCATCTGCATCAACATTGACGTAGATGCAGAGTAGTGTTGCTCGGCAACTACATCGACGCCAATGCAAATGTGTCAGATGTTGTCTAAGTCGGGTTGATCACCGAGGAAACCCAACAAACCGATCTAAGGGAGATAGAACTGGTCAATGATGGATATTACCCTTTGTGGCGCAGCATCGGGCACTAACTAGAGCTCGTCCATGTCATCATTATCTTGTGGCAGGCCATTAAATCAAAGGGTGAGCATGGTCGTGAACGAGTCAAGAGAGGTGGCGAGATGCTTCTTATGCATGGTAGAGAGTTCTGAGTGAGAGCAAACCGGGGGAGGATGGAGTGGGCAGAAACATCTGCTACTATGGCGAGGTGGGATATGAATATGGGGATTTTGAGACATTGCTTCTAGGAAAATGGGACGGTGGAGGAGTAGGGAGATGGGGAGTGGCCACCACCATTTGCTCAACATCGACACAAAGGCAGAGCGGCGCGAGGAGGGAGGTGATAAGATCGATGGCAGGCTCCTCATGGAGGCAGGTGGCGTCATAATGAGAATGGATCTTAATGTCATCAAAGACAAACAGGCAATTGCGTCGACGTCGACGCCAATGGTATTGTTGTCCACCACAACCTATGTCATCCACAATCAAATATTAAAATTACCTTGTTACCCTTTATTTTTATTTTTTAAGTTGATAAAATTAACATAATTAAGGTAAATAAACCTAGATGTTTTACTTTCGTAACTATAAGAATGTTAATATAATTTTTTAAAATATAAGAATCGAGACGTTAAGAGTAGCTAACTATATGGGGTAATATGTAATTAGCCTACACCTTATACATTGATTCATAGAAATTTATAAATTATAATATTTTGAATATATTTATAATATATATTTTTTAATTTCACTAACATATTGTAAGTCAAATAAAAAATATCAAAATTGATATAAATTGACTCAAAGTTAAATTGAAACCAATTTATTAAAAAACATGATTTCAAATAAATATTTTTTATTTTTTTATTAAATAGCTATCGTTCTAGAGAACTATACATGTAAGTCATCATACAATAAATAAGACACTGAAAGAGAAAAGAATTAATAACAATTGGGATATTGGTTTAGGAATAATGCCAATCAAATAAGGACACAATTTAAATAAAATTGATAGGCTCCTATCGAGGGAGAGCATATGATAATGAAAACGGTTGAAAAAATGGATAATTCAGTGATCACTGATATAGTAACCAAAAAACTTTTCAATGTCAAAGAGTTTCTTATCAAGATAGCTTTTTATCAACATATTTTAGGAGAAAATTCAGTGACCGCTAATATAGTGATCAAAAAACTTTGTAAGACCAGTGTCAAAGAGCTTCTTATCAAGATAGTCTGAAGTGACATATTTTAAATCGATGTGCTGATGTTTGATAGTATACAATCTTATATGGATGACCATATCTATAAGAGATTTGCTCTGATGAAAATAAAATTTAGCTCTTTCTAGATAATACTTCTTGTATTCTAAAAATTCAATAGCAATAAGAGAATGAATCTTAAAGTAATAATAGAGTGAATCTTCATAGCTAATTAAATGTAAGGAATTAGATGTGCTTATGAAGTGTGAGGAAAGAGCATGCAAAGACCAATAATCAATTTGATATATGAAGTATAATTTTTAAGGAGACGAACAAGTTAAGTAAGGTTGAATTACTCTAACTTTTGAGAGAATGAGTGAGATCATAGACCTATTTATCTTAATTACTCTATCTATGAGCTTTCCATATTTTTGAACACCCTTCAAAGAGCACTTAGTGTTAAACAATAATTGTCAAATCCTCATTAATAATGATCAGTTATATCAATGAAATTTTTTTATTTTATTATTTAATAGAATGATAGTTGACAACATAGATGATGTAAACATACTTAGTGGTGATGACTAAATAGAAAAGAAATCTACCTAGTTTAGTCGATATCAAACATTCTAAGGACTTGCACACAATAAAGAATGTATTTTTTTTTTTATCTAGAGAAAATTATAAGTACTAATGAAGATTAATACAATTAGATTAACCCCACACCAAAGTCAAAGGCGCTCACAAGTTAAAACAAGATTGAGATTAAAGATGTTGCAAGTTAAAGAGATGAAACATCTAAAAAAAGCTTTAACAACAATGGAGAAGGAATAAGTGAAATAAAATGTTCCAAGATATCTGTAGAAGAGGTGTTTAATATAATATCAATATCTTTTTTTGTATTTCTTAGGGAATATATAAAGGGTTATCAATAGGTTTGATAGCCCATTTTGATTTAATTTTGTGGCTCATTCAAGCTAATAAGTGTAGCCTTATGTGAAATCATCACACACAGAGGCAAAATTATCCAAAACCAAAGCCTCTTACAAAGTCTTTCATGAGTAGAGGGTAACTAAAAAATATCAATCATTTCATACCCTTGGTCTATCATACTATTTCATAGTGAAATTATATGAGTATTTGAATGTGAGAATATTAATTATAATTGTGAATATGAATTATATTTGTGAATATACTAAAAGTTAAGATTGTGGGTGTGAAATATAATAAAACTTATGATAACAAATGTGTGAAATATAATTGTGAATATGAATTATATTTAGACATATCAATAAAAATAAAACTTAAGATTTGGTCAATGGTATAAAGTGTGTGTGTGTGTGTGTATATATATATATACACATATATATGTATTCAGATATGTATATACACATACACATATATTTATTTATACATACTCACACACATATATATAATATCATAAATTAATTATATGTACATATATGCTATGATGGAAAGACTTATTATGCATGAAAAACTAATTCAACTCCTTTCTTTTAACTATAGTTCATTGCTTCTTTTTTTTTTTTCTAGTTTTTCCTTTTTGTAATATATTATTTTTTTGAATTTAAATTTCACTCATTCTGCATCATCAACAATATGTCAAATTATGATGTTCTTAATTTATACTAATTAATATTAATTTTAGATTACATCTGTTTCACATTGGTAGGACCAAATCTATATACATAATGACATATTTTAACTTAAGTTTAATCCAAAATTTTAGATAAAAATTTATTGGACTATGTAACCATGTTTGGGCTCCTTAAGTCTATTAGGAAGCCCAATAAGGGCCCAAAATGGAGATAGTTGACGTTTATGAATCCAAACTAGATCTTGATTCGACGTCATTGGATCTAATTTGATGGATGGATGGATCGAATCTAATTCGACGTGGGACATAAATCTAACACATCAATCACGTCTGTAATCCAGCAAAGAAAGATCCACGGAACCTAACCCTACCTATTGATAAGATTTCATGGTACGTGAATCATGGGGATCATCACATCTGTCACGACTTTTGGCGCATCTGTTCATCGGCACGTTCTTTGAGGCAGTGGAAAGGGTGTGGAGATCGGCCGTGTAGACCGGAGCAGGAAACTTGATCTCTCTTCTCGTTTGGGCTCCATTTGTCCCGTCGGCATCACTAGTATCTGGGATGAGATAGGAGAAAACCCTGATTGCTGTGTTGAGGAAGATACAGAATCGCACCCGATCGATAGGTCTCATCACTTGTATCGCATCTCATGGAATCCACCCGAACGACTAAGGCTACGCTTTGGGTCCCATAGGTCAATCATTATGGTTTTTTTTTTTTACGTGCTTTTATTGTGTTTAATTATCTCTCAATTTTCGTTTATTAGTCCAAAAAAATTGGGTAACTCTCGTATGTTGATGTTGAGTTTATGTTGTGTGATCTAGTATTATTCATTTATACTTTTATCTATGAGTAATCAATTTTTTTACTATATAAAATTTTATAAGAAGATTATATAATTATTACATAAAGAGATAAATTACTAAAATATAAGTGATAAGTTTGATATGACGCGTTGTCATAGACAAAAAATACAAATAAATAGTTCGATACAATGCTCATGTTTATCCGTATTTTTCGGTTTTTATATATGCTTTGTACAACTAGTAGCGGGCTTACAGTAAGTTTGATAGCCCTCGTTTGGTTAGTTTTCATAATCAGTTTTAATTTATAAATGAGAGTTATATCATGTGAAGACTTTGGTCTGTAATTGACATTGATCCTTTGTGTGCAATCGTTTAGAGTTTGTAAAATCTATGGTTATAATTTGTATCTATTAAATAAAATGTTTACGGACATTGTTGCTCGTAGATCCCGTGTGAAATATTTTTTCTAACTCGTTTTCTCTTTTGTAAGTCCTAAGGGACCATAGAAGGTTTCAGGGACATTGAAGACGATCACGTAAGGATGCCGCATGATTTAAGCAAAACTAGTTAAATTCGTGACAACATGGAAGATCATTGATACATCATTTTATCTAATCGAAACACCCTCGTCATCTGGTCAACACTCGATTTCATTAAATCGACTAGTGACGATGGGCTTATCGACCCAAAAAGATCGACGATATGGTACCAATAAGGGCATCGATTTAACTCCATGAGATTGATTACATAGTGCTAATCGAAAAATTTAATCGATAAGTAGTTACTTAATTAGTCGGAGGACATGACCGCAATCTCAAACTAATGGTTGCACTATAAAAAAAAAAGAATAAAAGATCACTCTTTTGACCGAATATATTGACTGAATATTTCAAATTCATATTAATCTAAATATTAGAAGAATCTTATGGGGTATGTGTCTAATATAGTGTTTTTTTTTTAATAAGATCTTTTTTTTAAGTCAAATCCCTTCGTTTATGGATACTTTTAATAGTGAGCATACTTTTAAAAGGGAGGATTGATTAGCTCCAAACAGCATCACGCGTAGGACGATCAAAATATACCATCACATCACAAAAATGTTTCGGAAGAGAAGGAGGAGGAGGAAGATGGGGAGATCAAACAGGAGAAGTCTGGTTGAAGTAGGTAGATATTGGGGATCCGTGTATCCCAAGAAAAAAAAGAAAAAAATGAAGAAGAAGAACTCTCGGCCGTGGGATGTTTGACGGGAGAAGAAGGGGTTGTTGGTTGCCAATGGCGATGATTACAATCTCCAACAACACCAACTTGTGGACAAAAAGAAAGAGAGAGAAAAAGGAGAATGCCTCACGAGACAAAGTGAAGCATGATTGATGAAGGCGAACGGAAGAAGAGCGCGCGTGTGTGGAAAATGATGAGGATGGGGTGGGCGTCGTCTCCAGATGCATTTAACGAAGCTAATAATCCAAATGGGAGTGGCTGGGTTGCATGCATGATATCTTCTTCCTGGTCTCTCTAGTGATGTTTTTGTTTGAGTTGGAGGTTTGAAGGTCTGACATGAGAGAGAGAGAGAGAGAGAGAGAGGAGATGAATGGAGACGTGACTCCACCAAGACGAGGAAGTCTCGCCTTGTCTCGTCACAAGCATCGACATCTCATGGACTGTACACGACGAAAGATGAAGGGAAGATTTGAGCAGGGATGGAGGAGGACCCAACATAATAGATCATGTTGCAGTAGGTAAACGCGAAGACGCGTTAGGCCGAAAGCTAAGTGAAGAAGAGTGGGACGCCATGGGCGACTCGGAATTGAGTCCTGCTTTCTCTAGGCGTCTTCTTAGGATGTCGACTTTGCTGGGTTGAGTTCAAAGTTGGTGGCTTACTTTGTCTGTTGCAGTGGAGGATTTGGAAGCTCAGCTTCAAAGAAGCGTGTCTCCGTGTGTGTGTCTGTCTCCGAGAGAGAGAGAGAGAGAGAGAGAGCACTACATCATATAGGAGGAGCTCATCTGTCCTCTACGTATCTCTCTCATCTGCATGCACCGGTTCCTGCACATTTTATCTTCATGTTTTCAAGTTCTGGCATGCACTCACGACCTAGTTGTGGAGAGAGAGAGAGAGAGATTTGAAGGACACCTTGGAAGGAAGAAATGTGGTTGAAATGGGGTCATATGGTGTACCTGTTTCAAAGATACTGAAGCTGATATATTCAAAGAGAGTGGGGTTTTTAATGCTCTGTACTTCTTTGGGTTTTTCTTGAATTGGAGGTGTGATGGGTTGAGAGAGAGAGAGAGAGAGAGAGAGAGAGAGGGGGGGAGATGAATGTAGAGTTGCACTGCTTCAACAATGGCTGCCTTGCATGCATGTCACAGTCCTCAACTAATTGCCATTGGAGAATCCTTGAGACTTCCCATGTTTCATAAGCATAAGCTAAATAGATAGATAGATAAATGGTGAATCAAAACTCACAAAAGATAAGAGAGAGAGAGAGAGAGAGAGAAGGGAAGAAGGGAAACAAGCAACTGTGCTGTCTCCCTGCCATATCCAGCTATTGACCTGAGTCAAGAGAGGTGATCACGTCAATTGCCATATATGCATACTAAATTATTAGAATACAGAAAAATATATGGGGGATGGCATTTATTGAATGAAAGAAATATGATTACATTTTAATAAGAGAAATGGAAGTATTTGTGTTTGCTTCCTCCCCCCTCCCTCCCCCTTTTTTTTATTTCTTTTTTTGTGGTTATTGAATTTTGTGTTGATTTTTATCTTTAAAACTTGCATTACTTGGATTTCAAATTCAACACAAGTTGGAATACCAAATCATTGCCATTTTAAAAGGTGAAGTACGATGGTTAATTTTCTAATTGTTAGGATTAGTGCATATTTATAGAAAACTTAAATTATATTTAAATTACTACTCTCAATTATATTCAAATTCTTTAGATGATCATTCAAGTACAAAAGAAAAGTTCACAGTGAATTAAAATTTATTATTGTAAATAAGATTTTATCTAATGAATCTATAATGAGCTGAGAAAATAATTATTTTAATGTATAGGCAATAGGATTCAGATTTGAGTTTAAGTTAACACAAGGAAAAAAAATTATGTAATAAAAAAATATAGTTTTCTTCCATTGGCAATTGCAAGGAGTATTGAATCATGTAGATCATAATTTTTGGTTTACTATTTATGTATTGATATGTAAGATTTCATCCAATATTAATAAAGTTGATCCTTAAATCAGACTAATCTATCCCATATTCATGTTTGATTAAGAAAATAGGCAGTCAAGTTAGACTCCATATTTGGGTTTCAATTAAAGTATTCAAATGATCAATAAGGCTCAAATGTAGATTTGAATGAAATTTATATGTACCCAACCCATTATCTCTAAGTTGCACCCCATCAATAATAATAATAATAATAATAAGTTTAATTTGCTTATAGATGTTCATAGAAGTCAACAAAATAAGTTCATTATGGGTATGTGGTTGATTACCCTCAAATGAGACATTTTGATCCTTATTTTGAGTCTTAAAATTATAGATACCTTAAATTGATTAGGCCAAAAATTAATTGGAAAAGAAAGGAGATCACTATTTACTAATGAGAAAGAGATAGATTAACTTAATCTCACTAATTACCATATCTATTTTGATCATCTTCTCTCTAATCTTATCTGTATTATTAACAAAAAAAAATCGTAAATTAGTTAAGCATGCATACATGTTGAATCATATATATATATATATTCTCAAAGTTGTAGAATCATGACCTCGTAAGAGGTTACCCCGAAAATTATCTCAATTAGCCATAATTGAAATATAAAATATCTCAATTAGGTAATAGAGGTCTGTTTCGCTTACCTAATATTGTCTTATTACACACCTAAATAATAACATTCTTCACATTTGAAATCACAACATATTGAATTCAGCTGGCAGTGGGACCAATTAAAGGTGAAGAAAAAATTTTAATTTCTTGGAGGTAATAGGAAAAAAAGAAAAAGAAGGAGGGAGGGAAGTTGACATGAACAACGACAACATCAAAGTGGAAGTATCACAATTTGATAGCTCAAGACAAATCCATGGTGGTTTAGATGCACCATGGAACAACCAATGATGTCCTACACACCACTACTACACGAACTAAATGAGCGAGAAGAAGACATGCAATCGAAGTCAATGTGTGCCATCGACCACATCATGTGTGGCCGATGGTGACGGATGATTATTATGTTTTCTTGTACAAGTCAAGATGAAGAAGTTGTGCAAGAAATAAAAGGGATTAAATTAACATGACAAAGTGGTGCGATGGAGATGATTTGCCTTACGGTAAGTAATTGTAGCCAAAGAAAAGATGTGCTCTTGACAACATATGAGATTCTGGTCAGCAGTCAATTTTGACTCTACATACGCAAATGCTTAGAGAGAGAGAGAGAGAGAGAGAGAGAGAGAGAGGTTGACAAACACACAGAGTGGAAAGCTCGAACTGGACAATAGAATGATGTATTTTAAGTATGCTAGTGGGTTTTGACGTATCTTTTTTTGCATGCGATGAGTGATTTGAAATTTAAATTTCTTATTATTGACGATGGGTTTTCATTGATAGCTATTGTTTTTGGATGTTCTAATATTTCTAAAACGATTTTTGGATAAGATTCATGATTTTTTTTTTCTAAGGTTTTCTTTTTTAGTTTCAAGCTGGCGGTGGCATATTAATAAATTATAATTTTTTCATAGATTTATCAAATAAATTAAGATTTTTTTATTCGATAACTATTATTTTTTAGGCATCTCAATTTGCCTGTGAATTGGAACAACCTATAGTGGGTTGTTACATTATAGCTCGACTTTTAGTCTCTATATCTAGAAAACTAATTTAGTCATCGGAGAGATCACGTCGGACAAAAACCCTCCAACATAGATCTTTTTACAGGATCTGATTGAGGACCCGAGTAAACCCAATGAGCTTCTTGACCTAAGGAGTTACGGCTGAGTAAGCCACCACCAATTCTTCAGTACAACTTGAACGATTTTACGCATGCGAGCAAAACCGTGTCGTGCTATCCACGACAAAAAAAAATTCAACAACAATATCTTAGAAAGATAGTTTAACACCTGAGAAAGATAGTTTAAGCTGAATTCCGACAATTTTCACTGACTTAGGTGACACGGTCTTTTTGATTGGAAATGACGCAGAGAACTTTTGTATTGTTGCAAAGGAAGGATAAGGAGGGGTCTGTACACCATACGAGAAGGAATAAAGCTTGTGGAGAATGAGTCTGAATTCTCACCAGATGGTACAATTATTGTCACAATATGTGGACCCCCACTAACGCTTGATTAATTAATTTTTCAACAAATGTGAAGGTTTGGTTAAAATCCTTTCAGGAATATATTTGTCAGGTAACAGTAATGCTAACAAACGAAAAGATAAACGTGACGTTGGATTTGTTGAAAAAAAAAAAAGTTGGAATGGGCTTTGTTTTGTAAAGAAACTGGAGGTTTTTTTAGGTGATTAGTTAAAAAAAAAAAAGGGGGATGAAACAAGCTTTTCGAAAAGAACCGATAAGTGTATTTGTCCTCGTAAGAAAGCGGTGCAGCAAAGGCGTTAGTAGTAAGTAGACAAGCCACCAGTAATCCAAGTCGTAAGCAGACGGTGGACACTAAAAAGCATCATGGAAGAGGTGGCCGATTGCTTACTGTGCTGTTCAATCCTTGCTTTTTTTTTTTTTTTTTTTTTGGGATCGCCGGTGGCAGTCTTTCTCGGCTGTGAAGCAGCGACAACAGTGGGGGATGTCACTGCTGAGTGCGACAGGGGCTGCTCTCCACGCATATAAAGCTGTGCGTGGGGTGGGAGATGATGAGAAGCTGCTCCGTCTCCCAAACCCACACCCACACGAGCGGTTCTTCTCTGAACCTGCCCATAGACAACAAACAAGCATAGAGAAAAGGAAGATAGAGAGAGAGAGAGAGGTGGTTTTCTCCATCATCTCTTTGCTGTCCTTTCAGAAGCGTGTCGGAACAGCTGTTTGGGTTCACCATCATCTTGTAAAAGCTGTGGTCGGCATACTCCTTCCTCTCATCTTTTTGGTTTACGGCGTGTTGGTGATTTCCTGGTGGTATGGGTTATCCCGCCGGAGAGAGGGAATGCTGGAGACGCGATGATTTGACAGGGGAGCATGAGAGAGACGGGGGGAGAAGCAGCAGCAGCCACCGAGTCATGGAGGAGGACGGTGGTGGCGAAGGCAACACCTTGGAGAGCGAACAGCAGCACAAGCTGTGTGTCAGGGGTCACTGGAGGCCGGATGAGGACGCCAAGCTCAAGGAGCTCGTCTCTCTGTACGGCCCTCAAAACTGGAACATGATCGCCGAGAAGCTAGTGGGGAGATCAGGTACTGCTACTCGTCTCTTCCTTCCGTTGAAAGGTGGATGCGTGGGGCTGATCTCCTCTTTTTTGACTTGGGGTCTTCTTCGTCTCTGGAATTGGGCACAGGGAAGAGCTGCCGGCTGAGATGGTTCAACCAGTTGGATCCACGGATCAACAGGAAGGCGTTCAGCGAGGAGGAAGAAGACAGGCTTCTGGCTGCGCACAGGCTTTACGGCAACAGATGGGCACTGATCGCCAGGCTCTTCCCTGGCCGGACGGACAATGCAGTCAAGAACCATTGGCATGTGATCATGGCCAGGAAACAGAGGGAGAAGAAGAAGTCCAGTGGTTGCAGGAGGCGGAAGCTTCCTTCCCTCCCTCCGCTCTCCACCCCATCTCAGCCCCTCCCGAGGTGGGAGGAGGTCACCACCACCTGCAACAATGCATGCAGTGGCGAGTCGACCACCACCAGAGATGAGTCTGCTTCCACTTGCACCGACCTCTACCTCGCTTCCTTCGCCGTGTCCAATGGTACTATGATCTCTGTTCGTGAACCACCCACCGTATCACCCACCACCAACCACCTTGGTTCTGAACGAATGATCTCTGTGTTGTAGCTCGTGCAGGGTTGTTCCCTACCGGAGGTCCCATGGTGCAGGGCCGTCATGGGTTCCATCTCTCCGTCTGCACCGGTACAACTTTTGAGGTCTCACCAAATGAACCGGCGGCCTACCGCATGACCCATGCTTTGCCTTCCGGTGAGAACGAGAAGATTAGCTTACCCTTCTTTGATTTCCTGGGTGTTGGAGCATAGCGGGGGGCGGCTCGCTGCTCTCCACGCAATACGCACAGGAAATCTGGTACCAGACCAAGAGAGAGGCGCCCTGCAAAACGAAGAGACAAGGGTGAAGAAGGTGATGAAAAAAAATGTATCCGTAGTAATCAAGACTTCTTCTCAAGGTTGTCAAGTCAACAAAAGTTCGACAAACATTTCAACATGTGAATTAAACCAGATGATATGATGCATCATCTGATCTGTACCAAGATTTCAAGGAAGGCAATCGAAATAATAAAGAACAGAAAATTCTACCAAGATCTACTGGGCATGCTTAAATTTCTCTAACATACCAGTGTGTTTGTAATGCTGCATCATCTGATCCGTACCGAGATTTCAAGGAAGGCAATCAAAATAAAAAAAGAAAAGAAAGTTCTTCCAAGATCTACTGGGCATGCTTAAGCTTTTAATTTATCTAAAATATATTACATCTCAATCTTTCTCTCTCTCTCGTGGTGATTTAGCTCCCAATGGTTTTTGGAACCAAGCAGACCATTCCCCATTGGAACTGCGAGTGCCCCCAGTGGTGGTGTAGCTAGCCAGAGGCCAAGCAATGGGTGCTGCTTGTGTTACCACACAACACATCATGTCAGGGTGAGGGTGCAGGTTTGGTAGCTGATCTGACGCAGAATCCTAGGGTTGGTCATGGTTCCACTGGCTATATCTGGCACGAGATCTGTAGGCGCTGACAGGAAGTGGCCTTTTGTGTTGCTCATCATCCTCCTCCAATTTTGAAAGCTGCCGGGTGCTCAGAGGCAGTGAAACTGACAGCCCTAATCATGGTGGTGAACAGTTGATCCCAGTGAGAAGTTCTCAGAAACCTAGCTGAAAGAACATATGCAGCACACTAATTATATTTTGGGCCCTGACATCCCTAATAAATATAACATAACGTAGAATGAATGCAACTGTTATCTTTGTATCTGCTCGTCATGATGGTTACTTGTTTGACCCCACTGTGATAAAAAGGCATCAGAGGCACCATTTATGGGGCCTGGCAAGGGGGGTGGGGGCGGAGTGATTCGAGAGACAAAGTTTCCCCGGCGTTCATAATTACAGATAAATGTATTTGATGGTGCAAATATAATACTCTTCCTCTCAGGTAAGGAAGCTACTGACTGCTGCAGCAGGGATCAGGCTGCAGGCAGTGGGAAGGAGAAGACATTTCTTCTCCTTTGCTTCTCTCAAAAGTGAGTAGGAAGCAATGGACTGATGCCTTGACTGCAATATACACAAAGTTTAAATCTGACCTTCCTGCTGCTTGGAGGATCTTTTCCTTGTTGCGATCAATACTCCAGACCATATTAAATATGTCAATACTGTTTGGCATCAGCCAAGGAAGGAAGGAAGCCTGACAAAAACCAAAAGGTAATATATTATGTCCAACCACAGTAGATCATAAAACGATCGACCACCAAGCAACTCTTCTTGGAAATTAGAGGACAATAAAAATTCGTGAGCCTTCAAAAAAGAGTAGGGTCTCTCAGCAGACCTGTGGTCTGAGGAAACGTGAGCATACCTGCTTAGCACAAGTAAAGGTCCACCACCTCCTTCGAAACCTAAAGTCCACAGTGCATTAGCTAAGAATGTTGGTGGCATAGGCCGAACAAGTAATGCTCTCAAGTAATACTACAGGAGCAGATTAATATACAACTAACAAGAACTTTGCATGTCACCTTTGCTGCTTATTTTTTTGTTCCTCGTCTATAAAGAATCAAGAGGATACCTGCTTGCCCATGCAAAAAGCATACCCACTCGAGATGTGCGTTGGATTAGATACAATGCCATCAACGGCGGTCTGATATTATATAAAGATGTTGGGCTTGCTTTATCTGATAACAAGAAAAAAAGCACCGAGTGAACTGAAAGCAGCAATTGTTGACTTAGAGAGAAGATTGCTATAGTTTAAGACTTCTTTAGAAGAGCACCCTAGTTACTCTATAAAAACAAACAATATCTATGGACTAGCAAGTTATGCTATCAAATTAAAGACTATGCAAGTGTCAAAAACAGGCTTGGAATCTCTCCCTTCTACAATGCATATGGACTCCTTTATATCATCACACAAAGAAGCCTACCAGAGGCATTCACGACTCATCCACTGTACCTTTTAGAATGATTTGACCACTTTTGGTCGGTAAATGCCATGTTATCACAAACATTACGGTCTATCGAAGAGTCTGTTTTGAACATAAAAAATGTATCATGATTAGGTGGTTCACAACTATTTCCTAATAATTAATTATCGACCTTCAATGCTTACCAAACAAGTGGAGTGCTTTGAAGTCTCTTGTAGTTGCTGGAACCTCATCCTATTAGCGGCTAAAGAAACAGAACCTACAGTCCTAAAAGGTAGACGATGTAACCCATGCTTGAGAACAACTAATGATGCCGGTTGTATCTCTCGGGCACATAACTGTTATAAAGAAGTCTATCAGAATCACTTAAGAGTACCGAAAAATATATGTGTCGTCCATGAGGTTGAGCATCATTCAAATTCAACTAAAATAAACATGATGAGGATGAAAAATTGATCAAATGTAAGCATTAATTAAGTAGGAAGATCGAGCATCTGCATGAAGAAACTGATTTAAGCAGAAATGCTAATACTATGAAATAACCATTAAATTTACAAATAAAAGGAAAAAAAACAAGTGAATAAATGAACCTAATTTAAATCTCAGTGCATTGAGTCATCGTCATGCATCATGTTCCTGTTTCCAGTAAAACCTGAGGGACTGTAAAAAGAAAAAAAAAAAGACAAATGATGTTTTAGTGAGAAGATAGTAACAGCAAATATTGGATGAGACGGAAGTCATGATAAAAAAAAATTCCCATTCCCATATATAGACAACAAAGAGCCAAAAATTTGAACTTTGTCAGCATGCTTGGATGCCCTTGATCATTGGAATACATCAATGACAATGCCAACCTAATAACAAAGAAACAACAAACAAGCACCCAGAAAGGTTTTAAATGGAAAGACAAGGATTGACAAGATCATAACAAAATCTCAAATGAACATCTTCTTGAAATCTATAAAGATACAAAACATGCAATCTGACTGCTAAGATGGATGAACCGAATCAATGTAACAAAACAATGACTTATTATTCATTCAAGATCAAGCTTCTATAAAAAAATATGACTAACTTCTGAATTTTTATATTACTCTCTCTCTCTCTTGTTTTCTTCTTAATCCATTTTTACTGGAAACAATCACCTCAGTTAAGATGCTGTGATTTAATTGTGTGTGCATTATGATACCCCAATAGGACATTTTAAACAAGAAGAGACATTAAAGCTGAAGAAATATTAATGCATTTGGACATTTATTGTATTTGAAACATGAAGAAAACAAAGGAGGGTTTAATGTCAACGAAAGAAGACCCACACAAATCGACTGGATCCTTCGTACAAGAACAAGTTTATATAACAAAAGTACCATCCTTGGTCTTCTCATGCAAAACATAGAGGAACAACAAGCAACCTATGCACTGGAATAGCTTCGTTACCTGCATTAAAAATTATCATTCTCCTATAAAATGAGGAGCTGAACCACGCTCCTCTACCATTATATCTGAAGGAACCCATCTTAATTCAGATGTCGGAAGTAAAGAATTAACATCCAATTTCATGCATGTAGACCACCTAGATGGCGACCCTCCTAGCAACCAAGATTGAAGAAGTAGGTGATTAGGTAAGATTTACCTGATACAACATAATCAACACAACCACAAATACATGTTCTATAAAAGTGATCTGTCACTGAGGTGGATAAATCACGCATCGGGTCTGATTTGGTTCCCATCATAAGATATACAAGTATAAATTGCATGTTGCAACTTATGTTTTACAATAGAAGAAAAGGAGAATAGCATGAAATCGAACAATTGCAATCTAGAAGATACACATTGGGAAGATCCCACACCATTCCATAAATATATCAAGCTGATCCCACACCATTCCTTTCTAGAATAATTTCGACAGGGGGACTCCAATTGCACAAACAACGTTCGTGATTCCGCTACTCTGGCAAACGGATTCGAACAGAGGAAGGAAGAGAAGTTACCGCGAGAGCATTGGAGCCTCCTCTTCAAGAATGGGTTTGCGTGGTCTCCTTGGATCGACGCCGTCGGGGAGCATCCACCGCCAAGAGGAGCGCATCGACAAGGCGGGGAGACGAACGCGCCACCATCGGTGCCGCCTACGTTAGATGAGTTTTCGCGCAGCACCGACCTAGAAAACGGCCCAACCGTTTATAAACGGCACGTAAACCCACAATCGGGCCCGGGTCTTGGCATGAACCCGCACTTTTAGATCCGATAAGCCCTCGGGAGCGGATCCGGATCCAAATCAGACGTGAATCTTTTCGTCGCCATGGAAGCAAGGCGGCTGTAATCGAGAGAGAGAGAGAGAGAGAGAGAGAGAGAGATTAATTGAAGTATGAGCACAGGAGAAAAGATGCAGCACTGACGAGTTCTTTCACTTGGGGCATTATAACTATTTTATGGCATTAAAACCATGAATTGATGAATGATAGATCGAGTCATCTAAATCCTTCTTTGTTCATGCAGTTATTAAGTTCCCGATACACAACATAAAGCATACACAGCAGTGATGTTTCAGGTGGAAGCACAAGAACAGAATCCATAATTGTGCCAGCAGAGTGGAAGGTGACACTGGTCATTTTTAACACTGTGTATGGCATGGCCTAAAATTTTGGACTCCAAGATTTCCACGTTCGTAATAATGTACATGGACATCTACCACAAACCCACAAAATGGAGAGAGGAACACTGACCTGCAACTCAATGAGCTATGCTGTGTCTACAATTGGTTGATGTTGTCAATGACCAGTCCTGAACATTTTGGCCCCCAGGAGATCCATTCCTATCTTACCTTTGAAGGAAAACCGCTTCTTGCTGTGATTCCTCATCGACGAACCTCTCCTTTGAGAGGTCGCAAGAGAGCTGCTTCGCCTCAAGTCACCCTCGATCTGACGTGAGGTAGAGTGGCCGCTAGTACCTGCACCGGTGGATGCTCTCGCACCCTGACTGCCGCAAGCAGACCTTAGAGCCACATGAAGCGGTTCCGAGATGGATGTAGATTGTTCTTTTCCAACAGCTTTCAGACATACTGGGCATGGAGGGTCCTGAATTTGACTCTTTGGAGTGGTCTCCTCCAAACAATCTGCATGGAAAACATGGTGGCATGGCAGTATGCCTGCAACTGGCATATCGGTGCTTCTAACGATCCGGTTAGAACTCCATGGAGACTTCTGGTACAGTGACCTCTTACACAGTTCACATTTTTGGTATCTTGAAGTAGTACTAGGGCATCTCTGGTTCTCGATGTTGATGGTGTCTGAGATATCAACATTGTCTCCATCAAACCTAAAATCATAGCTGCTTGCATTACTCCATCTAAATCCTTCCCTCCTCGAACTCATGCTGAGGTCTGGCGAAACCTCCATCTTTCGAAGTTCAGTTAGGGCCCTCTGGAACTTTAGTTCAGAACTCAAAATTCTCTCAGTCCACATGGGCGAAGCCCCACTATCTTCACGTGGCATTCTCGAACCACTGGTACTTGCTTCAGCCATGCCAGAAGCATCAGCCTCTGAAACAGGATTCTGAAACATGAGTGGATAAATGGGTTTTGACATGAACGAACGCCTGCTGGGAAGGTGTCGGGGTAAGAAGGCTGGCTGCTTGCTGGTGGATGCCCATCTACTAGATTCTAATGGTGAAAATGGAGAACCGATACTGTTACCAGCAGAGAAACATCCCTGCAACCGAGAAAAACAGAAAAACGATGCCTTCACAATCATCTACTGCCGACCGATCACTTAAACATGGTGAAAACAACAAAAAAGTGGTTTTGGGGAAAATAAAAACAAACACCATCAAGTATGTGAATTAAAATATTACCTCACTGCCCCTGGAAAAGACAGAAGCTTCAGGCCTTGCACCTGATGATGCAGAAGGAATTGAGGATTAGTTAAATGAGTTTCTTGAACATAAGCAGTTAACTTCCTTGGCGATCAAACAATTTCTAGAGTTAATCAGAAAAGGTAAGCTTCTACACAAGTATATAGTTCCATTAAGTTAAGCCAATAACCAAGGCATGAATGAAGATCATGGTTTTTTGAACCACATGATCCTCCTTGCAGTCTTGAAACCACCAAGCTTTAGATGCACTATGTGCCTCTATCCCTCCTGTATGATTGTGATTGGTCAAAATTTTCAGGTCGAGTATGTTTTTGCCCAGACGATAAGTGAGTCCTATTCATTTTCAGACATGCATCCTTCACCGCTTGTGCATTTGCTCCAACCATTGGTCGGGTAAGTGAAGCTACTTTTTAAGTCATCATACTTAATTGTCCTTTATTCACCATGCAAGATATTGTTTCACGTTTATTATAAGCACCATAAAGGATTACAGACAATGTATTTTTTACTCTAAAGAGAATGTGACTTGCTTCCATTGGCAAAAAAATTAGAATACCTATGTACATGATAATTTAAGCATACTTGAACTGCAGATAATTACAAGTATTTCCAGTTCTTTCAAATCTACGATTGAATTATTTGTAATTAATAACTAGGTTTGACGTTGAAACTCATATCTAGGGCCTCGGTTTATATATTAATTGGGAGCAACATAAACTCCCAAGTCCAACATGCTTAAGCCAGGACAAAGCCAAATTACTCATTAAAATAAGAAGCACATCAAAAATAGGCCCTTCCCATACCAAAAAAGTAGCCACTTCTTAATTTTACAATATAATCTTTTCTTTGCTTATCATAACCTTTGTCCTTTAAAATCATAATTCTATGCACAAAAAAAAAATTACTGTCAAGATTGCAAATTACAGTTTTTAACACACGTGTAAAATTATGGCAATTGAGATCATCGGTACATGTATTCATGTATTACATTTTGCATCTCTTTCTATCATCCATCATCTCTCTCCTCCCTTCCTCCCCCCAGCCCTACTCACTTTTCTTTTTTTTTTCCCTCCCTTTCCTTCATCCCCACCCATGATGCAATTTTTTTGATCTCAAGCAGGTTCAAACTTGTCCAGAAGTTTGTTATCATCTTCACTGGATTGTACATAAAAATTTTGGATAGCCATGTCAATTTTAAGAAGTACTGATACCCTGCAGGTTCTTTTGCTACGTAATTCTGTTCTCACAAATTACAACCACAACTGCCTTACAACATGCGCTTAAAAAGAAATTAAAGTACCAAACAATTAGAAATATTAAAAGTTTAGACTCCTAATCTGAAAGGGGAAAAAAGGAGTAAACAGCAAAAGTCTTATAAGATTGAATGACAGTGATCAGGTAATGCAAAATAATATTACCTCCTGCAGGTGTAGAGAACTCCCCAAGATCATATCTATGCACACATGGTGTCCATCGACGTGCCTGGAGATAGTCAGTTGGGCTCCCTGAATAAGATAGTGCCCCATCAGACACAGAATGGTGATGATTTAGGTCACTGCTCCCGATATGTCTGACATTACTATGCAAAGACATTGAAGATCCACTAACAGGAACTTCGTGAACTCTATTAGATAACTCATCCGACTGAGAACTGCAGTCCCATCTCCTTGACAAATGGGGCGAGTAGCTTGAGTTGGTTCGCCAGTGAGGTTCACTCGGATCAACGGAACAATCTCTTCCAGATGTATTAGATTTTGGTCCGTGTGGCCCAACAGGCACACAACAAAGAGCACCCATCTCATGTACTTGTGTGAAATCTGATGTCAGCAACAGAGTGGCTGCTTCTTTCTTGACAGGAACTAATTACAAATCATCGATGTCAGCATCAGAGGTTGCACATGTTGATAAAAGCACCTGAATAGCATCCTAAATTGTTGGCCTACAATAAGCTTGCAGGGCCATCCAAATCAAAAGTACAGCTACTGGTGTTTCTAACACAGAATGCTTTCTCAGCTCCTCGAACGATGAAGTTGTTTATTTGCCTAATTTTAGATTCTGATTCAGGTTAAAAACATTTAGAAAAAAACAAGCTGTATAATAAAATTCAATTTCTCTACCTGTGACCTTGTACATAAGGTGCAACACCTTGCTTTCCACGCTTTAAAGAATAGCTACTCCTCCAAGCTTCACGTAACACCAGGTAAAATTTCGCATGCGCAGCAGGGAGAATCTGACACGAATATAATTGGACTCTAATGAGCAAAAGATACAGCACCACTGACAAAAGCTAGTCACGAGTATACTCTTATGGGATAAAATTAAAGATTATCATGGACCTGTCACCCAAATATTTGCAAAGCTATCTAAGCACCTCGAGCACCAGCACGATAAAAGAATTAACTTGACCATTCACAAGCAGCTTTTGGCATCTAGAAAACTGATCCAAGTGATTTCTGTGTGGGGATGAACAAAGTATCAGAGTTGAAGCCAAACATTCTAATTGATGTTACAGTACAGTGAAGATATAGGATATCTTCAACAAAACTTATTTGCATCATATATGGCATCCTTACTCTACATGAAAAACGCATCAAAGGCCACGCCCTTCGATCGCGGTAAACAGGACAGATCAGCTATATATTCAGGATTACTCTCCAGCTCCATATATGGAAGCAAAATTACTTGCTTTCAACGCGTTCATACATGTCCAGGGACTCCTCATGAACCAAGAGGACCGGCATAGCTCCTCCTTACTTAAGCACACGAGAACAGTAGACAAAACAGCGATTCTAAACAAGAATAACCTAAATCAAGAATACGAGGAGCCACCGAACTCCAAGATCAAATATTGGATAGATCAGAAACTCCAGCTACGAATCCATGTATTAACAGGAGAGATAGAGCCTTTACGTGAAAGAAACAAAGAAAATGGGGGAACGAGGAGAGAGCGGGTGCCGAATCGCGACGACGCCCAAGAAAGTTCGTCGGATCAAACAAAAATTGCCAAAAAACTGGGCGACCGTGAGAAGATCGGGAAGAAAATCTAATCACCTGGCGGAAATTAGGGCTCGGAAAGGGCCGCTTGCGGTGGCGAGAGGGATTCGACAGGAGCGGAAAAGGCCCGAACTTTAATGATGACAAGCGTCGGTCTCCTGCCCTCGGGGGAATCAGAGGAAGAGAACAAAAGGGCAAACAGTAGCCGATGCTGATACCCGTCCTGCCGGTACCCAAACATGTACCTTCTTCGTCAATGGTAACGACACCGGGCCCACACAAAACAAACAGTAGGAAAGGATATATGGTCTTTGGCGTATCGACGATGAACGATCATGGTAAATTAATTCAACACATGGCACGCCTATGTCACGTGATGTGCACCTGACATGGGGGGAACGGATCACGAGGCGGCTCTTGCAGAGACGATGCTGATCCAACGGCTGACGATGGCAGTGGGGACTGACGTTGGGGTCGAGTCGCAACGTGATGCGTTTGATCGAGTCCGATCTCACCTCAGAAATGATTGATTTATGGATGTGGAGCCAGCATGCATGCATCATCATCACCAACTTTGTGCTTATCGATTAGGAGATGATTGATTGATTGATTGCAAGGGTTGGAGTTAGGAGAGCGGTACCATTCCAAGAATATTATAAATATAAAAAAAAGCAGAGAGAGAGAGAGAGAGAGAGAGAGCTGTCAGATTGAGGTCCCTCATCTTGTGATCAACCGCCAATGGCAGTCACATGTAATAAAAACAAATATATATATTTTTTATTGTCTTCAAAAGATAATTATATTTAATACGTGAAGTCTCCATCGATCGTATAATGTCTTCAACCTTGTAAAAAATTCATTATTATTGCGAATTTTAAGAGTGATGCAAAAGGTGAACTTGTCCGTATAACACTGCTGTAAGGATAAGTTTCGTGGTTGAATCTTCATTTTATATATATATATATATATATATATATATATATATATATATATATATTGATTGAATAAATATTGGGATCATTCAAGCGTCCCGCCCATGTCAACCTTAGGATCACGTCGGTCCGACCAGTCAGCTCGATCACATCAGCCTGAGGACCACGTCAACAGTCATCTCGATAATCTCCGATGATACTTAAGGCAATATCGCACACCCGATATAGAACCGTATTGTTAGTCGATAGTCCCACCAAGTGAGGTCCCGAGAGCCAACTACAGTAACGAACGATGCAAAATCGTACCTATAGGTTGCTTGAAGGCGTTGCTCTTATTAATAGTCTCGGTACGACCTCTCTCCGCCTTCAGGTATAAATACCTCTAATGTAACCAACAGTTGGGGGGACTCTTCTCGACTCTTAACTCACACTAACTCGATGTCATACTTTCACACCTCGAGATTTGAGTTAGCTATCGGATGGGTCACGTTAGACATACATCACTCCGATCGAAACCTTCTTGTAGGAACTAACCGAGGGCTTGAGTACTCCATCGGTGGATCTCCGGACATGAGGCTACATTGATCGATACTGCTCCTTACCCGACCAAGCCACACTAATCCTCTAATCCTACTTAAACAATCTTGCCCACATTGGTCGAATCATATTATGCTTACTCATGACACAAAATCTAGAAACATATATATACACACACTTTGTTCTTTTGATTTTATTTGAAATAAGATACTCAAATGTATATAGCTTTCGGTAACATTAAACCCAAGAAATATCAACATACATAATTTAATATTAAATTTTAATTTTAAAAATATATAATTTAGTAAAAAAATATATGTAATGTAGAACATAAATTTAGGTACTTATTTTTAAATTTAGATCTAACTTTTTAAATAATTTAATTTTTTTATAAAAAATTATGGAAGATGAGATTCAAGCATAAGATTACACAATATATTGTTAAGTTTTTTATTAACTAGGCTAGCTTACACATTTAAAAATATATAAGATTTTAAATTATCAATATTTATAAGGGGGTCTGGTACATTATCATTCGTGTAAAATGTATAGGTTTTAAATTTTCAATTTTGATAATATTTAATAAAAGAATCTAGTGTGTCATCATAAAAAATTAAGTTTTGAAAAATATAAGATTTTAAAATTTTAATTCTTGATAAGAGAGTCTCAATTAAGGTTTTGAAATCAATATTTAAAGAATAAAATAAAAAAAATAAAAATATGTTTGATAAAAAAATCTAATACATTAATATCATATTAATATTTAAATAATAAAAAAAATATATCAATTGAGATTTTAAATCGGATCTAATAGACCAGGAATGTTTTAAGTAACTTGACCCATATTTTATCAATGTGGCATGGCATCCAAGTTGGGATCATAATATATCTTCACGAAACACTGCGCATATCGGACGGCTGCGATCGACTGCGGAAGAACTCGACAAGATCCCTAATTGCTTCTAAATCCGACCCTCGGCGGCTAGGGTTTTCTCGTGGGGTGCGTGTTCTCTCTCTTTATCTACCTCCTCTCGGTGGCGGAGCCTCGGCGGTTAGCGTTCTTCTAGTGGTACACCCTCTTCGTCTCCCTTTTTGCGCGCGTATTCTTGTTTACATCGTATGGATCTTTTTGTTTCTCGAACTGATTCGTTAGATATAATTAGTTTCTGAAGTAAAATTACTGCTTGATTCTTGGATGCGTCAATCTTCTGCGTGGTCCTTCGGAAAAGGGTGACATTTCTTCTTATGAATAGCCTTCGAAGGGTTTCCTTTTCATGGCACTATTTTTGTGTGGGTTCGTACTCGGTTTTGTCGAGGACACCTTCTCTCTTTCTCTCTCTTCTCGTCCACCATTCTTGTTTCCATCGCACGGATGATGATTGCTTGATCATGGATGTCCAATTTCTGTGTTATCCAACAGAAAAGGCGGCATTTCTTCTGAAGATTAGCCTTTCTGATTGTTCGTGTCGAGGGGTTTCTTTCATGGCATTATTTACCGAAAGATCCATTCTTGTGGATTAAAAGAACCTCCGAAACAAAGGAGAATCTTTGAGTGTGAAAGGATTCTAAAAGGGCTTATGCCATCATTCGAACTTGTTTTTGTAGTGTGTCTGAGGTAACTTATTTATGGTTATTTGCAGAATTGGGCTTCATTGTGTGGTCTAGCAAAATTGTGAGGCTACGGCTTCCCGGTGACATGTATCAGTGGGTTGCCTTACATAAGTTATCATTAAATTGCATCATCGTGTTTTCGAAGAGGTGCACATGTATCGAGGCCACTTGCAAGTTCCATTGTCCGGTCGCCGAATCTTACTGTGCAAGAATAAGTAGGGTTTACGCTTTGCAGCACAAATCAGTTGAGTTTGTGCTGCCTGTAACAACCCAATATCTTTTTATGTTTAACACCATGACTTGTTGGTTAGTCTTGAATTCAGTTCAACAATTGTCGTTGTAGTATGCGTGAATAATAATCATCGATACTTGTAGCATGCCTATAATAATTGATACTGGTGACATGTATTAGTGGGTTGCCTTATGTAAAGTTATCATTAAATTGCATCAGCGTGTTTTTGAAGAGGTGCACATGTATCGAGGCCACTTGCAAGTTCCATTGTCCGGTCGCCGAATCTTCCTGTGCAAGAATAAGTAGGGTTTACGCTTTGCAGCACAAATCAGTTGAGTTTGTGCTGCCTGTAACAACCCAATATCTTTTTATGTTTAACACCATGACTTGTTGGTTAGTCTTGAATTCAGTTCAACAATTGTCGTTGTAGTATGCGTGAATAATAATCATCGATACTTGTAGCATGCCTATAATAATTGATACTGGTGACATGTATTAGTGGGTTGCCTTATGTAAAGTTATCATTAAATTGCATCAGCGTGTTTTTGAAGAGGTGCACATGTATCGAGGCCCCTTGCAAGTTCCATTGTCCGGTTGCCGAATCTTACTGTGCAAGAATAAGTAGGGTTTACGCTTTGCAGCACAAATCAGTTGAGTTTGTGCTGCCTGTAACAACCCAATATCTTTTTATGTTTAACACCATGACTGGTTGGTTAGTCTTGAATTCAGTTCAACAATTGTCGTTGTAGTATGCGTGAATAATAATCATCGATACTTGTAGCATGCCTATAATAATTGATACTGGTGACATGTATTAGTGGGTTGCCTTATGTAAAGTTATCATTAAATTGCATCAGCGTGTTTTCGAAGAGGTGCACATGTATCGAGGCCCCTTGCAAGTTCCATTGTCCGGTCGCCGAATCTTACTGTGCAAGAATAAGTAGGGTTTACGCTTTGCAGCACAAATCAGTTGCGTTTGTGCTGCCTGTAACAACCCTATATCTTTTTATGTTTAACACCATGAATTGTTGGTTCCATTGTCCGGTCGCCGAATCTTACTGTGCAAGAATAAGTAGGGTTTATGCTTTGCAGCACAAATCAGTTGCGTTTGTGCTGCCTGTAACAACCCAATATGTTAACACCATGACTTGTTGGTTAATTTTGAATTCAGTTCAACAATTGTTGTTGTAGCACGCGTGAATAATAATCTATACTTGTATCATGCTTATAATTCAGTTGTACCACACGTATAATAATTGATACTTGTAACACGCATATAATAACTGAATAATAATGTGGTTCGACAATTGTGGTTGTAGCATGTGTATAATAACTTGTACGATGCGTATAATAATCGATACTTGTAGCATGCGTATAATAATCAATACTTGTAGGACGCATATAATAATCGATACTTGTAGCACGTGTATAGTAACTGAATAATAATTCAGTTCGACAATTGTGGTTGTAGCACGCGTGAATAATAATAATGATTGATACTTGATTCCCTGCAAGGGTTCTTGTTTCTGCTGCTGATTTCTTTTCTTTCGTTCCTCTTTGCTCCTCTGATTTTCTTGAAATGTATGCAGGTGAGAGATTGAAGATCACACACACACACACACACACACAAGAAGATGGTTCTCAAGTATGTCGCCTATCGCATAACTGTTCGTGAAGTTCTTTTAATTTACATAAGAATTATTTACCACAAATCTTTTATGAAGCGTTTATTTATCTTGTACTTGCTCATCACCAAATAACATGGCTACAATTTGTTGTTCTTGAGATAGGCATGTACTAAAATCGCCAACTTTTTTTTTTTAAGCACATACGCAAACAACAGATACTGAGACGCTGGCATGAGTAATCTTAGATAGCAAGACACAGCACAGCATGGACAAGGCTGTTAATAATTATATAGTTTGTATATTGCTGATAGTTCTATACATGAAGATATGCTGTTCATGTTATTATCATATACATGCCTTATATTCACCACAACAATTGAAGTTAAACCAGCATTAACTGTCATGATGACCTTTATGAAATATCACTGTTCAGGGCTAGCAATATCGTGTTGTTTGATGTTTTCATGTCAGCTAATTATTATTTTGAACAGCAGGACTGAGCTTTGCTGTTTTAGTGGTGCAAAGATATACCCAGGAAAGGGTCTTACATTTCTCCGGACCGATTCCCAGGTGATTATTTGAAATCTTACAGATGGAGTTTATTTTTTGAAATGTAGCCATGATAGTTCTAACTTTCCCCATTCGTTTGCAGTTTTTCTTTTTACCAACTCAAAATTCAAGCGGTACTTTCACAACCGTCTGAATCCTGCTGAGCTTACCCGAACAGCAATGTACAGGAAAGAGCACAAAAAGGTACAATTTTATAGGCTGACTATTATATGTCTCTTAAAACACAAATTGTTATATTGGGTACTCCTCAGGGATACTACATAATTGTTTATATAATGATCCATGTACATGGGTTCTAACATATTTTAAATTAATCTTCCATGCTGAACTGTTTGAGGCTTCATATTGTTTTCTTCTGAGGTTTGAACATCATGTGTGTTTTTTGTTTTTGCAAGTTCGACTCTCTTGTAATAAAGATTGCATTACCATACTTGTGAACATGCATAATGGACACCACACTATATTTGAATTATTTTGATGTGCTTAAGTGCCATTATTGTTCTCTTCTTGGGGTGGATATCATAAGTGATTTTTGTATGTACATTTTAGTTTGCATTTTGTGCAAGGAAACTTGCATTTTATATTATGATCCATTCTTGGTTTGAAGGTTTGGAAGATCTTGAGTAGAAAATTTGACTACCATGTATACACCCGTAATCCTTGTTCAATAGGTGAGAACTGGGTGAAGGGTTTTGCAGCCTTGTATTTTGTTCTGCTACTGTAGTTTAAATCAAATAAATAAGCTCATAAGGTTTTTTTAATATTTTTGTTTATTTTGTTTGTTCTTTATGACTTCAGCAGTTTGTGATTGCATTAGTTTGTCTCTATTGATTTTTTGTGCATGATGTATGCATCTGTTGGAAGTTTTACTGTTTTTAAATTTATGAATTTTTGAAGGATATTCATGCTGAAGCTGTCAAAGAAAAAGGTGTCTTACCACAAAGAAACCTTATTCAATGTCCATTGTAGGAGATACTTTGGAAGTCATTCAGAAGAGGAGAACTGAGAAGGCTGAAGTTCGTGATGCTGCTTGGGAAGCAGCAATCAGGTATAATTTTACATAATTAGCTGTTTCTTTTGTTTTATTTCGACAGAAACAATTTGCTTAACAAAAAAAGAAAAGAAAAAAAACCTAGGTTCTAAAATTTTCCTCTAAAGCATTTTAGATATCATTTTTCTTTGCTTGTTAACAGTGACCGCATCAATAGAAATGATTATTCATTTCCAATACAAAGTGTGTTTTCATTTCAGTGTCACAATCAAGAGTTAACAATCTTAACTATTTGGGATCAGGCTCATGGATCTTTTCTTGCCATTGAGCTCTGTCGATATAAAAATTCTCAATTAGATTACAGTCCATCAAATTGCTACTTCTTGTTTTGAATATAATTTTCATGTGCCATTCTTGTACCACTGTCTTTAGTAAAATTCACCTTATTGGATCGGTAGAACTGAGGCTCTTCTGGATTTCTCATCAGCATCATTAGTGCTTTTTCCATCTTTTTAATTTTAGTTGGGATGTTGGGGTTATTTAGAATTGGTCAAGAACGTATAAATACTTTATATTGTTCAAGTAGGAATATATGATATCCTATTCAAGTGTTGAATCCAAGATTGTTTCTTTTTATAGAGAAATCGAAGAAAGAATAAAGAAGACCAAGGACGAAAAGAAGGCTCAGCTAGCTGATGGCTAAAACTTAGAAGACAGCCCAGACAAAGGCTCCAAGTGACCAAAACTTGGCAGTGGTGGTGGTGGGAAGCTTAAAACTACATCCCTTTCAGAAGCTAAAAGATCACAGTAGAATGCTTACCGACTGCTGGAGATTGGATTTTTTTGGATGCCTCCACTTTAGGTTTTACAATATCCAGATTGTTAGTATTTTTATTGGTTGCATCGGCTTACACAAATCTAGCAACTATATTTGCTCTGGAGGAGAGAAAGACTGTTGATTTAATTTAACGAAATAAGAAATTTTAGAGTTATTTCTTGGTCATTGTGTGTTGTTAACTACGACTACTCTTGAGCGAGTTTAAAAAGTTTTAATGTAAATAATCAAATCGTGTGAGATGATTTTTTTTTTTTGAGAATTTGTCGTGTAATTTCTTCTAGACAACATGCCAGATGGAACTATTTATTTGGTGCTTTTTAATGTTAGAGTGGGTAATAGAAATATTTTTTTGTGGGTGATATGTTTAAGGTGTTCATGGAAATCCAAGGCAACGCCATCAACCCCTTTGTGATTGCAACCATTCCGTAATAATAATTTTATTTTGCTGTGAAGCTCGCATCATTCCCCTTTCTGTTGATGCTATTGTTTTAACATTTTTAAACAAAAAAAGTTTTTGAGTTGCGAGGAGGGAGGGAGGGAGGGAGGGGAGGATGAGCAGCAGCAGCAGCAGCACAGCCGAGAATAAAAATCTGGGCACAAACTCTCATCTCTGTCACAGGCAGCGGCAGAGGCAGAGGCAGAGGCAGAGGTTAAAGAGAACAAAAAGAAGAAGAAGAAGAAGAAAAAGCCTCCCTCCATTGGTAATGATATCCACATGCACTCACTTCTATGTGATACAGAGGCCTGCTTTTGCTCTCTGCCTTTTGCTTCCTCTTCCTTCCCTCTCTTCCAAGCTCAGATTCCCACCACCACCACCACCACCACAGCATGACACCGAGCTGCAGGTCTCTTTCAGACTTGATGTGTGTTGTTTTTTTTTTTTTTTTTCTATTTGAAAAAGACATGATGATGGTTCCTGGATTTGGATAAGGTGGTCAGTACAAACCAATCTTTACATCATGCAGCATCAACTTTTTGTTGTAATAACCAATCTTTGGGTCAAATGATTCTTCTTTCTCCTTTCAAAAAAAAAAAAAAAAAAGAAATTTCAATAACCAGCCAGCCAGCCAGCCAGCATTGTCTCATTGAAGGAAGGACAGATTAGATTTGTCTCAGAAGGTTTTGGTGAATGAAAGATGAGCAAATCTGGAGCAGCAGAATGGGTCCAATGGGAGCTACAGGATGGTGGATGGCACAGAGGGGCAGTGCTGCTGTTGCTGTCACCCAAAAGGACATGATTGCCGGGGACCATGTCCGGCAGGCTCGCTCGCTCGCTCGCTCGTAGAGAAAGAGGAATGGACAACAACAACTTGTTGGCCAAGCCATCAACTTTTTGATCGATCATCCACACATGATCTCTCTCTCTCTCTCTCTCTCTCTCTGTGTGTGTGTGTGTGCTGTGCAATGCAGAAGGCAAACAGGTTGGAGGCTGTGAAATTTAAAGAAAAAAGGCTGTGTGTGGGGAGGGGGGAAAGCAGCAGCTTTGCTGGCTGCTGTTGTCACGCACTAGAGAGAGGAAATAATAACTTTGAAGCAACATGTGCATCTCTCTCTCTCTCTCTATATATATATATATATATATATCTTCTTCTTCTTATTCTTCTTCTTCTTCTTCTTCTCTGTAAGAGAGAGAGAGAGAGAGAGAGAGAGAGAGAGAGAGAGAGAGAGAGAGAGAGAGAGATTGTGATCAAATTCCATTCCATAGGTGCAGCATACCTCCGGGAATGAAAGATCTGAATTCTGATCAATTCAAATTGGCAAAGGAGCCAAAGACAAAAAAAAAAAAAAAAAAAAAAGAGGGAAGGGAAAGATCAAGTCGCTTGATGTGGTCCTCATCTGCAGAAATCAAGTAGCTTTCCAGAATTGGGTGGTTTGAGGTTTGGATTTGCGTTGGGAACTGCGAGAACATTGCCCTGGTAAAGGGGCTGTCCATGTTTCTTCTTCTCTCTTCCGAGGGTGGATGGATGCATCTCCACTGTTCTTTTGTTACTCGTCCATGGACACCATCAATGGAGACTGCATCCATCCATCTATACTGGTTTGGTCTTAGCAGCATCATCAGTTTATGTTTTGAGAATCGATTGATGTTAGTTATATAGTTAGTTAATATGTTTAAGAGCAGTGACCCATATTTAGAAGTTGTGAAGATAGTTTATGAGTTAGTGGAGATAGTTATTAATGATGGGTGAGATAGTGAGATAGTGGGAGCGATGAATTCAAAATCAAAGAGCAACTCAAAGATAAAAGAAAGAAGGAAAAAAAGGTATTGTTCACACTCTATCAAGAGCTTGATGATATGATGTTCGAGATTATCGCTCCAGCAAATACTTCAAAAGAGGCTTGGGAAATGCTTCAAAAAGTATTTGGTGGTGTTGATAAGATAAAAAAACTCCGTCTACAAGTTTTACGAGCCGATTTTAAAAAATTACAACAAAGTACCTCTGAAACTATTTCTAATTATTTCACAAAAGTTATTTCTATTGTTCATCAAATGAGAAGAAATAGTGAACAAATAAGTGATCAAAGAGTGATAGAAAAGATACTAAGATCACTAGATTCAAAATTTGATTTTATTGCTGTTGCGATTGAAGAGTTTAAAGATTTGGAATAAATATCTTTAGAACAAATTATGGGTTCCCTTCAAGTTCATGAACAAAGGATTATAAAAAGAGCAGAAGAAAGAACTATGGAACAAGCACTACAGACCAAGTTTACTCTTGAAAATAAAGGTGAATCAAATTTTCAAAGAGGAAGAGGTCGTGGACAAAGAGAAAGAGGTGGCACAAATCAGACCTATCAAGAATCTCCAAACAATGAAGGAGATAAAGAAAATTCTAGCTAAATAGGCCGATGTTATAGTCAAGGACGTAGCCGAGGCCGTGGACGTGACAGAATTTCTAAAAGGTCTGAAATACAATGCTATATTTGCAAAAGGTATAAGCATTACTCCTTTGAATGCTATTATAATCCTAACAATCAAGGTGATAAGGTAAATTTTATTGAAAATGAAGAGAAGAATGAAAATCAAGTTTTATTAATGACTTATGATAATTTGAAGGAAGATCAGTCTATGACATGGTATCTAGATACATGAGCTTCAAATCACATGTGTGACATTAAAGAATTATTTTCAGAAATTGATATAAGCTATTTTGGAAATATTACATTTGGTGATCTATCTCAAAGACCAGTAAGAGGTAAAAGTAAAATTATTCTTGGACTCCATAATGGCAAAGAGTTATGCATTTCAGATGTTTATTATGTGCCTGATATGAAAAATAATATTCTTAGCTTGAGATAATTACTTGAAAAAGGTTATAATATTGATATGAAAGATATGACTCTTTCAATTTATGATAAGACTAAGACATTAATCTCACATGTGAAAATGGTGAAGAATAGAATGTTTTCTCTACATTTATGCATTTTTGATCGATCAAGTTGTTTTAAGACTGATATTGAGGACATTTCTACGTTATGACATCTTAGATATGCACATTTAAATTTTGAAGCTTTAAAACTTCTAGAGAAGTTTAATATGGTGATAGGAATGTCAAGAATTGATCGCCCATCGAAATTATGTGAAATATATGTTATGGGTAAGCAAGAAAGAAAGTCTTTCAAAATCAGCAGAACAAAAAGAGCATGGCATCGACTTGATCTGGTATACTCGGATGTTTGTGGCCCTATTAGCCTAGTATCACTTGGAGGAAGCATGTATTTTCTTACCTTCACTGATGATCATAGTGGCAAAACTTGGGTCTATATTTTAAAGGAAAAGAAAGAAGTGTTAAACAAATTCAAAGAATTTAAAGACTCAGTTAAAAGACAAAGTGGTTGCAAGATTAAATGTTTACGAACAGATAGAGGTGGTGAATATACATCGAATTTGAAAGTTTTTATAGAAATAATAGAATTTTACATCAATTTACTATGCTATACATACCTCAACAAAATGATGTTTCAGAAAGGAAAAATAGGACTATACTTAATATGGTCCGATGCATGTTAAAGGAAAGAAAGATTCCTAAAGAATTTTGGGGGAATGTTGTTGCTTGTGCAGTTTATTTACTTAACAGGTTTCCAACAAAGCTAATTTGTAATTCTACACCAGAAGAAGTATGGAGCCTGCATAAACCAAGAGTTGATCATTTAAGAATTTTTGGAAGTGTTGCATTTGCCAAGATACCAGAAGAAAAGAGAACAAAACTTGAAGATAAAAGTCAAAAATATATTTTATTAGGTTATGCTGAAAATTCCAGTGGATACAAACTCTACAAATATATCACAAATAAAGTTATGATGTCAAGAGATGTTGAGTTTAATGAACAACATATTTGAGACTGAAAAAGTAATAAACAGCATAGGAAAGCTATATCATCAGAAGAGGATGATATAATACAAGCAAGCACATAAGAGGCTTTACTAGAATCATCACCGAGATCAGCTAGGTCACATGATTCAAGAAGTCCGATTATAAGAAGGACAAGACCGATCCAGGAGCTATATGATGTGACTCAGAGATTTGATACTAACAATGATGAACTTTCTCTATTTTATCTTTTTGTAGGATATGATCCATTAACTTTTGAAGAAGCTTGTAAAGAAGAAAAATGGAGACAAGCTATGAAGGAGGAGATTAATGCAATCAACAAAAATGATACATGGGAGCTTACTACACTTCCAGAAGACCACCAAGCGATCGGTGTTAAGTGGATCTTCAAAACAAAAAAAAATGCACAAGGAGAGGTAGAGAAATATAAAGTATGATTGGTTGCAAAGGAATATAAACAACAATATGGGATCGACTATGAAGAAGTGTTCGTACTAGTTGCTCGATTGGAGACAGTAAAATTACTTATCTCCTTAGCAGCTTAAATGAAATGGAAAATTTTACAAATTGATGTCAAATCAGCATTCCTTAATGGAGTTCTTGAAGAAGAGGTATATATTCAACAACCCCCTGGTTTTATTATTTATGAACAAGAAGACAAAGTATACAAGTTAAAGAGAGCTCTTTATGGGCTTATACAAGCCCCATGAGCATGGAATTCTCGGATAGATACTTATTTTATTCAAAATAATTTTTCTAAATGTCCACATGAACATGCTCTCTATATAAAATCTAACATTGATGGAGATATCATGTTTGTATGCCTATATGTAGATGATCTAATATTTACAAGCAGTAGTAACTCCATGATTAAAGATTTTAAATACTCTATGAAGAAGGAGTTTGAGATGACTGACTTGGGCTTAATGTCTTATTTCCTTGGTATCGAAATTATACAAAATAATGAAGGAATTTTTATTTCACAAGGAAATTATGCAAAAGAGATTCTAAAGAAGTTTTCTATGGAAGATTGTTATCCTACATATACACCTATTAAGTATGACACCAAGTTGACCAAAGAAGGCGAAGGTAAATATATTAATCCAACTTATTACAAAAGTCTAGTTGGATGTTTAAGGTATTTGACATGCACTCGACCTGATATATTATTTGGAGTTGGTTTAATAAGTAGATACATGAAATCTCCTAAGACTTCTCATTTAAATGTCGCTAAAAGAATTTTACGATATATTAAGGGATCAATTAAGTAGGGAATATTCTATTAATAATCAAAAGGACTGGATCTTATTGAATATAGTGACAGTGACTGGGCTGGAAGCTACGATGATCGAAAGAGTACAACTGGATTTGTATTTTATTTTGGTGGAGCTACATTTACTTGGTCTTAAAAAAAATAATATATAGTTGCTCTATCAAGTTGTGAAGCAGAATACATAGCAACATCTTCTTGTGTTTGTCATGCAATATATGGCTAAGAAGATTGCTTCAGGAACTTCATATGCCACAAGAGAAGTCAACCAAAATTTATATTAATAATAAATCAGCTATTGCCTTAGCCAAGAATCTAGTCTACCATGAAAGATCAAAGCATATCGACACAAGATTTCATTTTATAAGAGATTATGTCAAAAACAAAGGAGTGGAACTACACCATGTCAAGACAAGAGAACAAGTGGCTGATATTTTTACAAAATCTCTCAAAATTGAAACATTTCAACATCTTTGAAGAAAACTTGGCATGTTGGATGAAACAAGTTTAAGGGGGGAGAATGTTGGAATTAAACTTGTGCAGTTATCATGAAGAGATTAATTTCATCAGAAGATAGGTTCATTTTTTCAAGAGAAAATATTTATGGAAGGACAAGTCAAATTGGTTATTGATTCTTGAAAGAGTTTATTGAAAAAAAGATTCATTCTTACTGCATAAATCTGTATAAATGTAATGTATCGTGGGAACTATATAAACCCCATATGTTGAGTCATTAAAAATATAGAGTTTATGAAATTATAAAAATATCGAGAGAAATACAGAAGATTTAGTATTCTCCTACTCTTCCTTAATGTGCTAACTATATCCTTTATTCCTATCAAATTAGACGTACTCTCGACTTGTCCATGCAGCACTTAAATCCAAAATGATGCAGCCTTGTTCATCAACTAAGTTCTTTTTTTTTTTTTTTTTTTTTTTGCCTATCGGCCTACTCCGTGAGTAATGAACAGTAGTAGTACGTGGAGAATCAATCAATCATCCGAGGATTAAAAAAAAGAAAAAAGAAAAAAAAAGCTCTCCTATTCACCTACTTGTTTTTGATAGGCAAACACTATATATCCATATGCTTCTTCCTATATCCATTGTCTCTCTTCTCGCTGCTTCTGCCTGTGTCAAAGGTACGTTTGGTTGCTGCTGCAATAGCTATCGAGAACGATGAGCGTGTCAAGAAAAGGCTGCAAGTGAGATGTATGAACAAAAAGCAAATCTTGATCCCTACTCCCTTCTCCTTTCCTTGGATTTGAAGTTTACATCGTAGACACACACACACACACACACACACTCGCAAAAAAAAAAAAGAGTAGAACTCGACTCTCTCTCTCTCTCTCTCTCTCTCTCTCTCTTTGCAGTGGGATGAGGTAGAAAACACAGGAGAGATGATGCTATCTTGTTGATAGCAGCAGCCGCATGAGTTTGGTTGTGGAAAAAGATGAGGTAAAACTACACACATAAATCCAACCATATGAGAATCCATGAGATGAGATATGGTGTCTTTGGTGTTGACGACAGCAGCTTCATGTGTTCCTGTGAAGATCTGGTGCAGTGGAGTTCTGACACAGATCAGGAAATCCTTGTTCTATCTATTCACATATTGCTATTTCCTCTTGTTGTTTCTTTTTGCCTTCTTTGGAGGTTCTCTAATTTTTTGAGCTTTTGTTGGATCTCTCCAGACTGCAATTAAACCATGACCAAAAAAAAAAAAAAAAAGAGTGGGTAGATGTTAATTTGTTTTACCAGCCGCTCTTGGCATTGGCCATTGACGATGCCCAAAGGTTGCAATGACAAGTCCAGCCACTACTTTTCATATCCTTTTTTTTTTTTTTTTGCATTCTGGATTTACCACCACCATTGATGCTCGACACTCCCCCCCTCGCTTCTACTTATTGTTTTGTTGTTCTTCTTGTGATGCTTGATTCCTGTGCAGCCACTAACTACTTCTTCTTATTGTTTTGGTGTTCTTTGTGAGACTTGATTCCCTGTGCGGGAATGTTAGACCCCCTCGTTTATCTTTTTGGTTTGAGGATTTAGTAACAGTGATCCAATGAAGCCTATAGATTATGGCAATCTACTAGCACACTAGATTTCATCCTCGCTGTCCTTTTTAAGCTTAATCTTGTTATGGGAAAGCCGGATAAACTTTACCAACACACACACACACACACACAGAGAGAGAGAGAGAGAGAGAGAGAGAGAGAGAGAGAGAGAGCTTATCCTCCCATTTAAAACTGCAGCATCTTTGGCTATTGAAATCCTCAAATGTCTTCATGCTACTCTATATAAGAACCTGAAAGCTTTCTGCAACAATCATCTCCACAGAGAGAGAGAGAGAGAGAGAGAGAGAGGGAGGGAGAGAGAAAGAGGTTTCAGCATTGCTCTTCTCATCCATGGCTTAGCATCAGGCTGAGAAAGTGAGGTGCAGCCAAGGATGACTTGCCGGCCTTCTCATTTGGATTTGCTCTCTCTCTCTCTCTCTCTCTCTCTCTCTCTCTCTTATGTGCTTCTTCTCCCTGGAAGGAAGTTTAGAGAGAGAAAGCTGGCAAGTTGTCTTTGGCTACATGTTGCTTCCTGAGCCTCATGTTAGGCCTGAGATGATCGTTCCCTGTGTGGTTAGTATTCAATTCAAAATGCATGCAAAAGTAGGTTTTCTTTCTTTCTTGTTCTCTCTCTCTCTCTCTCTCTCTTTTGTTTTAAATTTTATTTTGGACTTTGATGCCTTGCAAAACAATTATGGGAGGAGAGTTCTATGCACATTTCTAATTCCATTGTAACAGTATGGATTTACCAAAGCAGAAGTTGCACTCCTTGTGGAGGTGATGATGCCTAACTCTCTCTTTTTTTCTTCCTACAGTTCTCTCCTCATCAAACATGGAAGGAATCATCAGCTATGTTCATATAATTTTTTTAGCATAAAGATTTGGACAAAAAACTATACCTTGAAAGAGCCATCATACCAAACACAATGGTAAAAACAGGGAATTGATTCAACTGACGAACCTAAAATTATAAACTGTTCATTGGTCACTCTTACAACTGTGGATCTGTTCATGTTCTTTAAACCTGATTCATGTTTGCAACTGTGGCAACTTTTATGTGTATTGAAATCTAGATATCTAAATCTTCTGTATCCGGAGGAGGTGATTTCTTCTTCTTCTTCTTCTTCTTCTTCAAAATCTCAACTTGCAGCAGGTTATGTAGTCCTTCTCTACTTGCCAATAATCAAGCCAATTATTATTGGCTTGATATATGTGTGTTATTGTCAGACATGACCTCATGGGTGTGTGTGTGTGTTTATGAACTGTTGTTGGAGATGATGCATGGGTAGGAGGATGGAGGAACCTTGACTCCTTCCATTGAACCTGTCTGCATTTAGCTGGCTTTTTTAGGGCAAAGAAGATGAGATGATGGAGTTCTGACACTGTTGGCTCAGGGAGCACATCTGCAAATGGTTGTGATAAGAACAAGGACAGTGGCCACAATGAAAAGAAGGTGGTGGTGAGCTATGGAACATCACAGCTGATGAACTCACAGTAAGCTGACAGCAACTTGATGAATCTTTTGCGGCTGGTGGAGACATTGGATGAGGATGAAGAAGGAAGTGTGTGCCATCATTAAGCTATGGAACTTGGAAGGTTTCTTGGCATGAGATCAACAATGATCTTAATGAAGCATGCAACTACTCTTCACTAGTTCATAGCAGATGGGATGATCCAATGAAGCTTCTCCACCTTCTTCCAAACTTGGGACTCCCAAACTGTGTCACTAAACATGCAGCAAATTGAAGGAGGAGAACAACTCCTCCTCCAAGGGTGAGGTATCATCACATCATGTGTTATTTCCAACATAGTAGTCATATGAGAAGCTTACAACTCCACTGCTGACCACCAACTCATGAGGAAGCAAAGAAAGGGCATACTGAGACATATAGATTTGATAAATATGGTTTCTAAGTGGAGACCATCATGTTTAAATTCTAATCAATATTAATATTTTTTTCATTTAAGAATGTTTTGTATGGGTCTCTCCAAGTGATGAGGGACACAAGCAAAATAGATTAGCAGTGATAATATAGATATATACCCAACCTATTACATTAGCAGTGATATCAGGGCTTAATGTGGATTAGATAGTTGATTTCTTCCCATCAATGGGCAAATAGCTCTGGTAATTATCATCAAAAGATAATAATATATGTTTATGAAAATTATCAAAAAAAAAAAATCTTCTAAGCTATAATTTGATATCCTAAAACCACATTGTGAATCTTTCCCGGCACTCTTATCACGCGATAAGACGATACTCTAACAAGATGGTGACTACCATTTTCTTCCTCTCCTCTAATATATCGACACATGATACAACGATATGGAATTAAACTCGATCATGACTCAACATAGAACATAGATGCAGTATCATATCATTGGCCTTTGAAGATTTTCTTGGTTTTCATTCAAGGAGCTCTACTGCAATATAAAACAATTCAGGCATTCGATGATCTCGCAATCACAATTTTGTGTCCTACGCAAATCTTATGTGGAACACTTGGAAGTTGTATCTTTTGACATGACTTTAAACCATTTGCTAAGTACCTCACCTGATAACACACCCTTATGAGAGACTTCATTTCTTGCCATTTTATTGGTATTAAAGGAATGATCCAAATAAAACCCAAGGACAATTGACAGACTAAACTCTTCCTATTTCCGAGTCCATAGCAAATAACCTCAAAGCAAAATAAAGAGCTTCAAGTTACAATGCTAAGCAAAAAAACAACACAATAAAAGAAAAGACGATGATGGAGATCTCAGACATCCATCGTACACCACCAAGCAAGCATACAAATAAGACCGACAACTAGTTGTCTTAATAGTTTAATTAACACTTAAGGTAGACGACTTACAAATACCACAATGACATGGATGCACACCAAAATAATACCTGATCAGCAGTCTTGCTCAAAGAGGGAAACACAAGTTCACCCTCGGAGCTCTTATTCTCCAAAAGAAATTATTAGCAGAATCCCATTAGGTTCATATGATCTGATAAAAGACCTGTGAGGATGATTTCTCCTGCATTCAGAAGATGGTTAGGTGTACGGTTACAATGCATATAATTGATGGATTTGAAGGAACAAGTGTTTCTATACAAAATCCATCTCAATTCCAAGCGATTAAGGGCACGATTTCATGAAACTATTCAAAAAATGATCATCATTCAACATAATAAAAAACTTATTTGAGTGTAAAGTGTGATGTGCAACTGTAGCTCTTCTCTACATCCCTTCTCTTCATTGAGTCTCACATATCAATCATCATTTCCGAAGAGAGGACAAAAATGACAACTTTTGTAATGAAATGAATCGTTTGGGGAATTCCTCAGTTGCAATTCGAGATAAATTTATCACATGCCTAGTATATGCATCTTCACCTTCATCCTATGTTATCAGTGATGAAACTACGTATGCCCTGAGCTACTGCAGCATTTTAGTCGGATCTTCCTCTTAACAGAAAGAGGCTCATCAGAGAAATCGAAATGCTTAGCATTTGTGTGTCATCAAGAAAGGTCACACAAAACAGCACCTCCCTAAAATTATTGAAACCAATTGTCTGAAAGGTTAATCCCATAATCCCTACTAACTAAAGCATATAAATAGTTCTCCTTCAGTAAAAGTTTATACCAATATCTCTACAACTAAAGCGTATGGTCAGATCGAGTATTGTTAAATGCCAAAAATAAAGAATTGATTCAAGAATACGCTTTTGCACATTGTCCCACCCACCCTTTTCATATGCTTTAGCATTAATGTTTTCGGCATCTTCAAATCTATTATGAAAACGAATAATATTCCAAGGACTTACAGTGAGGAACAATCTTCCATCTCTGGTTATCACCCTTCAGCCACTCCCAGAGCACGACAAAGGTTCCATCTCGAACTCCTCCATGGTTCTTGTCCCCATGTAAGGCATCAAAGTTCAACCGAATGTTGTTCACCATTCTTATGCATCGGAAGCCATCACCTGTGTCCCTGCTCTCGGTCCAGAGCACTGACTCGTCAAGAGAGTCTGGTTTGTACGGAACCAGCCGAACCTGCAAACAATTTTAAGAAAGAAACTCCACATTCTCAAAGAAGTTAGAATGTTCGAAACTTCGATAACTAAAAGACTTGAAGAAGAAATCAGCCCATTTATATGACTACGACAAGTTCAAAACTTCGATAACTAAAAAGACTTGAAGAAGAAATCAGCCCATTTATGACGGCAATCTCACATAGGAGGATCATGTTCCATCTCCCTGACAATTTTTTAGGCAGAAAACATGCTCAAAGGTATAAATAATTCTGTAATCTAAATGCTTACCACGCAAACAAACTCAATCCATAAAACTCAACACGTTATCATTGAAAAATGAGGGAGGATGCGGTGAATCGAAGCAATGGCTATGCAAATAAAGCTAAACTTACAGGGTGGGTTGCTCCAATGGAGTGCTTCAGGGCATCTCCAGTAGCCTTATTAATGAGAGCAAAACTTGGGAAGCCCTCTTCATCCTTTACCTTGGTGCTATACTTCATGTCCTTGATCCAATGCTGCCAAAACACATTGCCAGTGAGCAGACCTCAAGAAAAAGACTCTGATCCCAAATTCAAGATTCATGCAAACTTGGGAATAATTATAGAGACATGACAGTTTCATTACAGATCTCAATGGCTTTTTAGAGATCTCAATGACGGCAAAGATCCAAGTAGCCGATCCAAAATAGTTGAGACTTACCCACATTGTTGCTGTTGTTGTTGTTATCGTACAGATTGATTGCCAAGAACAAATACAATGGAAGTGATTTAAATTTTTCGATGTAAAAATCTGATTTTTACGAGGGAAAAGGAAGTGTAATTCGAAGAGAGGTCGCATAACAATTGCAATTTGCTTAGAATCTTGCCTGGTACGGGTCACTGGGATCGTTGCGGGCGAGGATCACCGTCCCGTCCCTGATAGAAAGACAGTAGTTCTCCTCCGCCCTGGTGAAGATCCTCACGGTGGGCTGACGAGGCCGGGCTGGCTCCTCCTCGCAGCCGTCGTGGCCACCAGAGGAGTACGACGTGGGACGGCGGCGGTGGTGGTCGAGCTCGTCGCCGCCTCCACCCCCACCGTGGTAACCGCCAGCGGGAGGGTGGGGGCGGGACTCGCCGTACCCCTGTGACACGTGCTGGACGGGCGGGTAGGCGGGTCGGCCGTACACCTCCTCGGCACTCTCGCCGTGGTAACCGGGGGCGGGAGGTTGGGGGAGGGTCTCTCCGTACCGGGCCCCGCCACCGTGAGGGACGTGCTGAACGGGAGCGTAGGCCGGGCGGCCGTACTCCTCCTCAGCGCCACCGCGGTAGTAGGAGGAGGGAGGAGGCGGCTGGCCGTGGTGGTGCTGGCCGGGCGGGGGGAAGCGACGCTCCTCCCCCTCATCCTCCTCGGCGCGGCGTTGCTGGTGGTGGCGTTGGTGGCCGAAGGGGAACTCCATGCGGGATCAGATCAGCTGTCGGTACACGACGACGGTGTTGCCCTTCTCCGCTTCGTAGCGATGGGGAAATGGGGGGAGCACAACAAAATTATGGGGAGCTCCAAGACGACACGTGTCGATAGATCCAACGGCTTCCAAAGAAGGCAATCCTCTCCGTGCCGCGTGCGAGAGAGGATACGTGGCTCGCCTGTCCGCGCGGGACGGGAAACACTAATCTCGTGGAGCAGGTGGAACGAGAAGATGTGGGACCCGTGGCCGTGATGGGAGGCAGCTAAGTGTCTCCTGTCTCTAGCGAGACAGGTCAGCAACCACGCCCGGAGGGAGAGGACGACGACGACCGGTTGCCCCGTCGCGATCGTTCGCTGCAGCGGATAGTGATGCGAGACACGTCGTGACTCAAGTGACGACTCGGGAACCAGTACGAAGCGTGCGCTACGAACTTCTTACACGCGTAACGACGGTGTCGGTGCCTGAACTCGTGACTATTATGACGTCTCGGATCGCGCAATAGATGAACAACGTTTAGGATTTTTATCAGCTAAATTAGGTGAGACTCTGAGGCTTGCAGAAGAAACAGTAGATAGAGATGGAAGCACAGAGAGTGTTTGGCAAAAATAGGTTCATGGAATCACATAACCTCACTGATCCACACACATTGCACACCAGATAAATGATGCAAACAATTCTAGATGATACTTTTGAGAATGCATCTGCCAACATCTTGCAGAAAAGAAGACAGTAAAGAGATCTGATTTCAGTTGTGTATGTGCTGTCATCACAATCTGAGATACTAAACTATATACATATATATATATATATATATATATATATATATATATATATATATATATATATATATATGTGTGTGTGTGTATAAAAATCCAAACAATTCTGGATGATACTTTTGAGAATGCATCTGCCAACATCTTACAGAAAAGAAGACAGTAAAGAGATCTGATTTCAGTTGTGTATGTGCTGTCATCACAATCTGAGATACTAAACTATATATATATATATATATATATATATATATATATATATATATATATATATATATATATATATATATATATATATATATATATATATATATATGTGTGTGTGTATAAAAATCCAAACAATTCTACATGATACTTTTGAGAATGCATCTGCCAACATCTTGCAGAAAAGAAGACAGTAAAGAGATCTGATTTCAGTAGTGTATGTGCTGTCATCACAATCTGCAATACTAATATATATATATATATATATATATATATAATCCAAAGAACTAAGGAACCGAAGAAGAATGGCGATACGACTCAAGCAATCACAGCCGGAAGAATGGCAGGGGAGGCACCCACAAGATATTTCCGATCCTCGCATGATACCACCGGTAGTCAAAGGTCCGTGGCAGCCATGGCTTAGGCTTTGCTCATAAAATTAGTGTTAACCAAATTAACAATTTAGTCGGCTGTACACTGTGCTGCAGATAGCTGGTACTCCCGATAAAGGAACATATGACCGGGGAGGCAACAGGAATTGACAGCAACAGCATCTTTAGATATCGGATTTTCTTGATTCAATGTTTGAACTCCTTGGAGGACCCGTGCATTCTTGAGGATTAGCATAAAAGTAGTCCTCTTCTTTGGGCCGCCCGGGAATGACCTTCCTTACTGTCGGTTGGCCTATTCTGTCTTTGTGCACTTCCTTAACTGCGATCGAGAACTGGTCCCACGATAGTTTTCCATCCTGGAGAAGATCCAAAAGCTCTACGAGTTCTCGTCGATCCAACACAATTGTCCTACGAAAGCCTTTATACCTACAAACAAACAAGAGAAACCCATAAACAAATATTTGAGCTGGGTTCACATGGAAGAATGAATCTTTGGCGACGAATGTAGCACACAAATTTTAGTTCACAAAATGCATAAGATAGGTAGCAAGCATCCATCAGACCTAGGTAGCATGTTGGCCTCAGCGGAAAAGATGATGTGTAATCGATCAGAAAGTATCTGATGAGGCATCTCAAATGAAACTTCAGAAAGAAGTATCACTATCATATAGATGCATCCTGATTATTACGAGGGATACTTCACATCTATATTACTGAAAAGCAAGAATCTCAGGAGAAAATAATTCTTGACTTAGAAAGAAGATTAGAAGTGTCAAATATGATGAAAGATCAAACCTGCGATGTCCTTCCACAACTTTAGCCATATTCCCATCATAAGTGGGGACAAAAACATCGCTTGCAACAGAGACAAGATAGTCCAATGCTGCCATCTGAGTTGAATGGTTCTGGAAAGGCCTCAGTTCATCAGCACTAAGAAGCATCTCCTTCCTAACCTGAAAGGTTATAGTACCGATCAAGAAAATTGTATGTGTGTTTCATTCAGCTGCCCAAGGAAAGAACACTTAACAATTTTGGGATAACAAGTCCTCAAAGCATCCAGTCTTCTTTCACCACCATAGATTCCACCAGAGGCAATGTATATTAGAGTGTCCCTTTCGAAGCCTAGAGCTTGTAGTACCAATGCTGTTTCTTCAGGAGTAAGAGGGCACAAACCATCCAATCTTTTCTTTTCTGATACTATTTCCTTCTCTTTCCACCATGGAAATGCATATCTTCAAGTGCAAAGGTCCCAACAAATCTTTTTAGTATTTGAAGGGAACCATGAATAAGAGATTAAATACTAAATAGCAAACCTCATCCTTGTGAGTTCTTCGGTTTCTTTGTCAGAACATCCATGTGTGCAGCCAGAAAAAGAGAGCATATCCATCTCATATCGCAGGTGTAGAACGACAAAAAATCCACTTCTCCGAAGAATTGAAATAAGCTTATCCCCTAGGGCCTCAATTTCTGGTGTAAATCTTAATGCCTCGTAGTTAACACGACAACGAAGCCGTTGGAGACGTAAAGGAAGTCCGTTATTTGCAAGACGAGCATCGGTTCTATTAAAATGAATTACTTTGTGCTTCCTTATAAGAGGTAATATCTGTGATCAAATTATTTGTTCAAATATTACATTCTTGGAATAAATTGCAACCACCGTTAGAAAGAAGACTTTCTTAGCTAACCTGCTTCAAGTAGTATTTCTCACTAGACCAGCTGACTGGAGGCATCGAGAATGGTTGAGTGTGGATTTTTCTGCTGAACTTTTTAGGGAGTAATTTTACAATCTTAACTTCATCTCTCAAAGAATTAATAAAGTGATTCACATTGAATATGTCACCGAAATCACTGCAATTAGTGCATGTATTAGTTTAAAGATATAACTCTTGAACAACAAGAGAAAGCTAACCAAGAGATCCATACCTAGGATCAGCCCAGAAAGATGTTTTATCAAGTTCAGGAATTACTAGTGTTAGATTCAGATAACGTGCGATAGTAACCATGTCACAAATCTGCAAGAAACAATAATAGTTGTAACATATTGACAAGCAACTTGAATGCAGCGATATGATATGTTGGCAAACAAAATTGAGGAGATGCATTAAAGATTGACTCAGCGAGAAGAAATGGAAATATAAAGATATACAAACCGCTGCTCGCATTTGATTTAGGCCCCCATTGCATGATACTTTGAGATAACCATTACTTTTGTAAACTCCTGATCAAGAGTAAAACATGTTCTCAATATGTCAAAATAAAATGTGAGAGAAACAAAAGGAAGAAAAAACAAATTTAGCCACCAATATGTCAGTCAGTTAAACATCCAGAGGATATAAATCTGATGTAAGAACAAAACAAGTTCAATCACCAGAATTTGCTTTGATTATGTCACTCATTGCATTATCAACTTAGAATAGTGCACGAGTGGTAAGTAGTGCTTTCCACACCCACCCTTTTGAAACACCGAACCAAAACGACGCCATATGTTTTCTAATAGTAATTGGTGATTGGTGGAGGTCATAATTTGATCACATTAGAGAGATTTATTGGTGTCACAAAGAACATTTAATTATATCATAAAAGTGGGTCTTTGAAGGTGTAATTCTTAAAGTGGGTGGATAAAGAATCTCCTATTATAATAGTGCTTTAAATGACCATATAAAATAAGAAACATATCACCACATTTGCTAGGATATGTACATATATTAGCATAATAACAGTGGTCTCTAAATTATGGAAATGCTACTTTCACTAGAGGCCTTTCCATCTCCCTCTATGAAAAATCAATATTGATATCCTAACATTCCCCTTTATGTAATAAGTTAAAATGTTTAAAACTACAACTTAATCTGCATGACCTTAATAAGATATGACTTTTACTTTTCTAAGCACAAGAAATCTAGTAATAAATTGTTCTTCATGAGTATTAGTTACTGAACTTTGTAACCAAAGGGTTCTTACAAAATATCCAGTATAAGTCTCTAAAAGGCTCAAAACTTAAAAGAGGTTTAATCAGAGTTTGTATGCAAGAATCCAAGCAACACTGCAAATGATTTGTGCACACTAAACACCAAAAAAATCCATAAAAAAATTAGTCGAATGTTTCTTTTTTAGGGTTGTGTCAAAATATAGGGGAATTTTAGAGGAATTTTCAAATCTGAACGAAGTTGTAGCTCAAGATGCAGGCAATCAATTCTTAAAGGATTAACTGGAAGATGGTATACAATCATAAAAATTCGATCATCTCCAGCAGAGCATAGATAACTGAGAGGAAACAAGGATTAAAATCCTGCTAGCCAACCACGGCATGGATAGTTTAGTCAGGTGAATATCAACGTTTGATAGCAACACAGCGACAATACTTGGTTTATCCAGATGCCAAATTAGGATGAAGCCCTGATAAGTAAATAAATCAGACTTGCAAAGCATTCCAGTTCTAGACTAAAGGTTAAAGAAATGTTAGGATTCAAATTCAGTCTATTCAGATGATAAACAAACATATGATTCATTGCTTGACATCCTAATTTGGGGTTAAGCCTTAAAATATCCAAATTTGGTGTTTCCTTTCGTAACAACCCTAATTAAATCCCATATTGGAAGTGGATTAAAAGTTATATTGACTTATAATAACCGACACGATGTACTATTATTAACTTGGGCATAATTATTTTGGACCAATGATTTAAGCTCACCAAAATTAATAGATCAATTATTTTATTAAAACTGAATTGTGATATTTTTTGTTCAAATTAATAGGTCATTATTCTATTAAAATTGGACTGTGATATCTTTTCCACATTCATAACCCTGAGATGAACATAATTTTTTCAGCTCATCTGTTCCCCTTTGGTTTTGGGTTGCTCTCTATAATTTCTAGGAAAAAAAAGCAGTGGTTGCATAGCAGCTTTCTGAGACTCTTCAGGATTCATCAAGTCCATTTTATCTCGCTGCAAACTTCTTAAATGTTTCAATTAAATATTGGAGGGGAATTCCACAGTTCTGAAGTAAACAACTTTTAACCGCTAATTCTGCCATAAAATCTTAAGGACTCGCGAGTGAAGGAAGACATCGCAAGCACTTTGACTCTAATCGAAGCTTATCCACTCAGACGGCTATCGCTAATGCCAAGTCCATGCCTGATTCTAATTCAGTCGAGAAGATGTGATAAATAACACCATGTAAGCCGGAAAGGAAAAAAAGGACCCAATTTGTGTTCCCATATCCCATTCCGATGATCCACATTCAACTAAATCAAGAGATCAAGCACGCTAGGGCAGTCCAGAGACATATCGGAAAGAAATTAAGAAATCAAGAACCGAGAAAGAAGGCAACTTTCGGATCAAACCATAATAAAGATGAAAATTTGGTGCAACAGAAGAAGGAGGAGAGATCGGGACTCACTCCGCGGCGTGGAGAGGGCCCCGGAGAGCGCGTGGTCCTCGCGGCCTAGGACGGAGAGATTGGCGTTGGCGTCGCCGTTTCCCTGTCCGGCGACGGCGGCGCCACCGCGGCGGTCGAAGCAGGCGGGCGGCCACGACTTTGGGAGACGCGGCTGCCACACCGAAGTGAGCTGCATGACTGCCGTCCAGATGAGGATGCTGGACCCCACCCGCAGTATCCACGTCCGCATCGCTGCCCTCCGCCACGCTCCCCCGCCGAACGCCCTGCTCGCCGTCGGCGAGGGCTTCCGCGCCCTCGCGTCGTCCACCATCACCTCCAATCTCCCCCATCCCCGCGCTCCCTCCCCGGCCCCGCCCCCAACCCCACACGCACACACACACACAAAGGAGCAAACACCCAATCAAATCGGCGCCTGCATTATCGTTTGCCACGCCGATTCAGAGCCACAAAGAAACGGAAAACCAAAGGAAAGAACTTGAAACCTAAATCAAGACGAGAAGCATGGGAGAACATTAATTTACCCTTTTTGAGAACGAAAGGGAGAGGAGGAGGGAAGGAATCGAAGAGGGGAACCGTAGGAGAGAGTGGAGTCGATGAGGAAATCTCGAACGCGACAGTTCGCCCGCCGATGATGGATTTGTGCTACTGAACTGGGAGGCGTGGGTGAGACTGTTGGAGTTGGAAAGAGATGCCTCCTTCCACGGAGCCTTTCACCTCCGCTTGCTTCATCTACCGCTGTTCTTACTGGCTTTGTTTGGGCTTACGACAAAGAAGGGTTTGTGACCGTTGCTTGGTAGTGTGATGCAGTAATTTTTGGGTGCTTTTGACGGTGATGGAGACAACGCAGTACTGCGACAAGCACTGATGCCACATGATGCGGACATCACATCACGTCCTTTTTTTTTTACCTTAAATTTATAACAGGTAAAAATATAAAATTAATAGGACGAAAATTTTCGAAAAAATTAAAATTTTCTTCTCGAAAGATATCCTCGTTTTTATAATTTTTTATAAAAAGTTTTAATACCTGAGATATTTTTAATTTGGTACTTATTTTACTATATTTTCTAATAATATTTAAAAACCATATAATATAATATGTTTATATTATAGTATAGTATTTTTCTAGTATTATTGAAAACATCAAACACAATTTATAAATATCTTATCTGAATTGATTTTATCTTATGGATCGTCCCATAAGAAAAGAGAGGAAAAAAAAATAATAGATGATTGAGGTATTTTACGTTTAGGTAAAAAATGGACACGATTAAAAAATATAAAAAATAAAGTTAAACAAGTTTTTTTTTGGTAAACTAGTGGAAGTTTTCTCTTTTTTTCTTCCAAATCATCATAGGTAAAAATTAAAAATTAATATGAGAATTTTCAAAAAAAATATATTTTTTAATTTTTTTCTTGAAAGGCATTCTCATTTTTATATTTTTAATAAGATTTTTTATATCTAAGATATTTCTAATTTGACAGCAAGCCTGATACTTATTAGGATGAATCGATATAATTATAATGTGTTAGCATTTTCAATAATATTAAAAATATTATATAACAGTAATTTTAATAAATTTTATATTTATAATATTTTTATATTATATTATAATATTTTTAATAAATATTAAAATTATAAAAGTATAGTAGTATTTTGTATATTATATTGTAGTGTTTTCATCTTAACGTAATTTACAAATATTTTAACTGAATCGATTCATCCTATATGATTTGGGTATTTTAAGTATTAGGTAAACAAATATATATGATTAGAAAAAATCTAAAATTTCAAAAATTTATCCAAATTGATATCACACTTAAATGTCAACATAAGAATAATAAGTGGAAAATTATATGAATAATTAAGAGGCGAATCATGGAAATATTTATTTGCCCAATTAAAAAATTAGTATCTTATAAAAAGATATATATTTTGGGTTGTAAAGAACCAAGCCATTCTTACCACGTCCACTACGTGGTAATAGTGTAGCAAGTGGAGATCATGATGTCCCCCTTTTTTTTCTATCTCTTTTCTTTTTTAAAATTATATATATATATATAACTTATTTGTTGATTTATTTTAACAACTCTGGTGGTCACAACGCTATTTAAGATTTTATATTCGATGAGTAAACTCAATATATCAAAAGGTAGAGAGAGAGAGAGAGAGAGAGAGATGATTTGGTCCTTAAGAAAACTAGTTGTTAAACCAAACACTTTCTCTTTGTTGTAAAGCATCATTATCATATAGTTTTATATATTACTCCCCAACAAAGGGGCATTGGACGTGCATCCTAAGATTGGGATCAGCACATTAAATAATAAGCCACTTGGGGAGATGTAGTCGACGCATTCATCGTGTAAATAACTCCATCTCCATCCAAACTCGTATCAACTCTCCTGTGGCTGTACTTATTATACATGCACACGATTTAAATTATTTTTTATGATCTTTATACAAAGTCATTATGTCTTGTTATATATTTTACATATCGAGACTAAAATATTAACTCGGGCTAGCATTTGCTCAAGTACATATAGGTGCTCAAAGATTCTTCGTTAGTTCTCGAAGGATGTGCAGGCTCTTTGGGACTTCGGTTGGTAGGTCAAGAATCTCGGCGGTCGACTTCTAGTCCTTAGCGGAGTTACAACTGCCCGGAATTTGTTGTAATGTTCTGGAGGGAGTTGTTTATCCTTGGTTGGGATATCTCGTTTAGTCGACCTTCGTGGGCGGAATTTTTCTTTTTGTGAGTACGTCCTTCCACTCCTGGGTTAGCTCTTTAGTCGTCGACGCTTGTACTAAGGCCATAGTCAAGGGGGTGATGTACCGCCCCGACTCAACCCCTCCAATGATTAAGTCGCTAAGTAAATTATTTTTTGTCGCATGTTTAGTATGGAAGAAGGATCTCCTAGCGTATTTGTTTGGGTACCTTTTATACTACATAGAGAGGTAGAAGTCATACAAAGTGGGTTAATGCACGTGAGCAGTAAATCTACACCGTACGCTAGTCGATGGTTGAATCCCTAACCTGTCTGCCCATTTTCCACTATTGCGTTGGTTACCTTTATTATATATCTACAGTAGACGCAATTCTTTTGTGGATTATTATCTGAGTTGAAATAGTTCGTCTTACTATATAAGGGACGTATAGAAGGTAACCTCATAATGGAGGCAGGTGTTGCAACCTGGGCCTCACCCCTCGAGTGGTGGTCCGAGACAGTATCCTTTCCCGAGATTTTAATCTAAGCTATATCGATCGTGCTTATTTAATTTTTAAAAAATAATATAAAAATATATATTCGATGGACCAAAATATATCATATTCTTAAATTAAACCTCTCATATCGAATAATCGAATTATATATTATTATGGTATTTTCTGATTCTAGATCCAATTGTGATCATTGACCTTTTATCTTAATTATTCACTCTATAGAATTTTTCTTTTGCAAGTATGGTATTAAGCACGTTGACTATAGATTTTTTTTTTTTTTTTGCATGCATCAAAATTGGCAGGAATGCTTTATGCACGGCGTTATTATTAAGGCCCACGTGGTGGTACATAGAGGCAGGATGACCCATCGTCACCCCCGAGGGACGGCCATTGATCCAGTAAAACCCGTCCGTCCATCGTCCGTTTTGATTGATTGGGAATTGAGAGATCACCGTTCAATGATGTGATAACCTAGGTTTATCGGATCCGTTAAGCTCGTCGATTGGGGTATGGATCCGAGAATATGTTGTTGGATGTACGGACCCGATAAGCACAGAAAGGTCAGCCCGATCCGTCACTGTAAACGCCAACCCGACCCACTTTATACCTTCGGCCTCCTATAAATAGAGCCCTTCAGTGGGCTGTTTTCGCCGCGATTCCCGCTCACCTTCACCTCCAGAAAACCAACCACCGCCAGGAAGCCTCGTCGCCCTCGCCGGTGAACGACCGTGGATCACCTGCCTCCGTCATGGTTGACGGGAAAGTCGCCGATCTTGAATCTGATGACCGTGGAATCTCCGGGGGGAGGGCCGATGATGCAGGTGGGTTCGAGGAATGTGGGTTATTAGGGTTGGATGCGGGGACGATGGGTGTTACTCATGGGTTGTGTTATTATGAGTAGTTGTCATCCCCGACTTTTCAGATGGATCCGAATGTGATGCGGTGGCATGAGATGCAGAGATTAGGTCTATCGTTTGGGAATTTGTCATGACAAGGTGAGTATTACACCATCCTCTAAATTCCTTAGATTCTAATTTATGCATAATGTTGTTGTAGTTTGCTATGAAAGGAATATTTTGTTATATGTGACTTAGGTGTGATCACAAATCAACGAGATTCGTTTCTTCGGAAGCTCCAACTTTGCTCTATTAATCACCGGTAAGGACATCTGCTACACGTTCTTTCTAGCCAATCCAAAGTCTCGGTGTCCTAAATAGAGTTATAGTGAGGTCTATGGTAAACTCCGGATATCTGAAGTCAGACTTTGGAAGTAATGCAGGCTATGCTGGTTAGTTTATGCATTTCCTAGTCTTTTATATGCTCTTATTTCACATATATATGTGCATAGTTGTGCAGGTATGTATCACTTTGCACATTTTTGATATGTTGACCAAGGGGATTAAAGTAATTCATTTAAAGTTGTGGCAATGCCTACGAAAGACACTCTTATGAGAGACCAAAGTGTGCTGGGCTCATGTCTTTCACCATTAACATCCACCTCTTAATTTTGCTGATTGTATGTAATCATTGCTGTTTATCTCTTTTCTCCTCCTTTTTTAGCTTTGTCGTGACCTTGATTTAGGCTCCCTGATATATATGAAAGGAGCATCATAAGCGACTGCTGTCTTTTTTAGTGTGTTTATAATTTTGGTTCTGCTTCAGTGTAGCCTTTGATACATTTTTTTGCTGCCTCATCGGCCTTTATTTATTTCACATCTTTGTGCAACTTTCTAATTGGATCAATTCCATACTCACATGTCTTTTGATTTTGTTCCACTCTGGCAATATCGTCCCAACTAGTTGGGGCCAACAAAATGGACCTTTTGCCACAATGGATCTCTGTACATAATAATATTCTTAGTTAAATTAAAATAATTTAAATCCTTATATTTTCTAATAGTCTTCTTAGGTCTCCCTTTACCTATCCTCACACCACCAATGCTAATTGTCTCACGTTTTCTAACTATAGCATCTATATTTAAAGGAAGGATATTTTTTCTTGTTTTATTTGGTAAAAAGTCTTTGTTACTCATTTATGCTGTCAATTTACATATCAGAGGTCACATTCTGTCACTCAATCGTGGTTTGTCTTGTATCATGCATACCTTGACCATGGGCTCAGAAGATATGAACACATCTTTTTGTATGCTAGAAATCACTGATTAACGCATTATCTTTTCAGAGAATGATCTTTGCACGTCTTAGCTTATGTGCCTGTTTGGACTCGGTCATGGATATCCTACAGAAATTATCTCGGTGCAGACATTACTCAGTAAGGGGAATAAAATGGTCAGTGATGTGAGGGGAATAAAATGCTGCTTTGGAGTCTAAAACGCTGTTAAGCTGTTTTCCTTTGTCTATTGTCATCTTTAATGCCAACATCATGGCAAGAGTCATCAGAATCATTAATACCACTGGTCTGTCTATTGTCATCTTTAATGCCAACATCATGGCAACGTTGTTAAGCTGTTTTCCTGTGTTACTCACTTTCTAATCTTCACCATTTTGGCTCCTCCCTTTTACAAATGCGAGTATATACTTCGTGATATGCTGTAGCATCAGCAGGATCCATGTAGAATGATGCCTCAAGCATGGGCATGACACGCGTCCCTTCATCATTTTAACTTACGAAGTTGCCTTTGACATTTTTTGTATCTGTAACAATTAGGACGCTAGCTATCATATGGTTCAATCCTTTTACTTGGATTAGCCATCTGGAAAGAACTTGATATCTTGTTTTTCCAAATGTTGGTGCCACTTACTATGTTATGAAGTGTGTGATATATATCGTCAGTTCTAGTCAAAGCACCAAATTATGTAGATTACCTTGCCATTACAAGCAGAAAGAAAGATCACGATGCAGATCTTTCTGAGTGAAATAACCTACAAATCGCTTTTTGTTCCAGATCATAGGCGGGTTGGATGAGAGTGGGCCATGGAAATCTAATGGAAAGGAAAATGGACCATCTCCTCTTCCCCCTCTGTTGTTGCTTCCACCACTCCTCCTTGGTTGGATATTGTTGGCATTGATGAAATCTAGTGTGCGATCCCTGATCTGCTTGCCAGAGGTGGTCAGTTTGGTGACTGAGGGCTGGTGTGACTGAATTTCTTTCTTTGTTTTTTTTTCTGATTAATTCTTTTGCGTCTGGATGGATTAAGTTGAGGGTAATTGCAATGGATTAACAGTGGGTATTCAAAGTCGTAGCTGTATGACTATATTTTGAAGAACTCACAACTCAGATTTGGTTGGAATTTAGCTTGATCAGTTGATCCATGCCAGATTTGATCAAAATTGGCTATTTGGTAGTCAGTGGCTCCTAAAGTTGAAATTTTGTCATTTTTGGCATTAATTTGCATTGTATGTTTTTTTATCCTTATTCAAGGTTTGAAGCACCTTTTATTTTCATACCAGGAAAGAAATTTTTTGTAGCTTGCATGGCATCAAAATCAACAAAAACTGGATTTCACATCATTCATTATCAGTTAGATACACTTATTATTGCATTTTGTTTCTGACTCATTCTACTCAATGCCACTGATTATGCAGGATGGTGATTCCTATTTCCACTCCTTGCAGAGAATCTTGGCATAAGATGAGTAATGTCTGCCTTTTGTATTTCTCTTGATGTTTTGTACAATGATACCAATATCTCTTTTTTGCTTTTTACAAGTATATAAAAGCTTTGTTGTTCATATGAGATAGACAGATAATGAGGGAAAATTTACTGATGCTGTAATTTCTGCTGATAAATCAATAATAGCTGTTGGAATTTTCTTTTGCTACTTCTCTTATCAACATCTTTAATATAATACTGAACCTTCACATGATGTTACTTTGATTCCTTTCTGTGTCCTTTATTCCCTTAATTTTGATTATTCTGCATTTTCTTTTTAGACATTTTAAGCCATGGAAGGCTCTTAGGTTAGAAGAGCATGCAACTGACATGATTTTGCCTTCATACCATTTACCACCTGTTATAGCCCCTTTTATGCTTCAAGCAAGTAATGGATTTTGTTACACTGAAAATGTTATTGACTGTTTGTATTTGCAAAATTAGCTTAGAATCCTGCCTCGTATTTGCTCATGGTCTTTTACTTAATGTTTTGTTTTCTTTCATTTTTAGTGTCATAAATATTCTTTTGCTGTTTGTACTTTGTATAAAGGTGTGTGTTGCTCTCTCTATCTATGCCTGTTATGTTTTCAACTTTTGTTCTTATTCTTCTCTCTTATATATGTTATGCCTCAATTGAACATGTTGAATATTTATCTTTTAGTGGAAAGCTACGACTAGTCAATTTTTGTTCTGCACCAAAATGATTGTCCTTTAGTTTTCCCCACATATGGAGATGGTTGTTAAAAATTAGTAAGCTGTGATGGAGAAATAAGCTAGGTTTTGTAGACATGTCTTTGAGGTTAGTTACATTCACAAGTTGAGATGTCTAGAAGTTCATTGTATAGCAGATCACTTGGTAAATTTTGCCTAGCATCTGGACTACCTGTTGCTTTCTGAGCATGCTCATCGACGACGACCTCCCCCGCACCGCGCCCACCCCGAGGCCTTTCCTGACGTCAGGAACTCAGGAAATAAGCTTGCTCTGCACTCCTTTAACCACCACAAGTAAGGCCTCTCAGTTGCTTCTGGCAATGTTTAGGCAGGTTAAGGAATCAGTCAGGTCTAAGTTTTAGTTTGCTATAATATTATCGATCGCTACTTGATCCTGTTGATCAGCATTGTAGTTGGTACCATTGGTGTAGCACATTTTCCATTGCCAACCACATCATTTATTGCGCGTTTAATTTCTTGAGGTTGATCCTGTCTTTGGTGGAGGAGTCATTTGATGCAGAATGTAAACTTGCCTGGTCCAAGTGATACTGCTTTTAGAACTGATAGCTTAGCTTAATGACCCATGCAACTACTTTTGCCCCCATATGAACTTTAACATGATTCCGTGTCAAGTTGAGGGGCCATTTGACAGAGAATCTTGGGATGCAAAAATCAATCGCTGAGTTGAATAATTGAGTGGTACGTTCGTGAAGGGACATTGTAACCTATTTTAGTTGGATTTTGACACCGGGTTCTTGTGCACGAAATGAGCAGTTATTAGCATTAATTGTGATAGCTTAGGTCAAACTGATCTTATAGATTGAGAAGTGTAAGCTTGTTGAGTTGATTGTAAATGATGAGACCAATTGAGATTTGACAATCATCAAATTATCTTTATTCTTTTGTTATGCAGTCCTTCGGTCATGGAGCCTGGTGGTTGTGCTGGTAAGGTTTGTTTAATATGGGCCAAGACCATGATGAGGTTCTTTGGATTGCAAACCAGTAGAAGTTTTCTAGGAGAACTCGAGTTTTTAAGCCGAGCTTCATGTCCCAAAGCGGCTTTGATTTCAGGGAAGTTCAAGTTAAGTTTATTAGGCCTAGCTCATCAAGAGTGTGTTTCAACTTTTTGACTTATCAAATAAGTGGAGCCGGAGCTTATATATGAAATGACACAAATTCCGGATTGTGTAAAGTTCTAGTTATTTTTTAAACCAAGGTCGGGCGATTTTGAATCGTATCACCCGGTACAGGTGGTATGTACCGGTCCGCTTATTGACTGGTACGTGGATCGTTTGCTACCGGGCGGTACCATCAATTGGGGCTGTTTCTGCCCTGTTACCATCCGAAATTGATCAATAACGGTCGATTTCTACCGTCGACGACTGATTTCAAGCGATATTCAATCGAGGGAGGGAGAAAGAAGAAGAGGGAGAACCTAAACTCCGGCATTGGTCTTCGCCCGCGTGATTCGTCGCCCCTGGGCGATTTCTTCTCCCATAAGCATTTTCTTCTCCCTGCGCGGGGAGGAAGAACGAGGCGATTTCATCTTTGTTTTTGTTTTTAAACTTATATATATATATATATATATATATATGAATGGTATGCCTATCGTACCATACCGTAGTACTATACCAAGCTGAGCTCGGTACACTGGTACGATGAACCTTGATTTAAACAACAAAAAAAATCAAAATTTTACTAATTTAATCTGGGTAAATTTATATTATTTAATGGGAAATAAACACAAATATAAAGTTAACTAATAGATAGGATCCATAATGATCTGTCATGCAGTATCATCAATTCTTCCTTTATAGTTTCAACATAATTTATATTAATTGATATCTCACTATTAAAGATTGGAAAAAATAAATATGAACCTGATCCACTTGTATACAAAAAAAATAGTTTTAAATTATCTAATCAGTGGTAATGACAAGTCTAGGTAGATGCCCACCATATACAAGTGTCTTTGAGTTTATAAAGCATTTTAATGACAGCTCTATCAATATGCCAACCGTTTATGATCTTATGAATCAGTATATGCTAAACCTTCATGGTTGGTAATGTATTGAGAATTTGAGACTTTATCCTGAAAATTTATTGAAGATATCAGATAGGTTACCTGGTAAAGTTCTTAATTGTTCAGAGTAAGATCCCAGGATCTGATGCTGTAAAAACAAATGAGTGTCTGTTCTGCTGGCAAGCCTAGAAACAATCATTTTTGATGAGTTTATAAATATGCTTACCCATGTGAGTATTAGCCAATTAGTTTGGAAGGCTACACGAGCTACGTTTTGTCATTTAATGTTGAAGCTGGGCTCATCTGAAAATGGAGCTCTGAGATGGGATTCAAGTATGATTCATAAATATTTTTTTGAACGAGCTGGAGAGATTTAACTAGTCTAATTAATATCCAGGTGGTTGGGAATGGTTTGACTAGTAATGTGCAACCATAGTGATTAATGAATTGTCCAATAAATAGGAAGATGGTATTTTGGGTTTATAAAGTCAAGTGTTCTTAAGCTACATACGGATGTAAAATTTCGTGCACCAATGGAAAGTTACGTTTGGTATGAGATTGGAGAGAGAGACGATAAAGCAAGGGTTGAAATTTATGTTAGACAAGGTGTGTGACTTTAGGTAGCAGCAGGTGCTAAAACTTATCTTTCAAAAGAGTAGAAACAATATTAGGAGACAAAACGAGACTTGAATGAATGTAATGGGGAAAGCCACAAGGGAACTGTAAATTTTATTGTACTGAGTTATAGATATAGAAATAAATCGGTGGGAAGGAAGGAAGTAGGATGCATGCATATAGCCCCCCCATTCCTTTCTGAAGTTGATTGGACCTGCCCTTCAGGTATATGATTATATTCCCAGCGTTCCCCATTACCTGTCAATTTTGGTGCCAAAAGAACCCCAGGGGGCGGGGGGGGGGGAGTGCCTTCCATGCGTACTGAAAACGACCCTCTAACCACATCTACTTCTTTGGATTCTTTGGTGGGTTGCAGCCCAAATCCCTCAAATTAATTGGAGGAATGTTTTTTTTTTCTTTTTTCTTTTATGTCTATACGTTAGTTGTTACTTCTTTTAGAGGACAGTGTGGTAGTCACTGCCTTTCCTTTTCCTTTCCTTTTTCTCCTAATGGGTGAGCAAAGCCTTAGCTGGCCCTGCAACCTTAGGATGGCGAGTGGTACTATAAAGTAGTACTCCAATTATAAGTATGCGTGTGGGGGGTGGTGGTGGTGGTGGTGGTGGTGGGTGTAGGGGGTGTGTCATTAGATTGAACTTTTGTTTCTTTCATGTCATATTTATTTTTTTTTACCATCCACAAATGGAGGAGATCAAGGCATCAGATAAAGAAAGGAGTTGCACCTCCTAGGAGATACGGTGACCCGGAAAACAGAAAAAAAAAAAGATATATATGTGTGTTTAAGGTATTAGTGCTGGGAACGTGTGATCATTTTGATAGGTAATATAAATTTTGAACCAGGAAGACAACACAGCCCCACGAATGAATGGGCATCATTTATGCAGTGACCTTGGCCCATATGATCTGATGATTCTGTTCTGATCATCCTGTTTGTTTAATATTCCAATTATCAAAAGAAAAAGGTGGCCCAGAAAGGGAGAAATACTACTGTATTGTATGATGATGATGATGAAATATCAGGGAGCTTGTACATGGACGACAAACAATTGAAGAAATCTGGGGTGGGGGGTGGGGGGGACAGGAACATCGGGGCAGTGTCATATCTATCTGAAAGCCACCACAGTATGGAAATGAGTTGTCTGTACTCGAGCAGTGTTTTCACCCAGCAAAAGCATGCAGCTTTTGCTCTTCCTCTTTGCTCTTGCTCTTGCTCTCTTGCTCTTTGCTTCACCCCACCCACCCCCCTCCCCTCTTCTCTAGGAGAAAAAGATTAAAAAAAAAAAAGAGATAGAGAGACAGAGAGAGAGAAGGAAGAAAGGGGCTACAGCGTATTCTTGGCCGTAAAGTTCGGGTGTGACATAGAATCCAGCTGATACCCACATGGGAGGTTGGGTTGGGTTGGCTCTCAGCTCAGCTCCCCTGATAGCACTTCCTCACCTTTTGTAGTTAATGTTGTGCCCTGGCGAGGAAGGTGCTTCTTCTATGGGGATACCCAACCCTACTGTTCCAGGGAATCATAAGAGAATTGAACCTCAAAAATCCTTTGTTTGGTTGACTTACTGCTGATTTCTTCGCAAAGTAATTGTCCCCCAACAAGGTGACGAGAAAGAAAGACCATAAGCCTGGATTTGTATCTAGTAAAAAATGAGAGGGACCTGAAAGGTGGGGGATGGGATCGATCACCTTGGGGATTTTTTTTTTTTTTTTTGGTTTTTGTCTCCCTCCAACCCAATCTGACACAGTGTTCTTAGGAACAAGCATACGATAATTTTTTCTATAAAAAAATCCTGAAATATAATTGTTTTGAGTTTGATCATGAGTTTAATTTAAATAGGTTAGGTCGGTTGGTCTTATTATGTGCACAGGAAGTGGTCCTCCTTCAGGGGTTTGTGGATGAGTGAGTCCAACAGTGGGTATACTACTACTCTGTCCAGTATTTTCTCAACGAGATCTAGCATAGCGGCAGCTTCTCTTGGCATTTTTTTTACTCTTTGTGATCGCAAAGCTTACTGCAGCTCAGAGAGGTGTGTGTTGTCAAGGACAGTGACCGACATTGTCACATGGTGCTGAATCAGTCAGTGGAGAGAGGCTTTGGTGTGGGGTCTGGGAGATGTAATTTAATCATAGCATCTTGGAGCAGTATGTGATGTATATATATATATATCTCCACTCTTACCTTCTTTGATTAATTATGATATGATATGAAACCCTGTCTGGGAGAAGAATCAATGGAGCGACCAGTCCATGCGTTTATTCGAAGGACATTGGAACTTCTTATCTCTCTCATCAATGGAAGAAAGAAGAAGGGAAGGAACAAAAGGGCAGTAGTAACTCTGTAGATGGTAAAAATTGATGCGAGAACAGTGATGAGAAAGAGAGAGAGAGAGAGAGAGAGAGAGAGATTGATGCGAGAACAGTGATGAGAAAGAGAGAGAGAGAGAGAGAGAGAGAGAGGCCAATCATGCAGGCAATTTGGTTGTCCTTGTGGTGGTGGGCCTTGTTATCTACCTTTTTTTTAAAAAAAAAATTTTCTTAGTCCTGTCCCTGACATTGTCTGCGCAAGTGATAAATGAATGCTGTCATTAGTTGTGATCCCACCACTATGACAGCTATCTCTCCCTCCCCATAAGGTAGATAAGATTGACGGAGAGGGATGATGGAAACTACTTATTTGCTGTATTTGATCTCATGGATAAATACCAGAAGCATTGATCACTACTACTTCCTGTTGTCTCTGAAGAATACCTACCCAGAGACTGTCATTATTTGGACTTCCAGTAAGAAAAAGGTGCCCTTGTGTTCATGTCCAGAGAGGCATGAAAAGCTGCAGCTGTTCCTTTACTGCTTGCCTCATTCAGTTGCTTAGTGGATTGTCGATCCTTTTTACCTCAATCCCTGGAACACACTAATGTTTGATAGCAATGCAATCATAGGTCTTAACTGGGTCTATTTTGCCTGTAATTTTCCTTGTGTGTGTGTGTGTGTGTGTGATGCGCCTGCTCAAAGTCATCCTGTCGTTATTATTATGTTTTGAGACCTCAATTTCATCATCCTCTTGCCTATCCTCACTAATTTATTCTCCCCTGACGTAGTGACATATGCATTTTGCTTGATGAAGTATTATTGTTCATGGTTCAGGACAAATTTATATTATTAGCAATTGTGGGAAATTGACATCAAGGCAATGTCTAGGAGAGGTTGATATTGTACCACTGTAACCTTTTCCATTAATTAGAGTAAGACCCGTTTGCCTACGACTTTTTTTTTCTTTTTCATCTTCAAAATGTATGATGAGACCGGCAGCAGTATGAACTTTGGATCGAATTATTTATTTATTTTTTTTTTTCGTCAGGGAGGAAGCCGACTTTGAATGCAGCAATTGGTCACTAAGTCCGGTTAGTATAATCACAAACCCAAGTTATGAAGTCGTAGACCTGTGAGTTATCCAGTTCAGAATTTGGCATGTAGCATGAAATGATTGAGAGCTCAATAAAAAAAAAATAATGAGTTCTCCTGAAGAAAAAAAAATCTTTGAGGGAGCTGACTGTTCTTAAGGCGCTTGAAACTTTTAAAATTAAGTGGGGTTTTGGTAGCTAGATAGCTAGATTGATGTGATACATTGTGCAATGATTTCTTATAAATAAATATATTGTCGATGCAGTTTTGAGAGTACATCTTTCAGTGTGATGGTAAAGCAATAATATGATGGGCTGAAGGAACAACGAGGGGAAGATATATTTTATTATACAGATGCTAAAATTTACTTACTTGGTATAAAATCTTAAATGAAGAAAAAAACGATATTTCTTAATAATGCATTTCTACTTATCATCGATCCTGTGATGATCTAAATTCTTTCGTCCCACAATTCTGCTTTTTTTTTTTTTGCCTGTTGTTCGTTTGTTTCTGCATGTTCGTTCTTGCGTTTAGGACTTCACACAATTGCTCCTCTGTTTCATGGTTTACAGGAGAGAGAGTGTGTGTTTGTATAAGCTGGAGTTAGTGGCAGATAAGCTGATGTATGATGGCGGTGGCATTTCCAAGCTTCTCAACCCAAAAAAGAAATGAGAGGTGTCGCAGTCAAACAGGGGCAGGAGACCACCATCTTACGGCCTCAGCTTTTCCAAACAAAGAACAACTTGTCTTGGCTAACTCAGCGCCAGCAGCAGCAGCAGGCTTTCTTTTCCGAGGGCCGCTAATCTGGTTGGCCGGCGTCGCCGTTCTATTGTGGAGATGGATGGATCGTTCCCCCAGTGTTCCTCCCACGGTAACTCCCCTCTCTTATTTACCCCCACACAGGAGTATTACGTCATAGTACTACTACTACTACTACTACTACTAATTGCAGTTCTCATGGAGTACTAGTTCGTTTCTCTTCTCTTTAAGAGTCTCACATTTGCTTGCTTCTTCTCTCTGTCTGATGTCAAATGCCTTTTTTTTTCTTTTCTTTTTTGATGGAGGTGGAGGCTGCCTTTACCCAGTAACGCACGGCGGTCATTGCGGTGGCCTTGACCTTTTGGATATTCCGGTGGCCCTGCTTCCGTCTCCAGCGACGGCAGCCTCCCCTCCCACTCTTGTGTCGCAGGCGTAGCGCCGCCACGCCTGTGCGTGTGGGTGGGTCGATGGGGGATCTTAAATGGGACGGGAGGGGAAGGGAGGGAGGGGCCCCCAAGTGGCCCCCGACCATGTGAGCGTCTCTGAGGCACACACACAGTCATCCTCCTCTCCCCTTCGCTTTAAAATCCAACTCGTCCTCCATTCATGATCTGTTGACTTAACTGACTTATTAGGCTCCTCACTGTCGTGAAAAAAAAAAACACACATAACCTCCTCCGTGTGTGATGATTGAAAGAAACCCCGTCGTCACGCCCAAAGCCCACCCACATCAGTAACATAAAAGCTGCTGCTGCTGATGATCCTGGAGGAGAGGAGAGGAGAGGAGAGGAGACAAGCCAAGCTCGTGACTGAGGTCAAAGCCAATTCAACCAGCTTCCCACAGTCTTGTTCTTCTTCCTAGGGCTTTTGTGTCCGTGAAGAAACCACATCACGTCATCGTGGTGCGTGAGCTTCTGTCGCAGTATACGGTGGGAAATATATTGCTCACCATCTTAGTGAAAGTTGGTAACAAGGACAACAAAAGACCAGCCATAACGACGACAAAAGAGAGAGAGAGAGAGAGAAGAGGGGTTCGAGGGGTCTGAAACACCAGATGATGGCCTAGGGAAAAGCAAGATGGACATATAGCAGTGGGGGGGCGGGGGTGGATGTGGCCGAGAGAGAAAGAGAGAGAGAAGAAGAGGAAGGGGGAGGGAATCAAAAAGGACTGATCTATTTGAGCAGATGTAGGATCTACCCATCCTCTCACGAATCTCTCCTCTGTGATAAAAGAAAAAAGCAGGGAAGCTAAGCACGGGGAGAAGTTGAGGAGAGAGGAAGCTAAGCAGGGGGTGCAGTAGCAGCAGACGATGGCGTCCCAGCGGAATTGGGGTGGGTAGGAGGATTAGGAAGGTTGTCGTCGTCGTCATCGTCGTCGTCGTCGTCGATGCAAATGGGGTCAACCAGTGGCTAGAGATAGAAGCTGCGACCATTCGAACCAGAAGCGAGGAGGAAAGAAAGAAAGAAAGAAAGAAAGCCTCTTTCTTTATATTTAGTGAAGAGTAAGTGTGGGAGGGGGGAGTACCACTAATTTTAAAGAGCGCAAGGGGCTCTCCTTTTCTGTCTGCACTTTACTTGTGTTTTTGATGTCTTTTAATGGCAGCTCCACAGGGAGAGTTAGCATCAACTTTTAATGCACCCTTTCTCTCTCTGCTTCTTGTTCCTTTGTTGTAGTACTAGTATTGCTATAAGAGGGCGAAGAAGCGCTGGGGGAGGAAGACGAGGTGGTGGTGCTGGAGTCCTCCTCCTCCTTTCTCCAATTTACCTTCACTCATGGACGCCTACGAGGCGACGAGGATAGTGTTCTCCAGGATCCAGAGCCTGGACCCCGACAACGCTGCCAAGATCATGGGCCTTCTCCTCCTGCAGGAACACGGCGAGAAGGAGATGATTCGCTTGGCCTTCGGCCCCGAGACCCAGCTTCACTCCGTGGTCTTCAAGGCTAGGAAGGAGATCGGCCTCGTCCCGGTGCCGACCTCCTCCGCCCCCGGCACCCCTTCCTCCGCCGGCGCTCCTGCTTCCCCCTTCCTCCTCCGCCAAAACTCCGCCTCGCGCCTTCTCTCTGGAGGCCTCCCGTCGCCGCTCGCCGTCTCCTCCCCGTCCTCATGGGCTCCGCCATCCGTGTTCTCCCGCTCCAACAGCGGTACCGCCCTCAATGCGTCGTTGGACCAACTCCAGACCTCTGACGAGCTCATTAGCCCCAGTAACGTGAGCGTCTCGCCCTTTTACGCCGGCAGCGGCGGCGGCGGCGGCGACCTCGTCGACGAGTTCCACCTCCCCGACCAGCTCTCCTTTCTAGGGGACCCCGCCGCGGTCCTTGATTCCAGTCACTCCGTTCCTATCACCTCGAAACTCGGCGGCGACATGTTCCACCCGGACATCGAGTGCCGGAGCCCGAGCGGCAACGGCGATGCTGCCCTCTTCCCTTACGGTGTGGGCTGGGGTATCAACGGTTACCACCACCGTCGGAGCTGCTCCGCCGCTGACCTCTGCCTCGGCGACCCGGCCGCCGGGTTCGGCTGGAAGCCGTGTCTCTACTTCGCGAGGGGCTACTGCAAGAACGGCACCGCGTGCAGGTTCCTCCACGGGCTCCCGGAGGAGGCTGCAGCGGCGGCCGCTGGCACCAAGATGGATGGGGTGGTGGAGCAGCAGTTCCAGGAGCTGCTACTGAGATCTAAGAGCCAAAGAATAGGCAGCGCTTCGCAGCTGATGGCTTCCGCGTTCCCCTACTCCCCGACGGGCTCTGTGCCGCCGTCTCCGTCGTCATCCTCGAGCAAATGCCTCAGCTTCTTGCTCCAGCAGCAGCAGCAGCAGCAGAATGAGAGCCAAAGGTACCCACCATCTTTCTCCACTCAAAATGCTTGCAACCTTAGCGCCTATCTCAGTGATGCGTGTTCGAATCAAGTGTCTCAAATTACCGCAGGGCGGCAGCTGCGGCAGCCGCTGCAGCGCTGATGCTGTGCGGGGACGAGGCCCACAAGTTCATGGGTAGATCAAGATTAGAAAGAAGCGATTTGATGGCAAATCCTGGTTCGAGGCAGATCTACTTAACCTTCCCAGCTGACAGCACCTTCAGGGAAGAGGATGTCTCCAACTACTTCAGGTTGGTTTGGTAATCCTTTCCTTTAACGTATGTATTATGTATGACAGACACCCAGTCGCCCTTCCTCCTCCTCTGCTTGGAAGTCCAATCTCCGGTCACTGATGATTCCGTCCTTGGTGGGTTCGTAGCATCTACGGGCCGGTGCAAGACGTGAGGATCCCCTACCAGCAGAAGAGGATGTTCGGCTTCGTGACCTTCGTCTACCCCGAGACCGTGAAGCTGATCTTGGCCAAAGGGAACCCCCACTTCGTCTGCGATTCCCGAGTTCTTGTCAAGCCTTACAAGGAGAAGGGCAAAGTCCCCGACAAGTTCAGGCAAATCCTCCCCTCCTCTTACCCTTCATCGCATGTGAAGGTTTCTTTTTACTTACAAGGTTTCTTTTTTTACCTCTCTGACCTCAGGAAGCTGCAACAGCAGCAGCAGCAGCAGCACGCTGAGAGGGGTGAGTTCTCTGCATGCACGACTCCCCCGGCCCTGGACGCCAGGGATGCCTATGACCTTCAACAGCTCGGTTGGATCCCTCATTACCACTCCTGCTTTCTCATCGCTTCTTCTTCTTTGTTTTGGTTAATGGTTACTGAAGTATTGTTCTACGGATGTCATAACAGGAGCAAGGATGTTGTACAGCGGCGGCGGCGGCGGCGGCAGCCAGGAGCTTCTGCTGAGAAGGAAGATAGAGGAGCAGCATCAGCAAGCAGCGGAGCTGCAGCGGGCCATCGAGCTGCAAGGGAGGCGATTCATGGGCCTCCTCCATCTCGACCTCAGCAACAGAGGCCTCTCCTCCTCAGCCCCAGCCTCCATCAACTCCCCCACCATCGCAGCCACCCAATCTATCTGTAATGCAGATGGGAACAGTAATGTCAGCAGCAGCAGCAGCAGCAGCAGCAGCAGTAGCCAGGAAGGATCACCGACAGAGGGTGCGTTGCCTGAATTGGTCGACGTTTCCATGTTTCGATTGATAGATGCGCTACAGTAGATTTTGTCGCTCATTGTACAGATACGAAGAGCCTCAGTGCTGCTGCGCCAGAAGAGAAGGTGAACAGTGGCCATGGCCTACTCCAGCAGCAGGCGGAATCTGCTCACCAGGCGAACCCCAACCAAGATGGTGGCTTCCAAGAAAGGTAATCTAACGTCAAGTTCTACGTTGTTCTCTTTTTTTTCCCCCTCCAAATCAAGAACCGTAGTGAACTTTGTCTCACGATTTGGCTGCAGCGCCGAGCATAACTTGCCCGACAGCCCGTTTGCTTCACCACCGGCCAAATCCCCGTTCATGCCCGACTCGTTCTTCTCCGCCGGCGAAGACACGAGTGCCTCCTGCATCACAAATAATAGCAGCAGCAGCAACAACAACAACAACAACAGCCACCTAATTGCCTCCTCCACACTGCTGCCCACCACTTCGTCACTGGACGTGCCCTCCTCCTTCAGTTCATGCTTCTTCCCGATGCCAAGGTATCACCCAGAAAAGATTTGTCGTCAAACAAACGAATTCACCGATTTCTCTCTCATTACATTCCCGCCGGTCCGTGCAGGTTCTCCTCCGGCCATGGAGCAATTGGAATGTAAAGGTGGTGAAGAAGCCGCCGCCGAGGGGGAGGAGAGGAGGGCGAGAGGCCTCGCCATCAACGTAAGCCTCGGTCTCTGCATTCCAATTGCTCATGACAGCTTCCTTTTCCTTTCCAACTTTTGCTTCGATGGTAGCAGGTAAACACACACCCACCCGGTAGAGCAAAAGGATAGTGGAGAACACAGGAAAAGAGAAGTTGCAGAATGGTCCAAGGTTTATATGTTTCTTTTTTCACTTTCTTCTTTTTACCTAATAGTTTCCAACCTTATATGACCAGCATAGGAAGAAGGCCTTCTTCCATCGTCTCTCTCTCCCCCACCTCACGTCCCTTCTTCCACAGTAAGCTTGGAACAGCTGCCCAATCTATCAGTGAGCGATCACCCAATAAACCCATCCATCCTCCATTCATCAACTACTTCTACTGCTGATGTTGCCATTGCCACCTACTAGTAGTACTAGCTATAGCTCCCCCTCACCACCCACCAAGATACGTAACAATGCCTCCCCCCCCTTCCCCCCCATACCAAGTACAGACAGCAAACAACATGACAGAAAGCTGGACTTGTTACCGTGAAGGTATAGGCCAGGAGAAAGCAAAAAAGAAAAGAAGAAACTGCAGCGGAGGTGCAGAAGGACCACTACATGCATGCAATTCCAACCTGGTCTCCCTCACCTCTCTCTCTCTCCATCTCATGTATCCTGTCCAATGGCTTTTTCTTTTCTTCTTTTTTTTTTCTTTTGATGATCCAGTGTAGGCGACATCAAATATAGTAGACAGAGAAAGGATTCACAAAAAAGTTAGGAATAACTTCAGCTCCTTTTTCTCTTTCTTTTGTGCCCATTTTTCATTATCTGTGGTTCTGCTTCTTTTGTAGTAATAATTTAATCCAGAAAACACAAGCTTAAAGGAAGGAGATGGGTCAGAATGATGGATACTAAAAAAAACCTTTTCAAGTGTTTGCTGTATGAAATGTTAAATTAGTATCTACAAGTAGCATGTCATCTCTCTTTTCACAGCCTATTCATTCTGCATCAGCTATCATACCTATTATTACAACTCTTAACAGTGATTCTGGTGGACCTGCAATGCCTCACAGGTGCTCTAATCAGATCTTGACATGACAAATTCTAGTTTTTTCTTTTCCTTTTTCTTTTCCTCTTTGGACACAACAATTTTGGGCTTATGAAATGATTTATTTTAATAAAATTAGGTTAGGAAAATGTAACTTTCATAGTGAGAGAGAGAGAGAGAGAGAGACATGTTTTTTTCAGATCCACAACATTAATAGACCTGAGATTGGGATGTGCAGCTAACAGCTGAGCATATTCCCCAAATAAATCATTGAAGCAGCACAAACCTGTGGTTGCTGTGGAAGCTTTTGTTTGTGTCATCTATCTATAATACTATCAAAGACTGGGATGTCTGTCTTTAATAATATGCCTCTGTGCATCCAAGTTGAAAGCTTGAAAAGGACCAGTCTACTATTTTTTTTGAGGTACTTTGGACTCACCACCTTCGATCACTTCCAATTTACTCCTTTTCAAACTTTGTCTGACTACGACATTATTATTATTATTATCAACAATCAAAGATCTTTTCCTAAATAAATTATAACTTATTATGCTTGATGAGTATACATACTTCACGACCATACTATAATGATAAGATTCGTTTGTATATTTGTTAAGACAGACTGCATACAGTGATCCTTGTAAGATCTTAAATTGATGGTAGTAGTAAAATATATTACGTACCTTCTCCTCCCTTCCTTCACGGGAGACAAACCAGCCGAGAGAACTAAGCAAACAAAGAGAGGAGGTGGTGGTGGTGTTGCCACCAACCACCATTAGTACTTGTTGCTCTTCCCCAGTAGTAAGTAAATAAGGAGGGGATAAGAAGAAGAAGAAGAAGAAGAAGAAGAAGAAGAAGAGAACAGCGGGGAGTGATTCCCATCCCCTCTTAAGACTCTTCCTTCTCCCAACCCTCCCTCCCTCCCTCCAAGTAAGGGTAGAAGAAACAGGCGAACCACTGTGCTCGTACAGTCTCACATTAAGTATGCATCTAAAGTTACGTAATTAATGTTGGTGTTTCTCTCTCTCTCTCTCGCCTTCTCTCTCTTCGGTATCTATGAATGACATCCCACCAACCTACCAAATCTGCCAACAAATATAACTATTATCAACTTGTCGGGAGACTGAATCAGATGATGAGGCTAAGGGATTCATCATCATAGCTGTTTTCAGCACTTATCCTTATGAATCATCGCATGGTGGAGCCATCACATGTGGAATGGCAGATCATGTTGGTACTGAATGCACCATCACACTGCTCCTTCATTAGGGTTTTCCATTCTAATTTTTCTTCTTTTTTTTTCCAGTATTCTTTCATAAATGTATTGCAACTGCATTATATATATATATATAAAGAGAGAGAGAAAGAGAGAGAGTGAAAAAAATATTTATATGAGATAAATAGATTTAGATTTGTTGTGGAACTTGATGTCGTGATCTCATAGTCAGCGTAATTTGATTTCGTTTGTGTATATAAAAGCATAAAATTATTTATGTATATAAGATAAATAGTTATGATAGAAAAAATCAGGTTATATATTAGGTTTAACTTATAACTTAGTAATATATTGACTGAAGCTCATCAGAGTTAAGGTTGAAAAAAATTTAATCTGAGTGAGTTAAAATAAAATTTTAAAAAAGATGGAATCAGTGTGATTTTATTGAATAAAAATGAGATGCATCATGATAGATAGACATGGATGAGTGAATCACCTGGTAGACAAGATGTAGATTAAGTTTGAACCCCTAAGAATAAGAAAAAAAAAATCAATCCATATGAATAAAATAAAATATTAGAATTATTTATGGATATGAGATAAAAGGATATTAACTAAAACGCTAAAGATTGAAAGAGTCAAGTTACACAAAATTACATTTGCTCACTAGCTGATATACTTTATAAATTGATATTTACTATGCATTATTTGATGAAAATAATATTTTGAATACCGTGCTTCAATAAACCATAGAGATGATATGATAGATAAAGAAGTAAACAAATTTATATCTCTTAACTTTTTTTTCAATTTATGTAATATCCTACTCCCAGAGAAAAAATAGATAGTCTTACGAGAGAAGTATGCTAATTTTTACAAAGCGAAATGACATGATTTCCCATGTACAAATTTTTATATCGAATTAATTCAAAATGCATGTTGAAAACATACCAAATTGATGAACTTTCATACTTATTTCATAATATATGCGTACACTATTATATCACAGATCATAATATATAATATATGTGTACCTCCAAATCATATATCCTATTACTAAGTTAGAAGGAATAATATATATTATTTTATATTTTTATTGATATACTAATTGTAATCTATTGTATGTGAGATTCGAGAATTATGATTTAATTTTAATTAAAATATACTTTTTATTATACTATATATAAAAAAATAGGAATGTGGGGTCCACCGTCATCGGGCCCCGCCATCCAAGCTGGGGTTGAGTCGGCCCGGAGCACACAATGGAGGTTGTCCCCCTGGAAATTGCCAGGGTGAATCGGTCCATGTTGTTATCGGATCCGGATTGACTCCAACTCTCGTCGGATCCGCATTGGGACCCTTTTTCCTACGAAGCCCCTCCGCGTTTGAGCGGCCTCCGACCCGCCAACCCAAAGCGGTAACTCCCACGCGACTCCTCTCCGCTCTCCGCGCCCTTTCTTCCGTCATCGTCTCCCCCGTCTTCCTCTTCCTCCGGTAGAATGCTGCCTCAGGGAGCAGACCGCGAAGATCGCACAAGGGCTTTGAAGGTGTCAAACGCAAAGCCTATTCATCCGTCGGTTTCCTCTATAAATTAGGGCTCCCGGCCGGAGACGAAGGCAAGAGCCAACAACCTCCTCCTCCTCCCTTCGGCCTTCTCCTTCCTTCCTCTATCCACGTATGGATTAAACCTCCTCCACCTCCTCCTCCCGCTCCACCTCTTCATCACCACTCCATAAGGAAGGCGAAGGTCGTAGCCGAAACAGATACAGATAGAGATTAGACAGGGGCAGCAAGCGAGAAGATGGCCGGCGTTGCGTTCCTCGTGTTCGTCTCTCTGCTCGGCCTCTCGGCGGTCCGCGCCGAGGACCCGTACCTATTCTTTACGTGGAACGTCACCTACGGCACCATCTCACCTCTCGGCGTCGCTCAGCAGGCCATCCTCATCAACGGCCAGTTCCCCGGCCCCAACATCAACTCCACCACCAACAACAACATCGTCATCAACGTCTTCAACAACCTGGACGAACCCTTCCTCTTCACCTGGTTTGTCCTCCGTCTCCCTGCATGCTTGTGTCGACGTAGCTGGCAACCTAATCCGTGTTTGTGTGTGTGTGGAGAGAGCAGGAATGGTATCCAGCAGAGGAAGAACTCATGGCAAGATGGCATGCCGGGCACCAACTGCCCCATTCCGCCCGGCACCAACTACACCTATCACTTCCAGGTGAAGGACCAGATCGGAAGCTTCTTCTACATCCCATCCATCGGCATGCACCGGGCAGCCGGGGCCTTCGGCGGCCTCCGCATCAACAGCCGCCTTCTCATCCCCGTCCCCTTTGACGACCCCGCCGACGATTACACGGTCCTCATCGGTGACTGGTACACCAAGAGCCACAAGGTCCTGGCCGGGATCCTCGATGCGGGCCGCAGCATCGGCAACCCTGCCGGCATCCTCATGAATGGAAGCCCCGGTAAGAACGCCGCCGGCAAAGACGACGCTCCGCTCTTCACCATGGAGGCCGGGAAGACCTATCGTTACCGCATCTGCAACGTCGGCCTGAAGGTGTCGCTCAACTTCCGGATTCAGAGCCATCAGATGAAGCTGGTCGAGATGGACGGGTCGCACACGGTGCAGAACGCGTACGAATCCCTCGACGTCCACGTCGGGCAGTGCCTCTCCGTGCTCGTCACCGCCAACCAGGAGCCCAAGGACTACTACATGGTCGCCTCCACGCGCTTCACCAAGTACATGCTCACAGCCACCGGCATCGTCCGCTACGCCGGCTCCAAAGTGCCTCCATCATCCGAGCTGCCGGCGGGGCCCGTCGGCTGGGCCTGGTCGTTCAACCAATGGCGGTCGTTCAGATGGAACCTCACCGCCAGCGCCGCCCGGCCCAACCCGCAGGGCTCCTACCACTACGGGAGCATCAACATCACCCGGACCATAAGGCTCGCCAGCTCCGTCGGCCTCGTCAACGGAAAGCGCCGCTTCGCCCTCAACGGCGTGTCGCATGTGGAAACCAAGACCCCGCTGAAGCTCGCCGAGTACTACGGCGTCGCCGACAAGGTGTTCAAGTACGACTCCATCAGTGACGAACCACCGGCAGCCTCTGCCGCCATCACGGCCGCGCCCAACGTCCTCAATGCCACCTTCAGGGACTACATCGAGATCATCCTCGAGAATCCCGAACGGAGCATTCAGTCCTACCATTTGGACGGCTACTCCTTCTTCGCCGTCGGGTAATCCCAACGCCCACCGAACAGCTTCCACGCCACGGTCCATCGATGAACTTGACATATACCCTGTGTGGGATTGCAGGATGGGGCACGGAAAGTGGACGCCGGCGAGCCGGAGGACGTACAATCTCCTGGACGCGGTGAGCCGGCACACGATACAGGTGTATCCGAGGTCATGGTCGGCGATCATGCTGACGTTCGACAACGCGGGGATGTGGAGCCTGCGGTCGGAGCTGTTGGAGAGGCACTACCTGGGGCAGCAGCTCTACATCAGCGTGCAGTCGCCGGCGAGGTCCCTGAGGGATGAGTATAACATTCCGGACAACACGCTGCTCTGCGGTGAGGTCACCACGCTCCCAAAGCCGCCACCCTACGTCTAATTGCGGGCTGGCGAGGAAGCGCCACCCGTGTTCAAGCCTTCAATCGCACTTCACCACCGGAGGAGGAGAGAGGAACAGAGATAATATATATATGTATGTGTGACCGGGATTGGTATTAGTAGTAAACGCAAGAGAGAGAGAAGGAGATGATATATGATGAAAGAAAAGGCTCGAGAGACTTCAACAATTGACTTTGGTTCTTCTACCTACTTGCAATATCAATATTCCCTCCATCTTATTGCATGCTATGATCATCAACCTTCCTATTACTATCGTTTTGGAATCTTCGTGCAGACTTTCTGAGATGAGATTCATTCAATACGATCATATCCGATCCTTTGACTAGGCCCCTTTGACTAGGCCCCTGTGATGCTCAAGTTAGTTAAAGCCAGAGCTCAAGAAAAAACACAAAATAGTAATGCATGTGTGTGTGTGTGTTTTTTTTTTTTTTGCATGATATTGTTCCTCATGGTGACTTTTATATTTTTGGTCTTTGGTCGACGTATACGAATGTTTAATGGTTATCGACGTCAACGTAGGTAAGTGTTAATCCGTACTAACATCTTTTGTGTTTCTCGAATGATGGGATAGACCCATGACCAATTCAGAGGTCACAAGCTGAGCTAACTCAGGGTGCTCGACTAACTCAATCATGACAGGTTGGGGTGTCTCCTTTAAATTGGGAGTCGTATCATGTCATATCAACTATCCTCTGTCATAAAGCATATATCATATGTTGATTTGAGATGCTGGAGATTGTACCATATAATCATGAAAGGGAAAGATATGGGATCACGCATGGCTTCTTCATCCATTTGTATAGGAGGGCCGAAGATGTTCAATATAATGCTTGTGTTTTTTTTTTTTTTAAATTTACCTATGGTTTCAACTTGAGCACATATGGATTTAAAGTAGACTTGGCAACTTTGTCTATAAAAATAAAATTATTTTAAAAAATAATATCTCTAGTCCATAATTTATATGAATTTTTATTGATGGAGAACATAAAAATGTTAGCTTGAATTGGCATAATAACTTTTGTATACCTTAAACTCTGGATACATAACTCCTATTTTTATATTTTATATTTGATACGACATATTATGACTCTAGATCATCACAGTAGAGTAAGTTGAGCATCTCGAGCTAACTAACCCCGTAAACTCGAGATAAGTCATATATTTCATCACTCGAGAAACAAGGAGCAACGTTGCATAGTTTAGATAGCATCGATGCCCAATTACGGTCCAGCCACCTAAGGCGCTAGCATGCATTGACGCCTACGTACATTGACGTTGATAACCATTAAACGTCCTTTTATATCGACCTAAGGTCAGATGTATAAAAATCACTATTGGGAATAGTATTAAGAAAAAAAAAGTCTCACACACACACTACAGTTCTAATTCTTTCTTAGAGCTACGACTCTGATTAACTTAAGCATCAGAGTAGTCGAGACGATGGACCCTCTGCCCAATTCTAGGTTTTGTGCAGGACACGACTAGCTGGGAGGAAGAGATAATCATTCGTCACATCTTAGAAGGTTTACTCGAAGATCCCACGATTGGGTTTTCTGCCAACCCCTCATTGTCGGTCCATAGCATCATTGACGGTCTTCCGTACTTGGAATGTACAAAATCATAATTATACATATAAAATATCTAGTTAAATGTTAGTTATAATATCCCAAGTATATTCTTGGATGAAATGACTATGATACATCACTGGATCGTTTGCTTGTGCACTAGCTTTTTTTTTTTCTTCTTCTACAAATCATTAAGTGAACGAAAACATAAAAATAACGTAATACTTGGATAAAATTAGCTTAAAAATTCATGACAAAAAGTTGAGGATGTGATATGTGAAAATTTAGTCTATAATTCTCCACCATCAATGCTCATTTAGGTTCGTCATTTGAGATACTGATATGGATAATTATTCATAATTAAAGTTGATGGTCTGATGCGTTGAAGAGAAAGGAACCAAACTTAATTATAATTTTGTACACTAATGTCTGTCTGTATATATATTTTTTGGGGCTTAGTAATGTCGAACTCTCTAAGATCATTTGTTTTGGTTCGAGAATTGCAACGGTGAACCGGGTTCATCTGAGGATTTCCACAAGAACGGTCGTCATTATTTATGGACCGGTCGAGGCGACCTCTCCTGCGTGTCTTCATGCTTAAAAGTCATATTTATGTACATCGAGTCAAAGAACGGCTCGCTCTCATCTCATCGCCACCCCATCCCCGCCGCTTGGGTTCTCCGTCGGCTCACCCCCTGCTTGGCTTCATCTCGGCTTCCTTGGGCTTTCTCCCACCATCCCCTCCGCCACCTCATGCTCCTCCTGCATGCCCTGCTGCACCACCAGCACCGACGCGTTGGCGTTGAAGTCGTTCGACGCCAACATGTCCCCGATCGGCCCCAGCTCCGGGCACTCGCACCACTCCGTCAGTCCTTCCGTCAGAGGAGACGAAGAACCCCCGCCTTTGCCCACCACGTACAGGTCATGGATGCCCTCCATGGACCGAATCACCGCCACCGTCTCCTCGGCGTTGTTGGAGACTTTCTCGGTGTACATCACCGTCTCGTCGCTCACGTGCTTCAGCCGGAACTCCGTGATGTATGCCTCGTCTTGTTGCTCCTCCATCTCATCGTCTTCCTCCAATGTGAGTACCTCGTCGGAGTTGTTCGAGACGTAACGTCGCATGGAAGGGCGCATCGCCAAGTCATCTCCCGGGATGAACCGGAACACCGTAAGGCTGACGGCCGGGTGCTCCGCCATCCGGGAGGCGAGTGCCAAAGCCTCTCTGTCGTCGGGGCCGCCGAAGAATAGCACGGCGACGTGGTGGACAGCGTGCTGGACGACGGCCATCCTGCTGGGGCCGCTGAGGCCGTGGTCGACGAGGATGGCCACGGAGCAAGGTGCGTTGGCCAGGACGCTCTGGTTGAGAGAGTGGATGGCGGGGTTGATGACCTGCATGTCGCCGTCAACCGTCGGCTGCTTGTGGAAGGGCAGGACGATGAGGGCGACGCAGTTTTCCTCGGCGACCCCGCACACGTCCACGTGCATGGTGGAGTACGAGGAGACGGCGGTGAGGGGCTGAATGGTTACGCCGGCGGCACGCTGCGCGTAGGATTCCAGGGCCTGGATCATGTGTCGGGACCGACCCAGGGGGACCTTGTGGAGCTGCTGGGGATCGGTGGAGGAGGCCGAGCCGGTGGTGTCGTGGACGACCAGCATGGCGGAGGCACGGCCGGTGAGCTCCACGAGGTGCAGCGCGAACACGAAGACGGGGGAGCGCTTCGTGGGGCAGGAGGCCTCAAGCAGACCGAGCATGGAGGGGATGTTGCGGGTGTTGTGGACGCACACCAGCATCCGGAGCTCCGAGTTAGGGTCCGGCCACATGATCGTCCGGCGCTGGTACGAGGCTTGGCCGCGGTTGCTCGTCGTCGCTAGCTTCAGTAAAGGCCCCACTGCTATCGTTACCACCACCGACATGACCACCAAGATGGAATATGCTTGCTCACTCAAAACCTGAGAACAGCAGCTGCAGCGTCAATCTCTAGGGTTACATCGATGTCCAGAACAAAACAGCAAGAGGAGCTCAGAGGATACCTCCGTATCCCTCCCGATTTTGAGGATGACCATCTCGATGACCCCCTTGGTGCTCATCAACAGTCCCATGGCGAACCGGTCGTTCAGCGGCATGTCGTACAAATAGCCCACCGACATGCAAGCCGCCACTTTGGCTGCAGCAGACAGCAGCGCCACCATCGCCAGCGCCACCGCCGCCCAGACGTTGCTCACCGAGTAGAGGTTCGACCGCAGGCCGCAGATGGCGAAGAACAGCGGCAGCAACAGGCCCTCCACGAAGTCATCGACCCGCTCGATGAGCGCCACCCCCAGAGGCCCGTACGGGATCATCAGCCCGTACACGAACGCCCCCGACACGGCGTTTATGCCGATGGCGTCCGCCAGCAGCGCCCACACCATCACCCCGACCAGTATCACGGACGCCGACATCTCCCCGACCACCTCCCCCTTCGGCTTCCTCCGCGACACCCACAGCACCGTCGGCTTCACCACCTTCACGCTCCATAATATGAACACCATGAAGGAGGCCATCGTCCACATTATCGCAGGCAGATTGCCGCTGGACAAGGAGAAGGCCATCGAGAGGAGAATCCACGCCCAGCTATCGACGAACATGGCGGTCGACAGCGTGGTAAGGCCGAGGTTGGTGTTGATAAGCTTGTGATCGGTCAGGGTGCGCGCCAGCACTGAGAATGAGGTGATGGAGAGGGCGACGCCGAGGAAGGTGAGGAAGGAAGACTTGTTGGTCTCTATCGCGAGGTAGGTGTGGACGAGTTGGCCGGAGATGGCACCCACTGCGAATGGGAACAGCATGCACGCCGCGGCAAAGGTGGCGTACTTTCCTGTCCGCTGCAGCGATGTCGGGTCGATCTCCAGGCCGATGATGAAGACGAAGTAGATGATGCCGACGTGGGCTATGACCTCAAGGATCGGCAAGCTCCGGTAGGGGAAGAGCGTGCGAAGGAAACCTGGGATCTGACCCAACACCGTCGGACCCAGGACCAAGCCACCCTATCATTTAATATTCACAAACCTTGTGGGCTTACTTCTAGAGAGAGAGAGAGAGAGAGAGAGAGAGAGAGAGAGAGAGAGAGAGCTTACCAAAATCTCAGAGACGTATCGCGGCTGACCGAAGGGGTGGAGGAGGATGGCGACGACACGACTGGTCGTGACAATGATGAGGAGCTGGAGGATGAAGAGGGGAATGGTGTAATCCAAGGGGTTTTCGCCTTTCCATATGCCGAAGTTAGTGCTCATGCTGGTAGGGTAACACAGAACGGGCATGGCGGAGGCGTTCCTCCAGTGATAGTCCATGGTCTTCTCGGGCCACGGTTGCGGCATGACCACCGACTGCCAGAGGAACCACCGCCCGGCCGAAGATTGGATCGTCGACGATGTCGATGCATTTAAGTTGGATCAGGGATGTTGGAGGAGATGAACCAACGAAGCAGGAAGAGGAAATGGATCATGGGGAGGCGTCGACACACGGAAAGAGTGCTGCTATTTTAGGGTTTGTCCCGGTCAAAGGTAGGAGGAGGCACCAGAGGGAGGGACGGCATGCAATTAGGGTCGGATTCATACAGTGAGAGAGACAGGTCCCTCCGCCTGCGTCGCGTTTACGTCGTCAGGTCGTTGACATGGCGAGGAGTCCAACCACCGGCTGTGATGACGATGCCACATCGTCCATCTTCCTGGAATCTCTTTACGTGTTAAGCCGACATGGCCGCTTTCTTCTTACGTGGCAAATGACTCATCCGGTTAGCCCCACGCCGCCTTCTATATATATATATATATATATATATATATATTCGACCACCACGTTAATATTTTGAAAAGTATTTATAATAATATAAAATATAAATATCTATTTCAAAGTTCATATAACAATATATTTAATAAAATTAAAACGAACTGAATCCCCAAGACCAAATTCTGGAACCTTCCGCACCGCCACGAACCGCGTTCTTCCTTTGCCGCCTTCTCTCTCTCTCTCTCTCTCTCTTTATCGCTCTCGATTTCCTCCTCTTACCTCTTCCCTCGGGCACCCGCTTTCCGGCGTCGCCTGCCCGGCGAAGAAATCTCTCAAGGCTTCGACGTGCCCACCGCGGATCTGTTTCTTCTTGATCGGTCGAAGTTGGTTAAGAGTTGGCTTCAACAATGTTCTCTGTTAGAGATGGAGTGGAATACGATTATTTTAGCTGTTCTTCCGCTCTGCTATTGCCTGTCCCCGTTTTCTTTCTCCTTTTCTTTCTGTGACTACGTGTTCTCGGTCGCTTCGATGTGTTCTTCGTAGATCATTTTTGGGAAGGATGGGTCCGCCGGAGCATTCTTGGGCAACTGGCGGGCCATCGGAGGCTGCTCGAGGGGAGGGAGGACGGGTGGCCGTCGTGGCTTCGAACGGGAGCAGCACGTTTTCTTGCTTGCTTGTATGTGTTCTTTGTAGAGCATTTCGGGGGTTTTAGCTAGATGGGTGCGTGTTCTTGATTGCTTTCTTGTGTTCTTGGTGGAGAGAAGAATGAGTATCTCGGAGTTTTCATGGAAACTGGTGGGTCGTGTTCTTTGATAGATCCGTGTGCGTTCTGGATTGATTTGATGTCTGTGTTCTCTGTAGAGCATTTGGGGAAGAACGAGTGCTTGTGGGTTTTCTTGGAATCTGGCGGATCACCCAAAGCTTCCCAAAATGGTAGACCGCAACCGTCGCGGTTTTAGATGGATGGTTAGGTGTGTGTTCTTCCCGGACTGTGTTGGGAAGAATGAGCGGCTTGGAGTTTTCTTGAAAACTGGAGGGCATCGAGTCTTCCGGAGGAGGGGATCGGCGGCGGCGGTGGTTATAGACGGAAGCATTTCGGGAAGATGAATAAGACGTTTTAGCGGGAACTGGCGGGCGGACCACCCGACGCCTTTCGAGGGGAAGACGGCGGCCGTCGTGGCTTCTGATGGATGGGTGAGTACGTGTTCTTGATTTCTCTCTTGTGTTCTTTGTTGGAGTCCTCTTACAGAACTGGCGGACCACCCGACGCCTTTCGTGGGGAAGACGGCGGCCGTCGTGGCTTCTGATGGATGGGTAGGTACGTGTTCTTGATTTCTCTCTTGTGTTCTTTGTTGGAGTCCTCTTACAGAACTGGCGGACCACCCGAGGCTTCCCGATGGGAAGACGGCGGCGGCGGCCGTGGTAGTCCTTAGACAGGCTTCGATGTGTTCTTGGTGGAGCACTTTAGGAAGGGTGGTTGGATCGGGGTTTCCTTGGCAACTGGCAGACACACCCGAGGTTTCCCAGCGCCAAGCCATATGTTTGGTGATGCATGGATTGGGCAAAGGGTTTTTAATGCTTTGTTGGTTGGTAGTATCTATAATTTATCTGGATTTACGTATCTTTCTACATTATTAAGCACTTTTGCTCGAACAAAATTCTAAAATTCAGAGAAATTAGATTCAGTAGTTATGCATTTGGCTTTAACAGTTTTAGATAAGTTAAGCAAAGTCCCAAAATAAGTTAGATAATTCTTTGCCCTTTGGGTTTATATATCTGGATTTATGTACAGAGCAAAGCTTCTTTCTACATTATTAATCACTTTTGCTCAAATAATTTTAAACTTCAGAGAAATTAGATTCAGTAGGTATGCATTTGGCTTTAGCAGTTTTAGATAAGTTAAGCAAAGTCCCAAAATAAGTTAGATAATTCTTTGCCCTTTGGGTTTATATATCTGGATTTATGTACAGAGCAAATCTTCTTTCTACAGTATTAAGCACTTTGCTCGAACAAAGTTCTAAAATTCAGAGAAATTAGATTCAGTAGGTATGCATTTGGCTTTAGCAGTTTTAGATAAGTTAAGCAAAGTCCCAAAATAAGTTAGATAATTCTTTGCCCTTTGGGTTTATATATCTGGATTTATGTACAGAGCAAAGCTTCTTTCTACATTATTAATCACTTTTGCTCAAATAATTTTAAACTTCAGAGAAATTAGATTCAGTAGGTATGCATTTGGCTTTAGCAGTTTTAGATAAGTTAAGCAAAGTCCCAAAACAAGTTAGATAATTCTTTGCCCTTTGGGTTTATATATCTGGATTTATGTACAGAGCAAAGCTTCTTTCTACAGTATTAAGCACTTTTGCTCGAACAAAATTCTAAAATTCAGAGAAATTAGATTCAGTAGGTATGCATTTGGCTTTAGCAGTTTTAGATAAGTTAAGCAAAGTCCCAAAATAAGTTGGATAGTTCTTTGCCCTTTTGGGTTTATATATCAAGCAAGGCCTCATGCAAAATTGGCATATGAGGATTAAGTACTATGTTTCAGAAAAATAGGATGCCTTAGAGATGGGGCATAAGGAATTTTTGAAATTGAGGTATTAGTGGAAAAAGTAATTTGGAAGATTATGCTTTTGAGCCCATTTTTCAAGTTTAATCATGTCTGCCAATTGGAATTTCTTTGTGCTACTTTTCTGAATTTGACTACAAGCAAGCTTGTTATATGACCAAGTGCAGAAAGGAATTATTTTATTTTTCATACGAATTTTGGAGCCAACTTGTTGGATGAAATATGGAGAGTGGAATTATTATTTTGAATGACTATTTTTATGCTAAACCAAATGCATTGACAATACCCAGTTAAGTCATTTGCCAATACATGCATTGATTTTAGTAAGTCAAATGGTTTATTTCTTGTTTTTCAATCTTGTTTTGGATGATGCATCTTTTTGGATCATTCTCTATCTTTAATGTATAAAGTCATGGTAGTAAGCTTTCTTGATTTATAAGGAGCTCTAGAGACTTGGAGATCCTCAAGACTTCATGGTCAGGATGAATTTGGGCCAAGGGGTAAAGTACACATCATGGGCTTTGGTTACAAATTTTTTAGTTTACTACTTGTTTTTTTTACTGGGTTGAGCTCTTTTCTTTAAATTAAATGGTTCAAAGTCAGAATAATAGCATGGAGGATCTTCAGATTCATAGGCTATTATTTCGGATCACATAAATCACAAAGTATAGTACTTTTGTCTCCCAAATTTTCATTCCAACCAGCAGGTAGGCTTTGTGATAGAATCCATGATATATATATATATATATATATATAAGTGAACTTTGATGCATATAACTTCATATTTGATAGATTTGTCAAAGACATTGGTCAATGACTTTAAGTGTGAAGTTGAATAGATATAGACCACCAATCTCCACATGGACCATATGAAATGCTGCAATGATTTAAAGTACAGTTAGATGTGGATGCACTCCCTTTTTTATTGACTTAATTTGTTGATTTAGAAGGACATTCAGTAAACAAATAGTGTTGAGCAATTTTTAGATGTGCAGTAGTTTATGCTTTAATAGTTAATGGCATCTGGGGTGGTGATTTTGTTACAAGTAAGTTTATGGTGGGGGTTGTCTTTCGTCTAAATAACAACTGGCTGCTTCTTCTAGAGGTCTCTGTCTGAGAGTATTAAAGGTAAAAGTCAAGTTGTATCATGTGTATAAAACTTTTATTATTTGAGGGATGTTTTCGTTACTACTTGTTTTTACTCTTTTTTTTTTACATTTTCCGAGTTCAGTCTACATAAGTATTGAAGTGCATAATTTTTTTTCGCTCTGGATTGTCGACTTCAATTCCTGGGCACTGAGCTTTTATTTTTATTTTTTACCCTATAATATTTGTGATTGTTTCATCACTATCTATCTGTTTGAGGTAGTAAAATCCCCTGTTGTTTATTTTATTTTTATGTATTCAATAAAGTAATAATAAGATATGTGAATATGATATGGAACAAAGAGTGAATGAAGAGTGGGATTGTTAGAAAGAAAAAAATAGGTTTTTAGTCTTACATGATATATTTTAGATATCATGGTCGTGATATCTTTTAGATAGATGGTAGCAGTGGGTGGTGGGCTGTAGAAATACGTAGAGAGATGAGCGGCTTGGAGTTTTCTTGGAAACTGGAGGGCATCGGGAAGATGAATAAGATGTTTTCGTGGGAACTGGCGGGCGGACCACCCGACGCCTTTCGAGGGGAAGACGACGGCGGCTGTCATGGCTTCTGATGGATGGGCGGGTACGTGTTCTTGATTTCTCTCTTTGTGTTCTTTGTTGGAGTCCTCTTACAGAACTGGTGGACCACCCAAGTCTTGCCGATGGGAAAGACGGCGGCGGCCGTCGTAGTCCTGCACGGACATTTAAGGTGTTCTTGCAAACAGGCTTCGTTCGATGTGTTCTTAGTGGCAAAATAAGTTAAGTCCCAAAATTAGTTAGATAATTCTTTGCCCTTTGGGTTTATATATCAAGGCCTCATGCAAAATTGGCATATGTGGGGGGATTAAGTGCTATGGTTTCGGAAAAAATAGGATACCTTATTATAGATGGGGCATAAGGAATTTTTCAAATTGAGGTATTAGTGGAAAAAACTAATTTCAAGTTTAATCATGTCTGCCAATTGGAATTTCTTTCTACTACTTTTCTGAATGTGACTACAAGTAAGCTTGTTACATCACAAGTGCAGAAAGGAATTCTTTTATTTTTCTTATAGAAGTTTGGAGCCAACTTGTTGGACGAAATAAGGGGAGTGGAACTATTATTTTGAATAACTATTTTTATGCTAAACCAAATGCATTGACAACGCCCAGTGAATTCATTTGCTAATTAATACATGCATTGATCTTAGTAAGTTAAATGGGTCTATAAAGGTTTTATGGATCATTCTCTATCTTTAATGGATAAGTCTATAAAGGGTTTATGCATTCTTGACATATAAGGTGCTCTAGAGAAATGGAGATCCTCGAGACTTCATGGTGCAACTCAACTTGGTCAAGTTGAATCTCAAAGCGCAGAATGAATATGTGCCTAGGGGGCAAAGTACACATCATGTTCTTTAGTTACAGATTATAATTACACAAAGGATAGTACTGTCACCCAAATTTTAAGAACCGAGTTTTCAGAATTACATAAGACGGTCAAATTGTTGTGGTTTTGGTCGATCCCTTCGTCTACAGCCACCGGATTCAATCCCTCCAGAGAAAAGTTCTGAACTACATCTTCATGAGATCTTACCAATGCATGCGAAGAGGCAAAAAAATAAAAAAATAAATAAATAAAAACGTATCAAGGCTTCTTTGAAGGGCACGCAATTCTCGTGTGGTTGGTTCATCCTCAGTGAGGATGGATCTACAATATTCTATAAAATTGAATTGTAAAATTCCGATCTTTCATCAATCCATAAGAATGTAAAACCAAAGATATTGAATTGGATTACAGGTTATTTATGTGACATACATATATGGTGATGAGAAAATTGTAAAAACCAAAACCGAACATGATGAATATATTCAAAAATTAGATACATCACTTTATCAATCAATTTTAGACAACTCTAATAGCCAAAAATTAGACTGGCTTGATCATGAACTCCACAACATTTGGCTCCAATCTAGCTATGCTCCTAACCTGACAACAATCAGACCTCATTTGAGATGGAACAAAAGATCACAATTACGACCTCTTCCTCACTGAGCAAAGCACAAACCATCCATTAACATCGAATCTTAAGAAGATCATATTTGAGTCAATAGACTCGATAATCAATCAGGATTAATCCTAACCTTACAAGGGGTGTTCAATTCTTATTTGGGCTACCAAACGTAATTATTCTATAGAAAATTTTAAAAGGTCTTTAAATTCAAATAAGGGTCTTTTTTTTCTATTTATACCAAACATTTCAATTTCGAAGAAATTTTTGTAGGAATGCAAAAAAAATTAGCTTTCCCTACATGAACTGTAATTAGTTATATAAGCAGATCGAACCTCTATTTTGCACCACATTGCTAATTGGACTGTTAAGCCACCAGAGGCATCACAGTTGAAGCTGAAATTTTTTTACTTCATAAATACTCCCTTCTATAGTCTCTGTTAGAGGTACGGTAGATACAGGAGGTGAAAGTTTTGCGAACCAATCCATCCATATTTATCATGGTAAATAAAATATGATTTAGAAAACAGATGGATGAGCGCCCAACTTAGACTCTCTACTATTCTGAACTACTTTTCTGTGTGTCAATCAGCTTCCAATTATTCAAACTAATTATCAACACCGATTATTTATAAAACTCAAGTCACAGATAAACAGTTGGGACAATAATAAAATGGAGAGAAGTGTTTACCTTATATTGAACAGCTTGATAGCCAAAACTGACCATCAGATTTTTCTGAGCATGTACTTAATTTAAAAGAAAATGCCTAACTAACAAGACAATAGACATGATGCTACATCGGCAAGAATTCCAACTTTAGAATAGCATTTTGTAGGTGACAATAGCCATGAAAAAATATTTTTATCACAATCACATATCAACATTTGAATCAATTGAATCACCTAATTGAAAAATATTTGAATCGATTGAAAAAAATATTTGGATCGCTAGTAAATCTCAATCAATTGAATCACCTAATTGCATGAGTAAAATATTTTTATATTGCATAAATATCTGACAAGTAGTAGCACAGGGAAGAAATTATTGGACATATGCTAATAGATAAGATAGCTCTATCTAACACTCGCCCTGTAAGCAGTATTTGCCAGTTATAGATCAAGAAAAGTGGACAAGTTCTTCATATAACCATCTGCTGACTTCCTTCGATTTGGATCGAATACCTCTTCTATTCGCTAATAAATCTCAAATCATTTTTTATTCCACTTGAATCTCAACCAATTGCATGAGCAAAATATTTTTATATTGCATAAATATCTGACAAGTAGTAGCACAAGGAAGAAATTATTGGACATATGCTAATAGATAAGATAGCTCTATCTAACACTCGCCCTTTAAGCAGTATTTGCCAGTTATAGATCAAGAAAAGTGGACAAGTTCTTCATATAACCATCAGCTGACTTCCTTCGATTTGGATCGAATACCTCTTGTATTCGCTAATAAATCTCAAATCATTTTTCATTCCACTTGAATCTCACCTAATTGCATGAGCAAAATATTTTTATATTTCATAAATATCTGACAAGTAGTAGCACAAGGAAGAAATTATTGGACATATGCTAATAGATAAGATAGCTCTATCTAACACTCGCCCTGTAAGCAGTATTTGCCAGTTATAGATCAAGAAAAGTGGACAAGTTCTTCATATAACCATCTGCTAACTTCCTTCGATTTGGATCGAATACCTCTTCTATTCGCTAATAAATCTCAAATCATTTTTCATTCCAGTTGAATCTCACCTAATTGCATGAGCAAAATATTTTTATATTTCATAAATATCTGACAAGTAGTAGCACAAGGAAGAAATTATTGGACATATGCTAATAGATAAGATAGCTCTATCTAACACTTGCCCTGTAAGTAGTGTTTGCTAGTTATAGATCAAGATAATTGAACAAGTTCTTCGTAGGTATCAAGTTTATCTTTCATCATCTCAAAGATAATAAACCAACCCTTTTGTTACTTCCCGAAAATCCTTTTGGATTTTCGATGCCAAATCCCAACGTCGACTAGACTTTAATTTTTTTAAAAAAAAGAGGAATACAGAAAAGGAATCCCAACCACAAAACCCACGTAAAAGAAGATAGGAATTCACAGGGATCTACAAGATCCAACCTCACCCGTGAGTGTCAAATGAGAATTCTGTCTCACGTGTTCAAGGTAATCCAACACACGATGAGGAATCGCCCTGAATTCAAGATCCGTGAAAACGGGAGAAACGCCATCAAGATACAAGAAACATGAAAGGAAAGTCGTCAAGAAACGAGATACGTTGAAGGAATGTGATCAATGTTCGAGAAACATGAGAGGAAGGAGATCAAGGAACGGGAAACACGAAAGGAAGGTCATCGGGGAACGGGAAACACGACAGGAAGGTCACCAAGCAACGACACACACGAAAGGAAAAAGCGATCGGGAAAAACGAAGAAAGCGTAAACAAATCAGTATCCAAGAAACGATCACGGAGATCGTTCGGGTCCCGTGCTTACCCCGGCGTGAGACGAGCAGGGCGAGGCCGTGAATGGGAGAGACGACGCGAGATGCCATGATCTGGTCGAGGAGCTTCCACATCAACGGGCTCCTTTTGGCGACGCAGACATCGGCTACCTGGGCGTTCCCCAGATCGGAGGTCGAAGAAACCGCCGCACCGCCTTCACTTCACCGCCGACATGCCTCTCCCTCCCTCGCTCTCTCTCTCTCTCTCTCTCTCTCTCTCGCTGAGTCGGTGCTATTAAAGGAGGAGGAAATGACTACCGATATTTAACAGCGGGCTCTCGTTGATCTCTGCGATCTGCACCGTTGGATCGGCAACCCCGATTGCCTGTGATAAAAAGATAGTTCAGATAAAACAAGACACCGTTGTGCCCTAACCCAAAATTGTCCCACACCCGACGCGGTGGGTCCCCAAAAAACTTTATAGAAGGGTGTATCTTTTCGAAAAGGTTTCAATAAGAACATATATATATATATATATATAAAGAATTATCATTAACAAAATAGTAACATAAAAAATTACCATTAATTTGTTTATTAATTTAGAAAACAAGACCAGCTCATCACTGAGAGGGTACGATGAGACACCCACTTGGCTTTGCGTGGCAACAGCATTAAGATCTTTATAGGCGTGTCTCGTTTGAGATAAGGTCGCCATTGCTGCTCGCCTGCCTAAGTTTTCCTTCCTCAGGCGGGCCGACCATGGTGGCTCCTGCGACTCTCACCCTCGCCCCATGCGCCGGCTTTGCGCCAAGCCGAGGCAATGTGCTATCTTTCCCTCGGAGGCCTTCTCTTCTCCGCCCGCTCAACTCCTCCCACCTCAAAACCCGCAACCTCCATGAAAAGCTCTGCTTTTCGCCACTCCCTGCCGTCAGAGCTGTAGCCGTGGACTCCGATCAGCTCGGCTCGTCGGAGCCCGCCCAAGTGGTATCATCCTCTTTATCCCCCTCTCTCTGCATGTCTGGTTTTGCAGCTTGTTGCTTCTGTGAATAGATTGATACACATGACTGCAATTTGCTACAGGTTTGGTGAAATTGGGATGAATTGGCGTTTACCCACTAACAATCCCTTGTTTCTGCTTAGATTAGTGAACGATCTTTTTCTGAAGGATCCGATGCACACAGCTGACACATTTCAGATCCTTTTTTTTTTCTCTTTCAGTTCTGCAATGATAAGAAGTCTCCTCTCTTAGTGTTAGTTATTTAGAAGATAAGACTTGTGTGTTAGATTTGGATAGATGAACAAGTCCATCATAACAAGTGCATGTATTCTCGAGCTGTGCTACCCTTTGCAGGAGCTTCAATGATTAGTTAAGCCTCAGTAGCTGTTCTTTTGAGGATCTTCTGATGTAAGTCGCTTAATTCATGCTGTAGGAGAAACCAAGAAGGTACTACTTTGTGGTGGCCAATGCAAAATTCATGCTGGATGAGGAGGAACACTTCAAGGAGCTACTGGATGAGCGGCGCCGAAACTTTGGGGAGCGGAACAGAGAGCAGGACTTCTGGCTTGTTGTTGAGCCCAAGTTCTTAGACAGGTTCCCCGGCATCACCAAGCGATTAAGTAGACCTGCTGTGGCTCTTGTCTCCACGGATGGACCTTGGATGACGTAATTCTCCTCACTAATCACTTTATGTTAGCCATTGCAAATTTCAAATTAAATTTCTTTGTTTGCATGATTGTTGTTCTTATATGCTCGCCATAAAAAAGGGAAGGGGTAACACTATTTTGATTTGGAAGCTGTTCATTCTGAGAGTTGGTAATGAGAGAGAGTGTGTGGGGGTCATGCTGGTGCTCTCCAGTAGAGAGTCGAATCTAAACTTGGAGATGAAGGCCGAAAAGTACGATATAAACAAAAGGCATCCAACTTTGGGCGCAACTTTTTTGTCGAAAGTTTTTGTTCTTTTTTTTTTTTTTTCTCTTTTGCAGACAAATCAGATTATGAATTCGAGATGCAAGAAATATAGCTTACACCTACCTAAGGACAATGTATAATTATCATAAAGTTCGCTTATGAACTTTAAACATTTTACAATACTTGAATCTCCTTCTCTTTGTTTAATTTCTGTATCTTTCCGAACTCCGTCGGTGACCATTACTTGTTTAAGTGTCATAATTGCACAGCAAAGTAAATTCATAGGTTTTGTAGTTTCTGACTCTCAAATAATTTTAGTTATAGCAGTAAAGACTACCCACAAGATGAACGAGGTAGATAGGCAGTCGATGTGGCTTATAATCACCTGAATAATCATATCTGATTCGGTAGATTATTCTAAGAAATCACAAAATACCATAGTAGGCACAGTTGCTTTTCAACTATCTGACCATGATGTAAGTAGCATTCAGGAATGGTTATGATATAAAGAACGCAAAGCACCGTGGTTTATGAAACAGCTACTCATACTCTCTGGTTTCTTGTGTTGGCATGTAATCTGTATGAGCCTTTTATTATATTAAGTGGGGAACTAACCGGCACAACTCCGAGAAAAGAAAATCTCGGTCAAAAGATTAGGACTTCATCTTGATACTGTATTACTTTACAGAGGGATAAACCTTAAATAAATACAAACGAATTAAGGCGTTCAAACTCTCAGGAAAACACATTGTAGTCGGGGGCTTGGTATACTGTATTCTCAAGATTGTTTACCTCATAGCGATTGAAATGAAGCCTGATCGGATTAACTACATGTTCCCACCCGCAAGAATATGTTGCTATTTTACTTGCTATTTGATTTTAACCTGCACAGAGAAGTGTTTATTCAGTTGTTTCATATATATGTGTGTTTTAACATATATATTATGTCGGAGAAATATTTCCAACTGCATCTGGACTACTACAAATATCTAGTGTTCTTTTGCTTGATTACTCCTTGGTTGCATGAGTTTACACTACGACATGAACGAAAATGTTCAATCTGAATCCGTCTCGCCTAAAATTGAAATTGATGTTGGGTTAATAGCTGGAACTTAGAAAAAATTCACATTCACTGTCAAGCTTCGTCTTCTTAGAGTTGCTTCCGATGGGTTTCACAGGTTCATGAAGCTGAGACTGGACAGGGTTTTAGCAGAAAGCTTTGAAGCGGACGCTCTAGAGGAAGCTTTGGCTTACAACCCCGTTGATCTTGAATTCGAAAGGCCAGAAAAGTGGACTGCGCCATACCCGAAATATGAGTTTGGATGGTGGGAACCCTTCTTGCCACCAAGCTCCTGCAAAAGCATGTCATAGATCTAACATTTTATTCCCAAAACAAATTGCTGGTTTCTTGCATGTAGCAGTGAATTTAATCTGAAATTTCTGAGTTTTGAGTCTGTCCTTGTGGTTAGCATGAGTATTCTTTGTTTTTTATGGGTTCATATGATTCCTCTGCCATGGAACTCCCCCCAGCTTTCAATTTCTGTCATAACCTTCATTGTAACCTGGGTAAAACATATTATGGCTTGGAGAAGAGATCAAGTGACAATTAATCACAAGCAGTGGAGAAATCAAAGAGAACAGCAGCTGCTGAGTGTCTTCATTTTATGCTTTCTTCATCAGGACCTCCACTCCATTGTCAAACTCAAGCTTCTGAACCAGAGAGAGGGAAAGAGGTGCAGTGCACTGTATTCAACACTAGAAATAATTGACAGTCTTCCTGCTTCTCCTTCTCTGCTTCCATCTTTACCACTGTCAAACCTGATGTTACCAAGTCCTGGTTGGAGTAACATGGATGGTTGACTTTGCCTTCATTCTTCTCCCCCTCTGCTTCCATCTTTACCAGTGTCAAACCTGATGTTACCAAGTCAAATATGGATGGTTCACATGCAAGGCAATATGTCAAACATGCAATGCTGGACCCTTCATGAAACAAAATGATGTATTGTCAACAATTACATGATTCTTTATGTGTCTGCCAGTTAAATCTGGAAAGGCCAAAGAGGAAGAAGACACATGGATGGTTGCTAAATGGTCTGACCAAAATGGCAATCCTTTTGTTCCACATAAACCTAAATGTGTCTGATTACTAAACAGAGACAGAAAATATATTAAAGGTTAATTACCACTCTACAACTCCTTGTTTTCCTTAAAAATGATATTTTCTTTCAATAAAACCAAGAATCCATTGCAATAATTAATACATAAAGAAAAAAGACTTGATAATGTATGACATAATTAGCTATATGATCATTATGATGCATGGATAAACACAACCATGCTTGCCTACTATTGATTTCATTGAATGCGCATTAAAATGAGTATGAGCTATTTCCATCATAAAAAACAAGACTACAGGTTTGGAATTTTTTTTAAAAAAGGAAACTAATTTTGCATGCTATCCTTTTTACTACTACAATTAGAATACATTAAATTTGTCGCATATTAATGTATTTATTATGTACACAAAACAAGCTAAATATCTACCTAAATATTACTTTCCCAAGTGTTTCTCGCAATTAATAACCACAATTCATCCTCTCCTATCCCCTATCTTGCTCCTGTCGATGCACCCCCCCTTGTCTTCCAGTTTCAATATGCTGCGCTATATATCATTCTCCAATGCTTCATTGCTAAGTCGCATGCACAGGAAGTTCGAAGATGGTGTGGAGGTATCGCCCTCTCTCTCTCTCTCTCTCTCTCTCTCTCAGGTGTTTTCCTTGTGGAATAGTATATCTTACCCTTTCTTCAAGATCTGTACGAGCTTGTGGAGTGTGTTATGGTGAATCAAGATGTTATTGTTTGTGAGTCGATGATCCAAAAGAAGATGATGGATCATAAAATTATGTACGCAAGGAAGTTTCATGAAATGTTATGGTGATAACTATTTTGGCGTCATTTTCTTCTTCAAGGAGGAAGAAGCATGTGGTGTTGCCCGAAGGAGGGCAAAGGAGAAGCGCAAGATTGCAAGCCCTAGAAGAGCAGAAGGCGGCAAATGCTGCAGCGTCGGCTGCCACCGATGCTTTACAACCTTCCAATGCTACGAGGAAACGAGGAAGAAAGAAGAAGGTTGGAGAAGTCTGTGAGATGACTCATCTCCTTCCTAGCTTTTCTAACTGGTTTGGGATTTGCAGGAAAAGCTTACACCGGTAGCTTGTCCGAGCGACGACGGTAAGATCACAGTCCATTCTTTTAGATGATACGAATCCGAGCTTTCGCATCCTGCAGTCTAATTCTCACAACGCATTGCAGATTGGTCCGAGTCGATCGGAGTGCAGCGGAGGGACACATATAGGCCTTGGAACCATCCGAACGAGGCAATAGTTTCAATGGCTTTGGAGCAGCCAATACAGCTCGTCTGCGTACAGCCATTAATTACCGTTCACTCTTTGGTTTCGTTTGCATTGCATTGCCACAGTCTTGACTTATCACCACCAAATACGTATCCGCAGAACAACAGCGCGCGGAGTTACAGAGAAAGCTTGCTACGCTTCGTGAGAGATGCAGGCCCGAAGGCGAAGATGGCGGCACAGATGAAGCTGCAGCAGTGTAGGGCGCGATGGCATGACCTTCAAGCAAGTTCTTCTGCGACCCGGGAAGCCGGACCCAGTTGCAGCACCAACGCTGAGGATGACCGAGTGATGAAAGGCCCGATCTGCGAGCTGGAGACCGATGAACTTCTCAGGCGGTTCACTGCGATGGGCACCACAGGAATCCCGGAGGGAAGCTTGGCAGCGAGTTCGGAGCAAAGGGTCGGTGGCAACGGAAGCTTGGCTTCTCCAGGGACAGCTGCAGCACCGCCAAAATGCACCTCCATTTACGATCTCTCGTTCTGGCAGTCGATGCTGAGTTCGGATCCATCTTATGCAACCACACAGGGTCTTCGCCGGGATGCTAGCTAGCTCCGGGGATCCCTTCGAGACGAGCTCTCTGAGTTCACTTGACAGCAGGAAGAAGCGATCCTTTTGTCTATATAACTGTTTCTTTTCGTTGCTGAAGACTCCATGATGCAGTTTGTCATCTGAACTAATCTATTAAAATTTAAAGTATATTTTTTTCGACAAGTTTTACATTGTTATTATTTATTTTATTTTCTAAATAAGTTGATTAGATAGAATCTCTTGCTTCAAATAGTTAATTCCCACCTATAAATATGACATATACATATATATATAGATCTATCTAAGTCTAAGTGTTTCTGTCTCTATGGCTCTAAATCTAAGAATAGTTCAATATGAGTATTTTTCTTTTTTAATTAGTTTAATATAGTTTTTCGTTCTTTCATCTTGCATGTGATCTCTTCCCTTCTTCATATTAATATCTTCGATTGCTTTGATGCTCGAGTAAATATAAGGATCCAAAAAGATTTAATCAATACAACAGATTCCACTGCTACTCATTAATTATATGGCTTATATGTCAATTAGCTTCTCAGCTTGACACAACCATCAAATAAGCTTAACCCATTGGAGATCTCATTTTACGTCGCATTGGGAACCATCAAGTCGATTGATTCATCGAGCCTCAAGTATATCCAACATCAACGAATCCATTATTAATTACTGTGAAATTTTATGTCGTAATCGATAAGTCAACACGGTTAGGTTCTGCCCAAATGCACAAGTGCATTTGTGCTAGTCGAGAAGGGTGGGAAGGTCGACGATATACACTACGAGGCTCGATTCGGGTTGGTGACAATCGCTCCAAGACTCGTCTCGGGTCGATCGTAGGTTCTTGTACGAAGGTCTAGTCGGGATGAGATGTTCGATGTGGCCTCTCCGACGCTTGAGTCAGTGCCATGATCGAAGTGAAATTTGGGTACTTATATGCAGAGAGCATGGGGTTTCTTCCTACCTCTATCTGTGTCCAAGGGTAGTTTTTATACCCATCGACCGAGGGTCGACAGTACCTCGGCCTTTATTATCGTCGATGTCCTTTGTTGAGATGGCGTATGATCTCGTGTGATTTCGAGGTCTTCGAGCATCGAGTCCACATCAGACGATGTCGTGCTCTGTACTCCATGATCATTTTCGTCTAGATTGAACCTCACCACAACAACTCGGATTATGCTAAGTTGGGTCGGACTTTCTTGTGTCAGCTCGGATTTTTTTTTGTGCCAGCTCGGATTTAGTCGAGAAAAATCGAATTCTACTGTGTCAGTGGGTTATCGACGTGACATTTTATCTCGAACGTTCTAACGCTTTATATAGTCCTATCATTAACTATTCCTCAAAGAGAAAGATCGATCGGCTTCAATCTTCTTGCACTTTGATTTTGGTGCTCACAACACCTTGATGTTAACAACCAACTCTACAGGCAATCTTAATTGTTTCATTTATGCAAGCACATCTACTTAGAATTCCAAATCAAAACTAAAACTCATGTGGCATGAGGCAATACATACTTTGGATTAATTTTATCCGGTTGTGGTTAGCTAATCAACAGACAGAAGCTTCAAAGAACAAATATTTGTGTTGGGAGGAGGAAACAGTAGTCAAACTCTCGAGTCTTTCATCTGCATACTATTCTTGCTAGAATCCACACGAAATCTACAAACGAAGAACCATCTCCAGCTCTGTGGCTCGCACGGTCAGCTCCGGAGGCCCCCAAGGATGTCTGATAAAGAATGGATGGGACACAGCTGATGGATAAGAAGACATTCTGATGTCAAAGAACATGAACCTGCAGCCATCAGAGAGAGAGAGAGAATAAGACATGAGAATAGAAAGTAAAGTTAACCTGAGTTGATGAGCTTCGATCAGTTTAACCCCACCAGGATTAAACCTGCAGCAAGATGCAGACACGTTATTCTGCATGGGTCAAAGGTTGCCGAATCTGATATGACGCACGAGATTTGCAAAGAGTCCATAACCTGTCCGACGTGTCAACGAAGAGAAATAAAATATACGTTATATATGATAGGCAGGTGGCGAGCAGGTGAGATGTTATGGTCAACTTGGCCGGTGTTTGACCGGATCGAATTGAATCGGACCTCACCAATTTGGATCTTATCGAATCGGATTCGGATTGTGCCAGGCACCTCAAGATTCGTGCTGATCCACACGTCTCTTTGCCGAGGGGCGTTATTGTGATTTCGACCCACGCGACGTGCCAGCTGGAGAGAGGCACGGTGGCACTTTCGAGACGAGGAGCGGGTACAAGGGTAGTTTGGGTATTACGGACGTAAACAGATAAGGACGAGGTGGGGGTGTTGTTGAGCCTCCGTTATATATGCTTCTTGTCTTCTCCACTGTCTTCCCTCGCTTTCTTTTTTACCAGTTTGTTTTTGCCATTAATATTTTTCTTAGCTTCCTGTCTCTCTCGCTCTCGCTTGCTCCTTCGATCGCCGCCATAAACCCTCGCTAAAACCTCTCTCGATTGTTGGCAGGGGTTTTGCATCTGTGATCCAGAAATAGGAGGGGGGGGGGTTCTGATTCCTTCTAATCGGGAGGGGGAAGTAAAAAGGGGATCTGTCTTTTACCTTTTTGGTGGTTGATGAAACCGCGGAGTGTGTCCGGCAGCCAGATCCGTGGCTCCTCGCGATGAATACGACAGCCGTCGTTCGCCGGAACCGCGGCGCCGCGGCCTTTGACGCCTCTGTGAAGTTCTCCGAGCACGTCGTCAGCTCGAGGAAGACGGCACCAGCTGCGGCGAGCAGCTGCCGGAGGAGGGTCTTGCGCATCCACTGCACCGACGCTGACGCCACCGATTCCTCTTCTAGCGACGACGACGAAAAGGATGCCGGGCCCACCTGTCGCCGCGTTAAGCGGCACGTCCAGGAGATTCGGATCGACGCCACCCCGCGTCGGACGCCGTCCGAGCGGCCACCCGCTGCGGCGACAGATCCGTGCGGCTGGAAAAGGTTCCGAGGCGTCCGGCGGAGGCCGTGGGGCCGGTGGGCTGCGGAGATCCGGGACCCGACCCTACGGAAGAGGGTCTGGCTCGGAACCTTCGACACCGCGGAGGAGGCGGCCGCCGTGTACGACGCCGCCGCCATCAAGCTCAAGGGCGCCAAGGCCGTAACCAACTTCCCCGTGACGAAGACGGTCACCGTCGACAGCAGCGACTCGTCTTGCGCTAGAGACGACACCTCCGACAACCCCTTCTCCTCCCCGACCTCCGTCCTCCGTAACAACGCCGACCAGACGCCCTTCGACTTCCTCGGCTACGGCGAGGTCGACGCCTTCGGCCTCCGCGTCGACCCCCCCCTCTACATAACCGATTTCTATCCGCCGCATCGGCCATCCGTTGAATCGGCAGGCGACGGGTTCTCCGAGTTCGACGCCGACGATTTCATGCTCGAAGTGGTCAGCTTAGAGTCGTTTTCTTCTTCTCCAGCCAAAACCAGTCTTGTGTTATAGCGAGCCACTACTTCAGGTAGTTTGTTGCGGAATTTTTCACCTTTTTCTCTATATTGTTTATATTTCTTAGGTTTCAAAAGGAGAGAGAAAAAAAAAAGAACGAAAAAAATAGTTGGGAGGGGTATACAGAATTATAGATTAAGTAGCGCTGTTACCATTAATGTTGTGGAGTGAGTACACGAGCGAGCGAAGGCGAGCTTTCCTTCAATTCCACGGCTCGTCAGATATATATATATATATATATATATATATATATATATGTTTCTTTTCTTTTTAACAAAGAGGGGCTGTCGTCGTGTTCCGCGTCATATGAGAAGAGTCTGTCGAGCGGAGGCGTGGCGTCCATTGTGACCGTCGGTTGAGATCGGAGGTCAGGCGGCGGCTGAGGGCGAAGCAAAACGGCCCCACGTCAGTCTGCTGTGGAAATGACTGAAGCGCCCGCCTCGGCGTGGATATTTTTTTTTTCCTCAGCTCCACGTGATGGGCGTCTCCGCGAGTGGTGGGAAGGGCATCGCTCCATGATCCAAGGGGAGCCGTCTGATCGGCACGCCGACGTGGCAATTCAGGGGCCCTAAAATTTGATTGGACTGGGATTAACGGGTTCGGATGATAAAAAAAAAAACACTTAATGTTTTGCTAAATCATGGATGGCATCATCGGAGGTCCTCCCCGAAGTCCAAGTGGCGGAAAGAAGTTGTCTCATCCATTTGCCGACGGACCACCGAACCCACAACCAAAGCACAGCCGGTGCCTTCTCCTCCACCTCCACCATGTCCTTCGGCCGTGGAAAGCGGAAAAGGAAGTCGGTGGAGCTCTAAAAAAGATCTCAGTGCAGGAGGCGGAGAAGAAGAAGAAGAACCACCGGCCCATTCTCCATGGTGGGGGCGGCGGGAGGGACCAGGTCAGCACAGGAAGTCTCTTTCTTCTTCGGTGAGATGGTCTTAGAAGCTTCTTCTTTGTACTGTTTCGTTTCCTGCACCGAGTTGGATCGAAACGACGAGGAGAGTGTTGTTTTCTGCGACTTGTTCTTCCAACTGTTTGTACGACCAGCATAGGTAATGTTGTCCTACGAGACGAATATTTACACACACACACACACACCAAAAAAAAAAAGAAGAAGCATAACTATCGGAAATAGTTCGCTCTAGTGTTCTTTCTGTTGGAAAATGACTTCCAAGGCTAGCAGACAAGCCATGAATCTTTCTGATCATTGAAGACAAAACACCAAAAGGAACAAATTTTTTGGGATAAATCTTTTGAAATGAACTCGGACAAGGGAATTTGAGCAGGAAATAAAGCTGCTGCTTTTTTAGCTTTGCATTATCCATAATGCTGAAACCAGTGATTCCTCTGCGTGGTCCAGAAAAATAAAGGAACAAGAGCAAAGACATCACCAATTCAATAAGAGGAAAATTAATTTTTTTTTTTATCCATGCCAAAAAAAAAAAAAGGGATTTCCGCTTCTATTTATAATTATTTATCACCATAATAATTAAGAAGAAGAATTGTGATTTCACCTGTGCGTGGCATCTCTACGTTCACGACACGTGTAGTTTCTGATTAAACCATTGGACCATCATCTCGTACGATTGGACCGGTCCATCTAGTAAGATTCGATTGGGTTCGACCCGGTCCATCGCGATTAAATGCGGACGGATCACTATTTCAGGAGCCCTATTCTTTATCCGATCGACCCATTGGCGAAGTCGGCGTCCACCAAATTCCCGTCGGCGGCGACGGCGATTCGAGACCTTGGAACGGATTTTTTTCAGGTGAGTTCCTGTGGCCCCAATTCGTCTTGCGAACTCTGGATTTGTCGCCTTACGAGAAGGACCTCACCACCTTGCTTCCATATCGATTGCCTACTCTGAATCCATATTTATGTCCAAGAATTGCGTCTGTCGGTCTGGCTGCATCGTGGATGGGAAGTTGTTTACGAGTTCATGCTTTGCTCATCGTCTTTTGTTCGACCAACAAAGGGAGCAGATCTCGCTGAGGCACTCAAAGATTTCCTGTCAATGTGAGATTACGGGAACTATTAGGGAATTGGGTGGTTTGCGTGCGTAGTTTCGGCTCCGATAGCCCACTTCAAGGTTCCATGAGACCGCAAGCTTTCATGGGTTCGCCGGTGGGTTGTCGAAGTCAAATAGCTGGGAGATCAAGAGCGATGCGGATTCATTCCGAAGCTTTCGGTGCCTATTTTGTAGAGATGAGGGTTTGCTAGTGAGCAGAGAAAGCAAAAGCAGAGCCACCTTTCGCTTATGAATAAATGAATTTTAAATGGAAAGAAATATATGTTGTACAGTCTTCAAATAGGTCTTGGTATGAGAGGCAGCTCATAGATACAACGCCTTGGAATAGAGAATACGGGGGTTTCTTGTCCGTTCATGTTGGAGGGGAATGATCGTGGGTATATGCTCCTTGGAAGACCCTTTCTTTTTGTATGCATATGAGCACATTCAAGGCAAAAACTATATATCCAGGAGAATTTAAAGGTGAATGTATGCAAAGAAGTCCTTTAAAATTTGCAATAGATTTGATAATATTGATGCTATAATGTGTTCGAGTAAATTATTCAACACTTTTTTAAATGTCTGGTAATATTAGTTGGATCTGTTTTCGTAACATTTTTTATTTAGGTTTTATTTCTTTTAACATGAGTGTCAGCCCCTCAGCTGTTGCCGTCGGACAAGCTCAAATCTCCGGTATACTGCTCGTAGTTATTTTGACGAGCTTCCAATTAAAATATCATCACTATTTGCAATTTGATTCCTTACCCATAGTTTTGGACATGACTTGCCTTTGATTAGAATTTCTTTTCTTTGGATCTGATTATTCTTTTTGGTTCATGAATATAGATTTTATTAATATGTATGTCCTTGCTTTGATTTCTGTTTTCACAGCGGAAGCTGGTTATCTTGTTATTTGGACTGCAGCTCTTAACTCATGGGGAACTGTTCAGGAAAAGTGAGAAGTCACCAATGGATGACATCAGCTCATGATGACAGTCTAGAATTTGTGGTTTAAACAAATTATAAGTTGTTGTTTGTTATTGCTGGAGTTTGGATTTCATGGTCTTCCTTTTTAATTTGCCATTTTTTAAACCTTTTTTTTCTTGTTTTTTGCTTTATTTACTACTTAGTTGTGCTTCTCCAGATATGCCGTCTCTCAAAAACTAACAAATTTTATGCATGTGAATGCATCCAAGCATGGATTGCACGTGTTACTGAAATTAGTAAAAGGGTCTTGTGGTTTATGGAGAATTTATTTGTATTAGCAATAATGCTTTGAGTAGCTAAATCGCAGCTATAAAGCCTCTGATCATGAGCTTTATCAAACACATATATGGTTACATGTTTTTAGGAAAATATTTGTGCACTTTCATGATTACATCTCCTACTCATATTGTCTGGATTCGGCATCGCTAGAGACTGAAAGTTCATATGCTATCTGTTGACAATTAGAGGAATCTCCTGCCTTTTCTAAATAAACTTATATGTTTTGGTTTATTTCACTTTCTTGTGTAGAAACCTGATGGATTTTTGATTATCTTTGTCATAACATCTGATATCGGATTAATTTATATTTCTCCATCATTTCCCAACCTTTAGTCAGTGACTATTTGGTGACCTTTTATGCTATTTTTCCATTTCCTTCAGAAAGGGGCAGGTAGTGATCTTGAAGAGGAGATAGACTTCAGAGGTGGAAATGTGCATGTAATCACTAGCAAAGAGAGCTGGGATCAAAAGATTTTGGAAGCAAACAAGGATGGCAAGATTGTAAGTGAACTAAGAAAACCTCACTTATATTTGGACACTCATTGCACCTAATATGGTCAGAGAATTTACTTACATCATCACATAATTTATTTACACAAGCATTCGATGTAACTTCGAGATCAACTTGAATTGCTCTCACCTCCATACTGTTTTCAAATAGGTGCTTTTTAAGTATCATGTACAGAATGTTATACTCAAAATTATAGATATCAGTACTTTCAAAAGTAACTACGGAGTTGCTGTCATCTCACTTACAAGTTGAGAGTGGTCAAGAAAAACAATCAAAGTGTTAGTAACTTGTGGAGACCAATAATATTGCATTCACTCAGATATGTTTTCTGATGCATACACATTTAGCATCAGGTAGATATATGTCCTTATTCCATAATTTGACAAAACCGGCATGAACTGTGATCTTCCACAGGTTGTAGCAAATTTCAGTGCATCTTGGTGTGGCCCATGCAGAATGATAGCACCTCTTTACAAGGAGCTGTCTGAGAAGTATCCTTCACTGATGTTTCTGACAATAGATGTTGATGAATTAATGGTAAGATCCGCATTATCTTGATCCGATCCATTGCAATTGTTTAGTCCATTCTGCTGTAGATCTTTTATGTGCATTGTGCACTTACTATTGTTTAGTATGACTTTTCCTTGAAAGACCAATAGTTTTGTGCTTGTCTGAGTCTACTTATCCTAGTTCCTGCCTGTTATCTTTCTATATTTGTATGTGCACGTCATCCTTGAGCTTGCTTGAAGACATTAGTGGAAGTATCTCTTATTCAAGTCTTTTGGCATATAACCAAGTAGAGATGAAATAAAAGTGAAACAGTTTACCCCATATCTTGTATCGAAAAAACGAATTAGCATGCGAGTGTATTTTTTTTCATTGTTTGTTTGGGTAGGGTTTTCAAAATCATTTTTTAAAGTTTGCGGATCAACATATCATATGAATATAGAAGTTATCGGCTGACCATATTTGGCTTACGGTATACTTTTTTTAAAAGTTTGTGGATCAACATATCATATGAACATGGGCTGTACTTGTTTCAGGATTTTAGTTCGTCATGGGATATACATGCAACTCCAACGTTCTTCTTCCTGAAAGATGGGCAGCAGTTGGATAAGCTGATTGGTGCTAATAAGGCCGACCTTGAGAAGAAGGTAATCATGTTTGTTGATTCCTCAATTCAGTGCTCCAAGGGCTCAAATTGACGAAGAGAGGGCGCCTTACCATAATATGGTATGCCTGCCCTAATCCGATTCCTCTTCTTTGAACAAGTATTATGCCGGTCATCATTTTCCTGTTCAATTTAAGTTGCGCAACTTGACGTGACAGGTAGTAGGAAAAAAATGGAGGTTCATGCCGTATTGTCACTGTTTTTGCGAGAATTAACTGGTTGTAAAGAAGCTGTAGTGATTTTTACTCGTGTACACATTACGAGAATTAGGTTCATGCAATATTATCACTGTCGAGCCTCTCTACCTGAGGGTCGACCGGCAGTGGAGACTCATGTACATACGAAAGCCTACGTACTTGTCTGTACATATCATGTGTACAGACAAATTGTGTACCAATGAATAATATTTAGTATCAGAGAGTGTAGTGTACTTGTAATTATCAATGATAAATTGTGGGACTTTGGTACCACAGTGCAATGAAGAATCGTTAGGGGTGATGTGTATACCAGCTCAGATTTCTAAATGCAGGGTCATTCAGGTGGCATGCATGTCTTCTGTATACCAGCTCAGATTTCTAATGCCATGGGCGAGATAAGGCAAGTGCGTGCGTGCGTGCATGCGTGCATGCATGCATGTCCTCTGTATACCAGCTCAGATTTCTAATGCATGCATGGCCTCTGTATACCAGCTGAGCTCAGATTTCTAATGCCATGGACGAGGATGATGGCTGGTGGGTTATCGACACCCATTTTATTGTTAGTTGATGCAGGTCATCACAAGGCATCAAATTCCATAGATGACATGCATATCCTCTGTATATTAAAAGACTTACTCATAACAACATGCATGCCAAAGGGATGAGGAGGTGGTGGGAGAAGCAACGACTGACGGAGAAAGAACCAAGCTATTTGGATCTTTCTTACTCATGTTTACTTACTGTGTGATCCACAACAACACCTTTACCCAGACACACACAAAAAAAAAAAAAACACTGAAATAAAAATTAAGTGCACTCAGGTGCTGAATAGTACAATTACGTGCACTCCACCAACAGACAGAATCCGTCGGAAACTGTTACGAAACATATCTGTTCGTAAGTAAGAAAACGGTAACGCGCGCGCACGGCATTGCGTTGGCCGTGAACACGCCCCCAGCAGCCCCCCGCCTATCAGCTTAGAGGGCTGGGCTTCTGAAGGAAAGGAGCAGGCCTCACGTACGTGAACCCTGCAAAGTTGTTCTCTCCGGCGACGGGGCTGGCGACCGGCGAATCCAGCACCGACATGCTCGTCCATCGCTCGTCAAAGTTGGCAATGCAGGTCTTTCCGGCAACATTAGGCCGGAAGCTAGGCAGGATTTCCCGGGCCTCCAGTTTTCTCCAGTTGATCGATTTGAACCACTTGTGGTTCTTAATCTCGTTGCTCCCACGGCCGCCACTCCCCAGGCGCTTGCCTGCTTCTTTCTGCAACAACTGTGGGGGGGAAAAGGAGGAGGCAAGGAACAACCTAAGAGATCTTTTGATGGAAAGGGCCAGCCAAGCATAAGCATGCATAGGTTTCAAAGACGGGAAGAAGACACAAGAGCATGCATATAATAGACTTCTTACGCCTTTCAGTAAGGAATGGGCTTCGCTGGACAAGTAAGCAGGCAGCTTTATCTTCTCCCTCATTATCTTCTGCTGCATTTTCTCTCTGTTACTACTGAAAAAAGGTGGCTGCGAATGTTGTAAACAAGTGAATTCTGACTGTGAGATGTTATAATATAGAGAGGGGCAACCTAGGAAGAACGAGGAAGAGCAAGATTTGATTCGAGCAGACAGAGAAGTCAGACCTTCCCGGTGAGCATCTCGAACAACAGGATTCCAACACTCCACCAATCAGCAGCTTTGTCATGGCCTTTTCCGAGAACAATTTCAGGAGCCATGTACTCGAGCGTCCCACAGAGGGAGTTTGATCTCGTATTTTCATCAAACTCTTTCGCTAGACCAAAGTCAGTTAACATGGCCTGAATGGAATTTAAAAAAAAATAAAAATAAAAATTCAATGTAAGGCATTCTTGAGCAAACAGGAAGAAGGTGCAGTTTTTCAGGAAAAATGGGAAAAAGAAAATTCTTCTTGAGAAAACAGGAAGAAGGTGCAGATGGGAAAAATGGATATGCTCACATGACCGTCTGCATCGAGGAGAATGTTCTCAGGCTTGAGGTCCCTGTGCATTATACCGTTTGCATGAAGGTGGGAAACAGCAGATACTATTTCAGCTGCATACGTCCGAGCAAGATCCTCTCTGATAATGTAACCCAAAATGTTAGCTTCTACTGTGATATGCTTCCACGTATTGTTCGCAAGCATTAATTTGAGAAACATCTATTACCTGAACAGTCCATGGTTATAGAGCTGAAAAAATAGATGTCCCCCATTTATGAAATCGAGCACAAGATATAGGCGGTACTTTGTCTGCACAGTAGGAGAAAAAAGTACATATATGGCCATGACAGCAAGTCTCAGTTGGTAAATATCTTCTTTATCACAAAGTGTCTATGATCAACAGGACTTTTTCGAGTAACCAGAAGCTGATATTGTCAAAAAAAAATATTCGAGTAACCATGACAGCATCCTCCTATACACATACGCGCACACACACAACGGATCGTTCTTGTGCCTTTGTTGGTTACCATGATGATTGTTACAGATGCTGTAATACATGCATACCCTAGACAAGTAACCAAAGATGATGATCGTGCACATAACGCAAGAATATTCAAACCGCTAAGATTTGGCTTCACCAGTTGCACTTTCTAATGTTCAATTTCATGTGTCATCTTATCAAAAGTTTCTACTGCTCATTGTTTGAACAATCTTATGAATTGGTTCAAAAGAGTAGGTTGATCTTGCAGCCTTAATACTCAGAGGTGGTTCGTGGGGATACGAAACATGATTTTGTCCTGATTGCACATCAAAAACTACTGCTTAACTTCAAGTTGTCTACTGCATATGAGGACGGCCTTAGTTGGACAATAGCTTGACCATTATGCCTGAGAAACCTATGTCATTAACAGACTACTTCAATATCAGAAAACGGTAGAAGATTTTACAGGTTATGCAACTTATAACTTTCAAGAGTGTATTACTTTCAAAAATTAAAAACTGAAAAGACATTCGACTTAATTAAAAACTGCATAATATTCAATATCCAGACATTAAAATTATTATAACAGAACAATGGTCGATATTCTATTCTAGATCTCAGCACCTATGAATCAAAATTCAGAAACGATCAAGGAAAATTTCACACCTGGAACGAGTATCTTAGTTGGACGATGAAAGGGTGATCAACTTTTGTCAAAATATCTCGCTCAGCCTTCATGTATTCAGCATGGTTCTTTTCCATAATCTTATCCTTCCGCATAACCTTCATTGCATAGATTTCAGAAGTGCCTCTCTTCTTCACCTGAAACACTTTCCCAAACGCACCTTTCCCAACTAGCTTCAAAACCTCAAAGTCAGAAAGTCCTATGACCTCACATTTCTCAGATATTGAATCATGGGTCTCTGTGAAACAGGTGGATGACTCCAGATCACCTGTCACTTCAGATGCACACTCCAAAAGTTCCAGTGAATTGTCAGTCTCATGTATCGTGAGCTTGCTGAGCTGCAAGGACTGACTGACTGGAGTTGAAGGCCCCACCAAAGAATGCGATCGCTTGTAAATGACCACTGGATCATCATAAACTGTCTCATTTGGAACTGATTCAGGTGCCTGGTTGTCAGGATTCATAGCATTTAAGTTAACTGAGGTCTGAACGGGGCCAGGACCAAACACATCAGAGAAATCAAACTCCATGTTCTCGGATACCGCAACATCAGGGGGGCCTGTTGGAAGAAGTATCTCCATGTTTCGGTTCTTGCGACCGGTGATTTTGGTGACAACATTCATCTCAGAGGAAACCATGTTTCAAAGTGCTAATCAGGTTCTGAAGTTGGTACAAGTCCCCGAAATTCCCGTCCCTGCTAAATCTAGCTTCCTCCACAAGTCTCAAAGACAACCGATGATGAAGGATTCCTGACAATGGCCTTGAATAGCTGGAAGTCCACACGGACAACAGGAAATCCCAGGAACCCAGGGAGTAAGCACACCAAAAGACCAAACTTGCTCTTGTTTCCCGATGTGCAGGAAACAGTAGATGCTACTGTGCTTCTTGAATTCATTAAGATTAAGTTGTCCAGAGCTGATTAACAGATTGAAAAAAACCATGAGTTGTCAACACAAGAAAATTTTGAGTTTGACCGGAAAGCATGCTTCTTATAGTGAACCATTTGCTAGAATTACATAAACGAGGCTCCTCTTAGCAAGATAAAGTCAATATCAACTAAATCTGGACTGCAACTTCTCATAATTTTGAGACGATTGGAAGAGGCTTCCATCATTACTTTTATTAACTATTTTAGGTAGATGTTTATAGTCATATTTTGTGCTGTATTAAGGACTACAAGTCACGATTTGGGTATAATTTGATTAGGTTTGGGTCAGGAGAGTCTACCGGAGGCAATAAACCATCAAATCTAATGAAATATTTATACAAAGTTGAAAGAAACCAACAAACCAAGGTGTATTAAATAAAACTGAAGATTCCATTGATATAAAAGAGATGAATCAATGAATCAAACAATAAGCAGATAAAAAATCAATGATATCAAATTGTCATAATGTCTTCTGACATGTCAGCCAATATCTAGATTTCTTTTATGTTGGCTCACTCAAGGAACCACCATAGCAATTGTGAGGCATTAAATATACTCCAACTCTGGATTTGCACCAGAAAATGAACTTGAAATGGGCACAATAATTCGAACAAGTGGTAATAGGTCACAAAGTACTAAGAGAAGTAAGCAGAAACGTTAGATTTTTATCGTGAAGACCTAAATTTTAATGATTTGAGAAATAAAAAGAGCCAAAAGCTCATGAAAGGAAGCAGCACTCGTATGGTTCTGATACCAACATTCGCAACTGAGAAAAGGGAGGAGAATCCATGGCCTAAACTTCCTTGTTAGGTGTTCCGAGTCCACTACAGACAGATCGAAAGAGCGAAAGAACATATTTGACAGATCTTAGGAAATCCTTTCCAACTGGCATGACAAACCCCCTCGTTTCCTCCATAAACACCAAGACCCCAAGTTTTCTTTCTCTATATAACCGTTCCCAACCTAGATACCAAGTAGAAATCAAATTAAACAAGATCGAAACATCAGAAAACAAATCGCATCATCTAGCTTCCTCCACCCCATCATCGTACACAGAATTCAACCACAAGAAGCCCCAATAAAAGAAGAAAAGCTTCTCCACAAAAAAGATCCGCACAAAGAAACAAGATTCTTTCACCGAATCCTCAGGAGATTATTTTTCGAAGGGGGGGAGGCGCGCGGGGGCGGATCTGAGGCGGGCACCAAGAAAAGACCCAAAGATCTCGATCCGGCACAGCAAACCCTAGCCCTAAGAGCAACAGATAACACGACAAGAAACAAGCAGCAGAGGGAGGAAGAAGGAGGGGAGAGCGAATTCCCATACCTTGCGAGGGCGAGCAACGATCGGGTCACGGGAAACCGCTGCCGGGCGATCAAGTGGCGGCCTCCGACGGTCTCTTTATATTCCTCCCACCTATAAAGAAAACCAAATCGGGGCGTTTCCGTGAACGAGCCGGGCTGCAAGACGACACGTGGCGATCCCTGACTGGATAAGATGGTTGAGCGCGTGCGAACACGCGCAAATCCTGGCCAGCCTTCGACGAAGAAGCGACGAGTACTATTATGCGGACGCGCGTATGAAACGACATATGCAGAACTTTTTATCCGTGGGACCACGTCGGGGTTAAATCAGGTCCGTTCGTTTCCGATCCGTCCGCGAGATGAGAGGTCGTCGTGGTTTCACGCATAATATTTCTATGGAAGTAGTCGGATGGTGATGTGGATGCGGGCGGCTTCGGTTCCGTGGCAGAGCGCACATTTAGACGTCAAAGCAATTTTGTTAAAGACTGACGGCGGGCGGGAATAGCACGCCATCTTTTTTTCACCTTTTTTTTAAGGAAAAAAAGAGAATATTTTTCAATTAAGCCTTTCGCTTCATAAATAGAATAAAAATATTTTTATCATTTAAAAAAGATAATGAATTGAATCGAATTTTTAGTGAATCGACTCTAGTTAGATTTAAACTATTTTGTTGATTCAGTAATCCAAAATATTATAAGTAAATATTTATTAAAAGACCTTTTTAGAATATTTATATATAGGTTTACGACAAAGTGAAAAAATATATTTTTTGAAATATATATCAAAACCTTAATAATTTTCATCAATTTTTTTATATACATTATTTTATAGTACCTATGACAAAGTTAGTGGTTATTGTTAGAGGGGATTTCATTAATTAAGTGATAAAAACATATTTAAACTATGTTAAAACATATAATAAGTCCATTTGAAATAATAGCAAAAAGAAATGAGAATTAATCATATCTTATTTAGAAATATGATAAAATATTTCTAATCTTCATCGAAGATTACTTTATAGGTCTCAAACAGAACATTTTATGAACTCTCAAGACATGTAATAAAGTTCATAATTAAGATAGGTGAGAATTTAAACTAACTAAACTCGAGTTATACGGCTTTTATTTGGGAGGTTCAGTTTAATTAATTAAACAGTTTAATTACTTTTACTGCATCAAATGCATCATAATCGGTTCAGTGCTATTAGTCTATTTGGGTTTCCATATGAATCTAAAAAGTTTTTTTAAAAAAAAAATAACGAGAAGCATGCATTATTTTTGCACTAGCATTAGATCACTATTTTTATTTGTTGACATATAAAATATTTCTTAACAAATTAGATCATATTTTTCACACACAACACCTATTATTAACCATGCATCATTAATCTATTAAGTAATTCTAAGCTAAGGAAAAACAATATAGCTATAAATATATTTGCATACAAATCGTGATATGGTAGTTTTAAAAAAAAGAATTACGACTAAAAAATATATAAAATTACCAAAAATATAATCATTGCCTTATACATATATAAATTAATCAATCTTACATGCAAAATAGCATACATGCATTTAATATATCTGTAAAAATATTTTAATTCATATAGTTATAACTATATTTGTATACAAATCGTGTAACTTCAACCAATATATATTTAAAATATTTTGAATAATTAAAAATAATTTTATTTAAACGCATTACTGGCCCATGCAGGTAAAACTCCCAAAAATATAATCATTGCCTTATACATATATAAATTAATCAATCTTACATGCAAAATAGCATACACGCATTTAATATATCTGTAAAAATATTTTAATTCATATAGTTATAACTATATTTGTGTACTAATCGTGCAACTTCAAACAATACAAAGTGTGAACAATTACCAAAAATTTAAAAAAAATGCTATCTTATTTTGAATATGCGTCTAATATATTTTTAAAATAATTTTAAAAAATTAGTTAAAGACATTAGTGGCCCATGCAGGTCTCGAACCTGCGACCTTCGCGTTATTAGCACGACGCTCTAACCAACTGGGCTAATAGGCCAATATATTTATTTACTATTATTTATCCAATATATTATAATTATACATTAATTATTTACTAAAATCCTAGCCTATGCAATTATTTTCTTTCATGTCTACATAATACCAGCAACAAAGAATCCAATTTTTCTGAAATATTATGTACCAAAAAATGATTGATATTACCAAAAATTTTAAAGCATTAGTGGCCCATGCAGGTCTCGAACCTGCGACCTTCGCGTTATTAGCACGACGCTCTAACCAACTGAGCTAATAGGCCAATACATTAATTTGTTATCATTTACCTAATATATTATAATTCTAAATTACAAATATGAATTATTTACTAAGATCATAGCCTATGCAATTATTTTCTTTCATATCTACATAGTACCAGTAATGAAGAATCCAATTTTTCTGAAATATTATGTACCAAAAAATGATTGATATTATCGATTACAATTATTGTTGAAGATCATGATTCTCTACAAGAAAACTTTTGCCATCATATAAAGATGAAAATTTATTTTCATCAAATAAAATATGAAAATATATCTTATTTGGACAAGGAAGATTGTAATGATTGATATGCCTTAGTTTATGCATCACATTTTGCAATATTTTTTCATTGAATATTTAAAAATCTTAAATAGAAAAAGAATTCTTTTACTAATGATTAATATGTCTCAATATATGGGATATTATATTTCCTTATCTTTCTAAGTTTCCTTTTAACTCAATATGAAGATATATCTTATTCAGAGAAGAAAAGTTATAATGGCTGATATGTTTTGGTTTATGAAATTTTAGTGTTTCTTATTTTCATAAGTTGCCTTTGTATTATTGTAATAGGTGAAATGAAAAATCAACTATGTATAATAGAAATTTATTTTTTAAATTATATGAATTCATCATCTACTTGAGATAAAGTAAGTCCTTTATTTTTATATTATTTTTATCCTTTCTTTTCTCTCATTTTTCATTCATTTCCTCTATTTCTAAATTAAAAGAATCAACAATCATCCATCATAATAATTATGTTCTGATGCATGCATCATAAGAATTGCCGGGTGTGATCACCTTCTATATGTTATATAAGAATTTTGGTGACATCTCTATACTATTTTTCGATATCTCTATACCACCACCCTCCTTGGATTTGAGCTTTCTTAAATTTCCAAAATGTGAGAAAATTCATGTAGAACCTCCCAATGATCCTACTCATTAATTAGTAACCATATGTTTAGAAGTGAATTATGATTCTTATATCCCTCCTCTTTGCAGTATAAAAACATTATTGTAAGATCATTGGATAAACAAACCAAAGAGTGTATCAGACAGTGGTTCCTTTGAATCAAAATGACTAAAGCACAGGATGCAGCGTCTCCAAACAATTTCTGTGAGAGAGGAGATGGATCTGAGCATAGAGAAGGTGGAATCAAAGAACGAGACATGCATAAAACGATGCAAGATGATTCTGATCGTCAACATCAAGCTGAAAAGAGTTGCCCTCTGAATGAAGTGGAGAAGTCCTCAAGATTTCGCCATCACCAAGGCAATGAAAGCTTCCAGTTGAGAGAGGGAAGGATCACTTCACACTCAACCTCCACAAACTCTAATCCCTACTTTAGCAATATCCCTTCGAGGGATGATGAAAGGTGCACTGTTCTTCCTCCTCACAAACGCGTGGAATTGTCTCGAAGAACTTCTCGACATAGAAAGTTTCAGGATTCCATAGACCCCAGTGGACGTCAAGGAGAAGAAGGGGGAAGCAAGATGAGTATAGGAGAACAGGTTCATGTCGATGACAAGTTTGTTTCGAATGCAATCGAGTTATCTATGCCTCTTGAGTCAGAAGACGTTCGCTCGTTGGAACCAAAAAATAATGAGTCTATGAAGTCTCTTTCGAGTGATGCGGAGTTCCTCGATACATTCAAGCACATCCAAATGCAGATATCGAACACATCCATTAGTGGTTTCCTACGCACAATATTGCCATCTTTCACGAATCAAATGCCTGTTTGTGAAATGGAAGATGAAGTGCAAGATGTAGTATCTCCAAACAATAGTTGTGAAAGAGGAAATGAAGAATGTTACATCAAAGAGCAAGGCATAGCGTCTGTCGATGAAACAAGTGACATGCACATCGTGAGTGAGAGAGGACGAGACTCTACAGAATCTTCTAAGGTGCATGGAACCAACAAAGGTTATCGTGGTTGTGGATATGTCAACGTTTCAGAATCAACCACCACAAATGTTAATGCCTGTGATGGGAGCGTCTCTTGTATCGATGATGGTTGCAGTGTTCTTCCTCCTCATAAACGTTTGGAGTTATCTCGTAGAACTTTCCATCATGCACCTCATAAGCGTATCGAATTGTCTCGAAGAACTTTTCAACAAAGAAAGTTTGAGGATTCGGTAGACATGTTTATTCCAAATGCAAATGAGTTATCCACGATAGACACAAGTCAACCAGTGCGAGATAGCTTCATCGACTTTGAAGACTACCACTCGATGCAAAATTGGTCGGATTCAAAAAATGAAGAGTCTGTGATGTCTCCATCCAGTGATGTAGAGTTTCTCAAGAGCTCAACCAATGATCAAACGGAGATGAGTAAGGTTAATGAATTGAGAGAAGAAATCGATGAAATGTACGATAAATCTGATGATGAACACGAGGAAAGATTTCACCTCAGAGAAGAGAAGCTTACTCCACAGCTTGATCTAAACTGCACTCGATTCCCCTCTATCAAAGTGAGGCGTCGACCAATGCGAGATAATAGCTCTGTTGACTTCGAAGACCCAAAAAATGAAGAGCTTGTGATGTCTCTACCCAGTGATGCAGAGTTTCTCAACAGCTCAACTGATGATCAAATGGAGATGAGTAAGGTTAATGAATTGAGAGAGGAAATCGATGAAAAGTACGATAAATCTGATGATGAACGTGAGGGAAGATTTCACCTCAGAGAAGAAAAGCTTACTCCACAACTTAATCTAAACTGCACTCGATTCCTCTCTATCAAAGCGAGGCGTCAACCAATGCGAGATAATAGCTCTGTTGACTTTGAAGACTCAAAAAATGAAGAGCTTGTGATGTCTCTATCCAGTGATGCAGAGTTTCTCAGCAGCTCAACCAATGATCAAATGGAGATGAGTAAGGTTAATGAATTGAGAGAGGAGATCGATGAAAAGTGCGATAAATCTAAACTGCACTCGATTCCTCTTAAGAGAAGAGAAGCTTACCCCACAGCTTGATCTAAACTGTACTCGACTCCCCTCTCTCAAGGCGTCAAAGGAAGGATAAGCAAAACATAAGACCTTCTTTTTATATATATTTTTTACGTTAGTAGAAAGTTATTCTTTTTATGTCACCACTCACAATCATGCTACGTTACTTCTTATTTCACAAGCTTAGTCAAGTTGGCCTAACTATGTCAGCTTTTATGGGAGACTCGTTATGATTCATCCCATGTTACGTGCATGGCATTCACACGTCTCACGTTAACCACCATGCTTCATGTCGTCACTTACGTCACAACCTATTGTGCTGTCATTGATAACTATACTGTTCCTTCTACGAATAGATTAATACTGTCATTGACCATATCAATTGAACTAATAAGAAGGATGAGAAGCAGCGAGAGAATCCTGTAAACACAGCGTGATTCGACGTATTCGGTAAGTGGTCAATTCAGCCAAACAGAGACGTAAGTGATGGACGAAGATAAAGAAGAGACATGTTGCAGGTATTCTATCGTGTCTTCGTCATGCTTCTATCATTCTCTATCGATCTATTTAATATTGAAAATGACTGTTTGTACTGCTAGTAAAGGCATTGCGTGTTATTTTTACCTTATAATCGTATAATCTCTTCAGATCTTTTAGAGATCTTATGACGATTGCGCGATGCCCGATGTCGTAAAACCTCAAGTACATCTATCGGTTTATGACATATCACTCATATGGATCAGAGGACACAGTTTGTCTTGGGCCACATTGTATGATCCGAGGAGGGGTCCACTATTACCCCTATCAGGACCTTTAAGGTCAACGGTTATTTCAAATCTAATTTCACCATCATCTTTAATATGAGTTTAGAAGAATAAGATAAGAAAGAAGAAATAAAAAGTAAGGAGAGTAGAAGGCTACTTTAGTCATCCTCCACCAATCCATATCTAATGGAGGTCTCAGTTTATTTAACCTTAATAAACAACGTATAATATATGAAAAAAAACCAAGGATTAAACTAAAAAGAGAACGATCAGTTATTGTTGCGAGTCATGGATAAAATCAATTATTTTCCGTATACAATTATGATATAACTATTAATGTCCTGTATTAGTAAATGTTCATACCGATGGGAAAATTGTAATTTCGAAGATACATGTATTTATTATATGTTTTAGTAACAATATAAAAGACTCGGCCTATTAGCTCAGTTGGTTAGAGCGTCGTGCTAATAACGCGAAGGTCGCAGGTTCGAGACCTGCATTGGCCATTTTAGTATTAAAATATTTAAGTTTATATTTTTTTAATTATTCGAAATATTTTAAGAATATATTTTTAATTAATACATATGGTAGTTATTGTACTCTATGTGGTATTTAACTATTTTTAATTATTAAAAATGATTTTAATCAATATAGCTACAACCATATCTTTATATAAATCATGCAACATCAAACAATACTGAGTATAAACAAATTTAACGAAAAAAAACAATCTTATTCATATATAAAATAATTATACTTTTATTCAAAAATCATTTTTAATAATTTAAAAAATACTTAAATTACCAAATAGAGTACAATAAATACCTTATTTATTAACTAAAAATATATTTATATTAAATCATGTAACATCAAACAATAGTGAGTATAAACAAATTTAACAAAAAAAACAATCTTATTCATATATAAAATAATTATACTTTTATTGAAAATCATTTTTTTAATAATTAAAAAATACTTAAATTACCAAATAGAGTACAATAAATACCTTATTTATTAACTAAAAAAATATATATATTATAAATGGCCCATGCAGGTCTCGAACCTGCGACCTTCGCGTTATTAGCACGACGCTCTAACCAACTGAGCTAATAGGCCGCTATATAAGGTATGTTTTCTATCACCTATAATAATAAATTATCGTTCTCTTTTTAGTTTTTTTCATGTATCAAATACGTTGTTTATTAAGGTTAAATAAATTGAGAAATGATCACATGTTTCTATTTCATGAGTAGAGAGCGAGGAAGCACGAAGACAATTTGGACTTGACCGGCGCAGTTGCGTGGCCATATGTACCGGCCACGGTGTGCTGGAGAACGCAGTCTTCTCCCCTCCTCACCTCTTCCTTCTCATGTTTCCTTCTTCCCTTCTTCTGAGCTCACCTTAAAGAAGACGACGAAGGGAGATTTGAAAGAACCGCTGACCTCAAAGGTCTCTTCTTTATCTTCCTCCATCACTACGTCTCTGTTTGGCTGAATCGATCACTTGGATTTCGTTTGTTGAGTGCTGAATACATCGAATCTTGCTGCGTTTTTATGATTTGCTTCTCTCGCTGCTTCTCATCCTTCTTATTAGCTCAATCGGTGGGAGTTTTATGTGTTCCAGCCTAAAGAATTATTTGCCATAAAACTAAGACTGCTCTGTTCTTGATCGATCGATCGATCGATCAAGTTAAGCGAACAAGAAAGGGGAATAAGTTTGAGAATGAAAAGAAACCATCTCTTACTTACAGAATACAAAAAGTTATAGTGATTGATATGAAAGAGATGTATCTCTGTAATGATTTATACTTCTCTATTTTTTTGTTTACCTTCGCACTGTAGTGTCTTCTTTTTCTATCGGAAAGGAGGCAGATTGGAGCATGAAGAAGATTGCATCGAAGAGAAACTTCCGAGGATTACCATGGTGGAGATATCAACACCAATGGCGGTGTCTCTTCTCGCAATGATGGTTGCAGTGTTTCTACGCCTCGTAAACATATGGAGTTGTCTCGAAGAACTTTCCGACAGAGTAAGTCTCAAGATTCGACAGACACTGACACACATAAAGAAGAACGGATGAACAAGATGACTACTGCACATGAACAGCTTCAAAACGAGTTGTATGTGCGAGATAGCTGTGTCGAGTCTCAAGACTTCCATTCGGTGCAGAGCTGGTTGGAAGCAGCAGATGATGAGCCGGTGAAGTCGTCTCTCTCAAGTGATGCAGAGTTCCACAGCAGTTTTCCCGATGATCAAAATGGCAGTCCGTCGGATGTGCTCGATATGCTCGTGCAGGTTCGAATGGAGATACGAAGGGAGGCTGATGCACTGAGAGAGGAGGAAGTCAGCGAGATGTTTGACAGATCTGATGAACGCCATGGACGATTTCACCTCAGAGAAGAGAAGCTTCCTCCTGTAGCAAAGAATGTTACTCGACTTCCCCATGTTGCTTGCTTGCATTGCCGTCATGGAGAGTACCACCAAACATCTGCGAAGCCCACGACCAAGTGCTGCTGCTGCCACAATGCTCGGGTTGAGCATGAAGAAGCGGGGAGCAGGCGGCGGATGAAGCGACATTGTCGTCCTGTTTTAGGTGGAGCTCCCTTTGTCGTCTGCAACAATTGCTTGCAGTTGCTGCAGCTCCCGTTGGATTTCTTCGCTGCGAGGAGAAGATTGTGTAAGCTGCAGTGCGGTGCTTGCTCAGAAGTGCTCATGTTTTCCTTCAAAGCTCGAAATCGCAGGGTCTCTTTCGTGCGTGCAGATGCTTCTCTCGGACATGAGATATCGAATTCACCATCGAATGGTGGTTCTCAATGGGACTCGCCTTCCTGCTCCGAAGAGAATGGCATCAGCTACTCCACGGATGTCGAAAGGAACGATAAGCTTCCGCCATGTTTGCAGCTTCATCAGCTTATGGGCTATGGTTCGGCTACTGAGTTCCTATGCCGGCACAGCGATGATATGGAAGAAGAACTTGAAGCAACTGAACCGAGCACGCCACACCGCAGTAGTCCTGAGGAAGAGGAAGCATTCGCTGCAGATGGAATGGAGGAGACAGCCACTGAAGGAGACGAGTCATCAGGACGATTGAGAACCAGAGAGCCTCCACTGCATGGATTGCTAAAAGATCATGAAGCTGAAGATTCATAAAACTGGAAGGAAAACCTCAGATTAGCAATTGGAGGAACGCAAGACATGAGACTGTTTTCAAACATGTACAGATTGTTCATCTTTCTTGTTCACTTGGTTTGGTTTATGGAGGCTATTTGAGGTGACATCTCAGGCTTCCATCTACTCTGAACACATTGATGTCTTCCATTAGAGTAAAAGCACAGAAGAATTCTACAGAGTGGCCTATACATAAATTACTCAAGTTGGATATGTTTCAACCCATGCTTTTTGCTGTACGATTAGTAAATTTCTTTAAGTTAAGATGTATAATATTTGTTGTCTGTCTTCATTTTTGCTGTGGAAGATTAGAATTTGAAGAACCATATGTGACTGCGTCAAGAAATAAAATATGTGACCACATCAAGAAAACTATATTAGGATTTGAAAGATTATAGGAAGAACAATGAGTGAAGAAATATATTTCTCTTTATATCTAAAAAAGAGAAGCAAGAGAGAAAAGAAACACATCCTCTCAATCTTTTCAACAACTATGGACCACAACACACATAAATAAAGTGAGTAGATCAAGATCTGGCAACCCAACATCAAGTTTTCTATTTTCTAATGGAAAAGTGGGTGAGGGAACCAACATCTAACTATACCTGTTGCCAAAGAATGGAAAAATATATATTTATTTGCACATTATTAATCCTGAAAGACCACATCTTGCATCAACTTGGAAAAGAAACAGATAACAGATACATTTTGTAGCATTCCCACAAGTAAATTTCAACAAGACAACAGCTTAACTAATTCAAGTCTTGCCTGGACCATATAGAAGATCACAATCCTTGCGAATGAACATAAATTTGCAGTGAGCTAATTTAGCATCGATAATTTGTTTGCAGAAAACATAAGAGGTCAAAATTTCCAGTGCTATGTCAAAGGGCACTGATACCACCACAAGCATCAATTTATCTGATGAAAAAAAATTACACTACGTGCGTGATATTACAACAAAGCATCTTACATCAAATATATAAAATACATGCAACCAGCCTAGCATAAAAAGAAAGTAACAATTGTTCAGCAGCTCTTCCGCTTGATGAGATAAATCCCACTAGTGTGGGACAACATGATACTTAGGCAACATAAATAACTATCATGAGCTCGGGTCACCCAATCATAGCGATGAAGAAAGGAGTTTAAGACAGCAATCAACAGAACTTCCAGTGGTTATTGCAGTTGACACATGTTACAAAGGTTGTCATTGGCTCATCAGCCGAACGAGTTTGCATCTGATAGTATGTGGTCTTCCTTTGGCCACATCGTCCACATTTGAACTGGTCAGTTGTTGCCTTAGGAGCTGCTCCTCTTTCACATTCAAATAAGGCCTTGTCCTTTATCTGCTTATTTGCGCGTTTCCTGTCATCACTGGCCATATCTTCAGCCGTCATATTAACTATTTCTTCAGGGGTCACATGCCCAAGGAGAACTCTTCTCCTGAAATCTTTGTTATTGTTGTCCTTCAAATTGAACATTATGGATCTGTATTTATGTTTATGAGCACCAGTTGAGGCGCCTAATTTCTCGAACAAGACAGATTCCAAGGCAACAGCTATACGAATTGGGTCACATCCATCAACTTCATCCTGGATGTTTCTCACTTCTTCTGTTTCGCTCTCAGCTGTTTCTTTAGAAACTCTTGAAAAGGCTTCTGCAAGAAGTTCCCGAGGTCTATCTCGCACAGGATTGTTACATTTCACAATTGATGTCAGCTTCAATGAGGCAGTGACAGTTGATGGTGGTTTTCTAGAAATTTTTTTCTGGATTTCGTCCTTGGAAACCCCTTCAAGATTCTGTTTTTCTCCTCCATTTATTTTCTCAAATTTACTGGCATTGGGCGTCTTCTCTATTTTTACAGATTCAGTTCTGGACACTTTTCTATTCTGTGTTTCCTGGTCAAAGTTTAACTTCTCAACCTCAACACTTTCAAGTTTTGACACAATGCTGCCCTCAAAGGATCCAGCTTTTGATATTTTCTGAGACTTGATTTTCATTGGTTGCTCAGTCTTCCTTTCAGCCTTCAAAAGAATTCTTTCCTGTGGGGTGTCAAGTTTTTCATTATCTTCAGATGTTTCCTGAATAACCACATTCTTCCAAAACTGCAGCAGGTCAGTTGCCACTGTCCGAATCTTATCCTGGGAATGCTTTGTTAGAAAGCGAAGTCGTTTGCCAACCTGAAATATGACGATAACGAAAGATAAAATAAATTGAGAATACAAGCATGCGGACAGGTGGAAATCGTTTTACAAGGAAAAAGTCCTAAATGTTTGTAGTCATTATCCAAATCAAGGTAGTTAAAAAGGTTGAAAGATGAAATGTGCGGTACAAGGAGTAGGCAATGATGATTACTGAAAAAAAATGAAAATTCCACAAGATGATCATCCATGGAAACATCTGCTCAAAGCCAAATGCTAGAGCAACCAAGGCAAACAAATTGAAGTTTCTTCCTTTCCAGTGCTCACAGCAATGAACACTATTCACAGGAAAATAATAGAATTCATGTGATCACCATATATAAATTAACACCAAAGATCTGTCTCCACTGTTGATTTAAATTGCCATCATCATCCAAGCCTTTTCGAATCAGTATAGTTATTGGTATAGAGCACGACATGAAGTTGACCACCTATCCTGCTAAGTCAACTTTCTAGTTTCAATGTCAATTCTTGGCCAGTGCAAAATTAGGAATAAAGTGAATTTTCCTCCAAAATCAATAAAGCCTGCTTGGCGATTTAAAATAATCTACATCGCCATTTTACATGGAGGCAACTAAGAATGAATATCCAATGTTCACATAGATCGAGGGCGAAGGACAAGGGTCTGTTTTAGATTCCCCAACAATAAAATGATGATGGACACCAAGAAGTTTGTATTGAAGGAAATACATGATTGGAAACCAGAACTCCACAGTTTTTAGCATCCCACTTTTCGGGATGGTGCTTTTGAGCCTTCCAATGGTAGGAATATAGGAGCTTCTTTTCCGTTGATACTTAGTGAACATTTTAACAAATCATCATAAACATAGAAATCCATATATACATACATATACATATATATACATATATATGTATGTATACACACACACACACACGCACATATATATATAATGCTTCCCTCCATTTAACTAGGCAATGGACTGGGTGAAAGACAGATCATGTAGCTAACACAAAAACTAAGGATATTATGGTCAATTGTTGTTATTTAACCAGTCACACAATAGCCCATTCCTCGTGAGCATTTCCACACATTAACATCCAACAAAGTCGCATCAAATCTGTGAAGAACACTGCTATCAGTGTCTCTCTCTTCCCTTGCTTTTATATAACAAACAAATTCCTCGTTCTTTTAGGAAATAATGTTAAAAAAATCAGAGCTTGGAAAATTTCAGCAAATAGCAGTAGCAAGGACTGTCACAAAAGGTAAAATATCTCCTTGCAAACCAAAAGCAGTAAAAAGTCTAGACAATTTAGTATAATTTACACCAGACTATGAATAAGCATGTCTCATGTAGGGCAAAAACGTTATACAAATGCTATCTGATACAATTCCTAGAATGTATATAGGCAGCTCTATGAGTCTGAGTCTACTATAGCGGAGACTGATTATGTGACTATAAATAACGAGTTCAAGAATCTCAATCTGATCATGAGGGATGAAGGCTAAATATTTTTTCTATAGGCATCCTAGATCCAGTGGGACTCACTACCTTCGAATCATAACAAGTTTTTTATTTTTATTTTAATTACTCATCAAGATTTCAGGAATCAGTACTTCTAAAAGTAAAGATATCGCGAGAACAAAGGTAAAAGAGAAAAAACATCATAAATCGTCCATAAAGTTAAAAACTCCCCATTTGGATTTACACCAGCTTCACATGTCACGGAAATACTTCCCCTTTACCGAGTTAATGCTTCTAACGAAAAACCACACATCTCCAATACAACAACGACCGAATAGGTTAAGAAATATACAAAAAGAACAAATCTTTCTCCGAGAAAACAACCGGAACTACATATATCCGATCGAATACTTCTCTCAACATAAAATGTAGGGGAGGCAAAACCTGGGTGGCCACCAGATCCTTCGTGGTGACCGGCATCTTCTTCAACTGCCGGAGCGCATCGACGCACCGATCCACCTCCGACGACCCCCGGTCATCCTCCGCCGCCTCTGCGGCTTTCTTTGCGGCCTCGAACGTCTCCAAGAGCTCCGTCTCCATTAGGTTTGAGATCAAAACTCATAAACCGAGAAATTGGGGGGCGCAATCGGATGGAAATCAAAGCAAAAAAGACTTCAAAATGCAAAGAAAATATGGAGATAGGTAGATCAACCACATAAACCCTAAACCACAAGACTGCTGCGGGGAGGGAGGGGGGGCTTTGGATTTCTCGCCGCCGGTGAGTCACTCGCTCGTCGGCCCCTCAGCGTGGAGCGTACACTGTTGCGTTTCAAAATATGTATATAATATATATATATATATATACACGTATACGATATAGGGTTATAATGGCGTACGCCGGAACAGGGCTGACCCGACCTAGCGATATTGGGTCGGATCCTGAATCCGATCCGCTTATGGATCCGTATCGATATTAGATAACGGATCCAGAAGAACACGATCCGTGGAGGATTCAAATTGGTTTCAGCCCCATCTGCTGCTGCTGCATCATCATTTTTTACATCAAATTTTGCTTGCCATTAATATTAAATTATTAGCAAAAATGCATCCATAATTACTAGTCCTCCAAATTTAAATTCAGCATATGTATTAATATATATCCTTATATGTTTACAACATTAGGAAACCTTGGATATACACCACTGATGCAATCTACCTAACTTGATGTTAGCATAATAGCGTTACAAACTTTAATTCACATTCATATCATTTCAAAACATTGCATACATATCACTTGGCCCCTCCAAATTCAGATTTATGAAGTTAGGATTCAAATAATTAAGGAAAGTGAAAGAGGGTGTTTTAGGCCTTCAATTTTAATATAAATTAATTGGATGGATGCTAATGAGAGAGGCATATATGAAAATTTTATTTATAAATATTAATATATTTTTATTATATTAAATAGTATACATGACGCTAATACATGAACTTGGAACTGATATCTATTGTGTATAATAATACACCAACTAATCGAGTGTTTTTGAATGGATATAGATATTTTTCTTTTAATACTTGGAGGGGTAAATATGTTATTTGAAACCTTTGGAAGGGTAGATGTGTAAAAGCTCCTCTAATAGAGCAATATTAATGTTTGCATAATTGACATGAATACAATGATAAATATGCACCACTATAACTTGGTTATGAGTACATCACTATGTTTTAAGCACAAAAACTTGTTAAATAGAAAATTAATAAACATAAAATAAAAGAGATAATGCATAATGATATGATATGTCCTCGTCCTCTCATTTCATGGGGCTCCCAGGTCGTCATAATAGGATCAGTTGAGCACCCCGAGCCAACTCAATCATTTAAACCCGGGATAAGTCAATTATTTGTTATATCATATTAATGACCACTTGACAAGTACGAGATAGTGCAACCTTATTCAAGAAGTAAAGAGTAACATCGCATAGTCCAAGCGGCATTGACCCAGCGTACAAGCCGATTGCTTGAGATATTAGTACTCATTAAACAATTGCGTATGTTGACATTGATAATCATCAAACAATCGTGTACATCTATCCAAGGTCACGGGTATAAAACCCACCCTTTGAAACAGTACTAAAGGTCGGTCTCTCAACACTTCCATACTATGCTTCTAACCTCTTCAAGGTGGCCGAGGGGTATTTAGGGCTTCGGTCAGGACTAATTTAATTATCAGATGGGTTGGATCGGGAGACCCTCTGCCCGACTCTGGCATTTGTGCAAGACGTGACCAATTGAGTGAAAAATATGATCATCCGTAATATCTCAGAAGGTCCGCTCAAAGATCCCAGGACTAGTTCTCCTGTCAATCCTCCTTTGATTGACCCTGAGCAAAATTAACGATCGAATACTCGGATATGATCAAACCTTGCTGACAGCCGGTCCACAACATAAATTTGCACAAAATGCTTGCATATATGAGTATGAAACTGTTAGACATGTCTTGAATCATGAAGACAATTCATGAAGAACTTTTTATGATGAAGGCTAGCTACTGGACTTGCAATAACTCATTTAAAACTCAGAATCAAACCTCATTAGTAATCTAATCTCTCTTGTTCTTACCACAGTAGACATCGAATACGTATCCCACTCGAAGGCATTGCAGTGTTTGCTGATGCCCAAAAGTGGAGCAGATGCTTCTGCTCAAAAAGTGGAAGCAGACTGCACTGTAGCCATTCTGAACTCACACAAGTAATTATTTAGTGCTGCTGCTTCTGCCTAAAGCTCCATGAAGGACAAGAAAGAAAAATTTTGTAGTCCACAGCTTGGAATAAATGGCCAGTGCCTACAGGCTTCTTCTATGTCAAGGGTGGGGTGGTCCTCCTGCATCAGATGGTCCTCGTGGTGGGAACTATAATTGCTTTCGGAGTTTGTTCCACTGTGCTGTTCCCATCAGGAGAGGGCACAAAAGCAAACCATTACTTTCCTGCATCGACAGCTGAATCGTCCTGCTGCTTGTGTTTCTTGTAGGACTGGTCGAAGCCAGTTTACGGAGTTCCTTCTCCTCGGCGTTCTTGCTTTGCACTATGTGATCCACGAACTGGTAATCTTGGCGCAGAAGACTCGAAAGGGAAATCCAGCATGAAGCGTTCATGGTCTGTCGGATGCTCCTCCTTCTCAGGACCCCAACACCGCCTTCTTCTTCTTCTTCTTCTTCTTCTTCTTCTTCTTCTTCTTCTTCTTCATCTCCTCCTCTTCTCCTTCTCGGCAGGTGGTCGTGGGACGATAGTTACCGCTGAACTCCAGCAAGGTGGAATGGCTTTGTCATCCGTACCATTTGATGTCTCAGCAATCTGCATGGTCCTGATGACAGAGTCAGTATCATCTTTGTGGCTTCCTCCACCAACAGCAGCAACTGCAGTAGCCTCTCAGATTCTTCCGAGAGATGCAACCTCTCAAGATTGAGGGTTGGCCAGTGAAGTATTCATTGCATCGATCATACCAGAGAGGATTGGTTGATATGGTTCCTTGATACACGTACATGGGGGGAGATCGGAGAGGATGACCCGTTGCCACGTAAGTCTTACGTTCTTTTTATATGGAACATAGTGTGGCTGGTGCGATCATAGCCGTCCATCAGATGCCCGCACTACCATCTCGGCCACTTCAGCGGCACCGCACGTTACTTGCAACCCACCATCACATCACCATCCCCACCCCACCCCACCGGCCTTTCCAAGCTTTATATCTCGTGCAATTTGATTGATGTGATGGCCGGATTCATGGTAGTATAATCTATCGAGCGGCATGATCCATCACCTCCAATCGACGGCTCGTGATCCTGTGTTTGACGACCGCGATCTCCTCGTAAAATAACACCCGCAGCCAATCCCCTCTCGCGTTCGTGCAGCCGATAAATATCCTCCCCCCGTTGGGTCAACGGACGGAATCATGACCGTCCACCGGCGCGGGCCGATCACGGGGACCGTCGAATGCGCTGGCGGACCAACCGCCACTACGCCATTCCCCGGCTGGGCCCCGCCGCTCGCACGGCTGAGATCGACCACGGCGGTGCGGTCACCGCAGGATGAAGCTGACGCACGCCACGCAGCTCGGGTTCACACGAGGTCCCACCCGGTCTCTCCGATCGGACGGACGGGATTCGATCATTTTCGGTCATCAGAACCGTTGGGAGGACCGACCGGTCGTGGAGAGTTCGTGCGTGCCGCTGGTATTAATTGTTGCATCCGCTTCCCCCCTTCTTTTCTTTATTTATTATGCTTCCTTTATTGGCTCTCCCTCTCTCGACTTCTTTACTGTTTGCAGGTCCCTTTTCTTCTCTCCTTTGACGGAGACGATATCATCACCTCTGCATGCAAACTCCTCCTGCGAGTTCTCTTGAACGCTCCTTCGCCGCCGCCTTCGCCGCCGTCGAGTACCCGCGAGGGGATATGGGTTTCTTTCGAGGCGGCGGAAGTGATCGCCAAGGGAAGCAAAAGGAGGTATCGTGCCCGTGTACCTTGACTTGCAAGCGGGGGCATGAATTTTCTTTTAGCCTTCTCCTTGAAGTATGACGGTTTCGATTTTTCTTGATGTGGTTTTAGTGAGGAGGACTGGGATTTGATCTTGCCGGGGAGGCGGGGGTGTGAGATTGGGAGCAATTGCAGATGGCGACGAGGAGGTGTATGAACGCTGCGTGCGGGGTGACGGAGCCAGGGGGAGAGTGGAGGATGGGGTGGGGACTGAGATCGGGTGGTTTTGCTATGCTATGCGTCAAGTGCGGGTATTAAAGTCTCAGCTTTCATTCTTATGTGAATTTGATATTAGGTCCATAAGTTATTTTGATAATTGGGCTTCTGAAGTACCAGTCGGAGGTTGTTCTATAATTGGTCTGGTCTGGCATTCGGAGTCAGGGTCGAGGCTTTTGTTCTGCGATTTTGTTATCTATAATCCGATTTCTTCTGTAATTTTTCTTCCTGGTGGTATTTTCACCGAGTCATGTCATGCCAGTATGTATTTGTCAGTTTGGGCTGCTTAGAATTTTGTTAATTTCATTTGTTTAGGGAATTAAATAATTTCAGCTTGCGTACTTGTTTTCAAATGGAAATTCGCTCTTGGGTGTTTGGAGTTTTGATTTTTGCCTTTTTTTTAATTAACCATGTTTAAATGAATAAATCAGGTACATTTTGTTTAGTTGTTTATAAAAAGGTGAGATTATTAAGAATTTTTGTGAGATGGTGTTTTCATGTAGGTCTTTGAATAATTTTTGAGTGTATGCTTTTGCAGTGAAGTGTGTAACACATGCTTTGTTGAGTGGAAATTATTGTGTGGGTGTTGCTGCAAAGTTAGCATGCACTAATTTGCGCTTAAATTCTCTTTTTACTTGACTTATTCAAACTTAGTACGATATAAGTTTGCATATGCCAACATTTCTGGCCTATTAAATTACAAATTTAGAGTTGATTATCTGCTGCAATATAGGCAGCAACATGGACACACTGTAGGAACGTGTCTTTGTCATCTTGATGACGTTAGACAATGCTTCAATGAGTGATATCAGGTTAATGATTGTATTTGAATATTTGTTTGCAGAGATTTTAATTTAAAGAAGTTAGGCCTAAGTTCTCGTTACCATCGAGGAAGTTTGGTAGACTCACTGTAAGAGTACATACCAAATTTTGTTGATCATGGGTTTGGAAATCTAATTCTAAGATAATTAAAATCAGTACTAAAGTTAGGTTGCCGATATACACCTAAAAGTTAATAATCTTTCTCTGTCATTGAACATGGTCATCGAGTACATAATTTTTAGAGGAATGTTGCGCGAGGAGGTTATATGTACTACTGCTTGAAATGGTACTTTTATGTTATTGATACTCAAAGAGAGTATGTTATCACAAACCTGCAATTTTCAAGAAGCTGGTGATTCTTCGGAAAAAAATTAGACAGACATATATGAGACCAATGTGCTAGCATTTTTTTTTTAAATTTTGAAGTAAATCAAATTTTAGGCTGTTGATCTTTTGTCTTTGATGTGTAGTACAGTTGACATCCGAATTTTGGAAGCCATAGCCCTTTTCTTTGCAATATTGTAACTGTGTGGTTTTTTTTAATCCAGCTACTTTCTGACAGACTCTTTTGGCAATATGAATCTTGGATTTATGCTGTTACTATAATATTGTTATGTACTATCTTTAAATCAGGTTGGCATACGAGCAATTAGCTTTCTGTGACATTTTTCACCAAAAAGAGTCTGGGTGGAGGGAGTGTTCTTCTTGTGGCAAGGTAATGTAAGCTTGGGCATATATTTCCATGAGTTGTTCTTATCAACTATTTATGTATGATAGATGTTGCAAAAAATGTTACTCGCAGCTCTTACATTGTGGATGCATTGCTTCAAAATCTTCCTTTGATCTACTTGATACTGGAGGAGTTCAGTGCATTGGCTGCATGAGGAACCCTGAAGCTCCTTTTGTAAGATCACATATCTAATATAAGCTGCATGCAGAATATATGCTGCAATTTAGATATCGGTCTTTACTTTTTCTAACATATTTTTGTTATGCAGTGCATGATCTTTGCTTAACTTCTTGTAACTTCTGTACTGTGTACTAAATTTCTCCTTTCAGATGCCAAGTGAAGTAGTTCAAAATTTTTTGTCTCCACACCATCAAGGGGTCTTTACTCTCTCAACTAGAAGTTCAAAAGAAAATGATACTGATACAGTAGTAGTTAGTCGTGCCTGTGAAATGTCCACCACTACTGCTGATAGTAAAATTGATGTTGGTGCTTTTGTCAAGGGAAAGGGTATGAGCAATGTGGATCTAGTGCAGAGTGAGAGTGAAATCAGATCGTTTGGGCATATCAAGTGGGAGCAACAGTCTCCTGAGGTAGGAATTGCAAGTTTCTCAAACAGATATCAAGGTCCGGCAGTGTCTTCCCAAATATCCCAACTAGATGAGAAGGATTTTGTGATAGATAAGTCTCTAAGTGAGTCACTAGCCCAGGCTTGTCTTAGTATGAGCTTGGGAAATACAAACCAAGGCAGCAACATGGAATCATTCTCTAGTGCAGAAAGGCCCCTTCTTGCACTCCCTATGGCTTGTTCAGTAGCTGAAGGAAAGGACGAAAGAAAATCATTGTCTTTCTTTCAACAGTTGCCAAGGGCTCGCTTTCTTGCAAAGCCTCCAAAGACAGGTAATCGAGTTTTTTCAGATGCATCTAGGAGTGCACTTCCATATATGCGAGTTGCAAGGCCACCTGCCGAGGGTCGTAATCAATTACTTCCACGTTATTGGCCAAGAATTACAGACCAAGAACTACAACAAATATCTGGAGAGTATCCAAAAATTAAGTGCAGTAGCATGTGGATTGGCTGCTCTTGGTGATTTGTTCTCATTAATTCATATTGACAGTTTCTTTATGTATCCTTGATATTTGTCTGTTTTTTTCCTTAATTCTGCTGTCCATGAAAGTTCAAATTCCACCATAGTGCCACTATTTGAGAAGGTTCTGAGTGCTAGTGATGCAGGTCGTATTGGCCGTTTAGTTCTTCCAAAAGCTTGTGCGGAGGTAATAATTAAATTTGCTTGATTCAATTTCAACAAGTGTTGCTCTTTAATCCATTTGCCTAATTAGATAACAAAGTGGTCTTCGACAACCTCAGAAACAGAAATGACTCAAATTGAAAATGCTATTAGATTAGTCATAGTGTTTTTTAACATGTCATACTAAGCATTGCTTTATATCAGACTCACCATGCTTACCAGGTCTTGTCATTTATAATGTTACCTCGTTGATTACCCAGATATTTCCAGCAGCATATGGAATTTTAGTCACTTTGGTGATTGGTTTGTTCTCTTGACTATATAGATATGTAAGTGAAGACATTAATATTTAACATCCACCATTACCTAGGTTTATTAAATTTTTATGACTCTTCACTTTTTGTTAAATGGATCTGATAGCCCTAGAATTTCAAACATCAGATATTATGAAACTTTTTAAATATCTGGGGAGGTGCATCTTTTATTTTCTAAGGACCCATTTCCCATGGTGCTTCTGACCTAGACATTCTGAGATAAGATGAGCCTTGTATCATAATTCATAAGTGCTAACTGGGTAATTGGTAGCCAAATTGTATTCCTAAGTAGGGTGCACTTTTGTTTGTCTATTTCTTTTTTGTATAATATGCTATCTTTTAGACATCTGGGGATCCAGTGGGATTGTTAACTGTTACCTACTTGCTATTTGTATTTGTTATATAACTTTTTTTTTTTTTTAACCTTTTGATGTTTGCTTCTTTGGTGTTCCTTAAAGGCATATTTTCCTCCCATTTCCCAACCGGAAGGTGTTCCATTAACAATTCAAGATACAAAGGGCAAAGAATGGCATTTTCAGTTTAGATTTTGGCCAAATAACAACAGTAGAATGTATGTGTTAGAGGGTGTTACTCCTTGCATACAGTCTCTTCAGCTGCAAGCTGGTGATACAGGTAATTAGATTTCATGTATCTCCTTCAAAATATTGCTCAGCATATGTGAAAGCTATAGACAAACCATTTTACTATGTTTCCAAGCTAAATTTTGAGAAAGATATCTATCCCAGGTCATCCTTGGAAGATGCATACTTATTTTTTTCTTGTGCGAAGACAGGAATCAATTCTTGCTCAAGGATCTTAAAATAAACAATAGAAAAGGGGAATGAGGGCAACTAGGAACATGCTTTTTCATAATTATCTCATGTAAGTGGTAATTTTAGTGTGGCCGATTTCCCCTCCTTTGCAATCAGTTTTGCTTCAGCACCTGCTGTTGAGCACTAGATATGTCGCATCCTGTCTATTATTCCAAATTTCCAGAAGCTAACTAAATGCTTAAGCAGTTATGTTTTCTTCTTTGTCTTCAACAATTAATTATGTAGAGATTTTTGTTGGATTTAACTACAGTATGATGCTTGTCTAACTTGAATGTCATGCTGTTTAATGCTTGAAAGCGCGTCCACTAACAAGGAACTGGATCCACTTCCATTGCTATTAAATTAATCAAGGTGCTTAAATCTTACTGGAATATTTCAGCATTTTGATTCTCCCGACACATAATTTTAGCATTATGGAAATGTCAGATTCACAACTTCTGGTAACAATGCTCATATTGTCTTCATCTTGTTTATAACCTCATATATCATGACTATGTTCTTTCTGTAAGGCACTGGATGATTAATTTGTTAGCTTCTACATCATCCACTCAAATGCTGTGCTCAAGGTTGAATGGTGATTAGATAAGCATTCATATTTTTATTTTGTTGAAAAAATCTAAATAATTAGTTTTGAACTCATTGTTTGCAAATTTTCATTAGAAAATATTAAATAAGGGTTAATTGTTATTATGTTTTCGAGGGCTCATTTCTTTTTCGGCATTGGCCATAGTACCAAAGATGGTGCGACAAACTTCCTTTGTTAATTCTTTATTTGCTTTGATAGTTCTTATTGATAGTGGGAATCGTGTCTCAAGTTATTTTTCTTACATTGAAAATGCATATTTTATAGTTCAATTTAATAGTAGGGTTAGCTTTATAGACAACGGCTAACTTTTTCATGTGAAATTTAACACACTAAAATACAACTCAGAGCAAGAGCATTGTGTGCTAAATGTAACTCCAACAAAGAAAACTTATTAGATATACACCATAAGTTAATAACCGATAATGCATGCACAGTAAGTTTACACCACCCGTATGAAGTGAATATAACTGACAACTATTCCATGATTATTTAGAATGGTGAATTTTTAATTGAGATTGACAATTATCTTTGACTTAGTGCATTTAATATCTAGGTGATTCTTCCAACTCCGTTCTCGACAAGCATGGTATGTTTGTATTAACTATTTTAGAAAAAAATTAGAGTTACTAGACAAGCAGTGAATTACTTAAAAATCTTATGGTTAGGTATCAATGAAACCCACAAGATGGTATTGGTGATGACTGGCACACAGCTAAAATCGGCTGGTGATTTTTGGCCTGTTTTGTAAAGGCTGGAACATGCTGGAACTGCTGTCCTTCAGCAGTTCACAGCAGTTCAGCGCATCCATTGTTGTTGTTAACTGGCATCATCAGGCGGTATGCCTGGTACCTATATCTTATTTGTTGCTACTGGGAAGAGTGTGCTTTGAAGATTGGTAGAGGCTATTTCACAATTTTGACTTGTTTGATGATAGCTAACACACTGTTAAACAAGCTTTTCCTTTTTTTTATAATGTAAGATATCTTTGTCCTCTACCCAAATTTCTGCATGGTTCTCATATAACATCCTTTTTTCCTTTCTAGTCTTTCTTTCATGTTGGAGTGCAGATTAATATGGTTTAAATTTGTAAAGTAATTTGAGGAATATAATGTGGTCATTTAAACCATGCTCGTGATCATTTTCTTGCAGTGACTTTTAGCCGAATAGAACCTGCAGGTAAACTTGTCATGGGTTACCGAAAGGCAACAAACACTGTGCCATTACAGGTAATGGGCTTCTGATGCATCTTCTTATCCTTGTAAATAATCATGTCTTGACACTGTTGTACCTTTCTTGTGTTATTATTTGGGACATTGATATTGATGTTTTTCTTGTAGTTCCTTCTTTTTATAAGATTGGAATGCTCTGCATATATCATTTGCTGATCAGATTTATATGCTTATATTGATAATTGAAGCAGGATTCTCAGATTTCTGCAATCGCTAATGGTACATTTGGAAATGAAACATTGTTTTCTGGTGTTAATGAGAACATATCTGCAGTAAGTGGATATTCTGGATTTCTTCGGTCATTAAAGGGTGCCATGGATCCATACTTGAGTTCTCAATTAGAACATATGAATGCATCTGATGAGGACAGTTGGCATAAGGGTGGAATGCCAAATGAAGGACTGCAGCTGCAGCCTTTACAAAAAAGAAGCCGCAACATTGGTACCAAATCTAGGAGGTTGCTTATGGACACTGAAGATGCGTTGGAGCTCAGGCTTACTTGGGAGGAGGCTCAAGAATTGCTTCGTCCACCTCCAAGCGCCATACCTAGCATTGTTACGATTGAGGATCACGAGGTTGAAGAATATGAAGTAAGTGAAATCTTTTGAAAATGTTTGGTGACATAATTGGATTTCATTTATATATATACTGACAATGAAATGCAGAGTGTTCTGCTAATAGTTGATACAGTTTTAAGTTTAACTTCAGAATGGATATTGTACATTATTACCGATAATTTGGTTCTGTTTCATGCCAGTTAGTTGGTGCGCAATTTTTCAGGTGTGTATGTCATATTGTTAATGGACTAATAGCATTCCTCTCTGCTTATTATTGATACTCGTTTAGAAATTTCTTTGTTGAATGGTTTCAAGTAGTAAAGTGCCGTTCTATATAGCATCAAACGCAAATTTCTGATTGGTAGATGTCTAAGCTGGATATACTTTAAGCCTCTTTCATGTAAGCATGCTTTTGAATCCATTTGTATGTAAATAAAATATGTAGCATAGATGTTTGTACATATGAATATATACATAGCAGACGACAAGAACAATAGCCACGTGGACCTGGCTAATGTTATGTGCCGCTGAATGGATGTTGGATTGGTATGAGGATATGCCATGACATGTTACAATTTTGAGGTTACTCACAACAATATTTCATTGGTTATGGATTGCTCCTTTGCTTCTCTATGACTTTCTTGTCCAATGTTATATTATCTTATTTTTGTTTTTGAGAATTATTGTGCAATAGAGTAACATACCCTTGAAGTGTCAATTATATAGGACACTGTGTAATGTCTGCACTATAATGCCTGAACTCTTTTGTTCAACCCATATATGATTGAGAAGTTGTAATAACTACACTTTTAAAGTTTAAAGCAAAGAGGAGTTAAACCTAAAGTATACAAATGCATACTAGTGATGCCAGGAGTCCCTTAGTAGGCCTATTTCTTCATTAGTCATTCACTTATTTGTACTGTCAGCTCCATGGCCTGCACAAGACTAAACCTCTGTATTTATGCTGTGAAGGATAGGTTGTGAAGGATCATGATGGCAAGACCATGGTGTTAGTTACTAGAAAGAGATTATTTTTCTCCTAGCATCATTTCATTTCCTCATGTTCCCACAAATTTGGTTGATTTTAACTGTGCCTATGCAACTTTATTTTACTTTTGCAAGTTTATGAGACCATTTAAGGATTACAGCATTGATTAAAGCAGCCACTGCTATGTGAAAACTATTTCTGCCACTGATCAAATATCCTGCTTCACCGCAGGAACCCCCAGTCTTTGGCAAGAAAACCATTTTTACAGCTCGATCTTCTGGGTAAGGATGTTTATATTTAAGATATTCCTATTATGTTTTGATTTATTTTTGTAGAGTGGGAGAACAATATACTTTTAAGAGTACATGCTTGTATGTTATCACATATTGTGCAAGCGTACTCATACACACGCCCGTGCACACACACACACACAAACATATATGTATATATAATAGTTTGCCTTGCCAAGCGGTAAGGCCCCGTACCGGGCAATACATACCAGTCCGCCAGTTGATTGGTACGTACCGGGCGGTACTGCCTAAATCGGCCGTCGACGGTCGATTGAGGGAGAAATAAGAAAAATGAGAAGAAGAGGGAGAAGAAGAAGAGGAGAAAAATACCTTGTGCGCTGCTCTTCACCAGTTCCCCCGCACGGTCCGTCGCCCATGTGATTCCTTCTCCCCGTGCTTGTGAAAGGATAGATAGAATTTGGATAAAAACAAGGAAAAACCTTTTAAGGTGGCATGGTAATATATATATATAAGACATATGCATCAGTTAGACAAAGTGACTCAATTAATATTCATGGCGTGAGAAGTAATAGGCTGATGAAAATATTAAAAACATTAGAAGGAAACTTGGTGACTCAGTTTATATAGCAAGATTATCCTGGATAAAGCTCAGTAGGGTAAGATCCTGTTGGGGAAGGAGGAGCAAGGAAATGATAAAACAGAATACTACGATCCAAACAACGGAAAACGCTTTCAATCAAGAAAACGACGTAGTATTAAACAGGAGGTAAAAGAACAAGAACACTTACAAGAATATCTCCAAATGCATACACTTTATTTTTCTTCTGCACTCCTTCTTCATTCCCTAAGGTCCTATTTATAGAACATAATAATAACTTCCTTCATCATCTCACCCATCATTAATAACTTCCTCATTATCTCACCCATCATTAATAACTTCCTCATTATCTCACAAACTAACTCCACAACTTCTAATCATGTTAACAAACTATGTAACTACCATGAATCAATTCTCAACACTCCCCCTTGATTCATAGTTACATACACCAATTTGAGACATAAAATAAACATGCTTCTGAACTGGAAGTGACTTGGTGAGAATATCTGCAACTTGTTCATCCGTGCCATAAATACTTCATGTTATGGCTCCACTTGCTACAAACCGAGTCTTATGCTCTTGGATACTTCCATCTGCATTATACTTTGTTTTGTACACCCATTTCGATCCAAAGGCTTTCTTTTCTTTCGGTTGATCCATTAGCTCCCAGGTTTCATTCTTCTCAATTGACTTGATTTTCTCCTAAATTGCTTTTCGGTATTCCTCAATTGCTTCTTCAAAACTTCTAGGATCTGAAATAGATAAAGCAAATGTTGAATCATAAATCTCTGTTAGTGATCTAAACCTTCCTGGAGTGGTTTCATCTGAGGAATCATTTGCTGAATTTGAACTACTACTGGGTGAGGTTGACGTTGAACTTGTTGGAGCAGGATCTGTCACTTGATTCGATGGAGTAACTAGTTCTGCCGGAACACGAATTTGTGTTTCACCTTCATTGATCTCCCAATTCCAACTTGCCCTTTCATCAAATACAACATTTCTGTTAATAATAACTTTGTCACTTACAGGATTATATAATCGATATGCTTTGGATTGTGCAGAATATCCAATTAAGATGCATTTTTCTGATTTTTCATCAAGCTTATGATAATTTTGTGAATTTACCAAAGCATAAGCAATACAACCAAAAATTCTTAGATGGCTTACAGTTGGCTTTATACCATACCAAGCTTCAAAAGGAGTTCGATTCATAACAGCCTTTGTCGGTGAAATATTCAATAAATAAACTGCTGTTGCAACTGCTTCTGCCCAAAACTGATTCGGAAGATGCTTTCCTTTAAGCAAACTTCTTGCCATTTCGACAACAGTTCGATTTTTACGTTCACTACACCATTTTGCTCCGGTGTATATGGTCATTAATTCGAATACCATTTTCTTCACAAAAGAATTAAACTCATTAGAGATAAATTCACCACCTCTATCTGTCCGAAATGTCTTTATGCGTCTACCACTTTGCCTTTCTACAAGTGCCTTGAATTTTTTAAAGTTATCAAATGTTTCAGATTTCAATTCCAAAAAATATATCCAACTCATGCGACTATAATCATCAGTAAATAATAGAAAATATCGACTTCCCCCAAAAGATTTTGTATTCATAGGTCCACATAAGTCAGCATGTATTAATTCAAGATAATCAGATGCTCTCCATGCTTTTCCAACAGGAAATGGTTTCTTACTTTGTTTGCCATAAATACATCCTTCACGTATATCAAGTGTATTAATTTTAGGCAATCCATAAACCATTTCTTTTCTATTCAACAACCTTAAACCTTTAATATTAAGGTGTCCATATCTCAAATGCCATAAATTTGTCTCATTCTTTTGATTTGCAATAAGGGCATGTTTCTCAATATTTGAAACATCAATTGGAAACATCTTATTTTGCGTTATGCAAACATTTGCCATAATCAAGCCAGATTTTTTATCTTTAATAGTGCAGGAACCATCATCAAATATAACTGAATATCCAATATCTATCAATTGTCCAACGCTCAACAAGTTATGTGATAAGCTAGGAACATAGAAAACATTATCAAGGTGTTTTACCTTCCCTCGATTTGTCTTTACCTCAATTGTTCCTTTTCCTTCTACTTGGATTTGCTTGCTATCTCCAAGTTTAACTTTCAACTTGTGAGTTTCATCAATATCTCTAAATATTGATCTTATGCCTGACATATGATTAGAACATCCACTATCCAAAAACCAAATATTATCCGAGATATTATTAACTTGTGAATGAGTCATAAACAGCTTACTATTGTCTTCTTTTTCTTCCACATAGCTTGCTTTTCTCTTTTCCAAAGAATCGCTATATGACCAAACTTCTTACAATAGTGACATTGAATTCCACTCTTGTAGTTTTTCTGATCATAATTTGATTGTCTTTCATCATGCCCATCAAAGTGTCCTCTTCCTCTTCCTCTTCCTCTTCCATTTCCTCTACTACGAAATCCTCCTCTGCCACGTCCTCTTCCAGTTGATTTTTTGTCTTCTTTTGAAGTAGAAGACTCCCCCTTAACCTGAAATACTTTTTCTTCACTTTTTTCCAGTGATCTGTTCAACCTTGCTTCATGTGCTTGCAAGGAACCCATTAGTTCATCAAATGAATAAGTAGATAAGTCCTTTGACTCTTCAATTGCCGCAACAACATGATCAAATTTTGGAGTTAAACTTCTCAAAACTTTTGCAACAATTATTTGATCATGAAAATGTTCACCATAAGATTTCATTTGACTAACAATTTCGGTCACTCAAGAAAGAAAATCTTGCACTGATTCATTGCTTTTCATAAACAAAATTTCAAACTCACGGCGAAGGGTTTGAAGTTTTACCGTAATCACCCTCGATGAGCCTTGAAATTCATTTTGAAGTATCAACCAAGCTTGTCTTGAGGTTGTTGCTGCTGCAATTCTTGAGAATATTGTCTCACGCTTCGAATGAAGAACAATGCCTTTGAGTCCTTCTTTCTATTCTCCTCACCGGTTTCTTCATCTGGATCTGCATATCCATTCTCTATCAAGTCCCACAGATCCTGAGACTTGAATAGAGTCTTCATCTTGATACTCCAAAATTCATAGGATTTGCCCGAGAAGATGGGAATAAGGGGTTGAGACATAGAATTGTCATTAAAAGCCATAATGCCCAGTTCAGATTGAAACAAGGCTCTGATACCACAAATGTTGGGGAAGGAGGAGCAAGGAAATGATAAAACAGAATACTACGATCCAAACAACGGAAAACGCTTTCAATCAAGAAAACGACGTAGTATTAAACAGGAGGTAAAAGAACAAGAACACTTACAAGAATATCTCCAAATGCATACACTTTATTTTTCTTCTGCACTCCTTCTTCATTCCCTAAGGTCCTATTTATAGAACATAATAATAACTTCCTTCATCATCTCACCCATCATTAATAACTTCCTCATTATCTCACAAACTAACTCCACAACTTCTAATCATGTTAACAAACTATGTAACTACCATGAATCAATTCTCAACAGATCCTTGTGGCTACCCCTAAATTATTGGAGCTTTGCACCTTCTTGTTGTTTTTTTTATTGGTCTACACCATGATTCGATGTGTAGGATAAGATTTTAAATTCACATCATTCGCTGCAGCTTCTTGTTGTTGTGCGTGCATGTTCTTGTTGTTTATATTTGAATGTTAATATAGGAGCCAAGAAAACTATACTTGTATAGCCAAAGGAGAACATATTTGTTAGTGAATTTTAATTTTCATCATCAAAATCAAGCTCTGGGAAAACGTGTCTTCATTGCTTTTAATTTTGAATTTTTGTAATTATATTTCAGAGAGCAAGATCAATGGGTCCAATGTGATGATTGCTTAAAATGGCGTCGGCTACCTGTGGATGTTCTTCTTCTTTTGAAATGGACTTGTGCTGATAACACATGGGACCCTAAAAGGTTAGTGCCATTTATTTCCAAAAAAGATACATGTTCTTATTATGCTATTCCATATTTTGTATAATTTCAATTTGTATTATGTTTGTGCACACATGATATTTGATCAGTTAATTATCAACCATCATTCCAATATCATTCATGTGTTGTATGCAATCCATCTTTTGCTGAAGTAGAATGGAAACTGTGATAGTAGAAGCTCTAAAGCGAGCTTTTCTTCTTTATGCAGATCTTAGTCACCTTTGGTGGTTGATTTTCTTCTTTATGATACTTACGCAGGTCTTCATGCTCTGCACCTGAGGAATTGAGCCATAAAGAGATGCAAATTCTTCTCAGGCAGTATGAAGGTATGCTTTTTATCATAGAAAATTAATCTAAAGGTTTTGGTGCTGTTGAAATGAAGGTTCACTAGTTTTCCTTTTTCATCTTTTGAGGTAGAAACTTTGTGCTGGTTTTGTCTTTTTGTCATGGCTGTCCCTGCCTCAGGATGGTAAATGACATAGGTCAGTGCATGTTTCTCAATGTAGCAAGTTTTCAAGAAAATGATTTATTCTTTCGGTGGACCTTCCTCGGATTTAAGGTTTTGCAAAGGATTAATTTGTATGTTTTGTTGTATTGTTTCTGCTGCTAGGTCCTTATGGATAACTTTTTTTTCTAAAATCCCTTGGAAGTATCTGCAAGCTCAACCTTGTTAACTGAGATGTTTTTAGCTCTCATAGTTGGACCTATTCTCTTTTCACTGCAGAAGCTGCATAGCCTGCATTGTGGCATCTATTGCAGCAGAACCTGTTGTAAATTTGTCGTCATTTCCTGCAATTTTTTTGTTCTCTTAAAGAAGTACTTGTGACACTTTCTGAGAATATGCGCTATGGCTGCAACACAATTGTTAGCTATTAGTAGTTTGGCGAATCAGCCAAGAAAATGCAGGTGTTTTATTTAATTTGCTTGCTCAAGATGCTGTTGATTCTTAATGGGTCTAAAGACTATAAACAACCAAATGCTTTGGAAAGCTGACATGTATAGACATAAGTATCGGGCAGAGAAATTGCAACTTATGGTGTTGCTTTTTTTGGATGTGCATGCTTTAGACTATGTAAATTAAGCTACCAACGTAGGTATCTGCGGGGACCATTCATTTCTTAATACCATGGTGTGGCCAAACACAATTTTTTCGTGACGAGTCTTATCTTTCAAGTTGATATTACTCTATACTTTTGTTATTGTACTTGCTTTCCGATACAACTTTGAAGATGAGTGTCTGGCAAGTGAACTTTAGGCACATTTCCTCGCTTAGGAGTTTCAATTTTTTTATTTATATGATGTAAAGTAACGGAAAAGTTTGAAAAATCTTATGTAGATCTCAGAAGGCAGAGGACGAATGCAAGTTTCAAGCAAACTTCTTCAGAGCTGGCAGCATCTGGTCTTGATGCGTTGGCTGCTGCAGCTGTTCTTGGGGATGCAGGAAACCAAGCCACAACTCCATATGCAACCACCACCAAACATCCACGGCACCGCCCTGGCTGCACCTGCATTGTCTGCATCCAGCCTCCCAGCGGTAAAGGGCCAAAACATGATCCTGCATGCACTTGTAATGTTTGCATGACCGTGAAACGCCGCTTCAAGACTCTCATGATGCGGAAGAAGAAACGTCAATCTGAGCGTGAAGAAGCTGAGGCCCATAAGAAGCTCGCATGGGGCAACAAGGAAGAGGTTGAAGGATCCAGCAGCTCTCCAAAGGGTGCTCAGCAGCTTGATCCCCATCAGGAGAATGAATTTGGCCCGGAAAGCAGCAAATCAATAATTGAACAACTCGAAACAAGCAAGGGGCACATAGACTTGAACTGCCATCCAGGGTCAAACGAGGAGTCACAGACAGCAGCACCTCCACGACTTAGCATGATGAGCCTTCTCCAGGATGCATACCGACCCTTGGAAACATATCTAAAGCAAAATGGACTTACGAGCTTGGCTAGCGAACAAGTAAACCAGGGGAGTCCGAGCTCATTTACTGCCCCACAGGCTCCCGGAGAAAGCGAAGGAAAAGCACTAGATGAAGGTCATTTTGCCTCCGAAGAGCAAGAAGACGGTGGTGATGATGGAGATGACGACGGTGCAGACATGGTCACCAGCGATGCTTCTTGAGTATGTGTCTCTGTGATGGGAACCAGAGAATGCGGTGAGTGATTCCCCTTTGGCATGCCGACTTTTGTGTTCGAGGAGCAGTAGCCTTCGTTCTCCTTCCTTCCACACTTATTTTATCGAGGATATTAAGGATAGTGAGTGTGTTATCGATCCACGAAGCACAGGTTTCATTTGTTCCTCGTGCATCATGTTTTGTTTTAAAGTGGTGGACTCAATTTTCATGTTATGTTCCATAGTGAATTTTGTCTTGGCAATGAACATTCCTCAAAATCAATGTATTATTATGTGCTGTTAATTATATGTGGATGTTGTTAATTGTCTCCGCCAATTAAATTGCTTCACAAATGTTCTGCTACTTCGAATGACATTGTTGCAGGATTCTCCTTTATCGTCAGTCATAATGCTGTAGTCGAGTAAGAAACATGCAAACATTTTCCACTGCAAGTCTGAAGACCATCAACCTGCCATGCTCAAAAGTGATTCACGCCTTTGGCTAGTATTTGGACAATGTATTTGCTTAGTTAGTTTTGTAATATGCTGTGTTCTCATGATAGCAACAATTCATTCATGCAATCCACAATTTGTAGCAAACTGTTTACAGGTGAATCTGTACATCTGTTTGTGGTCTCAAGCAAGAAGGGTGACTGAGAGCTCATCCTTCTCCCTTTGAGCTGCTGCAGCCCCCGTGAGCTCCTCCGCCCGCTTCGCCTCCGCCTCCCAGTCCGTCCGAGCGACGGTGCACAGCACCAGGCACACGCACGACGCCTGCGCGGCCACGAGGCCGAGCCACAGCCCCAGGAACCCGAAGCCCAGGCGGAACCCCGCCACGGCCGCCACCGGCAGCCCGATGACGTAGAACGAGCTGAAGTTGATTTTGGCGCCCACGGCGGGCCTGGCACTGCCCCGGAGGACGCCGCAGCCGGCCGTCTGCGGGCAGTTCCCCAACTCGCACAGCCCGACGATGGGCAACGCCGCTGACGTGAGCGCCAGGGTCGGTAGCTCGTCGGTGAACATCCTCCCCACGCGTGCCGTACGACGACGGTGAACGCGAAGGCCAGGGAGCCGACGGCCGCGGCCACCGAGAGGCCCACCAGGGCCGCGTGCCGGGCCCGTGCGGGGCGGTTCGCCCCCAGCTCGTGCCCCACCCGCGTGGAGAGGCCCATGCCGAGGGAGGCCGGGAGCACGTAAATGAGGCCCGTGGTCTGGATCAGGACGCCCATGGCCGCGACGCCGGCCCTGGGATCCGGCAGCCGGCCGCACAGCAGCAGCATCACCTCGTACCACCACCACTCGAGGCAGATCGAGGCGGCGCTCGGCAGCGCCAGCGCGAGGAGCGGCCGCCACCCCCTGATGCCCTCCCTCGAGAGACCCGCCCAAGGCTTTATGGAATCCTCGGACCGGAGAAGGAAGCCCACGAGGCCCAAGTCGATGCTGATCGTGTTCCAGGACGAAGCCAGAGCCACGCCCTTCACCCCGCAGTCCAAGTACGAGGCGAGGAAGTAGTTCGCCGGGAAGTGAAGCAGCAGGGCGAAGGCGGCACAGAACGTGAGCGGCTTGGTGTGGCTCTGCGTCCGCAAGAAGATCCTCAGCGGGTGGAGATGGGCTTGGGCGATGAGGTCGGGGAAGGAGTAGAGGAGGTAGTCTTTGGCCACGGACGTGATTGCAGCGTCTTGGCCCAGCATTAACAGGATGGGTTCCATGCTGAGCCACAGGAGAGAGATGGGGATAGTGGCGAGGAGGAGGAGGAGGAGGGTCTTCTGAAAGGTGTGGGCGAGGACGGACCATCGCTTGGCACCGAAGGCCTGGCCGCAGATTGGCTCCATCCCCATGGCCAGGCCCTTGAGGACGGAGTAGCCGGTGATGTTGGCGAAGGCGATGGCGAGGGAGCCGCCAGCGAGCTCGGCGCCGCCCAGGCGGCCGAGGAAGAGCATGGAAACCACGGACCTGGAGTAGAGAAGGAAGCTGGTGATCACGATGGGCCACACGATCCGGCCCAGAAGGACGAGCTCCTCCCCGACCTGCACCTCATCGTTCCCCAACCATAGCCAGCGTTAGAAAGAATCCATTATGTAGTCACAGTAATGCATCGTATTTCTACAGCAGCATTACAAATCATCACATCGACATCCGACCACCGCGCCTTACGAGTAAGAATGCAGTGGTGAGTCGGCCGACTGCACTACCAAGTGCATCACGGACGCCTGTCTCCGGTGGCCCATGGAGTTCCGTCCATCTACGTGTGTGCCACTGCAGCAGTGCATGGATGCTGCTGGTGTGCACGATCCCTTCGCAGAGAAAAAGCATGGCCATGCGTGCCGGACAAGGCGAGGCCCTCGACCTCACTCGCAGCCTCTTTTGGCGGCTGGACGAGGTGCAAATCTTTCCATCTACTTCTACCACCATCAGAAAGGAAACGTGCGTGTGTGTGGGTTGAACTTGGCCAAGACGACGATGCAGCAACTTCTGGACTGGGAGCCCAGACGACGGGAACGGAAGGAGGACATGACTGTGGATTACCTCATCGACGTGCGGCGGCCCTTCTTCTCCTTGTTGGTCGTGGATTAACTCTTCGCAGCCGCTCCTTCTCTCTCCATCAACATCGCCGTCGAATCCGGCGTCGGAGATGGATGATATCGGCAGGGCCTCCTTGTTTCTGCACATGGTCTGCGGTTGCGTTGCTCCCGGGAAGGATCACTGCCGTTCAAGTCGGAGGAGAAAGAGACGGGAGTGGAGGCGAAGAAGAAGAGGAGACGGCTTTGGGAAATGGAAACCGGAGAGGGTCACAAACCCTACAAATATATACGCGACTCTAGCGAATAATTCCTTTTCTTCTTCGATCTGCTTTGTTCTATTTCTCCGGCGAGACAGGGAATAGGGTTGCCTCCTGTTATGGGCAACCGAGCTATTGTGTCACTTATTATATCGTGAATTAAGGCACGAGTTGTGATCATGAAACACACAAGCTCATCGCCCAGCAAAAATCGCGACCCAAGTTGTGACTTGAGCTGTCACATACAGCGACCTCAAACTTGACCAAGTTAATCTCCTTGGCCGTACGGATGAACTTTAATATATATACGTCATGTGTTATGAATTGAAACATTTAGTTTTAATCCAACTCAAATAGATCATATATACTCCAACATCCTAATAATGAAACTGGCTCTCTCTCTATGTGTGTATATATATATAGGAAAGAGGAAGGAACTATAGAATAGAAGGAAAAAGAATTATTCTCTTCCTCCCAAGTCAATAATGGTGCAACGAGGCAACATATATAATAATAGTTAAGGTCTCTCTCTCTCTCTCTCTCTCTCTCTCTGTGTTCACTTTTCATAGACAGTCTAAGAAGCACAGCCACTGAATTCCTCGTATTTATTCACCAAGTGTGTTCTTAAAAACTTTGTGTAGACTCAAGGCAGGAAGCTCTCCACGACACTGCTCAAATCTTGCAGCGTAGTTTAATGTTGTCTTCAAGCGAGGTTGGAAACAGTAAGAATTCTCTCTCATGCATGCAATGGCAGCTTATCTTCCAAGACGACTACTACCATTTGTCACAACATTGCATTAAACCTAAAGCTCTTCGCGATGGGTTTATCGTACGAAAACAATGGTTTTCTACCCAAAAGATAAGGGGACATCGACATGACAAGTTCCTTTTCGGGTTAGTTCATTGTATGGCCATTCTTGGAGTATGCTTAAAGAACGTCGACTGTGCATCATTATCTCTTAATCAGGCAATCGTAGCTGTAAGCGAGGGTGATAATAGGAGACTGGACCACTAAGATTCTGCACCTAATCATAGTACTTAATGTTATCTTTCCCAATTTTATGCTGTGATGTTTGGTCATACCTAATATCTGCAGTGGACATCACTGCTGCTGTCTGCTTACATTGTCTGTGTGCTGTGAGACTTCAGGCAGGATTACTCCATGGCTTCTGGTGCACACCTTGCAAGGAGAAGGAAGGATCAAACTGCAATTGCTTAATGGGAGGAGATCTACCCTAGTTCCTAATTCCTCCTACTTCCAAGTGGGGTGGGGGTGTAGAGAGTGCCATACCCTTGTTTGTGATGCCCACAGATTGATAGCTCCACGAAACCGGAAAGCATCTGAAATCAGCAACACCACAACCATCTGTTTTCCAAAGCCAAAATGGTTCCCAAAGCAAATGCATGCATACGTGCGTGAATGGGGGGGGACTTGTCAAGTCTAATGTAAGCCAAAACCATCTATCTGTGTTTTCCAAAGCCGGAACGAGCATTCCAAGCAAATGCATGCAAGTCGAATCCATGCATTCATTCATGTAGGCGGAAACACTTTGATTTCCCAAAGCCGGAGACAGAGTTCTTCCTACAAGTCCATGTAAGCCCATCAGCTCATCACTGTGGTCTGTTTGTAGGCTTGGGTGCTCTTCGTAGCTTATCATCTGTTTTCACAATGCTATCAATCTATTTTTTTATAGACAGATTCTTAGAGACTGTGATTACAAGCCAGGTTAATTTCCTGCTGCTTGCTTGGCATATCTGAATCATTCTGCCTCTCGCTTACTTCGTTTCAGCGCGGCCTTGTATTCTGCAGACTGTTCGCTGGCGACATTAGTTGGTGAGGAAGAAGAGGGAGTGCCTCACCGAGAGGAGGATGCTGGAAGAAAACTAATAATGGTAGATCAACAGAGATGAGAGCAACTGCTATTGTTGGTCAACGAGAAAGAGAAGGCTTCGCCCGATACAGATCAGGGGAGGAGGAAGAAACTGGCAATGGCAGAAGGTGCTTGGACAATGGTTTATTGCCCATCTATCAACTTGTCGGATCTCAGTAGATATCTACAACTACACTTCCCAAGTCTTCAAATACTTGATATCTACTAATTGGTTTTGTGATCAGCAATCAGTGAATCTGCGTCATGGCCGCCATTCCTTTCCTGGAAGCTACTCAGTGAGTTCATCTTCAGCTCCTGACACAGACAACATCACGTAGGTTGGGTCTATCTTCTTGCAAGCTTTATGTTTCTTTAGCATGGTCCATCTTCTCTTTTCTTCAGTTATCTTATGACCATTGCTTTAGGCTTGTTGTTGGTGATACCGACCGAGCTTACCGAGTCAACTCCTCCGTGGCACTCTCAAGCCAATGGCTGCATGCCACGACCAAAGGGCATGCAGGAATTTGGATCCCCTGCACCATTTACGTACATTGCATGCGTATACATCCGAAACTTAGTTTGACTTCGACTCTTCTATTCCCAAACAAGAACATATATTGTGTATGTATGCTGAGGTAAAGAGGAAACAAAGAATGCGTAAATGGTTAATACATATTTTAGTTCATTCATACTTTGTCCACAGCGATTATATTTTTGAACCATTAGCTCAGAGGATATAAGTTCTCGAAGAAAAAGCACTTAAATAACCACAATAATCTCAAGCATAGTAGGTGTTGTACTGAGCTGCACAGACTGTAAACTAATTAGCCTCTGCTGGTAGCAGCATATTTGTACCACCAAAACATGCAGGCCACCACAGAGTTGTGAGATGGAAGACGATGGAGAGTCTCCTCCTCTTTCGGGCTAAGAATGATTAAGAGTTCTTCTGAACACATAAGAACACAAACCGGATGCGGTAAAGAAGACAGTCAAGAGTAATGTTGGAAATGTGCACTCCCTCATTGTTGGGTACATTCTAATAGTTTCCCTCTTGGTTAATGTCGGAGCATGGACATGTCTAACTTCTGATATATTTCATATCATGAGCTCAATCGCATGGAGAAGGTAGTCTCTCCACTGTTTTTGCTGCACCAAGAACGCCAAGGTATGTTTGTTGTCGGTCAAGTTCGCAGAGGGCTTCTTCATCCCAACACAGAGTGCTGGATGTTGAGTTCAGTGTGAAATATGAGTTACTAATGTTAGCACTCCAAAATGTGGCTTGTGGCTAGCAAGGGGCATGTTTAGCTATCCAGATTTCGATCACACTAATCGAGATGAAGCCTTCAACTCACCTTTGTCAATGGCTTCTGAGCTGAACTCAGCCAACCCAAGTATGGCAACGGTGTCAGGGTCACAAAGCATGCAAAAGAGTGCGCATGGAGTTGTTGGGTTGCTACATTTGAGCAGTAAATTGCACGCAGAGATCAGACCACTGTGCCCAAGGGAATAAGGAAACAATGGCTAAGGAACAAAAGCGCAAGGCCGACATGGTGTTCTCCCATCTGTGGTCCTTCGTTTACCAAACCCACAGCTCGGGTTCGTGTGAGCCAAGCACAGGCCATGGAGGTCCTCGTTCCTGCAGTTGGATGGCACATGGCTGTTTGGACCTAAAGGAGAAAAGGCTAAGAAGAGTTGCATGGAAGGAGATGGGGTCTGAAAAGGATTCTTCACTTTAATAGCTCGAGCTTTGGCGTCGCCATCGCCTTTGGAGGGGGATTCAGGAAGAACATGCAACCTTTCTCATTTTGGACTCCCTCAAGATCAATGATCTTGTTGGGTAGTGGACATCACCTGTACATGATCCAGTTGTTAGAGACAGCCTCTCTCTCTCTCTCTCTCTCTCTCTCTCTCTCTCTCTCTCTCTCTCTCTACTCTTATCTGTTGTCTGAAAGCCAAAGCGGTTCTCTGTTTGCCTAGCGAGATCTGTCACCTGAGTGACCTTACCAAAACCTAAGACGAGTACCTGACCGCAGCAATGGTGGATTAGACCTACAGACACCTCACAGATGTTGATGTGTTTAAGATGACAGCTTATCGCCAAGGAAGAAGAGCAAATTGTTGCTGCATCAGACAAGGAGACCAATGATGGTAGAGGACAATGGATGAGACACCAACACTGGATGCAGAGATTCCTTCTTTTCTTTGGGTCTTTGTAAGGCCTCAGAAACTGTACAATTGGATTCTCACCTGTTTTCACTGCTAATATGTTTCCAACCATCTTTATCCATCATATATGATCTCATCACTATCATATATGGGTTTAAGGACAGCTGGAAGACATTGATCTTACACCTTTAATACTTCAAAAACATTGTTTTCTTGTAGCTCAACTTATTACAAATAGGTTAAAATGCAACCATGAAGTAGCATGCATTCCCCTACGTGGACCCAACCAAACTGCACCTTGCCTCACTGCCCTGTCACTCACAGAACTCCTCATGTTACCTTAGATCACATCAGCAGATCTGTAGCTTAACTTTGATACCCGGTGATGTCAATAAATAATACGAAGCGTGCACTCAGGTGGCAGAGCGGAGAAAGAGTTGGTAGCTTTGGAGAATAAAGCAGCAGGAACGAAGAGCTTTAAACGAGAGAATGCTACAGGTGATCTTTCTCTTTTGGCTTCGGAGAACACAAACACAGTGAGTTCCCACAGGGATAAGAGCACAAAGGGTGAGCGAAGGCAGACTTGGTGAATCGGGAGAGAGAGGTGGAAAGGGGTGCCTCGAGGTCTGCAACACACTCTGCTTCCCTCGTTCCTCCCCGCTGTTTCGGCTTGTGTGGAGCTTCCTTCCTACTTCGCAGAAGAGGATGGGGAAGATGAGAGGGGGATGGGCGTCGAGGATGGCGCTTCTGTGCTGTGTTTCTTTCTCTTTCCTCTCGGCCTTTGCTCTTCTCAAGGAAACAGGTGATTCGAACCCTCTTCTTTTGTGCCACTGGAGATCTGAGCAGTAATCATCTGCAGTTCCAGTCAAATCTTGTAGATGCTTTGCATTTGTATGCATGCGCTTCTCCTTCCTCAGCCAATGCTGCAGTCATATAAACATTTCCATCTCTCCGTTTCTCTGCTGCAGGGATCGGAAGCCCGAGAACGAAGACTTTTGTGCAGGTGCACTTCCTTTCTCTCACTCGATTTCTTCTCTGGTTTCTCTTGCCGTGAAGCGACGAGAAATGATATCAATCGTCCGATGCACGATTGCTGCGACCTCTGCAAAGCTTGACCGGCGGCGTAACGTAGAAAGCCCACGCGATCGTCCGCAAAAATGCGCGGGTTTCGTCCTCGAGAGTTTACTAGTACGACTGCTACTACTGCACTGCTACCACTGAAGCGACTGTGCGCTGCAGGGTCCGTGGCCAGCACGTGAGGTAGGCACGGCGGCGGCGGAGGAGGAGGAGGAGGGGGAGCGGAGGGGACTGATGGGACCGGGGTCGTATCCTCCGCGGTGCGCGTCAAAGTGCGGCAAGTGCACCCCGTGCCGGCCGGTGCACGTGCCGGTCCCGCCGGGGACACCGGTGACCTCCGAGTACTACCCTGAGGCGTGGCGGTGCAAGTGCGGCAACCGCCTCTACGTGCCGTAGCGGCGGCGTCCTCCCCTCGGTTGGCGGTGCACGGGCATGCTCGCTGCTGCTGCTCTGCGGGGGAAGACAACGCGAGGAGGAACAGTAGCAGCGCTGCGACACATCAATGCTACAGTGCGTGGTCGAGGGTGGGCAGTACGAGACGAGAAAGGAGGAGCCACCACGGTGTGCGGCATGCAAGCATGCACGTCCAAAGGTGTCGTATAGTAAAACACTGTTGCTGTCCATTTATGAGCTCTCTACGAGAGGCAGTCGCCGGTATACATCTTCTTCTCGGATGCGGCATGCATAAAGATGAGCTTTCAGATTTCTTTGGGCTGTGCATCATTTGAGAAGATGGGCTCATTTTGGGCCCAGTAAACAGGCCCATCTACCTCTCTCTCTTAAATAGAAAAAAAAATTAAAATATAAAATTACGTCGACAGCAGGGTTCGAACCTGCGCGGGCGAAGCCCAACAGATTTCAAGTCTGTCTCCTTAACCACTCGGACATATCGACGATATTGAATAGCGTTACACTATCAACTATATACATAAATAAACATAATAAATCACGACTTCATATATATCATTTATTCATATTGATTGGAGCTCATAAACCCTACCGAAAGAGATGCTACATATGGAGGTAGAATAGGCAATCAATCCTTCATACCTCGAGACAATGATGTATCCTACATCATAAATAAATATATATTTATATTCTTAAGATTGGATATGTCTCGTGAACTAATTCAACATCATTTTCATGCAAATCCTATAACTCCGGTATCCATCCCAATAAAAACATATATATATATATATATATATATATATATATATATATATATATATATATATATATATATATATATATATATAATATTTAGTATAATAATAAATCACAATTATTTGGTGGACGATTACATAGATCTTTTTAATCGATATTATGAAATCAATAAAAATATATGTTCATAAGATCTGATATTGTGAAATATTCTCACGTAAAATGAGTGTAGTTGAAGATTGAGTCAAATTTTACCTCGAGAACACTAAGAGAATAGTAGCCATTGCATCAACCTTGCTGGAATTCCAACCACAATATTAAATCGTGCGACGGCCATCGACATCTACCGTGAAATAAATGCATTGACATGAAGTATTTAATTGCAATCTACATGCAGTGTCCCATGCATGAGAGAGAAGAACAATGGTGGAGGGAGCTCCAAATCTTTCGGTGCCGAAGAACACGCATCTGATGGATGACTCATAAGTAATGTTGACCCAATTGCCATTAAGTCAATTTAGTGAGCTTGTTTTACTCGCACTAATTCGCCAAAATCTCCCATTATTTTGCATTCTCCATCGAGTATTATAAAACATCTTGCCTTGGGTTTATATCTTCACCTTTCATTTACTAGTGATTAATGTAGTATGTGAACAGTAAATTTATTAGGATTTCGAGGCAATAAATATGTGAAATGATTGTGTTTTTTTTTTTTGGAATACCTGTATATATAAAAGGAAAAATAATATAAAAATGATGAGCAAAAGTAGACTGTGTGAGTATTCACATGCACTTCTCATTTGATATGGTTGTCAACCATCTCATCCACCGAAGGTGGTGGTGGTGGTTGTCGAAGGGTGGAGTTCTTCTATATCAATTGTTTTAGTTGATCGTTGTACGTGACATATATAGTAGATCAAACCCTAAGCACATTTCCATAAAACAATATATGGATAAAAGAGAGAAAAATATTTTTTTTGTTTTATGTGGTGTTAGAAGAAATTATTGTCGATGTTTGAGTTAATCCGACATGGTCCAAACTCGAAAGGTAAGAGTATTCGAGGCGGTGATTAAGATAGCTCTGATGTGATTTCAAGGTAGAAGTATTGAGTTCTCGAGACACCAATTGCATTAAGACTAATGTCGAAGCTCAAGGTAATGACTGAGGTCTTAGTAGGCGTAGATTTTTTATTTTTAGAAAGGAGTACTCTGATATTGTACTAAAAGATAAGCTGTTATTCATAATCTTACAGGGGATAACCTGTAATCATTATAATATTTTATTATTGACATTTTGTCTATATGGTGACAAGGATTTATAGTCTAAAATTATCTATATTGAAATTTTATCCACATTGTGGAGGGTGACCTGAACCATTTTTAAATGATGATTATATGTCAGATAATAATTGACTATTAATATATTCCTCTCATATAGTCAACATAAAACATTCTTCAATTTTTCATCCTTTTAATTGCTTAGTATAATATGACTAGAAAACGTGAGTTTTCTAGAATTACTCATATGAGGAGTGCAATTACTCCGATTAAGACATTTCATATATATATATATATATATATATATAGAAAACAAGCTTCTTTACAACTGCCCTCAACCTTGAGTAGGTGCATTAATGCTCAATATCACAAGGCCACAACCAGACTATTACAATAAATGTTCTTCCCATCTCTCACCACCACCTTATTAATTTCATCCCCCATATCGACCTACCCCTTCTCTCCAAACCACTGTCCTCTCTCCTAATAACCACAATGAACTGTGTGCCTTGTGCTCCATGACATCCATGTTTGCCCCATGTATTGATGCTTGCCACCCACAGAAGCTTGTTTAGAGTGTCAATTCCCATTCATCCATTAATATATATGTACATATATATATAAGGTCATGGTGAAATTTTAGTCTAAATGACACTGCTCCTATGAGTCACAAAGCATATATATATATATATGCAAGTGCACGTTCTTTACATCAGCATCTCACCTAATTAATTCTGACCTACAAAGCTGGAGAGCCAACAAGTCTGTAAGCACTGGTCGCTGCTCTCTCTCTCTCTCTCTCTCTCTCTCTCTCTCTCTCTCTCTCAGGCACACACGCACAGAGCTGAGGATGCTCTCCAGTAGCTCAGAGCTTCCCAAACCGTCTCTCCAGATCAAACAAGATGACAAGTTCTACTGCAGGCTACTGTCCAAGGAGAGCTCTTTGACGCAGCCGTCGTTTAGGGTGTACTACGGGGTGGCCTCCGGCGCAGTCCCGTTCTTATGGGAGTCGCAGCCTGGCACGCCCAAGCACACTGCCTCGAGCGCCAACCTGCCACCTCTGACTCCTCCGCCCTCCTACTACTGCAGCGCCAAGGACAAGAGCTGTAGGAAGTCCCCCAAGTCGAATCTGATCCAGATCATACTCCCCAAGCTCAGCTTGAGGAAGTCCCACAAGTCGCCCTCATCGTTGTCCCCGGCAACATCTCTCAGCTACAATCACCGCAGGCGGGACTCCATCTCAGGGTCGTCCTTCTCATCAAGGGGCGACGAGGAGGAGTCCGACGACGGGTCCCCGACATCGACCTTCTGCTTCGGGGTGCCGCACAGGGCTGGCGGCGGGCTCAAGCGTTGCTTCTCCGCAGTGCTTATGAAGAACCCGTTGCTGCCGATCGCCGGTCATGGATCCGGCCAAGGTGCTGCTGCTTAAGCGTTCATCTTACCTACTGCTGCCGTGTGGTTGGGTAGTGGTCTCTGTGGTCATCGGTCTCATACATCAAAGATAAGATTAGTCTAATAATAATAGCTATGGGTGAAGTGTTTGTCCTGAATCAAAAATAACCTGGCTTAAAGGTTTTGTAGTGGCACAGCTCATGCTCTTTCCTTTTGGGTTTCGTACTCTTTGTGACATGTAAGTTATCCCAAGTACAAGATTGGAGCTTTATTGATGGAAGTGTCACGGTAACAGGCCTTGGAAGATCCTATTCATCTTGTGTCGAAAGCAAACGAGGTGTTAAAACTACTAGTCCTTATGAAGAAGACAGGGTTGCTTGAATCAGTGCAGTACTTGGTGGCGGCCGATATATACTTCTCCTTTCTCTTTCTTGGAATAGTCTGCGGACTGTTCATCATCAATAAACGATCAACTTGGCGAAGATATCATTAGCACGATCGTCAAAATTCTCGTTATCAGTAAGAGGGATGAAGATATGAACAGATTCCTACCCAATCTGATGATAAGATCATTAGGATATATATCTCTCTCCCCCCTCTCTGCATGGGTGCATGAATCAACGATAAGCTTCCTCTGTGGACCTACTTATAATTATTTTTCTTGTTGTGTACTCCCAGAGCACCAACTCATACTTCAAGATCTTAATGTCAAGTAGTAAGTACTCAGTGGATCTCTCTTCTTTTACTTGTTTTACTTCTTCACTTTTCCTGCATGCCAATACGTGGCTTTTGCCGAGTCCAAGAAAGCACTAAGCTACATATGGCTTATAACATTGCATCAGCCATCACTTCAGCAAGAGAGCTCATCTGCTAATCCATTCCACAACTGTTCCAGCCAACTGACTGGAAAAATAGAAGTCATTGAATTCCACCAGCTTTGATTTGGTGCAGCCTGGAGTGGATGAGTGGGACAATGCACTGGCAGATTGGAGTGTGAAGGTGGAAGGGCTGGCTTTAAGCAGGAATGGGTGCCCCTGCCATTCAATTTCCCACCATCTCTCAAAGACCTCTTCAATTATGAACAGTGGACCTGTGAGTCAGCCAGGGCAAGCAGACAAACTTAATTAATCTGTAGGACACAGAAACAAACCATCCTTCATCAGAGTTGTCCATGTTAACCTTCCTTCTCTTAAGAGGAAAGGTGAAGCTAAAATTATTAGTGGTTGGGATTTCTACTCTACTCTACTTGAGAAAAACACATGATGCAAGCAGAATCTCCTGTGTTTTTGTAAAAAAACATTACAAGTATCACGCACAACACTTGTTACATCAATAAAGAAAAGTCCAAAGAATAAAAAGATAATAACTTTATATACGAACAAATATTAATATATTATAATACACAACGAAAATCAAATAAAAATTACGATCAAATGAAATACCAAGACTTACGTGAAAAACCTCTCCAACTCGAAGGATTAAAACTATAGGATAAATAAGAGAAAATGAATAATAAATTTATAAATCTCAAGACTTCTTGTCCAAACCCAAAGAATATATTTAAATAGTATTCTTATCTTATGTTAGATAGAAGGATTATATTATTATGCATAATATCTAAAATCTTCCTAAGTGATCACAGTAAAATTCATTACAAACTGATCTAACATAAGATAAGAATACTATTTAAATAATTGAGAATAGTCTTTTTATGTCTTTGTCTTCTTTTCTTTCTTGAATCTCTTATTTTCTGTACTCTATTGCTAATATGTTGTTTCCTTTCTCTCTTCCACGTTTTTAATTGCCACTACTCATTTTTCTTCAACCTTATCCACCAAAACTAAGGTTTTGGTTAAAAGAAATGAAATTTCATGTTATGAGATTAACTAATACTCATTAGGGGCTGAATCTAAGTCATTTGTCTAACTGTCAATTTTTCTGCTGTAGATGTTTTCATTTGTCATGATTTGATCTTGTAGTTTGCTAGAATTATTATTATTGTTAAGGTTACACTGTTATTGTTTCGATAATAAGTAAACTTATATCCATAAGTCTATGGGATGTCTTCAGGTTCGAAACAAATCCTCTGGCTATATCATATACACCACCTTCTTAAGGTTGTTATTGAGGAATGCGGTTTTCACATCTATCTATCTGGTGAGAAATTATTTGTTAATATTAGAGTGAATCCTAAAACATGAATGTGAAACCGGGCTTATTGGGCCATAAGCCCAAGTTTTACTTGTTTCAATTAGTGTGCTGATGATGATCATCATACACCTAAGTTCCAAAAGTTGCATCCATGACATCATATTGTTCCTAATGTTTGATCATTGCTGACGTATCAAAATAACCTAAGAAGAGGTAGACAACAAGAGAGTTGGTGTACCCAAAACACAAAAAAGAACTGTGTGTGGTTTGATGCATCTTCTTTTCTTGTGTACCTCCACCTCTCTCTATTATAATGTGGTCATCTATCATCCACTGTCAATAGCAATAAGCTTTCTCATGTTTCGGAGAAGAAAGAACGACCAGTATATTAACTTGTTATCTTACATGTTATCATCGAACCAATACTTTAACCCGAATCGAATCAAACTGAAATCGAAATTAAATTAATCACCAGTTTCGAATCAAATCAGAATCGAATCTGAATGGGTTCATTATGGTTCTAGATTTTCCAATTGGAATCTAAGATTTATGTTTAAAAATATTTTTTGTGAACCAGCATCGACCTCCATCCGATTTGATTTCGATTCTTGAAATTTAAAATTCCTACTTGGGGTCAAGGCTATAATGCTTAGTAAACAGACTAATATTTTGGGTTTTTTTTTTTAAAAAAAATTTCTTTCATGGTTTAGATGCATCGGTTTCACATTTTTGTTGTCATCGGTTTGGTTTTGGGGTCAAATAAAGTTTTATCCATAATAATTTACGTCGAACTGATGATACCTTTGACGACATCATGGAAGCAACACAGATCTCCAACAGTCACTGTCATTTGTTTCTAATGTCAAGCGATCCATATCAGCCGGTGTGCAGTCACCATCGCAGGAAATATTATTAGACGTATGAGAACAAATAGAAGCACTCCCTTCCAACAGGTTAAAGATGGGCGAAAACAGCAGCTTCTGAGTGAGTGCAGCTCATCTCCTTTGTCATTTCGTGATTCATGCATTGGTGTTTCCGAATTGACGTCCCAACATCAGTACTTACTTCCTTCTAACGCTCTATATAATTACTCTTATCAAAAGGAAATTTTCTTTTCTTTTAAGGTTATTATTGTTTGTGCCTTTCCTGTTCATCTTACTGCCATTTTGAGCTTTTTTTTTTGGTTTTGGGTGGAAGATATGGGTAATTTTTTGAGTGGTAATGGCAGTGAGTTCAAAAAATATATGACAGATTCCAACATACCTTCTTCATATTGGTTCAGCCGTAGCTGTAATACACAGAATATTCTACCTTCATCGAAGGGCTTTTGCAGCCCTTTTCCAAAATGCGATACAAGAGGGAACGAAAAGATGGGTTTGTCACCACAAAGATTAGTTCTCCTCCCATGTCATCCATCACTCTTGTTCATTCACCAACACCGAAGAAACCATTGATGGCACGTTCCACTGCTTCCTTCACCACTTCAGCATCCATGCTTTCACCCTGATTCATGCAAGTTGGTGAGCGAGCTTGAAATCAAGACCGACTTCTACGAGTATGACCCTCGAATGATGTGTTCTCAGTCGATGGATGATTCATTTATGCGCATGCAGATCGCACATTTATATCTATGTGCAATCTATCTTGCATAATAATTTTTGGCCCAAGTTAATGCATTTAAGGAAATCAGTACTGTTTCTACATGTAAATGCTATTGGGGTGTGCTTGCAGATGAGCATACCATGAATGAAAAAGCTCGGGAGAGACACACAGATTATGTGTTTCAAGTTGAATTTTTAGCCTAAAATATCGATCTTAGGAGTATGATGATGCTGCATCCTATACAATAACATGGATGTGTTTAACCCATTCGATGTCGCATAGTATGCGTAATAGAGCATGATTTGGTGGAGGAAGCTAATCTACAGATGATGTCTCCTTGTCTTACATCTCTTCCGATGGCTTGAAGACGAAATGTGTCAGTGCAAGAGGCCTTAGCTTCCAGCACATTGAGGCCCAAGTCCTCGAACACCTCAAGAACAGACACCAGCAGTCCCGGGCAGCTCTTCTCTGAGAACACATGGATCAGGAACCCCTTCTCTAGGGTTTCGACAGTCACCTGTAAAGATATCGGTGGAGACAGAGATAAGGCCTTAACAATCCGCTTAAAGTTTGGAAGTAATAATTTACCCAACCAAGAAAACATAAGATGAATGGAGATCATGTCGGCAAACCGTGTTTACCTCAGGCAAGGGACTCTTGCAAACAGGTTTCTGTGTGCATGCGATCTCTTGATTCAATCTTTCCACCTTATGCTTCAACTCTTTGATGTATTTGGAAGCGTCTACTATGATCGAGGATTTCCTCAGCTGTCAACAACTCCAGGAGACGCATGTAATGACTACATGGAAGAAAGATGAGAAGAAGAAGAAGAAGAAGAAGAAGAAAAGGGTTTCAGAAATATAGGAGAACTTATTACTGCATGAGAGTTGGTGAGGGAGCGAAGGATTTGCAGCTTCTCATGCAGAGCAGATCTCTTGTGCTCTCTAGACACCATCTCTCCGCCTCCCTCTCCTCTTTCTCTAAAGATGAGATATGGCGACAGGGGGCTGCTTAAAGAGAGGAGGAAGGAGCTATAAATCCACGCGATCACTGACTTCCACCCACATGATGAGGTGCCTCAATTTCCTCCAAAAAGAATTAGATGAGGTGCAAAGTGAACTGCCTAAACTGCCCATGCTCGATCTTTCTTCCTCAAACGCCTCTCCCTTCCGCCTGCGTGAGGAAGAAGATTAACCTGTGATACCAATGTAAACAGGACATACAGAAATGATGGTCCTCATAGTACATACACTACGATTCATGTGTTTGCGATCTGCATGTTGTTGTTGTTGTTGTTGTTGTTGTCTTAGAATGAGATAATGGAAGATGGCACTGCTTCGGGTAGTTCTTAACAGCCTAATGCAAGTGTCCAAATGGATAAGCCAATCCACCAGCTTTTACAACTCCGCCAACATTCTCTTCCTGGGAAACCAACAAGGAGGGAGCCAAAAAGAAAAGAAAGAAGGAGAGAGGGGAAGCCACCACCTTAGCGTGGCAACCACTCAGGTCAAGGAAGCCATAAGTACTCGGGCATAGCTACTATACTTGGACAAATGGCCCCGACATCCAAGTGCCCAAGGTCCCCATCGCCACAATCCTCACACTGCCTAGTACTGTTCTTTGTGATAAAATAGCTGCTGTATTCCACTGCAAGTGACAACAGAAGCAATTATTGTTGCAATAACAATGAAAAGCCATCCACAATAATTTATTTTTACAGGAAGATATATGGGGGGATGAGTTCACCAACACACACACACACATACACATAGAGAGAGAGAGAGAGAGAGAGAGAGAGAGAGGGGTGTGGGAGGAGGAATCTGCTCGTGATCGGGGCACCATGGAAAGCAGCGAAGGCGTCAAAGAGGAGTTGTTTGTGAGCGGGCGCTACGTGAGGGGGAGAGGGAGAAGGCAACAGGGGGTGGTGGGGCTTGGGACTCTGCGTTTGGAGGAGGAATGAGCTGTGAATGCCTCCAAGTACCCCTCACGGGGAAGATTTCACCGTCACCACCTTTGTCCATTTCCGCCTCCTCCCCCTCCCCCTCCCCCTCCCAAACGCGTCCATCACATCCCCCGACGATCGAGGTGACACGCCGTGCCGCGCGAGTCCAGGAGACGACGTTTGCAGCCATCGATCCATCCATTGCAGCTGGTGGTGAACATGAAATATGCTCTCTCCATTATCAACAGTGAAAACTGCTGCCCAAAGATGTTGGTAAATATTTGGAACGTGATGTCCCTCTGTCTTGGAATGTTACGTTGATGTATGGCTATAATAATAATAATAATAATAATAATAATAATATAAATATATATGTAATTATTTGTGGAGTGATTTCATTTGTTGTTTATCCCTGGAAAGTTATACAGGCTCACAAAAGAAGACATGACTTAAGACAACCAACATAAAGGTGATCATGATAGATTTTGGATTTGTGAACCACACATATAACATTTCAAAGGATGCAACCATAATTATACCAGTCTTATAATTGAGCTCTTTGCTTCCAAATCTTATTCAGAGTTACCTTTTTGCCAAAATCTTCAATCAATGGCATCCCATTTCTTTAGTGTTCATAAAAATAGATTAATGTATCGAGCAAAAGAAATATTTCTATCGAAGTCTCCTCACATCCAAGGACCAAATGGGATTTAGCACCTTTGACCTTCGATTTAGTGTACCCATGTCGCAGTGGTTCGCTAAGGATGTTTGTTCCATGAAAAGGTTTCGTATCTCTACATTATTTCATGCACCATCTGCAACATATAACAATGTTTCATGATGAAACATCAGATCGAATGATTCCTCTTAAATAAACAGACAACATATGAAGGTAAGAAAGATCATGTGATGCACAATGTGTTTGGAGATCACATTCTCACAGTTCTCTCAATATTGCTTCCCAAGTTTATAAAAAGTACAAAGTATACAACTTGGATTATAAGGTACTATTAGCCCCTCACTAGCTTCTTTTTCGCATCCACATCTCAAAATAATGATCCCGAATCACTGTTTGGCATGCATTTACATCATTGTCTTGTGGTGGTATCCTTCTTCAGCCTATGCACTGTATCAAAGTTACTAGGGTGGCCTTTGCCTGGTCTACCGGACCATTTCCATATCCTCTTGTGTAGCTTAAAAGATAAACGTACGAAAAGGATTTGTATTTGATGAAAATAATTAAGGGAGATTCATGTATATACATATACATATACAAACTAAAAAATACATCGAGTACGGAAGCTGCATACGGTTATATGTATATACATGTACATATACAAACTAAAAATGCATCTAAAATATGACTGTTAATGGTCACATGAGAAGAATAAGGGTCACTGCCATGTTCTCGTGAACATTCGTATTGGCTGCTTCACATCTGCACTGACAACTCGTGAGCATTCCTTCTTGAAAAGGGTTTGAGGTTGGCTATGGGCTGTAGCTGCGTCCATGTCTACCAACCCTTCCAATTGCACGCCTTCATGCCTCAGGAGCTGTCTCCATACCTCATGGACAGAGCACGTACCGCTCCATTCACATGTGTGCATTCCTTTCTCCTCCCCTAATCATCACAATCCAACAACGTAGCCACACCACCCACCCGTAGGCCTTCCACAGGGTTTCCCCGGCCACTGTGGTTAGGGTTTTTTGTCATCCAAGGTTTCATCTTTGCCTGGCATGGAAGGATGAGAACGTCTCCCGTATACGTATTGCAGCTAGCTGGACTGTAGCCTGCTGTTCCTACTGTCGCACCAGACGACAATGTTCAGAGCACAGATTCGTCATTCTTATATATCTGGGGGAAGCTCGAAGTTAACATGCAAAAGATGTGTTACCTTTTCACGCCACCCCAACCATACCTTCCATCCTCTCACATACACGGCGAGCGAGAGAAAGAGATAGAGAGAGAGAGAGAGAATAGTGCTTCAGAACTCCACTGATTAGCCACCTCTGTAATGCTGTGGCCTGTCATTTTATTTCAGCTTCTTGAAGTGCTAAAGCATTCTTTCTAACAAAGGATATTGGGATAGTAAGTCTACTCTCGGATTGACGATAAGCATTTCAATCCCCCCAAGAAGATAACTATTCTTGGACTGTCGGAAATATATTCATGAACATAGAGGTGGCCCAACACATATGATATGATGTGTTGGGAATATATGTATTTGAGTCATTTTGAGTTGATTAAGTTATCCGAGACTTTGTAAGGTTATCTTCTTATCTTGATGTTGAGGATGCCTAGAGCTTTCGGAAACGTAATATATTTTGATGGTGTTGTAGCAAATAATATGGTGAGATGCTGCTGACAAAATTATATGACGTAGACCATATATACTTGCACCATGAAGCTTATTTGATCAGCAATTAATTTCTTTTTCAGTTTAGAATGCATCTCTTATTATTAGAAACATACAAAACATAAAATGATTGGCTAATTCAAGCGGGCTCATTCGATTCACATAGCGGCCGCGGCGGCAGCACCTTTGAAATATTTCTACAACGAAGAAGCGGAGGAGGTGTTCCCCTTCTTCGTTCAAGCCATCAATGATGAACAACAGTCAAACCGAGAAGAGATTTTTGCGTTGGAAGAAGGAGCAACCCTCCTGATCTCTTTCATCTTTCATGTTGCTGCAATGCATCGCATAGTGTTACGGCCGGGGATGATGGCTCAAGCTGTTGCATGCACTCATCTCCGACATTGTCGGACGGTGAAGACGACGCTAAGTGGAACCCATAAAGAGCAAGGAAGATGGAACGTAGAACACTGTTCAAGAAAGTAGTCACAGCGCCATATTGCATGCAACAGATTTCACGGTTTAGATATCTGCATGTAATTATCATTCTTTCTGCAGACTGCTTCTCTCATTTTTCCTTCTGCGGTACGTGCAGGTCAAGAACTGTAGAGCGTGGAACTATAAACTATGGATTTGTCTTTTCATCCAAGAGATATGCTTGCCTTTTCATCCAAAAGTTTCTCTCGACTGTTCGAGGTGTGTCTTCTTGGTATGCAGCTGTCACCATGAGATCCGTGTAGGAGATGTTACGGGTGGTGTGGATGTGTCCTGCACCTCCTGGGGGTAGACATTCATTACCGACTTATAATTATTCTCTCTCTTTTCTAATGTTTAGGGAGTACAAATCATCCATTATATTATTTGATTTAGTGGTCGGATGCACTTCTACTAATCAGTTTGATATGATGATCGAACTATAAAACATCAGATTGTTTTTTTTTTTTTTTCCTTTCTGCAAACAAATAACATGTAGGATCCTTTCTTCCATCTGACTTCGTTTGCTTTCAAATGTGCGAGAGATAGGATAAGTTTACTGGTAAAGAATGATGTAGAAGAAAGCTTTGCTGCATCGATCGATCACCTCTCTCTAGATATATTTATTATATAAGACATGCAACTTTATGCTTCGTCTTGCTTACATATCCTCCACATAGAATACTGACCGCGTAGATTGCACGAGCCACTTAAATGGTGGTGTTACGGGGCCCTTCTCTCGTCCTTCGCAGCCTCAAGAACACTTTTGTATTGGGAAAGAAAGGGTAGCAGCATCTGAGAAGAATGTTTTGCTGAGTTGTGTGAATCTTGCCGGACCCATAATTCTGTGCAGCGCATGGTCCATCCCTTGGCACTGCGCAAGAAGAGGAGAAGAGAAAAGATAAAACACTTTTGTTCTGGCACCATCACCAGGCATTGCCATGCTTGTCTTCTTGTACTTCGATACAACCTCTCGTGACTCCTCTCCACCTCTTTCCTTGTTGCTCTTCGGGGATGGCACAACTCATTCCCCCATGGCCACCCAAAGACCAACTTTTGTCCGTCTTCTTAGGTAACAAAGGTTACCCCTCGAAGTCCACCTCCAACTCTATCGGAGCATCCTTGGGAGTTTCGACAATAGATGCTAAAATAATTCCTACTATACATGCTTCCGGTATTATTACCAAATGACAGTACGTATGTGAAGGATTTAACACAAATCATACAACCTGTTGTTATGTCACACTATCCACTCAAACACACTTCAAGCGGTGCAACAATTTCTACGAAGTTCCCGAGGCATAAAGGACAATGTTCTTAGCCATTACAGGTTTTGTGGGACTCTTCGCTGTTTTAGATCAATATTATTTTCGTTTAGTTTTGATCTATGAAAAACTAGGGCGAAAGATTGAATGAACAGCAAAGAGACTCCTTCCTTATGGATCAAAACTTCAGCAAAGAGATTCCTTCTTCGTTTACTGTGGGCTCGATTAGAGTCGTGAAGCAAGACTAAAAAGTCAGTGAGGGAGACTAAAAATCTAGGATTCCATCTGATATAAATGGGTTGCTCTGGGATTCTTTTGAGGTACAACCAGAGGTCACATGAGTTTGGAGCAATGGCAAGTACAGTCACATGAACTCGCAACACATACTGCCAAACTAATCAAAGCGTAGTCTGGGGTTGTACGTACGTGTGTGGGATGGGAGCAAAACATGCAACAGGTGTGTGTATAATAACTATGGATTGGGTTAGGTTGTCACGTACGCTCCTGCATGCCTCCATGGGAGTAGTGGAGGTTTTGGCTGTAGTAGAACAGGGAGCAGCAATAAAACAAAAAGAGAGTCACAAGAAGGAGATGGCATCAGGTTTTGCTCCCTCATTATCCCATTACATTACAGCAGGATTATGCTGTGATTCAGTCAAGACAACAGCAAACATTCCTTTGTTGAACTCATGGCGATGAAGACACAAACGTTGGGTTTTAGATCTTAACATGATCATTAAATGGACTGAATCTATTCAGTTCTGGTATATGCATCTCACACTTTCATTAGCCTGTTCATAGATCATAAATGAAACAGCCCAAAAATAAGCGTCGATAAGAAACAAAGAGCATGCATGTTTATGCATCCTCTTTGTTTAGGTGGTGATAAGAAGAACCAACTCAAGCGATATATATTCTTTTCTTTTTCATGCATAATTCCTACTTTCTGCTCCCTCATCCTCGTTTTCCTCTCCTCTCTGCCATCTGAAGGAGAGGGTGATAGAGAGGAAAGATTTGTCCAGTATGTCATATCGAACTTACTTGAATCCATTTGATCATCAAGAATTTGCTTGCGTTATAAGCCTAAGATGCCCATGCATAAGCAGACAGTTGTTGTGCTTCACTGATACATATAAACCTATCAAAGCATGGAATGATCAGTACAAAAAAAACTGGGCAGAGATGATAAGCACACGTAGGCGAGGCTTAAAACCTCAGAGTCGAGGTCAAAATACGAGGACTAGTCTTCTGTAGTACGATGCAAAGTCAAACTGCTAAAGCTGTCTCATCTCTATCCAGGGAGGACTCACTGTCTTCTATCCAAATATGCTCATAAATGCTGCAGAAGTATCGATGTTTCGATCATAGCAGTTTAAAGTACTAATACTTTATAAGGTCAAAGATCAAACGCAAAGGGCATTTGGTCTAGTGGTATGATTCTCGCTTAGGGTGCGAGAGGTCCCGAGTTCAATTCTCGGAATGCCCCTTTTTTTTCTAATCTTTTCTCTTTCTCGAATTAAACCTCATGTCGGAGTCGGGTCGCATCAAGAATCGTACCCGTTTCATGGCTTGCCCGTTAATGACATGCTAAACCTCATGTCGGAGTTGGGTCGGATCAAGAATCGTACCCGTTTTGAGGGCTTGCCCACTAAAGACATGACGGAAGCCGGCTGGTGTTCGGATTACTTCAATTCGGTCCGGCCCAGAATTGGCCCAACTAATACGCCCCCCTTGCGCGGGAGGAAGGAGTCTCTCAGATCTCGGAACGCTGCAGAGCGTGTGCTTCCGGCCGCCAGTTCTCACCTTCATGTTTGATCTCTCCGGCTATGGTAACTTTAATTCTCCTTCAGATCCATTTATCGAAACCATCCCATTTGATCTTTTTACTATGATCGATCCTGAGCCTTATTCTTTGCCCCCCTTCCTTCTGATTGCATTGGGCCAACCTAGGGTTTCCTTGTGCTGATCTTTTCTGAGAATGTGAATTCTTGTAGGCACCTCTTCTGTTGTTGGTAAAGTTAGGAATTTGCTGTGGAATCCTTCTTGGTTGAATTGTTTCTAGGGGTTCAATTCGAGATTGGAGTTGACATTGGCGTGATCCATGGAATGTATGGATCACTATTCTGTGGATTGGCCTGGACGACCCTCGCAATTAAGCTTCGTAAGGGATCATTTTTCAGCTTCCTTGATGTTTCACGTATTCTGTGGATATCAGTGTCATGTTTGGCTCGGTGTTTTTGTAGGCTGTATTGGGAAATCTTCAAGTTTGAGCGATATTTTCTTGAGTTATAGGTTACACCGTTTTCAATTATTTAGAATGTCGTGTTCTTTCTATCCTACAGAGTTGGGGATGCAAGGAATCTGAGACACCTCAAATAACCTAAGAGAGAGGCTAAAACACAAAAGCTCATAGAGGCATTTTGTTGGGTTCATTCCTGGTGTCTTTGCTACCTCTAATATGTGCTTGCAGATGGTATAGATGTTGTAGTTTAGAATCTTGTGATTGCATAGGTAATGCTTGATGTTGCAGTACTTATAACAAAAAAAAAAATTAATTATTTATATTTTGTGGATCTCATAGTGGTCTTGTGCTTTTTTCTTTCTTTTGCAGGCCAAGTCGGTAAAATGGCCGTTATGTTGAGAAAATTATATAATGTTATCTGTGAGAAACAAGAGGCTATGGTGCAAACCTCCCATCTAACTAAAAGCCTTATCATTGGAGGTGTGCCTTATTTTCTTGTCTACATGAGTGCATTTTGTTATGTTTTATATTTTGCATCTTTTGATTTATAAAGTGCCTGGCTAGTATTGGAGAGATCTAAAGTTTCATGGCTCATTTTTTTACTTGTGATTTCTGTGAAGGTCTCCTATTTACGATTTTTTGACACAAATATTACTTTGCTGCCTCAGTTGAATCTTCCCGACCTGATTGTCTGAATTTGGATGATTTCGTCTATAACCTTTCTTAAATAGCATCATCGAAATAATTGCAACTTTCAAATGCTGCTTTCGGAGATAAGGCGGTTGGTCTTAAATATATATTATCAATTGTGATGGAGAAGCTATAACCTTAAGAACGAGGAACAACAGATTCAATCAACAACCAAATAAGGAAAAGGTTATCCGTAATTAAACTATTAAAGATATCTTTTAGTGTGCAAGAAAATTTCACAAAAGATGGACTTAGTTGCAAGCAATGGAATTAAAATGCCGCAAACCAATGCAACAATGGATTTTTCAGATCCAAAGACATTGAGTTTTCCTATATCTGATTTTTTTTCTTTTTTTTTAGAGAACCTTTTGGGGGTTCAGAATTTTTCTTCTAGTTCTATAGCTTTGGTTGAAGCAAAGAATTTTTTCTAGGTGGTGCAAGAAAAACAACAAAATGGTTCCTTAATTTAGCTAGAAGTTGCTCAAGTTTGCCAGTCCATTTATAACCAAAAGATGCTGATCAAAATATAAATGTAGGTCAAAAGCATTTTTATATTTTTATATTGCAAGCAGGAAACTAGGTTCAGAAAATGTTTTTGTTGGAGACTGCGTAATTGTTTCTTGAAGCTAAAAATAGCCTTCTAGTAAATATTCTCAATCTAATGAATGGTTATTGTAGAAGAAAAAGAACAGAATTCGTCACCTGCTCCACGAAGAACCGGACTCTGGTGAAAAGGACCAGCACCAATGGCTTTCTTGTCACCTGCTCCACCAAGAAGAAAAGGGGCTCATGTTGTAGATGATGACCCCGAAAAAGAACCTCCTCCAAAGTTGTCATTCATAGCATCGAGATTCAAGATTCTTCTATGGTAATTATACTTCTCTGACTGGTTGCATAATTCATTCAGATAATTTGTTTGATCAAAGGAAAAATATTTTACTTGCAAAAACTTTAGTATAGCCAAAAAACTTTACTGACTCTGGTGAAAAAGACCAGCACCAAGGGTTTGCTTGTCACCTGCTCCACCAAGAAGAAAAGGGGCTCATGTTGTAGATGATGAACCCGAGAAAGAACCTCCTCCAAAGTTGTCATTCATAGCATCGAGATTCAAGATTCTTCTATGGTAATTATACTTCTCTGACTGGTTGCATAATTCATTCAGATAATTTGTTTGATCAAAGGAAGGAAAAATATTTTACTTGCAAAAACTTTAGTATAGCCAAAAAACTTTACTGACTCCGGTGAAAAAGACCAGCACCAAGGGTTTGCTTGTCACCTGCTCCACCAAGAAGAAAAGGGGCTCATGTTGTAGATGATGACCCCGAGAAAGAACCTCCTCCAAAGTTGTCATTCATAGCATCGAGATTCAAGATTCTTCTATGGTAATTATACTTCTCTGACTGGTTGCATAATTCATTCGGATAATTTGTTTGATCAAAGGAAGGAAAAATATTTTACTTGCAAAAACTATAGTATAGCTAAAAAACTTTACCACCATGTTTGAGAACAATTTCCTTTCCAGCAAAAAATTACTTGTATCGACTCACCTGGTTCTTTATTTCAATTTTGCTATAGCAGCTGCTGTTTGTTCATTGAGAAATGAGATAATGAACAACGTTTCTTTGGTGCCTGGCCTGCTTCCAGGGATATCCCTCTGCTTGCAAAATTGAATGTTCCACTGTTGCTTCATTCTATAAGCTGAAGAAGGAGAATAAATCTGGTAGATAACATATTACAAGCTTCATTCTTAAGGTTCTTCAAGCTGTCAAATGTTGGTTAAGAAGTGCCTCTGAATCCCTTTTTTTTTTTGTTTTTTTTTTGGTCCCTTACAGATTCAGTCACGTCTCTCGTATCCAAATAAATTCGAACAGAAGTGGGAGATATGCTTGTATTGCGTTCATCTGTTTAATTTTCCTGTATAAGATGTTCATTAGAATTTGGTTTTAATAATAGTTTTCTGGTCGATGTTTACCGATTAAACACCCAAAATGCCGCTGAATTGTTGGTCAACGCAGTCAGAAATCCCCCCTTTTAAACCCACAGGTAGATTTGGTTGCTTTATTGCCAGCGGTGAGCCGGGCCCCACTTCAAGGGATGAGTAATAGTGCCGGCATTTCTTTGTGAGGTTGGATTGTCTTCATCTTCTCATCGACTTGACCTTTTCGGCCCGCCGTTCCTATCCTGCCGTCTCTGTGCTCCTGTGGAAGTCCTCTCTCTCTCTCTCTCTCTCTCTCTCTCTCTCTCTCTCTCTCCCCCTTGAGGTTGCTGATCTCAGGATCAGGATTAAATCCTTCGAATTCTCTCGTCGGCTTCGCTTCTTCTCCCCGTCGGGTATGTAGCTTTTTCCTTGTCTGCGTCTTAGATCTTGTACTGCCGATGAACTCCGATGGAGGCGTTGACCGCAAAATTCTCAGCTGGTCTTGCTTCATAGGGTCTCCGTTGGATCTGGTGATTGCTTGATTCTTCGATGAACTGGAATTTGCGACTGCAGATGATCGAACTTCAAAAAAGTCTCATGTAAATTTCGCGTCATGAATGTATCAACATCTGCTGCTGTGCTATCTGTAGTCTGACGCCGGTGGTCTCCTCCTCCAAAAGATCGAAACTTGTTCGAGTGGTTCTCTGCGGGGAATTCCGCCGCATTTGACTCTGGTTCTTCACCCGGATCACATAGATAGGGCCAATGCAGGCGGTGGAAATGGTCCCTGCAGTCCAATCGCATCAAGATCCTGATGCTCCTGAGCACGTCGTCGACGATGGTGTCAGCTTGATTCGATCGTTTCAGGTGTTAGACCCAACAAGGCACCGGAGGGATAAAGTTCTTGGTCTTCTGCGAGCTCCTCCCTCCTCGGGGGGATGGTTCAAGAAGCTCCGACTCTTTTCCCCTTGGAGGATCTTCCAGCACGCGGTGGACGAGAGGGAGGAAGTCTCGCTTTCCGTTTCTTCTCCGGTCGATTCACGGCGGCGTTTCGGCATCAGCTTCCTCGGCAGCATCAACTGGTCCTCCGTCTCAGCCGGCTTCAGGGAATGGATAGAGCACCCGAGGAACGCCGCTCTCCTCGTCTGGTTGATCTGTGTGTCCGTCTCCACCGCCATGCAGGGGTTGCTCCTCCTCGGGCTGCTGGATGAAGCGTTCCCCACGAAGGCCTCGAGAAACCACTGGATCGAGATCGACAACCAAGTGCTGAATGCTCTCTTCACCCTCATGAGCTTGTATCAACACCCAAGCCTGTTCCATCACCTGGTCCTCCTCTGCAGATGGAGACCGGAAGACGTGACGGCGCTTAGGAAGATCTACTGCAAGGACGGCGCCTACCGGCCTCACGAGTGGGTTCATATGCTGGTCGTCCTCCTCCTCCTCCACATCACTTGCTTCGCCCAGTACATCTCCTGCGGCCTCTACTGGGGATACACCAGCGAAGCCAGACCGGAGTTCGCGGAGATCTTCTTCTTCGGTCTTGGATTTGCAGCACCGGTGATGGCCGGTGCTTACGCCGTGTACAGCCCACTGGGAAGGGAATGCGACGCCGAGCTGGATGAAGAATCACAGGGTGGTGGTCCGAACCATGAGCGACCCAGTGCGAAGCCTAGCATCAGGTTACACAGGCTGAGGTCTCTGGTGAGCAACCCCAAGTGGGCGGGAGGGTTATTCGATTGCAGGGACGACGTCACCGTCGGCTTCCTGTCTTGCTTCTGCACCTTCTGCGTCTTCGGATGGAACATGGAAAGGCTGGGCTTCGGAAACATGTACGTCCATATCACCACCTTCCTTCTTCTGTGCTTTGCTCCTTTCTGGATCTTCAACATCTCGGCCCTCAACATCCATGACGACGTCATAGGAGACATGGTGGGGATCGCAGGCATCGTGCTCTGTGTGTTTGGTCTGCTCTATGGTGGTTTCTGGAGGATCCAAATGAGGAAAAGATTCAGACTTCCCGGCAACGAGCTTTGTTGCGGATCGAAATCGCTCACCGACTACCTCCGGTGGCTGTTCTGCTGGTCGTGCTCTCTGGCTCAGGAGGTGCGCACCGGGAACTCGTACGAAGTAGAGGACGACACCCTTTACAGAAAGCGTTTGGAGGAGGAGGAGGAGGAGGAGGATACCCATCCTTTTCTGCATCCTCTCCCTCGCGAGAGTGGTTTTAATTCGCTCGGCAAGTTGCAGTATGATACCTCGCTTCTTCTGATCTCTTATCCGGCTAAATCGCCGGCGTCGGCGGCTGCAGCAGATGAGTCTAAGAGTCAGGAAGACGAGCCTCGCGCCGCCAAGGAAGCAGCGTATTTGGTGTTAGATTTCGGTGGCGATATGAAACCCCCGTCGCAACAACTGATACGATCAAAAGATCCAATGAATGTTTAAGAGTTGCAGAAGCTCCCCCACATCGATCGGCCAAATGCAGATCACAGGTTCAAGTTCGAACAGAAGGAAGAACTCTGCCTTGTCTTCTTCATCTCCATCATTTTTTTCTGAGTGATTTTTTCTTCCAAATATCAAGGAAAATTACTTGAGTTCTGACCTCCTCCACGAATCACTAATTCCACAAAATAATCTTTTTCTTTTTTTTCTTTCTCTGATGCATTGCCTTGCTTCTACCACTGAAACTTTGGGCACTGCAGCAGCTGATATAAAAGAGACATGAGATTTTGGAAGAAGCACTACACGATCTCATCCACTAGAATTATGGAAACAGGAGATGGCAAGAGCACAATATCTCCGTGGCTCTCTGATTCAATCTGTTCCTCCTCCACTAGCAAATGACGGGCACAAGTGCACACATCCTCTTCTGTTGGTCACGTCGGCAGCCCGCACTCCGATTCCTCAAGAGAAGACAAAGACAAGTGACGTACTATTATTCCATGCAGAAGACCTCTTTTATCTGCATCTTTCGAAAAGAGGTTATCATCATGTACATATTAAATTGATACCATATCTCTTGGTACTTGATAGGGTTCATACGACGGGGGCCACTACATCACCGTAATAAAGTCAACTAGGCTCACCCAAGTCAGCTTATACAGTAATCTCAGGATCGATCACTGTTTCATCACGATATCCAAAAAGCACGATAAGATATGACACGCTCTAATATGGTGTCAGTGGACAGATCGTCGGAGCATCTCACAATCCAAGGAATACAATAGGGCACGACGTAACCCAGACGATATCAACATCAAGGTATGGTCTAACCATCCTGAGGCACCACTAGCCTGCATTAACATCCACGTATGATGGCATCGCCAACGATTAAAATCCTAGTATGATGGCCCCCCCTCCCCTGTAGCAAGAGGTATAAAAGTCGTCTTGATGAATAATATCGAGGAGGAAGAAGAAAAATATGCATACTATACCACAAGGAGGACACCCTAGAGAGCTTAGGCTCCCAACTGACTTAATCATCTAAGGGGCCAATCCAGAAGGACACTCAGCTCGACTCTAGCCTTTTCTACAGGACGTAGTCGGCGAGGAGAAGGAGAAGATGAATATCAACCCCACCTCGAGGAGTCGATCCAGAGATCCAAAAGTAGAGTCATCATTCCGTCGCGCCATCTCCTTGAAATGTTTGAGTTGCATGAATGTCCTTACATACTCGGATCAGACCAAGTCGAGACGCCACCGCAGACTCGACATAAAAAACGACAATAGCTTATCCTAATTATCAACTCAATAAAACCAAGAAAACTTTTTTTTAACCCCTTAGTCATTAGTCATGTTGATTAAAAGAAATCAAGAAATGACCAGAAAATATAAGCAAAGCTGCTGCTGCTAAATATCACACAAAATGGTAGTAACATTTTAGACATTGATAAAAGAGCGCTGATTTTTTCAGTGAATGCAAAAGGCTTTTTACAACCTAAAAGCTAAGCTATTTTTATCTTAAAACCTTTTATCACCTTATGCCAAATCACAATCCAATTTTTGTTATTGGTCTGGTAGCACATCACTATATTCATGCATTTATTGAACGTATCACCATTCTTGATTAAGAAACAAATAATTCTTAGATGTTTTGTTTTTTTTGGTAATGGTATGTAATAATAGTGGGATTTGATCTCAAGAATTAAAAAAGAAAAAAATATTATAAAATTTTATTTCAAAAATAAAAAATTATATATACATATAAAGAGGTTTTCATGATACTTGATTCATGGCATATAGCAACATTATTATTTATTGATTTATTTATTGGAATCCATCTGAATATTAAGTCGGCACATAGCACATCTGAGAATAAACGTGGGGCCCGAGAGACATCCAATAAGATTGGACACACAAGGACTGGACCCACGTCGAGCGCACCTCATCCCTTCCCTCCCGCTCGCTTGGCCTCTATAAACTGACCCAAAGACTCATCCCCCCTCGCTGCCATCCACTTTTCGTATCTGCCCGTGCATTCTTCCTTGTGAGCCATCGAGGATTCCACCTCTTCCGTTTGCTCAAGGCTGGAGTCCGAGAGGGCACTGCCGGATGTGGCTAACGGCAGCCGAGGAGGAGGAGGACTGGCGAGACTGGGGAGCCCGGAGGTGGTGGTGCGACAGTTGTACGAGGCCATAAACGCCCGGGACGTGGCCAAGCTGCACCGGCTGCTGAAGCCGGACCTGGAGTGGCGGTTCCATGGCCCGCCGAAGCACCAGCACCTGAAACGCCTCCTCACCGGCGAGGAGGAGACCATCGCCTTCAAGTTCGAGCCGCAGGAGGTGGCCGCCTTCGGCTCCACCGTGGTCGCCGAGGGCTGCGGCTTCGGCGCGCTGTGGGTTCACGCCTGGACCGTCGAACCGGAGGGGGTGATCACCCAGGTGCGGGAATACTTCAACACCTCCCTCACCGTCGCCCGCGTCGGCGCCGGCTCTCCCGCCTCTTCTTCTTCTGAGGACAGCGACAGGTCGACTCACTGCCTTCCGGTGTGGCATAGCCGCCTGCACCGGCGTGCCCACAAGTCACTTCCCGGCCTTGTCCTTGCTATATGAGACGCATAAATATATAGATCTCGATTTAGGATAAAATAAAGTAATTCTAATCTTAGAGAACTAAATACTGGTTTGAGGGTGTCTCATCTTAATTTGCTTCATGTGTGCTTATTTATTTGGTTATTGGAGAAAAGTATGGATGAGTGGTGTTTTAGTTTTCTTCGTTCTTCTTCTTTTGATTGAAAAAAACATGAAAAAAAAAAATAGTTGTTTCCACGGCAAAGACCACAGATATTATAAATGAATATGCATTGTATAGTAAAATTTATAGAAGCTTCCTATTGGTAATGCTTTGGTATAGATAACCCCTAAAAATTTAATAAAATATAATTTTATTATTTATAACCCCTTATTTATCAATTTATTTTTCATATTCAGTTAATGTCACTCATTGCTCTAGAAACTCTATCTCAAGAACAACTTGAAAATATTCCCATGGAGGTGCAATGAAGTTGGTGCTCGTGCTCCAATTTGAATGTCAATTCTCTTCACCAATCTACAGATAGGTTTCGCCTTCGAATTTATTGTATTTATTTAGCTTAAACTTTTTATCAACTTCAATCTAAGCTACTTTGCTTAGATAGATTGTTTTTAAACAGTTTTATCTCTATCTAATGATCATAAATGAACTATGTATATATACCTAATATGGGTACAAAAATCAACTAAAATTAGATTATCAAGCCCATTGTAAAACCTTTACATACTATTGAAAGACACATACACCCAAAAACATAAATTGAAAGTTGGGAAGAACGCTTAATGTACAAAGGTTAAGATGGTGAAATTTGAGCTTATACTTAACGTTGACAACCAAACTTAATGATGTTGAATGCAAGCGATGACACTCAGGAATGGATGAGGCTATCAAAGATGAGATGAGTTACTTGATGACTAAAAGAGTTACGTTAAACTTACAAAGGCGTAAGGAGTTATGGACTCAAAGAATTTGATTTTTATGTAAGGGCTTATATGCCTATGGTAGATTGTCTCAAAGTTGCACTTTGTTCGTGAATGACTTGAGTGTAAGTGGACAAATGTTGATATCCAAAGGAGTGAACATAATTAGCAGACTCTATGATATGCTAGAGGAGGTCGGTCATATATAGGTAGATTGCAATCTGAATTTTATCACATAAAGATCATAGTGTAATAGAGATATCATCAATAGGCAATAAGGTACAATAGTTCAATTCAATCTAACACACATAAGAGAAGTCTCATGAAGGACGATTAGGAGTTGCTAGGAGCTCCGCTTCGATGAGCAACATGATAGTAAGAAAAGTTATAGATTTAAAGAGTGAATGTCATGGTACCATAAAGGCGAATCTTCTAAGCATTGGATGAAAGTATTAATTATAAGCATATGGGGATTGTATATTATCGAGAGAAAATTTCAAGTACAATTACAAATAAGTCATATTAAAGACTTGATTTTATAAAAGTATAATCAGATTGATTGGAGGATAGGACTGCTCTAGAGGTAATATTCACTTAAGAGAACTTAATAAGTCAAATGACAAAATCAATCAAGCGAACGTTACTACAAAATACATAATGGAGAATAAAATTGATATGAGCTCAACAACATGATGATAGAAGTTATTTATGAGAGTTGCGATCTATTTTTTCATCGTCCAAGATGAAGTGGTTAGAGAACATAAAGATACTAAAACGTGTAGATGAAAGGAGTGAGAAAACGAAGATAAGTTTAAGAGATTTAGCTACACAAGATCAAGCATCAATCAAAATGGAGATAGACTCGAATGGGTATATAATGCTATAAAGGTGGATCTACCAATCATGAAAAAAAATGATGCAAATATGAGGCGATGAATAGTATAGCCACGGTTATATAAGTGCTAGGTACCATAGAATATAAATTCCATAGGATCATCTATCCCTAAAGAGAGAGTACAAGGTCATAAAAAGGGTCAAGGAGATACATAATGCAATAACAAACTCTAAGTATCAAGATAAAGCAGAAGAGAAAAGGTAAGGCCAATGTCAACATATTTTTTTTATCAAAATAGTCAAAAGTAAAGATTTAACAGATGTGAGAGTAAAACCAATAGTGACTTACTCAATGAGAGGTAAAATTTTACTCTTTGCAGGTAAAATCTTTTATATTCTAAAAGTTCGATGGTAATAAGAAGATGAATCATAGTAGCTAGCTCAATAAAAAAAGTTCAAACAATTCATATACTTTAGAAGTATGAGTAAAGTAAAAATAAAGATCATTAACTTTCAAAGAAATAAGTGAAGTCAAATAAGCGAACTTAAGTATTATAGTTCTCTTTATTAAGATTATTTAAAGAGACGCTATAGTAAATAAATTAAATCATCATTATAGTAATTGATCCTACTAAGAATAGATTATGTTTCACTTCCCAACAAAATATTATTCAAAAGAGGAGATGATACAAACCTACTTGAAGGTAACAATTAAGTAAAGATACATCGATGAGTGAATTTTACTAAAAAAACATCTCAAGATTTTAAAGAATATGAGGTGATGCTCGTTAAAGCTCTAATAAGTAATTATCCAGTTCAAGGCATAAGACATTTTAAAGATTGATAAATAATAGAAAAAGTTTTTTTTATTTAAGGGATTCATAACAACTAGCGAAGATTAGCAAAACTTAATCAATTCTACACTAGAGTCAAAGGCACTGATAAGTTAAGTATCATTGGTAGATGAAAATTCGACTACTCAACAACAATCATGAAGTGCACCTAGGAGTCGAGAGGTATGTTATAGCTATAGCAAAGGATTAAAAATTCAATGAAGGTGGGGAGAGATAGTGTCTGCAAAGGATTCGATGATGACGTCAAAGAAATAAGTGGGAGAGAATATCAAGGATAAATTTGTACATAATGTGTTTGATGTAATATTTTTGGGTATATGTATCTTTCAATTTTGTTCATACTTTACACTGTATATAGAGGATTTGTAGTATGCTTAGCAATCTCATTTTGGTTGGCTTTTATTGATGTTTCATGTCTAAACACAAAGGTTATGTATGATCCTCCTGAAGAAGTAAAACTACCTAAGAATAAATCATTCAGGTAGTCATTTTGAGTTATTTCTAGGTGTATAGTGTAGCGCAAAATGCTAGTCAAGTGAGCACCTTAGAACTATACGGGTGGCACAATATTGGATTGGCCTTTAGGGTATTATCTAAAATTGGTTCATTATATTATTTTGCAATAGCGTCATGCTGGCACTTGTGGGAACTTTTAGCCATGATAGATTGTCTGAACGTCTTATCGCGTGATTATTCAGAGCTTGTTAAGTCTATGTTTATATTTTATACTGTCTACCTATTCATTGAAATATCTACTTGTGAAATCTAGAGTTAAATATTTTTGCTAACCAATCTTCTATTTTACATGTTCTTAGAGATCCCTAAAAGATTATGAGAAGACTAACACTTTTACGAATGAACACACAAGAAGGTTGTACAACTTTAGTAATTCTAGTTAGGTTTGTGACAACTCGTTATTTATTGCTCGATGCATCGCTCCTGATTAGAAGATAAGTTAATAATATTCGTTTGATATCGTCGATATTTGCTTGTCGTTATAAGAAGGTTCACTACTTGTTGTTTGATTAAAAAATTATAAATAATAAATATTTTTTAAAATGAGATTGTAAATAATTATTTTAACTAAGAATATATATAGCCTATCAATTTTCCTAGAGTTCCCGGAAGAAAAAGAAAATCAAATTTTGTAATAGTTAAATAATTAAGGATGCAATTCATGCATAAATTATGTAAAATTGATTTAAATGTGTATTAAGTGTGATTTCTTTATACAAGTCGTTACCTAATTTTTAAGACCGTTGGTGGCGGACAGGAGGATGATTTGGTGCCGTCACGTGATGAGTCACTTACAAGTAGTCAATATCTAATCACTGGGAATCCCTTCGCAACGAAGTAAGTATTCCCAAAGCAAAACAATTCACATTCCCGAATCATCCCCCCATTAGATTTCCAATCTCCCTCTCTTATTGGCTTCCTTCTCGGCCATCCCGCATCGACTCAGCAGGTCTACACCCCCCTCGCCGTCGAGAGAAACCGGAGTTCCAAGGTCGCCAAGCCCGCCCTTGAATCTCTGGCTTCTTTGAACAAGGCCGAGACCTCCACCGCCGCCGCCGCCGCCGCCGCTCTCAGAGACCTCGGACCGGGCATGGACGACCGGGTGCGGCAGGAGGGCCTCGTCCCGCTCAAGGACGTGGTGGCGGACTGCACCCGCCGGTGGTTCCAGGACGCGCTCAAGGAGGCCAGGGCCGGCGACGCGGCGATGCAAGTCCTCGTCGGTCAGATGTACCGCAACGGCTATGGTGTCCTGAAGAACGACCAAAAGGTGAGGGTTTCCCTGTTGTTCTATGGTAGTCCTTTTTCATGCGATGATCGGTTGGATGCTACGGTTTCGCGAGATGTAGGTTTGGCGATTTGGGGACGTTGGTTCTAGTGTTCCCATCTCTGGTGCTCTGTTTCCGTTCACTTGGTGGTTAGGGTTTCGATTGCGGATGGTACCCGATAGCACACAGATGATGAAAATTTTGAGTTCTGTGATTTGTTTGGTCCCGTCAACAGCTGATGCACGCAGAAGGCAACTTTGTTCATTGTATGAGGCGACTTTGAAATAGGAAGCGCAAAAGGATCTGTCGGCTGATAGGTTTCTGCCTGTAGTTTCTTGTCCTTCTGAATCAACCATTCACAATTTACTTATGGTTTGTCTCTCCGGAAAGCTATTTTAATTGCTAGAAATTCCAGTTATGTTTGGAGCTATTGGATGTCTAAAACAAGTGCCTGCCTTTGACATAATTGCTTCTCGGTTCCCTTGAAGAAAATTCACCTAAACGATTGGGTTTAGCAACCTGCCCTAAACTTGTCCGGTCATAGCAATTTATATATTGCCTTTGTACTTTAGACAATTCAGCATAACTAGAAATATATCTTTTATGCTGTGACATCAATGTATTTTGATGCTTTGACATTGAGTCGGTAATGATTTGTGGATTCTAGGGTTATGCTGTGTGGGGCACAAGTGAGTGTACCTCACATAGATCCCACACATCAGGTTTGTGAGAGAATAATTGGCCCGCTGAAAATTTTCAGGGTTTGTGAGAGAGAAAAAAAGAACTTTCTGGAGGTTGAGTCAGCATGGTATGTTCTCTAATCTTACCAATTTTGTTGAACCATAAACAATCATCTAACTTATCCACAATATGCATGTAACATGCAGTTTCCGAAATTATTAGTCTGAAGATAGTATGTGATACTGATCTAATGGCATATAACTGTATATTTCTTGCAATGTTCCATTGAATTCTACTAGTTTCGGGACCATATATTATGTATGGTTTATTATTTGTTAAAATGGATAATTAAGTGTTTTCCTTTACAAAATCCCTAATGTGAATTTGATTTTCCAGGCCAATGCTTGGATCACGAAAGCATCAAAGTACCGTTCATCGGTTTGGAAGGTTAGCGACAAGCGTCCAGGTTTGTCGTCGTCTTCTTCTTCTTCTTCTTCTTCTTCTTCTTCTTCTTCATTCATCTTGTTTATCTTCTATTTTTACTTTCTATATGCATGGGTGCGTTAGAAATTTTGGGTTGCTTTTTTTTTTTTTGGTGTTTTAAGGAAGGGGGAGTGTGAAAAGCTGTCATGCTTTATGTTTTTCTCTGAACATTCTTTTGCTGTCATAGCTTTCACAAATTTGTAATGTTCTTTATTTGGATGAGTTTTGTTGCTAATATCATAATCATTGTCATATATGTTAGGTTACAATGCCAGTGACTCAGATTCTGATGATAATGAGAAGATTGCTACGAAATCATGATCAGAGGTAACTGAAGGTTCTTCTTAAATTTGTAGAAAGATCATAAAAGTAACTCTATCTTTATAAATGCGCTTGTAGCTGGATTGATGTTATAGTGAGTTGATAATATAAGGAAACCACTGACTAGGACTAGTATAATGTTACTGCTTATTTAAAGTTCTTGAATAAATAAATGAAGGTATATTAGATATGTGAGAATACCAAACCCCTATTGTGATTTTAAATGATAAATGATGTATGATTGAGCTGTGAATGATATCCATGAGTGTTTCTAGTCTGTCTAGTCATATTTTAAGGTAGAACTCTAGGTTCTTGCTTGCTTCTTTTTTTTTTCTTTTTTTTTTTGCCCTTTAATGAATCTAATTGTTTGTTAATTTCTTAGTCATACTGATCCTTGTCCTTTAGGTTGTAATGGCTTTAGAGCATCCTTGCGCTCTAGTAGAAGATAAGTTTCCATTTGTTTCGAAGAAAAGTTAGCTGCATGTTGAATTTGATTTTATTTTGTGGTTCATTAGCTTGATTAGATGTGTCTGAACTCTAAAGTTTGTTGTGATAACTAGTTGCCAACTCTTTGTGTGTGCGCGCCCAGATAACTTTTAATGAATCACGAATTTGCATTCATTGGATGCTACCCCATCATAATTCCCATGCTGATATCTGAAGTCCGGTGTGCATCTACTGCAGCACTTATGGCGATTTTTGGGAACTTCATGCAAATTCACTGCAGTGCTTCAACATGGTCTTTCTTGCCTCTTCTCTGTCTATTTTTGGTTTCCAAATAATGAGTTGTAGGATTCAAGTTTTTGAATGTACTTCATCCCGCAATGGAAATTTCAGCTTCATTACAGTCTGAGCTTTGGTTGGTTAGACCAATTTAGTTGCTTCATTTCAGAAACTTAAAGCACTTTGTTAAACCTAGTAAGATCCCTGGATTTCTACTCTTAAGCAAAAGTTTAAACAACTTCAGCTGAAAACTCAAAGAACCATTTTTCTCAGTTTAAAAAAAAAATTATATGAAGTCAATGGTGGCTTTACAGTCAGTTTTCTTCTCATGTATATACAATGAATAGATTAAACCTTCAAACTCCGATATCACTGACTTTTACAGATTAAACATGGCCACAAGTAAAAGTAGGTTCAGAAGCAACCTTAATAGCTTAGTTTTCTTCCATGAGATGATGATCTCTGAAGATTCCATGCTGTATAGATAAACTTAGCAGCAACATGAAAGGCCAAAGGATGTTTTCTGCAATAATTGCACGAAATGGATACCTTAGAACATGATTTCATGTGAATGCCTTCGGCAAGGTTTGTGATTAGATCTCTGTGATCTATTTGGTTGCAAAAAAAAACACAGGTGCCAGCTTGCAACACATTCTTCTGTCTAGCTGCTAGCAGTTGAGGCCAACTTCAACTTTTGTTCTTGTTTTCAGATCCCAAGACAAAGCAAATGTGTGCGGTTTCCTTCTCCATCACTTTGATAGATGCCAAAGGTAATCTGTCTTCATCCACATTGAGTAAGTATTATTTCAGTGGGTCACCAGTAGTTGTTTAAGTTTCAGGATTTATAAGATTATGTGAACTACTTTATTTTTCATCTTTGTGAAGCCAAAATAGATGCAGTTTCTGGTTGCTGTCTTTTTTTGTCTTCTCCACAGCATCTGTTTGGCCATCAGACATAAAGAACCAATCATTGAGAAATAATTTCACTTGAATTGTGGAAGAGTTCTTATCCCAAATATCTGTATTACTTGTCTCCATAATTCTTTGCTGTCACTGCATAAAATAATCGATTCTGGAATCATATTCATAGATAGAATATTTTGCTAAACAACCTTTTGGTAATGTTTGCTTGATCCAAGAGTTACTAGGCAATAGGTTGTACTAAAGAATTCATAGTATTAGCTGTAGACCTTCAGCTGACAAACCCACCTTTATATCAATTCCTCATCTCTCTTCAATGCATGAAAAGCCAAGTATCAATCTTTTTTTTCCAGTAGTTCCTGCAACTATATTTCAACCAAAATATTTGATTTACTCAGTAGGCCTTTTACCAATTTAATTTTTAATAAATTAGTGATGTTGGTGGAGCTGCTATCAGTCCCAAAAAAAAAAAAAAAGGATTAGGCCATTAGGTGAATTGTTTATTCTCTCTGTTCATCACGCAATTTAGAAGTTTAAAAGCATGCAAATGACTGCTTCCACAATTTGAATGGCTTGTGGGATTCTTCCGCATTATACACAAAAATCATGCATGTTTTGATATAGAACATAATTTTCAATTCCTTTTGATATGTTTTACATCTTTTCTTCTATTTGTCTGTGCTTCCACCCGATCGATCTCTCCGCTTAACTCTCTTCCATATAATAAGAGGAAGAAGCAGAGATATCCACAAGAACAGCTCGTAATCGATCTCTCCGCTTCACTCTGTTCCATTCCGGCGGCTGCACCCTTCAACAGTCTTCGCAAATACTCTCGAGTTGCGAACGATGTACTCCGACCCGGCCGCTCGGACGCCGACGATGGGTCGGCTTCTTCCCCGACGCGATCTCGGTCGTGTACTCGTCGTCACCCCCTCGTGTCCTGACCATGGCATGCCTCCTCCTCTTCTGCTCCGGCAACGTCGGCGCCGGCACGAGGAAGTAAATGCCCCCGCGCTTGAGCTCCGACTCCGGCGGCACGATCAAGATCCGGCGCCCGACGCCTCGGGAGCACGGCCTGGTCAGCACGTGGTCGGGGTTGGCCGCCAGTATCTCCCCGGCGGAGACGCGGCGGCCGTACTCCTCGACGTGGCCACTGAGGTGGACGACGCGGACGACGTCGAGCGCCCCGCACGGGAGGACGCAAGCCAAGCAACACCGCAGGCTGTTCCCCATCCTTACCACTTCGGCTTTCCTCCCCCTCTCCCTCCCTCCCTCCCTCCCTCCCTCGTCCTCTGGCCATGCTTTATATAAGAGAAGCACTCAGATGCCAAGTAGACTTCGTTCACAGCCATATGCTCGCCACAAGGGCGAGCGGACTCCCAACCTTCGTTGGCTGGTGTCTCATTCACCGTATTCCAATCCTTCCTCGTCAACAGCTGGGTGGTCAGTGGACTTCCCAAGCTTTCTTATCTCTCAGAATGCTAATCCTTTTGACCTCACCGCCACCATAATTTTCCCATCAGATTAAGGTTCGAGTGTCAAATTATTGCGATCTTAGGTGGATCTCCCTCCGCTGTGCTGTAACACAGGTGTCTTTCTAATATCCAATATCAAATGAATTAATGCCGCCGCTCACACGTCTTCCGGATTACAATAATTCCCCAACCATCGCAGAAGAAATATTTGTGGCAATCTTCCTTCCATAAACACTTTACAGAGCAGACTCGAGTTTAATAATCTCAACGCGCGCTCCCAAGAAAACACAAAAACAGAAAACAAAAAGGAAAGCAGAAAACAGAAACAAAGGTGGGTCGTGGTACGGGTGCGATCGCACGTGCGACGCTCGAAACCGCGAAGCTTCGTATCGGGCACCGACCGACACGGTGTCGCGCGTTATTTTATTTTAGGTCGCCGATCCGATCCCATTCCCGCCGCGGTATTCCCCGCTCTCCTCCCTCAATTATAAGCAGTTTGAGATTGTGACACGTCTTGCGTGTGTTGACCTGTCAAACAAGTCGAGCGGGTATTGGCATTTATTTTGGGCTTCTCGTGAAAGACTTGTTGACGTGTCGAACACCCACTTTGTCCCCGTACTACCTATCTTACCCCGTCACGGATTGCTTCTCCGCCATTCGCGTCACATATGGGACCCAGCGTCGCGCCTGTGTGTGAGAGGGCAAACGTGTGCTTGCGGGGTCTCGGGTTTGGTTTGTGTGTGGTACTGTGCGTACCTGTCCGGCTCTGCAAACCCACCGTCCTTATCACTCTTGCGGACGTCACTTTGGACCGAGGGCTAACCGCCTCAGTATACGCCTTACGCAACGTGTACTTACCGTCCACATACCTGGCGAGTCGTTCCCGGTATTTGCGCTGTTCCTCGCGCCACCGAGCCACACGGGCGGTGACCAGACACCTACTCCCCTCCGGGTTTCCGATCTCGCGATTTATAAGCGACATCAAGCTTCCTTCCTTCCTCTACCTCTCCCTCTCTCGCCTCCGCCTCGAGAAGCCTCCTGTTGAACCCTAACCCTCTCTTTCCCACCCTCTTCTCTCTCTATGCTTCTTCGACGACGTCCGCCTGCGGCGATCTTCGTAATCCGTGAGTTTGATGTCTGTTCCTGATGCGATCCCTGTTTTCTTTGGTAGCTTGATGTAACCCTCTCTTTCCCACCCTCTTCTCTCTCTATCCTTCTTCGACGACGTCCGCCTGCGGCGATCTTCGTATTGGGTGAGTTTGATGTCTGTTCCTGATGCGATCCCTGTTTTCTTTGGTAGCTTGATGTAACCCTCTCTTTCCCACCTTCTTCTCTCTCTATCCTTCTTCGACGACGTCCGTCTGCCGCGACCTCCGTAATCAGTGAGCTTGACGTCTGTTCTTGATGCGATCCCTGTTTTCTTTGGTAGCTTGATGTAACCCTCTCTTTCCCACCCTCTTCTCTCTCTATCCTTCTTCGACGACGTCCGCCTGCGGCGATCTTCGTATTGGGTGAGTTTGATGTCTGTTCCTGATGCGATCCCTGTTTTCTTTGGTAGCTTGATGTAACCCTCTCTTTCCCACCTTCTTCTCTCTCTATCCTTCTTCGACGACGTCCGCCTGCGGCGATCTTCGTAATCGGTGAGTTTCATGTCTGTTCTTGACGCTATCCCTGTTTTCTTTGGCAGCTTGATGTAACCCTCTCTTTCCCACCTTCTTCTCTCTCTATCCTTCTTCGACGACGTCCGCCTGCGGCGATCTCCGTATTGGGTGAGTTTGATGTCTGTTCCTGATGCGATCCCTGTTTTCTTTGGTAGCTTGATGTAACCCTCTCTTTCCCACCCTCTTCTCTCTCTATGCTTCTTCGACGACGTCCGCCTGCGGCGATCTCCGTATTGGGTGAGTTTGATGTCTGTTCCTGATGCGATCCCTGTTTTCTTTGGTAGCTTGATGTAACCCTCTCTTTCCCACCCTCTTCTCTCTCTATGCTTCTTCGACGACGTCCGCCTGCGGCGATCTCCGTATTGGGTGAGTTTGATGTCTGTTCCTGATGCGATCCCTGTTTTCTTTGGTAGCTTGATGTAACCCTCTCTTTCCCACCTTCTTCTCTCTCTATCCTTCTTCGACGACGTCAGACGGCGGCGATCTCCGTATTCGGTGAGCTTGATGTCCGTTATTGATGTAATCCCTGTTTTCATTGGTAGCTTGATGTCAGTTATTGATGTTATGTCTGTTCTGTTGGGTAGTTTTGTTAACAGATGAGATTTCTTGTAACAGCACGTGTGAAGTTGTTAGACTGTTGAGCGAAATCTCATCTGTTAACAAGTGTGATGTCTGTTCCGGAGATTATGCCGTCTCTGGTTTTTGGATATGGACCGAGGCAGGACGCTGTACTCTTTAAAGAGCTAGAACGGCCCACAGCCATGAGGAAGTTGCACAAGAATGACCTCGGAGGAGCAACTTTTGGCTGCAAGGGCATGACGATAGAATAGTTCTTTGCCTTGCCTTCCAATGCAGATTGTGTAGTGAGCAACTGACCCGTAGGAATTTTCATTGTAGTTGCTTCTTTCTCTACTATTAGACATCAACATTTGGCTTTAGGGGTATATAATTTGTCCATGCTTCTAATGACATATAAGGTTTCTTTTTTTATTCTGTTTAACTTCTCTACATCTTTACCGATCTGCTTAATGGTAAGATCGAGATGAGCGTTACTTAGTGATCTAGTCTTGAATGTTGACCCTATAAACTCGCGTGGCAGAGTTGCCTTCTGATTTCTCAATCATGAGGAACATCAAACTCTATATGAATGATTCATTCACCTCCATTCTTTATGAATGGGTATGGCTAAAACCTTATTGCTGAACAGGTGTACATGCTGCATATGCTAAAACATCTTTTTTGTTGCAATTTTTTTATTGACTTGATACCAAATAATTTGTATCCTCACTTGTGTAATATATTGCTGTTATTGGTGTTTAAGCATTATTGCAAGGATGGAATTGAAAAAAGAAAAGAAAGAGAGAGAGAGAGACATGTTCCCATGAGATGTAATCGAATGCAGTGTTATGTTGTAGTTGCTACAACATGCTTTAGAAACTTCTTTTGTGGTCTGAGATTTAACAATGGATCTTAACTTGTGGTTAATTCTGAATTCTTAGACTAGTGGAGTTTTAAGACTTCTTAAATCTCATATGCCTTGGACATTTTAATTTACAGCTAAGACTTAAGAGAACCAAAAACATATTCTAGTATCCAAAATGGTAAAATAATCCATTAAAAAGGTTTGCTGCTTACTCCTTACAACAGCAATCCTTATTTTCCTTTGACTACCTTTCGAGTTCCGTCCCACTCCAAACCTCTTTTCTGCTTATACTTTCTCCCTTTTATTTTGTTTTCTTCGAAATTTTAATCGTTATCCTCCCAAGAATCAAGCTCCTGCACTGGAATATTCTGTTGGTGAATACTTGCAATTGTCATGAGTTCACCAACATTAAAAGGACTCTACAAAATTTTTTATTAGCAATAGTTGACAAAAATTAGCATTGCTGACCTTAGCTACATTTTCTTGACTTAATATAGCAATCTCATTTGACCTTTTCAACCAATAACTTACAGGATCAGAATCAAAAGCAAAGGTGGCCTCTCAATTTTCAATCATGATGACTACATTAGATTTACTTGTCAAGGCCCTTTAGGAAAGGTTAGAAAATTTTTAAATATTAACAAAAAGAAAGTCGTGTTATATCACCCATGTCCTTTACCACATAAGTCTGCTAGTGTCACGAGCCAAACCGAGAGCAAATATTTGTTTATCTGTCAGTGTTGTTACAAGATTAGATGAGAAACAGAAGGAAAGAATATTGACATAAAAGTAAGAAACTGTTATTTTTACTAAATATATTATAGATGCGTAAAAATACTTCACAAACATTAGTTGAATAATCTAGATAAAGAAATTTTTAAATAGAAGATGATGCTTTTGAAATAAGTTGAGTTAGACAGTTCATGAATGTTTATATTTTTCTATATCATTAAAATAAGTTGATTGTTGACAATTATCAAGTGTTATTTCTTGATGCTTAAAAATGCATGTTAAATTTTGTACTGAACTTTGTGGGTTTTGATCTATATTATATTATATTTTATTTAATGGTTAGAATTTTACCTTTAAATGATAATTGAAAACTTTAGAGGATAGGTAAATCTTGGAAATTTTGTTTAAAAAACTAAATTGTTTTGTAAGAAGTTGTATGTTTCAAAAATCGACTTTACTAATTTTCACAAAGCCCCTTCTAGTTCGAAGCAATAATTTTGTTTATCCTGATTTTGGTACAACACTGATTTTGGTAAGGCATTTGTTAATAAACTAAAACATTTGATGACCAGTTACCAAAAGTTACAATGGTGTTAAAAAATAAAAAGTTACAAAAATTTTACAGCTTCAATAATAAAACTGTAAATCAGTTTTACACGGTCTTTTAACTGATTCAAACTCGATCCGATTGGGGAATGCGGTGAACGGGGAGAGTGTAACGGGAAAGTCATATTCGCTTCATACCATCCTCCCTCTGCTGCTGCTCCTCTCCTTCGGCCCCATCATCCTCTCCCTCGCCACTTTTTCAACCTCCGCCTCTCGTTCACTCATTACCTCCTTCGCCCCCATCATCCTCCCTCTCCACTTTTTCACCCTCCACTTCTCTCTCCGCCTCTCCCTCCTTAGCTCCCATCAGCCTCCCTCGCCACCTTTTCACCCTCCGCCTCTCTCTCCTCCACTCCCTCCTTCGCTCCCATCATCTTCGCTCTCTCCCTCCACCCTCCCACTACTTTCCTGCTTACCCCTGCTACCATTACCCATTCTCTCTCTCGTCTATTCTTCCTCCCCTCCACCCCACCCCACCCCCACCCCCGGCCTCTCTCCAATGTGTTGTACCTGCAAATAAAATACCAGAAAATCTTATTTGTTACAAACTCAAGAAACAAGTTTATCATTCATATGAGAATGCAAATGCAAGTTCAACATGACACGAAGGCAAGTCATATTTATGATGGTATTATGACCAATCAGTAACACTGAAACATCTTCAGCAATGCGACATGGCATTAATGTTAAATGTCGGCATGGTTCTTTGGTGCTCAATGCAGGCAAATCATAATCATACAATTTAGGCAAAAAAAAAAACGAAGAAAAAGTTGGTACATCGATTAACTCATTAACCACCAAAGAACAAATACCAACTATACAAACAGCAATGATGTATCAAATACCAAGTTGATACATCATTGCTACAATGAAGTGATTTTCTATAACCACCTATTTTTACAGGATGTCTACAATATTTTTACATCATTGTTTGTATTAACAATTCATCTCAAGATTTTTTTACATCATTGTTTGTATTAACAATTCATCTTATAGGGTAGTATAAGAGTAATTTAATGTGGAAAGGAAAAAACAACATTTCTCTGCAATTCCATCACAAATAAATGAAGGAGCGAAAGAAGAGTTCAGACGTGCTACAGAAAGCATGGAGGACATGCCAATTGATAAAATGAATGAGATATCAATCTTAGCAAACAGAAGAAGATGCATTAAAAAAGAAAACTTATGTAATTAATATATCTCTAATCTCTGATGCACATCAGCACAACAAAATTAACAAAATAAGCCGATTTTTGACAGTTCTACAGGATGACAGATACATACATCATAAACAAAGTAATAAATTGAAAGCACAGCGAAGAAGGCTTTTAACACCAATCTAACAGGTGAAGTTGTGGAAATCAGTAACTAACTAGATAAGAAAATCATAGCCACGCTGGTAACTGTAATTGACAATTACCATCAGCAAATGATTAATGAGAAATTTATAGAGTTAAATAAAACCTAAGTCAAAAAAAAATTAGACTAAATCCGCCCATGTTGTTCTGATGTAACAGCAGACATCCAATCAATCACATAAGAGAGGCTGGAATCATTAACCTGTATACCTCCAAAAAACCCAATGTGCAGAACCTAATGTTTTAGCACCTTATGTTTTTTTAAAAAAAAAATATAAACAAAGAACACATAACAATTCTCCAAATACGATAAATTAATGTATTTCTTTGTGTGTGCTCCATGAGTTATATTTCAATTTTCCAATATCTCAAAACACTATAACTCCTCCTACGCCACAACTCCCTCTCGTAGCAATATTTTACTAAACCGTCTCAATACACCCACACACGTCAAGGAATTGCAAAACAAAACAAGAAAAAGATGGGAGAACTAATAAGGCGGTGGCCTAACTTCGAGAGAGATTTGGTTATCTCTCTCGAATAAAAACAAAAAAGAATACAGAATCAAATAAAAACAAAAACTAGCGAGACTAGAAACAAACATATGCCAGCTTTGTTTGCAAGGCAGAGGCTGATGCTGGTGAAAAAAAATGAGAAAGGCGTTATGGGTCCTACTAGATAGAATAAAGAAAGATGCAAACAGGTTAACATCGAAATGGTTCTAAAAAAAGATACAGACCGATCGATGAAGAGAATTATTTATCAAAAATCATAAATATAATCTAGTGGTAGAGTTAGAATATTATAATACAAATGAAATTGCAGATTCATGAGAAGAAAAAAAAAAAATTAGTTCACATGAGAAAGATGTAGGATTCGTAGCATACAACTTAAGCATCCCTCCCTGACAAGCTTGAAAACCCAATTAATAGTGCATTGAAAACATATGCTCTTTCCTATCTTAAGAAAGATGATTTAATGTAATCACTACCCAATATACATTATGTTTATTGCTCATCTTTGACGATCATACGCACCGTAACACTATATCACCACCCTATATACTTCCGATGCGTGTAAATAAAGAGATCGACCCTTCCTTTTCCTTAAAAACGCGAAAAGACCAACAAAAACAGGCAAGAAAAAACATGAAACGCAAACGAGCTTGTATCCCGAAGAGGGATTAGGCTCCAGGTTTCGAAGAACACCGAGGGGCCGATCAAGGAGGCACATAGGAAAAACGCGATGATGGACTGCAGCAGGGCCCAAGAACAGGTGGAACGAGTCGAGAAAGGGCAAAACGGACAGGGATTCGAGAAACGCCAGGAACTCATTTCCTTGGTCCGGATCAGATTCCACATTTGGAGATCAGGACTCCAGGATCAAACGCGACAGCGGACTGCGGCAGGGATCGAAGACGTGGCGGCACGAGTGGGTAGAGAGAGAGAGACTCAAGAAACGCCACAAAGTCATTTCCTCGGTACGGATCAGATTCCATGTTTGGAGAACGAGGAATGATCGAGACTCCAGGGTCAAACCCTCAAGAACCGCCACGAAGTTATTTGAATAACACCGACTCACCGAGAGAGAGAGAGAGAGAGAGAGAGAGAGGGAGAGGGGCTCGAGAAACGCGACAAGTCATTCCAAGAATGACCGACTAACGAAGACTCCAAGGGCAAACGCGACCACAGACTGCAGCAGGGCCCAAGATCATGTGGAACGAGCGAAGAGAGAGGGGAGGGAGAGAGAGGCTCGAGAAACGCCACGAACTCATCCCTTTGATTCCGATTACATCCCACGTTTCAAGAACACCGACAGATCACGAAGGAAAAGCAGGAACGACCGAAGAATGACAGGGAGAGAAAGACTCACGGGGGCGTAGCGCAACGAGTCGAGTGGCGAGCTTGAGCGAGGCCGTGGACTCGCGGGAGTCGTCGGCGTCCCGTATCGGCCGGACCCGACTCTCTGGAATGCCTCCGGCCAGGCCAAATCTGGCGGCCATCCAACCCTTTGATTAGGGTTTCCCTGTGTGGCGACTGGCGAAAGGGGGAAGATACGTAGGGTTCAGCGAGAAGGAGAGGGAGGGAGAGAGAGAGAGAGAGAGAGAGAGAGAGAGTTCGTGCGCACGGGAAGGCAAAAGAGGGTTTCTCTACTTATATAAGGCAAGGCGCGGTTAAAATGCGCCGGGCGACGTCCCACGCGCACCGTAGCCTTCGATTCTGTTTGGGTATCCGGTTGCCTGTGTTTTCGTGCGCGATTGATTGATCTTGATCATCTTGTAGAGCCTTCGCGATAAATGGGGTGGCCGTGATATTAAATTACGTGAGAAATGCTGGATTTTGGATTGTCGAACAACATTGATTTTTTTTGTTATTATATGTTGATAAATCTGAAGGTGGTGGTGGAAATAGTATGTATCTTATGCGAGGATAATGAGCCTTGCAGCAACTCCCTCCCTCCAAAGAGAGAGAGAGATCCCTAAGATCCAAAAATTCCACGGTGAATACACCCAAGTTTAAGCACAAGAGACCCACATAATCTTACAGCAACTCATTATATAGCGAAGAGCTAGACAAGCAAGCAGCTATATAAAACAAAATATGCCTAAGAGACATCGCACTCGCCAAAAGGACGATAGATGAAAGCTATGTAAAAACCAAAATGACACAACGACAGAACATTTCTCGCCTCCTAGAAAAAATACACAGAGACCGAGAAACTATGCTGAATAGGAGGAGAAGGGGTGGGCGGATGTTTTAAGATTTGTACCATCTCTCGGGGCTTGAAAGCAAGTCGGCACAAGATATACCAAAGCCCACAGTCTTCGTCGTTTCCCAGTCATCAACCAGGGAGCTCAAAAGTGTATCGCTGTAGTCGAAAGGATTTTGCTCAATGTTCCATACTGTTGGGGCATCTGTGTGCCTGCTAAAGCCCAACGACATGTCCACAGGAACTGTTGCTCTGCCAACAGCACCAAAATGGTCAGCGTCACTGTTGTCGGTATCGGCGCCCATAATTCTCAACATATCTTCTATTGAGAATTCACCTTCGGGTGCGTCGGACTGATAAAGCTCCACACCGCAAGCATCAGCTATGAATGACGGTTGTTCCTCGTTACCGCCAACCTCGTCGTCTTCTAATTTTTCGACTGTTGGGAACTCGATGATGCTCTCCCCGGAGCCGGAGACATTCGTGTGATCGGAATGAGCCTCATCTTTCGGCTTGGTGAGGAGGAATTTGATTTGGTCTCCGCTGGACACGGAGGCACCAAGCGCATCGGAACGATGCAAGGTTGTGGTGGATTCGTCCGAATCCCTTGACACAGCTCCAGGCAGATTGGTGCGGGCTGAAGCTCCATACATGGCTCTCGCAGCATCATCGTAAGCTAGAGCAGCTTGGGTGGCAGTTGGGAAGGTTCCCAACCAAAGGCGATTACCGCGGTTTGGTTCTCGGATCTCAGCAACCCACTTGCCCCAGGTGCGCTGCCTTACGCCGCGATATCTGCAACTGCGGTTTTCCGGTCCTCCTTTGCCTCGCATGCAACCTTTCCTTGATCCCTTCGCCGGAGGTTTTTGAATTCGCTTTTCACCATCAGCGGAACAGTCGAGCTGGCGATTATGCTCTCTCCACCGATCGATGGTCTCTGCCACAGAATGAGAGCCATTCCTCCCCCTCCGTACTTTCCTTGTCCTGAATAAAGGGCAAACAGATTTAGCACTCAGGTAAAACAGCAGAAAACATAATAAATAAACATTAACGGCAACGATAAGACTAAGTATTTTTCACATTTCAAGAACAGAATGGATGAACTCAGAGAGAAAAACTCACGTCAGGGAGCTACTCTCAACATCAATGCTCTCCAACTCTTGTAATTGAGCTATGTATGACGTTCTAGCAAACTCGTTAAGTCATCATGTAACACACCCATTGACTCTAACACAACAACTCGAGATCCAATCACAAACATCTATAACTTATGTAGTTCCTCTGGAGGAACCAATAAGTTTGTCATCCGACAAAAATTACCATCCATATCAACTACTAAAAAAATCATTTGTGGCACAACTATGTAACATCCCGATTAGTCTCACCTCGAGAGTAAACAAGATTTAAATTAATTTATAAGGTATACTACTATCAACTTCAGTTTAATTATTTTAGCCAATGGCTTGGGCCTGGCTCGTGACATTTGATATCAGAGATGACCTAATATTAATCTAACGAGTGTACTATTATCAACTTAAGCTTAAGTCTTTTCGCAAATGGTTTGTTCGGATAACACACGTACAAAAGAAACGAAGGCACAATAACATGGGTTAAACAACAACCTCTCCTTTGATTTAAATGACCTTCTTCCTAAAGAAGAAACAACCTAATCTAACCTTCAACTTATCTTCTATGGCATGTTTTAAAAAAAAAAAAAACACTGGCAGCTATCAAAGAGTTACATAATGATATCAACTTCCATAATTTGACATCATAAAGAAACTGAGACTAGAGTATCAAGCATCCTGACATGGTGGGACCATAGTGCTTTAACAAAAATACAGAGATGATGACTGATGAAAAATTTAAAGCAACCAAAATACTATTGACTTGCCTAAAAAATGGCAACATTGGCATCCAAAGAGACACGAAGCATACAAAGCATTTACTTCGTTGAATCCCTTCAGCTTTCTAATTCTTAGAAGGCAGGAAGCCCTCAAAAAGAAGCAAGACCTTACTTCCCGGACAAGGTGAAACAAACAGACAAAAGACTCAGGTCACTGTCGATCCTAAGGTAGCTATTCTTTTGGTGCAAAACTCGCTCACAACAATCAGTCAAAAAAATTGACATAAATAAATTACAAAGAAACAACCAGCTGCATCACAAATTGTAGGATGATGAAGACGCATCACCAGCGATCTATTTTTCACCTAAAAGTCTCTAACTATTCTAGAGGAGAACAAAACCTTGATCGATGTTCCCAAAGCGAATCAGGGAGCCAAATCGTTGCGCTCGCATAGCCTCACAAGATCCACAGCCCCAGTCGCCCTCTATCGTCTTTTACAACAAAACGAGAGGAAAAATAAACCTAGACTTGTCTCGGCCTAGTTGCCAGACAAGTAACACGACCATCAAGTCACATCCATTTCCGATGGAGAACATGATCGAGAGAAGAAAGCCTTTAACCAATAAAAATCGGAGAAAAGAGAGTAGCGTGAAATAAACCTCTTCTTTACCTATTGGACTCCGTCATCATCATTGCCATGCTGTGCTTTCGTTCTTTCCTCCTCCGCGGATTAGGGCTACCGTTCCCCCACCTTGAGGGTCTCGACTGGTTTCCTTATCACGATGAAAGATGAAGGGTTCAGCCCTTGTTTCTTATATAGGGGTAGCGAAATCCTAGTTGACACGTGGAAGGCGCCGTGTCGCCGATTCCGACTCGAACTCGGCGCGTGTCGAGGCGAAGCTTCCAGAAAGGCGATGTGCTGCTCGTGCCTACATCAGCTGTTACTTAGCTGCCATAGCTGACATGGTATACCCCTTCACCGTACACGTGGTAGCTTACGTTTGCGCACGTGGTGCGTCGCGCATCTATCTACGTGGACGTTTCATGGACCCAAGGGTTCGACGACGGACGGTCGAGGATCTCCCTTGAAGCTTATCCGTTCGATATCGGACGGAAGGTCAGGATTGATGGGTCGAAAGGAAGTGTTACGTCGATACGCGATGATTGTTGTGTTAGTTAAGATCTAGTTTGGAATTCCACGTGTAACGTCTTAAGAGGTAAATAAAAGACTAAATATTTAATAAATTGCACGAAATCCTTTCCGATGGATGCACTATTCTTTAATTATAATTACTATTTTTTTGTCAATTAAAACTATTCGGTTTGACCATAACGACATGTCAATTAGGTCTTCGATGTTAACACGATATTTAATGTGAATATTCTCTCATCAAGACTTGGTTTCTGTAATCAACGATGGTTATAAGATAAACACATTTGAATCGACCTAATAGTAAACATGACATCTAAATAAAAAAATTATATCATTAAATAATTTAATGTTTTGTGGTGAATGAGTGTTATAAAGCATTCCATGATTTCATTTGAATTTTACTAAACTAACTCAATTTTGGCAATATTTATCAGACTGAATCACTTTCATCATTTCAAGTTTACGATTAAATTTGATAATGATAATGTATATGGTTAGGACTTGTTGCTTTGTTGTCAGGTGAGTTAACACGACTTTATTTCGTCCCGAAGTTTCACTTGTTAGTGCTAGATGGACTCTGCAATAGATTAAGGTTATATGAGACTCCTCAACGTTCTAGAAATAGATCAGAGCATGCGTTGGTTTTGTTAGGATCCCTACACAAGCGATCAGCGTTAGAGGGAATTTCCAACTTGACTCCTCCAATTATAAAGTTAGTAGTGGAATAAGGATTATAGATTTTTTTTTTTTTCTATTCTAGAAGTCTACTTTTATACTTGAGGAAGCAATGACAAGAGGTTGATGACTCTTCCCTTCATCCATAGTCTTACAGGGGGCTCATTTATGTTGACGATTCATCGGTACATTTTCTTGTAATGTATTATCAGTATAAGACGACCACATGGGTGTTATTTGTTTGAGTTGGCATCTACAAGACAAGCGAACGACAATTATCTATGCTGAGTGATTATGAAAGGAGGAGGTGAGCCTCGTCACCAAAGATTAGTGCTCTCTACGGATGTGTTACCGGAAAAGAAATAGATTAGTTCCATCATAAGAGATTAATATTTTATGTGATGCTTATTACAGGGAAAGGATGGTGTGTGGGCTCCTCTACCCACGTTATATAAAGACTTAACTTAAAATAAAGTTATTGTGCGTCAGTATTACTAAGTCAAATCAAATTAGCTGATATATTTAATTTTTTATTTATATTTATACAGTATATCTAGAAAATAATTAAATCATGTTATATTGTGATTTAATCGTATTTCATAAGTTTGTGGGTGAGTTTTTATAGAATGAATTTATATAACAATATTTTTATAAGCTTTACATATCAATTGTCAAAATTAAAACGTTATATAACAATTTATATAACAATATTTTTATAAGCTTTACATATCTAAATAGATTTATTACCTCAGCCAAACTAATTATAAGTCTAAATTTATAATATTTTAATAGTCTATAAGTAATAACAATCGAAGATACACTATATAATGTTACTTTTTTTAAAAAATATTATAAATATTATTAGAAAATACTATAAATGAGCGAAATGAAATTATTATAACTGTTGTAAATTGGTAAGAAAATGGATAGAAAAATTTGACAAATTTTTTTAAGGGATATTTTATATTTGTTCAAATTAAAGATATTAATTAGGAAATGAACTTACCATTTAAAGGCCCTTCTTATTGTTCACAACCCCTTATACCTCTTAAAAATTTAATAAAATAAGATTTGGAATATGATATCTTCTAAATTAATGTAACTGACATGATATCTACTAAATTAATGTAACTGACATATGATATATTTTAAATTAATGTAACTGACATATGATATCTTCTAAACTAATGTAATTGACATAGGAATGGTATTTTCGAGTCATTACAAAATATATATAATCTAAAAATATTAAATTATTGTCACAAATATTAACAACTATTTCTCATATTTTCTTATTCAAAAATTCAGTTTGTATCATTTTATCATTTTTCTCTTTTTCTTATCTTTTTTTATATCACATTAATAGGAAATATTAATTTAATATTTAAAGTTCTTATAATAATAAAAAAATATAAATAACAATCTCATTAAAAAAAGAAAAAATGAGATATATTTTAGAAAAAAAAACCTAAAATATAATTATTTTATAAAAAAATCGTCCTACAAGTGATACATAAGTTTGAGATGGATATGGGAGTCCATTTGATGTACTGCAATTTTTGATGAAAAAAAAAAGGATCGGAGCGCGTTTGATAAATAAAAAATGAATTGTAATTTGAAGTGGGTTTTCAGGGAACTTTTAATTCAAGTAAAATAATTTTCTTCCAGCCACTTATGACAAAGAAATATATGGTATATATTATTGACTCTCCAATAACGATACAGTCGCTTAGAAATATCACATGAAATAAGTCTTATGAATTCGATCCGAACAGAGCTTATCGGACCCGCCCAAATCCGCCACACAAAATTTGTAGCGCTTTCCCGCCTTCGCTTCTTCCTCGTCGCGCCCCAAAATATTCGATTGGCCTCCTTCTCGCGCTCGTCTCTTGAAGTGACAGGGGAAAGAGAAGCCTCCAGTGCCAAATGCCGCCGCCGCCGACGGACCTCCCAACATGGGAGATACTTCCTATCGCCGATGGTCACTTCCAGTGGGCCGCCGCTGCCGGGGATCCCGGCGTGCAACCGGTGCCGCCGCTCCGAACCCTAGTACGCGGAGTGCATGGTCACCCCGACCATCGCCTTCCTTCCATGGCGGATCTCTTGACCCTAGGTATCTCCCTTTCGATATTTCTCTTTCGCGCCTGGCATCTTGGATCTGAGACCTTTCGTTGTGATGTACCTTCTCCTTCAAATCTCAGCTCGTGCGAAGCTTCCGGAGGGTGACGATGGTGGCCGTGGAGATGGAGAGAGGTTTCCGATGTTTCGGACGGGAACGGGTAAAGCTGTTTCGGTGAGCGAGAGTTCGATCAGGAAGGCGAGGTCTGTTCTCGGAGGAGCGGGCGATGCGGACACAAGTGGATCAATAAGACATGGTATGCTATTATCGTGTTCTTTTATGACGGTTGTAAAATTCTACTAGCATTATACTTAATTACTTATACTTCAAAAGTATTGTGGAATAATTTTGTTAGTGGTTCAGAAAAAAAAATGAATTTATTAAGCTTATATCAGTAATCTTCTTGTTTCTTTTTAGAGATTAAAACAACTTCAGGTGGTCAGTATGATGGTTTTCCACTGTTTAGTACTGGATCTGGGAAGTCGGTTACTATAAAAGAATCTTCACTTAGGAAAGCAGCAGCTGTTCTTGAAGGAAATGGTATACATAAAGGTAAGTAGGTTGTTTTTCTCTACCTAAATATCATCCATGATTGAAGTCTCATTTTTGCATTGCTAGAGTATATACGGAGTGATATTATTTGCTTAAAGACAAACTCCTGTTCTGTACTCATATTATTGTTTTTTGGAAGCCATAATTAACGAGGATGAAAATAACTTCAAAAACTTTAACATAAAAAGTTATTATAAGCATTATCCATTGACAGAAGAACATATTTTATGAGCATACATCTTACCAGCTTAGAAGATGGCTTATATTTGTAAGTCATATTAGTATATAGTGTTTGCAATATCTGTTTGTGTTAAGATGTTGTTTGATTGATAGTCAGAAAAAGATAAATCTCTGTTTACATTGCTGTTCTTCCTTTTAGGGGATAAGATAACTTCGGATGTTGGTGCCAAAGATGAGGTGTTTCCAATGTTTAGTGCTGGATCAGGAAAGCCAGTCACAGTAAAAGAATCTTCAATTAGAAAGGCAGCAGCTATCTTTATAGGAGAAAATATGGAGAAAGGTGATTAAGTCGTAATCTTTTCTTTGTGTATTAGAGCTCTATGGCTGATTTCTTAAGTTTGGGTTGCTGATACATTTCAGTTATATATCTTTTTATATATCTTTTGTAATAGATTCTTCAATACCAGAGGTTCAAGTCTGACAATGGTGGTAACATGATTTTCATAGAGTCTTACTTTGAGAAGAAAACAGAATGGTTCAGAATCTCTATAAAAGTGTGCAATTGATGAATACAGATGCTAAGTTGCTTTTAGATGACATCAGCAAACGTATCATTCTTTGTGAACCCTATAAAATTTCTCAAGAGAAAGCGATTCATATGTAGCACACTTATGGTTGTGTAAACAGTTTAGAGAGATCTGCTCAAATGGATTTACACTGTTGACATGGAAAATGGTTCGTGTGATACGGACATCCTCCCTTGAAAAAAAGGAATGCAAGATAAAATTCTTAAGTTAATATTGTGTTTTTATTGTGCTTGATAATGCTGCAACTGTTGAGAAAACACCTAGAGTTGATGTTCATAAATCTTTCCTTCTTAGTCAATGGGAAGAAAGAAATAAAGGAGAATAGGTTTCCTGGCTAAGTTTCTTGATGTAGGAGTTGCACATGGATTACACAAGAGGTTACTTCCTTGTAACACTTGATTATCGTGGATACCATAGAATCTTTTTAAGTAAGATGATCTGGAACACAGTCTCACGGACAACGGAAGAACTCCTGTTATGTGCCGGGGGATCCATGCCATCCTATCCCCAAATGATGCTTAGAATATGAAATTGCATAATTTGGTTGCACAAACTGCAAAGAACATCAGAAGGTCCATCCAGCCCTTTCTACTCCTTGAATTTAGAAGTTATTAGATTGCTCACACATATAATACGTGTTACATGTTCTAAGTAGATTGTAAGACCATGCGTGTGCTTGATTGGAATGTAGATTTAAATTCTACTACTCTGCATCCCCCAACATTTGCTGTTACCATAATTGATTTTCTGTATATTCCCTTTCAGAAGTATTTTCTCACTTGTAGTAGGCACTATTCATTGAATATTTTGCTCATGTACAGAATCTTCAAATCCTCTGCAATGTGGTAGAAACAATCATGATGGGCATGAGAAATCTGTTTCACTCAATCCTTATTCAACTGAAAAGGCAGTGTCCATTATTGATGGAAGCAATCCAAAGACAGGTCACTATCAATATTTACTTTGCTATGCACTTTCACATTGAAAAATACCTTTTATTTTGTGATACAACTGCTCATTAAAGCAGACACTTATCACATATGCATATATATTCATCCATGTATCTGCAGAGAGAGAATCTGTTTGGTTAGCAATGTGTCTATGCATGGGAATCCATGAAATGTGCTGTTAAGTTCTCATTCTGGTAAAGAAAAATGCAATGCAAGTGCTGTTTCTATAAGCAGATACAATGCTCATTTGAAACTTTAAGAAATAGTTGAATAACAGTGTATGTAGTTGATATCAATAAATTTATATTATCTCTGCATATCATATTGTCTGATTGTAATTTGGAACTAATTCAATTTCTTTCAGATTAAAATTTTTAAATGGATAATATGATATCCATGGATAACATGTAAATATATACTGCTCATGAAAAAATTTACCTCAAGACGGCTTTTTTCATCTTCTCATTTAAAGCTATATGCATCTTGTTATCGTAACAATAGACCTTATATTCGTTCTCCGAATCATTTTCAAGTTTTTTATTTTTTCCAGCTGGTGTTTGATACATAGAAATCAATCTATTTTGCAGAACAGATGCACGGAAATTTTAGGTGGGACATGAATCGGGAAACTGCTGGAACAAGTCTTCTTGACTGTGTTGATGTGAACTCAGTTCATAGAAGTCCAGAAAATTGCATTAATAAATTTTGTTCAACAGGAAGCCACTTAACCAATGGTCAGCTACAGAAAGCTCTGGAGCATAAATTGGATTCTTCTGATTATAGGCAGTCTCCTGTTAAGTTCCAAACTGCTGGTGGAAGGTATATATCAATTTCCAATGATGCATTAAAACGTGCAAGGAGCCTTCTTGGCGAATCAGATATAGAAGCTTCAGAGAACAACATCACACTAGATCAACCTTTGTCCTCAGTTCTAAGAAATAAGAAAGTTGTTGATGTCACATTTTCGAATAAAGAGAACATCTCATCTCCTCATTCTCCCCATTGTGGGGGAATGAACAAGCTTGTCTCAAGGACCCCACCTTCTCTTACCAAGAGAAGGCAGTTTTCTGTCACTCGGAAAATTAAGTCTGATAGTTATACTCTAGATCAGGAGAATGCCAGAAGCTTCACTTTGGAGAATATTTACTCAGGCAACAAAACACCTATCAATCAAAAGGCTGAAAAAGATGACCTTCACTCTGCTGGTAGTGCTGTTGAAATTGTTAGAAGGATTGAGAATGGTGATGGCATGTCTTTAGGTGGACCACTGATTGATATTTCGAACATAGCTGGAGACTGTATGACTATGAATCGGCTTCCTAATGAAAAGAGAAGACCTGGCAAAACGAGTTATGTTTCTCCATTTAAAAGGCCACGCAGCTCTAGGTATGTTGAGCTAATATTTTCTATCTTTATTATGCCTGTGTCATTGTTTATATTTTATGTGATCATTCTATTTATGATCTAGATTCATCACTCCTTTGAAGGGAAGCACTTCTCTTTTGGCTACTGGTAAAATGAATGGACTGCATAAGAACCAATTGTCATCATGCCAATTTTTGGATGAAGGTATTTAAAGGTCCTTGACTTTGTAGGTTCATCTGAACCATCAACAACAGAGGGTAGCTGCTGCGGTAGGATATCCACTCGATATCCATTTCAACTGAAGAGAAAGAATCTTAAGGACTTCTTTGGTGGTCCTCCAACATGCCAAGATTTGGTACCAATGCAATACATTGTAGTTCATCTTTTGTTTATGATGTCACCATTGTCAAAACCTGACATATATGGTTAAATGCTGCATTTCCCAGTCTGGATCCCTGCCACATGAAGTGAGCAACATGGATGCGGATAATGCAGTGACTTACAGGTTTTATGATGCATCTCATCATGATGAAATTGGATTAGAAGCCTTTCAGGGCATGCTGCTCAAATCTGGTGCATCATCATCAAATGCTACAAAAGAGTATGTTATACTCTTAGTTTCGAGCTTGCATTCGTTTTTATCTTAATTGATTTTGGTGCACCTTTGTCTTCCGTTACATGGGAATATGCTGTAAACAAGTTTGGGTATCAGATCGTGTTTGTGTACATTTTCATGGATCTGACAAGCTCACTGAAAAGTCTTCATTGTTATGGCTAACTATTATGTATAAACGATAGCTTCTATCTAGGATAATTTGATATGCTTAGTTGAAGACCAGGACAAGATTGGTAGGTCCATGGTGACAAACATTCAGCTACTTGATTTTTTTGATTTAGAAATAGCCAAGTAAGGCCTACCTTAGCTCAATTGAGCTTATGTTCTCTAGTTTCAGAAAATTTCTAATTCAACCAACACTAAAATATGCTTATTAATTAGCATAACCCATCATACAAACACATATGTGGACCACATGCTTCCTTATTTATAAATATTCTGTTTTTTTTTCTTCTTCTGCATTTGTCCATACAGGTCACTTGAAGATTATACGGATTCTGCACTAAAATTACTCATGGTATGTATCATGGAACATGATAGAAATATGCAACATCTATGTATACTTCATATTGAGCAGTATTTATCTTGCATTAAATAATGAAAATCTAAATTAGCTTACCTTTGCCTATTGTATTTGAACCACTGTCTTTGTCCATTTAATATATGTATATTTCTTATTTTAAGGCTAGTCACATATGTATTTAGAGCCTAATTAAATAGTATGTTTTGTGTCAACTGAAAATTTTGAATTTTGTGATGATCCCTGTGCATGTAACATTCCATCATAGTCAAGCATGTAGGGCTATCACGAGCATTGTGCCAACCAGTTCCATGCTGGCATGCTTCCATGTCGTACCATGCTAGCCAATGTTGTGCCTGCGTTGTATATATCAACCAGCATACCTTGGTATGCCCAATAAGTGCAGTCCTTGTCCATACCATTTCTCCTACAAGCTTTTGCTTTTGTGCCGTTTATTTATTTTGTGTATAGCAGAAACCTCCTTATAGTGGTGCATGAAAGACACCAAATCTGCCAGCTAGGGATATGATAGATTCTATCCTAGCTTTTATTGTTAATTTTTTTCTTCTTATTGATTTTATGCATTAGGTGGGTAGCAAATCACTACAGATGGATTGTCTGGAAACTTGCTTCTCTGGAGAGATGCTATTCAACTCAAGTTGGAAGCAAATTCTTAACAGTTTGCAATGTTCTTGATGAATTGAAATACAGGTTTGACTCACACTCTCTTGTTTTTTTCGAGAATATGCATTGTTTTTATATATGTGATATCTGTCTATGGATGTCAGGTATGAGAGGGAAATAAAATATGGTCATAGATCTGCGCTAAAGAAAATCTTGGACGGGGATGCATCGCCTGCATCTATGATGGTTCTATGTGTTTCGGCAATCCATTCTACTTCACGACCAACAATACTAAAAGCAAATGATACAAATTATCCTGATGAAGATGTTAAGGAACTTTATAACAATAGAAGTTCAACAGTGACCAAAATTAATTGTGATACTCGAATAGAACTAACTGATGGATGGTGAGTTAATGTTTCCTCTTATCTCTCGTAAAAGATAAGCCAGAGTTCTGCATGTGTTCAAGTCATTCCGCACTTCTTCAGGTACTCTCTGGATGCCTTGCTAGATGAATGGCTGTCGAAACAACTCGCTGCTGGAAAGCTGTTTGTTGGCCAAAAGCTTCGGGTAGGGTGGATCCTTTAATTATATATGCTGCTGTCTAATGATCTGTTTTGCCATCTCTAAATGAATCAAGTGGTTGCCGAACTTAACTTGCAGATATGTGGTGCTGGGCTATGTGGTTGGGTTGGACCTGTTTCATCTCTTGAGGTCCCTTTCTCTCAAAGCTTTATCGAGTAAACACCTTGGAATTTGAAATATTGTGGTCTTATCAAATTTTTTTTGCTGTTCTTTAGGCATCAAAGATAGTCCATATGCTGATACATATAAATGGGACTTACAGGGCTCATTGGGATGAGAAACTCGGATTTTGTAAGTAGTTTTTGTTGACAATTTGTGGTTATCAGATTGCATATTGTATATGTTTCTTATAGCATGATTCATTTCTTACTTAATATTTTTAGGCAAAAGGATTTCTACTCCTTTGGCTTTTAGCTGCATCAAAGTCTCCGGGGGTAAAGTCCCCCGAACATTGGTGGGAGTTACAAGGATTTACCCCGTTTTATACAAGGAGAGGTATCCTAATTTTTTTTTTTTTCCCTCTACTGGATAAAGTCTCAAGGCACAAGTGTATATCATAGTGGCATAACTTCGTTAAAGCTGGACTCAGGTTTCCTGACGGTGGGTATGTTGTAAGATCAGAAAGATTGGAAAAGAAGGCACTTCAGATATACAACCAGAGGTGCTCATTTATCTTATCCTTAAACTTTGTATAACAGATAGCTCTACACTATTTGCATTATCTTAATGAGGTGCTCATTTATCTTATCCTTAAACTTTGTATACCAGATAGCTCTACACTATTTGCATTATCTTAATGATCTACCATCATGGTGGGTTGCTAGGTAAAAGGCAGCTTCGTTTGTTACAAGATGATGCAATATTTTTTTTGGTGATAATGTCCTTTTTTTTGTTTATTTTCTCTAAACTCTTGGCCAGTAGAAAAGGTGGTGTGAGCCACTTTTAGGGGTCTTTGCATTTGTCAGATGGTCTAGATGAACACATTTCAAGCATTAAAGTACCAAAGATGGGAAAGGAGGTAAAACACCAAAATTAGAACACTGAACACTGAATTCGGCCATTAACTTGCGTCACATTCTATTAATTCACTATGAATTCTTTTGGCAGAGGCTTTTTCCCCTAGGCATTTGTTGGAAATTTTCATCCATTTTGTTTAAATATTTATTGCATGTCGTCAAGTCCTCTTATTTCTGCTCTTGTGGGCATATTATTTTCCATGATACTATTGTAATCAGATATATTTAATGCTGCTCTTGTTGACATTATTTTCCATGATAATATCGTAATCTGATATACAAATGGCATTAGTTTTTCACTTAAGATATATGTTTACACTGCAGACGATGTAATATTGCAGAGGCTATTATGTCTGAGCAATTAGAAGATGTTTTTGTCGACATAAATGATGGTGAGGAAGGGGCAAAACTATCTAAGATACTTGAGACTGCTGCTGAGCCTGAAGTTTTGATGGCCGATATGACATCGGAACAGCTATTTTCCTTCTCAACTTACCAGGCAAAGCAAAAGGTTGGTATCGGTTTTTGTTCCTTCAAATTTGGTTCGATCTGGAAAACCCTTTCAAAGTTGTACGGTTCAACTTCAGGAGATTAGGCAATCCCATCTGCAGAAGAAGATTGAGAAAGCTTTGAAAGATGCTGGCCTTGCTTCCAGGGAGGTCACGCCCTTTATGAGGATTAGGGTGGCAGGTTTAACCAGTAAACACTCATGCAGAAAGGGCCGATTCAGGGAGGGCTTGATAACAATCTGGAGCCCAACTGAGGATCAGGTAATGGTGGGAATAATGCTTCTATTGCTCCCAAATCTCTATTCTTCTGTTCATGAAAGCATGAAAATTTGGTTACTGCTGGGAAAGAAGAGGTAACAAATCCTTATATTTTTCAGTGGCTGTTGCTCTTTTATTCTGCTATATATATTGACATGAAAATTTTACCATCTTTGATCATTTTCGTTTCTAACTTGGTCTCTGCATTCCCTTCGGAGGTGATGCACTGTATTGCTTTTATCCATCAGGCATTTAATTCTTTCCTCCAAGACTTCTAGTTACATATGCTTTGTCTTCGAACAGAGTTTAAGACTAATTTTTGCTTTCCGTGTCATGCTGTCCAACAGAAAGTTGATCTGGTAGAAGGAAAAGTATATGATGTTTCAGGGCTTATGCCACTGAAGTTTACTATGGATGTCCTTCATCTTCAAGGTGGTGGATATTCCACAGTATGGAAAAAATTGCCCCAAACGGAGACTGATAAATATGAGTAAGCAAATTATGACATCTGTTGGTTAAACTAACAGCATCCCTATAACTAATTTATCGACATTTTTGTATTCCCTGCAGACCATTTTTTAATCCTCGCAAATCAGTCAACTTGTCAAATTTGGGTGAGATACCTCTAGCAAGGTAAGTCTTGTGCCTTTCTCTCAAATCTCATTGTGTCTATGACTTCTATCTTCCCGTTTGAGTTCCCTTTTAATTGGTTGTGCCGCTTGGTTTAGTGAATTTGATATTGCAGCAATGATTTTGCATGTCGAGGATGTTTGCATGTCTGGACGCCAGAAAAAACAATGGATTTTTGTTACAGACGGATGCAATTGTAGCTCAACTTCTCAGTATCAGGAACAGCATGATTGTTTGCTTGCTGTCAGCTTCTCGTCACCAATCGTCGACAAGGATCTGTTCAGCCACCACCATGAAGGAACCGTGGTATGTGATTGATTGATCATGCGGGAGCGATCCCTTAGGAAGAAATTTCTCATGAAATCTATATTTTAATATCAATGTTTGCTATTAATGCTCTCGTATATTTCACAGAGTTTATACTCAATTCTTAGCACCGTGCCTAATGTAGGTTGGGTTCTATAATCTGGTGAAGCGAGCAAGGGATCAGACAAATCATCTTTGGGTTGCAGAAGCAACTGAGAATTCTACATATTCTGTCTCTTACAACCTTGCTGGCAATTGTCATCTAAAGGTAGCAGCAACATCTGCTCATAGATGGGCAAAATTATCCCACCTGGTGAGAGATGTTTTAATAAGTTCATTCGTTGGATGGGTGCTTCCTTAACCACCAAAGAGTTCCTACTCACATACTCTCATTTTGCGCAGACCATTCAGAAGCTGAAGGAGAGGATCTCATATATACTTGGCCATCATCATGAAATATTGAGATAAAAGTCATTGGTTGTTCTTTTTTCAGGTTTCCTCAGCAATTTGATATTGATGTTCTACGAGGTAATATCATCAAAAAATGCAAATTATTCGATGACGACAAGGCTTGCGGCTTTTCTTTAAGACAAGACATACGGGCATATTTGGCTGGCCATTACTTAGGCAAGTATTTTGATGAAGAGCTGACGAATGTGGTTTTATTTCACCAGCAGTTTATTACTTTGGTTCTTAATTTCTTATGAGAAAAATATCCTAAGAGTATTCTGTCACATTCTGATTTTTCTTATTTTACTTGAGCCGATGGCCTCCAATGGGAGCAAGGCAATTATTTTATTTTAAATATATTTATATATAGTCAATAAAATTCTTGGAATGCCCATTTTTTTCCATACGTTTATGAGAGAGTATTGGAATATTTCTGCAATCTTTCTAAAATATAACTAGTTTCTAATTAGATTTATGCGAAAGTGCATTCTGAATTGGATGGTGTGGAGCAGTTTGGCACTCTTCCGCAATTTATATTTAGTGTAAATAGCAGATATCAACTCCGATCTCAGTTGTATGCTCTCAAATGAGGGGGGGGGGGGGTTTGTCGAGAAACATACGCTTTCCCGCTAATTGGGAATGCGCATGCTCGGCAATCAATAAGATTCCTGATAGGATAAATATTGAGCTCATCTAAGTGGCTTAGTGATGTCAGCCCTAGTTGACACTAATTTGACTAATCAACTCGACCACATCGACAGCCATCTTGTCAATCTTGATAGCGCTTGGTGTTGACTTGGTACGAGATCATATTGTCATTCAACAATTTAGTTGAATGAGACCTCAAGAAATGACGAGGGCAATGGTTAACGTCAAGCTGTACCTATAGATTAACTGAAGGCGTCACTTACTTTAAAAGTTCCGATACAATCTCCCTCCACCCTTTAGGTATAAATACTCATTGTAGTTAATAGTAAGGAGGATTAAATAGATCTTACTATAGTCTACTATTCTCATACCTTGAGCACTAACTTAACTATCGAATAGGTCACGTCGAATACACACCATCCCGACCTCGACCATCTTGCAGAAATTGACCGAGGGCCCGAGCTCTCCGTCAACGGAGCTTTCGACCCGAGGATTCATGGGCAACTTCCTTTCTTGGCCTGATCGAATCGCTCCAATCCTCCTGACCAACTGAAACGATCCTATGCAGACCGAACCGTGCCATGCTGACTCACCAATTCATGACACAACATCTAACAACAGTTACCATGTCGCAGTTGCATCTACTGCACTATACTGTTTCACGACGATCACTAATAGCTTCTTTACATGCTGCTCTCTCTAGATCAGGAACCAACAGCCAAGAATCTTGTGAGCAAAGGGCCAAGGAAAAGTTAGGAGTTAAAACACCACAGAATATGATGCCATCATCAGGGCTAAACAAAAGTTCTGAGTTAGGCACTAACGAAAAGTTTTCCTTTTCGTTTGCGGTCTGCATCTGCCAAAGCTTACTAACGTGCAACGCCATCTCCAACACTCAAATGTGTAAGCGATGACGAGAAACTTCCGCACATGAGTTGATGCCCCATCATGGAGATCAAATATCGAGAAAACAATAAACGGGGAAGACGGGATTCAAACCCCAGCACTTGCGATAAATCATGAAATCAAAACTGGTACTTTTGTATCAAATGCAAATGCCTAAAGAAGATGAAATGGCACTAATTGCTGAAATCATCAAGTAGCTTCAATTTACCGAATTAAACCGAAGTCGGTGCTTCTCAGCAAAATTGTCTAACGATTTATAGGTTTAGAAACATAAATAAGCTGGTGATAAATAAATAACCTTCATGCACTCTCGGTGATAGGGTACTCAAATACCACGTCCTTCCCACAAAGCCTCCGGTAAACACTCGTGAACGTCTCCGTTTTGTATTCCGTGTTGTTCCGCTCCTTCGGGTCGAGGAAAATCTGTGGAATCAAAATTTATAGTATCATTCTCTCTTTAACAAACTGTAAAACACTGTAATTTTGTAAAAGAAGAAACTGCATAGCACAAAACTTTGTGGATATACCACTGAAAATAGAAACTCGAAACCTTCATTATGGTTTGACAACGAGTTTCATCGGTGGTAATCTACTATGTGTTGAACAACAGGATATAAATCTATAGCACCAGACGTTTCGGGTGAAAAGATGCAGAAAACATCTTGCCACGCATCCTAATAAGTTTTTTTTAAGTAAAAACAATATGAGAAAATAGACCATATTAACATATAATCACATAAATGATGTGTTGATTATCTCCCCACGAATTCCAATAAAAGTTATGAGACAGATAAAACCAACACAATATAGTAAGCTATTGAACCCATAACACCATTTTAAAAAAAAAATACAAGGAATTTACAAGTGTGGCCATACTAAATAAGCTATATTACCACAATATAATTTTCTTATTGCTTAAGCATATTCTGATATTTTTAAATCAAAGAAATGGATAGAAAGAAAAAAGAAAACTGAAAATCAAGACCACTTGATCAACGGGAACACACCTTCATGATCTTAGAGCCATCCAGACGATATCTTACGCGCTTTCCAACAATTTCAGCAGGGTAAACTACATCTTCCAAGATGGCATCATGAACGGCAGTGAGAGTGCGGCTGCGAGGGCGGACAATGGCAGAACCTTTCTTAGGTGGCCTCACTATCCTTCGACTAGCAATGAGAATCACATCCTACCATTTAAGGCAACAAAATGAACTTTAGGAACAGAAAAAAGTTTAGTTACATTCAGGAACCAACAATACAGGATTCAAAACAGGCAAACATGACCACAATGATCTTAAGACAGAGTTCAAAAACTTAACTTTAATTGATGATTGATGTTCGAACTAAATTACAGCTACTTTTAAAATGTCAATACCCAATATATCATCAAAAGAACTTTAGCGAAGATCTAGGATGATTTTTGCATGTTAAATGTGGTAGCTTGATGTCAAAATATTGAGACCATGGGCAAAGATTGTGGTTTCCAAAGACCTATGAGATAGCAACTGGCCCATGACATCATCACATCCCTTGGATTTTTCATTATTCATGAAATAGAGAATCGCTCTTCAATGGCAGAAGACTGCCGAATTGCTTTAAATCATTTTGTACCAGATCTTCACAAGAATACCTTAGTAGTTATGAATAGTAGCCATGGAACTGTTTCACAAAACATTCCACAGCTGGACGGTGTATTTTAAACAAAATCTGTCCACATCATTTACATCACAATAAGTTCTTTAAAATAAATTGAACGGATATATAACTGCATGTGGTTCATAAAAAGCTAATGTTTCTTTCTTCAAAGAATAAACTTTTATTAATTCCAGGTTCAGCCTAAAATCATCTAACCAAGACAACATAAAGATATATCCAGGCCTGGCTTACCTTCCCACTAAACTTCTTTTCCAATTCTCTAACAAGTCTCACATGAATCTTCCTAAAGCCTTTCCGAAGTCTGTAGGGAACATGGATAACAACAGCTTTCCTATTGCCAGCTACATCCACTTGACTGCATCAGACAACCAGACAAGGCACAAAAACAATAAGCAGCTTCATGCTTGTTCATACAAGAAAGTAAGAAGACTGATATGCTAAAACTCACACAGCTGAGTTGATGTAAAGGTCCTTCAAGTCACTCTTTAACTCCTGATTCCCATTCTCTAAATCAAAGAATGCCTGAAATTAATATAAACAATTCATTATAATCTTTCCGTAAAAGGAATAGGAAAACCAAACCAAGATTGACAACTAGCCTGGGCAACAGTGTCCTCAAACTCGGTCGGCTCAGCACCCTTCTCCTTCTGTATCTTTTTCCTTGCAGTAAACATTTTGGTTGATGATACTAATCAAACCTACACAGATTCGGAAGGAGATAAAAATATAAAACTGGAAAAATAGAAATCCTTTTTTTTTGTCTAGAAGGATATAAGATGAATCATGGTATGTATCGGCTTGCTGCTGATCTGCAAACATAAATTATACTGTCTCTCATCCACTAAGCAAGCAACTTTGTCTTGCCTGCTGCAACCCTAAAATTCTAACACGTTCCAGAAAAACAAGTGAAAACCTTACAACATAATAAATGACAAGTAGCATAACTGCACAAATTTTCTAAAACTTGTTCCGATCTACTACAACTATCATCATGAACAAATATTGGAAGTGATACAAATTCTACACCAGAATTAATTGATGCACGGAACAGTAAACATTGGAAGTGAGTCCGACGAAATGGGACGAGTAGATGCGCATCAATAAACTCAAAGATCTAAAATATATACTGCGGAAATCATTGACAGAGTAATCTGCATATCATTTACGAAGACCAGCCAAAAGACACCAACATTCAAAGCAAAGCCTAAACGCAAATCCCTCTTAATGGATTCTAATGGAAGAACCCTTGTCCGACCACATGCATCGACTCCAGAACGATAAATCCCATCAACAACAACAATATACGAAAAAAATAACTATGCGAAATGGAAGCAGAGATGATCGATTACCAAGGCCAATTTATGCTTCGGATTGGTACCTTTGCTATGGATGCGAGAGATACCAAGGCGATGAGAAGATCGCGTTCGCTGCCGCTGCCGCTGCCGCTGCCGCCTAGGGTTGTTCGCCCCCTCGCCCTTTTATGAAGCCCGCGCCGTGGTTCGCTGATGCTTTGATCGATCAAATCGGAACCGTCCAATAGCATAACAAGGCAGGCTTAGCTTTACGGCGTAGTAGGGAAGGCGTTAGAGGTAACTCCGTGTTGCTTTCTTAATTAATATCTTTAATTTGAACATATGGAAAATATCCCTTAAAAAAATTTGTCAAATTTTTCTATCCATTTTCTTACCAATTTACAACAGTTATAATAATTTCATTTGGTTCATTTATAGTATTTCTAATAATATTTATAATATTTTTTAAAATAAGTAACATTATATAGTGTATCTTCGATTGTTATTACTTATAGACTATTAAAATATTATAAATTTAGACTTATAATTCGTTTGATTGAGGTAATAATTCTGTTTAGATTATTTATAATGTTTTCAAGGTGGGAATGTTTTTGTTATTATGACCAGAACGATCAAAAACATTGTAATATATAAATTCTTTTTGATGAATAATCTTTTTCTAATTAGTAACACTATTTAAAAAATAAATAAAATATATAAATTGAAAAATAATCAAAATATAAATATCAAGAAAGAAGTAAACCACCTTCCCATGGACTGTCCATTCGCAGCTTAAGTTGCGACGTGAGATGTGGGTTTCCGTAGAAAAGAGCTACAGATTAGTTTTATAGTAATAATAATTATGTGTCTTTTAATTCTTTAAGCCAAGCCCAATCATACGTCGTTACTCTAAAGTTCATCCTAATCCATTATATCATAAATTTGGAATGTGATCGGGATAATAATGGGACCTCTACCCAAATTGAATGACATGGTCTGAATTGACTCGACGTGGAGCAGGATCAACTGACTAGGTGCGCGGTCCACCCTCCGACACACACGAGCAATGAGTCACAACAAGGGGATGAGCCCAATGTGTAGTATCATCGGGTACCGCACAATCGCCATTAAATATCAAAGGGTCTGAAGATATCGTACGACAACAGGGCTGAAATGATACGCCACACGCTCACTCGCAGCATAGACGATTGCCAACGGTGCTTGCAGCATTAAAGACCTAAACAGAGGACACTGCAGGGGGGCATGGGTAAGATACGATTAACCGCTAACGATCAGATATAAAAGCGATCCCTAGGGGCTCTCAGGAGGGATCTCCACTCTCGCAATACATACATAAGAAGCTTCGCCACTTAGAAGGCATCAGAGATACTCTCATTCACAAGGCTAACTTAGCCGTCGGAGGGACCTAGTCGTAAGGTCCTCCCCTCTCCGACGATCTTTCCTTGTAGGTACCCGACCACGCAACAAGGAAAAACATCTGAACAACCAGAACACCCTCGAGCAGCAGAAATCACCTTGCATCTTCCCCGAGCGCTTAGCCCGGCTGAGCTACTCTTGTGCATGCGGGCCGAACTATGTCGTGTTGATTTCTCAAACACGACGAATTACCAAGCAACAAAATGCATAATGTCATGTATGAAGGATCAATGATTGAGAGAGAATTGAGTGCTAAATGTATGTAATATATACCAGCAAAACATAGAGTTAAGAGCATAAAACTTCCTAGTTTAAATGCATTTACACTCATTCAACTGTGAGTTACGAGCATGTCAATTCATATGATGCGTGCATTTAGCACTGCTATGCATTCGTGCTTTCTGTCTACCATGGGAGATGATAGCGTTATTCCAAAAGAAACCTAAAAGAAGAGGTGATGATGCCATAACTTACCTTGGGAGATGATAGATAGAGAGCTTCTCTATTACTTTTTTATCATTATCTACACTGCAGTCATAAGAGAGCAAGCCATTGCAACAGCATGTCAATCCAACTGACGTCAATGGCTTACGTTTGGACATGCACAGACGCAAGTTTCTGCTAAACTACTCGTTCTCACTGTTGCCGAAGAGCTCATCCAACTAATCTTTCTCATGTTCTGCACAAAGCGATAGAACTGATCGTTTCAGACGGAAGTGTGTGATGGAGTTGCATGCACCAACCTTTCTTCAGTGGCTAAATGCTGTGTTTTGAACTCTTAGCACGCCCCGTAAAGATCGAGGGAATCCGATGTTTTTGTTCATGGGTTAAGCTAACAGGAGAACTAAGAGAAGAAGAGGAGACTTGTTTGTATCTGTGGGAAGAGAGAGGAAGAAGAAGAAGAAGAATTAAAGAACTAGCTAGGCGACCTGGGAAGAGATGGTGGAGTTGGAGCCGAGGCGGGCGTCGCCATAGGGGATGAGGTCGAGGTCGACGATGGAGATGAGGGCGTCGTGGAAGATTTTGGACAGATGGTTGACGATGAAGTTGGAGCAGTAAGGGTAGAGGATCTCGTAGTAGAGAGCCAGCGAAACAGTGCGAGGCGAAGCAGGGGAAGAGGCGGTGGAGATGGCAACACGAGAAGAGGAGGATGAGGAGGAGGCGAGGAAGGAGACGACGAGAAAAGAGGAGAAGGCGAGCTGTAGCGGCGATGATGATTTTAAAACCCGATAGTTTTTAAAATCCGAAACCCGAAAAGATCCGACACGTAGCCGTCCTTGCTTGGCACCGTTTCCTCCGCACACCCTACGCGCCTGTTTTATCCATCGATCATCCGGCGACGACGAGCTCCTCCTCCTCCTCGCCGATCATCATGGCCGCTACAGCTCGCCTTCTCCTCTTTCTCGTCGTATCCTTCCTCGCCTCCTCCTCATCCTCCTCTTCCCCTGCTTCGCCTCGCAATGTTTCGCTGGCTCTATACTACGAGACCCTCTGCCCTTACTGCTCCAACTTCATCGTCAACCATCTGCCCAAAATCTTCCACGACGGCCTCATCTCCATCGTCGACCTCGATCTCATCCCCTATGGCAACGCCCGCCTCGGCTCCAACTCCACCATCTCTTGCCAGGTCGCCTAGCTAGTTCTTTAATTCTTCTTCTTCTTAATCCGTCTCTCAGTCGTATCGAAGAATCCCTGGTTGTAGATTTTAACCAGGCCCATGCTCAAGTCTGGGGCTTCAATTTGCTTGTTTTCCGATCATTAGAGGTTCAGAACCACACTAAATTTCCAAAAATCACCAGTCATCTGCAAAATGTAGCGCGTGGATGTCGTAATTAGGCTTTGCGATCTTTGAGAAAAGAATATAAATGTTCTTTATGATGTTGATACAGCTTAATTACTCATTACCCAAACTTGTATTACATGTAGGGTATACGAAACTTGTTTCGCCCAAAGATCACAATCTACTGGTTGAACATATTTCAATCTCTTCTCTATTTGCATAATGATCCATGCGGATAAGCTTATAGTACACAGTAGGTCAGATGAACCTTGTTTCTGTTCAAGTATATTTCCATCTCTTCTTGATTTGGGGGGGAATCTATGGTGTTGATTTTGGGTTAATTATTGATACAGGCAATATTATAGTGCATAGTCTGTTTATTTGGAAGGAAAATTTCTGTGCGTAATATCATTTTTGATATCTTTTGCTCTTATTAGTGTATTGATATATTTCATATTCTCTTGTATGTGGAATAGAGGGGAAACTGAAACAAGCGAGCTAATCGATCTTGTGTTTTGCAGCATGGCCCCAACGAGTGCTTATTGAACACTGTGGAAGCCTGCGCCATCGATGCTTGGCCTGATCTGGTGAAGAATTCTTTTTGTTCTCTCTTCATGTATTACTTTTAGACTATATGTGCATATAATCTCTTTAGATCATTTGCTTAATGCCCGGACACCTGGGTGGAATCAAGTCGATTGATGGAATAATTCAGGCATCACTTACAATACAAATAACTAAAACATAGTTGTGACACAATGCTTGTTGTTCCAGAAGATTATTGTAGTAGACATGATGATACCATATTTCCACTCGATTGTTGAGAATCCAAAGAAGTTACGAGCGAGAAAAAGCTGTAATACATACAAAATTGAAGCAGAAACTACTCTATTGAAACACCTCCATGAGTTCCCTTATTAAATCAAGTGTTCAGGTATATATAGCTACTCATCTCCTCTATTTATGGATTGCGTTGTTCATATAACAAATTGAAATTATATGTGATTTAATCAACTACTGTTTTTCGGGAGAAAAAAAGGCTTTATCAAGTACTTATCAGGATGTCTATTTGTTGCAGTTGAATATGTGTTTTTGTTAGTTTCCTCGATAGGAACTTTGAAATGCACTAACCAAAATATAATTGAATAACTTTTTTGGTACTGTAATTTGATTCATCTGTTGTTCTTTATCTTTAATGAGTCATTGTTTTAATGGAAGGCTTTCTGCTATATCTTTGCTTAACTGGTAATTTTTGTGGAGCTTTTTGCAGAGCATACATTTTAGTTTCATTTATTGTGTCGAACATCTGGTTTTGGAGCATAAATACACCGAGTGGGAATCCTGCTTCTCAAAACTTGGTCTGGATTCAAATGCTGTTTTAAATTGCTATGATAGCGGACATGGGAAAGAGGTATCTTCCAAATCTTTGCTGTTTCCTTTTTTTCTTTTGAGTTTAGGGACAAAGGTGTAAAATCATGGTAAGAAACATGCTTAGTAGTGATGCTTTCTGGATGATAAGAAAAAAATTTCTGTTGTTGCCAAACTTTTTTGACAGCAAAAAAAACTTCTAATTCAGAATGGTCCTGAGTGAGAAAACCTGTGAAATTCCAAGTGTTTGTTATTCCCGTTTGAACTCCAGCTTTATGTTTGTTAAAAAAATCTCTAGAAAGCAAATATTTATGATTCTCTTTTTCTTAAAATATCAAAAGTTGAAAAGATTAAAAAGATAAGCATGTGTGGACATGTTCGATCTTGTAACTTTTTTGTATATTCAGAGAGGAAAGAAACAGTAGGGTAACAGCATATCCTATCACAAAATTTTTTGTATGACAAGTTTCTTACATTATTAATTTTCTATAAATTACTTGAAGAAACAGTTGGTACTGCAGCAAAAACTTAAGTTGCAATTAGATGGTTTCCTGTAGGTACAAGGAAGCAATTCAGATGGTATATAGAATGAATAATGCTAAGTCTGCTCGATGAACATGACATACTTTTTTCTTTATCTATGGCAGCTTGAATTACAGTATGCAGAGCAAACAGATTCCCTTCAGCCCCCACATAGATATGTACCCTGGGTGGTAGTGGATGGGCAGCCACTGTATGAGGTTAGTTTTAGAATCTATGAATCTTAATACCATCAATCCTAAGTAAACTGTTATGTCATTTCTTTTGAGTCTTCAAGTACATCTTTTTTAAGTCTTACCAATAATTTGCTTAATGATTTTATCATGCTGTTGTGAATGATTTAAGCTATCGTAGGCCTTACTTAATGAGGCCCAAATATGGTTCTGTTAAATCCTTTAAAAACTTTCATTTAGATGTAGTTTCTGTTTGTTTTCTTTCCATTTGTCTAATCTTGAGATGCATTCCCTGATGTTGCATTGCTTAGTTATATCACATATGAGATTGCATTAATATTTTTCACTTCTGTAGTCATTGTGACAAATGTTCTGGAGTCGGTGTTACGTATCATAAAGAACTGGTTGTGCACAAATGGTATTATTTGAAATAGTTCTGATGAATTCATGTTGTCTCTGTAAATCTGGTGTGATGAGCTTGTCCTTTTATCCAAACCAAAAAGTGATTTTATTTATCAAGAAAATAAAAAAAAGGAATTTACTTGTCCTTAGTTACCTTTTCAACAACATTTTTTTAGCAATTTTTAGTGCAAAAGGATGATATTTTTTCACTTGCTTCAGCATCCAGGTGTCTCATATCTCTGGAGGAAGATCTGCACTTGTCATTCTTACACAATCTTCTAATTAAGATTAATTGTTATAAGTTAAATCCCTTGAAGTTAAATCTCTTGATCGTCATGAACCTTGCTGTGATATGCTACTCGAGTTATTTCCAATCCGGTGTTAAAGCAAGTTTCTGACATGTTACAGGATTATGAAAAATTTGAAGCTTACATCTGCAAAGCTTATCATGGTGAGCCTCCAGAGACTTGCTTAGGTTTGCTCCCCAAGAAGGATCACAAGATGAAAGCAGACAATCATGTATCTTATGCTGATGAACTGTTCAGCTCCTCCATTGCTGCTGTTCATGGTGAAGCAAAGATAGAAATGGTAGTCTAGACTTCTGAATGGGCTTCCTACTGCTCCAGCAATCGCTTAATTGTCTGTTGAAGCCATCTGCTGGTTATTTGTCGATAAGCTAGCTCTGTTAAATGCTGTACTGGACAATGTTATGTGTACATGCGACATGAAGGATGCTGCTTAGCTATTTGCAATGGTTCTGAATGGCTGCAGCTATTTACTGTACGTGTGTTGTCTTATAGTTCATGCGTGAGTTCTGGTTGTTGATAACTCCAGCTCTAAGGTGTGTGCTATTTTGCCACTTCTCTAGTTGGAGATATGGATGTGCATGCCAATTCTTCAGGTAGGATTTAATTGTGATGGTGTTTGTTTTTTTTTTTTTCTGGTTCCTCCTCAGTGATCTATTCATGCCAAATGGTAAAGTTTCAATTAGATTGCATTCAAAGTAAATGTTGGAAAATTGCTTTGCGTTTTTGTGCCTACAAATCATATTACATCATTTTTCTGTTCTTTGCATGACGTTCAACACTTGCAGGCATATCTCAGTCTCTAAGAAATAGGATCTCAGCTGTTGCGTTTGATCTATGTAGACTAAATGTGATTGAGCAAATTGATGTCTTCCTCGTCTTTCTTTAAGCTTATTTGTCATGTCGAGCGATAATTAAGTATGGCTTGTGTTGGAGATAACTTGTGGTAGCTTCTGCTATACTACAAGTTTAGGCCATATTAAAAGAAAGTATATGACTTCTGTATCCGGTAACGGCTTTGTGTTATTGTGAGCGTGCGACGGGTCCGAGGAACGAAATGACCGATTTGCCCATCCCACCACACTCGAGCTTGTGCTCCTCTATAAATTCCCCTCATCGGCCGATCCATTCTCTTCCCCCCGCTCTCTTCCTTTCTCGTCTCTGTGGTCGCCGTCGCGTAAGAGAAGGAACAGAGCGTGGTGATCAGAAGCGAGGAAGATGTTCTACTCGCACCAGCTCCTCGCGAGGAAGGCTCCTCTCGGCCAGATCTGGTGAGATCGCTCCCTCTCTTAGTCTCTGCCTCCGATTCCTTGGACTACTTCGTTTTTGTTATTTGCGAAAAGAGGCATCGGCTGATTTGAGATTTGGCATCAAGGATGGCGGCCACCATGCGCGCCAAGTTGAACAGGAGGAAGCTCGATAAGCTTGACATCATCAAAATCTGGTGTGAGCTCCATCTAAACTCCTCGTTCATACTTCTTCGCTCGTCTGCTTGCTTCTTGATCGACGATCTTCCTCTGTAACCGCAGTGAGGAGATACTGAATCCATCGGTCCCGATGGCCCTCCGCCTCTCCGGCATTCTCATGGGCAAGTTCCAGCCATCTACTTAATCTGATCCATTGCTTTCTATTTCAGACTCGAATTATCTTTCGTTCCTCGACTCCAACCGCTCGATCCATTCGTGGTGTTTGTCAGGCGGCGTGGTGATCGTCTACGAGAGGAAGGTCAAGCTCCTCTATGGTTCGTCCTTATCTAGTCTTGTTACTGCGACGAACTAGGAATTTTTACAAGTTACATATATCTCTTGCAACGGTATCTTCTGCGTCTAATTATTTGCTGTAATTTGCAGACGACGTCACGCGATTTCTGGTGATCCTCGAAGTTTCTAGAGCTTTTGTGTCGTGCGCTTCCTCTTCCTCCTCTTCCGAACTAGTTTCCGTTGTGTACGCGAACTTTAATTCGTCGATGATATGACAGGTGGAGATCAATGCGGTCTGGAAGGTGAAAACGGTGTCCGACCCGACCGTCCTTCCCCGCGCAAAAGCCCAGGCCAAGTGCTCTCTTTCTCTCTCTCTCGCTCTCTCTCTCTCTCTCTCTCTCTCTCTCTCTCTCTCTTCCCGTTTCCATTTAAAGAAAAAAAGACAACAGAAATCATGTGGGAGAGGAGCTGTTAGGAATGGTTGGAACCTCGTAACCGTCGACGACCGTGAGATGATGATCGGATGGCGATGGTTTGTTTGCAGGTTTGAAGCGGTGACGCTGCCCGAGTACGTGGACATGGAACCGGAGCAGTCCATGATGTTCCCGGACGCGTCCGTCACCACTGCCGGAATCCAACGCATGGTCCGACTCTCCTCCTTTTGTACAAATTTGCCACGGACGGTGGGGATGAAGCCTTACCATTTAACAAACTCTAATATATAAGAGAACGGAATTGAGCTAATTTCGTAAATAATCGAGAAGAGAGACCTGTTTCTTTCTTGGGAACATGAATCGGCCCATGGTAGTATTTGTTCCCGCGTATATTATTGCGGTTGGTGGATCTCGAATTCTTGTCGCGCAGAGGTTTCAGGGTATCTGAATCAATTGCACGGACAGGATCTCGGACCACATCGTTGAGTTGGAACCCCCACCAAGGCTTCTTGGGCAAAGTATGACAAAGCAGTAGAAGTCTAAGCTAATGCTAACTTTGTTTATTTTTCTTAACTATCGGTGGGTGCAGCGATTGGAAGATTTAGAAGAACACTATATTAATATTGACCTCAGAGACGACGACCTCGCCGGCAATGATCACCAAGGTCTCTTTATGTGCCTTTCTCCCCCATACCATTGGTTCTCATGATTCTGCAATGGCAATGAAGTCTATCTATTTTCCTACCGCAGCGGAGCCCGAAAATATCACGTTATTCGATACATTTGGATCCGGCGTTGCGGAGACTGATCTTTACAATCATTTTGAGAGGTATTAAAAATTATTTTCATGAAAATACCATTTGTGAAATTTCAGATTGGCATAATGCTATGACTAATGTTCTACGACATGGTTTGGTCAATGTAGTACTAATTTGTTGTGTACTTGTAATCGTACATCTTAATTAATTAATCTGTAGTTATAAATTTATCTAAATTATCTGTACGATATACGCAGCACGCGATAATATCTTCTTTATTTTTGTTTGTATGAGATGATGTTCCTCGATGTTATTTTCCGGTTGTTTCATTGTGCATAACTTTATAACTTTATTATGTTCCTTTTTTATTAGAAAAAGCTTCAACTCGCTATAGTAACAAAGAATTATGTAGGTTTGACATCGGAGATGAGGAGGCCCACATCAACTTCACTCCTCAAGAAGAACCTCAGTTTGAGGCTACCCTTAGACCCTCTCTGCCGCACGAAGATGAAATTAGAAGCTTCACTCATTTGCGTAATCTCCTTAAAAGCTACTCGTAGTTTGATGATCCTTAGATTTAAGTGTGTTCTACATATTGAATTATCTTACTGTCTTCTAGCAGATAGTGCAGTTGAGAACCATCAGACGGAAGAAAAAGAGGAGCAGAGAGCTAACGTTTTGTATTAGTGAATTCGTTTAGCGTCATCTAAACATACCAAAATATTGTTAGGGTAAACGTTGTTTGTTGTATTAACAGGCCGAGGGCGTGCAGCGCCAGCAGCCGGTACAAAGAAAGGCGCGCAGAAAACCTAGCCGTCGGATCATGGACGATAAGCACCTCATGATCCCGGGAAACATCTATCAGCTATGGCTTCAGGACACTTCTGATATAGTGTCCAAAAGAGGAAGAACCGTTATGGTTGGTGTTGCAATAATTTTTTCCTCTATATCATTGTCTGCAGCGACGAGACTTCATCTTTTCTGTAGCTAACTATCCAGTGCGTTTCTACAGCAATGTTTGCGGTCTGTTAATCCTATTCGGTCTACTAAGATATCCAACCTCATGGACTTGCCACCAGTAGCTCTGATTTCTGGTTTGGAGATGTTTCCAGCTAAAGTACATTACCCTGCCCCCCTTATGGAGTTATGGAGAAAATGTACCGAAGTAAATATGTCACCTTCAGGTAATCATCTATAAGCTGTTCTCATTCAGCATTCAGTCATCAGTACTATGAGCATAAAATAAATAAAAAATTTCTTGCACGCAGGAGATAAATCACCCCCAGCACAGCAGCAGGAAGTTCCTCAAACTGTAAGCAACATTCTTCTGGCAATTTACTCTCCTGTCCGACTAATTCAATTCGTATCTAACAAAATCATTTATGGAGGTGAAGCTTCAAGAAGAAGTTCAGGGTGATATAGGGTCCAACACTCTGGACGACTCCATCGAGAAGCTCAGAGCCAACCTCGAAAATCTGGATTTCCAGGGATTTGATGATGCATTTAACATTGATCATTTTGTCACTCCAGGGAGTTCTGGTGAGTTTGATTCTTTCATGTGCAATGCCAGTCTCTTTTAGGCTTCAGGTGATGAATTATCTCTTCAACAACAGCAGGACAAAGTTCAAAATCCATGCCCAGTTCTGGTTCTGGACATGCCTTTATGCCGTTGGAACCTGAAATCCAATTACCTTCTGTAAGGTCAGCAAAATATCTATAGAAAAAGAGTTCGTAGAAATTCACATACTCTTTTAGTTAAAAAAATTATCGTAGTGCAAAAATCCAATTTCTTTTCGTTCTTAATTTCAGGAGGATATGCCACTTTTTTTTAGTTAAAATGGTCTTATAATATTACATTACGACTTGACGTCTCCGATTCATTAATCACCGAAATCCTTGTTTCTAAGTATACAGATGGTTGCCATCTCTTGGTTAAGCATGGGAAGAAGTAATCTTAGTGGTTGGAATTTTGAGACAGGTCAAAAAGAAAGCAGCATTCATCATCAAAGAGTTTCACGAACCTCGATCCAGTTGAAGAGGAGTTGCCGCAGCAGCAAGATGTGAGGGGCTCCAAGATCAGGAGACTATCCGAGACAGGTGCAACCCCTGATTTCGGTATGTAATTTCTAAATCCAAATTCTGTAAATCGATCATTAACCTATGTACATTAGTTCTACCTCCGGCGATCACTATTTAAAAATCTCATATAGAACTGGAGGAAACAGGCCCGACTCAAACCCCAGTTACTCCTCCATCAAATCCTTCTGGTGACAGCACTACTCTATTAATCCGCACGTAAGTAAAGAGCTTATACTTCGATATTAAAGCCATACCATGTACTGTTTGCAGGATTAAGATTGCGATAACTCATTTTACCTCCACCGTTAACATAGTAGTGGCATCGGACATGACGTATTAAATGCTAATGAACAGGCATCTCAAGTTGCATTTTGATACGCCAGGAGCCCCACAGTCTGAATCACTGAACCAGCTAGCTTTCGGAATGAACAAGAGAAAAGCTGCTCAACTCTTTTACCAAACCTGTGGTATTTAGTTTTCCTTGCTTACTACTTACAACCTTCCTCCAATTTATAGATTACAATGCTCGTGTAGGTTGCAATGCCTTATGAAAGATCTGCAAGAATTCTCCAGACCTGTGTTTGAAATGACCTTCCGCTAAGAAGGATGCTTAGGTGTATATTTATATTCGTTACTTAAAAGGATACATTTCTCATTTGCAGTTCTTGTCACTTGTGACTTCATCAAGGTCCAACAGCATGAGGCATATGGTGACATATCAATCTCAAGAGGGCCCAAGATGTAGCACAGCCGATCCTTCTAGTATAATGGGGGCAGCTCATTTCTTACTGAGGAAAGAAAAGGTAAAAATCGAAACTACAAGTCTTCTTTGAAAATCTTAACTTAGTTTACCTTCATGCATTCAATTGTTTTTGTCTTGATAGTAACTGTAATTTGAGCCTTACATCTCAAGTCTTTTGAAGACTATAAAATCGTAGAATTACAACCTGAAAACAAATATTTGGCTTGCTTCAGGGCAATAACCATAGGATGTTAGATTGGTAGACATGAACTTGATAAATGGTGCTTAGGATTTGCTTGTCCACCTTAACAACCATCTACTAGCATAGACAGGGAATGATATAACAGCAGAGAGAGACCAAAACCTTCCCCCATATACCAAGGCAACGATTCCTCCATTCCCCAACCACAGTGACCAAGCACCAGCTAAAGTAAAGACAGCAAGACAGCGGTGGAAGGAACTGACTCCTCTACTTAGTTTTGCACATAGCGAGCTAATTTCCCCTCTTTCCGTTGATGATGGGCATCGTAAGATGTTATGATTCGCTCTGTGGAGTTCAAATTTGGAACTGCTCATGGGCCGGGCCATCACTTGCCAAAAACCAAAACCGCCGTTTACTCCTCTGCATCTGGTCCAGGCAAGCACGTCACATGGTCCTGGTCATCTCGCAAATATTTTTAGGCTTTCCAATTGGAAGATTTAAATCGGCATCACCCAAACTATACCCCGCATCACCATATACCGCTCGCCGAACAATAGGCTTATCTGACCCGTCTCTATGCTGACCCATAGAGGAAAAACTAACAATTTCTCGACATGTTTCTTTCCCCACCTCGTCCATCCGTTGCCATGAATGGACGTGTGTGTGAGACTCATCGCGAGGGAGATGGCGGGCGTATTAGTTCAGAACATTGCTATCTGGAATATTCAACAATGTTTATAATATGAGCACAAGCGCACCATATATGACGAGTCGTGCCGGTTCAACTTTCATGAAGGGCGGCTCTTGGACTGACCAATGCATTTCCCTTTGACATTAAGTTGACGCGCATCATATTACTTAAATGCATATGTGATGCAGATCATGTTAACCCTAAACTGTGAAGTTTATACTACCATAGGTAGTTAGTTACTAGGGTTGACAAGACCAAATAAAAAAATAGAAAAGGTAGCTGAAGTAGTCCCAGGTCTGTCAATGGTTTACTACGATGTTTTATCGTTGATTTGGAAGTTTATTGCTTCGTATTAAAACATAAGAAAAGGTAGCTCGATAACCTTATATCATGATTTTTGCACCTAGAAATCATGACAGGGGTGTTTCCCTTCTAATGATCATTATCTGAGCCGCTTCTATGGTACCATAATCATCCCTTGTTTTTAAAGGGAGTCCAAACGGAGGGGCCATGTTTAACTTTTAGGAACATCCTGAAAATTTTCTGATATGGAAGAACCAGAGAATGACAACTTATCCAACTTTCACTACATGTTCTTTGGAAAATACAAATAAATGATATATAGACAGGTACAATTAGGAAAAGAATTTTCTTTGGCTAATTGAAAGTATTAAATAAGCAAATGTAAACAATGTACATTCCCCTTATTGATCTTCGACATGTACCAGATTCTTGTCTCCATAACTCTGCACTAATTTTTAAAATACAAATAATTGATATATATACAGGTAAAATTAGGAAAAGAATTTTCTTTGGCTAATTGGAAGTATTAAATAAGCAAATGTAAACAATGTACATTCCCCTTATTGATCTTCGACAAGTACCAGATTCTTGTCTCCATTACACTGCACTAATTTTTAAAATACAAATAAATGATATATAGACAGGTACAATTAGGAAAAGAATTTTCTTTGGCTAATTGGAAGTATTGAATAAGCAAATGTAAACAATGTACATTCCCTTTAAATGCCCAAACCTTTGACATTTTTAATCTATGTGATAGTCATCACAAATCATGACCTTATAAATTACAATTTCTGCCTAGGCAAATAGACTATGTTAGTATGGTGCATAATTTAATGGTGCACAGAAGATGTTCGATTACAAACCTCCTTCAGTTTTGATTTATTCGCCATAAGAAAATTTTATCATGTTAGGTGAGGGTGCAACTTTGGTATAGACATGAAGCATTATGTAACCTATGTTACAAACGCAATCCACACCAAGTCGTGGGGACCATGCCTTTCTGGCTTTACTTTTTCTTTTTTTTTGCTACAGAGAGGAGGACAACGTCATTTCCTTAAAATTGATATGGGGGGCAAGAGTTGATCGATGTGATGAGTTGCATCTTGGATGTCCCACCAACAGTGTTTACATCATGATGTTGACGAAGAATTGACATGGAAACAAGAGGAATTGTCCATGTCAACGCATATGAGCGAGACACACTATGGTGCCACGTTTCGCGTCACTTTACCCATATATATATATATATATATATATATATATATATTGTCTAGCATAAACATCCGAACCCACAAGTAAAATAACACACAGCTTTTATGATAGCACATAAATACCTATTATATATATATATATATATTGTATTTTCTTTTCCACCGAAGACTCTTATATTGATTTTTCTCTTTTCACTTGAGATCTCCAATGAACACCTTTTAACCTTTTGATAACTTTAACCATTTTTTATGGATTGTATACAAAGAAAGCCCTTGAAAAAGGAAACTAATTTGCTCGTTCGCAGGCAGCCATCTGATTGACTCGGTCCACCATTCTCCCTGTGTTCAATTCCTGCCACCGAAAAGAAGGTGGTTTTACAGTTGTCGACTTTTCTTAATGCTTCCCATCTCGACTATTCTTGAACAATTTACCGACAAATGGATCTTGATCGACGAAATAAGATACAGTAATGGTATTATCAAATAATCTTGGATACATTAGTCCCAGAATCATATCATCTTGATTATCTCAATATTTTTTAGATACCAAAGCATTATCAAACCATGTCTACACCTGTCACAACGTGATCGACTTGACACAGTATCAACCAACTTGACACGGTGTCAATTGACCTGACATAGTTCCCATAAATCGAGACATTGAGAACCAATAAGGATAGTAGCCAGCACAGTATTGTATGGTCGAATAAGTCGAGGACGTCGCCAACATTAAGAAACCCAATACGTTGTTCGAGATCATCTTGGTCGAGGCACTGATTTGATCGTTGGAGGGGTCACATTAGGTACACCTCATTCCGACTAGGTCTTCGTGCAAGATTTTATAGGAGCTTTCAAACAAGAACATCTCGAGACGCACATCCGAACAAAAGTATCTCGAAACACACATCTAAAACTCGACAGATCTTTCTGAAATTTTCTTATATTTTTTCGATTGATACGAATTAGCTTATGTACATAGGCGAAATCAAACTATACTAACTTATCGATCATAAGTTAAACAAATAAACTCAAAGCGAGCTAGCTATCGGTGCTGGATCTGCACACCATAAGCCTACTCGCTGACCCGATTCTCCAAGTGGCTGAAGAGGCAGCAGATGATGATGGCCTCATCGCATCCTATAGAAAAGCAACCGTTAAACAAACGACGTTGCTTGCACTACAGTTCAGAATGATCGAGTCATATGAACGAGAACGTGCGTGAGAGAGAGAGAGAGAGAATCCAGTGTGCAGTGGCCCAGATCTGCGCAGCTTCCTGCTAAACGCCCAATTTATCAGCCCCACATATCATTCCATTTAGTCTATTTCGTCGTGAGCTCACATGGGCGAAGCTAATGCATACTTCCGATTTCATCGTGTCATACTTGCATTGTCATTTGAGATGACAACATTTACAAACTCAAACCAATAGAATAGGACACCATCAGTACCATACGTGATTCTTTACAATGCTAATCTTCCGATATGGAATCATAGGCTGCCATTGGATGGTATGACGTCGGTCATCAACATCTATCACTTCGTATCATTACATGTAGGTCGGTGCTTGCTCAAGCAAAAGCGACTGTATCCTCCTAAACACGATTGATCGATACAATTCAAACAAGATGACTCAATAATAAAACACTCGTATATATCAACACATATCAACAGAGGCGTACTCTGAGATCAGGTAGCAATTTTTTCCTTTTTTTTTTTTCTGTGTTTACTGTGCTAAAGTCATATCTACTTTTAAGGCTCATGCCCTCTTTCTTCAAGAACAACGAAGATTAGAAGGGACACCACCTTCTCATCTATGTCAATATTTTTGTCATTTCTTGTGGCTTCGGTTGGTGACGCGTTATATGTGGATCTCATATATATTTTATTTGGTGGCGGTAGAAATTATAATTGAGCCAAGGGATGTAGATAGCTTGTTGCTGGGTGTAGAAGACCGGTTGTTGAACATCCAATCTTCCATCTCCTTTTCTTCGATTTTAACATACAAACTAATGCATGTTTAATTATTTGATTTACTTTAAGACATTTATATTAATGGTAGTCATTTGACTGGAACATTGGAAACTTTGCTTCTTAAATATATGTATATAGTGGATAAATCTAAATCATCGTAGGTCTTTTGTTGACCATATACGAGGAAACCATACCCTGTAAACACCTAATTACAATTCCTCACACATTTCTAATTATAATTTCATCATCAATATAAATCATAAATACGGATCAAATACCTCATACATCATCGATTCCGATGGTTTGGCCCACTTAAAATTCCTCAACATGTGATTCATGTTACCCATCACAGTGTGAAGTCCCATTTGTCTTCCTTTCTCGCTGTATTCTAACACACACGCCGTACATCCGGCAAATGTACGCGAACTCTAACGTGCTTTCCGCCTCCCTTTCGCTTTTTAAAAAAAACTTCATGTAATTTACAAGTCAACCCATCATTTATTTATAACAAAAACAGAAAAATAGAGATTGAAGTGTAACAAAAACACACAAAAAAAAAAAAAAAAAGTAGTAGGAACATCTCACCTCTCCTATCCCCTCCCCCGTCGCTTCTCCTCCATCATTATTACTCTCCGAGAAAAAGACGCCTGACCCAATTCCCCTCCCATTTACACCCGAAGGCCGCGTTTTTGATCGCCGCAACCGACCAAACAACGCAGGCTCAAAGACCCCGACTGCGCGCTTGCTCCCTCCGGCGTCTGCACCTCCCGACCCTCTGCTTATGCTTCTTCCGATCCCTTGGTTTCAGCTCCCCTCCCTCGCCCGGGGTTTTCTCTTCCGAGACTGCTCTTTTCGTGCTGATGATGATGACACCGAAGGCGTCGGGATTGGTGACTGGGGCGCGGGAGATTCCCGTGCTCTCCTGGCTGCTGCTTGCGTCGTTGCTGTTCTGGAGACTGCAACTTGGAGCGTCGATCGATGACGAAGGTGTGTCCTTCATTTTTCTTTTGGTTTCCCTGTGTTGAGGGTTTGGTTTTGCTGAAGTGAGAGTCGGATTTGAGGTTTTTTTTTTGTTTTTTGTTGGATGTGTGGTAGCGAGGGCGCTCTTGAGCTTTAAAGCGAACATGGAGTTCGATCCGTATGGAGCTTTGGCAGACTGGGAAGAGGCAGAGGTGGTGGATTCGTGCTTTTGGTTTGGCGTTCAGTGCGACGCAGGAAGAGTCGTAGCACTGTAAGTAATACGGTTTCCCTTCATCAATTTCCTGGTTTTTGTGTCACAGTATTCTCTTCTCTTGCTGGAAATACAACAATTCTTTGTTCAGATCGAAACAAACTTAAAGCTAGAAATACATTATTGTTTTCCATAATTTCATCATCAATATAAATCCTGAAAATTCAGCTGATGTTGTAAAAGAAAACTTGAAATTTTTTTATAAATCATTACACGTCTCCTGATTTGGTGAAAAATTTACTGTCAAATCCTTAAAGTTGTATCTGTCAGCTGTAGAATCCCAAGAAATTGATTACGAATTAATCATGATTTCCAGTTCAAACAGTAGAATACAGAATGAACATGACCATGAGATCCATACAAGTCAATATTAGGAGATAAGTAGCATATGCTTTTCTGTAGAGATGCCTTGCTTCATTAACCGATGATGGGGAGGTGATAAGATGCCTTCCTATAAAACATGGTGGTCATTAGTATATGATCTTTCAACTAGTTATCGGAGTGGTATAGTGGTCGAGAGGGTAGGCGGCTAGTAGCAGGGAGTGGCATTGGCTGGCAATGATGGCGGCAACTGGTGGTGGGCAGTGGTGCTTGGTGGTGGCAGAGCATCAAAAGTGGTGATGCTACTGAATTTTGGCGCTGGAAAGGGCAGTTATAAGCAACGATGGCAAGAAGTGGAGGATGATCATGGTGAGTGGTTGTATTGTAAAGGAAGCGTCGATAGAAAAATTTTGGAAACACATTTCCAAATGGGGAACAGTCAAAAGCTATTGTTATAATTTTCTTTTCTTTTTCATTCTGGAAATTAAATTTTTAGTAACACATTAGACAGGCCCTAAACTTGTGTTTGAATTCAGGCATAGTTCCCCGTAGCAGAAAATAAATTATGGATGATATCCCCTTCCTGTTACCTTCTCTTATGATAAGGAGTGCTCTTCTGATACGGCACTTTGTTTTGGGCAGGCTGATTGGCATGAGGGACAGGCCCTTTTATGAGAGACTCAAAATTGATTCATTTATATATGCAACCCCTTGTTTTAATTGTTTTGTTATACTGCTCTATTTTTGTCATATGCAACTTTTATCTTCCTTGTTATTCCTAACTAATGGAAGAACATACAATTGAAAGCATCCTCCCATTATATTCCTGGCATAGAATTACTTATTATTATTTCAATTTCTCTAATATACATCCTGTTTTCACAGAAATTTGAAAGATTTTTATCTTAAAGGAAAGCTTGCACCTGAACTTGGAAGGCTTATTCACTTGAAGTATCTGTAAGTATTTTTTTTTAATTAATAACGTACACATGCAGCATTTTGTTCATCTCACAAGTAGAAGTAGTCAAAGTTGGGAATAGTGGTTAAAATTGAGGAGAAAGTACAAACATTTTGGATCCAGATGGTCATCCTACATGGAGCCACCCAACCAGAGTTGAAGGTCCGATCATGAATTAAACTACGTAGGGGTGTTGGAACATTATTCTCTTCAATATTGACTTAGACTCATGAATCCTTCTTGGTTTCTGTCCTCTGATTTTAGAAAATCCCTTGGTTGAGACCATCCAATAGAATACCCAATAAATTTAATAATAGTTCCTGTTTAAGGATACTTTATTAATTGGGAATATATCTGAAATATTGAACAACCAAATGATGCCATTGATTTAAGTGTTTTGCATGCCTTCTTTCTTCCTAAAACTTCATTGTACTTGTTTACTCCTGCAGTATTTTAAACAATAACTCATTTTACGGAGTCATCCCAGAGGAGTTATCAGCTTTGCAGAATCTGGAGGTCTTGGACTTGGGACACAACAATCTGACAGGACCACGTCCGACTTTTCTGAGCCATCTTGTATCCTTGAGAGTTCTGTGAGTAGAGAGTAGTTTTCGAGTCAAAGCTTTTGCATTCCAATGGTGAGAATGTCACGTTCATGATTTCATTTTTGCAGCATACTTACAGACAATGGATTTGTTGGTAGCATGCCATCAGTACTTCATGGACCCAATATTCCTTCGGAGGTTCAGTTTGACGAACACATGATATCATCAAACAAGGGATTAATTACAAGGTATTGTCTTATTAAAAATACATAATATGGGTTGAAGTTACTTTTAATAACCTGTGTTTTCTGTGATTGAGTTTTAGGAAATTGTTTCCTAGTAAATGATCATCGTGTATTGAACATTGTTCACACTCAACAAAAGATTCTTCTCCTCGGATCATTCTGTAATGTCATCAAGAGTCCAATGTTTGTTCTTGGATCATTTGTTATGTCTGCATGAGTCATGAGAAACCATTGTTTCACAATGTCTTTAGGGGTAATGAAGAGTCATAATCTTGTTGATTTTGGTCTTGGATTTAAGCATCGTAATAGCTTGATTTGGATTCATGTGAATCTTTGAGGATTTTTTTTTGCATGATATCATATATATATTTTTGTACTAAAGATAGAAACTTATTAGAGATTGTGGTAGGAAATCGACTATGTCATGATTTGTGATACAATTATAGTAAAACATTTTAATAGTGGAAATGAGCATATTCTTTCTTGTGCTACCTTTCTTTATATTGTTTTTCTGTTGTAGAAATCTCAAAAATGCAACTATCCGGAGACTTCTGCAACTAGCAAATCATTCGCCAACAGCAGCACCAGCACCAGCATCATTGCATAAAGGCAGACACCATAAAAGAAACAAGAATAACACCGATATGCGTACACATTCAGCTGGACCACCTTCATCTTCTATGCCCCCGGAAAACTCACACACATCTTCTAGGTCACCTTTCTTGCACCCAACACATGCACCGGTAGTTTCACCATCACCATCAGCATCTGCACCATCAATTACCCTCCCATCATCTCCAAGTAGCCATCATGCTCCTGCTCCTGCACCAGCAATCAAACCCCCAACATCAGTACCACATAATCAACCTAAATTTGGTCTTGCCCCATCCCCTGTCTCCATTCTAATTCCACCCCCCATCAGCAGTCCAGCAGCAGCAGCAGCAGCAAACACACACAAAAAACATGCAAGATTGTGGGTAATGTCGTCAGTAGCCGGCGCTGTTTCATTTCTACTTGCCATATCTGCAGTGTACCTTCTGTGCTGGCGAGCCAACAAGGTCGTAACTATTAGACCCTGGGCAACAGGCTTAAGTGGCCAACTGCAGAAAGCATTTGTGACAGGTAGTTATTTAATACTTTCTGTTTGCTGCTATTTGTGTTTCATTTATATTTTCCGTACCCAAACCCAAATTATTGCTCGAACTTGTAGGCGTACCTGCACTTAAACGGTCCGAACTAGTAGCAGCTTGTGAAGACTTCAGCAATATCATTGGTTCCCTATCAGGATGCATGCTATACAAGGGGACATTATCAAGTGGTGTTGAAATTGCAGTAATTTCAGCTGTCGTCGAATCTGCAAAGGATTGGTCAAAGCAATCCGAAACTCAATTTAGGAAAAAGGTGAGCTGCATTCTACTAGCATCTCTCAGTAAAAACATATTGCAGTGCCTATGGCATCCAACTAATGAAAGTTGGCCATGTCTATCAGGTTACAATGCTTTCCAAACTGAACCACAAGAATTTTGTGAACCTGCTTGGGTATTGTGAGGAAAGCGAGCCTTTCAGCAGGATGATGGTGTTTGAATATGCTCCGAATGGGACACTTTTTGAACATCTACATGGTAACTGTGTTTTTTTTTTTTTTCTAAAACCTAACATACACTAGAAAACATATTAGTTGAAGAATAGTTTATCTTTCTTGCTTTAGTTCAAGCTATATATCACAGATCTCCTGATTAGCCATGGCCGGGTTTTCTGTAATATCATCATTTTGTAGTCTCTCATAGAAGAATCTTATTGCTATTTTTTGGGATGGGTAGCACTGATTTCAGGCTTCGGTGTAATTTGCAGTAAAAGATCTCCTGATTAGCACAGATCTCCCGATTAGCCATGGCCGGGTTTTCTGTAATATCATCATTTTTGTAGTCTCTCATAGAAGAATCTTATTGCTATTTTTTGGGATGGCTAGCACTGATTTCAGGCTTCGGTGTAATTTGCAGTAAAAGAAGCAGAGCATTTGGACTGGCAGACGAGGGTGAGGATTGCCATGGGAATAGCATATTGTCTGGAGCACATGCACCAGCTTAACCCTCCTATCATCCTCGGTAGTCTAGACTCATCTACCATCTACCTAACAGATGATTACGCTGCTAAGGTATCAGACGTGCAATTCTGGAGTGAATCAAAAGATACTGGATTAGGGTCTGGAAGCTCAAGTCCTTTGTCAGACGCAGAGAGTGTTGTGCATAGATTTGGCATACTTCTATTAGAGATATTATCAGGCCGGCTTCCATTCTCAGAGGAGGATGGTCCACTTGAGCAGTGGGCTTTGTGCTATCTAAATGGTGAAAAGCCCTTCAAAGACTTGATCGACCCGACTCTCAAATCCTTCGATGAAGAAACTTGTGATGCACTATGCAAAGTAATATGCTGCTGCATTCACCCAGAGGCCAAGGAAAGACCGACAATGGTGGAGGTCGCAAGGCGAATGAGGGACATCACGGCAATGCCACCCGATGGAGCGACTCCAAAAGTGTCGCCACTGTGGTGGGCTGAGCTCGAGATTATATCTTCGGAAGGGAACTAGAGGTGAAGTTGAGCGGATGTCTGTCATATTTGCTGTATGTATCGAATGCTTTACCATGACATGGAAATGAGAAATGTACAGGCATGGTGTTGTATTTCCTGCAAAATGTTCGTTTGTTTGGTGTTCGTGAAATGTTCACACTGTTTAAGCTTTAAACTGTCTTCTCATCGTTCATCGTGCTCATGGTAATCCTGTTTGATCCTGTTGCAATCGTTCATTGTGAATTGTAATCTTTTTTTTTTTTTTTTGAGATTACAACAGAGTGTAAAATGTTCACACCTTTTGTAATCTCCTCGATCATTCTTCCAAACCATGATGATCTCTTTCATCGACCACTGCTTTGTATCAGATAGTTGATGGAACTTTATTTTGTAACATCATCAAATCCATCACTAGTGATTTAGATCGTTTTCTCATAAAGAAGAGTCAATCTTCCTAAAATTTCTTATTTTGTAATTTATAAAAAGAGTTTAGTTCGGGATCCACAATTAGTTGTTTCATAAAATACTTGAAAGATAATACAAATTATAAACATAGATTTTGTAAGCTTTGAACGATTATACAACAAAGGATCTAACTATGGTGTTAGATCCGTCATGTTGCTTTAACTCGCCAATGACTCTTCACTTTGGTGTGAGGTCGATCGAGTTGTGCTGATACTTATTGATTCTTATAGATCCTTTAGATAAAGAAAAAACCTTACTTATTATGTGCTAGTCTCTCAAACGTCTTATGCCGCTTGGACTACGTGGATCATCGTTAGAAATTTAATGAGTATCGTCTCGTGGACGTTGAAGTTTCTAAGGTTTTTTCTGCATAAAATTTATTGTCGCCTCCAAGTAGGTTCATATCACTTTCACTTTTGATTGACATTCTGTTGAAAAAGAAAATAAATAGTTTACTCTTGATAGTATAGATCATCATTGATGATGATTTGATAATTATTGTTATCCATTAAGTTTCGTCCATTCTATTGGAAATAAAGTAGATAGTCTACTCTTTTGAAGTGCGGGAGGATGAAACCCTAATTAGTTTTGAAATGCCTTAAGTCGCACGTGGATCGCTTATTGGGTTCGGATCCAATTGCTAAATGGGCTGTTAGTGGACTACATTTAAGAGCTCAAACAAAAGCCCTCTAAGGTGTGTAAACGAAGCCAGTAAACCCGAATTTGATCATCATCACCGTGTTCCGTAAGCCTACTTTTAGTTTTGGATCCGATAAGATATTAAATTCATCTGATGGATGCATCCGATCCGATAGCATCCCTTTTTTTTATTTCTCTGTTGGCAAGACAATGTTAAATTCCGCTGATCCTAAAACATCAAATCATATATATATATATAGCGTTCCAAAACGTTTCCGACGTGTTTTCTGGATCTCGTGTGGAAATAAGAAATCGGAAAGTGGGAGATGTGAAAGAAAAAAGCATTTTTCGTTGTTTTGGGTTTAATGGTGTTTTTAATACTCGCAACAAGTTCCGCAAGAAAATAGTTTTGTTTCCCCTTCGGAGGCGGCTCTCCAAGTGCCAATCCAGTCTCCTGTTCTCTGCTTTCTCCTTCGGCGGTGGGCGCGGAGAGAGGCGGCGGTTGGTCTCATCAGCAGCAGATCCGGAGTCGCCGCTATTGTTTCTCCCTAATCTGATTGAAATCGAGGTGCTTTTGCCGCCATCGTCGGGATCCGCCGAGAGGTAACAACGCCATCGTCGAGCTATAGATTTGGATACCGCATTCTGTCGGTCGATGATCGAGTGCGTAACTTCTTTTATTGGGTTTTTTTTTTGTGTAAAATTAGCCTCCTGGTGCCCAAAATGTCTGCGCTCAACGATGGCAGCTCGTCCCCTCGATCTCAGGTTACCCATGAACGGGTCGATCCTCAATTTTGGACACCACAATATGATCTGTGTTACTAAGCAGGAGATTGGGGTATCCTTCTGGTGTGCAGCATGCCTCTCGTGTTTTCGAGGATCTCCTGGAGTCTATTATTGTGGATGTGGCGTCGGAGTGCCACCGGATAGCAAGACTAGGTCTCGACCGGAACCTGGAAGAAGAGGAGGAGGAGCTGAGGCTCTCCGCGCAGGCCCGTGTAGCTGATCCTGGCAGCAGCGGCGAATCCAATAGCAAGAACGTGGTCGATATCTTCGGGCAGACGCATCCCGCCATCGCCGGCGAGACCTTTAATTGCATGAATTGCGGCAGACCCGTCACGGCCGGACGGTTCGCTCCACACCTGGAGAAGTGTATGGGCAAGGCGAGTCATCTTCTTGATTTCCCTAATCCTTTCTTGAAAGAAAGAACCAAAAAAAAAAAAAAAAACTCATCTTGCTTGATAAAAATGGTGTCTTTGTTGACAAAAAATGCTGCTTTGTTACTGTGTGTTAGTAATTGGAGTTTAGGTTGATCTATGCATTTGTTAACATTAGATTCACAATCTTGCAATGAGATGTATGTAATTGGTCTATTCCACTGGTTTCTTGGAAGATTTGAGAGACTATTTCTAACCACTCGTGTGTTGTATGGGCTTCATTTCAGGGACGAAAGGCTCGCACAAAGGCCACCAGGAGCAGTACAATTGCAAGAAATAGGCATTCTCGTGGGAGCCCTGTAACGGTTTACGCGCCCTATTCCAATGCTACCAACAGCAACATAGTTCCCAATGGCACCACAGCGGGGGAGGAGTATACGGATTACACGTTTGAGGAGCCATGATATGTCTTCCCAAGGTTTATTTTTTTTACACTAACCTTTTTTGATATCTTCAATGTGTAGAAGAATTGTGCTTACTAGTATGCACTTAGTGTTCCCGTCGCTCTTATGCAATCTCCTCAAGACTTCCTGAACAGCCCCACACACCAAAGTTCGTTAGAATGTCCTGAAAGAACTTGAATTCTCGTCTGCAGGTCTTAATCATATGATTTTAAATGTCCGTGGTACCAATGATGATCTTTCTTTGCTGTTTCTTTTTAGCTGAAAACTAAATCAGTTTTCCGAGTAAAGGGAACATGCACAAATGTTCTACCATTATTGCCTATTTGGAATTTGTATATGATCCGTCCATGAAAAATTACAAGGGTTGCACCTAACGATATGATGCATAAAGAAATATTTAGCCTGACATTTGCTCTATGATTAACAGGGTGAACTTTAATTCTTAAGTGCAGTCTGCAGTGGTATGTGTCATTGAAGTTGTTAAAATAATTATTTTTATCTTTTCATTTAAACTCGTTCATAAGGTTGTCTCTTTGTCGCCTAATTGTTTAGGATTCAAGACATGGAAATGCATTCTAATTGTAATGGTAAGGTCCCAAGACATGGAAGTGCGCCGGGCTGCCCTTTTCAGTTTAGCTTGTTGTGTATAAGTTATTTGGCCATTAGTCCAATTGAACCACGACATTTACCATGTGATATATAGTCATATATTTTATTATGATGTTAAAAATCAGACATGACAAACTTTAAACTAGCTCAATTCATGATTCAATCTTTTCTGTATATTATTTTTCTCGAAAAACAGAATCAGTGGGGGAGGGCAGTGAGGTTAGATTTTGATTTTTATCATAATTTAATTGATGAACCAGAAACCTTTTGAGAAAAAAAAAAGGTTCTTGCCTGTGCAATCCTCAATTCGCATTTGTGCGGAGACACCAAGAATTAGGTCCGTGACAAGGAAGTCACCAGATCGTAAAGAACTACTGACCCCTTGGTGATGTAATATGCAGGTCTTGTTCTTAGCAAGCAAGTCAGACTGTCATGATTAGATCATTGTTTAACTTTCAGTAGATATATGTGATGTTTAAGCATGGTGATATGGTGGTCTTATCCGAGAAACATGTAGCAGTCATGGAAGTTGAGCACATCACCAAGCTTTAAAATTTCCCAGAATCCACATTGCTCAAATCCATGAGTTATGTTGAAAACTAATCACGTATTGACCAGTATTTTGTTATGCACTGCAGGTTTATATATCTTTTGTTCAGTTAGATTAATTTCTTCATGTCCCCGACCAAAGTAGAATACTCGAGTTGAAAAGTTCGGTTACATGATGAGGTCAGAGTCTAGCTTGCCATTTTTCTCTGCGGTTTACGTATCATGTTCATTGTCTAGTTATTCTCGGCTGTATCTTGTAATCTATCTCGCCATGCTTAGTGCTTAGATTTTAGTGCCAAATCTCAATTTATTGTTAATGGGTATCGGTGCATATTTCAATTTTCTTTTTCGTCGCAGAATCCACTCCGAATCGGGATGACTTGCCTTCAGCCTCCACCTTGTTCTCAAGTAAAAGTTCTGAAGACTATGAGATGCACACTACAGCAGCTGTACCTGGTTATCATCTGGTTAAAGTAATAGCAGCCAAAATTGGTGCTTGGTCCGTGGTTTAAAATGTGAAGATTTCCGTCGACGATGAATCTGCGCTGCTCGTGTTTCCACTCGGAGCGAATAGCTTGCAGCTAGTATCTACAATTAGAAGCTGGAGTTGGCTAAAGTTTGATTTTGAGTTTTTTTTACGTGCGACTCTCAGGTCTCCGACTGGACTGGTACCTTTTCAGTGTCCCGACACATGGCACGGTAATTTTTACAAATCAATACAGACCGAAGAGTTAGTAGACCGATAAATACTGATCGATACACATTGGTCCATTTGGTATTTTTGAACTTTGCTCTGTTGTAGGTTGGTCGCGTGAACTATTAGATCACCGCAATCTGAAGACTACAAAAATCCTCGCAAAATTGTTGGACAAAGTTCATTGGCAAGACTGTTAAGACTTTACTACTTTACTAGTGAAACATGGTTAGTAGATGCATCTTTTCTAAGAATGCTTTGACTCATCTTGCCTCCTTGATGTACTTAACTATGATATAAAGTAAAGAGGAAGAAGAGACACACAGAGAGAGAGAGAGAGAGAGAGAGAGAGAGAGAGAGAGAGATATGTTGTTGATAATTTTTAGAATAATTTAAATATTAGAGCATGTCCCAATTCACTGTGGGCATCCATGCGTCGGGAAATTTTTATTAGCCTGGACACCATGGGAGAAGGTACAACGACTTATTGGAGCTTCCAAGAAACACAATGAACATTTCAAAAGGTTGGAGAAGATGAAAAGGATAGAAAGGCTACGCACAGTTAAGAATCCAATTGTTCCAGGAGTCGGGAGTAGCCTCTCGATCCAAAAAAAAAAAAAAAAAGCTGACTTCAAAGCTACAGTAGTTGTTGGATCCATTCAAGAAGGTCGCCGATCGTTTACGTTAAAGAAGGTAGAATGTCTGTCCTCGATGATCCCTTCAGTCAATTAGCATCATCCACAAAGGCGGAGGGAGACAGCGGCTGGCGTTGAAGTACTATGATCTGCCTCTGCTCAGCATCCTCTTGAGAGAAGAACCAAAGGAAGAAGAAGAAGAAGAAGGAGAAGAATCTTCTTTGATGGTGGTACCTACGTCACCCTCCGCTGCTGCAACATTGACCACACACGACGACTCCTCGTTCGCGTTCCTCGGTTCGACTTGCACCGCCGCCTCACACTCCGCCACCACCACCACCGGAACGAGCGCAGAAAGAGCGTCCACCACCTGAGCCGGCTCGCCATGATCTCCACCGGCGCCCTACAGATAGGGCACGACGCATGAGACATCAGCCAGGTGTCGATGCAACCGACGTGAAAGGCGTGCTTGCATGCCGGAAGAAGCCTGGCGGAGTCGTCCTCTTCCATGGCGCTCAAGCAAACCACGCAATCCAATCCATGGTGGTGCTCCCGGGACTTGTAGACGAACACGGGGAGCGAAGCCACCACCTTGGGATCGACCCCCCCACTGATGGATAACCTTATCTCGGTCGTGTGACCGGGGAATGTGGCTACGCTTCGGAGATGGAGAGGCTCCCTGAACACTACTACTCTCCTGACCACCGGCCGCTGCCTCCTGATCAGCCACCGGGCGTAGATGTGGAGAAAAAAGACGAAGAAGACGACGACGGATAACGATATTACCGCGGCGAGCATGACCGTGTCGTTGTAAAGGTCGTCGCCGGCGTCTCGACTGTGAGTAGCCGCCGGTGCGCTGGCCATGGCTGCTCCCACATACATAAATGCTGCAGGAGTGGAGGGGTGTGGACATAAACAGGGGGATCCCCTTTTATACAGAAGAACGGGACGGCTTAGCTGTGGGGTGACACAGGAGTCGTGGATGGCGCATGGAATTGAGGAGAAGGGTGGTCTGGCCGTGGAACAAACTACAGGCTGTTGACTCTCGAACACCAAGAGAGCTCGAGGGATTTGGAACGAAGAAGAAGGCAACAGGTGGCGTGTGGACATCGTTTTGGGGCAGACGATGGGGACGCCGGTCCGAAGTAAAGAGTCTCGTGAAGGCGATGATTGCTTTCATGGGTCGCCGCCACTCTTTGACTCGGCCGACGAAACGATACGAGATGATGGGCTTCCTCTTCTTCCTTATTTGATGTTGGGTCGCTCGTCCCCATGTGATTCTTCGCCGCCCCAGCCGTCGAGACATAGATCACCAAACAAGCCAAAAAAAAAAAGGGTTAGTTGTCGGGTCTTTAGATTACCAGCAAAAATATTTATTGTTAATTCCTCCGGATCAGGTTTCGATTTAGAATCCATCGAGAAATCAAATTTCATGTTAGAAGAACAAAACGGACGAGCCGAATACGAAGTGATACTGGTCTTCTAAAAAGAAATGAAAGTTAAATCTGCTCAAGGAAGGAAATAGTGTGTGTGTGTTTATGGTGGAGTAGGGGATAGAAAGGACTGACTGTGTACCTAAATCGCTCGTCGGAGGTAGCCGCCGCCGCCGCCGCCCCCAGCTGGATGGCATGATCATCCCCCCCGACCATTATTCTACATTCGATTGACTGCACGACGACATCAAAATCATAAGAAAATAAAAAAAGTTGCTGCGGATGTTCGCAAAGGTGGAAGTGAGACAAACGCTAGAAATAGACCAAATGGCTAAAAAACCAAAATATCAGCAATAAATCGTTGCACGATAATATATGACACCACCAAAATGTATATTTCTTCTCCATACTCGGAGAATATATATGACCGAGTATATGTCTCATCCTTAACCGATTCAACTCTCGAGAAATGCTACCTGCTACAAGTATGAATGGAATGCACACACACACACACACACAAAAAAGGACTCGTCGCGAAAGAAGCAGCAAGTAAGTATACAGGAGATTGCTCTGAATGAAGAAAGTAGCTATTTTGTTGGGTGATAAATGTATGCTATGATAAAGAGCGATTTGGAGAGAGGCTTGCTTTCAAGCCAACAATCCACTATGTAAAATCATAATTACATAAAAACTTAAACAAAAAACAAAATGGTAGGACCAGCAACAAGCAACAACCTCCAGGGAAATGAATTAATTAATCCATGAGCTTGTATCTTTTCTCTTGAACACCAATGACCCCCATTTGTATCTCGATTATTGTGTGAAGTGGTACCTGCACAGGTATTTGTTTAAAGAAAGCAAAGCAAAAAAAAAAAAAAAAAAAAAACCTAGTCTGAAATTTTTTTTTTAATGAAAACCACTTACTTCAATGTGAGGAATTTCTTTCAATGGCCGGTCAGCAAAATATGAATACAATGCTCTCAACACAGCCTATAAGATAGGAGTATCTGAGAAACCAGCAGTTTCCAAGTAAAACCATCCATAAGCATAGACAATTAAGCCTTTGTGCAAATTACCTGGTGAGAAATGACGACAACTGGTGCACGTTGCCGTTCAAGCTCAATAATTACGGGTTCCAACCTGAGCATGAAAGATTGTCAATGCACACATTTTAACGGAAGATTATATGTTGAAAAGCACAGAGCAAACAAAATATTTAATCAAACTAGATCACTAGAACAAACCTCTGAATGACGTCCAAGTATGACTCCCCACGAGGGTATCGATATCTGAGCTTGTCCTTCTTACGTGATCTGAATTTTAACATGCAAAAATTTACAAGGCATTCAAACAAGTGCATAAAAATTGAAAAAAGAAGTGATGAGTGAGTCGACTGGTATTCTTTCAAGTGAAAGGAAACTGTCTCTGAAAGTATCGGTTATACTGAAGAAAGAGGTGAAAAAATGAGTGATGAGTTGAACTTGATTTCACATTCTGTGAAGAAAAACTCGATTTCAATAAAAAATGGAAGTTGATATTGCGGTGTACTAGTACACTCTACTCTCTTAACTTCAAACATCTAAGGGACTTTTCCACCATCTTACTCCTACTTGGCACCAAAAGAAGGCAGACCAATGCACAAGGCACCCCCACTGGTAGTCAATATATGCTTCCCCATGAGTGGAGGGATTGTTTTCTTTGATGCTATCAATGGAACCCAGGCCGCAAAGATATAACTTTACTATAATGCAGGGCTGGCCCTCTAATTCCAACAGGCGTTTAGCGGTGTTGATTTGTCATATGAAGCACGTCAACACATGGAGAGCCATCCAGAACCACACTAGAGCTTGATTGCATACGGGGTTTAAATCGAGCCTTACGGATTTCACACTACTTTTTTTTTTTTTTTTTGTGGCCCAAGATCATATCTGGCTTCAGTTCATGCTGATTATACTTAAGACGTTGAAACTAGTCAGTTCGTATGATGCTCACTCATATTCCTCAGGCATGTTTTTTTTTATTTCTTCATAAGTCATGCCATCACATACTCCGGCATTTATCTCTTCAAGGGCACGCCATTGTATCTACAAGTAATAATAATAACATTAAACTGATCACACTTTGAGCAAGTGAGATGAAAAGAATGCACAGTACTTTAATTTAAAATCCAAGCATCAGCAGAAGATACCTTTGGGAATCCGACAATTGGACTTGCAGTTAGTATAGTTCTTTGAAGTGTGCTAGTCCATATCTAAGACATTTGAAGAAAGAAAAGGACTTATATGAATAAGAGAGAGCAACAAGCTACGTGACTAATCATCTAACTACATGGTTCCAAAAGTGGAAATTGATAGAGACATCATAGGAAACATGAAACTAATGGATCCCTGACGTCATTCACAGAACAAAAACGAATACCTTTTAAGCGATGAATAGTTGTTTCTTGCAGAGGAATCTAATGCCTTAGAATTCTAATATTATCTCAAATAAATAATGTTGTATGATTGTATCTTTAATTTCATCTAAAAATTTATGACAGATCATATTAATATTTTTTTACATGAATAAATTTTATTAGTTTAGCAGGTATTTTACAAATGTCATAAGTTGTCAATGACTGTTTTACCTAATCCTACATCAGATACCAATATCATGAAAGAAGAAAGAAAAGGAAAGTCAGCTAAAAGACAAGGAAAAGTTAAAGCTTGATAGAAACCAACAAAAGCTACAAACAAAGAAGCAATTCAGAAAGTTAAGCAGTATAAAGCTTCAGGTAGGAACAAAAATCTAACTATGCTAAATGAGAAAAGAATGTGCACTGAAGTCCACAAATGATTTTCTTACAGAAGCTGTCCTCTCAGACTTCAGTCTCTTCTCAACAAAATTTGCAAGTTTCTTTGAATAAAGTTCACCAGCTTCACTGCTCCAAAGTTGAAACAAATAAAATTCACAGCCCTTTATCTTGAAGAACAAAGTTTTGAAGAAGATAGTGCATCAAGTACATGATCGAATGACTGAGTGCTACAATATCTACAAACTAGGGTTGATCCTTATGCACATAGCTACAAGCACATATAATTTTGTAACTTGTCTCTGGGTCAATTATGAATAACATACAATTATTATAAACTACTTGAGCGGCCGATCAAAGTAACATTGTAAATTTACAATATTTCTTATAATGAATAGAAATGCATATGGTTGAGCACTTCTTATCAGAGACACATTATTTAATAGAACTATTACAGTATTACCATATCATGATCATAGGCGCTGCAACAAGAAAAGTACAACCTCTAGGTTGAGGCTGACCAGAGATAGTTGATATGTACAAAATGTTGTTATTTTTTCATTGTAAAGAATGAAATAATAGAAAACTCCACTTTTCATTAAGGTGCAAGAGTTCGTTGACTAATACCATCAGGATGTCTAACACAGAAGATGCTTTATTAAGCATGTAATTTCAAGATTAAAATTCTAAATACAGTAATTTTGGCAATATTAAAAAGTTGAAGAGAGCAAACCTTAAAACTGCGTCACCTCCAATTCTTCCTCTAACATTATCTCGACTTTCACCATGACGGGTAAGCAGAATAGGCCGGGGTGTTAGATGAGTATTCACCTGCATTTTAAGTCTGGATACCATGACACTTGACAATGGCTTTTCTGAAAAATTATAGCTATTGTTGGTTACTCGTGACTTTTAACAATATTAAAAAATGGTTTAAGTTTGGTATATGGGTGGTTTACTGGTGCAAAACTGTCTGCATACTCCAGTACTTAATTCTGTGACACTGTCAACTTATGCAAAACACAAGATAATGAACATGACTCCCAATATTTTGGGTGGGTCAGTCCCTTCCTCCTCTCACATATAGATAGAGAATACATGTTGTCAGCGGCAGACAGTTTTGAGCATTGCTATAACAATAATATTAACAAAGAGCAGATGATGTTTGAACCATCAATTCTATGAAAAACAGAATGAAAAAATTGTGTATGATACAATTTAGATATTCACAGATGTACCAGGAAGAAGACAATTCGGCCAGGAAGATAACCGCTGATGTTGTTAACCTGAATAAACGATTCAAGTCACAAGGGAATGATGATCAACTAAAAATTTAAAAAAGATAATTAAATTTCAATTGAAAAAAAAAACCTAAGATATTACACCAAAGTCGAGCAATAATGAAAACATTATTAGAAACGCATAAAAGTCATTCACCCAAGATGTACTGTCTGTGAGGCTTACAACTTGTTGGTATACAACATTACTCCAACCTAGTAATAGTCTGATGGAGCTTGTTAAATGCTAATCAATTTAGGCAAAAAGAGAGCTATAAGTTAAAGTGCCTCTTGCTAATGCCGACGATCTAAAATGGCTATGATTTTGTCCTTAGCATGGGCTATTGCCAATGGTCTTTGGAAAGAGCATTGTTTTCCCTTGCAATTTTATGATGGATGGTGAGCAATTTAGTCATTTTAAGGAAAATAATTTTAAATATGTCCAGCAATAGCATTAATGTGTGTGACCATGCTGAGGCAGGTACCAGTAGTGCTGGCACCTTGCCACTGATGGATCTGTTTGTTCTAAGCAATGACGAGCACATGCTTTGAAGCCTAATGTTCACTGGCATAATATGTTGTTGTGATAAAGCAATCCTTAAACCGAAAAAAAGGGTGTAGCTCAGGTAAAGGGAAATATATGTAAACAAAACAAAATGATAACAAAAATAAGAGAAAGGAGAACTATATATAACTCACTTGTATCTGCCCACCTTGTCCACTGACCATGTCAATCATTTTGATATAAGAACCCTCTTCCACTGGCTCATATGCCTATAGACAAGTATATATCATCCATTTTGGATTTAACGAGCATATGAACAAAAAGATGCTACCTGCTAAATGTAGCTAGAACAAAGGGTATTTGCTTGGGAACCTTTTCATAGTTGGCTAAGCGTTCTTTAAAGTCTAGCATTCCAGCTTGAAAATCTGGTCTGCAGAATAATAACGGAAACCATTTAATCTGAGGCATATGGACATAAATGTACCTTAAAACAAATGTAAAACACTCACTCTTCTGCATAATCAGGGCTTTGTTGAATTTTCAGCCGTATATTTCTTTCTATTATACGTTCATCATTGCAAATTGTTTCCAAAAATATGATCTGCAACACAGATTTGAGCAATCAAATAAAAATCAATTTAATATATTTTATTAGAAGACAGAAAAAAAGTAATATAAAGCAAGGATTGCAATACCGGTCCGTACTGACATACCGAGCTTGTACGGTACCCGATACCGAGCGGTATGCACAAGCATACTACTCGGTATATATATAATATAATATAATATAATATATAAGAGAATTAAACTGATTTTTAAGTTGGACATAAGAATTATCACCAGAAATGCCAAATGCACATGCTAAAAGTTCTAACATAAGGCCAGATTAATTCTTGTGAATATCCAACGAGAACTTCAAACTTTGTAGCTCAAGGTTCTTCCTTGGCAAGAGCAAATTTTGACCCCTAGAAGCAGAACTCAAATATGAAAACTCAAGTGGGCAGAAGTAATAATGACAGCAAGAGTAGCAGACAAACAGTACCTTACATTTTCCTTCAGCCATTTTCATGAGCATATTTCTTCGTTTTCTGGTGCTATTTGTGGCATCAAAAATACCAACCTATAGTACAACCAGAAACATAAGAGCCAATTATCCCACTCCCACTTTATCACTATAACAACAAACACTATACCTGACCTCCTTCCTGCATCCAGGCTATCATGTCCTCCATAGCTAAAGCAGCAACCTAGAGACATTGAATAACAGGAAGGTACACAGGCAAAGTAAGTCATGTAGTTGAATGAAGTTATTTGCTTCAGCAAAAAGTTCAAAAAAGTTAGGGGAGATTCCTCTACAAACGGTATAAACACTCAAGCTTGTCGAATCAAAAGTGCAACTAAAAGGCTATATACAGCAATAAGATAATTTAATTTTTGTACACCAATCTTAAATTTTTAGCTGAAATATTTGAAAGCAAAACCACAAGCATATGGGCCAACAATTGAATAAGTTCAGTACTGTTATAACCAGATAGTCAAAATTAAACAAGCAGCATCTTGGATTGCTCATTGCTAACCTCATTGCGAGCCTCCAAACCTTCAGGATTGTCCCCACGAAAAAAATCAGCAGACTGCATAATGAATCCTTCTAATTTATAAAGCATCACGGAGAACAAATTTTTAGAGGAAAAATGGTACTAAATGACAAACATGAAAACCAGATCAGAGAACTAAATGAAATTTAAATTTCAGGACAAACCTATTGTTTGGTATTAGTTGAACATGGAAATAAATTTTATCGAGCATATTATCATCTTTCAAATAAATAGGATCATGTAGCACAAGTCAAGTTCCACCTAATTGAATAGTAGTACCATGCAAGCAGCTCTGAAAATAACATCAAGAATGACAAGAAAATCATCATCACACTACAATGAAATGCAACTAAGTAAATCATCACCATGTTAGTATTTTTAATTTACCCAATTTTGGTGAAAAGGATCACAAGTTTTCCCTTTAATATAAGAAATCATGTCATATCACATCTCACAGGCCGAAACTTAGATGACCTGCAACCTATATCAATATTGAGTCATGCATGTCTATGACCATGCATAGATAAAGATCGGCAAGACTATTAACAAATAGGACACAGAAAATCTCTTTTCTGCTGCTGCTTGAACACCCAAAACAGTGGTTTACTTCAAATCTGACTATACCAGCAGTAAGCACAATGGATGCAACTTATCTGATTAAAATTTTCTGATACAGATTGGCAAGACTATCAATGAATTTCAGAATAAAAAATTAAAAATATCAACCAATTTTAGGAGCATGGGAACAGGAATGTCATTTTGCTAGACCCCTGTTTCAGGCGGTCTGGTCTGCCCATATAGAAAAAAGGCATTTGCTTGTGCGCCTCTGTGCTAATCCTCTGGAGTGCACCGTCATCACCTACTACGTACGTCTTCTCTCCAACTTCCACTTATACCTCCTTTCCTCTTGTTCCTCCTCATTCCTCTTCCTCCACTACCTCCTCTCCTTCTTACCTTTCTCCTTCCTCCTCTTCCTTCGTTATCTACCAGAAACATGCACTCATGCAAGACCCATTGATAAAAAGATCGATAAAATAATAGTTCTACTGAAAAGACAATGTTAATTGTGAGAGAGAAGAGTTCTAATTTAAAAGTTATATGGTTTAAAATATATATAAAAGCTCTTTTTCTCTAAGCCCAATCAAAACAAAGGCAACCAGACCAAGAAGCAAATCACGAAATTATTTGGCCAGGGAAGAAAGATAAAAACTTAAGCATAAATACCTAGTCAACTTCACTATTGGAAAGTATTATATCCATAACTGAAACAGCAGCAACACCTTAGTTATCAAATGCATGTTTATAATTGTTCCACGAGATAATGCTACCAAATATATACTGGAAGGAAAGGCAGATCCAAATGTAATAAACATGGCAAATAATTATATATGAGCCTTGTATTATGTGAAAAATGCCTTGATAAACATTTAAAAGTAGACCACCACTCATTTACCGTACCTGATTTGTTCCAAGCTTAAGGCGGCGATACTGTTAGCCAAGTAACACAACACAAGCAGTTAGTATTATAAACTGGATCAACAAAAAATTTAATTGGTTTTGTGGATAGGCAGAATGTAAAAAGACAGAGTCTTCACCTTTCCAACATTGAAATGCTTGGTTTCATGACCTAACCATCGCAGATATCTAGTGAGTTTGGCTGCAGTGAAGGTTTTTCCCCGGGCTGGCAAACCAACCTGTAGCATCACAACATAACAAATAGAGCGAAGTATTGGCAATAGCAATTAAGGAACAAATATTAAGCATATATGAATAGTGAAAGCTGAAAGAGGTGCTGCATATAACCATAAGTTATAGCATAAATAGCTTTAACTAAATTAAACTGGTGGTTCCATGTCATTGAATGCATAACAAATAGTTTCAATTAAATGTCAACAAGGATGTGATGGCTTGAGTTTTATATATCTGCTTTGTGCATTTGTCAATATTCAGTCACCTAAATGATATTGTACACTGTGAACCTGGAGAATACATGAAACGGCATACATTGTTTTAGCAAATACTTCCACGGTAAAAGAAATAAGTTTCATTTTATATGTCATTACCAACACAATGGCCAACCTACTATCCTCCTTTGGTCCAAGCATCTGATCAGCAACAGCTGCGGCTGCAACTGCTCCAGCTGCGGCTGGCATGCCCTTCTACCAATTCATAAAAAAGAAATGTAAAAACCATCAGATGTGTAGTAAAATAAGCAGCAATGTCTTCTGGACTAGACAAAAACAAATTTGAACACGTCTATATTCTTAGAGCTGTTTGATTGAATAGTTAAAAGAAATTAATGAAAACAATTAAACAGTTTTTCCACTGCTTAATAAAAGCATCACAATATAAGAACACTGAGATTCATTCCCACGAGACAGCACCCTGCTGGTCTGTGGTTCAACTTTCCCAGACAATGTGCTTGGGTACCCCCGTGCACAGGGTAGCATCATTAAAATTCACATCTTGCTGTTTGTGTGTGTGTTTGCTGATAATGTAACAATTGTACCACTTTGATAGATAAACAGCAAATGAAGTTGTCCGCAATCAAGAAAAGAAAGAAAAAGAAATATGATAAATGGATGCTATAATTACAGTAAAGACACTCACCTAGGGTAGGTTTTTACAGTTCAAAAAGAAAAGTGAGAAAGTGAGCTAAAGGGAACAAATGGATGAACTAATCGTAAACAGAACTGTTAGGTACAACCAAAAGAATCATGCAGGAAACTGACAGTTGATATTTTTTGCAAATGACCAGTCAACAAGAAGATTCTTTCTGCTTGAACAAACCTTTGTTTCAGAGTCCAACTTGAGATCAAATGTGAATGAACCTGCACTAGCTGATCTAACAAGTCTAGGGGAGCCAACACCCCTATCAACAAATAGTCCTTTTTGACCATCTTGCTTTGGCAATGGTGAAAATGTGCCAACTGACTTCGACTCAACCATGCCAGGAGCTGGAGGACATTTGGGATGATCTGAGACTGGATCCGAGACTGTAGTATCCAGATCCTGAGCAAGCATACAGGAGCATGATAGTTGTTACTGGCAATAAGGTCAAAGTACATGTCGACATCAAGCATATTATAAAGCAGAGTATCTATGTAACATAGGCAATTAGAAGCTTGCAAATGAGAAAAAGGTTGATGTAAGAGGAAAACAAAATTTGATCAAGATCATCAATAAAATAAAAAAAAACAAGTAATAATAACTGGACAGTGCATCAAAAAAAAAATTAAACAATATTTTTGCACTTGACCTATGACAAGAAAGCCAATGAAAGTAATAATGTGCAATTATATATACAGGCCATAAATTTATTTAAGCTGTTTAGGTTTCTGATGCAAGACCTCAGAACTACAAGAAGAATTGCAAGGACGTACCTTACAGCCAATAGAATAGTCAAGTGAAAAGACACCAGCTTTACTTGAGCCATATGAACTACCACTTAGGGCATCGTTCTTAGAGAAAATTCCAGTAGCAGGCAATGATCTTGGTGTCTCTGTCAAATTAGCTGCATAAACAACACCAGCGCTAGCAGATGGTGCTGGAACAACATAATGTTCTAAATCAAGCTCCAAAGGAGACGCTGGCCCAATCTGCTGGGAAAGATGACATATATGAAAATTGCAGCAATGAAAAAACATTCACAACCAGCGTAGAGCAGAAATTAGACAAGGTTGAAAATAACAGGGTTAGACTCTATCTAAGATTTTCCGAGACTCAAATGCAGTATCCATACAGAAATAACTATAATCACTACCACGAAGGACTAATTGTTAGTCATAACAATTTCTAGTTTTCCACTGAGCAATTGCTTTTTCTCCCTATAAAAGATATCACATTGTAAATGATATTATCATAATCATCTAAGCCCTTTGCCAGTGCATTGTTCCGTTGAAAAGCGAGGTCACAAGTCAAAACCAGTCTCCATGAAGATCATTCACAAAAAATATTTTGTCAACAGAAGTTGCCTAGAAACTCAGCTCCTGCCTAGTGGTCACATTAGGTACACGTCCAGAAGCCTTCCATCTATAAGACTTCTTATTTCTTATTAATTCATCATCTACAATTGTGAACCCTTCAAAATATCAAACTATGATATCATACATACATTTTGCTTATTGTTCTCCTAGGTATCCCAGTTCTACCGTCATCACTTTTCTGCCTTACAAACTGAGAAACTCGTGTATGCATCTGACCTGATTCTCATGCCTGTATCAGAGCAATGCTACTATCAAATTAACATCAACGTTCTAAAGATCAAACAGTGTCGTCATACTACATATAATCAAATAAAGTTGTCATGAAGCTGCAAAAAGTAACTTTCATACAAGCAAGTTCAAATGTTTTCTTTTGAGTGAATCACATTCTGCATACCCAACGAATGTCTCGACAATCTTTTAGCTAGAGAGACTTAGCGTTCTACTGCACAATCCTGTAAATATGATGCTCTAAAAAGATAAGCAAAAGGCATCAATCTCGACCATGCAAGTTCCAGGAGTACCTCCAAATCCGTATTTGGCGCCACATTAATACTGACATCCGGAATCCCTCGCACTCTTGACGGCTCGAGATTCTCCTGATAGGCCCGCCAACTGGCGGCAAGATCAAAGGGGGACACAATGTCGGCCTTGATGAACACCTTATACTCAAGAACCTCTTCGTCCCCGCCTATCTTGAACAGCGCCGACCTGGCGTCGCCCTCCTCCAGCGTCCCTCCCGTAAGCAGCCGGCTCGGCCCCTCCTCCACCACGCACGGCGCGTTACTGTACTTGGGCTTCAACAAGAACTTGAAGTCCAGCGTCTCTAAACAACAAGAAAAAAGCCCACGACACAAAACAAACGCAATAAGAAAACATGATCGCCGGAGGCAATCGGATCCAATAAACGAGCGGGAGGTTCGCGCATACCGTGATCGGGTGACACGACGAAGCTGAGCTCCCACATCGAAGCCGACTCGCGCGCCATCGAGAGCTGAGGGGTCAATCCAACGTCAAGATGCGTCAGAATTGATCGAGAACGAGAGGAGGGGGACGAATGATCTTACGGCTTTGGCGAAGTCCCAAGATCCTGTGATGGGAACGGAGCCGTAGACGTGGGGGATGAGGTCGCGTCGGATCTTAAAGTTCTCCATCTTGAGGGAGACGTAGAGCTGGCCCTCGCGGCCGCCATGGCAGCTGCCGGAATTCTTGGATGCGCTCGTGCCCATCGCAGGAACGCCTTCGGCTTGGGGGAGGGAGAGATAGGGCGGCGAAGGGTTTGGGTGGAGGAGATTAGGATATAGGAGGAGAGGAGCGGGCGCGACGGACGAAAAGAAGTGGAGAAGCGCTGCGGGGAGATCGTGAAGCAGACGGCGTTGTCTTCTACTCGATCGGTTGAGTCGGGCCCACCGCAGGGGAACGGGAGAAGCGTGAGAGCCATTTGGGCGTCGCGCCGGGCTATTTAATTGCGAGTGAGCAATTTAGTCAGACCCACCTGCGAACGCATTGAATTTTTAACGGTAGATATGGCAAGCACGTGCAGATCCCACGGCTCATATGAGACTTAGACAACGATGGAAACCGCGCAAGGAGGCAGGTGGCCAGCGGTACGACGTGTCAGGTCGCATGCGCTTGTGACGAAAACCAGCACAAGAGGACAGATGCAATAAGCAGGTCTAATCAGTGGTCCTTTTTAATCATTTTAATAATTTCATATTTATTTTAAAATTTTGTTTAACTCAAAATTTTCTAATATATCGAGGCATACTTCTTATTTGGCTCCATATAATATCGAAAAAAATCGAACCCTATGATATTACATCGAGATGAGATTTCTCATCGAGTCAATTTAATAGGTGATGTATCCATAAATAATCTAAATATTACCATAAATAGTCAATTTAATATTATGACCGAGGTGTTAGTCATGATATGCCAAGGTATCGATCAAGATACACTAAGGTATCAATCATGTAGCACCAAGGTGTCGCTACATAATATTGAGGTGTCGATTATATCATTATTTTCTTATCAAATTTAATTTTAAAATATTAAAATATTTTAAAATTTAATATAATCCTTGGAGCATCTATTTAAAAAAAAAATCATCCAAAGAGATGAAAATATCTAATTCAACCAAGGGTAAGGGGATGAGAAAAATAAGCGATGTAAGAGATTTATTAATGAGGATAATGAAGATGTCTTAGCTGTCTAAACAAGTTTGTATCTTATCAAATTGATAATTATAAGTTATTAATTCGAATTTATTAGATAGATTTAAAGGAAGTATGATCTAAATATGTAGAGGGAGGGATATATATATATAATTATATATAGGCTCAATTTGGATATCAATAACAATTTCATTGTTTTTATTCTTATAAAAACAAGTTAATTTGTTTTATTAATAGGTTGCCCAAGTGAATCACAAAAAAAAATTTAAGAGGAAAAGATTCACATGGATCGTGCAAGCATCATACGATTAGAAATAATAATCCGATAGAATTATAATAAATCTAATCCGATCTAGTATAGCATTTTATCGTGATTTGTATCGTATGTCTACATCGTAAATCGTATTCTTTTTTTTTTTATCTTTTACGGAATATGATTAATGGAGATAGAGAAGAGATCTTTATGACATATAGATTATCTATATACAGATGATAATAAAAAAAATCTAAAATAAATAATTAGAAAAGTTCCTCTTATCAATCTTTATCTTACAGCCAGTTTTGACAATTTAGATCATTAAAAAGTTGTTTTTTTCTTAAAGAGAACCGAGTGCCTGCGGATCATCTCAAGTGTCGTCTAATCGTCTTCCTTGTTCTGCAATGCATGCATGCATGGGATACATCTGTCGTCAGCCAATCTTCCACGTTCGTTTGCTGTCGAAAGCTCACAACCTTCTTCTTCCTCCGCATCTGTGACTTCTTCTCCGCCCACCGAACCCCTTCTAACGTGAGAGAGAGAGAGAGAGAGAGAGAGAGAGAGAGAGAGAAAGTGTTTATACCGTAAAAGATGAACGATTGCTAAGGAAGAAAAAAAAGCTGAAGCCTTCGTCACTTTGCTGTCGACTCTGCAAAAAAGATGGGCATGTCAACGGGCGGTGTTGGTTTTGGAAATCATCACTTCCTTCTTAGGAGACATGGACTTCATGAACACGCAAGAGCAAGTGTCTTCTCTACCCGTCATCAAATCTGACTCAGAGTCGACAGACTTAGAAGTTCGTGAAACTTGCAAACTGTCCTCACCGGATGAACAATCAAATCTGGCTGAGAGTTGACAGGTTTCGAAGTTCTTCTACCTCGTGAATCATCTTCACCGGATGAACCAAAGATACGTAGTTGTTTCATCTTTGCCTTTGCCTAATCTGAAACTTTCCATGAAGTATGCCAGTGATCTTGATGCATATTTGTGGTTCAAATCTTTGGAGATGGTTCGAAGTTGACAGAAATCTTTCGTCGAACACCTGAGAAGGTGTAATGGCGGAAACTGCAGCACGTATCAGCTGCATGCGTTTCATGTTGCAGGAACACTGGAAAGCGTTGACTGGGTGACAACACGGCTTACGTAAAAGCTTCCACCACCGCCACCGCCTTTGTTTCCGCGGAAATCACGTCACCACCACCTCAGGGTAAACCGTGTGCTTGTACAAGTGTGTCATGTCAATCGTTGCCCAAATTAAATGTTTAATGTGTACTCCTGAGATGTTGGTACGATATAATTATAATTCCTCTAACCCATGCTATCACAACATTTTCCATTGGAGTCAACTGGTGTTCAACAATGCAATATATTAAATAAATACAATGTATCTATGCCAACATACGCCACTGTGAGCCATAATACCATATTCGCATTCAAAGGGGGACGTGGTTTCCAACCATGGTAATATCTTCGCGTTCTCCTCACCGATCAGCCCCCTAAGCAAGCCGTAACCTTTGTGAACGTAGCCGAAAGGGACGGAGAAGCTTTCGTGCCAGGCGGGAGGGTAACGTCACCGCGGATCAATCAATTCGCGCCGCGATCGGACGGCCGTGATACCTGCGAAGTCCAACCATTAATGCCGAAGTCGCCTCTGGTTTTGCCCCCACCGAATCGCCCACATTAACGATATTTAAGAAAAAAAAAAAATTTCTTCTGTCGTATAAAGAGACGTCGGTCCTCAAGAAGAAGACACGTCAAAGAAGAAGTAAAGCATCGTAGGAAAGAGAGATCTTTTCCGCTCTCCCACTCTTTCTCGATCGCGGTAGCAATGGAAACCAAGATTGGGTCGGTGGATGCGGCGTTGGAAGCGAAGGCGAACGGCGTCGTCGGCAGCCCTCCGGCGGGGCACTGCTACACCATCGCTCCCGCGGTTCAGGGTTCGGCGCCCGAGAAGACCCTTGGACGCCACCTGGCTCGGCGACTCGTCCAGGTGCGCGCCCACGACGTGTTCTCCGTCCCCGGGGACTTCAACCTCACCCTCCTCGACCACCTCATCGCCGAGCCCGGCCTCCGCCTCATCGGATGCTGCAACGAGCTTAACGCCGGGTACGCCGCCGATGGCTACGCCCGCGCGCGCGGCGTCGGCGCTTGTGTCGTCACCTTCACCGTGGGAGGCCTCAGCGTGCTCAACGCCATCGCGGGTGCCTATAGCGAGAACCTCCCCGTCATCTGCATCGTCGGCGGCCCCAACTCCAACGACTTCGGGACGAATCGAATCCTCCATCACACCATCGGCCTTCCCGACTTCTCGCAGGAGCTCCGCTGCTTCCAGACCGTCACTTGCTACCAGGTAATGAACATTTACTCCTCTCTCCGCGAAGAACAGAGGAAAAAGGAAAAGAAAAAAACCGGTCTTTGGCTTCTTTTTGAGGGTAAAGTTTGAATCTTGTGGCTCTTCCGATATGTTTGGAGTACAGGCGGTGGTGAACAACCTCGAGGACGCTCACGAGCAAATTGACACCGCCATCTCCACCGCGCTCAAGGAGAGCAAGCCCGTTTACATCAGCATCAGCTGCAACCTCCCCGCCATCCCTCACCCCACCTTCAGCCACGAGCCCGTCCCCTTCTTCCTCTCCCCCAAGTAAGCGTCCTCGTTACAGCTTTCTCCTCTCTTTTCCAGATTACGATCCGCGAATCGACTGATTTCGATTCCGTTCTTCGTACTGTCAGATTGAGCAACCAGCGGGGTTTGGAGGCCGCTGTCGAGGCGACGATGGAGTTCTTGAACAAGGCGGTGAAGCCGGTGATGGTGGGAGGACCCAACATCCGTGTGGCCAAGGCCGGAGAGGCCTTTGTGGAGCTCGCCGACGCCTGCGGCTACGCCATCGCCGTGATGCCCTCCGCAAAGGGGCTTGTCCCGGAGCACCACCCCCGGTTCATCGGCACCTACTGGGGTGCTGCGAGCACGGCCTTCTGCTCCGAGATCGTGGAGTCCGCTGACGCCTACGTCTTCGTCGGCCCCATCTTCAACGACTACAGCTCCGTCGGCTACTCCCTCCTCCTCAAGAAGGAGAAGGCCATCATCGTGCAGCCGGAGCGCGTGGTGGTAGCCAACGGTCCGACCTTCGGCTGCATCCTCATGAAGGACTTCCTCCGCGCGCTCGCCAAGCGACTGAATAAGAACACCACCGCGTACGAGAACTACCACCGCATATTCGTGCCAGACGGCCAGCCGCTGGAATGCAAGCCCAAAGAGCCGCTGCGGGTGAACGTGCTCTTCAAGCACGTACAGAAGATGTTGTCGGGCGGCAGCGCCGTCATCGCCGAGACCGGCGACTCGTGGTTCAACTGCCAGAAACTGAAGTTGCCGGAAGGCTGCGGGTAGGCGCCGTCGACCTGCGGATGCATGCACTTGAGAAGAAAGCAGTATGCTTTCTTTGGATGTAACATGGTTTTTACTCCTCAGATACGAGTTCCAAATGCAATACGGATCCATCGGCTGGTCCGTCGGGGCGACTCTGGGTTACGCGCAGGCCGTGAAGGGCAGCAAGCGTGTGATTGCCTTCATCGGCGACGGAAGCTTTCAGGTACCGGTTCCGATTCACGATGCGATTCATCAGTGGGGATTGTGGTGCGTTAAGCGCGCCGTGAACCGCAGGTGACAGCGCAGGACGTGTCGACGATGGTGCGCTGCGGGCAGAACAGCATCATCTTCCTCGTAAACAACGGCGGGTACACCATCGAGGTGGAGATCCACGACGGGCCTTACAATGTCATCAAGAACTGGGACTACACCGGCCTGGTGGACGCCATCCACAACGGCGAGGGCAAGTGCTGGACCACGAAGGTGAAGGTGCAAAAGGGTACAGGCGACGGGGTTCTGTTTGCCATGGATCTAAGCTCCGTGTTTGTGTTTGTGCAGGTGCGACACGAGGAGGAACTGAAGGAGGCCATCGAGACGGCGGTGGGGTCGAAGCAGGACTGCCTGTGCTTCATCGAGGTCATCGTGCACAAGGACGACACCAGCAAAGAGCTGCTGGAGTGGGGCTCCAGAGTCTGCTCCGCCAACAGCAGGCCACCAAATCCGCAGTAGAATGCTTTAGTTTTGGTTCATGTCGTACTTGCGTCTGAGACTATATAAGTAACCACTGTTTTCTCATTGAAATGGTTTCGGAGTCTCGCATGGAAAGTTCTGAGAGCTCGCTCTTATCGATGGGACACTGTTCATCGTCCCATCCCTGCATGGAAGGGATGATGAGATTGTTGAGTGGGTAATCCTCTCTCAATGCTCTAGTTAGAGGCATCATACATTACTTGTGAGCTTGATTGGTCCAATATAAGAGAGAGAGAGGGATCGCCTTAATATGATGTTGATAGGGTAAATATTGGATCCATACAAGCAGCCGGATTATATTAACCCGAGGGTCGTGTCTAGTTAGCTTGGTCACTTTAGAAGTCACCCTGACAATTTAGATGGTGCTTAGCATAGTATCGTCGACCTAGCACAGGATTGCACTACTAGTCTACAGTCTTACCAAACTAGGTTCCAGAAACCGACGAAAGCAACGATTGACACAGAGCCATACCCGTGGGTCGATTGAAGGAGTCACTCCCATTAAAAGTCTCGGTACGACCTCCCTCGATCCATCAGGTATATATCCTGAGCAGTAATTTAGCCGTCGGAGAGGGTCTGAATACATCTTACAACAGTGGGCTGGCAGAGCACCACCTCGACGTAGATCGTCTTGCAAGAACCGACTAAGGGCCCGAGCTCTCTATCGATGGATCTCCCGACATAAGAATTCATTAGTAACTTTCTTTCCTAACTCGATCAAACTGCTTTAGTCCTCATGATCGACTCCGACGATTTAGTACGCGGACTAAACTTTACTATGTTACTTCATCCGTAAACGACACGACATCCAACATGTCCTTCAAATATTAACTTCATTTATTTCGAGTATAATATCACCTTCCTCATCCTTCAAATCATAACTTAATTTGTTTCGGTATAACATCTCCTCACCCTCCAAATCTTAACTTAATTTGTTTGTTTATAACATCTTCTTCCCCCCCAAAAAAATTTGGTCCTCCAACTTTATATGAATTGTACTTCCGACTATATCACTCCTATCATAAACTTATGTCTTCAAAGGTAATAGTGTTTTTACATCCTCAAAATCAAATATAAAAAATATTTCTAGTAAGACTAACCCAAAGGTCATTGTGTTTTTACATCCTCAAAATCAAATATAATTTAACTTACTATCCCAAAATCCATCTTATAATTTAACTTCTATGCCAACCAAGATATAATAACATTGCTTTTGCTCCTCTGGTACGAGTTCCCAATGCAGTGCGGATCCATCGGCTGGTCCGGCGGGGCAACTCTGGGTTACGCGCAGGCCGCGAAGGGCAGCAAGCGTGTGATTGCCTTCATCGGCGACGGAAGCTTTCAGGTACCGGTTCTGATTCATGATGCGATTCATCAGTGGGGGTTGTGGTGCGTTAAGCGCGCCGTGAACCGCAGGTGACAACGGCGGGTACACCATCGGCGGGCAGAACAGCATCATCTTCCTCATAAACAACGGCGGGTACACCATCGAGGTGGAGATCCACGACGGGCCTTACAATGTCATCAAGAACTGGGACTACACCGGCCTGGGGGATCTAAGCTCCGTGTACAGGCGACGGGGTTCTGTTTGCCATGGATCTAAGCTCCGTGTTTGTGTTTGTGCAGGTGCGACACGAGGAGGAGCTGAAGGAGGCGATCGAGACGGCGGTGGGGTCGAAGCAGGCCTGCCTGTGCTTCATCGAGGTCATCGTGCACAAGGATGACACCAGCAAAGAGCTGCCGGAGTGGGGCTCCAGAGTCTGCTCCGCCAGCAGCAGGCCACCAAATCCGCAGTAGAAGTCGTCGTACTCGGGTGGCAACAACAAATGAAACAGCCCATGGTTGCCGATATATTTATCATGTAATTAAGTGCAATGCACTTTAGCTTCTGCTTGCCTCCGAGACCACACTGCTGTTCGACAATGGCGTTTTCTCTTGACGGAAGCTTTTTGTGTTCTTTTATTGGCTCAACGAAAATAACATTGATACAGTGTTCGGATGCTATCTTCCTAAAGACCTCAAAACACCAATGAACCGTAAGAAACTGGAGCAGCACGAGAGAGATGCCGATCATTTCGGAGTTCTTCTTTAATGTTTCGAGGAGCGGCACTCGCTCCGATCGGTCAACCAGACCAATGATCGTTGACTGGAATCGTGTAAATTCGCTTTGACTCGGCAAAATCATTAGCCGACATGATGGGTTTGACGACTCCCACCCCTCATTTTGCGGTAGTCAACGTTGTCATGCTCCGACACGTCCATGACTCGCTCGCTCCGCGAGCACTCCGATGATGCGAAGCCAAAAAAGTTCCGTGAGAGTTCTATTGACTTCGACTGGTTATTGTATGGAACAATGGAATAAGAATCTGCAGTGGTAATAACCAAACAACGAAAGATAACAATGGAAAGTTGAGAGTTTTATTGACTTCCACTGGTTGTGACAATGACTGATGACTGCAACGCACCAAACTCCCCAGCACTCCAACCCCATGCTGCCAGCCCAAGCCACACTCACAGAAGCAACGACGCCAACATCGACAGCAACAAGAAGAAGAAGAGCATCTGATTCCATCGAACAACCCAACCCCACTTGGCTCGCCAACACTGCGAACGCTTGAACATTCCTGGCATATCCCTTCCACAAGAATCTCCTCCTCCATGTCGTTTACCGAATCAACCTCTTCCGAGTCCCTGACCACCTTCCAGTCATCACCACGCCAACCAGGAACTGCTCCGTCCGAAGCCAATTCCCTCATTCTTCCTCTGGCGCAAGCCATCACCTCGGCGTCTTCGTGATCGTAGCTACAGCTAGCATACTCGTCGTCGTCGCGGTGGTGGTGGTGGTGGAGTTCCATTGTAGCCCACTCGAGAACGCCTCGCGGCGAAGGCTCGGCGATGGCAGCTTCTTCGGCCAAGAAAGGATGCCGTAGTAGCTGCTCCGCCGTCCACCGCTCGCTTGCATTCCTCCTCAAACACTTGTCGAGAAAATCCCGGCCCATGTTCGACAGCCGAACCGGGAGTTCCGGTATCTCGTCGCCGCAGCCGATCTTGAGCAGAGCTCCTACGGCGTCTTCAGTGGCCATGTTAGGCCAGGGATGTGCTCCGGTGACCATTTCGACGACCGTGCACCCGAGCGACCACACGTCCGACGCTGGTGTCGGCAGCTCCCCTCTGGCGACCTCCGGCGCCATCCACAGCGGCGTCCCGCGCACCCAGTTGGGCCCGTCTCCGACCCTGCTCGCGTCCGCGATCCTCATCGCGGCGCCGAAGTCCGCGAGCTTGGCCACGCCCCGGTCGCGGCCCAACAGGACGTTCTGGCCCTTGACGTCGCAGTGAACGACGCCGGCGACGTCGTGGAGGTAACGAAGTGCTCGCGCCACGCAGCGCGTGTAAGCGCACACTTGGAGCTCGTCCGTGGAGAGACCCTTCGCCGCCGCGGAACCCGCCACCGTGCCGCCGGGCATGTACTCGAGGTGCAGGTTCCGGCAGGTACCGGCACGAGGCTCCTGGCTCGTGTCGTTGCCGAGGTAGGTGACGATGTAAGGCGAGCAAATGGACTCGAGGATTCGGATCTCGTTCTCCAAACACCAGACGGAGGCAGGAGAAGACGAGCTCAGACTGACAGACTTCACGGCAGAAACGTAACCGGTGGATTCGTGCAAGGCGAGATGCACGGTGCCGAAGGAACCAGCTCCGACGGGGCCTCCCCTGACCCAGCTCCTAAAGCAGCGCTCCATTTGAGGAAGGTTTGAAATCTGGAAGAGAGGGGATTCCAGTGTTGGATAGCAGCACGCAGGCCGGGAGGGGCCAACTATATAAGGGATGAAGGTGGAGGCTGAGTCGACTCGGTGGGGGGATCTGGGCATGGATGATGTGGATGATCGATGTCTTTTGGGTGTGGACTGTGTTGGAGAAGAGAAGGTGGGCTAAGTGGGTGGGGGATTCATTAGCTTGTGGATGCAGAGCAGGAGCACACGACGCATGTTGGCCAAGTCTGGGACAGGAGAAGACGTGCACAAGTCCTCGCCGGCATACCAGTTGGTGAACACGCCTACTTTTCCTCTCCGGGAGTAAGGCTCGGTCGCAGGCCTCACATTTTTTCCTTAGATATGTGACTCGAGTCAGCTTAGCAGATCAAGACCTTCCTGTGACATCTTGAATGGAGGAATGGGACAAGATCCACATAACAACAGGAAGGGTTCATGGAACGGGAAGCAACTGGGGGCTGCCACCATGAGGAGGGCCACATGCCGGCGGAAAGCGAGACAAATAGGCAAAACAGTGCACCGGCAAACACAGCGGCTAACCTTCGCCAAGCAGCCACCCGCTGCTTTTCTTGGTCATGAGTCGGCGCATGTCCGGGGACATAACCCGTGACGTGAGAACGACCGGACCGGTCAATGTTGACCGACTGACCATTAGAATCAAATCTGGCATCTCATTTCGAGGGAAGGAAAAGGATGAAGAAGACACATCACAGGAAGGCACTGCCTCGAATTGTTCGGCATCTGTTCTCCACCTCGGCCCGGTGGCGTCAAACTACGTTTGTGTGTGTGTGTGTGTGTGTCTTCTTCTCAGGGCCTCCATCGCTCATGAAACGGTGGATTCGTGTCGTTGTTTCCTGCACATACGACCGACGTGTCGCCACCAGAAACCATGAACCCTCGCTTTCCTCCATGTAAACTCGTACGCGGCACGCTCTCCGTCCATCTCCCGTGGCCTTTCCGTCTCTATTTATGATGGCTACAACCTTACCGATCGATCCTCGTTGAAGGTGATGTCGACGGAACAGGAGAGGCGCGAACTAGACGAGAGGGCGAGGAAGGGCGAGACCGTCGTCCCCGGCGGAACAGGCGGGAAGAGCCTGGAGGCGCAGGAGCACCTCGCGGAAGGTATACATGCACGAAGGTTCATTTTGTTCTGAAGCTTCTTCGATCTGGGTCATCTTTGTTGTGATGGTATAACAATCGGGCGAGGGGGTGCAGGGCGTAGCCGCGGAGGGCAGACGAGGAAGGAGCAGCTGGGCACGGAAGGGTACCAGGAGATGGGGCGCAAGGGCGGGCACAGCACCGGTGTCGGAGGGGCGACGCGCGAGGGCGGCGACGACGACGAGCCCAAGTGAGAGATGGGGGTGGTAGGTGTAAGGAGCAGCCGGTGGGCGTGGGTTGGGGTTTGCGTCTGTTACTGTTGGGTTCTTCTTGTGCCGTATTCGTCCCAGTCTCCGACCTCTGAATGGTAACGTGTGTCGTCTGCTTCAATGGAGTCTGTGGTTTGGTTTACTCGACTTTGTGGTGTTCATGGTCCTGTGAGACCATTTGTTGCTGTTCTTTCTTGCTATATCACCTCGGTCTCGCTTTGGCTCTTTATGCTGCGTCCTTTTCCACACCCCCGCTGTGTGACCACACGACGTACAGCGTGCGCTCACGGCGATCACGACGTGTGGTGGCGGCAATTGAATGGCGGTGGACGTCGTGTTGCTGTCCGTCGCGTCACTCGACACCGAACTCAACTCAGTGACACCCCCACCAAAACAAGGTAAATTTGTGTGGAAGATATACCAGAATCAATGTAATAGGTGTGAGAACGAAAGATTTGTGTGTGATCTGTGTGTGTGTGTGTCTTGGTTGGGCCATGGCCGGGAAGCGATTCGGGCGTAGAGGAACTCGTTCCAGGTGTCGGGGAGGCCCGGGAGGCACCAGTGGATGCAATCTGCGAAGGTGGCGGGGTCGGCCTGCTGCTCCGCCGTCAGCAGCTTCCCCTGGCGGAGCGTGTGCACCGACGTGTGCGCGTCCTTGCGGAACTGCGACAGCGCCGTGATCTTGATGAACGACACCGGCAGCCGCATCGACCGGATCACGCTCTCCTCCACCGCGAACAGCCGCCAGTCCGTGCCGACCTCCAGTGGGCGCGACATGTCCGTCACCGGCATCGTCTCCAGCGCGCACTTGATTCCCTCCGGGTTGTCCCAGTCCTCGCTGCTGTTGTCATCAACAAGCCATGGATGCCTCACTCATCTAAACTGACGCAATTCTTCTCTCGAAAGACTAAAGTTCAAGGCATGAAAGAAGAGAACTTTGTGGTGACCACGGAAACCGGGGGTTTCCCCCCCGTCACAAAGTCAACCTCTTTGACGGCCGGCCAAGCGACGAAGACAAACCTCGCCTCATTGTCGGCCGAGATGATATGAGACACCTTAACCAACTGGGTTACTCCATGGTTAAGGAGAGAACCACTCTGCACCGTGTGGCTCAGCACACGGACATGGACCGCGAGTGGACGTCTCGTTGGCTGTTCTCACTGAAACAGCTATTGGAGGAAGAAAAAGTGATGATGTGACTCAGGCTGGATTCAGCGAACGACGAGAGGGGGAGGAAGCTTCGGGGCTAACCTCATGTGGTTGGGGGAGAGGCTCATGAAGAACACCATCGTCTTCTTGGGATTCACATTCCTGTGTACCCACCTCGCCCATATTCTCATGACTTTTCTGTAAGCTGCAGCCCGTTCGATCCGACTGTACTTGGTCGATCCTCGCCTGTTGTCATGGAAGTGGAAGCTCGTCACCGGGCCAACATGAGCGGCGCAGCAATTAGCTGGAAGTCATCAGGTGGAGATCAAGTACTCACAGGACTGTCATCTTGGGTGTGTTCATCCACCAGATGTAGGTGTTGAAGACCAAGTAATCCACGCCCTTCCAATGCTTCCCGTGCTTGGCGATCGAGTTGGTGATGACGCGGTTCGGGACGCTGTGAATTCTGGGGTCGTCGGCGTTGGATTCCACCAGGAACGGCGCCCAGTAGAACTCCACCGTAGCATCGTAATCCTGCCATCATGCAAGAGGATCAAAGACCTCGTCTAATTGTAGCCCGATTCACAAGGAATTCCCGGTGCAGATTAGTCCTGCTACCTCGGCTCTGAAAACGTTGAGCGAGCCGTTCTTGGTGAGAGTTTTCTTGCCCCATGGGATGGCGGATTGGACCAAGCACACCATCGATTCCCACTGGTTCCTGTTGAGAGAGTCCCCCACGAACATGAGACGCTTCCCTCTCAGCCTCTCCAGCAGAACTCTGGCGTCGAATCTACATGAACATCAACAGAATTCAAATCGATTCAAGCAATATAAGGAACCCAAAACTAGGAGGAATTAGAACTGATACCAAGGATGGGTACATGCCTCGGCAAGCTGCAGTCCCGGGGCTGCCACCGCCACTTCTGGTAGTTGTCGTCGCGGCGGCCGTTCCTCATGCACGTCACCTGCTCCGTCAGGAACTGGCACTCGTGTTCTTTGTAAAGCGGGTAGGAGACGTCGTCGTACACCCATCGGCCTTCGAAGAGGTCGCAAGTCTCCGGCACGTTGAGGACTACGCGCTGCGGCTTCGCCTCCGGCTTGTGCTGGTCGGATATGACAGACCGCTGCTCGTGCCCCTGATTCCTGGCGGACGGCAACCGGACCACCTGCGGCACGTCGACGGCCACCGATGCCTTTGCACCCTCCCTCTCAGGTTCTCGGGGGCCCTCTTCGTCTGTTGGCGGTTGTTCTCTGGCGGTCGCGTCGCTTGCTTCCCTCTGCAACACCGGTTTCTCCTCCTCCTCCTCTGCTACCTCTGTGCTATCGAGGATAAGCCCCTCGTGTCTTGGTTTAGCTATAGCGAGCTCTTGATCGGCCAATTCCTGGGGCTTGGCTCTAGAATTCCTGAGGGAGAACTCGGCGATCGAGTTGAAGTCCTCGCTGTACATCAACATGACGAGAATCAAGACAAAGAAGAGGAAAACGGAGACGGGGTTCCTCCCATGCTTCCGGCCGCTGCTCAGCGGCGGGCGCTTCATAGCCGGAGTCCTCGGTGACAGAACGAACGTTCTCCGGCCAGGCGATCGCATCTCATGTGGGCCGAGGAGAGAGGAGGCAGCAGAGGCAACAGGGATTAGGAAAGAGGCGTGTGCGAGTGGTAGAGAGAAGGAAGAAAGAGGACAAAGAAGGAAACCGACGGGTTACTACGATGGACTCCTTGCTCTGGTATTAAACTCGTGTTGAGGCCCACCGAGCTCGAGCATATGCTCGACGAAGGTGAGGAACGAGGTTCCTCACCTTTGAGCTCTTACGTTGATGGAGAGGGGACTGCAGCTTCCAAGTCTTCTTCGCCAAGACAAGTTGGCCGCAGCAGCTGAGGGAAGAAAAGTCAAATATGACTTGTAACACAAGGAGGCTGGCGTCGTCCTTGCCATTTGAAGCAACCAAGCATTGGTCTCTACGGAAGTAGATGGGCTGCAGCTGTCAGCGTTAAATGTAAACTTGCACAAGTGGCAGAAATTTTAAACCATCAAATTAATATATTATATAGGTTGATTCGCCTTAAAAAAAATTTATCTCTCCTTTCTTTTTTTTTTAATGATGTCTCATATTTTTTTATAATACCCATAATTTTTTTTTATCGTCGTAAGCTTTTCCTCGAAATGATGTTATATATTATCATCTTTTTATCTTAAAAATATTATTTAAATATCATTATATATTTTATGTACCGAGTTTGAGGTGTCGTATCGGTTTGGTTCTACTCGTGTACACATGTGCACCTGAGGATTTTTCGTTGATGCTTGAGAGATATGTAGACTCTCGTGACGTCGGTTGGTAGATCAGGAACCTAGATGGTCGCTTCATGCTGGAGTTGACTTCTAATCCTTGATGGACCTACAATCGCCCAGAATCTATTTTGATGTTTCTATGTGTCTTGCTTATCCTCGATCAGGGGACCTTGTTTAGTTGGCTTTTGTGGGCAAAGCTTTCCTCTTTGCAAGTGTCTCCTTTCGCTCCTCAGTTGACTCTTTAGTCGTTGATGGTGAGGTGCTACCCCAACTAAATCCTTCCGACAGTTAAATCAGTTAGGTGAATCGTTATGTGTAGTATGTCTAATGTGAAATAAGGTTTTCTCGCTCATTTGCTTGGGTACCTTTTATACTACCTAGGAAGACACAAGTTGTATAAAGTGGGTTAATACGCGTGAGTGGTAAGTCGACATCGTACGTTGGTCGGTGACTGAACCCTCAACTTATCTGCCAATTCTCATTGTTGTGCTAGTTGTTCTTATTACGTATCTACAATAGTCACGATCATTTCATGATTTGTTGTTTGAGTTGAAATAGATCCTCCTACTCTCTCTCTCTATATATATATAGGAAAACACGAATGACTAAGAAATGCTTTGGATTCAGGGTTGGACCACTGAATTCACATGCAACACAGTTCAATGGCTCAAAAGTCAATGAGTTCCTACTTCATTGGGTGTTATAGTTTGGATTATTAGATCAATTGGGTATACATTTAATTTCTTTGAATTCCATGTATGTCCCTTTAGAGCAGAAGGCCCCCATCTTTATTCGTTGGTACGCACACCTAATCCCACCACAGCATCAGGCATGGCGAACCGGACGCTATCGTCCAAAACATGAGCTCACCACCTCCCCTTTCTTCTCCTTGGATTGGATCTGATGGGAAATGGATCGTAGCGAGGAGAGACCAAATCATCGATCGATTGTTGCAGCTGCTCAAAATAATTCGGCCATTGAGGCACCTCGCCGAACACATGGCGAGCATGGGATGGGCGACCACCGTCCGCCGGATTCCGAGGGCTTTCGATCGTTCACATGTTGGACTTTGCTGCCTTCGACGTCGTTCTCGGAATCAGAACCGGAACGCCGACGCTCATTCTCCAAGTACCATCGCCGGCCACCACTTGCAGCGTCAGGATTACGGAGTTCAGGCTGCGTCTCCTCTTATGAAGATATATTTTTATATTCATTACATCCTCAATCTATATAATTTAAAGATTAACTATAAATATTACTATATATATATATATATATATATTTGTTAAATAATTTAAGTATATAATTTAAAAAATTATTAAAATCTTTATAAATATATATTACCTCAATTAATGAAATCGTTCATCTTCACAACAAACTCGTTGTGGCATCTAAGATTATTTTGTCTAGAATAAGACTTCGCCTTCCTTGTTATTTAGTAATAACAATTTCTTTTTTTCGCATATGACTCGATGTCTCGTTATCAGTTTCCTCTTCTATTTAGCGATCCTTCTCCCACACCAAGTTCCTCACAATTGACATTGACAATAATAACAGCGTGGTATTGTCGCAAATGTCAGCTAAAGTTATTTTTATCTGTCTGCCCTCTTTCTCACAAGTGAGTGACGAACACCAACAATCACTGTTAATTACTTTGCTCGACGATCTTTATCTCAAATCTACAATATTCAACATAGATTGATAATCTTCTTCTTCCTAGATCTATGCATTACTACTTTCGTCATAGGCGTGCTCATCTTGCCCACCACCAGCCTCTATCCTTTCCTTTCTATCGAAGCTTGCCCCAACAACAATAATCTCCTTGCCATTTATTGCCACTATTGTCGCTACAACAACAAACTATTTCCTTGGTGATCTAGTATCGGAGTTCCTCGAGGACGCTTACTTCCTGATCTACCTTAACACTGACAATTTCTTCACCATTGACTTTGTAGGTATACTCGGACACCCTTTGATGTAGTTGCTAGATTTGGAGATCTAAGATCCTCCAAAGCCATAGCAGGAGTCACAACAAGCCCTCTCTAAACTTCTCTTATCGATCATAAACATCATCATCGATTGTTACTCCTCAGACCTATCCTTTAAGGAAATCTCAAATTTGTTGATATAAGATCTCCTAGAGCTAGGACAAGAGCCAAATCCTTCACTCGGACCTGAAGCATTCCTATCTAACGCAATCGAGAAACAAAGTTATTTTAATCTAAGAGTAAACAATGGTGGATTTCTCGATGTCGCTATCGTAAGGATATTCTTTCAAGTATCAAAATAAAACTCAGCCCAATAACAAATCTTATCATAAGTTTTGGCTATGACAAGATTATCTTATTTTACATGAAATTCAAGCCTTAGCTGTTGAATTTCATACAGTACTATAGCAAAAGTATTGTCAAGATTGTAAACTACCCTCGCCAATCATTCTTTGGCACTTATATACTTTGTCTTCTATCTACTTTGATGAAAAAATAACATAGAGTGAAGTATTATTGTTGATTATAACCAAAAAATAAAAATTATTATAGATGTCTTCACTTTAATAAGTTATCCCCTAGAATTCATTGTTCATACTCTCAATTATTTAGGAGACAAATATAATAAACTAACGATAACAATTCAGACATGTGACTCACCAATGTTATTTGAAGACTATATGATAAATTGATTTATTGTTAAACACATCTTAAATAAGAAGAGAAAATGATGGGACCAACTATAGTAGCTCAATTCAATCTAAAATCTAAAAGAAAGGATAATAAAAACAATAAGAATTTCAACAAAAGAATGAACAAGATACATCATGGATGCATGAATAATACATAGAGTCATCATCTTCTATTACATTATCAACCCTTCAAACTTCAATCTAAACAACTCAATCAACTTTGGCGTCCCAATAATAACAATCAACATAAAGTCATCTACCAGCTTTGTGATAAAATTGGATACATAACAAAATTTTGTTGGTCTCAACTCAAGTTTACTATCATACCTAACTGGGCTCAATTAAATATCATGACTACTCCAATTACTCAGCCAAGCAACTGGACTGTTGACTCTAGTGCTTCTCGTCATATCATTATTGATTTACATAACTTATCCATTCATAATGATTATGGGGGTAATAAAGACATCACCATTGGTGACATTAATAAAATTTTTATTACTCACATTCGTTTCATAAGACTTAATTCACATACTAATACTTTTACATTTGATGATATTTTATGTGTATCTCACATCAAGAGAAATCTCATTTTTGTCTCTTTGTTCTATAAACAAAATAACATATTCATTGGATTCCTTCTAGATTCTTTTTTGTAAAGGATCTAAGTACAAGGGCATCCTTTGTCCTTGGAGCAAATCTAATACAGAACTCGATTAGGTCACTAATCTACTATATGAAGTTAGCATTATATCCCAATCAACTCCTATAAGATATTGTGATATTATTGATGCCCCCTATCTATACGCCAATCCGGTGTTCCAATCATGCATGAAACATATTGCTATTGGCTTTCACTTCGTTAAAGATTAAGTTGTCAGACATTAATTTCATATTTCTCACATCCACACTTTTGACCAACTAGCAAACTCTATCACAAAATCTCTCATTCATAGGACATCTTAATTACATCATTTCAAGATTGATATCCTTGACGGAATCTCAATCTTGCGGGAGTCATAATAGAAGATCATGATAAATCCAAACATAAAATGACATCATTGTATTATTTATATCATCAATCAATTTATAATTTGAAGATAAATCATAAATTTGAATGCATGATTTGACTGAGTAATTTAAGCATTTGAACGAGCGAAATCACTTCCTCCGAACCTATATAAATATTGGTTACCTGAATGAATGAATGAATGAATGAATGAATGAATGAATGAAATGGCTGCGCTTAAAAACAAGTTCATCAATTTATCATTCTCGAGATATGATATAATATTTTACAGAAATAATGATTTCATCAGTTCATCCAAGAAATAATGAGTCGAACAAGTCAATAATGGAAAAAAAATAGAATCCAAATCCGCTCCATTACCACCATAAGATTTTAGTTAGACACTCACTTTCCACGGCACCGCAAAGCAAAAGAAGGTGATGGCGAAGGCTCCACTCGTTCATGGAACACAGTCAACAGAGTAAACGCGTGCGGAAGTCGCGTAATTGAAGGAACAAAGCCTGAATCCAATGAACGCCGAGATGAGCTGAGAAGATGAAGAACGAGGTGGCGGCAACTTTTCGTTGTCGACGTTTGCGCAGTTAGGCAGACGACAGATGAACAAAGCGGTGTTGCCATCGAACCATTCAGTGGCTGCAAAGCCTTACTTTTGGGAACTCGAATGGGAGGGATAGGATAAGAGGATACGATAGGATCAACGTACACGCATGTACGTTTGAATCCAGAACAAGACGACGCTATCTCTAATCCTGAAGTAATTTATTTTTGAACTCCATTAGCTATTCAACGATCACAACTTTGGGTGGAGTCCAACTCCAATACTTGTATTATTTTCCCAACCCAAAATAAGCAATGATAAAACCCCGATGAAATTTTCTTGTTAGAAAAGCCAGAGTAATATTTTGTTCGTATTGGCCTGTTAAAACCATATATTTTTCTTCTACACAGAGCCAATCTATCGATGGCTTGAGATGCTTAATCGTGTGTGTTGGAAGAAAAGGATTGGAATGAGGATAAGGTCAAGCTGGAGTAAAGACCGATCTCGCCACGGCATCGTCGAAAGGACACGGTAGGAATCATTCGAAACATTGATTGCTGTGTCAGTGACAAATGGCATCGTCGTCCCAATCACCAAAAGGATGTGATCCTGACACTCGAGGCTCACATTTCTCTCTCAATTTAAGTGGATAAGACAGATTTGTGGAAGAACAGGTGGCACAGGTCAAGAAGAAGATGGTAGTGCTCAAATGATGAGACCATCCATCTCTTTGCAATCGAAGCGTTTCTTTTTTAAAGCCAGTGATGATGCATTTGGCACGACACTACAAGCAAAAGTTAGATGGATGAGATATATGTATATTTAAGTCCATGTAGAACAATTGTTTGCTTACCTGACGACAGACACATTGAATAATACTATATGTGAAATCTTATTCGACGTGATACGGCGTCACCTTTGAGTTGGTGGATTATAGTAAAATGATGAACGAAAGAGGAGTCTTAGCTGCCACGATTCATGTGAAGAACACCATCGTTCCTCTATCAGAAGCATTTCTTGTTAAGAGCTATGTGCTAGAAACTATCCTTCACATCATAGGTATTGGAATATTAGATCAAACTTTATCGTGGAGTGTCCTCTTTAAATAAATAATTGGGATTTAAAGTTACGAGTTTTCAGTTTTGAAGCATCGTTGGTCCTTTATATTTACTGCTGTCTTATCAAAATTCAAGGATGTCATTCTCTGATGACACTAGATTAGGAGACCGAGAAGCCTCTCCCAAAGTTGCTGCTCGGGATATTGTCACCTCTCCATCTCCGTCTCCGTCTCCATCTCCCGGACGTGGCACTTTGGTGGCATGCATGCACTGTAGTTATCGATACAATCGACAGGTTCTTGTCCGCGCATGGAGTTGGATCGATGAGGGCGATGGCATGGCGTCGTTCCCACGGTGGGTCGCCACAAATCGGTCCCTGTCACCCAAAAGTAAAGAACCACTGCTGTAGAGTTACGTGAAGGATGCAGCATGGAACTCGTCGCCTTTGCTCGTCTGCACTGACGTACCAGATAAGGTTTCCCGGTGTGTGATGCGTCGATCCCAATGTGCAGTTCTCTCTCTCTCGCTTTCAGCAGTCATTGGCAGAAGAGGAGGATGACATATATTCTCCGGGAGCTTCATGTAATACAAGAATGATATGTCATCCTTATGTAGAAGACGACAAATCCATAACCCTTGTATGCAAGAAACGAGACCGTAATCTTTCGAAACTTGTACCACTGCAACACTTCAATGTCAAGAAGTGGCTTGACTTTGAGGAAAGCTCCAATTCTAATCACCTTTTACATGAACGAGAGAGGCCTCAAATTTCCAGTGCAAACCCTACGTTTCAAGGACACTGACTTTGACAGAGTCCACCCTCGATCCGATCTCAAAGTAAGGGAGGGAGGGAATGCAAGCATGGTAGATAGATGAGTGTTCAAGAACGGCACCATTAATACTCGAAGGAGTAGTTGAATGCTACAGTCAGTCGCAATCAAAGCTCTCACCTCTTCATCCCTTGATGTGGAGGTACTAAACAACAGTGTTGTTACCTTCTTCCTTCGTGAAGACAGGCCCTCTCTCTCTCTCTCTCTCTCTCTCTCTCTCTCTCGTGACACAAGACTCGCACTGGATCGGCATGTTCGGTGCACAGAATGCAACGACAAGAGAAGTGGATATAGATTAAATGAATCTACCAGGAAAGGATATGAATTATCCCACGCAATTGGACTATGAAGTCGTTTTATCCATATCCGCTCTCCAGGAGAAGGTAACAAGAATTTTACGGCACCTCAGAATGGAAAGGTCAATTCCGATCAGAGCCGTCCATGTCCGTCATCGACGGTCGTAGTGGAACCAACGACGCAAGGGAATCCCGCGAGCGCGACATCTCCGGAGGGTCCAATGGACAAGTGGGACGCGGACGGCTGCTGCGGGGCCCAGCTGAGTCACAGTCGAACGGATAACCCGAACGGTGGACACGCGGCGGCATGCGGGAGCATGGAGCAGTCGTCGGTGGAGTGCGGCCGTATGATGGTTGGCGACGCGTCGCGATCCGACGACGCCGCGCGCGGGCGGGAGCTGCTGCGGTTCCGTGCGTCCCCCGAGCGTCTATAAATGGCGGTCACATCGGAACGAGATCCGTCATCCGAGGCGCCTCATCGATCCCCTCCTTTGTTTTGGTTTCCTCTGCGATCCCCGAGTGTGCCATCATGTGTGGGATACTGGCCGTCTTGGGTTGCTCCGATGAGTCGCAGGCCAAAAGGGTTCGAGTTCTCGAGCTCTCTCGCAGGCAATCATCCCTACTACCTTCTCCACCCTCTCTTCTTTCTGCTTAATCCATGATTCATCCCTGCGTCCACCGTTTGCTTGGGTTTTGCTGTCGCCCCCGTTCGCTGTTCTTGCTTTATCAGACAAATTTCTCGTAGGAATCCTCATGAAGAATCTTGAACTAATGGGAACGAAAATGACCCCAGAAAGGATGTTTTTGATCCATGATCGATGCCTAAAACCTTAGATAAACAGGGGAGAAGGTTTTTGCTTGTTTCAACAAAGAACGTAAACCTGCCTAAAGACTGTAGTTGATGCGAATGAATGAATGAATGAATGCTCAAAAGGAGTAATCTTGTTCGTATTTGGAGACAGGTTAAAGCATCGCGGACCAGATTGGAGTGGGCTGCACCAGTATGGAGATTGCTATCTGGCGCACCAGAGACTGGCCATCATCGATCCTGCTTCCGGCGACCAGCCCCTGTACAGTGAAGACAAAACCATCGTTGTTACGGTACAGAATGATGCCTTACCCTTCGTTGTTTCAGTTTCTTGTTCCATGTTCGAGGTTGCTCAAAGTCTTGTTCCACAAATGTTCTTTGCACAGTTTATGTGAGTATGATTTTTTTTTTTCTCTGGGAAAAGTTCTTCGTCGATAGATCTTCATGAAAGAATTTTTTTTTTGGCATGCATTAATATGCTTACTTGAGTTGTTATTCGTGCTTCGTTCACTGATGAAAGGGAGTTTAATCGTTTGACGCGCAGGTGAACGGAGAAATCTACAACCATGAAGAACTGAGGAAACGGTTGCCTGATCACAAGTTTAGGACAGGGAGTGACTGTGAAGTAATCGCTCATCTGGTGATGTTTCCATCTCCATCATGATAACATAATTAAGCTGGCTGCACAAACTAGTTCAAATTGTTTGACTTCTTTCTATGATCCACAGTACGAGGAACATGGCGAAGGATTCGTGGATATGTTGGATGGGATCTTCTCATTTGTGCTGCTTGACACGCGCGACAACAGCTTCATCGCTGCTCGAGATGCCATCGGAATCACTCCTCTTTACATCGGCTGGGGACTCGACGGTAGGCGATAAGAACACCGTCAGTTGTTCTACGGATGGATTCTAAGCTTTGTTCTGAATCTGCTGCTGCTGCTGCTGCTGCTACAGGTTCTGTTTGGATATCATCGGAGATGAAAGGTCTGAACGACGAGTGCGAACACTTTGAGGTCTTCCCTCCCGGCCACTTGTACTCCAGCAAAGGAGGCATCTACAGGAGATGGTACAACCCGCCGTGGTACTCGGAGGCGATTCCATCGGTGCCGTATGATCCCCTTGTTTTGAGGGAGGCTTTCGAGAAGGTGAAGACTGCATGCATCCAGAGATGTTCTTCGGATGTCTCGAGTATAACTAAAAAGTTGCTTTTTTTTTTCGTTTTTTTGGTCCTCACTTGTGCAGGCCGTCATCAAAAGGCTGATGACTGATGTCCCATTTGGAGTTCTGCTTTCTGGTGGACTCGATTCATCACTGGTTGCTGCTGTGACTTGTCGTCACTTGGCAGGAACAAAAGCTGCAGAGCAGTGGGGGACTCAACTCCATTCCTTCTGCGTCGGCCTGGAGGTCAGTCAGCACCCCGTGCTCATCCTACGATCCTTGCAGTCAAAGAATTCATGCGGATGATACATGTTGTTGCTGTTGCAGGGTTCGCCGGACCTGAAGGCAGCAAAGGAGGTCGCCGATTACCTGGGAACCGTTCACCATGAGTTCCACTTCACCGTTCAGGTACTCTGGAAGCTCTTTTTGCCGAGAAGACGGAGCATAAATAGGGATGATAGAGTCTGTGTGTGTTTTCCAGGATGGTATCGATGCGATCGAGGATGTGATCTACCACATCGAGACGTACGACGTGACCACCATCAGAGCTAGCACACCGATGTTCCTAATGTCCCGTAAGATCAAGGCGCTGGGAGTGAAGATGGTGATCTCAGGGGAGGGGTCGGATGAACTCTTCGGAGGCTATTTGTACTTCCACAAGGCACCGAACAAGGAAGAATTCCACAGAGAAACATGTCGTAAGGTAAGCAATCTATTGGTGGTGGTGTTGTGTTGATCGGAAGGTGCCGAGAAATCTCATCATCTTGTCCACAGGTAGAAGCCCTGCACCAGTACGACTGCCTAAGAGCCAACAAGGCAACCTCGGCGTGGGGACTGGAAGCTCGCGTGCCCTTCTTGGATAAGGCATTCATCGATGTCGCCATGAGCATCGATCCTGAATGGAAAATGGTACGTGTAATATAGATTGTTGTAGGCGGTGCGAAGAGAGACGATACAAGTCTGTCGCTTTGCTGACCTGCTGCTGTGTTCATGCTCAGATCAAGCCTGATCTCGGTCGGATCGAGAAGTGGGTGCTGAGGAAGGCTTTTGACGATGAGGAGAACCCCTACCTGCCAAAGGTTTTCGTCCACCCTTTCTCTTCGTTTACTTGAGCAAGAACAAGAGTTTTCTCAAGCATTTCGTTCTTCCTTCTTCTCTCTGCAGCACATCCTTTACAGGCAGAAGGAGCAGTTCAGTGACGGTGTCGGCTATAGCTGGATCGATGGCCTCAAGGCTCACGCAGCAGAACATGTAAGTAACTCTGTAATCTCGTTCTTTCTCGATGGAGAGAGAGAGAGAGATGACAGACGGCGTCGATCTTGTTCAGGTGTCGGGCAAAATGATGCAGAACGCGAAGCACATATACCCACACAACACGCCAACGACGAAGGAAGCATACTACTACAGGATGATCTTTGAAAGGTTCTTCTCGCAGGTAGGTAGTAGAAACATCATATTGCTGCCGTCGGACGCTAAGATGTGGGATTCTGTCGACGGTGTTGCAGAACTCGGCGAGGCTGACGGTGCCCGGCGGGCCAAGCGTGGCATGCAGCACGGCCAAGGCGATCGAGTGGGACGCGCAGTGGTCGAAGAACCTCGACCCCTCGGGCAGAGCAGCTCTGGGCGTCCATGTGTCGGCGTACGATCCCGCCGCCGTGCCGTCCTCTCTCACGACCGGCACCAGCGCCGCCATGCTCGTCAACAAGAAGCAGAGGGTGATGGAAGCCAAAGCGCCGGAGCTCACCATAAGTTCCTGATTCCCCCGTAGCTGCTGCTCCGAGTTAATTAATTAAGTCGTCGAATAAAGTGGATGGCACTGTCATCGTTCCACAGACTATGTTTTCATGAGCTCGGCCATCTTTGTTCGTTGCAAATATCCAAAGAAGAAGAAGGCACTCTGGGTTTCCTTTGATCAGCAACCATCTAAAGAAGAAGGCAGCATAGCATAATATCCAAACAGAGGTCACAGAATTCATTGGATATTAAGGCAATTTATATTTTACATGATGGAAGCGAACTGTGCACCAAGTTTATCATGCATATATGTAGCTAAAAATAATTGAATCAAACAAGCAGATATTTTTTTCTACGTGGAAGAAGAATTAAATATTTATTAGACAGAGATCTGGTTTTATTTACATACAAAGAACTACTCCAACCTAATAATAGGTTCATAAAATTTTAAAGGTATGAAAAAATTGATGATAAATAGATGTCACATCAACAACAGGAATGGTCCTGCAACATGATTGCTCACATGCACAAATCTATATGTGTAAGGGACTACCACTGGTTTGATTTGAAAAATCCAGGTTGTGTTGTTTGATCTTTTCTAATGAACGCATGACATAGATAAAGACACTATACTTGACATCAGATTTATGCCAAGCAGCAGGCACATGTTTCACATCCATAGTCAATTACATGCTGGAAACAAGATAAATGTAGGGAAAACCTGAAGCCTCTAATGCCTCATTAGAGCAGGCAAGCATGCACTAAGAACTTTGGCAGCCTGTTCCAGCTCCTCCTTGGATATAATCAATGGCGGCACCGGCAAAATTAACTACGTTCTCTTTCCCAGCTGTGAGCACCAGAAGGCTGGCATTTCGACAGGCATCGACGAGAGGAGAAGCTTGGACGTCGAGCTCAATGCCCACGATCAGCCCAAATCCACCTACTTCTTCCGCGCGCAGGGTCCCTCCCAGCTTATTAACAAGTAGTTCCTTCCAATAGTGTTCCTTCCTGTTATGGTCTCCAGCGCTTATGGCGGCAGCAACCCTTTCAGTGGTCAGTGGTCAGTGGTCGGGACGACACTAATCGGTAGACCACCAGCAAGAGGTTTCGCAATGGTCATTAGATGACCTGTTCGGCCCAATCCACAGTGTACCTGCGAGAAAAAAAAATATATAATTCAAACATGATAATGGGCTCAAGTCATCACAGTTTACGAAAGAATACCAAGGAGTATAAACAGAGTTGAAAGAGAGACTGGAGAAAAAAGGAATACATAAATCATTCTCATGACCATATAAGGAGATAGTATTCAACTAGAAACCAGGACCAATTAAATTCTTGAACCTCCAGAAGATGCAATTCTAATCCTTCAAAAAGCAGTAAACTCTCGGGATTCGTTCACCTCAAGATTTATGAAAATAAGTTGAGATGTTGGAATACTTAGAGATGAATAATAGGAACCAATTTAATTCCAGGTGAGAGATGCAATCAAGTATACTGATATCCTCAAAAAGGATAGGCAACAAAACTAGTAAACAACACCATTTTAGTTATATTAAAATACTGTGCCAAAAAGAGGATGGACAAAGAGGAAAGAGCACAAGATCTTTATTACATGATCAATGAATTCCAAGGATCAGGTCATTTGAAGTTCTAGCACTTGTGTCTCCAACAGTACTGTTTTACAAGCTCTAGTATCAAGTACTGGAGTTTTCTCCTGTTTGACATGTACCTGAACTACATAGACACAAACAACACCAATGAGGATAGAGATTGCTAGACACCTTCAATGCTGATACATCGATCAAAATCTTTCAGGATAGAGGTCAATTGTGCAGCTGATAATTCAGCTTCTCTGCTTTTCTAATGACAATACGAGAGCTTAATAGATCCAACTACAACAGATTTATAGATGGACATTAAAATTTCAAAAAACAGAGAGTGATGGATACACCAAGCCGATCACGTAATTTCGAAAAGAAAAGTGCTAAGTATTCGTGTAAACAAAAACATAAGCTGCCTACCTCATCGAATACCAAGAGAGCTCCAGCATCATCACAGGCAGCACGTAAAGCCTGTAGAAAGTCCTTTGTGGCACTATATATTCCACCTTCACCCTGTATAGGTTCAATAAAAACTGCTGCTGTCTTGCCATGTTGTATTGCTTTCTTGGCTTCCTCAAAATTTCCATGTTCTATGAATTTGACCCCGGGCATGACAGGTTCAAAGGGTAACCTGCAGTGTTCTTTGCTTGTGAGGGCAGCAGAACCCATTGTCGTTCCATGGAAACTATGAGTGAAAGCAATAAACTCTGTAGCAAGAAAGTTTCTTATCAGGGTGTGAAAATCTTTGAAACTTCCTAGCAAATTTACAGCTGCTTCATTTGCTTCCATTCCAGAGTTTGCAAAGAAAACACGGTCTGCAAAAGAACACTCCACGAGGCGCTTTCCAAGAGTCACCTGCATTATCCATGCATATTGTCCAGTGAACATATAAACTACTGTGGAATTTAGGACATAGTAAATTTTTTTTAGGATTAAGTTACAAAATACAAGAAAAAAAAGGCTACGTAAATATAGGAACATAAACACAAAATTACATAGAGATTTCATGTTAAGTACAAAAAGAGCACCCAGAATATGAACGAACTAAGAGTAATGATTGCAGAATATAACAAAAATACATAGAGATTTCATGTTAAGTACACAAAAGAGCACCCAGAATATGAAGGAACTAAGAGTAATGATTGCAGAATATAACAAAAATACATAGAGATTTCATGTTAAGTACACAAAAGAGCACCCAGAATATGAAGGAACTAAGAGTAATGATTGCAGAATATAACAAACATAGTAAAATAAGAAGAGGGATTATTTCTAAGAATAACACTCCAAGAAGAAAAATAGAGAGACTTTAGAGAAGGTTGTATGAATTACACAATGAACACCGGAGATAATTGTTTCTTATCTTCTTATATAAGAACACAAAAATAAATGACCTATACAAACCAAACAAGTGCAAAAGAGGGTGCAGGTGGCGTACAAATCGCTTAGTTTGTTTTCTTCTCTTCTTTATCCAGCTGCTTGACCACAGTTTTCTGGGAAAGAGTTCAAATGCCATATTTTGTCATATCTGAATAAAACTTTCGCTTGGTTCTCTCTCCATGTAAAGTAAAAAAACTTGACTCTTGGTGTTATATGCCTAATCTGAATAACCAAGGATAATGTGCCTTCAATCAACCAGCCTTGTAAGTTTCAACTTGTGTATCCCTCACAAGATATCATGGTAAGAATATGGCGACCCTTCAAGGGGTTCATAAAGATTAATCACTGGAAATAATAGATCCTATACTCTTAAGAAAGATGCTTATAGAAGACAACCATATAGATAAATCAAATCTAATTGATTACATCTAGAAAGAGAAGCGTTCATATTTGAGGGCAATGATGTGTGAAATCCTTCCCACATATCACCATGTCAGGCAGGGAAACAATGCAATATCATACTAAAATATGGACAAGATAAAAAGAACTACCAGAGCGTTGCACATAGTGCTGTGCCTTTGAGCATTACAGATAAATTAATGATCTTATAGCAAGAGAAGGGAGAAGTAGGTCATAAATATATGCTCCGTGTCCAACAAAGGACGTCTTACATGAAGGTGAATTTATATATAGTTTAAATTGTTGTGTGTTTTCAACCCCAGGTTGCCAGTAAGGGATTTGTTTCCAATGCATATTGAGACCTCATTGTTCCTATTAAAACAGGCATTCCAGAACTGTTCCTCATCATGTCTGCAAACCTCTTATATTTGGTTGGACCTTAATTCATGACAAGAACAAAACACCAACTTTAGTAAGCATGAAAAGACAAGAAAAGGATCCATCTAAAGACAAGAAACTCAAATCGAACCCAATGCGCCTAGCAATCAAGAAGCCAAAAAATTTCTGATACGTAAAAGCCAACAAGCTACAGCCATTCTTTACGACACATCCACTATCAGATGGTAGCAATCTCTAATCTATGGAGAGTCGCCAACGATTTGAATCGAATGCAAAAGTGCATTTCGAACTAACAAAATTCCAGCCTTACCTGAGGCATTGAGTAGCAGACGTTGTTGACATGGGTGAGCGTGAGCCTGCTCGACCACCGCATTCACCCGATCCGGATCACCATGCCCGAGGGAATTCACCGCAATCCCGGCCGTCATGTCCAGGTAAGAGCTTGCATCCCTTGCCACTCTCGATCACCACCAGAGCTCGGGCATAGGTACCCACGAACACGTTCTTTTCCATCTCCATCGCTTTCCTGGACACTGGCTGCGACGATGCCACCGCGTTCTGCTGTGCGTCCGAGGTTGGGCAGATAGGTAGGGCGACATCGGTCGAAAGATTAGATTTGTCTGACGATTTCCGATCAGCCGAGGAATGTAACTGGACAAAGAGGTTGATCGGACACCACGATCATGGAAACGGAGGGAAGAGGTCGGAGAAGATGCTACAAGCAAATGGAGCAACGCGCCGAGGGCGACCGGAGAGATTAGGGTGTTGGTGGCCGAGCGTTTGGGGACTTCGGTGAGCGCCCGAATGGCGTATGAAATATATGACAAATCTCATTATGAAGATTATTAAAATGAAGGATAATTCAACGGGTCTAACCGTACCTACAGACTTTGGTTTTTTTTTTTTTTGGGAATATCGAAAATTCTAAAACTAATAAAAAAAAATAGCAGTTTGCTGCGTTATTTGTTGTTGCAAATCCAGTGCACATAATGCATCGATTTGAAAGGCAGCATGGCATAGTTTCCAATGTCGAAATGTTTGGCATTTTGTTGGAACAGATCATGGCATAGAGGCCTACCTATATTTGAGCTTCTCTCTGAAATCTGCACAAATTGAAGTAGACCTCAAAACAATCGATTAGCTCAGGAGTTTTACCAAGAAAACATTGGAATACATAAGTCAGCAGACTTACTAATTTGTCTGAGAAGTCAACAGTCATCATCACCTGCCGAATCTAAAAAACACTGGTTTATGAGAAGGATAAACAAAATTTTAACTCACAGCTGAGGTGCGCACACATAAAGATCACGAGAGCGGTCGATAAAGGAAGCCAAATCAGATCGTATCGCTCCATCGGAACATTTTCGGGAGTTTAGTCGATGCGATGCAGTCGCAGCTCAGCTGCTCAAAAGAATCTGTGACCGTTTCTTTTGCCGATTCATAAAGCCATCACTACCGGAGGAAATGCCATTGTCGATTCACGTTGGGGGGGGGAAAAAACAAACAAAAAAAGCCAGTAAAATATTGGTCTTGATGGCTGCATCACAACGTACATGGTCGCTTGCAGTTTGCCTGACGATACTACATGTCTCTTGCTCATCGAATGGGCAAATCACAGAAGCCATCAGCAACCGAAAGAAAGAAACCTCTGCGATCGAATAGGATAAAGCTCCGCAAAGTACATGAACAAGAATTCTCGCCACGACCAACCAGCCCGAAGATTGTCCTCTGTGACTTCTGAATGTACTGCAACCAAGCAACTCAACTCATTTGTGTTTTATTCATCTCATAAAAGAATGCTACCAAGGAGAGATCCCTTGTGCCTCAATATAACAACTCCTCAAACACGGGATCTATATTGCATCCCCATTTTCCATGATACAATTCTAGAAGCTTCTCAGCTGGAGTCACTCCTGTCACAAGATTGAACTTGCATAATTAGTGCGAGTGTGGCACCAGGTGGCCCCAGAATCATCATTTGCTAGTTTAACATAATGTTCTATGAGATGAAAATAATACCAGCTTCGAATTTGCAAAGTAACCATCAGATATCCATGTTATGGATCACAAGTTTACCCATAAAGAGTATTCTTGTTGTTCGGAAATATCAACAACTAGGTGGAAAATATGACATTGTATATGAAATACAACTAAAGATCCATATGCTGAATGTATACGAACAGACTGGGAACATATTGATCACAGGACTGTGAAGCACACATGTAATACGAAGCACATGTTTATCTTTGCTCATCTACGTGCACTCACATAAATATGATTTATTCATCACATATTCTTATGCATTCAAATATACTTCTTCTGTAACCATGAGGATACACAGAATTTTATGCAAAGACCACAATGTTACCCCTACGAAAGCTTGATCTTCAATAAATTAAACTAATAGCATTGGGAATTTTTTATAGAAGTAGGTAGTGAAGGAAAATGATAATTCAATTTTGTCCCTCAAGGGTAAAAACACATGATATTTCATATGCCAAGTAGGATAAAAGAGGCAAATGTGCTTAAACTTGCAAAACTTTACCTGTTTGAACCACCTCAGTTACTTCCTTTAGAAACCCAGCTTCTTTGTATCCTCTTCTTTCCAACCCATCCTGCCACGTCACGAGATAATGTGTAAGAAGAGAACACACCTTATATGCATCACCACATAACCAGTGCTGCAAATTGCTATTGAAACAACCTTAGACAACTGTAGAACTTCTTCAGCAACATGTCTAAGCAGCCCATCGCGGAATGGGGTCTTTAAACCGGTTATTGGAACCTGTTAGCGATATAATTAGCATGAGATTCTAAAAAATGTTAAAGATCATAAACTCATGAAAATGATTAACTCCTCCAGTAGCAAACAAAGAAATCTTAAGATCTAAAGATAAAACATTATGAAAAATAATTAACTCATCTAGTAGCAGCACTTGAAGAAATCCTAAGCTTGACAAGATATTATATTAATATTTTTTTATATGGGTGTTAGACATACACAAAACTAAAAACTTGCAAACAATGAGTTGACAAATATTCAGCAATAAACAAGATTAGCCAGTGTCAAGTTCATGCATTCTACAAAAATGATATGATAGTCAAAAGAAGGCAAATGTCTTTTTAATACCTTTCTCCGTAACATTTGTCTTTCTTCCATTGTCCAATCAGCTGTCATGTCTAATACATTCTGTAATGAAACCTCGTCATATAACAAGCCCACCTGCACACAAAAAGTCTTGAATCAAAGATGCTCACAAAGAACATTAGGTTCATTACACATCCGGAATCCCAGTAACTTCATGTTTGATGTCACCATAGAAAACTATATGTTGAAAGCTCAAAATACCCAAAATGCTGGCAAAGCACATAACCTCCTCCAAGGGCCACCATCAGCACCCCGCATTTCCAGATATCTCTTCAATCTGACCTGCAAAGAAAACACGAAACAACTTAAGTATTTATCACACTTAATTTGCTTCCAAAAGTGATCAACTAATGCAAAGGTACCTCAGGGAATATTGTTGTTAGATGATTTTCCCAATCATTAAGTGTTGGGAGCTCACCAGGTATGCAAGGAAGTTTTCCTTGCATAAAATCCTGTCCATATGCCATGTAAGTACAATATTCTCAAATTAAAAAATTCAAGAACATCAGAATGGAAGAATTTTCTCATGCAGCAATATATTTAAGTAAAAATATATAGAAACAAGAAACAAAAAGAGATCGTGTAGAGAAAAACCCTGAAGGACATTCCAGTGCAGTCAATATACTTCTTGTTCCTATAGACGAAGTACATGGGAACATCGAGGGCATACTCCACATATTGTTCAAATCTGAAATAATAGATCAAGGATAATTAGTCTTCAAGAATTAAGTTTCAAGAAAAAAATTGTGAAGCAAAGTTCTTCATAATTTGCTATCACGTTAAGCTTTTTTGGCCTATAAGCCAACGGTGATTATGACTACAATTGAGACTCAGCAAAAACCAAAAGTCATTTGCAGAACCGCATTGATCAAAAAGCAGTTACGTTTTCTCTAAAAGGCATGTATCTCATAATCCAAGTTCACTTTAACAAAGTGTTATCGACGTTCTGATATGCCAAATTTGCACATCTTAATTATGCTTTATAGTCAAATGCACATCACGTAATTATTATACAGTTTTAGGGTTTAGGGTTTGACAGAGAGCATATAACATGAGACAAAACTTGCCCCCATCTTTCCCTTTAATACGAAATGAAAAAGCATACTAGTATGAACAATGAACATATCAATAAGGATGACAAAGCTCATTGGAGAAAGAAATTATGATACTTCTTGGAAAGAATACAACTATCCAAGTACAACAAAAAAACCATTCGCCTTATAATTATGAAGGTAAAGAGTATTTGAAATTAATTTAGTCAATAATGTATTTTTTTGTTGCTAAGTAACAGCAATGATTAACATTAACAGAAGGTGCAGAGAAGGATTGGCAGATGTTCACTGTTAAGATATCCAGAATTCAGTAAATACCAACTTCCACACAAACAAGTATGGAAAACGATTCAGGAAGTTTACAAGTAACAAACAAAGAGACAGACAGAGGAAGGGCAAAAAACATCTTACCTAAAAGAGTCATCAAATACAAAAGGAAGCATTCCAGTCCGATTATTGTCTGTATCAGTCCAAATATGGCTGCAGCAAGTAATGATTTATCAAGTAAACATCAAAATAGAGAAATAATGACATATAAGAAGAAGAATACACATCAGATGTTAAGATAAACCTTCTCATGCTAAGATAACCATTTGGTTTTCCTTCAGTGAAAGGTGAATTAGCAAATATTGCTGTTGCAATCTGATTCAAGAACTAGTTAGAAGTCAAGATTACACAAGTGAACAAAATTTTGAGAGGCAAATAACAAGTGCTCACAGGTTGCAAGGAAAGACCAGCACGAAATTTTCTAATCATATCAGATTCAGAACTGAAGTCAAGATTGACCTGACAAAAAAGAGTTTTGAGTACTTGTGCTTCAATAGTAATATGAGACTGTGGATAGCAAAAGGGCATTGCATCACGAATTCACATCTCACAAGGCAATATTTGAAAAAAGAAGATAACGCCAATTTCACAGGTGAAATTTAACCTGAACAGTACAAGTCCTGAACATCATATCAAGTCCGAGAGAACCAACTTTTGGCATGTAGTTTCTCATAATCTCGTACCTTCCCTGTGGACAGCATCCTAGTGAGCATATAATTACAGCAACAACAGAACAACAAGAAAGATATGCATGAGCATATTGTTCCTTAGGAATTGCAAACAAATGAAGATGGAAACTAGTTGCTAATTTTTTATTTCACAGAGATGATCATATTTCATGTAAATTCTTTAACCAAGAACTACAGTGAAATGAAACAATCAGTCACTTGGAGTTACTAGACACTGTGTGTTAACACAGCTGAGGGTTACCAAAACCATGAAACGTTGTTGAAATAAGACAATATAATCGTCTTAGTTCAGAAGAGTTTGAACAGACAGAACAATTGATTTTATAAATCATGCCCCTCCACATACCCAAAGAAAACAACCTTGGTTATTCCTACTTTTAGATGTGAAAATTTTATAGCATTATAAGATGAAATCCAGACCCAAAGAAAACATCCAGTGTAGCCAAGAATCAATTTTTTGTACATGATGTTGTTTTAATTTCCCATATCATATTTCAATTATAATATGAAAGAAGTTATATAAACCATAGCCTTTAAAATTACATGACCTGGTGAATGAATTCACTTAAAGTTTCCAAACAACTGTATGAGTCCATTGCAAAATACATTATTATGGATTATATGGTTTTGTACACTTGCATATCCACTAGTATTATTAAGTTTTGTGCCTTCAAAAGAAAAGGAAAAAAAAAAAACCCTAGCTCCACCCCTTACTGAGTGTTTTTTAGTCTTCTTTGCAACCACACAATAGATATAGGTAAAATTTCCTCATTCCATAGCAAAGAGAATTTCTCCAGACCTTTAAGGAAGTATCAAGAAAGTAGAAGTTATAGCATTATCTTCATAACATGGACACAGTTTAGTTACTTGTACAATTAGCTCTAAACATTAATTCAGTAACCCATTTCAGGGCTTATTCTCTGCAATATAAAATTTAAAAACTGCATTGTAATAGGAAAGAAGTGTGAAATAGAAAACAAAAAATCAAGCCTATAAAACAGTGTCGCAAAATGTGTATCAAAAAAACAAAAGAAAAATTCCAGATATGAGCAGTACGGGTACACATACAAAAGCCTGTCATACCTTGGGCATAATAGGAATGTCCTTCAGCCCCCACTTTGGCTGAAAACCAATTCCTAAAAATCCAATCCCCATCTCCTCTGCCACCGCTTTCACCTATCGAACAGCAGTAAACAAAAAACAAAGTAACAAACCACACGAATCTCGTTAAAGACAAACATTTAAGCCATCTATGAATTATTCAATCATGCAGAATCATTCTTCCCGTAAGATGAATGACAGTCTTGTTAGACACAAAACATGAAAAAAAAATGCTGAACTGGAAACCTTATAGTAAAGTCCTTAGTTTGATAATATTTTTGCAGTGATCTGAGAACTTCTGTGACAAGTCAATCTGAGGAATTTCTTAACATATTATGAAATATACATAAACGAATTTAAACTTAACAAGGAGAAGCCTGTAGAATTAGAATCTGACCTGATAAAGATGTGAGTTAACCTCAGCACAAGTCTGGTGGAGCGTCTCAAGAGGTGCACCACTAAGCTCAAACTGACCACCAGGCTCTAGTGAAATGTTTTGTTTACCCTGCACAATCAAATACCAATATCTTCCTTGTGAAAACATCAAACAATTCATATATATAACTACAATATAAAGATGATAACTTGAATGTACCACACTGTTACTGTCCTATATTTGCCAATAGAACATGTAACAGAGGCTTGCAGTGAGAATGATTTAAGTCTTTGCTCATTGATCTTCGAAGTACTAAACTTACACTGGGTAGTCGAGGACACGATGAAAAATAATCAGAATTTAGGACTATGAGTAAATGAGACAATAAGAAAGGGCTACACTTATATTAATGGAGTCATTGAGTTTGTATAATCACAATAGAGTCACCCCACTACTCAAACTTATAGTTACTTAGGTGTACAAAGTAGAGGTTAATGACTAAAACCTAAGAGAAATTACAGAAAAAATCAATAAACTTAAACTTCGACCAATAGGATGTAATTGTAGGAATCTGGAGTAAAAATATAAGGCCAAATACTATAAGATGATCAAAGACAGCATAAACTGGTTAGCTGAGGAAAATGCAAGCATGAGTTGAAAGTATCTCTGAGGCGTTAAAGTTGGCAAAGTTGTCTTTCGCTGAAATGAAGGATGAATCTTTCACCTGCTTGAGGCCAATAACATAATCTCCTTCCACTATTTTATCCCAATCAAATCTCTCTGCTATAGCATTCAGCAAGTCTGCAATTTGTTCATATTTCATCGGACGTAAAGATCCAACTTCAAAGCCAAACTTCTCATGTTCAGTCCCAATTCTGCCACAACAAAGAAAAGGTGAAACTACTAACTGCAGATAAAAGTGCAGAGTCTCAATATGCCAAAAACAATGATGCTACCCTCAAAACCAGAATGTATAAAAGTTGAGTAATTCCAAAAATTAAACAACAATGCATCAACTTCAACTACATTTATGACAAAGAGAAGACAAACATTCGACGACTGGGAACGGGCAACCCGACTGAACACTGAACAAAAGCATATAACGAAGGAAGACTGATACAAGAAAAGAGCGAATCTATATCCAGTTTAGGAGAGCACCCAAAACAAATACATGAGATCACCTTTCTCTTACCTTCAATAGTTTCCTAGAAGTATAATTCTGAAATAACTTCACCCTGAAGTCCTAGAACTTAACAATCAGGGATAGGATGTAGTTGGTCACCACATATATCATGGTTCATAGATTCTTAAAAAGTATCATTAGATGTACTAACTATGAAGGGCAGCCATTTTGGTGGAAAGACCAGACTACAGAACACATGATGCTCTTTGTATTTGCTATGACAACTTTTTGGACAGATCAAACAAATATAACATCTCAAAGAAACACAAAAATGTTGAAGAAGCAAGCGTGTTTCCACAAGTAAAAGAAGTATCATAAGCAAACAAAAGTTCCAGAGGGTTCTGAGGCAGGGATTTCAAGATGCATACCGCCACATTTCCTTGGGCTTGCAACCAGAAGCGAGGTACCCGACGAGGTCCTCTTTCGTCAACGGCTCCGTTATCACCACGGCGTCATCCGTAGGAGGGCTTGCGGCAACAACCATCCCGCTCGTTCTTCCATATCCTCGAGCATCCCAACGCAAACCTTGCGACCTCCTCTCCCCATGCCTAACCAAGGAATGGAACCCCACCAAGACCCCTCTCCCTTTCAAAGCACCACCACGTTCGTGACCAAAACCGGAACCTAAATTCTCAGAGAAGTGAACTGGATTGAGAAGCCAACCGGAAGCCGCCGCCATTACTTCAACCAACCTACAAGGAGAAAGAGCGAGAGATCTCACGTAAAAACAGCAGCCCGACGATAAGCTAGACAAAAAGACACCAACTCTCGGACCGGAGTCTTGGATTAGTAGCGGGATAAGAAGAGAAGAGTCGAGAAAGAGGTATCACCTCGAAATCGATTTAAGATGCCTTTGTCTGCGCTGGCAGCAGAGAAGAAGCGGCGGCGGAGGAAAGACGAGTCGACGGAGGAAGTGGGGAAGATGGACAGCCCAAAACGGAAGGTAAAAAGGGGTAGGGAAGACGCTGTTTAGTGGCGGGCAGCCTCCGTGCTCCCGACGCGGCCCAATCGCTGCCACGTGCATCCGCCTCGGAGGGACCGCTGGGCCTCATTAACGTTATCATTTTAAAAAGGGCGAAGAACGAATCGCTGTGTTCAGTTTTATTACATTATAAGACACGCGGAAATTACGAAACTGACCGGGCACGAATATGTTCGATATATAAAGGATAATCTACATAGAAAATTCTTTATTATATTTATTTATTACATAATTTTATATTAAATCGGATCAAATTGACCTCAACAAATTCGATTCGAGCGATTTCAATCCGAATAATGATACAACCTATTCGTTATGGCCAAAGCGTACGATCCATAAGTTATTTAATTAAAAAAACGTATGTATTTTAATAATTCTTTTTTCGCTAGATCAAAATTACAATATCGGCAGCAGCATCTTGTTACGTAGGTGCTTACGTCGTCGACGCTCTCCGAGGACGCCATCAATGGCCTGAACTCGCAGCCCAAACAGGCATCGATGCATCAACATCTGTGTCGGGTGGGTGCTTCCGAGAAGCGGATTCCACATCAAAAGACGAAGAAAGAGAGGGAGTTCATCTGATGCAGACATCGGACCACCTCGAGAACCCAATTCACTTTAAACACTGCTTCTTTTCCGTGGACGGAACGAAGAGAGTGATCGGCCGAGAACGCAGCCAATGAACACCACTGACTCACATCGAATGATGCAGCAACTGCAAACGCCTCGTTTTATTGGTAAGCAATGAGTATTTATGATGCAAACACTGCAAACTCTCTTCCTTTCTCCGCACATCACACACACAACACAAGGCGGAGCACCACCGGGAAGAGGAAGCAACGCCGTGGTTAGGTCATGGCCTGCGCTTTAGTTTGGGCACTGCCTTCGGCTTCTGCTTCGGCTCATGCCCTGGGTTTGCGCGGGCACCGCCGTAGTCATTCAACGAAACCATCAATGAGCGCGGCTCTCCGATGGTCCGCGCTGTTCAGTTCCATCGAAACAATGATGCGAGTCCATGCAGAAACTTGCACAGAATGGCAGGAGCAGAGAGAGAAAAAGAGAGAGAGAAAGAGAGAAGGAAACATCGGAGGGAGTACCTGAGACAGGATGCGTGAAACTTAGGCTGCAGAGTAAGACGACGACGACGACGACGACGACGAAACAGGGGAGCCATCGAGATCCGAGCGAACGGGAATCCATCGTCTCTTCGGCGTTGTGCAGGGAGGGCACAGGTGCGTCTCTGTTATATCCACGGGTGACGAGCGAGGAGAAGTCAGCGACGTGCCGAGCTTACATCCGCGGGGAAGAGACGACGACCATGAACAGGTCGTGCGAGTCACGCAGCGTTAGGATGTTATCTCGTCGCCGGCGCCACCTTATAAAGGGTGAGATGAGATTTCCACCGTCGTCATAAGAACGACTGTTGGAGAAACTGGGCGTACCGTTTATTTTAATTCTTTTAAAAAATATAATTAAAAAATTATATAATAAAAATCTTTTAAAAATACTATATATAAAAAATAATAATTATTATAATAATAATTAACATTATAAATAGAAAACCTCAATGATAATTATATTAAATTTGATTGATTTTAATTTATTTCTCATATTAATCATAATTTCATGATTGACCTTGATAGGAGATATATTAACAATCGAGAGATTAAACCTTTTTTCCAAATCTACCAAACAAATAAGTGATCACTAGATATATATATAAGACGATTAGGAGAAAACATCTCGGTGGTTACATAAGTATCACATGAAAAAAAATATATATAGATTACCCTCATCCGTCTATCTGTATGAACAAAATTTCAACACAGATCGTTCAAGATTGTCTCATCCCTATCATTCACATGGACAAAATGGTTAAATGAGGTTGTTAGAACAATTACCGGCTCTCCCCTCTAAGCCATAATGTAAAATGTGATATTAAATACTATATCAGAAAGATATTATTTTTGAAAAAAAATCTATATTGATTATAGATCTCATATGTACCTTAGCATCTCAATGATAAGATTGAAAAAACTTATTTTAACATCGATGTTAATGCATATAATACCATGGGAGCTCGATGCTTTCACTTTGAGTCATCTCGAGAACACTCTTATATCTTCGGGTTTGAACCGCATCTAGTTGACTCAGACATTAATGATTTTTTCTAACAAATATAAATATCATCTTAAATATATAAATAAAAATATTAAAGATATATAAATAAACAATTTATTATATTACACGATTGAATGAATTTTATATAACGAGATTTATGTGAATTATTTATAAAATTGATTGGGTTAATCGGTTCATTTCTGTTTTATTTAGTACATCTGATCCGATAATTGAATCAGACCGATTAATAATCTAGCCGGATTTTTCTCATGGTTTGATTAATTTCAACCTTCGAGTTTTTATGAGACAATAACAAAAATTAATCAGTTAAGCTAGCTGATATGATCATTATATTCTTGGCATATTGAATATTTATGATATTAAAATAGCATTTTCTTAGGCAGACGTAATTTATTTCCTCGGACGATGTCAAGGGCAGTGTCCGATCCTTACACATGGCAGCATCTTCATGAGACGATGATGAGATCCTGACCGTCCAAGGTTCGTCATTATTTGGTTTGCTTTCTTGAATTCCAAACGACAACTTGTTTCTTCTTTCTCGCTTTCCTTCTTCTTCCCCTTCTCTATTGCTCTATTTCCTCGGGGAAGAGGCGACGACCGACCGATCTCTCGGAGCCATCTTTCGCTCGTCGTCCTTCGATCCCACCTGCTTCCCTCGTGCGGCATCTACACCCCGATCCGATCGTAGCCGAAAGATCGGCGTCGAGGCCAAGATCTTGCCGATGGACGCCATGCGCTTCCTCAAGAAAGTCCTGAAGCAGGTATTCGACAATATTCCCGATTCGTCCATCCTCTCGTCGTCTCGTCTTTATTCCGTGCAATTCAGTCATTGTGCTTGCGACGGGACTTTAAGCTACCCAAGCTCCGAGAAAAATGTGAGGACAAGAACAAGAGGGAATCTACCAAATTCTTTGGTTCTTGGAATTTGGTTCTGAAAACAATTCCTTGAATAATGATTGAAGCAGCTAACGAAGCGACAATCTTACGGCATCTGTTGACATTATATAAAGGCCTTCACCAATTTTTGAGTGGATCGCCGAAATTGATCATATACGCGGGCATCAAGATATTCTTGTTATGTATGCATTGTCTACACCTGTTATCTTACTCGACTAAATGACTTACTATGCTTGTAGATGGTTTTCTTTAACAAGATATCTTTGTTAATATGAAATCACATCAGGGTTTGGCTTCCAATGATAAATGCTGCAGATAATAGGCCGCCTTGACAGTAAGGAACAATAAACGAGAAAGAAATGGTGAGGAAAACAACAAACGAAGAGTAGGGTCTCCCATATTGAGAAAACAAATTACAAATGGAGTAATAGAGAAGGGGAGAGATAGGGTTAAAGATCAGTTGGCCAAGACAACCAAGCTTCAAATTGAGCAATACATATTAACATCGCCACCCTCTCAGCCAGCCCCATGCTCACGTTTATAGATAGCATCAATCTAGTCAAACTTAGCAGGACATGGATTTTACCTTCTTTGCCTCCTTGATAAACTCCTATCTATTAACAAACTCTATTATTTGATCTCAGTAGTATTAGAGAAGTCAAAACATCAAAATAAAGAAGGTGCATAAAGAAATGATCAAGAATACCAAAAATTGAGAATATGTGACAACTTAACTCTGTATTGTAAATAGACTCTGACTAATATAATCGGCCATTGTTTGCATGCCTTATAATTAGTACTTTTATTGTCTTCTAGCTTCCAGATTGTGTGCTTTATTTTATATGAGCATGCGCTATTTAAATATAAATTTAGATCACCAAGTTGTTGACTATATATTTCCTTTCCTTAACAGCATACTGAAGAGAATGAACATACTTTGTCTGGCCTTGCTGCTCGAGTCACAATTCACTACGGCATTCCATATACTGCATCTATTTTAGCTTTTGATCCTTTTCAGAGGCTATTGGCAATTGGAACTTTGTGAGTACAATGATGCTGATTCATCTATTATGTTTAGCGCTGTCTATGTTTCTGCTGATGCTAGGTTATATTTTTTATGTTTTAAACTTTTTATTAACAGTGGGTTATGTTTTTTTGGGAAAGAACTGGATGATCCTCTAATGTCCATGGGTTCTTTATTAATTACATCTTGAATGAGGATAGTCTAGAGGGTTGCTCTTTTAACACTTGTTCCCATAGTAATTAAAAATTTAGAAAGACATTTTTAGAATAAATAACCATTATTAATTTTAGGCAAGGGCAAAAAGATTATACTTTGCAATTATAATGGACTTGAGGCTCAGCTGGGCCAAATGACAGTACTCACAATACTCATAAGGGACATGTTTAAGTAAAAATTATGTCTTTTTTGGAAAACTGAAGGTATTTTCTTCATATTATCTATGTTTATATTTATGCATAATTACATAAGTCATGGATACCCATCAAATTGGCACAAGGTGCTTTAGGGCTGTGTTTATGCTGGTGATCCGCATAGATATCTTTCTATGCATGTATACTGAAATGTGTATGCAAAGCTCTCTCTCTCTTTCTCTCAGCCTCCATGTACATATCTGTATAAGTGTCTGTATGTTTTAACATATTAATATGTTTGTGTAAACAACAAATTCTGATATCATGCAAAACAGCAAAAGATCAACAAATAATTCTATCTTTTGGATGATTTATTTCGAATAATATGGTTGTAAATATTTTTATCAGAAGGTAGGGTCAAAATACTGGTATCTTTGATTGCATGTTGCTCTAAATTTTTCTTAAAGGTTAAAAGACAATAAAGTAAAACAGAACGTTGATCATCTGTCTACTTGCAATTTTGCTCACTGCAGTTGTGGATGTTTGGCTAGCTTTGAATGAGTTTGTACGACCTCTGCTAAATCTGGATCATATGTCCATTTCATTTCATGGGTATCATATCACCAAGTTTCATGGGAGTGCTGTCCGGGATACTTGATTTCCAATCAATAATGTTAAGTTACAGCTATAGTTGTTGGCGACCTGGGGTAGTAATTAAAAATGAAAGAACTAGAAACAGAGATTTGAGAGGGGGATTAGAGGCTAGAGGGAATCTCACAAGAGGTAGAGGAAGAGGATAACCATGAATATCTCGCCATAAAGATGCCTAAAGTTCCATATTAACTTAATAACTCAATACATCGTAAAGACTCCGAATTAGGCTCATATTTACACTAACAAAAGGGACTCTCTAGAAGAGAAAAGAAAGAAATAAAGATTATTCTGAACTTATTTACGCTTCATTTCCTATCAGAATCTTCAATATTCTATCATATAAAAGTAGATTTGGTTTCCTGTTACCATTGCGTATCCTGTTCAAATCTGGGGTTTGTTTTGGCATCACAATAAATTGATTATGTACCCAAAGTTGCGCTGCATAAGTGGTACCAGAAAATAAAGATAACATTAGCACCTGATCAAGTAAAAATAGACCCACTATTTTCCCTCCTAACCGTTAGAGTTAATCTAATTCTTAACTGGACTCCAGATAGATGCGGACTTAAATACAATCTTTACTATATTCCATGGAATATCATCGTGTGCCATATTTGTACAGGTTGGTTCATAAAAGTCCAATATGATCTTGATATGGGTACTGATACTGATATCTAAAACCTAATGTATGAGCCAAATACCCAACCCTTACAAGCAGAGAGGCTTTCACCAATACGTATGTGCTTCTTAAATTTAGATTATTTCTTCATTTTATCCATTGATGGTGTTCGAAAGTACTGGAAAACAACAGTTGAAGTCTTGAACTGTAGATTTATAGAAGTTATACATGCATATGTGTGCCTTTATGCATTTTGTAAAATATGAGAAAAAAAATTTCTTCAGTTGTGGGTCAGCAATGAGTTTTTGCATATGTTTGTGCATGTTTATAGAATGTAGAAATAACATGCATGTGTCTTTTAAATGTTATTTTAGCCAATAGCATATTTTTGCTTCGTTAGTATATTTGCATTTTTTTTCTTATTCTTGTTTGTGTGCTAAACAATGGCATAACTTAAAAGTTCTATAAATAATGAGAGTACAAATGGATACCTTTTGAACCTTAAAGAGTAAAGTTTTGACTCCCAGCCTTTTGCTTCATAAAAAAATTGATGATATTTATGAGTTTCATAAAGTTATGCAACAAAAAATTGTCATGTGTGTGCTCATGTTTAATAATCAAACTGGCGGATTGTCATGGGCTTAGCTGAATTTGCCTAAGCCGTGCGGCACCCTAGCGGCAAACTTGAAGACTTAGCTGGAATTGCCTAAGTCACGGAGCAACATTTGCTCAATGTTCCAGACTTAGCTAAAATTGCCTAAGTCATGAAAACGCCGAAGCGTATTTGCCCGCAAAAGGTCAACCCACTTGCAACCTCGTGCGGGTCCCGAAGGACCTGCAAAAAGAGAAGTTGATTAGTTTTGAGGACGAGCGACGGACAAGTCCCGATGTCTCGCAAAGACGGCAGCTTTTACATGTAATTCGTTGAACACCTTATGTGCAACAGAGAAAGGAGAGAAAGAGAGTGAAAGACGATTTTAGAGGGCTGTAGGAACAGTCGCAAGCCCGCAGACGACGATCCCTAAGGTATCAGACACAAGACGAGTTCAACAGTCGATGAATGCTCACGCCCGATACTATCCCAAAGCCCCATCCAGCCCTGTGCCACCTGGGGGGTTCCAGAGGGCTGAGATGGCTAACATTTTGCACCGCTCGGCCAAGTCGGCGTAGCACGGTCCAAAACTGGGCAGTTCTGGCTTGTTTTGGCTCCGCTCAACGAGTGACTGCAGCCTTACAGACTATTTCTGCTCGCATTTGTGAGACAAAATCACACAAAACCAAGGCAAAACATACTACCAAACATCTGTATAAGCAAACAAAAGTGACGAACGGTTCGCTGAGCGAAAAGTTGCGGTTGAGCGACGACCGTTCGTGACAGGGTGATGAACATTATAATCAACACTTTTGATGTTTGAAATGTGACCAATTCTCAAAATGTTATTACTAAAAGCTCGATTTGTTTGTTTGTCTCTTTATGTAAAGAAAAAGTTAAGACATTAGTTTTATGCATAATGCAACATGAAAGAATATGCTTTCATTAATTCATTTATGCTTAATAGCAATCATTGCAATTTCAGTTGCCATGGTGTGAAATCACCGATATTTACTGGTCTGTTTGGCCATCGAGATGTGGACCAAGCCAGTTTTGATTGTTCATACTCGATAGAGGTGCACCATTCGAGACCAGAGGTGTACCATCCAGAATTTGGGTCAAATCAGAATTCGACCTTTATTAATTGGTACCAGTAGGTAATGGTCAGATTTGGGTCAAATCATCTAATCCGACAGCTGGTGCCTGGTTGGGTATCTATCTCCTCTCTCACTCTCACATATTCTTTCTGAAACTCATTCTCCCTCTCATTTTCTTGATTTCTTGGGTAACAATTGGGGTAGGTTAATTGGCCATTGAAGAGGGGTTTAATCTCAAGATTGATCGTAATTGTTCTCAAATCAAGGAAATATGACGCTTAATCTCTATGTTAATTTCATGTAATTGGGGCTAATTAGGGTCTTTGTTTATTTATACCCATTTTTGGGTAATTGATGACTAATTAATTACAGAATGTTCATGTAATTAGAGCTTATTAGGGTATTCTTCTTCCATTTATATCCATTTTAGGACTGGTGTACTGGCCCTAGTACACCGGCATGGACTGGTACTGTGCCGGTGTGCCCAATGAGATTGCATACCTTGCCTAATAGTATAGCCAATTAGCATCTTCTTCAGTGTTTTGTTTTCTAGTTTCTACTCTCAATCTTCTGCCTAATAAATTGGCTTCATCATCTAATGATTATTTTTAAGCCAAAAAAAAAAAGATTCTATATACTCTCCTGACCTTTTATGGATAATTGGTTTTTCCTGTACTGCAGGGATGGTAGGATAAAGGTTATTGGAGGTGATAATATTGAAGGCCTTCTTATATGCCCAAAGAAGGTTCCCTATAAATATTTAGAGGTCGTGACTCTCAGCAATGTGCTTTTGTTTCTTCCTGATTTAGTAGAGCTTAGTTCTGTTTGATAAGATTTCTAAACAATATAGCATAATGGAATAACCTACAAAAAATAAATCTTCACCCTGATTAAATGAATGAGTCATCTGCTCACTTGATTGAGGTTTAAATAGTCATTTGCATAAAAAAGGTCTTTCAAGAAAATGGTGCAGCAATTAATTTTAAACACACACAATTGCTGGCATTTGAACTTTGAAGTTTGAAGTTTGAAGTTCATCCACATTAGAGAAAATCTGTTTTGAGACTTAAGTATTTTTTTGTAAGATCAGAGAGGCAATGAGAACTTTCTCTAGTGTGTTCCTCGGTAAATGAAGAATAAAACACATCTTTCAATCAGGATCTAGTAAATTATTAAAGCATATGATGTGTATCATGATTTGTGCCATCTGTTGAATTATAATAGAAATTGATAAATCCAATTCTGAAATATATGACCAAAAGTTCAGTAAGAATCAACATGTCAGCAAAAAGAAATATGAGAATGGAAGTTTAGTGAGAAAGGGTGAAACAAATTGCAAAACATAAAGTTTCTAAAACTCAGGAGATTTTCTTTCTGAATCAAGTAATAATGGTATACAATCAATCTCTTCATCCATATTTTTAGTTTATGCTTTCCCTTGGGAGTGTCAACTTTATTCTTCGATTTTAGGCCATTACTAACTGGATATTTAGAAAATGTAGGAATGTCGAAGTGATGTATTATTGACGCAACAGCATTGTCCTATTAAAGTTGCACTCAAAATAATAGAGAAGCTAGTGTTATTTGCTAAATGTTTGAGAATCAAATATTAACTACTCAAGTTTCTTGTATCACTTGGTGTCCTTGGAAAAAGGAAATGATTTTACAAAATTCAGTTTCATGGTCAGCATTAATCATTCATGTTTATTGCTTTTGCATAGTGGTCATGAACATAAGGCTCAGCTGTTGGACATTGTAGATTTTAAAAGGTTAAGAGTCAGCTGATTTCCCAGCACAATATATGTTGCATTTGATAAATATAATTGTGTTTTGCCATATTGCATATATTGTTTGACATGATTTATGCCTACTTCCATTCTACATTTTTCTTAATGTGTCATTTGGGAAACCACAATTGCCCTTTGTCCTTTTTTGCCCGACATTAGTGTGTGTACATGTTCATGTATATACGTATCAGCATGGTTGGGAAATCGGAAGTGTCCTTTATTAAGAATATTTTTTGTTTTATGTTATGCTTTGTTTTAGTGAAAATATTTCTTTATTGAAGTGTAATTTTTCTTTGTTAGTCTCAAAACTTATACTTTTTCTATTTCAGTTTCTACATAATCAAGGATTTCTTGTCGCCATTACAAATGAGAATGAAGTCCAGGTACTAAATTTATAATTATAATGTTTGTTTTCTATAGCATATGTAGTACTTCTCCTGACATTATTTTGGATAGTAATACATTTAATAGATATTTTATAACATTCTGCTATTATTATATTGAGAATTGGCATTATAATACTGAGAGTGAGACATTAGAGCTTTTGACCCCCTATAAAATAGGAGAGAGGTCTGATAGAGCATGACTTTGTCTGCCTAAGTGCTGTTGTCTTGTCTCCTCTTTTGCAAATTTTTTTTGTTACCTGTGAAATCCACATCCATCCTTTTGCAAATTTTGCCTGTTGTTGTTTTGATTATGGTCATGCTTGAAAATTTTTAACTTTCAGCAAAAATTCTTGCTTGTTGCGTGCATATAGTCATGCATTTATACGTATCTACATTCCTTCAGGCATGTTAGTATACTCATATGCAGTAATACTTAAATACATAATTTTGACTTTGTTCTTTCAATTATGTTCATTTTTGGTTTCTTTACATATTTATCCAGAACCTTGAAATATCATCTCTTTGGCAGGTTTGGAATTTAGAGCTCAGGCAACTAGTTCATTGTTTTCAGTGGGAGGCTAATGTAACTGCCTTTTCTGTAATCTATGGGACCTACTTGATGTGCGTTTTTATTAGAGGAATTACTTTACTGATTCTCATCAGTCAGCTGCTTGCTGGCTTGTCAGAAGAATGTTAACTCAATTTCTGCTTTAGGTATATTGGAGATGAGAATGGGCTGCTGTCTGTATTGAAGTATGATGAAGAAAATGGCGAACTTTTGAAGTTGCCTTATCAACTTCCTGCTAATGCTGTAGCTGGTTGCTATTTCTCATTAACTATAAACATGTGACGGAAATATTATTTATTCTGCATTTTCTCTGAATTGATTGACTTCTTATCTTGCAAATCTCCGCTCCAATTTTTATCTTGTTAATTGTCTTCTATGATGCTAATAAATACGAGGTCATAGTGAAATATATACTATAGTCGATAGTTCTTTACTTCTTTTGCATCTATTTGAAAATACAATGACTTTTTAATTGATTGCAACACTGGATGGAACTGCAGATATTTATTTTGGCCTTTGATGACCATCATAAACATTCCAACCCTTGAAAATCCAGATACCAAATTTTACAGTGCAAATTGAGCCAGCAAACATTCTGACCCTTGGAACATATCTAGCCTTGATGGTGAGGAGTGTCATTAAGGCGATTCAAGAAAAACTATTTTAATCCAGGAACAAGATTGTTCTCCACAAGAGCTTTATAAATCCTTAGGTTTCCAAAATAGGGTAATGTGAAGTCCAAGGTTTGCTGTACCGATTGATACACTGGTATGGACCGATAAGGCGAACCATAGTGAAGTCATCTACTTGATTTTCTAGCATTGAGAGGACATTGAACTAAATTCTAGGGAGGTGGCGTTTCTAGTTTCATCACTTTCATGACACATTATATATCTTTGGAATACTGGGTGATAAGGGGAAAAAGTCAAAGAAATATATATAGTGGCTATTCATCCTAGAATCAACTTCTTCGGATTTTTTAAATGACACCAAGGCAAGAAATATATAAACCAATTTTTGACTTTAGGCTGAGCCACTTCTATTTGTTGGCCTAGAGCTCTGAATTCTTCAGGTAGCTATGATTTCTTACTTTTATAGTTTTATTAGACAGCAATAGAAACTGTAGGTGCCTGTAAATTTACTGGCTTGTTAGTTATTAACTAGGCTTTGTAAATTTGCTTTATCATTCTGTTCTTCCTCGTTAGGAAATAAGTTCCATTTTTCCATTTGTTATGCTCTGTTGTTCTTTTAGGAAATCTTCTGTGTGCTCTCTACTGGGTTGGTGGGAGGGAAAACTGACATATCTTTGTCATCGTTTTCTTTTCTTGTTTAACCATTGTTTGCCTCTATCATTTTAGAGGATTCATATTACATTTGGTTCCAGTGGAAAGATATTGATGTTATTTGTGCATAAGATTTTAATTATATTTTTTGTAATATTTAAATTTATGTATTGTGAAAAAAATCATACAGAAGCAGCTGGGATTTCCGTTCCTGACATTCAGTCGATTGTTGGAATTCTTCCTCAGCCTGGTACTTCTTTGACTAGGTATGACATATACATGCTATTCCTGGATTGAAGCTTTCCGTTAATAATCTTGTTCCTTTCAAAATATATTCTTCACAGATTCACAGAATATTTGCCTATTATCCACAGTACTAACTCAATTCCATAAAAAAAACTAAGAAACTGTTATTATCAAAGGATGATTTTTATTGTTATGCAATTATAAATGTGCACTGTAAAATATGGCTCACTATGTGTTATTTGAATGTTAGAAGCCTTAAACCACTTGCATTTGTTGAGTTATGTTGGTATTAACCCACTTATTCACCCTGGACTCCAGTGTTTCTACTTGAGAAATTGACTGAAGTAGAAAGGCGAACATTAATCTAGTGTTAAACATTCATTTTTAGAGTATCAACACCTTACCAGTCATCAGCCATATTAGTGTGGTACACTGATGTGGTCCTATATATATTGCCGGTACCAGTTGTATTAAAAGAAAAACAAAAACAGGAAAGACATACCTCTCAGTCTTCTTTCTCTTCTCCTTCTCCACCTCCTTTACCCTTCTGACTGCCATCTGGCTGGTACATAACCGACCATCCAGGGACCATTCAATTCTTTTTGTCTTTTCAGTCATAAATGAAACATGTGATTTGAAAGCTAAATTTTATATGTTGCACTTATTCACTATCTTTTTCATGCCAATCAATACTTTGCTTTTTACCACTTCATTCAGAAGATATTGATAGAAATTGATGTAATTACCCACACCAGTTACGAGGTTGACTCCTTTATCCTTCAAGGTGGACTTAAGGATCTAAACACAAAAAATATTCAAGTCTTCTTTTTCATTCTTGCACTAGCACAGATGATTCCTCTTGTTATTTTAATCAACCTATGCTTGTCTATTTTTGTGTGCCTTTTATCAGTAAGATGTTTCTCACATGGTAAGTAGTTCACTTTACTGCAGAGTGCTGGTTGCGTACGAGAAGGGATTACTAATTCTTTGGGATATTCACAAAGGACAAGCTGTTACCACCAGAGGTCATACAAATCTGCAGTTGAAAGGTGCAGAGGCCCCTGATTCTCTCAGTGAGACTAGTGATCAACTTCAAAGCAATGCAGCCAACGATGAAGGAGACAATGAAATTTGTTGTCTTTGCTGGGTATCTGCTGATGGTTCAATTGCTGCTGTGGGTTACATAAATGGTGATATACTATTGTGGGACTTCTCATCTAGTTTCTCAGTAAAAGGGCAACAACCCCAGATATCATCCAGTAATGTGATTAAGCTGCAGTTGGCATCAGGAGACCGCAGGCTCCCAGTCATTGTCTTGCACTGGTCTGCTAATTGTAAAGGAAATATTGATAAAGGAGGGCAGCTTTTTATCTATGGTGGTGATGAGATTGGATCTGAAGAAGTTTTAGCAGTTTGTTTATTATCACTTCTGTAGTTTTCTGATGTGTTTCTGGTTTTTTTATTTTATTATATAAGTAAAACTGATTTGACCATTCATCTCATGATATAGTTAGAATAAGTTTCTTTGGTTCAGAGGCTTTCTATTTTGTTGTGGAAGTGGCATTTATACTATCATTTCGCTGATTTATTTTAGTTATTGTCAACATAATCAAGGGAGACACAACATGAGCATACTTGCTGACTAAAAAACTTTATTTATGGAAATTTGGCTTTGTTCAACCACTGTTGATTTTATGGTATCTAGATCCTAGAGCAAAGACAAACTTATATAATGTAGATCGAGATATTTTCCTTTTTTTTTGTACTTTTGTAGTTTGGTTTACTAGATGTACCAACATTTGTTGTACCGCCCAAGTTGGTATGGTACGGTCAGTATGAACTGGTCTGACTGGCGTTCGAGACATGGATCGCCTGAGTTCCCATTGGCATACCCCACCGTACCGTGTGCCAATACATCAGTATAGACCGATACATACCGACCTGACAAATCACCGAAATGGGTCCAATACCTGAAATACTGAACCCTAAATTGTAAACTCAGAAGTCCTTCACTTTCTTTAAATATCTTCATTTGTGTTACGTACATACTTTATTTTGCATTCAGTTAATTGTTCTGGTATCTGTTTGTTTCTTGTTTTTGACATAATCTAAATGTTTGTAAATTGTACTGAAGTTCTCATGTCTCTAGATATTGAAGTGGTGTCATATAACATACTAGATCATGTGTTGAGATTATAATGACACAAAGTGTGACTCTTTTAGAAGGTTAAGCGACTACAAAGAGGAACTTGTCAAATTTCTTTGGAACTTTGAAAAAATTGTGTTAAGTTTATTGCCAAATAAAAAATCCAATTGGACTCAAAATTTTCCCCAGTAAACTTAGTCATCATTTCCTCAAAAAAATCTTGGAGATATTAATAGTTGGAAAAGGGGATGATTACAGTTATTGTTTGGATTTGTTTGTACTTTGTAGAATTTTGGTAAGTGCAAATATGGCCTTCGTGGTTCATCTTTTTTCAGAATATTATGAAGGCCAGGGACAAAATTGCTCCTGCATGAAGATGGAAGAGTTGAACACTAGGATTTAAAATTTTAAATAATTAATTGGCAGACATAAGTCATCATCCTAAGCAACTGTGAAAAATTAGGAGTGTGAAATGCATCGATTTCATTTATTTTTATGTCCTTTTATCTTCAGTTCACTAACTTCATCAACCTCACCTATTATGCGAACACAAAGAATGATCCATTCAACATCAACATTTCAGGTAGATTTTAAAAAAATGAGGCAAGATCCTTTGTGCACTAAGTGATAGTATTAACTATTGAGTATTGACAACGTTTACAGATTGGTTGTTGACAAAGTAATGAAATAAGCTTGGGTTTTAAGATTCCTAGAGCCTTAGTAATAAGAACATTGCTTGAAGTTTAATGTGTTAAATATTAGAATATATGTGTATTCTGTCTAGATAGATTAGATTATTCCTTTCTAGTAAAGTTTTTACTTTTATGTAAAAGAACTCAACAATATGAGGAGATACATATGTCATAATGCCAAGTGATTTCTATTTGTCAAATATTTAAATTATTTTCTCTGCAGGTTCTGACTCTTGAATGGTCCTCTGGAGTGGAGACTGTGAAGTGCATCTCACGTGTGGATCTTAATCTTAATGGATCCTTTGCAGACATGATTCTGATCCCCAATGTTGGTTCATCGGATAAAAATTCCACTGCTGCTCTTTTTGTATTGACAAACCCAGGGCAAATAAATGTCTATGATGGTGCTGTCTTATCTGTGTTAAAATCTGAGGGAAATCATTCTGCTCAAGCTGAAAATTTTCCAGTAGTTGTACCAACCATCGATCCATGTATGACTGTGGCAAAACTTTGTTTGCTATCCAAGGGCAGTAGTAGTGCTTCCAAGGTTTTGTTGAAGGTACTTAATCTAAATTTAGATTTGAATTTGTAATAATCCTTATATGGCTCATTCAACCCTTGCATTTTCTTTAGAAATTTTGTGCTAGAACAACACATTCATCTACTCTTTCTGCGGGCACAAAGTGGCCTTTGACTGGTGGGGTCCCTCCTGAAATGTCCTATGAAGATTATGAGGTTGCAAAATTATTTATAGCTGGTTATCAAGATGGATCCCTTAGAATATGGGACGCGACGTATCCAATTTTAGGACTTATGTTTGTGTTAGAAGGAAAGGTTTGCGCCTCAACATTAAATAGCAAAAAACCTGTCAAGATTTTGTTGTGCTAGAATTAATGCTACTTAATGACAGCTGCCAGTGATTCAAGTGGATGGTGCATTTGCAGCAGTATCAGCAGTCGCCCTTTGCTCGTTAAATATGGCCTTGGCTGTTGGTGATGAACGCGGTCTGGTTAGATCAGTCTCTTATTTTTATTTTCTTTTGAGTTGTAAAGAGCAATTTTTTGCTTGATTGTAACTCTTTTCTCATGTGATTGTATAGGTTCGCATCTATAAGCTTCAAGAAAACACGAACGGTTCAAGTTTTCAATATGTGACTGAGACTGACCAGGAAGGTAATATCTTCCTGCAACCCAATTTCTAGCAAATTTCTTTAATATTGATGGAAAATTCTGGCATGATTCAAAATTCTTTGTGTTTCTTCCTATATCTGGATACTTAAATCAAAATTTTAATGGATTTTCAATAATCATGACATGGATAGAATTTGAGGTGAAATATGGAGCAAATAAACAGATATTGATCTTCCCGAACGACAGTATAATTATGATGGATCTTCCTCAGGACCTGGAGGATGCAGAAACCATCTTTAGTCATATCAAATAAGTGACGAGCATAGAATGCCGGAAATTTTGGCATGCTACAGAACTGACCTAGTTGAATAAAACTTGCATGAAGAGGCTGTGGAACAAACACCTCCTGAGTAGATGCAGAAGCACCAAATTAATTTCATCCTTCACGGGACAGATGTGAAAGGTAACAAAAGAGCCTTCACCAGAAGTATATGATCAGAATGTTAATCATCTATAAAAAAATTGGCAAATCAGCACATCTACTAGCTAGAGTAGCCACTCTAATAATCTGGAATTGATACATCTGATCTCTTCCAACACCAACTGTATTCCATGTGTATCATTCTTGCACTAACAAATGACTAAATATGACACATGACTGGGGGTTTTGGAACTAAGAATAAGGTGCAAAGCCTCCAAGTTGAAGCTTCCATTTGATAACGTGTCTACTTTTTGACACTTGTGAACATTACATTTGGTATGACTCTTAATTATTTTGTTCTGTTACTAAGAATCCAAATACTTGTGCAGAAAATTATAAATAGAGAACCGAGCTCTATAACTGTTAGAGATTGGTTCAAGTCTGACTAATCTAGAAACACTCATCAATTTTAGATAAATATCACATGAAGCTAAGTATTGATTTCTACAGTAGCTCATATCTTTGTGTATAAAGGAGTAAAGGACACTGAATTAGTTCAGACACTCGCAGCTAAAGTATAATCCATAAGCTAATTATTGATTTCTACAGTATCTCATATCTGCTTTTATGCACTGTTTCACATGATTAAAGAGTACAATGATGAAATCATGAAATACATAATTCAAGTATCATAGTGCCAGCAGCTATACAACATGGGCACTTTAAAATAATATATTTGTCCATGTCATTCCACATTTGGTAATGACAATTGTCGGATAATTTCTGACATGTGGGATACTTTCTGATGTGTAGGATATTTCAAGAACAAACTAGGGTTCATATATCAGTTACACACCTACTGATGTCAACCATCCTGCATATATACATATATATCCACGTAAGGCTTCTAGCTAACTTTAAATGGTTGTGACATTCCTCTTATGGATTGTATCTATCAGTTCAACCATGGACTGGTATAAGAGACATTAAGTACTGGGTGCTATCCAGTGAATTAGAATGCAACCAAGCTTTTATATCCCGAGAGGAGGAGCAGAAGAGCAAGAATCAGCAGCAGAATCGGCATTTCAGTTATGTCCACAACCCCCACCTTCCCTTATTCTTGTCTCTGGTCGGTTTCTTCTTTTCTCTTCGACTGGTAGCAAACACTACATTGCTGATCTGGTGCTACCGTTCTTTCTTGGCCTGAGATCACTATAGGGAATGACAGTGAAATTTAAATCCTTGCCTTTCTAGACTTGTTTGAATATAGGTAACATGTATCTATGTTGGGCTATTGATATACTATGGTATGAAATTCTCCTTATTGTTTTGCATATGGATTTGTACTATCACGAATGATTGTTATAAGTTAATATCTGCTACCATGAATTTTCTAAATTGTACATGTTATATGTAAATCTATAAAGTTAGATTGAAATTATAAAAAAATATTTATTAGTTGACATGATGTATTGTCCTACTTTTTAAAGATTTGCTGCGTTGGTGTGTGCATGGAACATAATAAAATCTGTTCCATGCATGTACTCAGTTTCGAGTTGCTGTTATGAAGCAACCTGATCCCAATGAGACCCCTCTATAGGCTGGCCAAGGTCTGAACCTGTTCAATCAGAACATATAATGAGGTGTTAATTAATTATTATGCTTGTTATTTGCAAATCGTTGAGGAGAATTTCTGAGGGATGATGATGAATGCCATGTTAAGTAATAAAACTTTATTAAAAGAAATAATGAAAATTTAGTTGATCAATATTGTCACAACAGATATGCTATAGACCATACATTTTTATGATATTTAAACTTGAACAGTGATGGTTGCATGTTAACTCCTATGATGTTTAACTTCAAGTCTTGAACTAGATTCAACTGATAAGATGTTTACAAGAAACTGGTTAGTATGTTGACAGTTGTGCTCCAAAAGAATTTTAAATGGTAAAAAGGCCCCCAAACATATCTACACTTTACAATCATCTAACATTTTGCCTTACACTGCTTTTATAATTTAACATGTGCAGTTCATATAATTCATCATGGGCAAGGATTTCAATGCATAGCAGCCTTTTCTATCTTAAACTCTCCAGTTCAGAACATTCTTTTCACAAATTCTGGGAGCCACATTGCTGTAGGGTTTGACAGTGGTCAGGTACCATTTAAGTGCGTTTTCCCTTCTGTTTCTTTCACTTAATTGGGGTTGACAAGAAAATTACTGAAATATCTGTTGTCGTGGTCATTCAGGTGTTGATGCTTGATATGACATCGCTATCTGTACTGTTTCGTACAGATTGCGCTTCTGGAACTAACTCTGCAGTAATTTCTGCGAGCATGCCCTCTATTTCTCAGTATATTCTCCAAGTAAGCAGTCCAGAGCAACCAAGCCCCTGTATAACAAACCCTATAGAAGTGGTACTCACTCTCACCAAGGATTCACAAATTGCAATTATGGATAGCAGAACTGGGGCTATTATGGGCTCCAGAACGGTGCAGCCAAAGAAGGAATCTGTTGTGATTTCCATGCATGTTATAGGCATGTATTTCCAATGCTTTCATCAATATTTAAGCCTTGTATTTGCAGGTTGAAAAAGAACTATAACTTATACCAATTTTCATGCGTAGAGGGAAGTGTCTCAGCATCAAAAGCAGTTGCTGAGCCTGAGAAATGCTCCCAGAACCTGCCAGATGAACCTTCTTCTCAAAGTGGACCTGAGAGAAGCAATAATTGTGAACCAAGAGAAACAAACGAACTTCAAGGCTGTCGCCCAGAGGATGCTCCATACCCTTGCGAAACATTAATGGATCCATTACTTGTGCTATGCTTTGAAGATTCTCTATGTTTGTACCCTTTAAAGTCTGTGATAGAGGTGTGATGCTCTTATGTCTTCAAGAAATAATGTTGGTATGCATTGTCTACAATTGAGCTCATATCTTTTTATTTTCAGGGGAATAGCAACTTTTTTCATAAGGTGAACCTAGCACAAAGAATTTGTTGGTCAACGATATTAAAGGTAGACGCAAAGGCACCGGAACTGATACTACTATTTGAGACAGGAAATATTGAAATAAGGTAAATGGCCAGTACAATTCATCTTTTTTGGGGGGGGTTTTACTCGTGGTGCAACATGTCATTTAGCTTTTGGGTTTTGATTTCATAATTATCTTCTTTTCTGTCTTTGACAGGTGTTTGCCAGGTCTGGAGATTAAGGGGGAATGCTCCTTAATGTCCATTCTAAGATGGAGCTTCAAGACAAACATGGATAAAACCATGAGTTCCTCTGATGATGGGCTTATTGCTTTGGTGAGTCTGTTCATGAACTTGACTTCCATAAATCTCAATATGAAAAACTTTAGAGAACTTGTTAGTTTTTCATGAAAAAAGAAATTTGTTGAATTAATAAATTCCTCAGGTATAGCTCATTGTTTGCAGAATCAAGGGAAAGTTAATAAATTATTGATATCTTGTTCCAACAACAACAACAACAAAACTGTAAGTTTCAACTATTTGGGGTCGACTACAGGGATCTTTTGCTGTCATCAAGATCTTATTCCTATATGTCTTAATTAATTTTATTAAATAAGAAAAAGTCTAGCCTTGTTTCTAATTTTAGTTAATTCCTAACATGATGGTAAACTTTTTCACTGCTTATAGTGAACATATCATTGCCAAATTTACTAATTTCGAGTAATGTATATTAAAAATCGGATGTACACTTTAGTATTTGGATGTGAATTAATGTTGAACCTCGTTTGACATCTTGTAAGGACTATGGTCCAGATCCATGTATCAGTTTAAGGATGTCGATGGCATATACTTGGAATTTCCCTCAGATTTGAGGGAATTTTATATAAAGAACAAGGACGGAGATTTATATGCAAAATTAATAGATTTTGAGGACTAATATGTAAAAGGCCCTTTATGTTTTTATCCATCTTAGATAATGACTAAATGATTCTTAGAACTTAGTGATATTCATTGCTTGCAATTCTTAAGCAAGATTATCTAGACGGATTATGATTTTGCATGTCACACATGATGACTAGATGGACATGAAATACTAATTTGTTCAACTTTGTTATATAAGTTAGAAACAAATTTTCATTTTGAGGAAATTACAGGTGAGTGGATGGGAAGTTGCTTTCATCTCTTTTTTGGATGATCAATCCAGGTATCTCATTTTCGGTCTAGTAAGAAAAAGGGATATTCAAGAAAGATTACGCTTTAGATCTCAATTTATTTATGGGTTTATCCAGATTTGCAGAACTTATGCCTTGCCTTCATGATAAAGTTCTGGCCTCTGCTACTGCCGCTACCCTTAATCACTCCATAGATTTGAAGAAAAGACAGGTAGAGTCTCCTCTTTTTTATTGTACAATTATGTTTTGCTGCTCCAGATGGATCTTATAAACTTCCCATAGTTAGCTCTTATAAACTATCAACATGGCTTTGCTGCTTCAGATGACCTCTCCTGGGATATTTGGTGGTATCATAAGAGGACTTAAAGGAGGTAGAACAGATATATATGACATTGTTGATGATGGTATTCCTAGCTATAGTTCCACCAAACAACTGGAGCAATTATTTTCAAGGTTCCCATTCTCAGACCAATCAACCACTATCATTCGCAATGAAGAAGTTGGCGAACTGAGCATTGGTTCTCTCTCTCTCCCTCTCGCACTAAAGTTGTTTCTCCGTATTCCTTGCCTCTCCTCTCTCTCTCTCTCTCTCTCACACACACACACACACACCCTTTTCAGCCCTATCATTTTAACGAGGAAACCTGTAATCTTTTGCAGATGACATTGAGATTGATGATCCATTACCTGCACCATCTACTTCAACTACTGTAACTAAGAGTAAAAAGAAAGGTATCACATTTATATTTTTCAACTCAAACTTCTGAATTTCCATCTCCTTTAGTTTCCTCAATTTTCATGCTATGCTATAGATGAGGAGAAGGAAAGAGAAAAATTGTTTCAAGGATCTACCAAGGATTCAAAGCCAAGAATGAGGACTCCTCAAGAAATTCTAACCCAATATCGCTTTGCTGGGGTAAAATCCTCTGGACTTGTTAAATTTTAATAATCTCCTCACCTCTTTTCTCTAAAGCTATTAATTGCAATCCAGGATGCCTCAGCAGCAGCAGCTCATGCAAAAGAAAAGCTTGTACAGAGGCAGGAGAAGCTTGAGGTAGGATGTGTGATATTTTATTTGGAGAATGCATCTCTTTGTGTTCTTCAATCTTATAACTTCTACCTTATTGTTCTTTATGCTTTATATCTGTGAAGTTTGCAGATCGAAAGATATGGAATGAGATCATTGTATCTTAAGTAATTAATAAGGATAGTCATAATAAGGAATGGTAAAGATGTAGGAGTTTAAGCTTGGTAAATTTCATCCATGTGGTAGTTAAAAAAGGTCTTCCTTTACATCATATAGTGAGTTGAAAACAGGTTTTGAACAATTAAACCCTCTTAGGCTTACCAATGGATGGTTTCTGTCTTAGTTGTGTTCATAAAATGGATATAGACAAATATTTAAGGGATTCTTACAAGACTCGAGTAGAAATAAAGGTTAGATCAGAAAATAACACTTGGATACCATTTGATCAACTTAGGATGTAACAAAAAGCTAGAAAAATATTATCTCATCAAATCACTGGACAAGATTAGCAATGGCTGGAAGGCCAAATTCTGCAAGATTAATGCCTTATTTGTGTCTCTATTGTTCTCTTGGATATTTATTCTCTATATTAATCCTAATAAACCAAAAGGAAAATTAGATTAAAGTTGTATATGCTAGATGAAAAGATGATTTACTTTTCAAATCTATAGAGTACACATATGTAATCTGCATGATCTGGATAGTTCATAAATCATAATCCACCTCCAAAGAGTATGGAGTGTCCTTTTTGTTTTGGGGAATACTAAATGGCAGTCTGAACTTTTTGAAAAGTGATGATTAACCCGGTCTAAGTTGCTCAGATATGCCCAGGTATTTGGAAAAACCTGACCTGCTTGCCATCTTTGCTTGCAATAGGATCAACCATGAGTAGGATACCCACTACTCAATTCTGAACCTGACTTAGATATTTACTTTCATAGCTGAAGATACATGAAACCTGATTAAAGGGTACCCAAACCGGGCTTGAGCGGACCGGGTAGACAGCACCCATGAAAAAATATTGGTTCCCATCTCTAGTATCGGCTTAGATCTATTTCATCAAACAACCCGGTGTAAGGATATTGGAATCAAAATTCTCGAAGGATCAGATCGTCATATTGCCCCAGTTGCAACCTATTTGATCTAATTTGGTGCAAAGAGAATCTATATTCCAAGTCACTTCATTGCCTTTGTTTCTCTTCTGTATAAATGGCAACTTGAAATCAACAAATACTGTTGACTAGATCTTATGTCACTTTTTTTTTATCACATTGAGGTTGGTCAAAAGTAAGATGGCACTACTGATGGCTTCCTTCTAGAATAAATGGCATGACAGACCGAAATCTTAAATCTAATTTCTGTTTAAGAACTTGGTTCTTAAATATATTCCATTTTGAGGTTGTATCAACGTAAGCTAAGCACCTTCTTACATTATATGCTCTTACCAGAGGATTAGTCAACGTACCGAGGAGCTTCAAGATAATGCTGAGAGTTTTGCTGCGATGGCAAGTGAACTTGTGAAGACCATGGAGAATAAGAAATGGTGGAAGATATAGACTAGTTTTGAAGATGTTCCTTCCTAAACAAAAAAAAAACAGAAGATTACATGGCCATGCATTTAGCTTCTCGGCTGTGAAAATTGTATAGTGGCTTCACCTTCCCAATCAATTGGAACCAGTAATCACCGGTGGTCACCTGAATTGTGAACACTGTGAAGGAGTTGGGAGGATGGTTGCCTTATGGTTTCATCTTGTAGATTCAGTGACCGAATGTGTATATCTGTTTGTATATTTATAAGCTATCAAAGACGTGTGATGGCTATTTTTGTTGCTGCTGCAGTTGACTTGTTTGATCATATAAGCTATCCAAGTTTTTAAGCTTTCAGATTGTTGTATTTGAAGCTTGAAATCATGTAAACTATTTTCAGATGACCATTAAAGATGTACCAAACAACTATCAATTTATCTGAATCGTAAGCTTTGGGTCAACTTTCTCCTGTCCTTTTCGGCACCCGTTTTCTCAAATCTTGTACGCTTTTTTCTGAGTTATTTTCGTCTTCAAACCTTTGTAGTGAACAAATATTTCGGACGTTAGTTAGAAATCAATCTTGGAATCTTTTACAAACTGTAATTTCTTCGTTTCCATCATCCTTAAAAATGGGTACCAAGTCATGAGATCATATTGCTGCTCACCAAATTGGAATTAGTTATTGTATCATATCGTATCCCACTCTCTCTCTCTCTCTCTCGCTCTCGCTCTCGCTCTCCCTTGTGCCTCCTCGGATTCAAGGAGGAAGAAGGGTGAGATAGAAGAGGGGCGGCGGAGCGATAGTTTTAGTAATTGTTAAATAAATAGATATGATTTTTAATATTTAAAATATAAAAGTTGTCTAGAAAAATTGTCCATCATAGTTAAGCTTACGTCACGTGCTGACTCAAAAGCGTTCAGGATTAAGCTCACGTGCTGGGTGAGTGAGCTTCACTGCGCCAAAGGTTGGCGACAGAGCTGACTCCGCTATCCATGATTAGCGTATTAGATAAGACGAAAGATTCTTAGCCGCCATAGATTCTGTGCCCTTCGCTGCCGGGAGCTGTGATGCTCCCACAGCAGCCCCCCATGCTGTAGATTTGCGTGACGGAGAACGCCATGGTAGACAATGCAGGCGGGAAGATTGACGGATCCCACTCGGTCAAAGACGAGGATCCAATCCGCAGAGCCTCTCCCCCCCTGTTTTCACTGTCCGATTGATAGAAAGAAGAAGATGATGAGATCGGAAATAATAGAAAGGAGAGACAGGGGGTCCCACCACCACCCAAGTTGATTGTGAGGTCAGAATCGTCGGCGGGTGGACGATTACCATTGTGCACGATGATGGGCTCTGTGGTTTTGAGAATCTACAGAGAGGCTGGTGAGATGGCAACTCAGCTATTTGAGATCCTCTCTCTCTCTCTCTTCCTTGAATTTACATATGAGATTAAAATAAATTTGATCAGGACTTGAAGGAAAACTTTAAAAAGAATGACTGGAACACATAGGGTCAACGGTGCTATCCGACGCAGATTCCTGGATACCTCTTCATCATCTCATCTCATCTCATGCAAGAAAAAGCTGACATGAGCTTTGAGCATAAAATAATGCAGGTGGCAAATGCACTCAACGAGTTTGGATGTTCCCACATCATTGAATTCATACTGCCATGGTCACATCGTAGCATATATTTAGAGAAACAAATATTTCATACCATCTTCTTCTACCTATGAAGACGAATTAAAGCTATTTACGAATGAAAGAACATGCAGACCGCCTTGGGGCATTCTACGGACTTGCCTGCTATAAGCTGTAATGGATTCCAATATATATATGTAATATATATAACGAAGAAAAGAACAGGTCAGAAGGAAGAGGAATGGGGTAATCGTTTGGCGTCGCCGTGTTCTTATGCCATTATCTTCTCCTCTGCCCATGCAGAGAACAAGTCGCCGCCGCCGCCGCCGCCGCCGCCGTTGAGCTGATACCGGTTCTGGTGCTTGCCCATGCCAGGACGGCCCACGGGCGCCGCAGGTCCATCCTTCACCAGAGACTGCACCCACGACACATCCGGCTCGTTCGTTGCGCCGGTGGCTGGAGCTACGCCTCCGATGGCGGCCTGACTGCTGCGGAAGGCGAAAGATGCGGACTTTCTCAGCTTGTTCAGCTCCTCTCCTTGAATACCCCAGTTCAATTTACCGTCCGGTGAGCCCCAGTCGGACAGGAGCGACGACGGCGGGGCCGCCGCTGATGCCGCGGTCGACATGGCAGAGAGCGTCGATTGGCGACCAGCGGTCGCCCCCCGGTCGCAGAAGCTCTGGCTGCGCTTAGCGAACGCGGAAGCCCTGGAGTTCATGATGGCCTTTGCCAGGGAGTGGTCGAGCCCGAACGACGATGCGGCGCTAACAGGAGGGGAAGAAGACAGGCCGCCGCCACCGTATCCAGACAACAATTGAGACTGGTGCATCTGGAGTGCAGCAGGGGATTGCATCTGAGGCCCTGTCTTCTTCCTCGCGGAGAGCCCCTGCAATTGGGTTAGCAGCGATGGATCGACAGAACTCAACAGATCAGTATATTCTGGAGCTCGAGTGGTTGTCGCCGCCGCTAAGCTGTTTGTTCCCCAGCTGGCCCGCGGAGAGGCCGTTTTTGCGATTTCGTCGACGAGCTTCTGCTGATACTCTTCCAATCCGAGCAACTTGAGGTCGAAATCCAAGTCTCTGGCACTCAGCGAAGCCTTGAGCCTGCTGCTCGGCAGCTGTAAGGCCGGAGGAGTCGCCACGCCGCCCGTCTGATTCATCCATGCCGCTGTGGCCCCTATGCCCGACGAAGCCGAGGGGGTCATGGGCGAGCCGGGCTGCTGCATCAGCGTCAAGGCCATGGCCATGTCCAAAGAGGAAAGGCCTTGTGATGACGACGGCAACACCATTCCGGCAACCGATGCTGCTGTGGGGTTCACCGTCCGCAGCTCCTCCGGCTTGTGGGCGAAGAAGCAGACCCGGCGGTTGCAGCCAATCTCATCCTTGCAGAGCCGGGTCCGGTACTGCGCCGGGTGAAGCCAACTCTCGAACACGCCGTGGGCATATTCGCAAGCATCGCCGTTCCGGCAAGAACCTTTCCGGAACTCGGGGCACGGCACGCAGCTGTAGGAGTACTTCCTTGGGTCTCGGCGCCGAGCGTTCTCGCCGGGGTGGACGAAGGGGCACTCCGTCCAGTCGTGGGAGTACGCGCGAGAGCACGGCTTAATCTTGAAGGTATACATCCGGAACTCGTCGGTGCCGTAGATCCCGGTCTTAATGTCGGGGAGGGTCAAATCAGGTGGGTATTCCTTCTTCTCCCCCTGTTTCGCTTGCTCTTCTTTGCACGGTGATGAAACCCGAGGGCAAGAAGTGGCTTTTAAGATCACCTCGAGGGACTTGGCAACGGAGCTCGAGAATTGCCGGGCGATAACGTCACCGGGGCGGCTCCCGCTCGCATCGAGGGCGTCAACGGCGTCCGCGGACGCGCCGATCAAGAGCTTAACGGCTTCAAGAGAAGCCGCGGAGCCGCCGGCGGCAGCGCAGTGGAGGGCGGTGGTTCCGTCGGAGGCGGCGCGGCGGACGGCCTCGGCTGGGCGGGCGGAGAGGATGTGGCCCATCACGGCGGTGCTGCCGTATAGCGCCGCGATCATGAGCGGCGTCCGCTGCTGGTAACCCATCCCCCGGCCAGGAGAGCGGCCGTACCAGGAGGCAGCGGCATCCATCGGTTGGCCATCGTCCTCCACCGCCCGCCTGAAGGCGGCGAGGTCGTCGGAAGCGGCGAGCTCAAGGAGCACTGCATCCGCCTCCGACGAAGTCTCCACCATGGCCTCTCCGCCGCACCCCGCCGCGGGGTCGCTGCGCAACGGGGAGAGATTCCGGTGGCCGCCACACATGTCCTCTCTTCCACCTACATCAAGCAACAAAACTCCGTCAAAAAAACCAAAAAAAAAAAAAGAGGCAACAAATCGGACGCCACGATGAACACTATGAGAGTGGATGCGTACGAGAGCCGATGAGAGCGAGGGAACGACGGGAACGAGGAGGTCGTAATTTGCGTGCGAGGAAGGCTTTGGGTCTTCGGTTCCCTTTTGTAGGCGCGAGTGGAAGAGCGTGTCAATTATGCAAGTCAACCAAATCCACATTTAAATTTGCATAACGACCCCTGCAGAAGCCCCATAACTGGGTAATGTCACATATAAGATTCTTTCATAAACGCCCCTCAGAGGGGCGTATATGAAATTTTATATTATGTAGGGACGGATATGGGATGAGCCACAATAATTCCGAAGCAGGTGGGAACGGCGTTCGGGTCAAAAAGACGACTCCCGGAAGGAAGCTGCCTTCTTCCTACCCGCCGTCTGCCCGGATGAGAACGAAATGAAACGAGGCGCGGTCCAAACCCCGACACACCAAATGAAACGACGAGATGACTGACGCCGTCGGAATTCCCGTCTGGGATTCCGTCCACGGCCGCCCACGCGGCGTCAGCGTTCATGTCGCCCAGTGGGAGGACGCCACGTCGAATCCGAGGCGACTTCGAGCGCCAACGCCCCCGAGTGGTTCGGTCGAGCGCCCGTCAACTTCCGTTTCCCCTCCGTTTGACCGGGACACAGGGGGCGGGACCATGTGGGTCCCACCTCTTTTATCGGCGAGGTGGGGGAGATAAGGAGGTGGGTACGTCGCGGGGCGGAAAGAGAAATGCCGTGGGCCGAAGGCAGCGTCGAATACCGGGGTGGCCCCCACCCCCGGTGAGCGGACCGGGCCACAAGGGTCGTGCTCCAAATCGTTCACCGAATCGCTGCAAACAGCGCGCCCCTGCCCGAGTCACGAAATCCAAGTCCCGGTCTTCGAGCTCGAGCGGGCAAACTAATCGGCGAGGTGAAGATAAAAAAAAAAAAAAAGAGGCTACGGATGATATATAAAAAATGAAGGCCATATGATGTGATACACACTCGAGTGTGTGTAGAAAACAAATCGGCATGTTGAATGTTGTTTAGGTGGAAAGAGATGATGATGATGATGATGATGATGGTTGCAGACAAATAGTGTGACAAAGTTTAGTTTGACCACAAAGTCATCGGCCGCCATGGTCAGCTTTTGGATAAGAAATCTACGTTCAAAAGCTTGACCTCACACCACAGAATGGTGCATTAAGATATTAGAGGGGTGGGTGGTGAGTCTCTTTCGGTGGGCCCACAGCGTGTCTATGTTTATGAGGAGATGGGTGGAGACTTAGGACAAGTAGAATACTTGGTCCTTTGTTTTCTTTCACTAGATTTATCAAGTGGGGTGCAATTAGGTTGACCAAAAGAAATTATATAGATGATAAGATTTTAATTCTTATTTGATACCAGATAAGGTTTGGAATCAATCAAACTTCGTTTGTGAGATCGAGGCATCATCTAAAAACTAAGAGATTGGGTCTTAGACCCTACCAAAAAAATACGTCGACATTTAAGTCGATAAAAGTTCGAGAAATTTGATCGAATGAGAATATTCAACCAGAAGTGTCCTTTCAATATTTAAGCAAATGAAGATTCAAAGGATTTGATCCGATGTGAGAATATACTTGGGAGATCTTTTTTTAATAGTATGATGAATGATGTTTGAGTTGAGACCATGATGAATGTAAAAAATAATTAGGTGCATCATCCAACCACCATGAGAATTATGTTGGTGAATCACTAACAGGTAGCAACATTTTCAATATTTGTGTCCTTAATTAAGCATAGTCAAATATTTTGAATGATTCAAGGCAAAAATATGATTAATGCATCTCAGGATTTGTCATAATTTTGAAGAGTGCAGGGCAAGTTTTCTTTAACTAATGGATTAGTTTATTTGATGAGCAGTGAGTTAATTAGATTTTACCTCAAACAAAACATCCTTAATAATCACAAAAAGGAGAGAGAAAACAAATCACTGGAAACTTTTTGAACAGTGTTATTTCACTTCCACCAGTTTCAGAGTGAGATTAGGTGTGGCAACCAGAGCTGTTCTTTAAGAACAGAAACTGAAACAGTGCCACTTTAAGTGTGATGAAATGCAATTTGACTCATGCAGTTGTTCCAAACTAGTCAACTAAAAGAAAGATTCTTCAAAGTTCAATTCAAGGTGTGTTACTTCCTTGTGCACAGTGATGATTCTATTTGTTGTATCCTTTTGATTCATGGAGAACTTTGACCTGATATAACATATACTATCTGAAACTTTGTTGCAGCTGTCCAAATTGCTACCAAAACTACTCCTTTTTCTATTATGACAATCTCCATTGTGGTGGAGTTTGATCCTTCCACTGGCAACTAAATTCTTTAATCAGTATGCATTTGACCATTGTCAGACATCAGAAACACTGCTCAAATCCACCAACCACCACAAAGAGTAGGAGTTGGAGCAAGTCAACCATTTGAGATTTAGATAACAATTCATCTGAAGCTTCAGACAAAACAATTAAACCAGGTTAGGACTTTTCCCAATATTTCTAGATATCATTATAATAGTTAGCTTTAGCAGATAGTGATGATGGCATTAGAAACATGATGCACTCACCATTTTCCCATGACTTCCATTGTTATGCACAACCACTCACCATCAAGGGAAGGAGCTTCACGATCATTTCATGGCTGCATATATAGGCCCGTTGTTCTCAGTAACAAGTACCTGCAACTAGGAAAAAAAAATAGCATATTTTCAATGAAAAAAATAACAGATATCGAAGTTGATGGGACTGGCCGCCCGCCCAGTTATGTGCACAACTGTGCAGAACCATTCGATAAGAGCATCACTTGCACGATTAATTTCCGGACAGGTGAATTCCTCATGCTATTGTAACATGTGATCACACCAACTGTTTCTAAAATGAATATAGAAAGTGTTATCACACAAATTTGAATCAGGTCGTGGAAGGAAGAACTTCAAACAGCATCATCATACGAACTCGAATCTCATCAGCAGCTTTACGGAATTGAATTTGTTGCCCTTGCGGTCAAAAAGTGGCACAGCCCTGATCCCTGGCCTCAATTCCGAAACAGGAAGGCATGCCTGTCCACCAAAGTCATCCTTCTCCGACATATCATACTCGTGTACTTCGATACGAAGCAAAGCCAGTTCTGGTACAGTTAACAGGAAGGTGAACTCCTCATCCCAAACTGGTGTCCAGTTGTCCTCTATTGTTTTTGTTTTCTTCATCACGGTGTCAGCCGGAACTCCAGCTATCCCTACCTGTTAATTACCAAATAATTGCAGCATATATCAGATCAAACCATCATCCTGTTAAAGTTCGATAGCAACATCCCTCAGCTTTAGTCCAAAAAGATACACATAAAATCTGAAACAAACTAACAGCTTGTATATGTTACCCTTGTATAGAAATCTGGAGGAGAATATGCATCAAAGTGTGTCTGACTAAAATCCATACGCCAACCATCTCCCATATAAACTTTTACCTGTCCAAAAATATTGACTCTATCAACGATTTCAACTTCTGATAAAAAATGAAAAAAAAAAGGGATGCAAAAGAAAAATGTTTGAAGAAAACAGTTGTCACCTTTAAAGTTTTCTTTACAGGTAAGACGGCTTTAGGATCAAAAACCTCATTGTTTGGACCAGCCTTCATCAAGAAATCAGGCTTCTTTATATACCCACAACCTCCATTGGCTTTATAAAATCCATGCATCAGCCATAGCGACCTGCCATATCCCTACGGAAGAAATGGCAATAGAATATCAAGCACAATGTTTCTAAAGGTATTCCAACAAAATTTCCTTAAAGAAGGGTTTGCCATGAAAGACCAAGTGAAGCCATTTTGATGCGAAATGACTTATTATGCACATGAAACCAATACAGCAAATCCTTGTAGATTTTTTGGGCAGCCAGCAGCATGGTTTGCACATCGCAGTTGGAATATTGGAGTCTCACTGTAGCTTGATCTAACACATGTTAAATCACGCAGTTTCCAGACTCCAAACATATGGAATCTTAGGCTATTGGTTGGTTGCCCTCCACATATTAAAGAAGGTTCTAAGTTCAGATACTTGTGGATGTGGTGCCCATAGATGACGAATGACTAGAAGGCATAAAACAGGAAAGAAAATATTTATCATGTATTTTGATCAGTATTTCAAGACTAGAGATACCTGCATGTTGAATGCAACCATCTGAGCACCATGAATCCAACCAATGAATGGATTGTAATTAGAAGAATTAAAGCGGGTACCCTTTGGATATATCCTGAGAAGATTTTTCTGAGTGAACCTATAAAATAAAATGACAATTATATCAACAGACTAACAGATTCTCAGAAAACAAGTAACATTCGGGTGAACATGCAGTCTCTATCCAAGTTAAAAAAATATTTGGATGTGCTAAAACTACAAACAGACTACTATAAATATATAAATAGAGGAAGTTTGTGATGGGAGCTGATCTGTAGTAGTATGAAGCTCATGGATATTTCCAAAGGAGGCCCAAAGGTAAACCAATTAAATGGGTGTGTCAAAATATATCAGGGATGCGAGGATTGACAAAGGAACGCCTGATAAGAATATACTAGAAACAATAGTCTTTTTATCAAAAACAACAAAGACATCTGCTGGTTTTTAGATTGGCTAGTAAAATTGCTCACAATAAAGCTCAATGATAGGAAAAAGATCTACGTAGTGGCCTCATGTTATTGTTGTCTGAATGATTTTTTCAATAAGAAAAGAGAAATCAAACAAGATTTGAAAAGGAATGCACACTTAACAAAAATAGGACCTTATTAGATCAGCTCCGTGTGTCGCTGCAGCTTTGACAAGTTCTTGCTCACTCAGACTTAATCGTCTAACTTTCTCTGGATCAACTTTTAGCGCTTCGCTCATGTGACCCTTAGGTTTCCCTGCCCTGATGGTGATTAGACCTTTGTACTCAGGTGGTGCATTCTGACGCTCCTTTTGGTCATCATCATCATCTGCAAGTTCCTCATCTTGAACTTGTTCGTCCTGAGCAATCTCATTAAAAAGAAACTGGGTATTAAATACACAGTGAATATTAGACATCAGAAGGAGGTGTGTTACACATCATTTAGCACCTTATCCGCTAATTCAAATTCAGTTTGTGTATCTGAAAACTCCTTTCCCCATGCTTCTTCTTCGTTAGAATCTTTTTCTTTTTGAGTATCACCATCCTTCTCCTTAAAACTTTTAGCCTCAAGGTACTCTTTTGGTGGTTTGGTGGAAATAATAATCCTTTTCTTCAGAGATTCTGGTGAAGGGAATTCCTTGTGACTTTCTGAGTCAGGGTAGTATAGCATGTCTCCAAATGTTTCCATGACCATCTAAAGAAATGTTCTGCTTGAAGTTAAAAGATGAATTTGAAAATATGCGGTTGACAATTTTCAATTAGGAGAAAAAAAGAATCTACCTTGGCTACTTTAGCCTGGAGATCAGGAGTGAGGTGGTCCTCCAAAGTTATGACAACAGGATATGGAGATGCAGAAAAGGCATGCTCTTTGATGGATTTTAAACATCTGATAAGCTCCACAGGAGAAGTCAATGTCCTACATAACAAATTTTTTAGAAGGTAAGCTAAGACACGTAAATATAAAGAAATGATCAATAGCTGCATATTAACATTAAGCTCAACTTCATGTCTTTGGTTATTAACATACTGAACCTAGTTACATTATTAGCAGCAGCATCAACCAAGCAGCTTAAATAGAAGGGAATGGGGCACACACGTATATAGCTGTGAATTACAGTAGAGGAAAAAAAATATTTGATACAGAATGGAAGGAACTTCCCTATAGACCATTCGTTTGCATTTTTCTTTTTTTTCAAGACAATGAATTATCAAAAAAGAAGTGTGGCATTTGTTCTTCAGTATGCCAATTTTTATGTTAATAAAAGACATTTTGAATTACTCTCAGAGAATCAACCAAATCATGCGGATGAACAAAACAAATACATACCACCTGAGAAGTTGCAAACTCTGTGGATCTGTTCCACTCTGTCTAACAATGATGTCGATTTGAGAATCATAAATGTTATACAAAAGAGAATTATTAGGCCCTATATCATATAGTATGCTACACTGAAAAAAAAAAAACCTAGGTGCAATATATTATTTTTCACAATTTTCTCTAAATAGGGCCAGCGACTGATATGAATGATCCAATAGAAAAGTTTAAGAAGAAACCAGGCATCACACCAGTATACCTTCCGTGAAGAACATTGACATTGTCTCTTGTAGAATTTGGCCATATATCCAGTTCAATTACTCTCACACCTCTCTGAAGTGCTCTTATAATTGGAACATCACTGCAGTCACTGCTGAGCTGGTTTCCCGTCAAGTATGAATTGTGGCCTGTATATATGTAATAGTGGGACAGTGGAGCCGTCATATCATGGTGAACCTGCATTAGTGTCAAGTATTCATATGCTAACATGTAAAAATTTCTGAGCTGTGATCTAAGCAGTACAGTTATATTAACCTGTAAGTCATGGCTATCGGCTGAACAGTATAACAGGAAATTGAAGTGTCATAATCTCTTATGTTCAGAATTTAGTATCACTTGGAAGGGAAACATAATAGTAATAATATCATCAGCATAGTACTTCAACATGAAGTTCTGGATTAAACAATTAGGATATTGGATTCTTCCAGTAGCACCACTGGCACAGAATTAGTTTCTCCAATGTATTTGTTTCAATTTTTTATCACTGAAAGAGATCAAAGGTAATCAAAGAACATCAAAAACCAAAAAACAAACCTAAACAAGCAGCATGAAAGGGGGAAATAAGAAAGGGTAGCCTGAGATGGTAACATTTGAAACCTAAAGAACAGATCTACAAGTTTTTAATATCTTGATCAACCAGTATCTGTTAGCAATAAGATAAATAAGACTTGTAATTCTACCATAAATAGCATACGAGAGAGTATTTTTTTTTCCAACTGACCACCTTGTACTGAACATAAAAGGAACGTCTTCGACGACAAGCATCAACTAAAATGCATCATAGTTCACAAGAATTAATTGCTCAAGTCTATGTTATTTCGATTCCTAAATGTGACTTGTATGGTTCTTCTAAAGCTATCGTCTTTAATCCAAAGACAGAAGCAATCATGGACCAACGTTCAACAAAAACTACATCTCCAGCGAAGGTAACAACAACAGGGACCAAGCACACAGCCAGGATCAAGAGATCTACAAGATGGGCGAACAGACCTGAGGTTGGAAGGAAGGGTTCAGCTCCTCCGAGAAGAGGTAGTAGTGGAAGTCATCGAGGGTAAAAAATGGCGGCTTAGAGAGCTTGGCGAGGTGGGAGGGGCGGCGGAGCTGGCGTACGCGCTCCATAACCCGCTCGGCGTCGGCGGTGGTGGCCCCGGCCTCGCCCTGTGCCTCCGCTAGGAACCGACGCAGCTGATCCGCAGTCATGTGGACTCCGCCCTCGGCGTAGGTCGCGAACGCCTCCCGCACGTCCTCCGCCGGCTTCGCCTCGCTCCACCGGAACTTCCTCGTGAAGCAGATGCAGCACCTGTAGCTCCCCATCCTCTCTCTCTCTCTCTCTCTCTCTCTCTCTCTCTCTCTCTCTCTCTCTCTCTCTCTCTCTCTCCAAAATTCCACCTTCCTAGCTTACATCCACGACCAAATGGGGCTCCCGGCAAATATAAAGGATCGAAGACGGCGAAGACGAGGAGGCGCTCCGCGAAACGGACGCGGTTTAACTGTCACACAGAGGTCTCGAGTGACTCCCCGAGGAAGGAAGGATAGGGAAGGATACCTCCCCCTTCGCAGGCGAATACCTTAGGATACGGATACGGCCCGAGCCCACGCACCCAACCACCCACCCACCCACCCGCAGCAAGAGGGCCCCAGATCGTGGCCTCGCTTTGAGTGGGTAAACAGACCTCGTCATGGGTTTCCTTGGAGAATGCCGTCGCGATCTCGCAACGGCGACGTTATCGACGACGCTTCTGCTCCGGTTCGTGAATCACAAAGTACACGTGGACATGAATCATCCGTCAGATCGGAACTCGATACTGTCTGTCCCTTGGGCAACCGCAACCTTCACGCGGGCTGCCGTTACGTGTCGCGGACGCCGTCCATATCACCCGGTTTGGGTGTACGCTGCCATTCTCTCGATTAGTAGCGAAGCAAAAAATAATAGTAAGATTAGGACCTAAATTAATCCAATTAAAGATGCGTGTCTTTAAATTAAATTTGGAATAAGTTCGGTTATCTAAATAATTATCTAGATTAGACAACAGATATCTCTGATTTAGTTTGGATATTGATAGGCATAATATTGGTAGCCTCAAGCTTTGGACTAAAAGACTATTAACGCATAAAAATCAATATCATTAATGACATAATGTGGAAGTCTATTTAGTTACCTCTGTATTAATGATTGACAATAAATAATGATTGACAATAAATCATTATGAGTGACATAGGTGACCTCATTTAAGGGAGTGTTTGGCTAATTAATGCATGCCCATACCCCGCGGTACCTAGATATGAAAATTATATTTTCGAAGAGGGCTAAATAGGGAATAGTCTATCTGCTTTCAGATTTTGCATAGTTTATGATATTGTCTTCCTCCCTCTCCATCACTTAATCATCAAAAAGATTGAGCCAAAAAACTTCGATACAAACCTATTATGTAAAACCACCTATACCGATTTTAGGAGATGATCCCGTTGTTAAGAGTCGGATCGATAGCTAAGATATGACCCTTTTGTAAGGAAGACCATTATTTTTCAACTCGATTTCTTAGTTTCAATATCATATCATCCTTGATAAATTATTATTCTAATAGACCTTCTTGTTCCTCACGTTAGTAAATGATACGGTATATTCTAGCTCGTATGATGAAGATCGTCATATCACCACAGCGATGCCAACTATACACCTCAAACTCAGCTTAGACCGAGACCTTAGGATCGGATGCTGCTCTCTCCCGTCACCCAAGGGTCATAGGAAGATGTTATGTGCCCAAACGACATCAACAGACAGATCGTCGATCCGTCCCATCATCCTAGGAACATGACAACGCACAACGCAACCCAGATAATATCAACACTAAAGTCTGCTCCAACCATCCCCATGTGCCAACATTCATTAGTATCAATGTACAACAATGTCACTGATCATTAAATATCCTCGTACGATGACCCCTCCCCATCCCGAGAGGTATATAAGCCATCCCAATGAACAGTATAAAGGGGACGGAGAAAATATCTCGACAACACTCCTTTGAGAGTTGAGGCTTGTGACTAACTTGAACATCGGAGAGATCGAACCGAGAGGACCCTCAGCTTGATTCAAGCCTTTTTTGCATGACACAAACACCAAGGAGAAGGAGGAGTTGGATACCAGTTAGGTCTTGAGAAAACAACCAAGATATTTAGAAACTGAGCCATCGACCCGTCATACTCCATTCTCGTTACGTTTGAGTTGTATGGACGCCCTTGCATATTTGGATCGGATCAAATCGAGACGACACCTTGACTCGGCACGAAGAACCCCAACCATAACGAAGAGCCATACATCAAGAGAAATCTACCCCTTCGATACTAAACTAATCGATTCATGGAGAATGATTTGGTACGCACCATCTCAAACTCGAAGATGGCAGACGGAGCCAAAACAAGAGCTCTGTCTTCCTCGTGGATGTCAAATCCCCTGCTTCAATGCAACTCAGTCGCGACAACCCCTTTTCTCTCGACGAGAACGTCAGCGATGGCTTTTGCAGCAATAAAATTGAGATGAGACAGAAATCACATCGGAGATGGAGATGGAGATGGAGATGGAGCACCGAAGTAAAGGTATTCCCATTATTTTTCGTATCAGGAAATCTCAATCAGCTGACCTCATGATGTCCGGCCAGTTATACGCATGCTTTAAAGACAAGATAAGCAATCCAGTTCCTCCGGGTGAGGCCATCCAAGACCACCTGCAGAAACCACGGCCAGCGGCACCGGGAATGGTCTCCTCGGCGACCGTGTAATAAGATCACCACAGTATTCTTCTCGCCACTGTTTCCGACACAGGACCAAAGGATAAAGATTGTAGAAGACGTGGATGCGTCCCCCTCTCGACGCCCAGTTAACCCAGATGCATCTCCCTCTCGCCGGCGCCTCCACGAACTGGAAAGAAGAGCCCATGTGACATCTCCGCCACTGCGTTCCCCCACTGGTCCACCGCCTCCGCATGACGACCGTCGCCATTAAGCTTCCCCTCACAAAAGGCTGCACCGCATCTCGTCACCGTCTGACGTGGCGAGATCGATGACCATCAGCCACTTGGTCAACAAAACATTACTCTTTGTTTTCTTCCGTTCCCTCCATGGGGGGGCGCAGAGACGAAACACCTTCTGGGCCCCAGCGACACAAATCGACGTGGCCCACCTTCTATATAGCACCCGAGCTGTTGGGGGTTTTACCTCCGTACTCCCCCGCTCTGACTGCACCATGAGCTCCGCCGTCGAGAACCATCAACGAGGAGAGGAGACGGCTGCGGCCCGCGACGAGCTCCGCGCCCGTGAGCATTTCGCCAAGTTTTTCGAGTGCTGGCTCGCCGAGCAAGAACGCGACCTGCAAGTCCTCCGTACCGCAGCCGCTTCCGCCAGCGAGGAGCTCCGGCTCCGACCCCTCGTCGATCGGGTCCTCGGCCACTACGAGTACTACTACCGCGCCAAGGCCGCCTTCGTCCGCCGCCACCTGCTACCCATGTGCAGCCCCACGTGGAAGTCCTCCACCGAGAACCTCTTCCTTTGGGCCGGCGGCTGGCGGGCCACCATGGCTTTCCACCTCCTCTACTCCAAGTCCGGCCTCCAGTTCGAGCCCCAGCTTCTCGAGCTGGTCTGCGGCAACCCCACGCGCGACCTGGCCGACCTGAGCCTCGACCAGCTGGAACGCATCGACGGGCTCCACAGGCGGACGGTGCGGCTGGAGAAGGAGATATCTGAAGAGGAGGCGCAGGTGCAGGAGTCGGTGGCGGACGCACGGATGGTGGAGCTGACGCACGCGTTGGCGGAGTCAGAGGAGGTAGAAGCCGATGCCATGGAGCAGGAGATGAAGAATAAACGGGACAGGATGAACCAAGTGTTTCGGAGGGCGGATCAGCTGAGGCTGGAGACGCTGAAGGGGCTCGTGGAGATACTGAAGCCGGTGCAGGCGGTGCATTTCTTGATCGCGGCTGCGGAGCTGCACCTCAAAGTGCACGAGTTTGGGAAGAGCAAGGACGCCGCCGCCGCCGCCGCCGCCGCCGCCGCCGCCACTGCCCGACCGGAGTAAGGTTGGCGTTTAACCGATGGTCTGTTTTAAGTTGAGGATAAAGCCTACTCACGACTGCTGCTTGTGGCATGTAATTATGCTTAGTTAGCGTGTATAATATTAACATTATAATCCTAATCCAATGGATCCGGTCGGACCCGTTTATAATCCGATAGAGTGCCGGACTCGAGTCCGACATATCATTGCACATAGGCACGTCGATCGCGATCCCTCTCCGCGCATGCACCGTCACCGACCATCCCAGATGCACGAATCGTTAAGCCCATCGAAGCCGTCCATCACTCACCCATGGCCACACGTCACAATCAACTACAGATGTCGGCTGGTACACGTTCGTCCCCATCCTCCACCGCCACTGCCGCCGCGCAAGTCGCCGCCCATGTCCTCTCTGGTTCCATAAATAATAGAACCCGGCTTCCCCTTCTTTATCTCTTCAACGGCACCGTCTCTCCGAAACCGTTTCGCCATCGTCCGCCGATGTCTTTCCTCAGCGAATTCGGACAACCCCAAAACCCAGCAGCGTCCTCTCCTCGATCCGTCACCTACTGGTTTGTGTCGACCTCCAAATCGTTGGATTTCGCGTCTCTTCAGTCTCGATCGCAACTCGGACTGGTGAATTCGTCGCTTTTGTGTTGTTTTGATGCAGCTGCGGTTCTTGCGGGTACGAGTTGAATCTGAGCTCTTCCGATCGGGACACCGCCAACATCGGTTCCAAGTACCGGAAGTCGGCCAAGAAGGGCATCGTTTCCTTCGTTGCCGTGGACGAGAGCCGGTTCTCGCAGATCGAGGAGCTCCGTTGCTGGCCCTACTTCGAATCGAGGCATTCGTGGGGGTTGCTGAGGAGGAAGACCAAGTTGTCATGTCGAAAGTGCAAGAATTTCGTCGGCGTCGGACACTATGACGGCGCCTCCACGCTGGTTGGGTCCGATAGCTCCGGCAACGGCGAGGCACCGAAGAAGTACTTCATCAAGATTAGCGCGCTGCAGCCGCTGGCGTGCGATGGGTAGGGCCTTCCTCTGCGAAGGTGATGTTTACCGCCGTTCCAACATCGGACGCGCTCCTTGATGTCGTGCCTATGCTTGTGTGAGATGAAAGCTGTTGTACGGAACGCGATTGTATAGGATAATTGGACCAGAAAAATGATGTCTTTGATCTGTTTGTGGTTTTGCCTCTAAAGAGTAAAACGTGCAATGTGTGAATAAGATGGTTCCGAATGGAAGTTCTTGGGTGAATAAGATGAATGCAACAGTTAGATCCTCGATTGCACAAATGGGGAAATGCTATCACTCTGTTTCTTATTCATGGATCCCGTGATTTTGAATGAAATGACGGTACAAAATCCACAGCAAAGATAGGACACCAAAACATTGCAGTGCTTCACACTCGCCTAAACCACCGAACACGAGTTGCAGCGGCAGCCGCACTCAGAAGCTCCACCACAGCCAAAGAGCTGTGGCTGCAAACGTAATGCCGCCTCCAGATGCGCTCCGGCTCAGGTTCACAGCAGCAGAAGCATCAGTGGCGTCGGCGGAAGGGGTGGAAGGGCCTTCGGCGACAGGACTTGGTTTCTGCTTCTTGGCTTCGGCTGGTGCAGGAGCAGCAGCCGGAGCCGGGGGTCCAAAGATCTCTAAAGGAAGGAGCACCTGGTCGACCTGGTACACGGCGAGCTTGCTGTCGGAGTATATGGTGTTGGCGATGGTGGCGTCGACGACCCCCGTCGATAGATTCACCTGGGTTCCCATGGTCGTCACGTTCAATGCGTACCGACCGTTGCTGGCGTCGCCGGCCTGCGTTCTGACGGGGTTGCTCACCGTTTGGAACTGGGAGGCGGAAACGAGAGTGGGAAGTATGTGGAACTGGATCAGCGCGACCTTCTGCTGGTCGGAGAGGGAGTTGAGCGTGCCGGCAGGGAGGCGGGAGAAGGCGTTGTCGGTGGGCGCGAAGATGGTGAGGCCGGTGTTGGAGTTGTTGAGCTGGTTGTTTATTTGGTCGCCGACTTGGGTGCTCCTGAGGAGGCGGATGACCGTTCCGTACTGCCCTGCCTTCTCCAGGATGGCCGTGATGTTGGTCGGTCCCGCAGGAGCCGGAGATGTCGCCGACTGAGCAAAGGTTTCCCCGGCCAGTCCGGCGAGAAACAGGAAGGCGGTAATGGCACAGACCAAGCGTGGCATGGTTGCAGTCTTCGGAGTTCCCGGTCTTATGCTCCGCTCGCTGCTGCGTCGATGCATGGAGCCGGGGAAGGAGGGGCATTTTATGCTGGAGGTGAAGGGAGGAGGAAGGAGGGAGGAGGGAGAGAGCGGTGGGTCGTGTGATGGCGTCCTGCACCAAACTTAAGTGGACGCTCCAGCTATTTTGCTTGACATGGTTGCCAATATCGATGTGTGAAGATGACATTGCTGCAGTGATCCTTCCACCAAAAGCATCACGTAGAATGATGGCTGCCGGAGGCCTTCGCCCCACCGAGGAAGAATGATGCTCTTTCGTTCTTGTTTCCCTGTCTGCTTTACGTTGCCCAGTAGTATTAGCTTGACATGGCAGTGTTCTTGAGTGCTTCAGTGCACCTGCTAATTTGTTGTGCTTCAGTGTCTCTGCCGTAGAGTTCCAGCAAAAGTAAGCCTGAGATAAATCTATTTGTGCAGGAGGGGGAACCCCATGTCTTAATGATTAAGGTGATTAGGAGGAGCAGCTTTGCAGCTACTCTTTCTGCCTTTCCAACAAAGCTTTCGAGGAGAAGTGGACGTCACCTGTAGCAGCAGATGGGTGCAGACATGGCGGAGAAGATGACGGCCCGCGATGGGCCCCTCCCGCCATCTTGCCTTGGGCAACCGGAAGCACGTGCGAGTGGACACCCCATTCGCTCCGCGCGTGCGAGCCCGAGCTTATCTTGGCCGTAGGATGATGATTCATGGTCGGATCGTGGTTTAGGGAAAGGGAGAGGGGCAGTCGAGGAAAGGGAGGTGGGTTTTGGCGGAGAATTAACCCCCAAAACAAAAAAGAAAAGGGTGGGAATTTAAAGAAAGCGAAGGGGGGAGGGGAATTGAATTCGTGTTAATGGCGCCTGCGGAGGGCATTGAAATCATTCCGCGGGTTGGCTTCCCTGTCGTCTAATTTCTCCCTTCTCATCGCCCATCGCCGACAACAACTCATAGGATCGAGGCCTCCGGCGAAGGTCCCCTGGTACATTTCCGCTATTCAAAGTCCCTCCGAGCTCACGAAAACGGCTCTGCTTTTGCTTCTGTCGAGGCTGGGTAATATCCATCTTGGTCCCGTGTTCTTTCCTCCTCGTCCGGGCTCTGGTTTGATTCGATGTAAAATAGCTCAGATTTTGTTTTTCTTGACCGACGAGAGGCGAAACCCTAAACAAAATCTAATGCATGGTGTTCTTTCCGTCGTCTACTTCAGATACGCCGACTGGCGGGAAGGTTAGGGAATTGGGTTGGCCGAGATCCGAGGAAGGCCGCTGGGTTGAAGGAGGCATCCTCGGATTCATGGCGCTTGTTCCTTCTTTTGCGATCATGGTGGGAACCTTACCGCGGTCCCCGTGACTTCCACCGCGCCTCTGCTCGCCGTTCCCTCGCAGGTAATCACCACAATCCTGTCCCATATCCGAGAAATCCAAATCAAGATTTGCATATTCCTGGATGCCCTCTTTTATCTGTTCTAGATTGTAAAAGGCTTCTTGTCAATGTCGTTTCCGGCAGGGCGGTGGTTTCCACCAGCTTCACCGGGCCATGGGTGCACACCGTCATGGTCTGTTTGAATTTGGTTTGAAGCCGTCGTGGCTGTAGATGCAGCGTGGGTAGTATCTTCCGGCAATTCCCGCATTGGGATCCATCTATGGACACTTCTTTTGGTGGTGGCAAGGGAGATCTGAGTGACGGCAGCCATAAAAGAATACTGGTCTTTCTGGATGTCTGTCACCAGCAACTCCATGCTCTGCAACTTCAACTCGTCTGTCATCAGGGAGGTGGGTTGAGATCTTCAAGTGCTTTTAGGAGCTTTATGGTTCTGCTGAGCTTCTACCGGAGGATCGATCAGTTGCTCAACCAATCCCACAAACTCTTCAGGTATTCTCCTTCTTCTTGCAAGTTGAGCATGACATAGCTTCTTATGCTTCTTGAGATCCATCGAGTAACCTTTAGCTTGCAACTTCTTTTTTTGGATCACAAGCACAAATGCTCACATGGAAGGCATTACGGCATCACAACACTGCCTATGATCGAGACGATTCGTCTCTTTCACGCAGACAACAAACGCAGAAACTTAAAAGTGCATCAATCAATTTGTTTCACGCAGCACATATAAGCTATTATGGTCCTCAGCATCAACTTCTGAAACATTTTCATACAGATTACAGATCCAAGTCGATGTTTTATGTCAACAAGATGAAACACGAGGAAGCTGCAACCATCCACAGCTGCGTTCCTTGACAGACAACTGAACCTTGCAAACTTCTGATGCAGCCTACATCTGTTACACACTATTTGACGGCCATGGGCTGGCCGGCAGGCAAGCAGCATGGAGAAGACAAAGTCACTAGTAGAGCTGTTCTCTTCTGTCCCGCAACCACCTCCACCTGCAACGAGACACAAGTTATGCTTTAGTATCTGCCGTGCTTGGCACAGAGAGGAGATGCTCGACACAAAGTGGGTTCGAGTACCAGAAGTAGTCCCAGCGAGGGCGTATCTTCGACATCCGGTTCTCTTCGTAGGGATACTCGGATTCAGCGCGGCGGGCGTTGCGGAAGGCGCAGCAGCCGATGGAGTAGATGGCGATGAGGAAGATGAGGACGACGACGTTGAGGACGGACAGCTTGTGCCAGTCCCTCCTCACCTGCTCCAGCACGCCAGCCTTGCACGAGTCGCAGGCGTAGCACAGCACGTTGGCTGCGTTGTTCCACCGGTAACAGTCCTCGTCTTGCGCCATCACCACCCCCCCGGCGCCGTAGGTGCACGATGTCGGCGGCTTGCAGCAGCCCGACTGCAGGCAATTGTCGCATGTTGACGGTAAGCTTCGGATCAGATATGATCGATCGTTCTGATGAGTTTTGACTCGTGGTCGTAGTGACAGAAGCTACTCATCCGAGAAGAAGATTACCTGTATCGGGGAGAGTTCTCGCTGGAGATAGTCCAGAGGCGTCCAAAGAGCGATCTTGGCGCAGGTCTTCGACCCGACGACGCATGCCATCGCCGCCTTCCAGTACTGCGGCTCCGTGATCCTTCGGCGGAGCCATCCGGTGTAGTCGTCAAGGCGGTACTCGTGGTAGGGGCGGCCAGGGACCTGGACCCCGCCGCCGCCGGCTGTGACGGCGAAGCCGAAGGCGGTGAGGCCGAGGAGGGTGCCGATGAGGAGCAGCATGACGAGGAGGTAGAGCCACAGCGCCCAGGCCACGTTGAAGCACGCGCCCACGAAGCCGGCCAGGGAGACGAGGAGCACCACGAAGCCCAGCACCAGGAGCGGCGTCTGCAGCGACGATTCGCACGTCGCCGAGCTCTTCGACATCCACAGCCCGCCGCCGATGATCGGGACCGACGCCAGGAGCGTCAACAGGTTCAGGCATCCGATCACCGAGTTGCTGAAGCGGTACATCCTGGCTTTTTGATCTCAAAATCTCTGGTTTTTTTTTTTGTTTTTGGCCCTTTCCGACGACGGGTGGCCTTCTTCCGACGTTGCTCGCAGAAAAATTCTTGCTTTCTTCGAATGCCGGGATGCGAGATTTGCTTTTTTCCTCCTATCTGCGTGGCTCATTCTTTCTTCTGATTCTCTTTTTAGCTTTGAGGCGTCAGTGCGGTGGATTGATTGATTGATTGATTCCAAGAATAATGTTGCTGGACCAGAGCATCAAAGCTTTTCGAAAGTTGGGTCGCGGAGGGGGAAGAGCCTGTCCCCTTCTTTTTTTTTCTTTTTCGACCATGGATAATAGAGATTGCCGATGGAGATTCCCCATTAGTGCTCGACAGAATAACTTGGTATTGCTTTTGCAGGAGGACAAGAGCAGAAGAGACCGCAACCCTGTTCCACTTTGGAGAACTTGTTCTGGAGGTACTGTAGCTCAGGGGAGTTGAGTGTATGTGCAACCCCATGCAACAAAGGATAGCATCTTCTACCAAGTTGAGGGGAGCCCCAAAGATTCATATTGGGAAGCTAGACAACCATCTCACTCAGGTACACCCTAATTCATGGACATTAATTAGGTACAGTTGCATTCATTTTGCCTTTTAATCCAAACCATCAGCATTAAATATTGTCACTGCCATATGTTTATCTTTTGCTGTCTTATACCATAGTGTGCTTCTCTGCTTTGATTAGTTAAATCCATTTTGAGTAGGTGGCTTGCCACCAAACATGCACAAAGCATATGATATCCCTACTTCAAAGCCCACGATTAGAGTGATACCAAATAACAAGTGATGATCTCTAAACAATCCAGAGTTTAAGATGTCCTGCAAACTCTCAACAGTCTTGCGTTCATCGCTAGGGTTTATGTATCGCTCGAGGTTGTGCGCGAGGAAGGCGGGTGGGATGTAGTAATACTACTACTACGTAGCTTAGTTGGTTCAATCGACCAATTAACTACTATTCAGCTGAACCAAACTTTAAAAGTCTAGTTCGGATGCGTCGTTTGAACTAGGCACTCTCGCTTAAGCCTAATTGGTTCGATTGAACCAACTAGATATTGTTCAATCGAACCGAAGTTAAAAGTCTAGTTCGGTTGTTTCACTTGAATCGGATGCTCGCCCTGGGTTCAAACGAGTGCTCAAGCAGCGCTTTATTGAAGCGTGTCACTTGGTCGAGGCTTGAGGTGCTCGAGCCTCGACTTGTCTTGCCCAGGCACCTAGGCCACTATTTAAACCATTGGTTGTTGTGTTAGGAAGTATCATTATGAAATACTTGATTGATAATTTTCTAAGTGATCATCTAGATGATGTGGAATTGACACCTTTGGAGATATTACTCGAGTGTTGGGTGTCCTCTTGTTTCAGCGATTGAATTTTACAAGCCACTTGGATGGGAGAAGCAACGACTTTGGGATAACGAAGCAGGAGCAGATGTAAGGGAAGAAGGAAGGAGAAACTGAAGGTGGGAGTTAAAACTTTAAACGTAGACGTAACGCTCGAATCCGAGGAAAGAGAATTGATGCTAAAATGTTTTTGTCTATCGTATCACTATGAGAATACCCCTATCTCCGATCAACGCAGAATCTGAACAAACCTTTGACCATGGTTTGTATTAGAGAGAAACTTATACGCCTCAATAAGCTCCACTGGCTTTCTCTTGCAGGAACGTGGTTGGGATGAAAAGCTCAAAGTCAGCAGCATCGTAGGACGGCGGCGATCATCGTAGCGGCTGATTCGTTCATCTCCCGCCGGCCTTCCCTTCTCCGAAGTGGGGTGCACTCGAGAAGGCCAAGGCCTCCCAGAATTCCGACGGCTCCTACCCTCCAACTGTGGCCCCCTGAACCTGCTCTGCCCTTCTCCCCGCCATCAATCTCAGGTAAAGCTGTTACCAGGGAAGTCGACCATGAAACACCCCGGCAGCAAGGGACGAACACCCTCCCACCTTGCTGCCACACGTCCTCCCAAGTAATCGAAGGCATCACACAGAATACTAATGATGCCCTCCGACGGGCGATGGCGAGAGGGAGGGAGGCACGATCCGGCCTTCTGGCTCTGTGATCTCGGAGTGAAGGGAAGGGAAGGGGGGGGGGAGGCGGGCAGCACCGGGGCGGACCAATGGTCGAGTCCCTGTCCTCAGAGGTGGAATCTTCCGTCTGGTCCTGCACGGCGATCCGTATCATGACAAAGACCTCCGATAAGTTCTTCGGACGCCGGAGGGCGGACCAACGGACGCATCCTCTCTGCCCCTCATCTTGGCACCCTAAATAGCTGCAACATGCAATCTTTAATCAATCAAAGCATCAAAAGAAACGGAGAGTGTTGGTGAACCTTATGCCTAGCTAGAGTGCCTTTTGTTTCTCGGGCTTGTCTCTACACAAAGGCCCAAGCTAGAGGGTAGAGTTTTTTTGACTTGACTCGTTAGAAGATTAAGTAAATACGTGGAGTAGTTGAGTCGGATTTTGAGTGTTAGAAGTTTAACTTTTGGAGTTGATTAGGAGGTCGACTTTTACACTAGTAGTTGAGGGTTGATTATACGTGATTTATTAATGGTCAATTAGCATGGTTTTGTATCAGGCGGTGTCGCTCCACTCGAGCAGTTGCATGTTGTGCGACACCATCTCATACAATCCTGAGCAACTTGGGTATGGTTTGCTACTTTACTTGAGCTCGAGGTGCCACGTCGATACTGACGCGATTGTTGTTTTAACGTCGTCGGGGTAGTATCATAATTTATCCTATTATTTTCTCACCCTTGAAGAGGCATACCTTGGGTTCCTCGTATGAGAGGTCAAGGTAGGGTTGTCATGCTTTCTTTAGTTGGGTTTGCAACTCCTTGAGGTATGAGGGTCCCTACACTCAGGATCATGACCAATCGTGAGGTGTGACTCGGGCTTATGATTGGTCGAGTTACGTAACTTGGGCACTAGGTTAGCCGAGCAACATAACTTGGGTATTGGATTGGTCGTGAGGCGTAACTTGAGCATAGGACTGTTCGAGCAACATAACTCAGGTATAAGATTGTCTGAGCATCATAACTCGGGCATTGAACTAGTCGCGAAGTGTAACTCGGGCATAAGATTGGTCGTGAGGTGTAACTCGGGCATAAGACTGGCCGCGAGGCATAACTCGGGCATAAGACTGGCTACGAGGTGTAACTCGGGCATAGGATTGGCCACGAGGCGTAACTCGGGCATAGGATTGGCCGCGAGATGTAACTCGGGCATAAGATTGGCCACGAGGCATAACTTATGCATACGACTAGATGCTAGGCATAACTCGGGCATAGGACTAGCTGTGAGGTGTAACTTAGGCATATGATTGGTCGCGAGGCGTAACTCGGGCATAGGACTGGCCACAAGGTGTAACTCGGGTATAAGACTGGCCAAGCAACGATTCTCGAGTATAGGACTGGCCGAGAGGTGTAACTCGGGTATAAGACTGGCCAAGCAATGCTCCTCGAGTATAAAATTGGTCGGGAGGCGTAACTCGGGTATAGGATTGGTCCAAGGCGTAACTCAGGCTCCTGATTGGTCGAGATGCATAACTTGGGCTCTCGACTGGCCCAAGGCATAACTCGGGCTCGTGATTGGTCGAGATGCATAACTTGGGCTCTCGCCTGGCCCAAGGCGTACTCGGGCTCGTGATTGGTCGGGATGCATAACTTGGGCTCATGACTGCCCCAAGGCATAGCTCGGGCTCGTGACTGGCCGAGTTACATAACTTGAGCTCATGACTCAAGCATTGGTTGATCGAGAGGCACAAGTCGGGCACTGGTTGATCGAGATGCACAACTCGGGTTCAACTTAATCGAGATGCACAACTCGAGCACTATTTGGCCGAGGTGTAGGACTTGGGCACTATTTGGCCAAGGTCTCAATGCCCGAGGTGTATGTCTCGGGCATTGTTTGGTCGAGGTACATGATTCGGGCACTGTTTAGTTGAGGTGCATGACTCGGGCATTGTTTGGCTGAGGTGTATGACTTGACACTTTTTGGCTGAGATGCATGACTCGGGCATTGTTTGGTTAAGGTGTATGACTCGGGCATTATTTGGTCGAGGTGTATGACTCTGACATTGTTTGGCCGAGGTGCAAGACTTGAGCACTGTTTGGTCGAGGTGTAAGACTTGGACATTGCTTGGCCGAGGTGCATGACTCGGACATTGTTTGGCCGAGGTGCATGACTTGGGCACTATTTGGTCGAGGTGCATGACTCGGGCACTGTTTGGCCGAGGTGCATGACTTGGGCATTATTTGGTCGAGGTGCATGATTCGAGCACTGTTTGGTCGTGGTGCACAACTTGGGCGCATGTCCATCATAGCGAGCCCTGAGCTTCTTTGAAGTTCCTTCTTTTATCACTCGATCAGTCAAGTCCACAGTGTTGGACTGCCTATAAATTAGCGCATACAATTTCGAAGATTTTTTTATTCCAAACGAGTTGAGAGGTGGTAAAGGGGTCTCGAGAGTAGTGGATCAGGTCAGTCGAGCCTCCTCCTGGATGGTCCTTAGGATGAGTCTTGAGGTTACTTCGTGCGGGGCCTTTTGTGTGACTCATGCCTTCCTGCCACCAATGCCTCGACAATGATGTACTGATTGTTTCGTTAGAGTATCTCAGGAACGGTTGTTGGTGGCCTTTCGACCAGTGACCAGAAGAACCTTGAGGGCCGCAGACCCATCATGAACGCTTGTATGACCAACGAGGGGTGGGCGTTTGGAACTCCTCGGATCTTAGTGGCTAAGCGAGCGATAATGCGGGAGAGGGGCTCATCGTCCTTCTAGCTTAGGTCGAGGAGCATACTCGCGAATGGTTTAGGTTGGGCACTGGCTAAGAAGTTAAGCTCGAATTCCCTCGTGAGTTGATCAAAAGATGAGATCGATGATGGTCTCAGCCTGTTGTACCACATCCGAGTTGGGCCTCGGAGGGTGGTCAAAAATGCCTGACACATCAGAGTATTGGAGTTGCCATATAGGGCCATATGGGCTCGGAAAGCAATGATGTGCTCTATATTAGGATCAATCGGCACTAAGCGGTACGAGGGGGAAAGAGGGTGAGGGTGGGGGTGGGGAAGGGGTGAGGGGGAGGGGTTGAATTAGTGTAAGTGCTGAAAATTTCGGTTTAAGGAAAATTTTCATTTGAATCAAAATCGAAAATCAGAAGCGTTTCATTTAAGTAAAATAAATGAACAATTTAATCTTATAAAATGGTGCTAAGTTTCTTCCTTAAAGAAGGCTTAAGTAAGAACATGCAAATCCAAAAGGAAAGATAAGAGACACTCACAGTTTATAATGGTTCAGCCACAACTTGACCTACATCCAATTCCCGAGTCCTTTTCCTCGAGATCCATTGGTGTCCACTACTGATCTTCTTAGGTGAAGATCAAACTTTATACTTACAACTCACAAGGGAGATCTCTACAAAGATTACAACTTTTTTACTCACTCCCTTGCACCTTTTATTTTTCTTGCACACTTTTAGCTCATATTTCTTGCCCAATTTCTTGTGCTAAATGCAAGAAGACTTGAGGTATTTATATGCCCCAATTGGTTTCAAAAATTGAAACTAAAATTTAAACGTATCTGAAAAATTTGAGTCTAAAAAATTTGAGTACGGACGGTACAACAGTCGACGCTGTCGACACAACCACCGAAAGCCACCCTGAAAATAGGACAATGATGGTACAACTATCGACCTTGGCGGTACGATCATCGTCCATCGATGATATAATCGTCGAGAATCCCACAAAATTCATTTCTTCGTACTTTTGTGTTCCCGACTTGTACATTCTAGGTCAATGAAATGAGTTCAACCCGAGCTTAAATCCAAGCCAAGGTTAACTCGATTTGCATCACTTGAATTAATTTAAATTTTTTTCAAATTTGACTCAAGTTGGACTCTAAACCAAACTAAAGTCAACTACGACATACCAAGACATATAAATACAATCAATTTGACTAACATGTCAAGTGACCTTTCCAACTCCCGATGATCTTTCTAGTAACTTTCGACGAACTCCCCATGAGTCTCGATCATCTTTTGACGAACCCCCAATGCAACCCCAGTAAACTCTTGATCACCTTCGGTGAACTCCCGACACAACCCCGATAAGCTCCTAATCACCTTCAGTGAGCTTCCGATGAATTCTCAATAAACTCTCGATACCTTCGACGAGCTTTCGATGAACTCCTAATACCTTCGACGAGTTTCCGACGAACTCTTGGCAAGCCCCCGATATCTTCGACGAGCTTTCAACGATTTGTCAAGACTATCATATGGTAAGCATACTACTTGGACGATTGCAGACCCACAAAAAAAAAAAAAAAAAAAAAAAGAAGAAAACTTCGACCACAACAAAATACAATTTTAGAGGCCGCCTTAACATCTCAGTGCACCAACTTAACAGACTAACCTAATCATTTTAATACCTTTGCAAATAACAAAGTAAATAAAGTACAAGCAACATAACCAACAGAGTTGGGATTATTCAAAGAGGCATGACTGATAATGATGCAGGCAAATAGTTGCTGGAGCAAGTTTCAACACCGCTGCACTTTGCCACGGATGGAGGAGGAGCAATTGGGCACTTTTGCATGTGAATTGAATTGAGTGTACAGCAGGAGCAGATTAAACATTTACTGAAGGAAGCAAGAAGCCGGACCATATGGGGCATCCCGTGCATGCTTATTGGTAACCGGGGCAGCTGCAACCCCACGGTGGTTCAGCAAACATCTAAAATGATGTAGACGTGGCAGTACAGTTGTGTTCAGATTTCCAACCGAGGTGGCCTCCCACGGGCTCCACAAGCGCTCTACCACAAACAAAAGAAGATAATAATAATGATAATAATGAATGCACGTCTACTTACCGCTTTGTGCCAAAATCCAAAGACGACTACAAAAAATTCCAAGAAACCCCTGAATGATGCATCAAGTTCTCTCATATATACATACCCGCTGCGGCGGCAGCCCGTGGCCATATCGTTTGCTGAACATTGGATGTATCAACCATCTCGCCCCACATGCAAACCTCACCCCCAAGCACAAGCTTTTGCTGTGTGATATTGTTTATCCCTTCCAACGGCTCACTGTTGTAAAAATTCTCCCATGGAACATCTAGATGATCAAGATACCATACCCCTTGGTTGCTCATGATACATCTGAATCCCTTTGCAACAGCTTTAGGGCAAACTCCAGGACCCAACCTGCAAAAAAAAAAAAAAAAAACTCAGCACCACCACTCAACAGACCAAGATGACATAAGAATATGCATCCAAAAACAAAAAAAAGAGTCATGTCAGTAAACAAAAAAGAAAACAAGCAAACACTAGTTATAAAAAAAAACGAAAAATAGATGAAAGTGAGGTATAAACCAGTTATGTACGACAGTTTGCGGATTGAGATTTTCCTCGAACGAATTGAAGGTTTCTTCCCTGAGATGATGCAGAAAATGGTATTTGAAGGTTCAAAAGCAATTGTTTATCTTCGTTTCTAGTTCACAATTAAGAGACGTGACAGGAAACATGCATACCAGTTAACAGGGATCCAACCAAGAGAAGTAGCTATCTTTTGAGCCCTCAAGACAAAATATTGGTATGCTTCCTTGGTAGTCATATTCCCCTCCTGAAGCCTATACAAACAATGTGAAGAAGCACAGGGAAAAAAAAATAAAAAATTACAAATACCTAGCAATTGACAAACGCTAAATCAACAGCATAGATATATTTTCTCAATAATAAATCATGAACGTGAACCTATGACTCAAATGACCATGTCAAATGGGACTACAGCATGTCAAAAGTTAAGACTACAATATTCATCACCAGGATGGTGCGTCAATGGAGTCCCAAAGATTTTATTTTGAAGAAAGTTTTGACTTATCAAGATCTTTTTTATTGATAAAAGAAGAAAGATTCAAGATTCAACCTTTCCCAGACCCAGAAAGAAAATACAGCAATTCTGCACATATCAGAATAATCTATAGGTCTACTGGAAGGAGTGACATGTTCCTCCATTAACATATACAGAACACGGAATCTACATTTATAAGTGAAAAGGGTATCATACCATTGCTTGACATGAGGGGTCGAATTCCAACAATCTGCCAGGTATTTACCATGTCACAGTCAGGTAATATATGTTATATAGATACTGTAGTCTTTGATTTATAATTTCGGCACTTATAAAAATTCAGAAAAAAAAAAAGCAAAAAATCTAACTGTGAAGTAAATTATATTGCAATTAGTAGCATTTAAATTCTTGATCAAAGTGGCGGTGCAGCAAACAGGGCCAGAAATAAGCTTACCATCCATCGATCCCAATACTTCAGAGAGAGAGAGAGAGCGAGAGAGAGAGAGAGAGGATATTTGAAGCAATCATTTATGGTTGCAAAATTTGATTTAGTTTGTAAAAAATAAATAAAAGAAGAGCTAATGCTAAATCATAGCGTACCGTTATATACAGATGAAATTGGAGAGGTCCAATTTTCGTTTATTTGAGTTATTTAAGGAATATACATCAAATTCAACGCCAAAGACGAATTTGAAGCTCTAAGCTAAGCTTCATATCAGTCAGAAAATTCTGTATCACCAACTCCACCAGAGAAAGTTTGCAATAAATCTCTAAATCTTCAACAATTTCAGAATCAGTAACTTGAATTTGATTATGGAAGGTAAATGTGTGCTACTAATTTGATGCATGCCATCTGTCATATGCTAGGCTCTTATGTGTTACAATTGCCTTCACAATCACCTTTGTTGTCCAACACTGCAACTATCATTTGTCCAAATCCATCTTTTGATCATCCTTTTCTTTCTTTACCATCAAAACCATGTGGTTTTTGCGCACTTTTTAAATAAACCAATACAAGACAGGTAAAAACCTTACTTGAAGAACTCTTTTTACAAATTTATTGTTAATTTTCCATGAAAGATTTGTATCCAGTAACAATAACATGACTAAATGCAGTTACATGATTAGCTTGTTCTTGTTAAATAACTTTTAATGCTTACTTCGTGCAACATTTTTTCAGCTTTCAAGATACATAGCAAGTGAATCTCTCATGTGAATAGTTGCAACATGCAATATTTTCAAACTTTAACGATATAAACAGCATCATTTTCTTGTTTGAAAATCTTACAAAATTTATCAAGAAAGTGCTAATGTTGTCACCATCACCATATCAATGGCGGCAAAAGATCCATATAGCCGATCCCAAATAGTTGGGACTTACGGTTTTGTTATTGTTATCACCACCACCATGTGCCTGAAAAGTTGATTAACGTGGCCTCTCCTAATGTCAGGCAATACAAGGTTAACCGAAGTGATCATGACATGTTGCTTTTTTGGTTTATCATGTTATCATGTTTGGTTGTCCAAGAATTTTAGATAGGCATGAAGTCTACTTTGAAGAGTATTTTTGACTCTCAATGTTAACACACATCTTTTTATACACTTGAACTTAGCAAAATTTTCCTTGATCATCTTCTACCGTGAAATTAGACAATATGTCAAACAATGTATATTCTTGTGCTATGATGTTTGTTATGCAATGATTATCTGATTTTTCATTTTATAATTTAGCAGAATCATAAGAAGATTGTTCCTTGGATCATTATGATATCTTTACTTGAGCGCCTTGGAAGTAAAAGAAAGCCAAAAATAGAACTAGATATATATTATCCTAATTAACCTATTCTAGAAACAACATTTATTTCATTCAAGCAAGATAGTGAGAAACTAATCAAAACTGGAAAGGTAATGGAAACTAGACAATCAGCACTGACCAGTATTGACTTCATCTCCTCCTAAATGAAAGAGCCCAAATGGAAAGATCTTTCTCATGTCTGCAATAGAACATCAGTCAATATACTAATAGTAGCCAATAACATAAACCAAATCTTCATGTTGTTGAACTACAAATCCCTGATGTCAACCACTCCTCTTCTAGGAAGCCGAAGAAGATAGTGGTGAACATCAAGTAGATCTGACAAATCTATAACATGATAGAAAACTCATGGGCAGAACCAACTGGACTGTGGCGTGTGGACCATGAGACCCAGATAAATATAATATAGCTCTGGTTATATGCCGGAACATGCTCAATAACCTATGTGGCGGCAAATTCAGGACCAAACCAAGTGGCTTCTCTGGATCATGGACCAGGATGCCTAGCTGAGTATGATATAGCTATGGCCGTATGGAGGATCAAATTCAGTAACAGTAAAATACCCATAGGTAAATTATATTCAGCTATGCACTGCCAAAGTTGATGCTTTATGATAATATCCAGATCTATGCTGAAAAAGGCTTGACTACATGGTTATGCCACATGAGTTCCTTCTTGGCTTGATTTTAGACTTCACAGTTCACACAACTTCAACTTTGTCTCAGAGGAATGGACGAGCTTGGATTTTTGAGTGTTTAAAAAAGTTGGACATGAAATAATGTAAAAGAAATCAATCTACAGCAGACAAAGATATTTGTTACCTTGAGTTGACCATACAGATAGGTACTACACTGTTTATCCTTATATATTAGACTAGAGAAAGAAGCATTTCTATGTTACATATAGCATCTTATAATAGATACTTTCTAGGACACCAGTGCATTAATATTACTCTTGCCGTAGAAACATTACGGAATATATAATCTGATCAGACAACTCATTTTTTTTCTTTGCACCTGCATTAAGCGATTAAAAAGGAAGATTATCGTGAAATAACAGAGTATCGTAGAATGATCATTTAACATTTGATTGGAGATTTCACAACTTGGAGGAACAAAAATTAACAAAACTCACCAGTCAAAATCCCAGAAATGACTTCAAACGTGAAATTCTTGCTCACATCTAGGGGCTCAGTGCAATTAGCAGAAGGCCAAAGATCTGGATAACCAGCACCCCTGCATAGAAAGCCGAAGAGGTTTCCAGAACTCCTATTTATAACCAAAGCCTATAATCTAGAAACAACCTGTACATTTCATCACAAAGATACGAGTCCAAAAGCTAATTTTAACAATTGAAATGGAACATGGAGAAAATTGGGTTTAATATTAAGTCTATCTCGAGTCCCATTAAATAGAGATTGAGATTATTGGTCAGGTTAGATCCAAGTTAATATTATACTTATCGGCCCATTTAATTGTGTCATGAGTTCTTTTTCCTATACTTCGAAAATTTGTCATTTTTAACATAAATATCTTGAGGAGACCAATTACATGAAAGTTACATATATTTATTTTAATTAGACTAGCATCCTAATCTCATCTTTATTTTCTATTGAGATGCTAAAGAGTCCTAAGTTTGGTATGTTCAGTTGATTGCTAAGAGTCAGATGAATGAAAAGAATATGGCAAACACAAATCATCAAATCAGCTTTCATATGACCAAATAGTCAAGAATACAGCTAGGAAAAGAAGAAAAAAGATAAATATTATGTCTAATTTAAAAGTCCTACAAGTCTTTAATGATAAATTGGGTTATTATAATTTCTTAATGAAACTGAGGTTCTTTATGGCGTACAGACCATAGGTTATCCTCTTTCCCTATCTTTTATGAGGTTGGTCCAATTTCTAATCCTCGTCTTTTAAAAGAGTTAAAGCATGAACCTAGTTTTCCTGAAAATGATTAGGTAAGAAACTTCCAATGCCAGTAAAATCAGTAATTAGCTGCATATATATTGAGATTTGTGAGTACATGATAAAATAGTAGACACAATGCAGCAATTTTTTATCTTTGATGACTAGAAAGGTAAAACTATAAAAGAAATGATCATAACCTTCTTTGTTCCTGTTTGGCCCTTTAACTAAGAATGAGTGATATTGGCATATTAAGTTCATGGCATTGTAAAGAACAAAAGGACAAAAAAGAAGAACAGTGATAAGAACTCTGAACTTGGATGTTACAATGAAAACCATCTCAACGTTACCTCCAACAGGACCTACAAGATTACGCCCATTTCCTTGCAAACTTAGTCTCAGAACCAACTTGATGGCATGTTATACAAAGTTAGCAGGTTAAATCTACGTGATCAGGTCCACTTTAGAAAAAAAAGGCGCCGAACCTAGCGAACAACATAAAATGAACAAACTAGTTTGATGTTGGGTCTCTTTTTAGTCTGAAATTGACAAATCACATTTCCTCACTGAATTAATCAAATGGGAAAAGTTAGAATAGCTAGCTCCCAAACTAATGGACGCTAGCTGTTCTCAGAGAAAAGGAATTTTTGTCCATGGCACAGAATAATAATATCAGTTAATACCCTTAAAATTCATGAATGTTGAAACATAAGAAAGTTAGGTTATGACAAAGCAAAGATCTCCTGTGGCCTCCCGAGACATGGCCAAACCAACACGATGAGTTTCTGAAATCCTAAAGAAACCAGGACATTCACCTTTTGTTTCACTTATCTATGTTTACAGTGTAATGATAACAAAAAATATATCCATATTGATAAAAGAGTTATTTAGATGTTACTGACCTTAATATCAACTTTAAATATCGAAGATTTCAAGTATAATTAATATAGTTCAAGCACAGTTAAAAAATTGCTTTCTAGAATGGAATCTGTTACATTAGCTCATAGGATTTGTACAATTACCATGATTCAGCATGGCCAGGGACATCAACTTCAGCCATGATGTGGATACCTGATATGGGACAATCAAAGCAATTAAATAACCACAACAGAAAATGCAGCCAACCAAGTAAATATTTTTCCAACTAATAACTAAGCATGACCTACTGAAGTATCAGATTTGTGTCCTGTCTACCAGAGAGAGTAATAACAGTATCAAAAGGTTTTAGAATGGAAAATTATAAAATTAAATCAAATGTACCTCTTTTCTTGGCAAAGCTTTCAACCACAAGATTTGCATGCACATGGACAGGAGAGCGAAACAAAGATATCAGCATAAAACCAAATTATAAAGTTAATAGCACTAGAACCATTTAAACCTCAGAACTTCAAATACAACATGAGTAGGCCATCTCATGGAAAAAAGTGTAGAATGTTTAGTGACAAAGGTAATAGCAAAATAAATTGTAAAAAATATATAACTGCAATCTCACAGGAAAATAATATTGTGCTAAGAATGTTCTAAGAGTAATCTGGACTTAAATTCATTAATAATGCTTTTACTTTGGAACTTCCAGCTATATGTGTAGGCTTCAATCTACAACTTGGCAATCTTTCAAGTACTTATGCAGATTCCTAGCATCACTTCTCATTCTCATTTTCACATGTCAAAATCTAATGTTGGCCATGTCAGGCAGATCATTATGTGAACACCAACACACCCAATATGGTAGATTCTTATTAATTTTAAGTTATCACTGAATAGGTTTTTTATTAATACAATACCCTGAGTCTCTGAAATTGGAACCTGATAGGGATAGATCAGTAAAACGACCATATAAATTTTGATGCAATATATACTGCATAAACCAAGAAAATGGGTCCTGCAATGTCATAGCCATGAGAACATAAATGCTTCAAGCCATAACGTCATGGGCACAAGATAAATGCTCCCTATGCAAGTTGACAAAATTTCACTTCAAACTTCATTGACTAAGAATTGCCTCATTTAATAAGGACATAACTTCCATAAGAAGAACCAAAGAAATATATTATCAAGCCTCTCACAAGCACAAGCAAGAAGATGAACCTGCAGAAAATAGTCTTAGTGAATTTGTTCACAACAAGAAAAAAACAGACATTATTTAGAATGAATTAATTAACCGAAGCAGTTTCAAGAAACAATCATTTGATTGTTTAACCCAGCTGCCAGCCGAGATGGAAAAATATCACAGCTAATATTGCAAAGGCAGAACAGAGCTCAAGAAACAACTTACTCAACAACTTCATAAGCATCCTCAATCGTGTACCTCTCCAGCTTTGAGTAAGCACCTTTCCACAAGTTCGGATATGAAGGTACCTCTAATGGGAATGATTGTTCATCTACAATGTGCCAGTGAAGAACATTCTACTGAATGTCATTTCCAATGTTAGCAAATGTAGAACAAATGATTGAAAAAAGGGTCAAAAGCAAAAAACAAAGAACTAAGTGAAATGGAAGTGAGAAAATTTTGAAAAGAACACTCCTTACAAGTTTAGCATAGGACATAGCATCAATCACTTGCTTGATCACATTTACTGGTAAGTAATGTCGTGAAGAATCTAGAAATAAGAATAGGCACATACAATATCAGTTTTCAATTAGTGAATGTGAAGGGGGGAAAAAGCTCTGCAGTAAAGAATGCATAGGAACAGAATTGTCCTACCAATAAGAAGCCCTCGGAACGAAAACCGTGGTTCATCTTCAATGTACCATGGTGCTTTCTGAATTTCTACAGTTTTGTTTTCAATGTTGGGTGTACATAGTTGGCTGAAAGTCTAGAATGAATTAGTTTGATCAGAAAGGGATCTCAGCACTTCCCATTTAGCAATATCAACCAGAACTATGACATGAAAAAAGATTAAATACCCCTAGCTTTAAGCAACGTTGAACTGCGAAACAATGTATTTTAAGCTAAATGCACGCTGTCCAAATACATAACATATTTATATTTAGATATCCTAGTTCTAACTTAATAATCATACAATTTTTATATGCACTCATTATTTGTACCAGAAATTGGACAAAAATATATCTTCATTGAAATCCAATGTAATTAATACAATATAAAAAGGACAAAGTAACCAACAAAAATAGCCTTGCAACATACATGTACAATAAGAAATTCTAGAAAATCAGGGTTCTAAGAAATCCAAAGGGAAATTTTTCTCATTAAGGTCAGGAAAAGCAATTAACGAGTATAAAAGCAAATTCCATAGGATGTTGAGTGTTGTACTCGAGGATTCATGTATCAAGAAGTATCGATTGTACCCTAGATCTCAGGCTGACAGCTTCAGGGAGAAGATTTTGGTACTATTTATATCACAACCCGGGTTGATGAACTAACGATAACACTAGCCAAAATGCTCAAGCCACAGTATTAGGTCGGCTCTGATACCAAATGTAATTAATACAATATAAAATATATCTTCAATTTATATTTAGATATCCAAATACATACATGTACAATAAGATATTTATATTTAGATATCCTAGTTCTAACTTAATAATCATACAATTTTTATATGCACTCATTATTTGTACCAGAAATTGGACAAAAATATATCTTCATTGAAATCCAATGTAATTAATACAATATAAAAAGGACAAAGTAACCAACAAAAATAGCCTTGCAACATACATGTACAATAAGAAATTCTAGAAAATCAGGGTTCTAAGAAATCCAAAGGGAAATTTTTCTCATTAAGGTCAGGAAAAGCAATTAACGAGTATAAAAGCAAATTCCATAGGATGTTGAGTGTTGTACTCGAGGATTCATGTATCAAGAAGTATCGATTGTACCCTAGATCTCAGTGTGTTGTGGAGAAGATTTTGGTACTATTTATATCACAACCCGGGTTGATGAACTAACGATAACACTAGCCAAAATGCTCAAGCCACAGTATTAGGTCGGCTCTGATACCAAATGTCACAACCCGGGTTGATGAGCTAATTATCTTGATAGCTTCAGTTTAGCCCAACCACTAGCCAAAATACTCAAGCCAGGAGTTATTAGTAGTACACTCATCAACCCTTATAAGGCATTCATATGTTCTCACTTTTCCAATGTGGGACTAAGGGGGATAGTTAGCTCATCAACCCGGGTTGTGACAATTTCAGAGTTCCAAATATCTTTCAGCAAATATCAGTAGGCATTATTTCAAAAATATCTTGGCCTAGGATTTAACTCTCATGAGTCTATATCAAGCATGTCATCAGACCATATCTTGGTCGAACCATAATCCTTAGTGAACCTCTATTTGTACCCCTACTTATTGTCTTCAAACACTATCCAAGGCATCAGTAAACGAACATCAGAATGCTGCATACATTTAGCAATTAATTCGAACAACAATCCTCATAAATCTTGTTTGGCATGCTGTTAGCTGTGTGTACTGCTAGTGTTAGAAACAAGATACTGATTTACATTCTCACTTTACACTCCTTCAACTTACAGATAGGGAACCATGTATGATCACTGCTACATTCTATACAAATATCTCACAAGTGAAGTGGCAAACAGTGATAAGCATCATAAGTATTCCATATGGGTCTGCACCTCATATATCTTTCCAGTAAATTATGGAAGTAGCTCAGGGCCATCATCAACATAATTAATGCTGGTTGGAAATGATATGCCAAGCTTGCCTAAACATGATTAACAACTCATACTGGGCATTGGTCAGAACAGACATCAGGCTGGATAGGGTACAGGTGCATATCAGATTGAATCAAACCTGCCTGGCTAACTAGGTGGTTATGATTTCTTGACCAGGAACAATCCATAGCTAATGAATTGAGTCAGGGTTCGACAAATAAGGTTGGCAGCTAAGATAAATTTTGCTCTATTATCAGGGGGAAATAAATGGGTCAAGTTGAACCTTATTATCAAAAAACCAAATGTCTGACCATACCCAACCTGATAAACTGGCATGTCATAGTTTTTTTTGACTGAAACTGATTCCAACAAATCATATTAAACAGTTTGGGTCAGGTTGACCTGACGGATCTGGACCAAGCTTTCTAACCCTAGTAACAGAAGGTTAAATGGAATGCATTGACGAGTTCCTATGCATGACCAAATAGCCAAGGATATGATACACGGTATACAGATGGAACTACATAGAAAATATGTGAAGACAATATTTGAAGAATGAACCAATCAGGTCAAGAGCCTGCAGAAGTTGTATCATTTAAATCTGTTATTCGATGTTACATATGGAAAATATGGGTATAAATCATATTGATGAGAACTGAATGTTAAATATAAGCATGATCTACAAAAGATAATACAATCTTATGGCTTAACATATTAAGTATAAAAACATCAATTTTGAATAATACCTCTAAGCCTCGCAAAGCCCCAAAAACAGTATTGGCCTGCGGGATAAGAAAAACTGAAATATCAGTCACAGCTACATGAAGAAACATAAAGTTTCATAACATAAAGGATCACATCACAAGATGGAGGAAGAGATTAAGATGTAAATTATCATCTCGCCAAGGAGTAGCACCAACCAATGAATCATATCAATGGCATATAATCAATGTAACTACATAATCCTGACAAATAAAAGGAATTTAACAGGACATATGGAGTATCATTGCTCGCCATGCTGCTAGTGAAAAGACATGCATGTGATTCAACTGGGTATCATTTTGGTATCAACTGAAAGAGTATGTGAGCTAGTTAGCATGCCATGTCAGGCATACAACACATACCAGAGCAAACAAAATGTGAATTACAGATACATAATTGTAACGTACTGTTATATGATGGCATAAACTCAGTATGCACTATGTTCTTCACAACATAGTGTCAAAGATAAACCCAAGGGAATTTTGTGGATAAAGAAAAATGAACAAACTTGTTTTAACAAAAGAAGGTAACAGATGTAGCTTACATGCATGCCAATAAAATAATTACTAAGTTATACCAAGCAAACTAATTATATCACCAGTGTCACATTTTTTGTCTCAAGAAGTCATAAAAGAAAGCAGAGTAAACCAGCAATTGCAGAAGACAAACTTTTCCATTTACACTAAGGACACACAGACTGTGGAGAAACTCTACTAAATGTGAGGAAGAAAAGAACCATATCTAGAGGAACCATCAATGATCATCATCATACAGTATATCCATTCGACAGATCAGATATCGGTCACGTTTCTGCTGTAAAATAATTCTTTACAACTAGTACATACGACTCCATCATCGAGTGCTCGTTGGCAGATATGTTATGGAAGAAAAATGATGCAGTTGTCTCGAAATAAATATTGACTGGTGGAGATCTTATTGACACAAGACTAGTATAAGTTGCACTATTTTGTTAGAATACCACAATTGATTTTACAACTATATCCTCCGCGGGTTCATATTTTCTTCCGGACAGTATCCATCTTCTTGGCACAACAGTCCTCGTTTTTTCTTCTCTTGTATCGTATTCTATTTATTGTTTTCAATTCCACTAATATATTAGGTCTGTTTTATTCAATCCAATTCTGACTTTCAAGTACTGGAGTTGGGGCAAACAAGCAACTACTAATGGACAAGCAGCGGCTGTCGGAACTGAAAGTTGAGTTTGGCAAAAGGGATAGGGATGGACGGAGTGAAGTATAAAGTTCCGTTTCCAGTTTCAAGTCCAGCTCGACAAGCAAGTAATGGCCGTGTTGTTGTTTATTCCACTAATTCGTTTCCAATGCACTCCTTTATTGACCTTTACATCTTGATCAATATTACGATTCAGATATGAATTTTTTTTTGCATCTGTCTTCCCAAGAATATAAACGTAATCCTAATATATAACATGCTCAGTACCTCAATCGCCGATCCGTTAACAATCGAAAGGCTCTCTCCACCGCCTACAGTAAGCGTATAGCTCTCGTCCACGCCAAATTGAAGCTGCTTAAAAGCAGAACAAAGCCGTCTAATCAAATCAGAAACAGCCAAGAAATCGAACGGCCAACCAATCATTTCAAGAACCGACTGCTCCCTACCGTATCGTCATCCGAAGCGACGAGGACCGTCAGCTTGTTGACATCGTAATCCATATAGCTCCGCCGGGCGGACCTCTCCGACTGCGTAAAGATCAGATCTCTGTACCTTTCGAACGCCTCGGACAAGAGAAGGGATTCTCCTCCGGGGATCTGGAGATCGAGGGCGAGGTCGGGGTCGACGGAGAGAGTCCGATAGCCGTGGCGGAGGAGCTTGGGGAGGGGCCAGAGATAGACGAGCTGGTCGTCGGCGGAGGAGCTCGCGGTGCGAAGATGCGGAATCCGGCCGTGGGACGGCGACAGGAGGAGGGAGGCAGCGAGTGAGAGGAGGAGGAAACGAGGGAGAGCGAAGGGATCAAGCGATCTGGAAGCCATCGTCGGCGCCGGGGGAAGGGAAGGGGAGTGGAATCGGAGCTCGGAAGGGGGATGAGTCGCACACCTGACTTTATAATGATTGGGGACTGGCCGGTACCTACGGACAGCTGGCGTCGAACTCGGTCATGATTGGGTTCGATCGCGAGAAGGTATGGTAGGACGGTTCAGTCGTCCTTCGGCCACTGTCGCCAGCCACGCCACGATAGGCTTAACACCATAAACACACGGGGGATGAGAGGAGTGTAGGGGGTGAGCCAGGATCCGGTGCAAGGGACATTCTTGGACCCATCTTTGGCGTATGTGGCAAGGACATGTATCTTTGTATTCGCAAGTGGGCGGAGGGAATGCATTTGTCCGACGAGTGTCGCGAGATGGCAGCAAATGCTGTTGTTTAGTAGTTCGGATCTTGTTTGAATTATCGGATCCAAACATCTTAAATGCATGCATGCACAAGAGATTAACATGTTCTCATGCTTATCCAATTAGCCAGTAGTAATTGGAAGCTCTTCAACACTAAATCTGAGAGAAACACTGTAACAAATGCTGAGACAGAAACAAGAGAGCAATCTATCATGGTAAAAACTCCAGACCAATAATTCACTTCGAGACAATTAAGAAGGCAACTAACTCCATGGATCTCAACTAGAGATCGAACCATGAAGTTTTTTGTTACATAACAATTCCGAAGCAATTCTAACTCAAAAGATGTGCTCATTTATACTTCTGCTAATTATGATAAGCAATATAGAGTTCGATGTACATTTATACTAAACAAAACAATTGTCTATTAATAACTTGTAAGCGCACATTAAAGAATCAAGTTGCACTCCAACCATCCCAAACTGGACAAGCCAATCTGCTGGTTCAACACTTAAATTAAATCTGAAACTTGACAAAGCGTTTACAAGTACCAAATCGTCGGACAAACAGAGCTACGGCTGCTTGTTCATCTGTGTTTTTTCACCTTTGACATGTTCCATTCTACATTACATGCTGGCTTCCATAAAGAAGGATGCTGCTGCTTCAGAAGAAACCATTTTGCGATTGCAGAACCAATGGCAACATATCAGTTGGTAGATTTGATAGGAACACCGATACCGTTAAGTTGCCTGTAAATCTTTTGAAACATTGATCTTACTTAAGTAGAATACTGCAGTAATCTTATTAAAAAAACCTACAGACAGTCCTCTAGAACACTGATAATGCCAATGAGACTTAACTTCCATTTGTAAATGCAACTGAAAAGCAACACACAAAGATGAAAATATAGATCCTAGAAACAAATGTATGAAGAAACAGCAGTCTATAATGTTCGAAATTTCATCATAATGCTGACAGATAGCAATTAACTCTTGCAAGGTAAAGGAGAGAGATCCATTTATTAACCACCACCTATTGAAGAATTGCCATTTTCCGAACAACGTGTTTCTGTTGGAAATTGTTGCATGGCAGGCTTCCGACTTCAATCCATCTTGCTAATATTGGTATCATGGATGTTAGACCTTGTGTGTTCTGTGGTTCTCAAGCAGACAGCTTATTTCATCTGTTCTTCGACTGCCAGTTTGCTCCTTCTGTTTTCTCTATCCTAAAGCACAAGTTGGATATTTCATTTATATTTTATGATCAATGGCATACTGAATCTTGGCTTAGGGAAGGATTCGATTTGGCTAAACAATCTAGTTTAACCCTTAGCACCATTATTGATTATGCCCTTTGGATGATCTGGAAGGCCCACAATGATGTCCTTTTTAGTGGTAAACCAGTTGCCCCTTGCAGCGTATTCCGCAAGATGATAGCATGTGCTACACATCCCGTTCGGATCCTGCCTGCGGGCGCCCCCGGCCCTCCTAACCAGATTTTGGTAGTGTCGACTCGGCCGGAGGTGGGTTGGTGTAAATTGAATGTGGATGGAGCTTATTGTAAGGATTCTGGTCTAGGGGGTGTGGGTTATTCAATCCGAAACTACGATGGTGAGTGTCTTTCTGCAGGGTGCAGGATTTTGGAGACGAAGACAGTCTTTATGCAAAGATGTTTGTTGTTCTGGAGGGCCTTCGGCTTGCTGTTGATGAAGGGGTGCAATCTATCATTGTCGAGTCGGACTCGGCTAACATCATCAAAATCCTCAGCAAGGAATCCCAGCCACCTTGGAACCTAATAAATGTTGTTCGTGATGTGCAACATATTTTGGAGTCCTTGCATAATTTTAAAGTTGTTCATGTAGTCAAGGAAGGAAACAAGTGTGTAGATTGGTTGGTCAGTTGGGGGCGGTCAACTAAAAACTCTTTTTTGTGGAGAGGCCACTGGCCGGATCCTTTTGCTGCTTTTTGAGTGCTGATTTTTCTATCACGGGTTGTATTCGCTCCATTTAAGCTAATATAGTCTTATTTTTGGGGAAAAAAAATTGCCATTCTAATGATTCAGAGTAATAATAAGTTGTGGCATGACCAATTACTTCCACTAAATTTCAATTTGTGTTATCATTTCATATAGAAAAGGAGTAATTTATGTACTTAAAGGTGGTGCTGTGAAATTCTGGGATGGCACACTGTGCCCCACACCAGGAAAGCTCATAAAATGATACATAACCGGTATGTTTTAACCATGTGATTAATTTCCTGAAATTAGCCACCATACAGAAAATCCAAACTTTTGTTTCTAAAAGGTTCGAATACTATGTGATTAATTTCCTGAAATTAGCCACCGTACAGAAAATCCAAACTTAGGTTTCTAAAAGGTTCTGTATCAGTGATTTAAAAGTGATAGGCGCCAAAAGGCAATAAAGTCTCAAAATGCCCAAGGCGCTAGGCACTCGCCCGAGCGAAGCGAGATGCTCTAAAATATTAAAATATAAAAAATATATAATATAATTAATAAATATGATTATTTAAATAAAATATGATATTAAATTAAAAAGATTTAAAGTACCAAATCATATTATGCATTTTCTAATAGCAAAAATATCAAAAAAATTAAAAATAAAGTTTTAACCAAGCGCTCGCCCGAAGCACCTAGCGCTTGGGTTCGGACGCAGCACCCAAGCAGTGCCTCATTGAAACTGAAAAGTAAAGGCGGCCAAATTCTATCAACCAAACTGATTCTAGTAAAGAACTGAACCGGTCAGTCTAATTTAAGTCATAGTAGTAACTTTTCACAGCCTGAAAACCATAAAAGATGTAGGACTTACTGAATCTTGTTGTTGCAGTATCACAAAAGACTCAATAAGGGAGCACATTTCATCAAAGTGAATATTCTCAGAAGCAACAAGTAGATGGTCACATAATACATGAGCAAAATAATTATCACTGTTGCAGTAATCCAAAGGACCCAATTATGGAGCACATTCGTCAATACATATATTCTCAGAAGCAACAAGTAGATGGTCCGAGAAACATGAGTAGAAGTTTTCTCAGTACAACTGTCGGTAAGAAATGGATGTCACTACATTACAGATACAAAACAAGAAGCAACTATATTTTAAGGATTTTAAAACATCAAACACTCTGCTTTGCATATCATCAAAAAACTACAATGAAGATCCTATTCTAGAGCAATAAGTTGCCTGACACTAATGCTAAAGTTCGTCATGCTCTTGGTGTTCAATGTCATAGCAGACCTACATTCTTACGCTCCCATTTTCCATGATTAGGACTATTTGATCCATGTTCTCAAACATATACATAAAAGCATATACACCTATGATTATGACATACTTTATCTACAGTGTCCTGCTACAGTATTATTATTCGAATAAAAATTATAAATTGCATGCTACAAATTTACCAGTGGACAGAACATTTATCGACAGATATAACTTCAAAAGAGAGATTTCACAGAGACAGTTCACGGTCCGAACATGAATCATGGCAAACAAGGAACAGAGAAAGGGATAATTTGCACAAAAACAAGAAAGACGAGTACTTCAGTTCCCTCCATCTATCTCCTTGCTTGAATCCCCAAACTTCTGCTTGAAGGAGTCTTGCCTCTGCATCCACATCATGTGAGCCTGCAGAAACTCTTGAAGCGTCAAACCGATCGAGGGATTATGATAAATTAGGGAAAGAAGAGGAACTGGATCGAATTGCGAATCTGAGGGGTAAGTGGGTGCGAAGAACCACCTGCAAGGCGGCGGCCCAAGCAACGATGAAGGACGCGACCCAAAACTTTTTCTCCTTGAGAAGCTTCGACACCTCCATCGGCCAGAGAACCGTCGGGAGATCAAAGACCCTAATCGTGCCGGCGGAAGCGAAGACGATAACCGCTTTGGGCTTCCGTCATTGGGTATTGAGTTTTATGCTGGGAATCGTTATAAACATCACGTTGTGTCGTTGGTCGATCGAGACCGATATAAATCACACGGGAGCGGACTACCACAGCATATAACGGATCAGCATTCTTCGTAAGCGTTATAAACGTCACGTTGTATGTGTTATGGGCTGAGCTCTGATCACCATTCTTCATATGCACACAGGTTTTGACGAACCAAAAGCAAAAGCTAGCGTTCACATATTACATTCCGACTACATTTTTATCTTTGGATCATTTTGGGCTGACGCGTCTCTGTGCAGCTCTGTTTCTTCTGTTCTTTCGTTGACTTCCAACATTGTTCTTCCTGCTGTTCATCGTTTTCTTCCGAAGCCGCTGTGCGTTTGCTTCTTTGTGCTTGCTGTGGATGCATTGTGACCCGCCCATTACGTTGGGTCTTCCTCTGCTCGTGCACATATCCGATGGCAGGAAGCATTAGCCATGTTTAAGCCGTAGAAATCTCTACCATACGAGCTTTAAGCTTTACCTGTCCGCCTCGCAGGAGGAGGACCTGTTCAGGGCATGGAACTCAGCACAGCCAACGTCCCTTCTTCGTCGTCTCGGTCAAGCTCCCGACGAGTGTAGTCTTTGTCCTCCGGCTTGATCCTGGCCGAGCCATTGCCCGCCGTCAAGTCGACGGTTTCCTTCTCGCCCCCAAAAGATGACCGTCCACGAGGCGATGCCCTGTCCGTGCACTGTGGCAGCGGCGCCGGCAGCGGCGCCGCCACCGAGATACCGTCGCGGTCCTTCACGTTGATGGAGCCGCACGAGAGGAGGTGCATCAGCACCGCGGACGCGCGCAACCGCCCGCCCGAGTAGCTCTCCGTCGGCCCAGCAGCCGCCGCTCGCCTGTCCTCCGCCTTGATCAGTGTCTCCAGGATCTCCGGACTCGAAGACGACGGCGGTGGCGAGATGTCCTCCCCCTCCAGCTCGGTGGTCGGGGGTTCTGCTCGGTCCTTGTCGTTCCTCGCTGCGGCGTCGGCTCGCCCCCTGCTTCTCCCGTCGTCCGTCTGCGTCGACGCGTCCGCCGCCCTGACGCCGGTCTCGGCCACCGGGTCGGCCTTGTAGACCTTGTACTCGTTGAGGTCGAAGGAGCTCCAGGTCGCCCTTTTGTTTCTGATTTGCAAGGTTTCGAGGTCGTCGTGCACGAATGTGGAGATGTGCAGGGGTTTGTTGGAAGCATAAAAGGCGGCCTTGGCGTCGAGGGAGCTCGAAGAAGGGACGGGTATGAATAGGAGCTCCGATCCCTTGAGGACGTACTCATGGCCGTACGCCGGGTGGATCAGATCGTCCTCGGCGAGATCTTGCCACACGAATCCATTCTTGTAGCTCCTAAAACGTTCCAACCCGCACCGGCCAGAACCAAAGCGAACACAGAAGCAAAGTTAGCAGTGGAAATGGACGGGGAGGGGGGGGGTGAAGCCCTACCGTTTGGAAGACCAAGAGTACAGATTGGCCATTCCCTTGCCTCTGAGGAAGTCGAGTCGATCGATCACATCTAGAAATAGATGAACACAATCAAAATTGAGAACGAGAAAGAACAATGGATCGCGCTCGTTTTGTTTCCGGTATACCTCGAAGGAAGAGTCCGCGGCAGGAGGAGAGCGTGACCTCCATGAAGTGGGGGTGCTCCAACTGGCCATTCCGGGAGAGGTAGTACACCACGGGGACCCTCCTCGGCCGCGTCTCCTTCCACGTCTTGGTCCTCTCGGGACTCGTCTCCGGCGGAGGCTCCATCCGCCCTCTCGGGGCAGCCATCGCCCGCCTGCTGATCCAGAGGGATTCGGGGAACGAGAGCAGCTGAGTCGGGGAGCTGAGATACGAAGGGCGGAGACGCGGGCGGATTCAAACGCAGGAATGGTGTCGATCATCGATACAATAATTATACGTCCCGCGCTGGTGTTTCATAATGATCGACGATAACACAGATGAATCTATCTCCATCACGTCCGTAAGTGTCTTTGGATCCGACGATGGCGGCCAAACAGTGAGGATACTCTTCTATCAATGATTGGAGTGACAATAATGTCGAGTAAAGATAAGGTGAATCGAGTGAAATGATGAGACCTCAAATCAAGGAATGAAGACAAAAGCCGACGCAGCACGAAAGGCATCGGTGCGCCGACGTCTTCTCCCCAACCACCGCGCACGGCGGAGGAAATCGCTCCATCCCTCGATGATTGCGCTGCGCTCCCAAAGTGCTGCATCCATCAGGTTGGGTGCATTAGATTTGTGAGAGACCACATCACCCTGCAAAACAAAGATCCGCAAGATCGCAACTGGAAACACAACTCTTTATCAGGACAGCGATGTGTCAGGAATGTTTGGTCCTCTTGCACGACTGCATGCAGAGATGGCACGAAATGGACGTCATAGACGACCTTCCAGGAATCGTCTTCTCGCAGTGGCCCCTGTGATGACAAAGCTCCGGATTCGATCCAGCTATCAGCCATCATTGAGCTGATCTGCTTTAGAGCTTAGCCTCCACAGTTCGTGCCAACAGTAGTTCGTCCTGCAAGTATGATGGCCCAAATTGACTCGATGGATGATGACTCCGAACTCGGGCCGACTGATACCCAGTATTGGCTCGAGTATGCCGGCGGCAGGGGATCGGAGGAGGAAATCACCATGGCCACCGTCGACGAGGATTCAAAACTTGGGCACCTTCAAGATCTCAGGGAGTGGGCAAATGGCCAGTGACCGAAGACTGTAGCGGCCAGAGTGCTGGTTCCTGTTTCACCCACCTTTCCATCTTCCCATCATTCCGGCGGATTTGATGTCCTTTCGGGCCCCCGAAGGTCCAGTGATGTCAACCGTCGAGGCTTCCACGTCTCTCCACCATCTTCCCCATCTTCTCTGCTTCCATTCTTCTTAGGAAGCAACGTTAGTTTTGGCTACTCACTCGTTAATGTCGAGCTCTGTGATCGTGTTTCCAGAACGTCTCAGCCTCGCAATCTGTAGCACGCAACAAAAGAACGAAACTATTCTGGTTTAATTACCTTACTGCGTCAAACACCATCGTCATGTCTATAGCTGTGGTTTCCTCGATTAAGTTGGCACCAAAAAAAGCATCATTTTCCCCACTAAAACATCCATCCATCCATCTGCTACGCCTTCCAAACTTGAAAGTGACTCGATCTCGAAGAAGCATCCAATGAGGCAGGAGAAGAATCTTTGCTCATTGGAAGCCTGATATGTATATTACACTTATCTTTACGCCACCAGGGAGAGAGGGTGTAGCATCGATTATGATGACTTGACAAAAAAAAAAAAGTGGCCATATTAATCTGCACTTGGCGGTGCAAAGAAGGACGTGTGCCCGAGCACCAACTGGTTGCTCGGCGTTTGTGCTATCCATCTATAATTCATAACTTAATCAGCAGACTAAACCCTTCTCTGGATTAGCATTATTGGCCACCAAAGGAAGAACCACCACGACCTGTTCTTGGTGGCTATAAATGTGGGAGGAGTGACTAGTGACCAGCCATTGGGAGCAGAAGGGAAGACGACGACGATCGAGAGGCTTGGGTGAAGACGAGAAGATGACGAAGTTAGCGATGGCGGCGAAGAACGAGGAGATGCGAAAGGGGCCATGGACGGAGCAGGAGGACCTCCAACTGGTACGGTTTGTGCGCTTGTTCGGTGAACGTCGTTGGGATTACTTGGCCAAGGTGTCAGGTTTGAGCGGTGGCGGGGACACAGGGCAACAGAGGTGAAACCTGGAAGTTAGTGTGCTTAACCTGCATGGCTCCCATGTCGCAGGTCTTAACAGGTCAGGGAAGAGTTGCAGGCTGCGTTGGGTCAACTACCTTCACCCTGGTCTCAGGCATGGCCGCATGACCCCCGAGGAAGAACACCTCGTGCTCGAACTCCATGCCAAATGGGGCAATAGGTTTGGCAATGCAAAGATTCCCTCTCTTCCTCCTCCATCTCCTCCGTGATCATTCATTCATTCGCTCGCTCCTTGGGTTGATGACTCTAAAGAGGCGGGCTGGGTGTGCTCCTGTAGGTGGTCTCGGATCGCTCGATGCCTTCCAGGCCGAACCGACAACGAGATCAAGAACTACTGGAGGACTCGCATGAGAAAGAAAGCGCAAGAACGGAGGATGAGCACGTCCCGTTCGCCGTCGCCTTCGTCATCCTCGAGCAATATTTCCTCCTCTGCTAATGAACCGCCACCGGAGGAGCTGGTGATGAAGAAGCGAGACGGGACGGAGAGCGTGGCCGCGGGCGGCTCTCCGACCGTAGGATTTGGAACCAACGAGGGCGTGATGGGGTACAGCATGGATCAGATATGGGATGAGATCGCTGCGTCGGACCGCGTCAGTGGGTTTAGCACCGAGGAGCACAAGAACGGAGCTCGCAGTGTGGCTTCTCCCGTGTGGGAACGCTGCTCTGCGTCACCGTGGAAGGTTGGTGACGAAGAGTTCGAGATGCCTACGCCCACGGATGGTCTCGTAATCTCTAACTTGTGATGAGTACTACTACCATGGCTTGTGATATGGTTTGTAGTGTAAGCTTTTAATTAATAGGAGTGTGCAGTGTGCTATTCCATGATTACCTTTTAAAGATGAGTACTGACAGACGAATGTAGTAGTTCTGAGCTCCTTTCTCTGTCAATGGAGGAAAACTTATTTGTGATCATTCATGGTGGTGCTCGGTTTTGAGGAGCCCAAAACATTACAAATAAGGTAAACCTTATACAGGAAGTACGAGGAGCAAAAAAAACATCTTTCTACTGCCTTTCGATCATAACTTGCATGAAAGCAGACCCTGTCGATGCATTTCCATGGAGGAGGACACTGCAGTCCATTTCGGACCTCATTTTTCTCTGTTTGCAGACAGCACTTAACCTCAATCTCTCCCATTTTTTTTGCTACCAACAGCTTCGACAAGAAGCTGAGGCTCGAGAGGGACTTCCACGAACCATTTTCTAATGAAGGAATATGTGACAGCGGTGCCGATAAGCCATTAAACAAAAGAAGAGTTGAGAATGGAAATGCACTAAAATTTCTGCATTATCTTGGCATTATCTTCTTCTCGACATATCATCGCTGGCGCTACAGCACAGGAAAAAAAGGCTGAGATCATCCACCATGCACAGCGAGTGATCAAACGCGGGATACTCCTCATCTCTGCTTTCCGCTCCTAATCTAGCACTTCTTGCAGATCCATGCAGAAGCCGAACGCAAGCAGTTCGATCCGTTGACCGGCGGACCGCGGCCATGAGCTGGCATCTCCGGCGAGCATTCATCGATCTGGTCTTGAAGCAAAGCTGTGTTTGGATAGTACTGTGTATAATGAATGACCTGCAACTTTCTGGGAAGGAGATGCTCGAATTCTTGGCAGCACAACAGCCCATGGTTTTCGAGGATAAGATGTCGTCCATTAGAGGGGGGGGCAGAGAGAGGAAGCATTGTTATTATTATCCTTCGTGGTCAACAGGTCGATAAGATTTGGCAGAGACGAGCCAGTATCATCACAAAACAATGTATACGTTTCTTTAAACCAAACACAAATAGAAGTCCCTTCAAGAAGCATCAAACTCACTGTTTATTAGTGTGGGAAGAAAAGTACAAGGATGGTAGACAATAACTCTACCACTTCAGACAATTCTCGACGGATAACACTGCACCCAAAGAAACCCATTCATGGTTTGTATGTTCCACTGGGGGGGGGGGGGATAGGGAAACCTTGGCATAGCCAACACATCACCTGGATGACCAGTATGAGAATACGATGACAGCATCTCTTCCACCGAAGAAGCCACTTGTCTAGATTTCTTGTCTGCAAGAGTGCATCCTGAAGCGTCAGCAGCAGCGTTTAACAGTAGGAATCCAACAACTGTTCAGCGGTAGACAGTGGCCACTTGGAATTCCCAAAGTTTGATATGGACATTTCGGATGAACAAGGAGTCCCCACTAAACCAAAATTAAATGGCCGAGATCAATTACTTTACGATGCAGATGCCAACAAACGTCAGCAGATAGGGTTTTTGGTAAAGCAGCACTCGGATGATGATGATGATGATGATGAGACAAGAAATCGTTGACATCTTGATCAGTTCTTTCTAACTCATATGCATAGGGTTGTCAAAGATAATTCTGAATTAAAAACATCGAGCTCTGGAGGCATTATCTATATAAAGATCTAGTTTTTTCGATTCATTCTCAACATTTATTAGTATGAAAGTGATTTATAATAATAAAAAAAATAATCTCATTTTCATTATATTGAAGATAGATGAACTTTTATAGAATAAAAGATAGGTGTGAAGGGTGAGTTTTTGATAAAAGATAAGATTTAGTCAGGATTTAGATATGATTTCCCTAACTGAACGAGGAAATCTCGTATGTTAGTTGAGGAAAATCTTTCTTAATAAACGATGAATAAATGAATGAATTGGGCTTCTTGTTATTTTATCATAGCCCATCTCTCTATAATAGAGATACCCTCTCCTCATCCGTGCAGATCTATCGGCGTCCTTACAGGAGCTCGATCTTGCGGGGGCATGATTTCCTTAACTGAATGAGGAAATCTCGTATGTGGCATTTTCATTACTTCTTCTTATTTCCAATAGTTGATAAATAGCTATAGCATAAAATAATAAAAAGGGATGGAGGGGGAATTTTTAGAATAGTTATATAAATATTTTTATGAAAATTTATAGAATATGCATTTAAAATTACATTGGAAAATATCTTAGAGTAGGAGGCTCGATGGACATGTGCTACGGACGAGGGAAGCGGGAAGCATGTGGCTATGTGTTGAAGCGTGCGTCCTACGCCTCGTCGTTTAGTTGGACCGAACCACCACTGCGGTCCCAACAGACCATGTGGCCTCACCCGCAACATATCAAAAAGGTCAACATTTCCATGCCACAAACTTATATCTAGTCAAAATTAGTGGTGTGTTTTTTTTTCTCGAATATTTGTTACTATAAATTATGATTAATATCCGTGAGGAATTTTGATGGGAACAAATACGTATCTATCTCACAGGCCAATGGGCCGACGAATCGACACGATCCGAACTGAATCCAAGATGACGACGCCGATTACAACCATACATAGATATCACCCACCCAACATTTTTAGTACGTGTTGGTTTCGATCCACAGCCGTCGCTTTCCGTCAAACTCAACCAAATTTATTTTGACCGTCGTATGGTTGTTCTTACGGGCGTTCACACGCTCCTCGTTTAAGTTATGTGAAGCTCACACGTGCGACCGACGCGGCACTCCACTACACCCCGCGGCGGCCTCCCACGTGCCGCCCGACGCGGGCGTCACGACGCGTGCGACTCCCCCACGTCCGCCTTGTCCCGTCGCGCGACGCAGGCGTACGTGGGCCAATGGGACGCCGGAACGCAGCTGGCGACCACCGCCGCCCATGTTTCCGGCCGGCTGATGATTAGGACGCGGGATCGATCCATCCCCCCGTCGATAAGCCACCCAAAATGTCAAGGGCTACAGGCTAAGCTCTTAATTTAATGCGCACGGTCTACCTTATCCGGTGCCCTAATTTAATGGGCGAGGAGGTGGATTCGGCATGTAATCATCATCTTCTTCTTCTTCTTCCTTCCGCCAGATTCCTTGCTTGGGGAACATGGTTACGACACAGGCTTGGGAGCGAAGAAAAGAACCGGCAGCGGTGTCGCAAGCTTATTGGATTAATGAGGGCGACGGGTAAAGCCGTTGCGTTATCACGAAGCATTGGAATTGGGGACTGGAGGTTAAAAGATGGGAAAGCAAGGGGAGAGGAGGTCGCCTACTCGGTGGACCGGAGTTCCGTCTCTCCGGGTGGTGGTGGTGGTGGTGGCGGTATTGAGGCCACTCGTTAAAAACCGGTGGCCCTCGTCGTCGTAGCAAGAGCGATGATAAGTCTATGGCGTGGGCCAAAGGATCCCCACGTCGCCTATTGTTTCTTGTCCGGGTCCTTCTTCTCTTGTCAGGTATACGTACCACTGGAAGTGACATTATAACGTGCACCTTGCCGTCATCCCATGCTACATGTTCGTTTCTTGACTCCTGAGTAAGAAAACCAAGAAGGAGAAGCCACAAAGGACATGGGGAAGGTGCAACAATGGCACCAAAACCAAGTCCCCGTAAATAAAGAGAGAGATGGCAAGATCCAATGAACAAGACAACCCCAGATTCTGGTGTCTCGAGCAAGCCAAAACAAAAACGAGTAGAGCTGCGGTTGTTGTCCCGTCGGAACAGAACATGGGGAAGAAATATAGCCATGGTGGGGAGATCCGACACCCACATGCCGCTGCATCTTGTCAGCTTCCGTCCCCCGGTATCGACGACTCTACTTTTCTTCCTCGGGTTTCCAATCATTTGCCTACCAACGCCATAATTTGTATTAGATTCCTAACCTACTCCTCCTGCTGCTGCTGCTGCTGCTACTGCTAGGAGGAGTCCCAAGAAAAAAGAGAATGTACAGTGAGCAGGTCAACCCTGCTTCTTTGTTTTGTGTCCATGGTAAGTAAATAAGGTAAGCTACGTGGGGAAGGAAGACGATAGGGTCTTACGTTGGGAGAATTAGTAGGAATAAGCTCATCGATCAATGCTTTGACTTGCACCATTCGCTCCAAAAGACAAAATATGACTTGAGGTCAGTCGTGCCGTATGGAAATGGCCCGACGCTCAAGGTTCTTACTGCGGTCATAATTCCAAGTCAAAACCTTTGTGGAATAATACCTCTCGCGAACGAAGCGAAGCTACAAAAAAGAAGCAAAGAACACTGTAAAAACGCTTACCATCTGAAGCCACCACCGCTTACTATTTGATGTACTACGTATGTGGGGAGAGAGAGAGAGAGAGAGAGGGAGAGGGGTCGTCTTCGTGGGACAGGCAAGCTTGCCTTGAAGGACGGAGAGGATTCCCGAGAGCATCATATAAGGTCATCCATCCATCAAATGGCAAGCTCCCAATCCCACGGATGACAGAATTGAACATTCCTTTTATTTCTCGATTCAAAAAGAAACATTCTCCCTCCTCTTCTCTACCTCTCTTCCCCTCCGAGTAGTATTTATATATCTCGTCTTCGTCTCTGGAATCTTGCGGCCGAGGAAACGGTGCGGAGGAGGAAGACGAGGAGGCTGCCGTGTTATCTGCAACAGTAGATCCTGTGGGGATGGGTGTGGATCACTGGACTCTTGAAGAGGTCACCATGGACTCCGGCTTCCCTTCTGTCTGGGGGTTTCAAGAGGTCAGTCATCGTCCCTCTCTCTCTCTCTCTCTCTCTCTCGTCTTCTCTTATACTGGTGTTGGTGTTTGCCATATGCATGGCGCAGTAGTACTCGTCAGTGATGCTTTTGGCTTCTGTGTTGGCCTGCTGTTTCTGAAATGGGGATCAGCTTTCGACGAGTGTTCCGTCGTGCTGTAAAGCTTTCGAGTTAGGCTCGGTTTTGGTAAAAGGATCGACCACAAAAAGCTCGTGAAGCAGAGGCTGTGTTAGCTTCTTTTCGTTACGTAGGGTTTGGTGGGTGGAAAATGTTGACCTTCGGCGTTGCTCCATAGCCTTTGATGTGCCGGAAAGATTCTTGCTACCTCATTATTCTGTTCACCCGATGCGAACTCGTGGAGGTCTATCAACTTTTAGATTCTTGCGTGGTACAAGAAGTTGGTGCCGAGTCGCCTTCCCATGGACCAAAAAGCTCTTAAGATGGAACCCCGTCATGTTCTTAAATAGTTGCTTCCGTTTCAGATCCACTGTGGGATGTGAATGATATATCCATCCTTCTTCCTTCACCTGTCTCCGATTCATGGTGTTTGCGTTGGGATCAGCCATGGAGTTGGCTGCTCGACTGGTGCAGTGCAGTGCAGTGATTCCCCGGTCCTTTATTTTTTTTTTCCCCCGTCTTCTCTGTGGCTGAGCTGAATCGTATTCTGCCTGCCTTCCTGGAACAGGGCATCGAGGAGTTGAAGCATAAGCTTCTGTGCGCGACGTCGGAGCTGGAGGCGCTGCGGGCCAATGCCAAGGAAGAGATCCGGAAGAGCGAGGAGAACATCGAGCGGTTGATCCACCACCTCCAAGTGATCACCCACGAACGAGACGTTGCGAGGGATCAGCTGCAGCTTGTCCTCAACAAGATCACGCTGCCTGACAGCCCGCAGCCGAGGCAAGCGAGAGGGAGTTGCAGCGTCACCGAGTCGGATGGCCTCTCGGGGGCTCCCAACCACCATTCCTACGGCGCATCTCCCGTGGATTCTTTCCTCGACAACGTCGGTTCTCCGGAACTGTCGAGCATGGGCGGCGGACCGCAGCGGCAAGCCTCCCAGAGGAGCAGCCCCAACTACGACCGGGCATCCGCGGTGGTGGTCGATGGCCTTGCGATGAAGAAGCCATTGCCACAGAAGGGGAAGCTGCTGCAAGCGGTTCTGGAAGCAGGTCCTCTGCTGCAGACCCTTCTCCTCGCCGGGCCGCTCCCTCAGTGGCGCAATCCTCCACCGCTGCAACCATTTCAGGTTCCTCCCATGGGCGTCAAACTCCACAACGCTTCACCGCCCAACCAAAAACCTGCAGTGAACCCAACCAATTTGGCTGACGCTTCTCCTCCTCCGAACGCATCTTACCGTGGCACCCACGGTTACGGCCTGGCCGTGTCGAATACAGCGAAGAGAACGACGACCTCGCAGTGTATGAAAGGCTTCGAGGAGCCGAGGATGAAGAGACAGAAGACTCAATGTATGTGATGGAGATGGGGGGTCTTCATATTACATACAGTTCATATGGTTTGTGTTCCGTCAAGTTCATCATGTAAAGAGCAGCTGGATTTTGTGTTTCCTTATCTTTTTCTTGTCTGCCTTTTTTTTTTTTTTTTCTTCCTTTTTTTGGGGGCCTCGATGATGCGAAAGCTTATTAACATCACCAATGATATTGAGAGAAGACTGTCCATTTGATTTGTGTCAGAGCATGTCATTAACACCAAACCATATCGATCGAGAAGAATTGAGACAAGGAACTCACCAATGGTTTTATGACGTACACGACGACGAGGACCCAACAGTCTCCGCACCATTTCAAAATGCAAATTACAAAAAGTCTTAACAATCAGTGTGATGAAGGATTAAATACCCATTAACATAATATTATTAAGTAATAACCACTCTTATATAGTTCATAGCTCATAAATGTTGTCTTTATTAACACACAACATTTATTAACACTTCTCATAATTTGTTTTAGGACAATTTTACCTCCAACCAAACTGAGACTACAAAACTTAGCCCTCTACATGTCATGCAAGACATGAACATTACATCAAACACTATGTTTTTAGTTTTCCTGTGACGGAGCAGCGGGGGGGGGGGGGACATGAACATTACATCAAACACTATGTTTTTAGTTTTCCTGTGACGGAGCAGCCGGGAGGAGTGGTCACGATTATAAAAAACTATTATATCTCAAGTTGTATAAAAATAATGATGAAAGATCCCATATGAATTGCACAGAAATAGAAAAGATTTATAGATCATGGGACTCTTATCAATACCACTTAGAAAGACTATTACTTGCTTGTCATGATGCTACACATCCAAAGGGGCTAGGGAAGTAATGATGTATGACAAGAACAATGGTAACAAATGCTTCCTATACAGTATGAGCATCCACCAAGTGAAAGAATACCAGGAAGTAATGATAAATAATGTTGATGGGGAGGTGACTGATCTCAACCTTCCCCAAAAAGAAAAGATATAAGAAAGAAGAGCTAGAAACAGATCCCTTCTCATTTACATGACCCCTTTTGGGTTTCTCACCTTATCTACCTTCTTGTCTTGGTTGTGGGAGTGAAAGGCCAGAGCAGAGGAATTGCTCTCGGCATCTAGAGTTGCCACACCATGATCCTGGAGCAGTCAGCAGGAATGCCCTTCAACTTGGTTTCATCTTCCAGGATGACTTCATGCACAAACTTGATCGAATCCTGAAATTAGGATCAATGTAGATGTAAGTGATCAAAATATTAGAAACTGATGGCAGGGTTGGAAGCTGTTGCGGGGATTAGCCGCCATCGATTGGGACAAGGCCACGATTACCAGTCCCAGTCGAAGGTCCCTTGCGCTTGTCTTGCTATTGAGAAGAAAGGAGGATAAGTTGCTAAGCATTTTCTTGGGCTAATAATTGAGGAAGGTTGCTGTCAGTTTGGTTATTGGCACCTAATAACCTTTCAAAACACTTGTATTATGCTAAAACTGAAGGGACTAATATGTAATGAATGCTATGTAATGTGACAATGACTTGCTAAAATTGGACAACAAAGTCAGTTAATAACAAACCAAAGAGATCGAGGTGATGCATGAAGTTGCAAAGATGTCTTTGCTAGTAGTCACTAACTCATTACTCGGAGATCAAAGTAGGAAAGGAACATACAATAGCCTATTCCTGTGCATGGCAAAGGATGGACCAACAAGAACAAGGATAAACTTTTGTCTCTATTTGACCATTAAAGTCAGGTCAATCAGAGTTGTTCACTTTAACAACAGAATGCCTTGTAGATCTCTATCACCACGTGTTCATCCTATGTGCGTCGGGTAGATAAATGCTCATACAAAAACTTTGCTTAAGAAAAATCGTAGTGTAATCTTAAATGCAGGTAATCTTAAATAAATTGAACTTTTGGTGAAGCCCTGATTAAAAGCTAGCCAATCAGTGACAAAAAGTAAGTACATATCTGATTTTATGATCTTTATGCAGCAAACGATATTTTCTTGTGACATTTTATCAGAAAATGATAGCGACTAACCTGTGATGTGTCGGGCAATGAGGTAGGGCGACCCCACCTCTCAGGATCCCATAATATTGAGCTATTGAATCCGAAGCCAGAAATATTAATCTTTGGAGGTTTCAGGTTCATGTCTGTGCTAGTCACCAACAACTTTTTATCATCGCTCAAGTCCTTCAACATCCACCCTTCAACCTTCGATGAATGACAAATCGGACCATCCAACGCTGCTCTCTTCCTGTTTGTCGACACGACTGCCACTGGCCATGTCCCAAAAGCCCTGGAATCGACTTAAGAGAGGGATTAGCAACTTATTGAATTGGCACTTCAGAGGGAGAGGATAAGAGAACAAATGTGTTATTGGGACAACTAGCATTACAGTTTTGAACATAACACCTAAATCTAAAGCTGGCTACCTTGGGAATTTTGTGTGTTTTCTTCCTAAAACAATTCCACAGAGGAATTAAATCAAGCTTCTTCAAGAGAAGCGAGATCGGTATAATTAGATTTCCCAATCAAATTTTATGTTTTCGGAGACATTCTAAACAACGACAGAATTGACAAAGGACAGAAGAAAGATATTTAAACTTTATTGGTCTTGTAATTTGTGAGACCTGGGACAAGGAAAACATGGAAATATATTGAAACTATAATAGGTTCCTCAAGAAATTAGTTACATAAACCTTTTGTTATTTCTTTTGCCTTGTCGACAACAACAATAAATAGTTTTAGGAAATATAATGGTCAGAATTCTGCAACAAAAAAAAGGCAAAACGACATTGGTAATCAATCGATAAAGCATACCGTTTCTTTCTGGTAAAGCTCATCCTACATTAAAAACATATGGGAGCATATGATACTTGGCGTATTTCCGAGGCACTTTCATCGAGCATATGAAGTAGATGATAAATGGAAGCTTCTTTGAACAGATAACAAGGGAAGAGAATTTGGGACAATAACATCAAACATAGCTCAAACTCCCTAATTTTTAGTCGTTCAGGAAAAGAAGTCCTCATCTTTCTACCCTCAGAACCTCACGATTTACTCACATATGAGCAGAATTTGGAAATGCTAAGGAGAAAAAAAGCACAAAGTGGAACTCGATTCCCTCACCATGATGAAAAGGAAAAGGTTGTGAACATAGGAGACTTGAGCTGTGCAAAGAGCTACCAATGATTAGCAGTTGAAAGGTCAAAGTTTGTAGAAAGAATTGAAGACTTTTGCTTTTTCTTCAGCAATATGTATTGAAGATTAGAGCTTCTCTTTCGATGCATCATCAGATTAAGATGCTGAGGGATTCCATCTTTTAGCTCTCCTTCCTTCTTTTATAGTTAAATGCATTGAGATGTAAAACTATTCGCTTGCGGCTAATTAGCTTATAAGAGAAGAAGAAGGGGAAAGGGAAGAATGGTCATACTCGATCTCTCTAATCTCATCAAAGAATCTGAGATCGTAGACGTTCGATGCGGCGGCGAAGTGAACGATCCCAGTGAGACGGTGGTATTCAACGTGGCTGAGGGCGACGTTGCGCTGGTGGTCGGCCTCCGCCGCGGGGTCGGTGAAATTCTCCTTGAAGGTCAGGTGTCTGTACACGACCCCGGTGGTCCGCAGCATCTCGGCGGTGGCGAGGGCGTCGGCGTGGTCTTGGACGACCAGCCAAAGCAGCGGCGGCGGGACCAGGCGCAGGGTGTGCGCCAGCCGCCGCAAGTACGCACCTTGGAGCCGGTCGTCGGACCGGGTGGTCGTCACAACGATCAGCAACCGCTGCGACGGCGACTGCGGCGCGCGAGCCCGCCCCACATCCTCGGGAGGCGGCGGGTCGGCGTCGCCCTCAGACAGGACGGCGGCCGGAAAAGATCTCGGGATCTGGATCAGGCTCGCGTCGACGACCCTCTCCATGTGATCGACAGGGGCGGAGGGGACGACGCCGACTCTCTTGACGGGGCGGTCGTGGAAGAGGGTGGCGGTGCTGTGGGGCGCGAACCCGGTGAAGAAGCCCATCACGAAGCAGAGGGAGAAGTGCACGAGCGCCTTCTTCAACAGGTGGCTCCTCTTCTTGGATCGATCCAGCGACCCCATCTCCCTCGCCGGGTAGAAGACGAATAGGGGAAGGCAAATGAATCTACAATTCCTCGTCCAGAGGAAGCGAAGATAAAAGGAGGAATTTTTATCTCCCTCGCAGTGAAGCCGACGGCGGTTGCAATGCAAGAAGACAGACTAAGAAGAAGAAAGGTGCAAGTTTTCTGTTTTGGGGGATTAATATGAGGAGGGTAAATAAGTGGCGGATGTGTCGGTGGGGTCCTCCCCTCCGTGTCTGTTACTATGGTGTGGTGTGTCGGTGTGTGAGTGAGACGGAGGTCTTGAATCGACCGGAAGGGGCATCAAATCCCTAATTCGAGACGAGCCACCGCTCAATGCTTCCCCAAACTGGGGATCGTTCGAACTCTCTCAATGCGGCCACCAAAGGTTTCTTTGAGACAGAGAGGGCGAGAGAGAGAGAGAGAGAGAGAGAGAGAGAGGAAGAAGACGACGACGACGACGAAGAGGCGGTGCAAGTGTTGACTTGGCCGCCGCCTAATTTGGTTCGGATCCATTAGGACATTTCTTCCACGAAGGCTGAAAGACTACGCAAATGGAAGCAAACAAATCGTCTCCAGCTTCCTCCTCCTTCCTCACCATGACCGAAGGCGATGTGCTGCATCTGAAGCTTTCGTCTTCCATGCGCAACCAATAAGAGTCTGCAAGCAATCATGTAAGCTACACAATTTTCCATTGCTTGTGCTTGTCTTGAAGCTAAAGAACAACACCACTATACCATCATAACACGGTTGACAAAGATTTCCAGCACAAATAAAAGTCAACAACTGTTTCGCCAGCCGTTCATCCTCTCCTCCGTGTTAGCTGACTAAGTCTACCGCCAACTCTATAACTGAACGAGCCAATCGTTCATTAGTTGAGGGAAATCCTCGAGGGAAATCTTTTGACTAAGTCTACTGTCAAATATGAGAGAAATCTTCATTAGTTGAGGAAAATCTTTCCTCATCCCTGTATAAATAGACGATGCATTTATCAATAATATCAAGTTTCCATTCTCTCATTTCAATTTCTAACATGGTATCAGAGCCATAAGAGAAATTATTCTCTTTGTCAAACGACAGAAAAAATAGTTGCCATTACATGCTGCCTCCTCTACTGCTATCTCATTACCGAGGCAACGCTACTTGGATCTTTCAAATCTACTATCACGCAAATGATCGGATTAGCACCAAGAAAAACAATATAGCCGGTTATTCTCAACTCTGCAAATTTTATGATTTCCTAATGTCTTTCTCATCCACTTCTGATGTCCCTACTCTTTTTCCTACTAATAATTCTGTTTCATCGTCCGGTCTTATTTCCATTAATGCTGCATCTTTAATCCCCTTTAAGTTATCTAAAAATGGCAATTATGCCTCTTGGCGTGCTCAATTCTCTAACCTCTTGATTGGTTATGATTTATTGGGCTATGTTGAGTTATCACTTAGTTGTCCACCATGATTCATGTCCCAGAGACCCTAGCCCGACCCACCGCTACAAGTTATGGAGATCGACTAATCCTCCAAGCCATTCAGCCTCTTGTTGGATCCATCGCCCGCCAGTGACCTCTGTACACCGCAAGCATGGAACAAGTTACGACTACTCGCGAACGCTCTGACTCATGCTTGGACTACTCTCCAATCTTATGACTCTCAAGCAAGAGGAAGTTGTATCGATTACTTACAAAATATCAAAGTCATTATCGATGACTGGCTTTGATAGGTCATCTTCATCGATGAAGAGATCTTGGTTCACACACTCAATGGCTTAAATCGAGTACAAAGAACTTCTTCGTGACTCTCCTATCCTCTTTGAAGAACTTTATGACAAGTCGGATTATGAAGCTTACTTAAAGCGGGACACCAAGCTATCGGGACCTTTGTCGAACCTCCCATCACAGCTTCACCCAAAACTCAAAAGCCCAACAGAATACCACAATAATACTTCAAAAGGTGTAGTCACCCAACCTCCCACTACTATGAGTTTTCATCCATCACTTCTTCCTCCATATCCTTCGTCAATTCTCGTCCAAATGTTTCCTTTTCACCTCATCGCCCCCACCTATGAATCTACAACCGTTGTTACAATTGTGTGACAAAATCGGTCACATCGCCAAAGTTTGTCGATCGCGTCTTCCAAAGACCATCAACTTGGCCTCAAGCAAATATCCCGATCGCTTCTCAAGGTCCGTCTAATCGGATTGTGGATTCGCGCTTCCCACCATATCACCTCGATCTCTAGAATTTATCACTCCATAATGGCTATGGCGGCCATGAAGACGTCATCGTTGGTGATGGTAATCGAATCCCTATTACTCATGTTGGTTCTAAGACATTCCATTCTAACGACTCTTCTTTACACTTCATAATGTTTTGTGTGCCCTCACATCAAGCGAAATCTTATTTCGCTTTCTCAATTTTGTCAACAAAATCATACTTCTATTGAGTTCTTTCCGATTATTTTCTTGTTAAGGACTTGAGCACGGGCATCTCTAGTTCGCCGAATAAAGACAACATCTACGAATGGTCTCACCGTGTTTCTCACCCAAAGAAACACTTCCAGCCCAAATGATATATGGCATCGTCTTGGTCATCCTCAAACTCTATTCAACAAAAATTACTTTCTCGTTATTCTATTCCTGCTTTTAAATCCAAAGAATGTTCTTACTCATTGTAATGCTGCCTTAGTAATAAAAGTCATCAATTACCTTTACTACTTCCTCTCTTTCTTGCTCTAAGCCGTTTGAGGTTATTTATCGATGTTTGGGGTCTGACGGTTGTTTCCTTCGACAAGTTTAGATTTTATGTTGTCTTCGTAGATTATTTTACTAAGTATACATGATTCTATCCTCTTCACAAAATCGATGTCGTTGTTGTATTCTCTAAATTTAAGAACTTAGTTGAGAACTATTTTCAAACTACTATTAAAACCATCTATTACGATGGCGGAGGTGAATATCAAGCTCTTGCATCTTATCTATCTACTTGTGGTATTCAACATCTTAAGTCACCTCCGTATACTCCTCAATCGGTTGGTTCGCAACGTAAACATCGCCATATTGTTGAAACCGGTCTAACTCGCTTCATCAAGCATCTATGCCTTCGCCCTCGTCTGTCATTTCAAACGGTGTACCTCATTAATCGTATGCCCACTCCAGTTCTTGATTACCACCATTTGAAAAGCTATTTCAAAATGCCCTAACCTACACACATTAAAAGTTTTGGTCATCGTGTTATCCTTGGTTACGCCCTACAATTCTCATAAAGCAACCTCGATCTCGCCTTGTATTTTCATCGGATATTCTCTTGAACATAATACTTTTCTGTTATGATCCTCTATCTACTAAGGTATTTGTCTCCGGACATGTCACTTTTGTGGAGTCTGTCTTTCCCTTTCGAGATCAAGGTCATTGTGTCATCCCATCGAGTTCCTCTACTACATCTTCCTCCTCCCGTGCCTCTACAAGATCCACACTCACTTGTTATTTCGATTCCGCACATTCCTCCTTCGCCTTCTTCTCGGCTTCTTCCTCTCCTCCAGCCAATGCCTCTGTCCTCACCTTGTCCTGGTTCCTCCGTAGTCCCCGTGTCCACCTCCACTAGTGATCACCCTCAATCCTTACCCTCTGCTACTCCTATCGCCTCAAGCCATCCAATGCAAACCCGCTCCAAAAGTGGTATCTTTAAACCCCGTCAAGTTCTTAATTTACATGTCAAGACCAACTCTTCTCTAGCCTCATCGAACCATCATCTTTTACTCAAGCCCAAAATTCTCACGGCGCATGACCATGAGTGATGAGTATGATCGTAATGGTACATGGACTCTCACCCCTCTCACCCCACGCAAAACATTATAGGGTGTAAGTGGGTCTATCGCATTGCGAAACCGATGGCTCGATTGCTCGCTATAAAGCTCGACTTGTGGCTAAGGGTTTTCATCAACGTCTGGTCTTGACTACACCGAGACATTTAGTCCCGTCAAACCTACTACCATTCGGCTTATCCCGAGTTTGGTCTCCAACGATCGGTGCTTACGCCAACTCGATGTTAACAATGCCTTTTGCAAGGAACACTTCAAGACGTTTTCATGCACTCCGTGTTTTATACATCCTCGATCCCAGATGTTCAGAATTACGAAAAGCCATTTATGGCCTTCGAGCTCCACGAGCCCGGTATATCGAGCTTGGTCTCTACTTGTCTTTGTTGGCTTTATTAACTCTAAATCGATGTCTCTCTTTTCTACGCCACCAACATGGGTTTACTATCTATCTTCCGGTTTATGTGGATGATATTATTATTACTGATAACTCTATGGCGGTTCAAGCATTTATTCAAAGAATTGGTGACCGATTCTCTCTTAAGGATCTTGGTCACCTAAATTATTTTCTGAGTCGAGGCTACATCTACGTCTTGGTCTCTTTCTCTCACAGAAAGTATATTCTTGATTTGTTGTTCAAGACGGCTATGCAGGATGCAAAAGAGGTTGCCACTCCTCTATCCTCCGTGAATCACCGAGTTATGTGATGGTAGTCCCGGACCCTACTCGACGGTGTAGTTGGCTCCCTACAATATCTTGCCCTTACTCGACCGGATATTTCCTTTGCTTAATAAACTCTCGTTCATGCATCGCCATCCGCTCTCCATTGATCACAAACGCGTTTTGCGTTATCTTAAAGGGACTATTGATCATGGTATTTTTCTTCGCAAACATTCTCCTCTCAACTTCATGTTCTCGATTGGTGAAGAATGTTGACGATCGAACCTCCACATCCGCTATATTGTTTTTCTTGGTGCTAATCCGATCACCGGAGTTCTAAGAAACAAAAGATTGCAGTCACGATCGTCGAATATCGAGCTATAGCCCGAACTCATTTGGATCTCCAACTTGCTTAAGGAGCTTCACGCTTTCTTCTACTCTGTTATTTATTGTGATAACCTTGGTGCAACTTACCTCGAACTCGGTTTTCACTCGCGAAGCATGTGGCTATCGATTTTCATTTTGTGCGGATCAAGTTGCCGCCAGCCTTCGTGTTTCTCATGTTCACACTCGATCAACTTGCGACTCCCTCACAAAGTCTTTAGCTCAAGCCATTTTTATTGCATCGGTCCAAGATCGGCATCCTCGATGTAAGCTCGATCTGGGGCATGTTAGACTAAGTCTACGCTAACAACCGAACGAGCCAATCTCGCTCATTAGTTGAGGGAAATCCTCATTAGTTGAGGGAAATCTTTTGACTAAGTCTCACAACCGAGGGAAATCTTCATTAGTTGAGGAAAATCTTTCCTCATCCCTGTATAAATAGACGATGCATTTATCAATAATATCAAGTTTCCATTCTCTCATTTCAATTTCTAACACTCCGGATGTCAACTCGCATCCCACACGCATACGATTACTGTGAGCGTGAGATTTGATCCCTCTTTTCATCGTCATGGATTCCATGTGTGTAAATGGTCATCGTGATGCCAGCTCTTAGCAGTCTTTTTTGACTTCTTCTTCTTCTTCTTCTTCGCGTCAGAGGTCGACGGCATGGGACTGGTGGTTCCAAGTCTCCCTCTTGCAAAAAAATATTTTCTATTTAGATATACATAACACAATAGGCTTCGATAGTTTATCTTATTGTTCGATAAATCCTACTTCACATTACAAGATTTAATTAGTTAAAAAATAGGATCATCATATGATTTTAATCATACATCTCTTAGGTCTTTATAATTTATTCATATCTAAAACAATCTTATATTTTTAAAAATATAACAAATAATCTCCTCCAATCAAGTATGAGTTAACATGCGTTAAAGTATATTTTAATGACATACCGACTCATAATAAATTATTAATATAATGATATATATAATTTAAATTTAAAAATGTTAGGGTATATTTTAGTCTATGTGATTTCGGTCATGAACTTTTTAAACTCTTATAGTTTACTCGTATCTAAAATAATTTTTATATTTTTAAAAACATAACATATAAGTTATCTCGTCAAGTCTGAGTTAACAAATATTATAATATGGTTAAGTGACATACTGACTCATAATAAATCATTAATATAATGATATATATAATTTAAGTTTAAAAAAGAAAAAAATGAGACTTATATCAATAGCAGAATGACGCGTCGTCGTGGAAGCGACCATTAGCAGCATAACCGAGGCGCTGCTGCCTAGCAAGGCGTCGTATGCACAGCTCAGGAGCTTCCGGTCTTGTCTTAGGTGGATGTGTATCGACTAGTCTAATGCTAGGGAAATAGCGGTCTCTTGATCTCTCTTCCTCATCTTAGGTATATTTGTCCTCATTGCCTCTCACTTCATCATCTCATGTGCCCTTTCCCATTGAGTTTATGATGTAGTGGTCAAGCTCCTCCTCACCTCCATCTCCGACCTCTCCTACCTCTGCCTCTTCACGAGAGAGGTGGCTTACAAGGTATGATAGTACTTGTTGGGATCAGAGTGTGTATCGTTCACGATGGCGGGAAACATTGTGGTGGGTGACATGGTGGCATGCAACTAGCATGATCAGCATCCCATGTAAGCGGACTCTAATTTGTATTAACTCAGATTTAACGAGAGGGGCTTATATGCTACATTTTTAAAAATATATATATTATTTTAAATACAATTATATCATAAAGGCTTAAGAGATTCATAACAAAAACTATCAAAGCTAAATTTAACCTTAATCCTTTTAAACTTAAATTAAATATATCATTATATTAATGAGGTATTTTGAGTCAACATACTATGTAATCATATTTTAATATCTGTTAACTCAGGCTTAACATGAGAAGTATATATATTATTTTTTAAAAAATATATATGTTATTTTATACATGAATAAACCATAAGAGCTTAATAAGTTCATGATCAAAACTACATACGCTAAAGTATACACTAACCATAAAAAAAGTTCATGGTATAATAGTTTTAAAAAACTCATTACAACATTGACTTGATGGTAGTACAAAGACTGAGAACTTGATGAAATATTTTTAAATCATAAAAAATGTCTCCGGATCAAAATTTATATTCATCTCTTATTCTTTTAAAAAATAATATTAAATTTTTTATTATTTTGAATACATATAAATGTTCTCAAATATGTTTAAACTTTGTTATTCTAAATCTTCTTAAATTTTGATAGAGAAGATATTGTCGATGCATGCGACATAAGGTCAACACTAAAAAAATAAAACAAAACCTATTTTTCATCGGTCTGCCCGCATAAACATGGGTCGAATGAAGACATTTGTAGGTTGTCTTCACCTTTGTTAACTACGTAGACAAGAGGTTAAATTAAAGTTGTTAGAGACGATTTAATGTTGCAATCTCAGAAAGTATTCTCCTTTCATTATCAAATATAAATAATTAATTATTAATTGATATCGAAATTAAAAGATTAAAAAATATATCAAAATAGACACAGATAGATGAAAATTAGTTACCGGGGTTTTGTATTCTTGCTCGGCTTCGTATAAAGAAAGCTCGTATAAGCCCAATTTTTTTGCTCCCGCACATAGAATCAAACACAATTAATGCATCACAATAAAAATATCTTAAATAAATACATATCTTTTAACGCCATTGATGGGGTAAATAACGGGCCTACTAACTCACCAAGCTACATCAGCACCCTGAGCCATGTCGACTTCCTAAGTCGTACTAGCTACCCGAGATCCCGGGAGAATTTCGATCGCCCGAGGTCGAACCTATCGCTCGAGATCTCGGAAGACAGCGTTGACCACTTAATGTTGTACTTGTCGCTCGATATCCCGGAAGACAACGCCGACCACCTGATATCATATTTACCACCTGAGATTCCAGGAGACGATGTCGACCGCCCAAAGTTGTACTTGTCACCTGAGATCCTGAAAAATGATGTCGATCACCTGATACCTTACCCATCGCTCGAGGTTCGGGGAGCGACACCGCTCAACAACAGTGCTAGGCGCGACATTGCTCAACAACAGCGCTTGACACGATGCTGCTCCGGACACCCCGAGCCTCACGCTGCATATGATTAGTCACCTATCCTTAGGTATAAAAATAGACTCTTGGCACAGTGCGTAGGTCGACTTTTTGACACCTCATAAACTCTCTCATTCCGATTGCTAACTCAACCATCGAGGAGATCACGTCGGGCATACACTTCTCTGACTAAGGCCTTCTGCAAGATCCACCGACGGACTTAAGAAGAGCACACCTCGAGACACTCATCCGAGACAACCATAACCGGACCCGATCGAGCGTCACCCACTCACCAACTTGCGTGGATTGTCTTGTGCATGCGGATTAGACTTAATCGTGCTAACTCCTTGTCCATGATATCTTGTTTCCCAACAACCATATTTTTTACCATAAACAAAAAACAAATCTCCGAGACCTGAAAAAAAAAAAAAGGAAAAAATGATCGAAGAAAGTAAAATCTTGGCTAAATGTATGATTAGAACATTCCTACAGCATCGGTTTTGACCTTTAATAAATCAGATGAGACATTGCATTTTTTATTTCACTTTTTGTTATGTTTTCATAGCTTAACTACTAAAATAATTAATGAAAAAACAAATTATCACAAATATTTATTAAACGTATCACAAAAATATATATATATATATATATATATATATATATATATATATATATATATATATATATATATATATATATATATATATATCTTCAAATTTCGAAAGGACAGATACGTAAAACCGCGCCTCCGCTAATTAATGCGAGAGGGAGGGTGCGGTCAACTCATCAAGATGAATACCTCGACCTGGATTGGGCAATTACAGGGTCCCGCACTGCACACGTGTTAACTCGGTGGGTTCACTGGGTACGTTGGGGGCGTCTCGGAACCGTATCGGTTGGGCACAGCAATGCTTGCTATTACCTATAAAACCCCTCTCTCTCTCTATCTCTCTCTCTCTCCGCCTCCCCATCTCTCATCCCCGTCGTCTCCTTCCCTGTTTCTTCTCCAGCGCTCGATCTCCACCCTCCGCCTCTCACAAAAATAAAGAAAAATAATTCTCCACCCTTTCCCCCCGCCCCACGCGCCAACTGCCAAACAAATAAAGGTGATCATCGCACTCCTCCTCTTTCCCTCGCCATCGCCGACCTGCCGTCGTGATCTACAGGTCCTTCTCCGTGACCTTTGTTTGGCATGGATCTAGGGTTTCGGCGGCGCCTGCAGCGAGAGGGGAGGAAGGATGGCGGAGGCTCCACCGGCGAGCCCCGGAGGCGGAGGCGGGAGCCACGAGAGCGGCGAGCAGAGCCCTCGAGCCGGGGGTGGCGTCCGGGAGCAGGATCGGTTCCTCCCGATCGCCAATATCATCCGGATCATGAAGAAGGCGCTCCCCGCCAACGCCAAGATCGCCAAGGACGCCAAGGAGACCATGCAGGAGTGCGTCTCCGAGTTTATCAGCTTCGTCACCAGCGAGTGAGATCGGAGTTCTGTTTCTCCTTGATTGGTTGTTTGTTTTTGCCTTTTTTGGCTTTTCGTTGATCTCGATGGTCGGCGATGATGTAGGGCGAGTGACAGATGCCAGAAGGAGAAGAGGAAGACGATCAACGGGGACGATCTGCTGTGGGCGATGGCGACGTTGGGGTTTGAGGAGTACATCGAGCCACTGAAACTGTACCTGCAGAAATATCGTGAGGTACTCTGCTCCTTTCGGGGGTTACGTTTTTACCTTTTAATGTATTTGGCGATCATTCTTGATTTGGTATTCTTTTGTGTTTGTCCTTTTTTGTTTCGATGGGGTGGACTTCATTGCTGCAAATATGGTGCTATAGTTGGAGGTAATCGTTTCCTTTCCTTGTCTTGCGGATTCTTACGACATTGCACAAAGGCACATAATACGTGATGTCTGACGACAATAAATCGTCTGCCCAGGGTGGAGAAGGGTCTGCCAGGAGAGAATTAGGGGGTTCGCAATCTGGAACAAGCACGACAGGGGAGTACCAGGTACATTTTCTCCGATTTGATTTGTTACTCCTGCTATTAAAGGTATTAGTTGCTTCGTTTATAGAAATGATTCGTGCTTAATTGAGAATGACCATGCAGGCTCCTCAACAAGGTTCTTTTACACAAAGCTTGGATTATGTGAATCCTCAGGTAATTATTTCTTTCAAGCGACCATTTCAAAGTTTTGGAATCTCTAATTTGTGACTGAATAAGATATTCATTATATTAAGCTTTAGGATCCTTTCAGCATACAGTGATAATTAGCTTTTTCAGTAATATGTAAGCGATAATCTTCCATTTTGCAAGAATAGCTTTGGGTTTGAGAGAGTGTAGCTTTGTGCAACGATTAAGTTGCTCCACTGCAACCTGTGTGATCAGGGTATGGGTACCACATTGGAGGGAGTCCAGTGATCTTGGTTGCCCAGGCTTGGGCTGCATTTAAGTATCCTATAAATTCTTTGACATGTGTCCTTTCTTGGTTAATGAATGATAAATGTGACAAAGTACTACAGGTACTTAAACATTTTTTTCACTTGAAGTGACGATCACCTTGAGGTGAATGAGTGGGAAGCAATTAAAATGCATTCTTTCCCCTAGATTGTCATGCACTGGGAATGAGTGGCCTTTTTGATCAGGAAGATACTTACTAGATAATGCTTGCTTCCAACTAAGCTTAATAGCATTTGGTACTCGAATGTAGGTCTCTATTTGTTTTCTGAGCTAAAAGATATGCAAGTATGCGGGGCTAGATCACTTGGTTTCAGTCTTGCTCGACATTTTAGTGGTCTTGTTTCTTGGACCTCCTAATTTTAATGTTGTATAAATTTTGAAAAATATTCTTCAAGTGTTTGATCATTTGTAGGTGGACTTTGTCTAACCACCTCTTTGCAATGCTGCAAATGTGTACTTGCATAGTGATGAGACTAAACATTTGCAAATATGATGTTCCAATCAACTAACAGAAATTTTTATATTTACAAACAAGAAGCATTGCATTAGATATGCCTGTTTTACAGCACTAGCTCTAGGGGCTGATATTTACCCTTCGTGTTTTTCTTTGTATCTCATAACTGCTAAATATATATGTAGTCTTGCATAAGGTATATTTGAATACTTCTGGTTTCACCTTCCTTAAGATGACACTATGAACAAGTTCTCTTCTACAGGTTTCACTAACCTCAGTTCATTGATCTAATAGTTTAAGCCATAGAGTTACGAGCGTTGCCTTAACATGTAGAGCCATGTTTTTAGGTACCTTACCTTGAAGGTTTAGATTGCTAGTTTGCCAATATGCTTTTCTGTTCTTTGAGCACTATATGCTGATGGATTCTGTCTAATTTGTCGGCTGCATATGTCAGTTCCTTTCATTTAACTCTCTCCGTCACATCTCTAAGTACACTAAAACAATTTAATCTCTTTCTACAATCCTTGTTATAAGATTTTCAGCATAAAACTTCATACTTCCTACATATGGATTTGTGTCTGCAGTGGCCCAGTTTTTAGTTGTCAATCCAATAAATAAATGATAATGCCTTTTGTTCTAGGCAAGATTCATCAAGCAATTGCAGATCTACATCAGTTAAGGCTGCTAATCTTCTTTCAACTCGAGTGCATGCAAAATCTTCATGTATCAGATGTACCAGCAGTCTTACAAAGCTTGGGACCTTTCTTATTTGGTCTCAGTTCCACATGTTTTCTGTACATTCTTACACAACTTGAGGTCCTGTGATGATCTGAAGCTCATTAAGAAAAATAATCTATGTTTAGCAACATTTATCGTTCAATGTTGGGTATATGAGTGATTAGACAATCTTCTAAAAGAATTAACTTCTCTTTAATTAATGTGACTCTGACCGTGGGAATTTCCTCATACACCCTTAAATCCACTATGCTGAAATACTGTGACAATTTTGATTTAAGGCCTGATCTTCCCTGGATTATGATCCAAATTCCTCTTAGCTTATTTCAAATTGTGCTTCCAAAATCTGTATTGTAATATTTATGCGACTCCTCTTAGACAAGCTACTCTGGCCTGCCATTTTAAGTGTTATAATGAGAGTGGCCTACAATAGAGGAGTTCAATGCGTGCCCGAGGACAGGACGACAACATCCTCATGCCTCATCATGATCTTTATATCCAAAGGAGTACTTTCCTTGCTATATAACAGTATACTGGTTTTTTAACTTGGGATGTTCATGGTGAATAATCATCTGCCCATATAGGGGCACGTCCAAATACTAGTTTCATATAGTCAAACATCTTTTGCTGTAGTAAAGTTGCAACTCATTCTAGAATACTGTTATTCAAATTATCATATACTCATTTGTCTTCAGAAATTGACATACTTTTATTCAAATTATCATATATTCAGACATGCTGTATGTATGTTTATCATGCTTATTTGATCTCAAAATTTGATGAAAATTTGGTTATGACATACCTTGCTTTTTTGTGCATTATGATGATGTAATGCTCTCGATCTGTAGCTTTTTTGGAGAAATGTGGCTGTGATGTACTAAATGTATGACAATTAAGAAATTGGCAAGGTTGTGGTGGTTTAAAATATACAAGGTTGGCTTTCCATGTTATTTAATTATTTATTCATTTCCAGTTGTCAGAGCTTGTACCTCTAGTTTACTAAAATTATTGTAACCATCATTTTTACAATTAGTACATTGTGGGAAAATATTACTTCTCTCTCTCTCTCTCTCTTTGGTTGTATCTTTCATGTTTCAGCACATATAATTACTTCTGAGATAGTGAGATTGATTATGTTTTTTGAATTACAAATTGTAGTGTTATAATGGAGATCTCTGAACCTGGAGATTTATCTTCTGATATTTCATAGTCACTTGTTCATTCAGGTAATGTTTTTGATCTCACTGTGTGTTGACTTAGGACTGCAGTTGTTACTCTTGCTGCAATTTTCTTGTCTATATATCATGGCAAAGCTAAATTTTGATTTTACTATTGTTTGAAAGAACTGCTTGTTTGTTCAGTTGATGTTTGCTACATCTTTAGTTTCATTTGAACATTTGGAATTGTGACTGTTCTGATTTGCAGTTTAAATGGTTTTATGCAGGCACAACATCATCTGCTCAAGGAAAGTAGAATTCTTTTTGAGATAATTGATTTGCTGAAACTATGACAGATTAAACATCAAAATTTCTCTCTTTTTTTTATCCATGGACTCTTTCATAGAAGTGGTTACCATACTTCATAAGAGTTAAAATATATTGCACTTTCCATGATGTAAATATTTTACCTACCCCATTTCACTTCAGCAAACTTGGATTAAGGTATTCTTATCAGAAATGTGTGAATGATCTCATTTAAAATATTGTATCTGTTCTAAATATGAATCCCTTCAGTTACCAATCATCTAAGAAGTATACTGATACTTTACTTGAGTTACTATTGGTCACTTCTGGTCAATGGTATATGAGCAATATTTTCTGCATTCGTGTCCGTTCCCCCTACTTTAAGTTGTGACTCGGCATCCTAAGGGAAAGGAGGCGGTCCATATGGGAATCACAAGAGTAACATTTGCTGCCTCCATCAGGTATTATTGCTTGCTTTCACCCTCCAAGTCTAATTTTTTTCATTTATAGTAAATATAATTGATCTTAAATAGTTAGAACTCATGATTTAATTATATTTATACTTGATGCATGTTTGTCGATTATGACTTCCATTTGCAGTGTCCATAGGCATGTTCTTGATACTTACTGGCCACAAAAAAGTCGTATTCAGTCTCAGTTTCCATTGTGGTGTTGATCTTGTGTTACATGATCTCGTTTTTTTTTTTTTTTTAAGGTAAAGACTCGGGTGTCATGAAATCACCCAACTAAGGCCTTAATAAAAATACGAAAATAAAACAGAGGCACAGGAGTGGATGTCGTCGTCGTCGTTTGATGATTGCAAGGACACGGACATCGATCTATCGCCGGTGCACATCGTCTCATATACCATCAGCGATCCATCGAGAGTATGACGCCGCTTACGGTTCCGTCGGTCCATTGAACCGGCTTTGGTTCGATATTCCTTGATTTGAACCGGATTGGTGCAAAATAAATGTGTCACAACAAACGATATCTTCGTCCGGCGGAATTCAACAACGTCCGTTTAACTAAATTACCAACGGTTGGTATTGAAATTTCTATTACCGAGCGGGAAAAGAAATAGGGAACACTGATCAACTGCTTTCGCCTTCTTTTATCCCCCTCTCCCTCTCCCTCTCCCCCTCTCTCTTATTAAAGAGTCAGATCCACCCTCACTGCCTCGCGCCCCTGAAACCCCAATCTCCCCACCCTCCTCCCATCCAAGAGCCGATCGAATCGGTCCGGATCCGGACCAGCGCAGGAGGAAGCGGAGGGGAGGGGGAGAGGGAGGTGGAGATGAGCGCGAAGGCGGCGCTGGCGACCGGCCGGTTCTTCACCATCGGGCTCGTCACCGCCTGGTACTCCTCCTCAACAAGTACCTGCTGAGCAACTACGGGTTCGAGTACCCCATCTTCCTCACCATGTGCCACATGATGGCCTGCTCCCTCCTCAGCTACGTCGCCATCGCTTGGCTCATGCTTGTGCCCGTGCAGGCCATCCGCTCCCGCCTCCAGTTCCTCAAGATCGGCGGCGCTCAGCCTGGTCTTCTGCGGGTCGGTGGTCAGCGGGAACGTCTCGCTCCGGTACCTCCCCGTCTCCTTCAACCAGGCGGTCGGCGCCACCACGCCCTTCTTCACGGCCGTGTTTGCTTACCTCATGACTCTCCGGCGGGAGTCCTGGATCACCTACATTACCCTCGTACCAGTCGTTACAGGTGTTATTATTGCCAGTGGGGTGAGTAATGTTTTATATATATATGTATATTTGCTTATTAATCATGTCTGCAGCTTGAATTATAAACAGAGTAGACAATTGGATTAATCCAGAAAGAAAAAAAAGGAGATAGATCCAGAAAACAAGGATATTGCCTTCGGGGCTTCGGTGACCCTTACGCTCTTATGTAGAATGTTAGATTTGTGCAGACTTATTTTACATCAGAGTTCGTAATTGGACTTTTATTTGCTTATCTTTATTTATTATATTTCTTTATATGGGTGCGAATTGGGACAACAATCACCATGCATACTTAGATGTTATAATAGTAATCGCCAATGTGGTGGGTATCATGTCCATTGCATGAGCTTATGCTGCATAATTGATCTTTTTGTGTTCATCTGTCTGATGTTTAGGTTCCAAAAACATTGACTTATTTGAAGATGTCAGGCTAGTTCTTGGATGATTGATGTAGGAAAATAATCTGCTTCCTAAAATGTGCAGTTATGTCGATGGTCATGTGGAGGATTTCTTCAACATATGGGTTTTAGGAAGTTATTATTCCTTTGTCTTTTCAGATTAAAGGCTAAAATATATGATAACTGACACTCTTATTGGTTCAATTTTGCAGGGTGAGCCAAGTTTTCACTTGTTTGGCTTTATTATGTGCATTGGTGCTACTGCTGCTAGGGCACTAAAGTCAGTGTTGCAAGGAATTTTGATGTCTTCTGAGGGGTAAATAATATGTTTTCTCGAATAGTTCAGATATTCTTGCACAAATCCTTCGTGAAGCTTTTCATATTTCAATTTTGTTATTACGTGCTCCAAGTTCATATGGTTTTGTTACTAAAGTTGGTGTTGAGATATTCTAGAATATGCATCGAGTTATGCTCTTCTTTATTTTGTTAATGTTCAGGGAAAAGCTTAATTCTATGAATCTCCTCCTATATATGGCTCCGATAGCAGTAATTTTCCTACTTCCTACGACACTCATAATGGAGGATAATGTAGTCGGCATCACATTGGCACTCGCGAAAGAGGACTTCAAGGTTATCTTGTACCTCCTGTTCTATTCCGATTTGGCGTATTTCGTGAACTTGACCAATTTCCTGGTCACAAAACATACCAGTGCTTTGATCCTGCAGGTACACTTTAGTAGATGCAATTTTTTTGCTCATGCTGCCTTATGGTTTTTATGGCTTATGTTTTTGGCAATCAAACATTAGTTAAAATAAGAGACTGCAACATGTCTTACATTCAAATTGACATTGAGATCTTGTGCCATCACGCTATGCAGCTTCAATCATACATAATAATCTGTAACTTGTTTTTAGAGTTCCTTGCGATGTTTGTATTTTGCTTGCCACTTTACCGTTTCTTTTACCATCAGCATGAATATGGAGTGATGGAAAGACATCTATAAACAAGTGCATAACACATGCCTCCTACAAATCTTAAAACCATCTCACATGTGTGGCTGCCGGGAAACCCACACGGAGCAGTTCCTTGGCAACAAGTGAGAAATATGTTCTCGACTCCTTACTCATAGCCTGCCATGTTATTTTCTTTCAGAATCAGGATGTTCTTGCACTTGCATGTCGTTTCGTAGTTATCAATCTGTTTCTTGATGCTTAGTTATCAATCTGTTTCTTGATGCTTAAAAAGTCACCAGATCTAGGCTCTACACAAATGACCCCAGCTTATATCTGTAGATATATCTGAAAGTCTTTGGTGCTTGTCCTTTGGCAAATAAAGAAAGATCACAGAAAAACTTTTCACCGATGAGAATATGGACGGATGTGCAGTGTCATGCATGTATCTTGGGTTATTTAACAGCAACGTAGAAGCTGCAAGGTCTTCTTGAACATGGATTGTCCAGTTACTGATGATCAATCTCAGATTATTAATTTTAACTTCACCACGGTTCTGTACCAATGCCAATTTCCTGTTTTTTTCTTGTGTTTCTGCATTGGGGCTTATGTCACGGCTTCCATAAAGTATAACGAAAGGGAAGTTGTTACCGATTTTTAGCCGAGTACCCGTGAAGTAGAAACTATTTCCCGAGGGTGAAACTGAAGGTACAGTCAACATATCACAATCATTTTCTAATGTCCTTCAGTATATGTCAGTTCTCTGAATTAACTGCAAGTTCTCGCTTAATTGAAGTTTATCTACTGATCTGAATTCGAGTATTTCCCAACCTGTTGTCCATGGTCCAAAGGGGTATCAAAATCTATTGGGTATCCAGTTTGAAGCTTCTGATGTCAACAAAGCAACGGTAACCAGTTTGCATATCCAAAATTTGTTATTCCTTTCCATTGTTATCAGTTTGTTTTCTCTCTCGAGTATTTCCCTTATAAATCTTGTGTTATTTGAGGCATAATGATACTATTTTTCATTGTGACGAATTTTCTTTTCCTGTCACACCACTCTCACCTTCATCTGTTCCCGTTTCAAGTCCTCAGGAACTTGACGGACTGTGCTGTTCGCAGCATCTGTAAACATTTTAGTTTCATTCTGCTCCAGCATTAACATTCTCTGTATTGGACTCGAGAGGAATTCTTATGTTTGATTATATTTTTTCCTTTTTTTCATACTACAATATCTTGTTTGGTCGCAAAGTTCATTGATTGTAGCTTTTCATCGCTTGAAGCTTGCGGATCGATGCGTGTGTAGCACTTCTAGATTATCCTTTTTTTTTCTTTTTTGTTCCTTTGGTATAAATCTTCTTGTAGCTCCTTAAGCTTATAGCCTTTCCTGGGAGAAAGTAATTGAAGTCTGTGTGGAAGACTGACTATCTTTCCAAACTACAGCAGTTTTTGAAGGTTTATAATAGTCTTCTATGCTGTTCATCATTCAAGATCAGGTCCTCTTTGAAGAATATTATTATGAAAAGGATCAATTTCATTCCTTGAGGTAGAAATTTTCCTCAATCATGTGTTCCAATTATGCACCTAAATCTAATGATTGATTAGGTATTAGAACATGTATGAAATTTAAAATTATCATTCCATATTTGTTTATATCATATGATCTTCTATCGTTCCGTACTGAATGTTGACTGCTAGTAGCTGAATCGAATATTTATCTACAATTAAACCCAAAAAAAAAAAAAACAGCTGGGAGTCTGGCATTGACAAATCATCTGCTGAATCTGCTTTCACTTGTCAGTCTGGATTTATTATTATGGAGTTAGCTAACATGGCTAGTTTGGTCTGACATCTGCCATCGTCAAATGCAGGTCAGAGTGAGACAGGAGAAGCCTGCGGTTCGTCTGCAAGCTCCTGAAGTCTTGGGAGTTGGTCAACAACTGGGTCTCCCAATTTCCATTGTTTACCTTCTACATCATTCTTCCCCTACGAGACTCATCTTCCAAACTAGTAAGGGTCACTCATCCTTCCATGAGTCGCTCGAAGCAACTCAGAAGAAGAAGCAACAGTCACAGTAGCATGATTGAGATAGATGATCGCCACATACACTTTATACAGCCACGATTCCTCAACTCCCTTCTCAGAGAATTATGCAGCAGAGCTGGTTTCGTTCAAAGATCAACCACATGATCCATGAGTGCTGCTTCCGTCGCGTGGCGCCGCCGAGGTTGCAGCGTCGCCTCTCCTGGTTGCGCTCCCCGTCCAGGTGGAGGAGGAGAAGGCGGAGGTAATGGAAGACAGCGAGTCCTTCCAAGAAATATGTGTGCGCCAACCATGACGAATAGAATTGCATGGTTACTGAAGAAGGAAGCTGCCCGGCCGGACCTGTTCCTCTATTTTTTTTTTTTTTTTTTTGTCTATGCACAAAGGGAAGAGGTGTTGCGGTCGTGGAGGAGATTTGGGTGGATCGAGAAGAGCCTTGGGCATGCTGAATTCGATGCTAAATCACCCCTCGTAGCTGGAAGCGTAGCCGCTCGACGACGGGGTGGCGTCTGCGGAGGAGGAGCGATCGCCGTCGAGTTTGTGCTCCTCCCTCTTCTCCAGCGCCTTTGGGATGATTGCTCGGATCAAACCTTCAAAGATTCTAGCTTTCACCTGGCCTCGCTTCGGCACCGGCCTTGTCTTCCTCTTGTTCTCAGGGACTCGCGATTCCATCGCCGGAAGCTGGGTGACCGGAGCAGAGGACCCGCAGCGGGAGAGAAGCTCGAGAAACAACAGTCGGGCTGGAATCCGTGACAGGTGTGTTGTCGATGGAGTGGGGATCTCTTATATCCTGCTCAAGTGGCGCTTTCGGTTGAAGAAGACGCTCAGCTGCCTTGTGGCCGAAGCTTTCAGCTCGATGCGAGCGAGTGGTAGAAGCCTTGAAGCTTCCAAGAGAAGTAACTGATGGAGTTTTGTCTTATGCGAGAAGTCTCACTCTAACCCTAACTCAGTTCACACAAAGAAGACGACGGAGGTCCGTATTCTCTACAAGAAACTGCATTCTGTGTGCGTCAGCCAATATGTCAGCTGCTTTCTTTGACGTAGCGGCGACGACAGTGGCAGATCCAAACTCGAAGGAGTTCGATCTTGACAAGTTCTCGAAGACTGATCGATTGCAGTGAATGCGTCGTCGCCGTCGTCGTCGGTCTCTGGAGATGACTTCTTCAAACGGAGGAGCTCAGAATTTGGCACCTTCTACACTTCAGCTGTCCGTGGAGTGCACGCAAGAGTTTGCTGATGAGAGACGGTGTGCAAAGCAAGAACAACATGCGGAGAAGAAGAGGCTATCGAGGTTCCACTATTTCCTGGTCTTGCATGGTTGTTGTTTGGTGATTCCCTTTCATGCATGACACTTGGAACCGTACTTGATGTTCCACAGGGATCACATGCTCCGACCAATGTCGTCTCTTCCACCCCGTGAACGAAGAGAGCTAAAAGACTGCCATTGCAGCTCGGCATCGCCCAATCTTTCTGGTCCACCAAAGTCACAGTATGGTTGCCCTGTTCTGGGTAACAGGACACCCTGCAAAGGTAGTGGAAGAAGAACTGCTGTTGACGGAGGTCGTGATGAGTAACCCATGGCATTCCTCCAAGTGCGTGGCCCCTATGCTTCTTCTCCAAGTCAAGCCAGTAAGGAAGCATCCTTATCCAACACCACCGATCATGCTTCATCACTCGTGCCTGCCATTTGGGCTGGCTGTTGTAGCGAGAGAGAGAGAGCAGCAGCAGCAGACGGGGGGGCATAGCAGAAGACCAACGTCCTGTTGTGATGATCGATGAAGCATCCCCGGACCCATAGCAGAAGATTTGACCATTAGATTTTGCAGAAGTGCTAAATCCCATGCATTTGAGATAGCAAACTGATCACACGAGCATCTCTGGCCTCTGAAGCCAATGCAGAGTCCTGTGAAGCGCATATAATGAATGTGGAAGAACAACAAATTAAGGATACAGAAGAGTGAGGAGAGCTCGGCCGACCTCTGCTATTAATTAGATCTTTGGTCTGCACCCTGCATCGACTGCCACAAGTCACCCAACTTTAAGTGCAGGGGAGTCAGGGACGGAACAAGATGCTGGCTTCAAACAGGCAATGCAGGTGGCAGAAGCCTCGGTTTCTCCGGTTCATCCTCCATGGCCTTCTGAGATCCACTTGATTCCAGTTGAAGGTGACGGCAGCTTTCCCTTTTTGTTGGTAGAACCAGGAGGGGCATGAAGGAGGAGCAGATGGAAGACGAAAGGTTTTGGACCGTTGCATGTTTGAGAGGGAGGCTGCTGGCGGAGAGAGTGGCTTCCAAGGCTGCCAAGGAGGAAGCAGAGAAGCTGGCCAAAAGGGTTTGTATGCCATTCCCCCAGCAAAAACAGCATTTGACTTTTTGGTGTTGTCTTCGTGTAACTTGTTGCTTTAACAGTTGGAAGAATTAGAAAGGAAGCTTGATGAAGAGATCAAATGCAGGAACAGGGCTGAAAAGAAGCTCAAGTGCGCCATAAAGAAGTTGGAGTCTCTCAAGGTCTCGGATGGCAGGGATCAAGCGGGCATTCCCTTGAGCTCCGTGAGTTCTTCTTCCCCACGATGCTTCTTGGGACGCCAGAGATTAGACCGAGACATGTCTAGCTCAGTGACTGCTGATCTGGGACATCATGGTGCGGATGTCAAAATCATCCCGTGTTCTTCAGGAGATGATGCCTCGGGGAGATGGCCACAAGAATCGGATCACCAGCTGGTGTATCTGAAAGAGACATGGATTTCATTAGGTACTGCGAAATCTCGACACAAAGGTTGTAGTCCCAAAGAATGGGCTACTGGTGCTTTGAGGTATGTTTCCCAGTGATTCTGCTGCCTTGCCTGATGAATCATATCATTTCCTTCTTCTGATATTTCTGTTGAAATCACTGAAAGATATCCTACCTCATGTTATGTTCTCTGTGTAAGTGCTGGGATCTTGAAGAAAGCCTCACTTTTGCATCTACATTGTTTCATGCAAAGCTCAATCTTCCCCCCTAAGCAGTACAGTGTGCTTTATGAGGGTCCATTGTAAGATCTCAAGTAACTCCATTGTTATCACCACTCAAATCATTGTCCCTGAGCTCCTAAAATATTTCATTTTATGGTAGCCTGTCTTCTCTTGGAACCATAAAGGATGTTTCTTGATGGATCGTTACCACCAGAGTAAAATTCTATTGTGACCATTGCTTGCTTGTCTAGATAATGATCTACTAATATGTGAATCATACAAGACCACCAAGCATATGATCTAACCATAGCAGATCTGCTACTCAAAGTCCAATTTTTGTTGGAGGAGTTGTGTGCTTATCAGGAGCCATTTCTGCATGTTATATCGATCTGACCTTCGAGATATCATTTGCTTCATACAAATATGTAGTTTCTATTTCACCGCCTTCTTTCCTGTTTTATCTTAGAGAAATCTAAAAGCTATTAGAGACAATGCTACTATCTTTCTTGAGGTTGCACACACCATAATTTGGTTGTTGAACGATAAGTCGATACGGCGCACAAAAGAGGTATTTTACACATTATTCGTTAGTTTTTGCTAAAACAAAGAACTCATTGGAGTAAGGTTTAATCGATGCTGAAAACTAGCCAATGCCTAGTTTCATTTGTGTGCCTTATCGACAAAACTTGCATTTATATTTAATTGTTATTTAGGACAAACTGAAAGCATACAATTATATGGTACTCGAGAAATAGTGATCCAGTAAGCTACGGAAGGTGTGTTTACCTTGATATTAGTATGATGTCTTGTGTCTTTCTCCACATACATGTCTCCACACTTCAAATTAAAGTGTCTTGTTTTCATGAAAACTTGTCGAACCTATGCATCTCTTAACAGGGCATGTTGTTTGCAGTGATGACAAGCAAGAAACACCAGCAGACGACGAGGCGGAAAGTGAAGACAATGTGCTGGCTCTTGTTGCAGTAAGTAGGCAGCTGGATTTAGAGGCTGGTAGATTGGAGATCAATGACAATGTGCATGGTGTTCTTCTCGCTCTGAGAAATGTCAAAGAGCAGTTGCTGCAGTCTTTAGTGAGGAGAGCCGGCACTTTCCATTAGTCTTTTAAACTTTTTTTTTCGCGGTTAAATGTATGATAGCATAGTTCTCCATCAGGTTTTTCTTTTTTTTCCCAATAATTTGGCTTTCTAGTACTGAGTGTTGTGTTTGTGGAAATGGTTGTCTTAACTTCACAAGCTTATTAATTTTGAGTGATTTGCAATTCATTCCATGGTTGATGTTCAAATAAAAAGCTCCGAGCTGTAGTTGTTAGCAAAACATGTCTTTGTAGTGAAACAGATGTTTCCTTTGTGTCTGATGTGATGCTAAACACGCATTACATTTTGATTCAGAATCATATATGTGGTTACGACTGTTTTGTCGGTCTATCTATCCTCAATAATTAATTCTTGTTGATCCTATCTTATATGTATCATTGAATCAATAGCAATAATTCACGTTCGAAAAGGCTTTTATATATAGGTTAATCACTCATTGAAATTTAGAAATTGATAGTGTATATTACGGTATTACCCTCATGGCAACAGTCAGTAGGTTACGTCAGCGTCGACGCGACACATCGAATTCACACAGAACAACAAAATTGTACCCGAGACTGTGTGAGACAACGTCGCACCGTACGAGCCACCCAGGATCGTGCTGGACGACGCCACACCACACGAGCCGCCCGAGAATGCACGGAACAACATCACGCATTAGGGAGCCGAGCGAGACGTCTGGCGCCACACGGAGTGTACGCGCAAGCAGCCCGGGGCGTCGACGGTCATTAAGAGGTTGCGCACAATCGACCTTGCGTCATAGGTATAAAAGTCGATCTCTGGGCCAGCGCAAGAGGTCGAACTTTGAACCCTCCATCCTGATTGAATCATCGAAGAGGTCAAGCCGGGACACCACACCCAACTTTGGCCTTAGTGCATGAACCAAGTCAAGAAAATAGAAGAAGCTTATCGTCGTCGTCGATCCCGAAGCGATCCGCTAGATGACGATTCAACCCGATCAGGTGTTGACCACCCTAGCGACCCACGCGAGCATTGAGCATTCGGATCGAATCAAGTCGTGATGACACATCGACCACGATATAAAATTACCCAAGAGAAATTATCTTTCAAATATATTTTTACCTTACGAACTCAGAACTCAATTCGCTAACGCAAGTGTTAGCTTGTTCCGGTGGTTCGTTTATTGTTCCTAATATTAAGATTATTTTTTAATAAAAATAATTATTGCAAATACACAAAAAGAAAAAAAAACACTTTTTAACATTTCAGTTTTGTGGGCTCCACTGGAACAGCGTGGCAAGTACGGGATATAAAAACGGGTAGAACAAGTGATGCCCCTCCTAATTACGACCTCTCGAAGAAGGGGGAAGAGAAGACCTCGCCACCACCTCCTCCTTCCCCTTCTCTCGACGCTCTCCATCCGCTTGCGTTCTCGATCGATATGCGGAGGTCTCGACGCCTGGTGCCTTCGTCGATCCCGATCTCTCGCTCCGCCCTCCTGGTCGCTCACCTCTTGCTCTGCTCGCTTCCTGGTAACGTAAAACGACTGTTCGTTGCCTTTTTCTTCCCTCGGTTTCTTGCCCTACATCGTAGTTCCTATTCTCCTGCGAATTCCTTTGTTCTCGCATATGTAATCTCGATATCATCTTGGTCTACTGTCTCCGCCGATGAGCTCGAATGAATTTGCCCGGTGCGGTAGACACAGATCCGTGCGTTACGAATCCTTTTTTTCTGTTCTCGCCTTTTATGTTTAGAGGTGCATTGTAGCGAGCCGATTAATTGTCATCTTTTGGACTGAAACTGGAGGTGCAAGTTTACGCCTTTGTGATTGTTGACTATATGGAGGAAAGGGAGATTAGGAGATTGATGTGGACGATTCTTGTTGGAGATAGAATTAGAATTAGGGTTGTTCCAAGTTAGGGTGTGCTTAGAATTAGAATTAGGATTGATGGTGAAAAATCTGTGAAGAAGAAGTTGGATCAGGCTTCAATTATCTGTGTGCACCGGTGGATCGGCTTTGAATTCACACGGACATCCACAATAAACTCCCATAGTGTACGATGTCTACGTTCAAAAACTAATAGTTTTTTTTTCCTTTACTATATAGATAAGGCTTTGCATTATGATGATATCTTCAAAATAGATGATCTGACACCTCAAGAATAAATGCAATGGAAGGTCAGTTTTTTGAAAGGAAGAGAAGTATATGAACTAGATTTTTGAAATAGAAATTTTATTATATTTTCTGGTTGTCGATGGAGAGCCTTGGTGTCACGGTGAAGTTGTTCCTCCGTGACCTGGGTGACCAGGTCCCAAGTCATTAGATTAGTTTCTTTAAAACTATGTACCATGATCCCCCTCGGACCCGTAGTGGTTGGAGTCTCGCGCTCAGGCTCACCCTTTTTGTCACATTTTCTTGGTAAAAGGAAAATGTGGATTGAGTTGTAGATAGCATTTCGGAAGTTCCAACAATTTTCTGCAACATTTGGTGGCTGTGAGACAAACCATATTAATAGTACTGTGCAAGATAATTAACCATGGTGTTGAAATGTTGATCGCCTATATATTAACAGTTGAAGTTGTGAAATATTTTGTTGGCTTTTATTCTCTCTTTTTTTTTTTTTTCATTTTTTGATAGCTCATGACTTTGTTTTAACAGGAATCCTTTCATCGAAGTTTGTTAGCCTGAGTTCATTAAAGATATTCACTACCCATGAGTGGCTACCTACAAAACCAACTATTTATTTTCATTGTCAAGGAGCAAACGAGACCATCTTGCCTGATGTCAAGGAAAAAAACTTCGTGTACATTTTCAATGGCGAAGAATCTTGGCAGGTAAATGAAGATCATATTGATAATACCATTTTCAAGCTTAGAGTAGCCTATAGTGTCTTTAGAAAATATTAAGCCGACCTTGCCAGAACTTTTGCTACCTTGTTTACGTTGCTTCAAAAGCCAAGAAGAAAATCTGTTTTTCCTTTTACTTTTATGCTGTCGATAAGGTCCTGCAATTACTTTCCTGGCAATGAATTTACTTTTTCTCGATGCATATCGCATTTACGTCGCTTCAGAAGCCAAGAAGGAAATCTGTTTTTTCCTTTTACTTTTTATGATGTCAATAAGGTCCTGCAATTACTTTCCTGGCAATGAATTACTTTTTCTCGATGCATATCGCAAATCGGTAAGTTAAATGGATACTAAGACACCTTAGTTTCGTTCTTGAATCTGCAGGATTTCTTGCCTTTTCCATAACTGTACTCTCTCTTTCTTCCTATTTATTGCCTTTCTCATGTTAGGAATCTTACGGCCTCATAATTTCTGTGATAACTCATTAATCTACTGAATTGTTGATGTAAATGCTTTGATGAAACATTTTAGTTCCACATCATGCCCCGTATCTACAAAAATGATTCAGTTTGGTGGAGTTAGTAAACAGGGACAAGCATAGGGGGGGGCGACTGACTGACGATCATTCATTCTCATGTTTGTTTTCAGCCTCTGATGGAACTTTCAGAAAAGAAATGTAGAAGATGTGGATTATACGAACACAACACTTTCAAACCCGATGATGTCTTCGACGAGTGGGAGATGTGCCCTAATAATTTTGTCGATGGAAAATATGTACGTCTCAAGCACAACCAATTCAACGCCACGTTTGTATGCCCTCAGTGCACTGCATTTGGTGGTGAGTGCTTTTTATATGTTCTTCTTCCATAGTGATCATACATCAGCTTTCATACCTTGGTCTGGTCCTATACACCATCATCCTGGCTATGCCATGTTGGATGTTGGGATAGAAGAAGATTATTATTAGACCAGTATGAAAACAAGTGCTTGACCAATGATGAGGGCACAAACTTGTGGTTGCAGGGATGAACTCTGGGATGAGAAGGCAGACGATTCTGCTCGTGGTAATGAGCATATTTGCTGCCGCTGTAATGGCTTCAGGGGTGGCTGCCGTGTATAAATACTGGCGAAAAAGAAAGAGGGAACAGGACCAGGCACGATTCTTAAAGCTGTTCGAGGAGGGTGATGACCTTGAAGATGAACTGGCTCTAGGAAATGCGATATATAAATGATATGTGAGAGACACCCTTTTTTTTTTTTTCTTTTTTTTGACTTTATTACGTTTGCATCCCAAACGTAAAGAAAGGTATATATACGTATCTTTGAGTGCACGTTGGGTTAGCCCCTAGAAACACTTAGCACTATTTTTCCCCTCTTTTTCTAATATTTGAATAAATAAATGTTGGATAATTAACGGTGTAAGATAAACATATATGAATAAAGGATGTTTATATCTCGATTAATTTCACATCAGAATTATGTACACTATTTTGAGTTAAATAAAATTGATAGATCCGTTTGCTCGTTATTGGGGCATGCATGGTGATGAGGGATTCGAATTATTTTGGATGTAAATTTTTTTTAATAAGAATTATCTGTGAGATCTTGGCGAGAATATTAAGTCTTTATATAAAAAATATAATAATTAAGTATATTGTTATTAACTTGATAAGCTAAATAATCCATTATTGTTAGATTTTATGTTGTCGATAGAGAGTTAGCACGATACGGTTCGGTCCACATGCGTAAGATTATACGGGTCAAGCTGGGAGGACAGGCGGAGCAAGATCGAGGTTCGGACGACGCTAGGCAATGGCGCATCGAGTCGGAAAGTCTATTGGAGCGCCTCGTCAATTTTGGGACGGGTTTTGAAATGAGGCCTTAGTCGAAGTGGTGTATACTTGTCGTGACCCCTTCAATGAGTAAATTAGCTCTAGGATATGAAAGAAGATCGAGATGGTAGTCAGGAGTTTAATCCACGTAGAGAATATGAGAGAGAAAAAAAAAACCTTCTTCCTCTAAGCTATTGGGAGGTTATTTATACCCGGGGAGGAAGCAACGAGTGACCATACCTAGGCGATTAATAAGGGTGCATCCAGCGATCCTGTTGTACGGTTCCATGTCGAGCGTTGTCTTTACTAATTCTCGAGACTTTCAGCATCAAACCTGTTATACGATTTCGCGCCGAGCGCTTATTTCCAAGACTTCGTTTAGCGTGATTGGTGGTATGATCCCAAATCAATCCTACGATATTGCGTCATATGTTTTTAGAGAATATCGAGGGTGTTACAAATATGATTTAATTGTCTAAGATGCTAATGTGATTTTACAACAAACGTGATCAATCTATTTGGTTATTGATACATCCAATATTTTTTTCAATCTCTCTTCAAAAAAATAAATGAAAGCATCAAATAAAATATCAAATCTGAGTTAGCTTTCCCATTCGCCACGAGTTTCACGTGCTGATCGACATGTAGCTCCTCCATTATTTCCTTCTGTCATCAACCAAACCAAACATAAAATAGCTGTCTCTCTCTCTCTCTCTCTCAATCGATAAATAGTGTACTACCAAAGGGAAAGGGAACCTTTGAATCGAGCCTCACATTGCAGCATGTATTCTACTTGCATGGATTGGATCCATTTGGTGATGTTGACCAACAATTCTTTATTTCGCACGTTAAAACACTTTATTTTGGGCGTAAGTTCTTTAGGTTTAGCTCCGTGTCAACGCACAGGTCGCGGTCTTAGTCAACCTTGGCGTCCGCAGCCGCGGTGGGTTCTCGGGATTCCCGAGGACAGATCGATGGAATTAGGTGTGGCATTAACAGAACCGGAAAACTCTCTTACTTGACTTGGGATTCGCATCGTAAACGGAGATTGCTTCTGCCCCAAGTTTCTTGGCGTATAAATCCGGCCATCATCACCTACCTCTTTTCTCCTCCTGCATGTTTGGTGGCCTGTCTGTCGGTCTTCTTCGTTGACGGTCTCACCGCCTTCCTCTCGGCGTCGTATTTTTATTCGATGCGAGGTAAGAACGGAAACCAAGGGTTGCTTGCTTGCCTTCTTCCTTTTCCTTCTCCCAGATCCTGGGAAACAAGGGGTTTCTTGCTTCTTCTTTGTCTGCTGTGACGGTGCGTTTGCTGCTGCAGCATGGCTTTGTCTAAGATCGCCAAAACCGCATTCAGCCGATCTCAGGGGGGTAGAATAGCCACCGGGAACTGCGTGCCCCGGGTGGGGCTTCTCCGCCGCGACGGCCTTCCCACTGGTCAACCTCACCGCACTTCGCTTCCGAGTATGATGGGAAGCAGCTACGGCAATGGCTTCTCTCGCATCATGAGGGCTGATGCTTTCGGCGTCGAAAGCAGCAGGGGAATCAGCCACACCCCGCGCCGCGAACACCCTCCTTCGGCTCAGGCGATCGAAGATGATTTGCTTGTGGAGGCTGATGATGATGATGATGATGATGCGAGGCTGCCAGGATTGAAGCCTACGAAGCCTGGTGAGAAGCCGAGGGTGGTGGTTCTCGGCACCGGATGGGCTGGCTGCCGGTTCCTCAAGGGACTGGACGCCAAGCTTTATGACATCGTCTGCATCTCTCCCAGGAACCACATGGTCTTCACGCCCCTGCTTGCTTCTACCTGCGTCGGCACCCTCGAGTTCCGCTCGGTGGCTGAGCCGGTGAGCCGGATCCAGTCGGCTCTGGCCGGAGCCCGTGATTCCTACTTCTACCTTGCAAACTGTACCGGGATCGACACGGACAAGCACCAAGTGAGATCCACAACGAACCTTCCTCTGTTTCATTCTGCTCATGTTAACAGATGGAACTCATCATGGGATGACGACGATGGATTGGAGTAGGTGCACTGCGAGTCCGTCCCGGCCACCGGCTTGCCTTGCGACCCCTACCGCTTCAAGGTTGCGTATGACAAGCTGGTTATCGCGGCCGGCGCAGACCCTCTAACGTTCGGCATCAAAGGAGTACAAGAACATGCAATGTTCCTCCGTGAAGTGCACCATGCTCAAGAAATACGAAGGAAGCTTCTTTTGAACCTGATGCTCTCCGAGTCTCCCGGTGAGTTCTTTTGGATTGCAGAGATCCATCCGCCTTCTTCGCTCTTCAGCTCAGTTATCCTCCGGCGTTGTTGTCGTCATCTATGATCGCAGGCATATCAGAAGAAGAGAAGAAGCGTCTTCTCCACTGTGTTGTCATCGGAGGTGGCCCTACTGGAGTAGAATTCAGCGGCGAACTGAGTGACTTCATCATGAGAGATGTCCGCCAGAGATACTCTCATGTAAAAGACCACATCCAAGTCACTCTCATAGAGGTACAGCTTCGGCATCTCGAATCGATGCTTGCGATCTGGGAAGAAGAAGTTGCCGATCCCTTTTTTTTTTTTACTTCTTCTTCTTCTTCTTCTGAGCAGGCAAATGAGATCCTATCATCGTTCGACATCGGATTGAGGCAGTACGCAACAAATCACTTGACAAAGGTAAGCGATATGCTCGTCATTTTGGTGAACACAAGGTAGATTGTTTCACCCCGCCTGTGGAGCAACTCATCATCGGTCATAAATCGTGCGTCAGTCTGGAGTTCGCCTCGTGCGAGGTGTGGTGAAAGAGGTGCTGCCGGAGAAGATACTCCTAAGCGACGGAAGTTGTGTTCCTTATGGTCTGCTCGTCTGGTCCACCGGAGTCGGGCCTTCCGAGTTCGTGAAGTCGCTCGACCTTCCCAAGTCTCCCGGCGGAAGGTGAGTAGGACATGACGAACCGTGCTGTGCTCTTCTTCTTCTTTCTCTTTTGCAGGTGTAAGAGATTGAGCTCTTCCGTGTGTGTGCAGGATTGGAGTCGACGAATGGCTTCGTGTTCCATCCGCGGAAGACGTGTTTGCGCTGGGGGATTGCGCAGGTTTTCTGGAACACACAGGGAAGCCAGTTCTTCCTGCCCTGGCTCAGGTCCTCGGACTCCTCCCCATTCCTCTTCTTCGACATAGTAGCCATGACGAATCGAACGAGTGTGGAAGCTGAAAGTTACCAACTCCTGCTCTTTGCAAACAGGTTGCCGAGAGGGAAGGCAAGTATCTAGCCAACATGTTCAACGAGATCGGCAAGCAGGATGGTGGCAAGGCGCACAGTGCCGGGAACGTCACCTTGGGGGAACCCTTCGTCTACCGGCACCTCGGAAGCATGGCGTCCGTCGGGCGCTACAAAGCACTGGTCGATCTGAGACAGAGCAAGGTATGATGCGCCACCTCCTCCTTCCGGTGAACTCCACGAAGAATGCCACCGTGCGAGCTTCGATCACGGAGCACATCGCCTGCGTACACGCAGCCTGACATGCTGACTTGTGTCGCACAGGACGCCAAGGGCATCTCCATGGCCGGATTCATCAGCTGGTTCGTATGGCGTTCTGCCTACCTGACGCGTGTGGTAAGCTGGAGAAACAGGTTCTACGTTGCAGTGAATTGGGCCACTACTCTCGTCTTCGGCAGGGACAACTCCAGGATCGGATAGGTTCATCCATCCATCCATCCATCCATCGCTAAATTTACAGCCAAGTTTTGGGACCAATCCTACTACGCTCCAAATCATCGTTTTGTTTTGTTTTGTTTTCTTTTTCTTTTTCTTTTTCTTTCTTTCTACTGCACGCTGATGGCTCAATTTTTATTTTATTTGTCATATTTATATATAAAAAAACCTCCGGATCTTAAAATCTTTATGTTGGTTGTAGATTGATTATTATGTTGGTTATCGTAAAATCGTTCTTTATTATGTGTCATCTCGGCTTGGTTCGATCCGAGTGTGCAAAGGCGACTACGCCAACGAAAGTGTGCGATGGGATGATGACTCTACTACGGGATCTCTGGACTAGCTTCTTGGGGTGGAACTGGCGTTTGTCTCCTCCTTTTCCTCGTTAGTCGCGTCATGCACAAAGAGTCTAGCAGATGGTCTTCCCGACTCAACCCCTCCGCAAATTAAGCCAATTGGGATCTCGTCGTCGTGGTGTCGTTCTGTGTGTGTTTTCTTGCTTCCCTAATATTATTCATCGGGATGGCTTTTATATCCCTGTTGGGGAGGAAAGGTCATCGTACGAGGATGTTTAATAGTTGACGACACCATCGTACATAGATTTTAATACATGCAGGCATGGTTGGACCGCACTTGATGATGTTGTCTAGGCTGTATCGTGTCTTGTCCTGCTCCTTGGGTGGTGGGATGATTCCACAATTTTCTTGCTAACGCCATCTAGAGCGTGTCACGTCTTATTGTGCTTCTTGGACGACAGGACTAAATGATGATTAATCTTGAGGTTATTGTTTGAACTGACTTAGTGACATTTGGTTGGTCTTATTATGATGATCTAACGATTCTCGTCGAATGGGTCAAGATATATCCTATAAATGATAATAGTCATCATAATAGAGTTTTGTGTCAAGCTTTATTGTTTATCTTGCGAAGATAATCTTTTCTCGATAGATCTAGCTCAATGTTTCGATGAGATCGTTATAATAATTTCTTTGACGTGACAAATATTAATCGGTTTTAACACAACATGTCATTTACGTTATAATTTGTTTGCAAGTCTAAATTATAAATATATGGCACAACCATATATGATTTAATTTTATTTTTAACTCTTAGCATTTCATTTTAGATTACTTTAGTCTTTCTAATTTGATAGGGGGCCCTAATCAGGACTCTTAACACATAAAAGCCTATTCAACATGAGAAGTTGAGAAGCCAAAAAAAATAAAAAAATAAAAAAATAAAAGTACTATATCCATCGTATATATTTGCACATAATTATCCTTTATCGCTCGCATCAAAAAAGATAAAATCGCACATAATTTCTTATAAGTCCTTATGCTTGTGCTGATGATAATAAATAATAACTTAAATATGAACCGATCACCAAATTCGACATTAAACCTTAAATTCTGAATTTTTTAAAGCAATAAATCATGTTATATAAGTTTTTAAATTGGTCTCAAGTTAAAATGCGACAAAGCTATCGTGGAAGATTCAAATAAGTTGGCTTGTGGGCTTTGGCATAGTTGGGTGACGATGGCGGGCCGCAAGGGTTTGCGCAAGGGCGGGGCGAAGCGCCACCGCGAGGTGCTCCGGCGATAACATCCGGCGCATCAGGAAGCCGGCGATCTGGCGCATCAGCGGCCTCCGAGACCTGCGGGCTCCACAGGATCTTTCTCGCTTACGTGGTCTGTGATGATGTCCCCTACACCGACCATCCCCGGCGGAAGACTGTCACCGCCATGGACGTCGTGCGTGCCCTGAAAAGGCAGGGAAAGACTCTCTACGGGTTTGGCGGTTAGGGTTTCATCACAATTAAAAGTTCCGCTGTCAAGAAAAAAGGAAAGAGAAAAAAAAAATGAATTGGAGGTTGTGCGGGGAAATGATTTGTTGGTCCCAAGTGTTGGAATTGCTAATCTAGGGTTTTGCTTGGTTTTCTGCCTGTTGGTGCTTTTAGTTGTCGTTACTGGAATTTTTTTGTGTATAAATACTGATGTGGGATCAGTGCTTCATTTTTTTTTTGCTTCTGTTGGATTATAATAACTGGTTCTGAGCTCTTCTTTTTAATACCTGATGCATCTTTCTTGCAGTTGGTGCAATGATACCTCTTGCTAGAAGTTATGAGGTTGTCTATTAGGATGTACGTGCTGTCCTTCCTTAGCTTCGGTTTGCGTGAGATAAAAACTAAATATATGTTCATGTTTCTTGTTATGTATGCTACTTTGGTATGTATCAGAAATTTGAAATTTATTTCATCTTTCAGTATTGAGGTAATATTGATATTTAGACTTTAGATTTTAAATGGGATGTATGTTTCTGTTTGTTCATATGATTTGACTTGTTAAACTTATTGTATTGGCTATTGCTTTTATGCTATTGTTTTAATTAATGGTACGACACTGGATGATACTTTTCTATTATTTGTAGTGACATGATTTGAGAGGTCCATTTTACCCCAAGCACTTCACAACCTAATTTATGCATGCTTGTCAATTCAATTATCGTGTTTAATTGAAAATTTTTATCTTCTCATGTATGTGTGTCCTTTATGGTAGTAAGAGCTTGTGGTTGTTCCAAAATCAACATTTTATTTTGTGGCAGGTAAGTTTGGATGGACTTTCCTGCAAGGCTAATAGTGTCACAGTATGATGATTCAGATACTTGATCCGAATACTGACTTATTTTCTTTTACATTGCTGTTTCTGCTTACAACATTTCGGTGTATTGTGATGCAAAGATCTTAGAATAGGATGTATTTAGGTTGGCTTTGGCCCTTGTTGAATGACAATCTAAAACAAGTATTATGAAAATTATTTCTTTCGTACGTAAGTTTACATTTTGGATCGATTATTTGGTGAATGTGAGATTTTGCTGCACCGTGTGTGCCTAACATACCTTACTGTGTTGATAAATCTAATGATACTAAAAAAGTTTAAACTTTTTTGGTTGCATTGCATAATTTTGTCGTATGGTATAATCCTTTCCAAGTGTAGCTCACAGAATGTTTCGCGACATTTTATATGTGGTAATTTATTTGATCTGCGAGCGATTTATGTTTAGATGTCATGTTGCAACCATTAATACTGGATGCTTTTGTTAGAGAGTTTGCTAAGAGTGTGGTGTAAGTTGATTGATTATGCTAACTTTTTAGTTTGAAAGGTTTGTTTTGTTTGATTGTGCAAAATTTGTTGGATCCTCATTCCATTGGTGTCGAGGGCAAGGCTTGGTATCATGGTGAAACTTTATGATTGATTAATACTATGCTCCTTTCCCTTTGTTCATAGGGTAAGGCTTTCTACATTCATCCACACAAAAACTGTATAGGCAGGAGTCTTGTGTATTAGGCTTGTTCCTTGTATTTTGTTGCTGTTCCCACTTAATTCTTCCTTCAATTATTTGCATTTAGTCCTCATCTGTAGTTTGTTTCATCAAATAGTTTGGATTGCCTTGGTAATAATGTGCTGACTAGTTTAGTAGTATTAATAACTGGTATATAAGATCTGTTATATCAGAAAAATAGAATTAAGAATCCATATCAAAAGTTGATGCATATTTTGTTTACTTTCATGTGCTGCAGGTTATTTACTGACTGTTTCTGAACTCAGATGAATTGTGTCAGTGGCTTGATCCATGAGGAAACTCTAGGTGTCCTTAGCATGTTCCCCAACAAGGTGATATTTCTTTTGCCCTTTATTAAGTTGTAGGAAAACCATTATGCCTCTGCATTGGTGGTCGAGGATTGGTCACTATAGAAAATCTCTGTTGAGACAATGAATATAAAAGGACACCCAACGGTGGAAAGGAAACTCTTAGCTACAGTATTTGAGTTCTTAATCTTATTAGATATCTTTGGTAGTTTGCTTTGTATGTTCCTGTAGTACCTCTGGAGACATTTTCTCATTATATCCTGCTGTTACCTTTGACTGAATTGTGGCTTAGATGCATAAATTTGTTTGCTGTTGTCATATCCCAGACATGGGCAATACTAATGAATGGTATGCGATGCTTGCTACATACAGGAATGCAAAACTAGCATACTTTGTGTAACTCTTTTTTTTTCTTCTTTTCTCTATGCGATCATTATGCTTGACTTGATCAAGTATTCATGCCTAAACATGTGACCCGCATACTAGTCTCCTGGAGTTGTTAACTAAATGGTCTAATTCCTTAGTTGTGGCTTAATGGTATTCTGTCCTCTAGATACTTGTCTAATACCAATTGACGTCATTAAAAGATAATTCGAATGTCCCAAAAGCAAACTAGAGAGTTCTAAAATTGCAGTAGTTTTTTATGTTGTTTTCCCAATTTTCCTCTTTAGGAAATTGGGATGTTTAGTTCCTGAAAATAAGGTTTTAAAGAAATGTGGGTAATCTCGTTTGCTTCTGCTTTTCTTGGGCCTAGTGAACCAACATCTTTATTAGATCTGTTTAATTGTGTCATGACATCTTTATTAGATCTGTTTAATTGTGTCATGTGCTTAGGCTGTAGGATGTTTTGTGAAAATTAAATATTCTTGAAGAGTCATAGTCTGAGAGACCCCTTCTCACTATTTGGGAAATGAATTTAGGCTGTTGCATTATTGTATTGCAGAAATGTCTTATTTTATGCTGAGTGTGATTTGACTATTTGAATATGATTTGACTGTTTTATTAGGATGTTGCATCATTGTATTGCGGAAATGTTTTATTTTATTACTGTGTGATTTGACTATTTAAATATGATTTGACTATTTTATCAGGCTGTTGCATTATTGTATTGCAGAAATGTTTTATTTTATACTGAGTGTGATTTGACTATTTTATTAGGCTGTTGCATTATTGTATTGCAGAAATGTTTTATTTCATACTGAGTGTGATTTGACTATTTAAATATGATTTGACTATTTTATTAGGTTGTTGCATTATTGTATTGCAGAAATGTTTTATTTTATACCTGAGTGTGGTTTGACTATTTAAATATGGCACATGCCATCCTTAGATACCAAGTGTTCTATTGTAATGTATCTGTTCATTTGCTCTATTTTCAGGGTGCAGATGGGTGGTTGGCTGGTGGGAATTGTGAAGATTTTATGCTTACAGTCGTCACAATGATCTGATTAAATGATTCTTGATTTGTTAAATCTATAAATTATATTCAGATGTGGAGGGCTTTCTAAATGCATCTTATGTGTTTGTATGTCTGTATATGTACTCATCTAGTTTTTTGCATATTAACATTGGGACCACATGAATATTCATCGATGTAGATGCTTTCCTTCCTTTCATGTCTTGATTTTATTTTTTTTTGCGTTTAAAAAATTAAAAGAATAAAAATAATGGTGTCTTTAACTTTCCTTTTTTGTGTAGATCAATAACCACAGAATATGTGGATTTCTATATAGTTGGAGTTTCTTTAAGTTTGATTCAATTTTTTTTTTTCTCAGGATAAAATAACAAGGCTTCCGAATCCGGAGAGGATCAATGTATGTAGCTTTACCCAGTTTGTCTTTGCAACACAGAATTCTTATCATCCATGTCGTTTGAGCAAATAAAGTTATTTGGTAAGCAAGTTTTTTTTTTTTCCAGACATGTTAATAAAGTCAATTATGGTAAACATGCTTTCATACTGTATGTTTTCAGGGAAAGTAGATGAGCATATTGTATTTAAGCTGGGTTTTCATGACGGATTATATCATACTTCAATGTTGGCTTGACGGTACAAGTCTTATGTTATTTGGGTTTCTGACTCAATTCTCCTGGATTTTGATATTGCTAAATCCTTGTTCCTCATCCGGATGCACCAGGTTTCTGCTGGGAAATTTTGGTCCACCCTGGTGCATCAAACGGGAAAGGTTTATTATCGTAAAACACTGTTGCAGCAGCCACTCAGCTTTGGGTCGTCACTAAACTCCAAGTTTTCAGGTTTCTTACTGGATTTTGCTTGTCAACCAATTTGGCCCATTGACAGGAGACTGAAGAAAAGCATGCATTGCGTTCGATATTACCAAAAGAGATGAGCCTGAATCCAGAATGTTTGTCTGCATCAATGAAATGTAATAATCGGAATGGTTGTGGATTGATGTTGGTGCAGATTATATCTCAGATTGTGGAAGAAATAGGTATGTCAGCCAAGGTGAGCCAATTCTGTGGTTCCAGAAGTATAACTATGTCAGCTAGCATCAAGGTTTATTAGATTTTGTGTTTTATCCATGTATTTTGATTTGAGAAGTTGCTTGGTCTTCTGGTCTGGATGGTTGCAGGTTTTGCCTTGTGCTCATCTTCTCAAATCACTCAGAAGTAGGTTCTGCATTTTTGGCAGGTTGCAGCACACCAGCAGCATCATTAGCCGAATCTTGCCAAGGTGTTTCCTCCAGGAAGCAACCCAAACCAGACACCAAAGGTATTATTACACAACTGGAAGAAAGATCCATGTTTTTTTTTTTTACTTTAATGTAAAATGTCCAGTTAAATCCAAAGCATTATTGTTTACTGCTGCAAATACCTTTTGATGGAGTAAGCACCATTTTTTGTTTTTTTTTTTGGGGAATAAAGGTGCCATATTCTTTAGGATATAAAGCGATCGTCTTTAGGTGGTGGAACAGAAGAAGGTTGTATGGATAACCTTTAAATGCAGACATGCCAAGTGCTGTCGACGAAGAAAGGGGGCGTATTCCTTCTTGACGCCGTTGCCTTTGGCCGGCGAAAGCGAAGGCCAGATGTTTGTTATCTTTGTGGATGGAGTAACACACTGTTTGGGTGGTGGATTCACGATGGCACGTATCTCAAAGAACGTGCTCGATTGATGTCTCTTAAACTTATGCGGCGTAATTATAATAGGATTTGATTGTTATTAGATTTCCATTGCAGTCGTTAATTACTGTTTATTTGACAAATAAAATGTAAGAAGCTGCGATCACGGCAGAAACAATAATAATAAAAAAAATGCATGGAGATTGGTGCCTCACGTGATGCGACGCGTGGCGGGTTGCGTCGGTCCAGATTTGATGATTTAAACGCGAGAGGAGCGGATTCCACGGAAGCGCAAGCTGCGGGAGACGTGCGCTCCCCTCTCTGCCTTCCTCCTCACGGCTACTACTACCGCTGAGCTCTCCATTCCGCTCTGTCCTTCCTCTCGATCTCTGCGACTCGTCCCGAAGATCGATGATCCAATCAGGTAATAGACGTACATATCTTTCAGCTTCGATTGTTTCCGGAACTCGGGCCTCGAACGAGGGTAGAAAGATCGAGCGAGCATGATGGATTTCTTCCCTCTTGGGTGTTCGGATTTTTCTTTGAGGGGGCTTTTGAATGTCTAGTGCTTGGAGTTGGAGCGGTCCCCGATGCATCGAACGTCGTCCTGGCGTGAGATTGAAGTGATCCGTCCCAAAGTCGGAGAGAGAAGACGTGGTTTTTAAGGTATTGGAATCGTAAGCTTTTTGGGTTTGTGACATCTACTCCGGATCCCTTAGTTTCACCATATCGTCTTTCAGAAAGTTAGTTTGAGAAAGAGGGCAATGGTCTCTTCTTTGTGTGAGATTAGGCCGAGATATAATCTCGAGCCGTCGCCATGAATGGTCTCTTAGGGTAGAAGGGGAATCAGCAGCCATGGTCGCCATCATAAGCTTTTATTGATGTTTCTTGTGTGAGATTAGCACGAGATAGAATCTCTTGGATTCTGACGAGTCCTATAGTCTTGTTGTTACTACTGCACTTAATAGGAGCTATCTGGTCGCTGAAATAATTGTGGTGAACGGTTGGTCTTTATATTCATTCCTATTCTATGGTCGAATGGTTTCTGGTTTGGGAGATTGGGAGCTCTATTGCTTATCAGAGCTAGAAAATAGAAGAACTAGACCTGTTTCTGTAGGCCTATGGATGAATAATACCCGGATTTTTCACTTACATGTGGGGGAAAAAAGTTTAGGAGGACTAGAAGTTTTGGAGCAACTTCTTTTGGAAAGTCCAAGGGTATGCTCTATACAATCTTAACCAACATAGTTGTTTTATTTGGGATTTTTCGCTTCTTTTTCCAAATGCTTGTAAGTTAAAAATTTATCATATTTCCAGTTAATAGGGACAGTGGCAAGACTTTTTTTGGCAGGAGTTATGTTTTCACCTCTTAATAGTAAGTGAACCTAGTGGTTTCAGACAGTGTGGTTATATGTTGAGGATGTTGATCAAATTCACATGGAACGTCCAATTTCAAATTTTCGATTGAAAGTTCCAACTGTGGTTTCCTGGCTGTTGTTGTAAGTATAGTTTGGAATCTGTGTTGTGTGACTGAAGTGTTTTAGGGCATTTATATATAGTCTGGATATGTTGTTTAACATTTATTTAGTCATTGATGCCTTGTCTTTAGTTTTTTTAAAGTTTCTTAATGTCACATCCCAAATTTATAAAAAATAATAAATTATTATAATTTACAGAATACACTGCTTTTTTTTCTTTTTCTTTCTTGAATTCAAATCCTTGTCTTTACAATAATAAATATTCTAGAAAAAAAACATCTTCTTGATAGGCTCACAAGTCTCTTCCACCCAAGCTTCAAATCTATTATAAAGTAATAGATTACTCTGAAAATATATATAAGATAAAAACACATCATCAATCACACATGCTAGTAGTAACTTAAAAACAAAATCATAAAAATAATCTTTAATTAATCATGAAATATATAAAAATATGAATAATGATAATATATCAATTCATCATAAAACTTATGCATTAGAAAAGCAATGATAATTTCTTATGCAACACATACATAATAATCATATAACAAAGGCATGCATCACACCCGATAGTGCACTCTCCCAACAGTGTATGGAGAGGCATATTCCACGGAATGGATTTCTCCCAACAGCGGATGGAGATAATCAATATCGCAGCCACATGCAACACGTGCATACAAGTCAGATATCAAAGGTGTACATCACACTCGATGGTATACTCTCCCGACGACGAATGGAGAGGCATACTCCACGAGATGAATTTCTCCCAACAACAGATGGAGATAATCTATATCACAGCCACATGCAATACATGCATACAAGTCACATATCAAAGGCGTGCATCACACTCGATGGTGCACCCTCCCAACAGCGCATGGAGAGGCATACTCCACGGCATGGATTTTTCTCAACAACAACGGATAGAGATAATCCATATCGCACTCCCAATGGCGGATGAAGTGGTATCCCTCACTCCCCCAAGTGGGGACACGTTTCTCCCAACAACGGATGGAGGAATCGTCTAGTCATCACGTCTGACAACTCGCTAATCCCCAAAGGGAATTGCCATACATACCCTCAGTAGGGATACATAACATAAACATCCATGATCATTCATTTACATTGATCCATTCATTCACGCATGCATCTAAGAAATAGTATGATCAAATATCATAAAAGACCATGTTTAATGTATAATCTGCTAGACTCTATCTAATGGTGGCTCCGCCCTGTGATTGACCTGTATCTCCTTTCACAAGGTGCACTTCCAATATGGACTACTAGCATAGTCACATATTCTCAATGGTAACAATTATATTAATATCATAACTCAAAGAAAGTAGAAAATCAATAATTATTTTCAAATAGTATGTTCAGTTAAAACTTGTAAGTTCATCAAATCATAAATGCATGAAACATCAATATCTCAGTAGTCCCCAATCAATCAAAACCCTAATTGGAATAGCTCAATTGACTTAAACTAAGCTCAATTCGATTATGACCTAACAGAACTAATTCTAAATCCTTATAGAACCTGTCTGAAATCACCCTAGATTGGTCTAATTTAGATTTGATTAATCTCGATTAAGTTAAGTAAGTTTGAACTAGTTAAGTTGGTTTGGAATCACCCTAAACCGACTTGAACCAATTAACCTATCTGATTCGGTCAATTAATAAGTTCAAACCAATATGTCATATAGTGCTAGCTCAAATCGAACCAACCACCCGAGTCTTGGACGAGTCATGTGTGTTGCACGTGCTTGTCCCAAGTAATAGGATGACCTGAGGTACAATGGGCTAGATAGAGGAGTAACATCATGTCTAGGACCAATCGAATAGTTGGGCAGGTTTAACTTCATGGACTAGGCCAAGCTTTACTCACAAGTTAGGTTGAGCCTTGCCACTGAATTGGGCCACGCTTGGCTCGCATATTTGATCGTACTTAGACACATGAGTTGAGGTGATGTCTAACCACATGGATTAGGTCGTACCTAGCCACATGAGCTAGACCATACCTGGCCACATGGGTTAGGTTGTACCTTGCCACATAGGATGGTTGCTATCTGGCCATATGGGTTGGGTCGTACCTGACCACATGAGTCGAGTCATGTCTGACGTGAGTTTGGTCGTACCTAACTAAATGGATCGGGTCGTACATAGCCACATGAGTCAGATTGTACATGGCCATATGGGCTGGGTCGTGCTTGGCCACATGGGTTAGGTAATACCTTACCACATAGACTAGCTCCTACATTGACTACATGAGTCGGTCATGCTTGGTCATACCACATGAGTTGGGTCATACCTAATCACATGAGCTGAGTTATACCTAGCCACATGGGTTAGATCGTACATGACCACATGAGCTGAGTTGACTCGACATGACAGATCAATTCAACTCAAATCAAACCCTAATTAGACCTCTTTTATCAAATTAGATAAGGAATAACACAAATCCATGAATTAAAGAATTTAAATTTGATCTTGAATTTAAAACTAATTAAATCATAGAAATTCATATATAATTCTTGAAACACAAATATATTTAATTAAACAAATTAGAACTATTATATCAATTCAAAAGTAAAAAATTTAAATAATTAAATCAATCTTAAATTTCACTTAAGCTTAAAAGACCAATATAAATCAAATAATCATTCTAATATCACCAATCAATTATCATTATTTATTAATCATAAAATTTCAAAATTATAGCATTATTATGCATTATAAAATTTTAATAATATCAATATCAAGATTTTAAAACATAAAATCACAAAATTTTTAACATTCTCAATATCACAATTTCAAAACATGAATCAAAACTGATAGAAAAGAATGGAGGATCCTACCTCTCCTCGGCTATCTTTTCCTCGGGATCATCTCCTCGGGAAGTCCCCTCTTCAATCCTCTTATTGTCAGACTTGCTGAGGAACGAGGGAGGAGGAGTTCCTTTATATGGGAGAAGATGAGATATCTCAGAAAGGTAAGTAATAATTTAATTTTTATTTTTAATTTATATTTATTATGCATTCACACACAAAGAGAGAAATATAATATTTATTTCTTATGGTTCACACACGAAAATGGAATGTAAACTATCTACTTCCTAAAAAACATATCACTCATTAGGAAACAAATCAATTAATAATTTAATTGATTAGCAAAATTCCTAACTTCTTCACATGATTAAGAAAATTAATTTAATCATTTCCTTAACTATATAGTAACGAGTTTATGTTAAGGAAGTAAATTATTGATGATTACACTTAATGTCTCTGTTTTTCTTAATGCGTTTTGTGCTACACCATGGCATACTCATCTTTTGATGTAGTACTTGGTCAGTTAGATATCTTGTGATCAGCAGGCCATTTTCTGATGGCATTCTCAGGAAAGTCTTTCTCGTGATCATTCAAACATAGTTACCTGCATTTTCGTGCATTTCAAGGACTACTTAGCCTATTTTGGTGTAAATACTTTTGAGGTACTTTATAATCCATTTTGTTATAAAGCTGTTCTTTAGATGCTACATTAGAAGCATTTCTGCCTGACCTTTATGGAACTGGATAAAATTTGCCAAACAATTTTCTCCACTAATCATGGTGAGGAGATTCTATATTCAGGAGATTCTATATTCTTCAAGTCATTGGTCTTGGAGGTTTGATCAGACTGGCATAATCCTGCCATAAACCTTTAATATGTGGTTGTAAACATTTTTAACCTACTATAATCCTTAAATATGTTACTCCATTCCTTTTCAACATTAGTTAGTGATATTAGGTTATTTTTGGAAATAATAATTCAATCAGCTTAAATTTCTGGATTAGGTACTGACATTTACCTGACAGCAGCTCCCCCATTGTCTTACTCTTTGTGACTAGTGCAGCAGTTGGAGTTATAATTTATCTCCTCAACTGTTTTTGGTATTCTTTATTTATGTAGTCTCAAGCCATGATGTGATAATTGAAGGCATACGTCTTCTTGCCTGCATCTTATGCACAAATTTACATGAATCTATAGTTATAATTGGTCAGTTGTATAATTCCTTGGTCTTGATATTTTATGGTGACTTCACAATAATGGAAGTAAATGATGTTATCAAGCTATGCTTCTTTTGTCAGCTTTTGCTTCATTACTGTATTTTATGCTTATAGGCCTCATGCTCATGTTCTGTTTTAGCTCATGTTCTGCTTTAGCATTGATGGAGATGCATCTTCAAGCTGTGATGGTGTATTAGATGCTGCTGCATCAGTTTTAGATCATTCTATGTTCCACTAAAGAGAACTTAAATACATCATCTGGACATAGTCTTAGGAGATGCAAGTACAAGAAGAGGTGTTTGTTTCTTCTTTCTAACATTGTTATTATGCGGTTTGTGAAGCATACTGACTTTTCTGCTATTGAATGTTTACTTTTCTATATTGGCAGATTAAAGTTGACCATAGAGATGGGTGTTCTGGTGAGTCCATTTCTGGTGTGCCAATAAAAAAAAGGCTATTTAATTTGTCACAATGTTCATTTTCTCCATCCCAAGAAACATGTTCAATGTCACATAATTATCGGAGGCAACCTAATCAGTTCTTAGTTGAAGCAGAATCTTCTGTTTCAGTAAATGATGCTGGTCTGCCACTGGACACCAGTACAAGTCCTAGGGACTTCGTAAATTCTTCCTCTGCATCATCTGGTCAGAGGTATGGTGGTGATGTCCATGCTAATCATGATGACAGGGAGCTCAAGAAACCCACAAGTGCCTTTGAGGGATCAAATATGGAGGAAGATCTTAATGCTGATAACAGGCCATCACTAGGCTTAGATAAGGATAAAGGAAAGCAATTATCACAGCCTGGTACATGCAAAACGATTATTATTGACAGGACCATGGAAGAGAAAATTGCTACATGTGATGTATCTGCATTTAGAGGAGTTGAAATGACATCCCATATGCATTTACCGTCATTTAAAGATAAGAAATATCTTGGTTACAACTCGCCGAAGCCAGAGATAGTTAAAACGTGTTCTTTGAGTCCGCATCAGACCATACACAATGAAGTGGATTCAGAGTATGGATATGCTGATCGCTGTGTCAGCAGAGAAAATTGGGATTTGAATGTTCCAATGGAGGTGTGGGATGCCAATTTAAGTGATTCTGTTGTAGAACATGTCATGGATCATAGGTTAAATCAGAGGGCTATGCACCCGCAAAATATTGACAGATGCCTCATTCAGCCTACACTAGGCACCACTCAGAGTGAGTTGACATCAGGAACATCTGTGGTCGAGAGAAGTCAATACAAGCTGAGATTTACAAATTTGAGAACACCTGCTGATGACAAGAGGGGCTATGAAGGTGGCTTAGACTTGCAGCTTCGACCACCTACCAGACCAGAGTTATGCATTAACTGGGGAAAGATAGCCCCTTCTGATCTTAGTCTTTCGTTGACTGGGAATCTTTCAGAGGTATCTTCTAGAGTTGTGAAGCCTGAACATTGTGAGAACAGTAGTCAGAAAGTAACTGAAGCGTCTCAATATAGTAGTCTAAAGTCAGTGGGAATTATGCATGTAAAATCTGAACCATGTGATGAAAGTGTTCATGGTGAAGCTTCCAGTGTAGCTGTTCTCTTTGATCAGGAATCATCACTAGGAAGAGTGTTGAAATCAGAGCCACCTGAAGAACCAAAGGGAAAGCCACCAAGTTTGGAGTCCGATGACAATCGCCAATTAACTTCTTGTTGTACAGACGATTCCCCGAGTAAGGGTAAACCTGCTCTTAATTCTAATGCTGTGGTTGATGCAAATATACTTCATGATAGTAACCGAGTTATGCCCGGTAATGCAAAAATAAAAGCAGGTGAGAGCACTATTCGGGCTTTAGATCCTGCTGAGGTGTCGGGTTCCGATGTACCTTATAAGGCTGACGATGTGCTTACCAACATTTGCATTCACCAAGGTGCAGAAGGAAACACCAGTAAATCATTGGATATTATTGCAGACCCCATCATTTCTGATGCAAAAGAATCTAATGCAAACATGACTGAAATTCATGAAATTGCTGATGTGGCTTCTGCTCTGCATCATGAGTCTGCAGGTTATCTTAAAGAACCCATGGCTCATGATGATACGTCTGAAGGTAGTGCTGAAATGGACTGCTCGGATGATGAAGATTATACTTCATCAAAACGAGTTGCTGGAGATGATCTTCACATGGCTACTTACATAAACAATGTACCAAGTGCCGCAGACCAGGAAGGCTTGGACTTTCCTGCTGAGATTCAGACAGAACAATTCGACAGCAATGAACAACAGTTGGATGCTACTTGTAATTTAAGGTGTACAAGCGATATCACTAGACCTGTAGATGGTGATGTTGAGGTCAAAGGTGGTGAACTTGGAGATCCTGTGCCACAATGTGCAAGTGAGGCTTCCTGTGACCACGAAGAGAAAAGAGTCCAGGGAAATGTGCCAGAATGTTCAACTGAGCTTCCATGTGAGTATGGAAGGAAGGTACATGAAAATGTGACTACTGATTTCACTGGTTCAGACAGTCATCTTGTCATGACGGAAATACTTTCAGATACAAAGGGCAAACAGATAGTGTCTGAAGATGCAATGAGCCTTCATAGAACTGAAAGTTTTGATGTCAGTATGTGCCGTGATAAAAAGGAGACGAGCTCTGACCTGACAACAGTTTTGCATGAGCCACCAGATAATGGAGTGGGAAGAGTTTCTTCCAGCAAGAGGCTTGCTAAACCTTGTGCCGAAGCAATAAAGAATCACCTTGGAAAGGAGAAGAGCTCAGAGATGAAGTCCAATTCTATCAGACCACCTAATGCAATTGCAAAAACTATCAAGGACAATGTCGACAGCCAGCAGATGAGAACTAGACATGCCATTGCGTCTATTAAGCATCCGGGGCTGCCAGAGAGAGATTCAGATGTCAGTGGCATTGGAAATAAGCATGTTGACGCAGGTAAGCATAGCCAGGAGAAGAATGCTGACAGTAGGTGTAAACATAGACAGATTATGAAGGTAAGTTCACCTACTATTACGTCATTTGGCCAGAGGAAACCTATTTCTTCTAGGTCAATTTCATCAGGAACTGAGGGGTTGATTGATAAGCAGAGGCGAGACAGAATGTTCTCTCAGGGGAGAAGGTGAGATAATCCTTTTCACCTTTTTCTTTTTTCTCGTTGGTGTTGTTGCTGCTGCTAAAATGTAGCTCTTGTTTTGAAATTTATGCCTTTTATTCATGCTTCAGGCGTTCAGGATTTGAAAGTAAGAAGAATCAAGATCAGCCAACTGATAAATGTGATTCTGATTACACAGACAATGTAAGGCACAGCAACTGGCATTTGGATCGGAATTCCAACACCCGGTATGCATCAGAACATAATAATTCAAGAAAGCACCAATTTTCAAGGCTTAGTAGAAGGTCGAAAGTTCCACTAGAAGTTGCTGCAGATGGTTCTGTTGGAAGTCCCAGCACTTTGTTGAGGAGGCCAATGGATGATCAGCCATACCGTTCATCTTGTTTTCCACCCTGGAGGCAGCTGCCGAGGCATCAAGAGGAACCACCATTGGTGGATACCCGAAATGCTAGGTGCTTAGCAAGGGATGTTAGCCCGAACAGGGAGGAGATCATGAGGACACTACATGAAATGGCAGATAGTGTCTTATATTCGCATCCTACCATGCAATATGGACGGACCGAGAATGATGTCTTGCCGAGGGGAAGCAATATTTCACCTACTCGGAGGAGACCTCCTCCGTTACGTTTCTGCGGAATGCGCTCACCTCGTCGGTGGCCTTCTCCTGGAAGATCACCTGAAATGGTTATGAATAAACATCCAGAGTTAGTAAGACATGGAGCACCACCATCAGTCGACATGTCGAGATTGCCTCATGGACGACTTTATTTCCCAGAAGGTATGATGGTCGAAAGGAATGCTTGGCCTGCCGACATGGATGAAATGCTTCCTGTTGATGATCTTGATCTTGATCTACCTAGGCTCGGTGAGTTTCTGCAGAGGAACACGAGGAGGTATGACTTTGGCCCACATGAAACAGCTGCCGACTATCTTGGACCTGTTCACTTTGCTGCTGATCACTTTGTCAACACAAGAAATCATCATGATGGGCGTGATAACCATGAACAGACTACTCTTCCTTATCATGTCGAAGATGCTCGCCATATTCGCAGCTCGAGGGAGTTTGACAGTCATGCAAGAGACCAACTCGGAAACACTGGTAACAGATTAAGAAGCATAGTAGAGCAGCGTGAAGGTCACAGATGCCGTGGAGAGCAAGGATGGCGTGATGACGGACTCCACGGTGAGAGGTTGAAAAAGAGAAAACCCTGAGCAAGAGCAGTGTCTTCCACTGCATGATCTCTCTTTTTGTATGACCCAGATGTGGTCCTTTTTGGAGATACCAACAACACACACACACACACACATATATATATATATATATATATATATATATATATATATATATATATACAAGCGTTGAAGGTTCATCTTCAACCTTAGCCTGTGGAATGGAGAAAGGATCGGTTGTGGTTGGAAGCTACGGGAGTGGTGTCCGTTAGATTTGGTTACGGTGTTGAAGAAGCTTTGTCGTCGACTTTGTGGTTAAATTTGACTTATCGGACTTTGTCCACTTCAAAAGAGTCGGAGAAAGAGTGAGCAATGGAGTTGGAAGTTTGCTGAATCACAAGTTAAATTATTACGAGACGTCGGTTTATCCTCCCTATTAGATCGTTAGCATGACAGAATCCGCTGCATCGTAAGATGGAAATATAGGTTGAGCAGACTTATAAATAGAAACACTTATATAGATCGAAATATTATATTCTCACATGGTTTTTTTTACCCTTTTTTTTTAATTTATGTATTGTTAAATTTGATTTGACAAAATTAATCGACTTGGTATAATAATTTTATTACTTCGATTGATCGTAGTCGAAGTTGCTGTTTCGATGCTACAGGAAACATCTGTGGAGGGTTGTAGTAAGAATCACATTACCCGAAGAAGCTCTTTGGAGACTACAACCGAACGAAAAGTTGGAAGAGGAGCTGTCTGCTGATTAGTTCTTCTTCTTCGAGGGTCTACCTCCTCTTGTTCCTGCTTCCCAACAGGAGGCTGATGTAGAAGAGGAACCTAAAGAAGAAGCCCCACGCCACAGCGATCCACAGGCAGTCCCACTTGCTGAGCTGCGTCACGCTCTGCTGCTCCAGGATGTTGGTGCCGGTGGTGATGCAGGTCTGGCTGGTTATGTTCACCCCTAAAGAACTGCTTATGGACTCGAGAACGTTCAACTTGATCACCTCCGGCAACCCCCCGAAGGGCGTGTTGTCGAACATCTGCACCCCTCGGACGAAGCACTTGCGTGGATCGTTGAACTCGTTCTGCATCACCGCTTCGTAGGGGTACTTGACGAGTGAGAGGTAGTGGAACCAGATCCAGTAGTCGGGGATCCGGCTCCGGTCGATGAAGAAGCCGCTGAAGAGTAGGAAGTAGGCCAGAACGGAGAGGACGACGGCGCAGCCTAACATGATATGCGTCACCACCCCGGAGAGGAAGGTCACAAAACCGCTGCCGGCCCAGAAGGAGGCCAGGACGATCAGCACGAAGAAGAAGAACCCCTGCGTGCTCCCCGCGAGGCCGACGGCGAAGAAGGTGGTCGAGGCGAAGGCGACGGACAGGATGACCAGCGGCGGGAAGCCGACGATGGTGTGGGAGAGGACGTAGGACGAGCGGCGGTAGGCGTTGTGTGCCGTCTCCCTCATGAAGATGCTGCGCTCCTGGAGGAAGACCGGCAGCGCATCGGCGCAGGTGTAGAACATGGTGGACATGGCTATGGCAAAGAAGCCGAGTCGTTCTTGCACGCCCCTGGGCGAGTTGTCGAGCCGCCAGAAGATGGTCGCCAGGATGAATCCCGTGACGAGCACCGCGCCGAGGCGGACGCCGAACAGCTCTGGCATCCGCTTGCTGTTGGTAAACGACCGCTTTGTCAGTACACCCATCTCGATCCAGAATGGATTGGCGTACTCCCGGACCGACGGCGCCGAGGGCGCCCCCTCGGTCGCGCCGGAAACAAGCTTCCCGCGGGAGATGCTGGCGCTGATGGCATCATTCAGCGAAAGAGATGGCTTGTCCCCGGCGGCCACGCCGAGTGGTACGTTCTGACGTGACTTGTTGAAGTCGACGAGCGACCTCGCACCGGTCGGAGTGTCCTCGAGCTCTCGGATAAGGTCGAGCGCGAATTCTGTCGGGTTCTCGTTGGCGGGGATGGGATTGCCGAAGTCAGAGAAGAACCTACGGAGACCGTCCGGCGGCCCACTGTACACGGTCTGGCCTCTGGAGAGGAAAAGGAGGCGATCGAGGAGACAGAGAATCCGGTAGCTCGGCTGGTGCACCGACATGATCACGATGCTCCCACTTTGAGCGATCCTCTGCAGCACCTTGGTCACCATGAACGCGCTTGTGGAGTCGAGGCCGGACGTGGGCTCGTCGAGGAAGAGTACGATCGGGTCATGGATGATGTCGATGCCAATTGAAACCCGGCGACGCTCGCCTCCGGAGACGCCGCGGTGGATCTCGTCGCCGATGATGGTTTTGGCGGAGGACCGAAGGCCCAGCTGGTCGATGAGCGCCTGCACCCGGCTCTTCTTCTTCGAGGCGGAGAGCGACCGCGGCAGCCGGAACTCAGCGGAGAACATCAAGGTCTCTTCCACGGTAAGCATGGGAAACAGGAGGTCGTCCTGCATCACGTACGCGGAGATGACCTTCAGCAGCTGGTCGTCGAGCTTCTCGCCGTTGAGGGTGATGGAGCCCTGCAGGCTCTCCGTCGCGATGCGGTTAGCGAGCGCGTCGATGAGGGTGGACTTTCCGGAGCCGCTGGCCCCCAGCACCGCGAAGATCTCCCCTTCTCTAGCCTCCCCGGAGATGGAGTCCAGAAGCGTCTTACTCCCGGAGAACGCATCCGGCGGCGCGAGGCCTGCGGCGGGGTCCGTGGAGAGGCGGTTCTTGCGGAAAAGGCACATCTGGCGCGGCCTCTTGACGCTGTACGAGAGATTGGTGAAGGAGAGGACGATGGGGAGGTGGCGGGAGGCCAACCCGCCACCTCCGGCGCCGTCAAATTCGCCCATAGCGACGACGCGGTGGTGCTGGGACGCGTCCTCGTCCCCCACGCCGCCGCCACTGTGTGCCTCGCCGACGCGCTTGAAGAGCTGGCCGAGTGTGACGGAGGGGCCGCTGGGGTGGTGGTGGACAAGCAGGCCGCCGCGAGCGATGCCCTCGGCCTCCGCCATCCGGGACGAGTGCCGCTCGAAGACGGATATCCTGTCGACGAACCGCGACATGACGCCGCTTCCGCGATCCCCGCCTTGCAGAACGAGAGAGGGAGACGGCGGAAGAGCAGCACAGTGTTACGGCACGCACCGGTGAACTGTATCCCACAACGAGGGGAATATATAGATGGTAGAGGTGAAGGGTTTCGTTCATGGTGACGACGTAGCTCGAGAACATTGCGTGCCTTTTGTCTGCAGAGGACAAACCCAGACGTGTGGTGGAAACCCAAATCGAAAAGAGCTTTTGATGGTGGGTGGTTGGGTGTTCAGCTACATTCTACTCGTCGGCGAGAGTGTTGATGGGAGGAGGAACGCAGTGGTCAAAGGTTTAGATGAGCCAAAACACACCAAACTGAGAGGATCTACAGAGGGAGGGGAGGAGGTTGATCGACTGCAGGCAAATATTTTGACTCTTTTTTCCCCCTCAAAATAGGAAAGTTTTAACAAAATGATGTCGATAAAGTAAGAGGAACAGTTCTTTGCCTCTGAGCAAAGCTTTAAGAAAGTTTTGTTGCTATGTGACGATCTGATGTTGATAGGGAAGACAATTTTGATCATTCCAAAAGAAATTACTGCATTAAAAAAAAAAAATAAAGACTAGAAAAATTCTCTCATGTCCCACAAGAATAAGGAGATGTATTATTTGGATAGTAGTAATCCTTTTTGCAAAGAAAAGAAGGAATGAGCTCTGTTGTACAAATCTGACTTCAGTATACTAATACAGATGAGCTGAACACTGATGCAATTTACACACACACAAACAATCTGACATCCAATGGCAAATCAAGAGGCCTTCTTTGATGCATGCTGTGCCACATGATGGCGCGAGTCAAAGACCCGATTGATATCGCAAAATAAAACACTGAATGATATATCGAGGAAAAAGTACGGGTTATATCGTGACAAGAATATTAGAAAGAAATCACAATGAGCCCGTCGATAGATCGATTTTAATACAGACCTGCAGTGCGCTCTTTGGAGCTGCTGCTGCTTGCTGGTGGCATAGTCCGGTTGGCCGAAGAACTGAGCACGCAACGATCCTTCTAAGTTCTAAAGGTCTCAGATGGAAGATAAGAAACAGTTAATATGACAAACCAAGTGTAATTACATCGCCAAATAGCCTGTTTATGCAGATATGACCGATCGGAAAAAGAACAAAGAGAAAAGATTGAACCCTCATATACAGCACTGTAGAAACATATTAAACAATCAACTCTTTCGGGTCTATGCCTCAACCGGTAATGTATCATAATACAATTGGCTCACCGACCCTCTGATTTGATCAACTGTGAGAAAACCTTACTCATGGAGACATCCGTAAGATCATTAAGCACTGACGTACCAACTTCCTCCGCAGGCGCAGGCGCAGGCGCACAGTCAAAGATGGTGTTGATGTTTTGAACCTGTGGTGAAAGTTCAGTGATGCGATTGATACTATCGATCTCAGAAACACTAGGATCTGCGTCTTGAAGATGTAGCACATACTCCAAGTTCCAAAGGACATCTCCCATCGAGGGGCGCTCCACACCCGAGTCTGCCAGGCATTTCTCGATCGTCTCCCCAAATTTCCTTAGAGATTCAGGCCTTATGGATCCTGCAATCCGAGCATCAGCAATCTGCTCCAACTCACCCCTCTTTTGCCACTTCATTCCCCACTCTGCTAAATTCACCATCTCTCTTGGTAGGGTGGGATCAATGACCGGCCTCGCACAAAGCACTTCAAGCAAAACTACTCCAAATGAATACACATCGGATTTCTCTGTCAATCGTTGCCTCCGGAAGTACTCAGGATCAAGATATCCGAAACTCCCTTTTACGGCGGTGCTGACATGGGTCTGATCCAACTCAGGCCCAGTCTTTGAGAGCCCAAAATCAGCAACCTTTGCCAAGAGATTCTCATCGAGTAGAATATTTGCAGATTTAACATCACGGTGGATGATAGCCTTGGCTTGGCCGGTGTGAAGGTAGTGCAATCCTCTGGCTGATCCAATACAAATTTCCAATCTCTGCTTCCAGTCAAGAGGAGGAAGATCTGAACCATATAGATGGCTCTTAAGAGTGCCCTTTTCCATGTACTCGTAAACAAGAATCATCTCATTCTTCTCATCGCAGTACCCGATAAGAGAAACCAGGTGGCGGTGGCGCAGGCGTGACAGAAGTTCAATTTCGGTGCGGAACTCGTTAAGACCTTGTTGGGATTTCGGATTGCCCCTCTTCACTGCCACTTTTGTTTCATCTCTTAGCACTCCCTTGTAGACCTTCCCGAAACCTCCAACCCCAATCACCCAATTCTCATCAAAGTTGTTTGTTGCTTCTTGCAGCACCATGACAGAGAAACGATAACCAAGGTCTCCGTTCTGCCCAATTTTGAAAGCGGTTCCATTGGAAGTCTGAGTTACCGTGCTGTGAGAAGTCAAGCCGTCGATGGAGAACGGCACCCAAGTTTTGGAACTCTGTTTTGCGAGCTTCCTTTTCCTAAGAACCACGCAAAGAATAATAGCAACGACAACCACCGCAACTGCCCCAAGGATTGAGCCCAGTATGATGCCAAAGCTTTTATTTGAACCAGGTGGTACGACAACAACTGGCGAACCAGCAGAGCCATTTATCTTCATTATCTCAAGGCCATTGAGAATGGCATTTGGCAAACCATTGATCACGGATGAAGGACTGATACTGACACTAAGCTTGCCGGAGGCATCATCAGCCTTCAGAACATAATCCATAAAAACAGCTGTAGCCAAACTGTTAAATGTGATTTGACCGAGATCAACTTCAGAAGCAAGCCATGAATTAATATAAACACTAAACACTATCTCACCGGCCGATCTACTGACTATATCACAAAAATGAAACCTTATCAAGTAGTCCACGTTAGCATCCACGCTGAACTGCCATGTCACATTAACATTGGCACCGATCGTATTTTGGGCAGCTGCAGTCAACTCTACAACCGTGGCATACACGACTTCAGGGGCAATCTCCTCGGTGTTTCCATCCGTATAAGTGATTTGTCCGGCGTAACTAGCCGACCGGGATAGATCAGCATTGAGCTGAAATTTATGATCATTTTCCCAGGTTCTCCACAGCGTATCGTTGCCTGGAAGGATCTGCGGCCCACCCATATTGATCCGGTACATCGTCTCCAATGCCTGCCCCGATAAACCCCGGTACTTGCCTTGAGGAGCGACGATCTTTGCAGTATCATTGATTAGATTGTCAGGAACTGAAACAACTTCAATGGCATTCACAAAGGCAAGGGAAGTGCTTTCCGATGGTGCAAATTTGAGGATAAGAGTGTTGCTGGTTATGTTCATTGAGAATTCCTTGACAACCGTTGCATTCGCCCGAGGCCGGAAGTCGTTGAGAAGGACAACATCTTGGGTGGACACGCCGAAGGTTGCTGCAGTGAGGTTGTAGCCTCCGGACACGAAGGGGAAGAAGTACAGGCGAACGAAGTGCCTGCCGTGCGCCTCAATTTGGAAAGTGTAGGAGGAGGGTTCCGTGAAGACCCGGGCGTTCATGAAGAGCGCCGTGCCGTAGGAAGTAGGGACTGAAGGGACCGAGTTCTGTGAGGTATTGGCTAAGTTGTTTGAGGGGGGTGCCAACGTCGAGGAAAGTGAGACGTCGGCCACGAAGACTCTATCGCCGATGGTCGTATTGGTCGGAGACCCACAGTCGATCAGGTAATTGTCTGCAGGGGTATATACACAGTGGACGCATCGAATCGCAACCATCATCAAGACGATGAGTCTCGCTTCCATTTCCCTAATGGCCATAACCAAGCAAAGGTATCCAAGGAAAGATGACAAGGAGAGCCGATCGACCAGCAACAACGCAGGAGCAGGAAGAAAAAAAAATCTAATCTTGGAACCACGACGCCCTGATTAATCCCAACTGATCCGACTTCAAGCGCGAACCCATTCGTTCTCGGAATCAAACGTCAAAGCGCACCGTGACACAGGAGATGAAGGTAAAAAGGTTCGATCTTGGGCAACGATCTACGGGAAAGAAGATGAGGCGGACTGGTGAAGCAGGGAACCCTAATCTGCCACCCGCAGAAAAAAAAAAAAAAAAAAGCAAGCAACAACAGAGGAGAGAAGCCACAGACCGACCAATTAATTCCTAGGCAACGAGTTCAACCAAACGGAATCGAACAACGAGAGGGGGGGGGGCATTAACCGGAAAACAAGATGGCACCTTTGGGGCTTCAAAGCATCAGTAGATCCGCAGCAACTGACCGGAACTCCAAATGAGGCGTTCGACCAAACGGAATCGAACAACGAGAGGGGGAATCAACCCGAAAGCAAAGAGGATAAAGATGGCACCTTTGGGGCACAAAAGCATCAGTAGATCCGCAGCAATCGCCCGGAACTCCAAAAGAGGGGACCAAAGCTCGCTCCTTTCCTTCGATCGATCAGATTGGATTGTGTCGAACAGAGCCGACTGCTCTCAGACCACAATGAGAGAGGGTGTAGTACAAGCCTTCAAGACAGAGGAGGGCGGTATCCGATCTTAATCCAATCATTACAATGTTCGTTGGAAAGGTCCTTGGTGTGGTAATGTTCATCGCGGGGAAGATGACATTTTTTATTTACGGGAACCACGGTAGGTGTTCTCGGTGCAGTGGATGTCGTATCTCATACACAGAGGCTGGTAAAGGACAAGAAAGTTAAAGGTGGCACTGACCGCCGCCTCAGATGTGCCGTTTAGCTGTCAGCATCTACGCGATCGCAAATCGTAAAGGATCACCATTACTCTGGTTTGAAGATATCTGCTCGATGGGCGTAAGCGCCTCTTGTCGCTCCGGTATTGCATGCGAGGATTGCGGAATGTGAGATTTATTTACATGGCGGGGAAGAAATGACTGCCGGCAACTGGACAGCTAAAGAACAGTGACCGGAGAGAAGATGGTGACGCCGCACCCACCACACGCGGTTGCGTGATCTCTACAACATCTACTGCAATTGAAAAGGCAGAGAGACCAAGAAAAAACTCCCTTTTTTTTTTTTTGTTATGCATCATCGTCTTCTTCTTCTTCCTCGTCCACCATTCAAACAATGTGAATGCCGGTCAAAGATTGATGGTCCGGTGCACACCGAGGAGATGAGGTGAGCTTCTGGATGCACCTCGTGTTCGAGGCTCGAGCCTGGTCGAGCTTCACTGTGTCTGCATCATCTTCTTCTTCCTGTCAACTCTTCCAAATATTGACCAGGGAAACGTGATGAGAGGCATTGGTCAATTTGCATCGGTGGTCAAACCGGAAGCCTACTGAAAGAGAATACAGTTCAGAACTTTTTGACAGAGTTCATTCATGCATGAACAGCTTTCCGGGGAACTCCAAGCGCCAAGTTATTTCAGGCGAAGCGCAGAGGGTCCACTAGATTTGCTCCAGGATTGTGATGCAGAACTCAACCTCACTGTTGCCCGATCACCAGCTCCTGCTGCCTTCCACCTTCATCGATGCCTACAAAGCTGCGGTCAGAGGGTAGCAACGCATGCACCACAAGGCACACTGCCGACGCCCATGGCTTCTCGCCACCGAGTTGATGTCGAGAACACCCCTCTGCCAGATTCCTCCGGCATGCTTCACGTGGAAGGGAGCAGGTGTCCTTGGGGCGAAACCCGAAAGCCACAGGAGCCTTTCGTGACCGGTTGCCGTGTGTCTGGGGAGAGTCTGCGACTCCATGGCCGCGCAGCGTCATGAAAGCACGACAAAGGTGGCCTCCAGCTTTGCAGGCCAGGCCATTCTTATTTGTAGCCAGCCACACGTTACCCATCTCAACAGGTGGGCAGGCGAGGGACGATGATGCCAGCGACCACAGAACAACGCAGTAACAAGTCAAAAATTATGCCTCTGTCGGCAACTCCAAGGAGGTCTCAAATGTAATGTATCAGCGTTTCTGAGGAGGAAATGTGGCTGATATCTATCAAGACATGTCTAATGCTTGCATATTTTTTCTTTTTTTTTGATCTGTCAACACCGTCTCTAAAGCCTTCATCACACTGAACTCGGCATCGTCAACTTTGCCATGTTCTTCCTCTCTACCGACTGTACTTGTATCAAGTGAATAGACATGCATTGTGTGGTTCTGCTGCCGCCCCTGACATTGAATGAGCAGAGACAAACTGAGAACTGCAAGAAGAAGTTAAAAAAAGTGGCAGGCAATGGAACGATGAGACACTAAACCTGAAGTGAGACGAAGTAATTGGATTGGAGGAAGAGAGAGAGAGAGAGAGAGAGAACAAAATATGGGTCAAATGATGAGGGTTTGCGGACGCATTAGAAGGCTACCCCTCTATGTTTCTCTGCATGGCTTATGTTGGATGCCTTTGGCCGATTTCCAAATCCCTGACAGCCACTTCATAATTCTTTTTCTCGTTTGGCCTCATTCTCACTTTAAAGGATGCTCAGCCTCGCCCACACCTTTCTCAACCTCACCACCACCCACTCCACAGCCACGGCTCAAACACTGTGAGGCAGGGGAGGGAAAGGAACAGTGTCCAGAGAGAGTTTTGTTTTGTATAGATTTCGAATACTTGGCCATCGTAACAGTAAGAATGGCTAAGACCCTCCTCCTCCCTTCCTATGACCGCATAGCAGAAGAAGATGAGGAAGAAGAAGAAGAAGACTACATAGACATGGATGTCAGCTGTGCAACGGAAATGGCTAATAGCACTGCCAACAGCTTCCTCTGCTACGCCATCGTCTCCTCTCCACATTCCAACGAGTTCGAGTTCCAAATGAGTGTCCAGCCAGCGGAGTCGGAAGCCACTGCGTACCCTGCTGACGAGCTCTTCTACAAGGGGAAGCTCCTCCCTCTGCATCTCCATCGTCGGCTTCAAATGGTCGAGAAGCTCGGGAAGTCGAAGGAGATGATGAATGCCTGCGAGGACGAGGTGGCCATAGCACCACCAGCTACCCCCACGGATCGCACTCCATTTGGGTCATGCAACAACATCTCTCCTGCCAGTTCTTGCTATGTCAGCGGCGACCTGGATGCGGAAGACTACTACTACTACAGAGGCTCGGCAGAGCTGGTAAGGGTAAATCGAAAGAGTTCTTGGTCCAAGAAGCTCATGTTGATCAAGCACTTATCCCAGAGCCTCAAGCTGATGGCTCCAAAGGCTTATCTCAAGTCTCTGTTCAACAAACCGCGGCGTTGTCAGCAAGCCGAAGAGTGTACCGACGGCAACCCAGCGGGAGGCAGGAAGAAACCACCAGTGGAGCAAGCTGAGATCGGGACTCATCTTTTCGACGGCACCATTGCGCCGGGACTCACGAGGAGCATTAACAGGGAAAAGCATATAGAAGAGGACGACGTGTGCTGCAGGAAGTCGTTCTCAGGCGCCATGAGCTGGAGTCACACGGCGACGGACTCATCGGTGTCGTGGACGTCCGCTTCTTCTTCGTCGTCGTCGTCGTCGTCCTTGTCGGGTACGACGAGGTCCGGTGGATCCAACCAGCCCGTGCTGTTGCTTAACAGGAGCAGCAGCCTGAATGCAGAGGTGGAGAGCTCAATTCAAGGGGCGATTTCCCATTGCAAGAAGTCTCAGCAGATGATCTCTGGTAGAAAGAGTGCAAGTGATGCTGGACTTCGTTCGCTCTCTGCTCCCATAATTGCTGTAGCTCGTGAGAACCAAGAGAAACCGGGGCTTTGCAGGGGATAACAACGTACGCTGTAGGGTTTCAGTTCTTCCACAAACTTACTGCATGCGCTTTCTCTCAACTGGAAACGCTTGCAGAGCCCATGCACAATTAATTGTACGTGATTCAGTGCTCTCTTTGAATCAAAGCATGTCGTCTCATTCTAGCTTCCAATCCATCTGTGTCACTCCTCTTCGTTCGTTCTAGTTTTCCTTTTGCTGCCATCCAAACAACAAAATGATGGTCGACACACCATTTGCTTGGTGCTTGGAAGAATGGTAATGGTAGCAGAAGCTACACTCTCTTGTTCTTAGCAATACCAGTTTGGTTGGAGAAGACCGATGGAGTTACTGTTGGGAAATCATGACGAACAAAAAAAAGAGAGAGATGACAAAGTCAAATATCAATATAAAAAATTAAATACTTCAAAATATTAAAAAATTATTTTAAAAAGACCTCATTATAGTCTCTCAACTAATACTTCTGACTCATCATAAATTTATTTAAAGTAGATGTCCCTAAATGAATTAAACTCTTATCTTAACATCTCCTAAACAAATAAAATTTATATTTGTATCATCTTAATACTCTCTCGTAGTGTTAATATATCTAATTATAAATTTATCTCTTCAAAATAAAAAAAAAATTGATAGCCTAAAAATATGTGTAGATTGATTTCTTTTGTTGCATCATCTGAACTTGTTATGCTTAGAACATCTCTAATATTTGTAGGCTTACAATAAAACTTTTATATTAATATTATCTTAACAGTTACCGGAGTGTTAACGTCACTTGCTGCTTTCCCAGGCAGGCAGGCAGGCAGGCAGCAAGTTCCGAAGCCTTCCCTGTGTCAGAGATATCCATCCGCCCTCTCCTGTCGCGTCCATCGCGCCAAGAAGTACATGGAAGGGAACAAGATGAACCATCCATGGCCGGAAAGATCAAAAGTGAGCTAAAAGATACGTAGCTGCGAACCGCTGCAAACGACTCTTTCAGTATTGTCTGGACAAGCAGTGAAATGTACTCCTCTTGCTGCACTCTGAGTGGTGACCGGAGAGTCCTTTCAACGGTGGTTCGAAGAGCGACGAAAGGTGGTTTCGGAACACAGTTCCTTCGTACGAAGGACGAACCCCCGGCGAGCACATAAGATGGCCCCCGATGTCTTGAGAGCTCCAATGACGTGAGCCACAGCGAATGTTGTGCGACTTGATAAAGATAAGATTCTGGAGCCTCCGGTGATCGCTCACGGAGCAGTCTTGATGAGGAAGCGCATTTTGCGACAGCAAGTAAGAATGACCAAAGTAAATGGCTGGTGAGAGCATCATGGGTTTCGGTGGCAGAAAGATTTTGAGGAAGGCAATGCAAGAAGATGTGATTTGCCTTCGTCGTCCAGCTGAGACCGAGGCGCTTTCCAAGAGTGAGGCAGCGATGGCCACAGCTACTGGAATCATCATCTCTTTATATACCTACGGGAACTCAGTTTTCGACTTGTCCCTCAGCAGCAGTATGTGGTGGTTTGCTGCTTCTTCTAAACATCGGTTATATATATATATATGTGTGTATGTATGAGATCAATGGTTTACATCATATTTATCGGACAATAATGATTCTTGCAGGTTAACAAGAAAAGATTCGAACAGGAAACCCAGCAAAATAAGAAGCAAAGCCAAAACGCACACGCTTCGCTCTTGCTTCTCACAAGGACTTGCTGGTTATTAATTCACACATGATAAGACAGACCCCGTTTGCACCGGTGGTGTCAAGAACCTACCGACGAGAAGGAGGCAAGCTGGGGCCGGACGGAGGAACAGGTCCCCTCGGCAGCCTCGGAAAGTTGATCACCGCCAGTCCATACGGCTTGCTCTCCCCCGGAGTCAGAGGGCGTGCCCAGCTCATGGAGCAGCACAGCAGCAGCATCACCGCGCAGACCATCATGATCCCCAGGAGCTTGAGAGAACCAACCCTCGCCATGATGTTCTTTTCTACGAGGACACACCGCACGATGCTCTACGGATCCTTCCTCTCATTTCTCAGTCGCATTTATGCACGCATTGCAGTGGACGCGAGGAGTCACGCAATTAATGCGCCTGATCGCGAGTAGATTTGTTGAATTAAGGAGAACAATTGTAATCTTCTTTTGTTTGCCTCTCCGTTTTCTCGTACATCGAATTGAGGAACTGTATCGTCTCGCGCAGTTTTGGAAGATTCATTCCTCCCAAAGAGCATTCATCCAAATTCTTTATTTATTTCCATCAAATAAGAAAGGAGACTTTTTCACTTTAGCAAAAAACTTCATTCCTTTAATGAACATAGTAACTGCAGATCTTAGCCACTGTTGACGATATTGTATGAATCTGATACAATATTTCCTCATACTTTCACCATGTATGCATGAATATTCACCATGATATGGTGCTTTGTTCATTCACCGTATATGCATGATGAATGTTCACTATGATTGTATCTTTATAAATGGTATGTTCTTTACTTAGCATATTATTTATTATTCATTCCCATTTGAATTCCTTCCTCTTTAGATAGGGGCATTTTCTTTTATATACTCACTATAGTAATTTTTTTAGATCATACATAGTGGATTACGGAGGATGTTTTTTTTTTTTTTTTATGCATAGAATGATTTGATGTCTAAGCGAGGATTGGGTGAAAAGATCACAATGGTTGGTTTCTTTTTGTTTTGTGTTTTATCTCTTACTGAGGAGGAATGATGATAAAAATCCAGCTTTGTATAATGAATTATGGGCTAATCTAAATGATCAGATTCTAAGCAATCTATCATGTCCTCATACCTCGGGCTGCCATATTTTGTCTAGAAAATTTTGGCGGCTGAGACAGAAGCTTGTTCAAGAACAAACTGATGGCAGTAAAGCTCCACTAGAAAACCAGCTGACACTAATCTTTTCTTCACATAGCAAGCAAGAATGATGGCAGTAAAGCTGATGGCAAAGTCAGCAACCATCAATGCATCCCATGAGGAATCAGTAATAAAATACATACAAATCTAAATTTGACAGAGTAGATAGATATTACATGATTTTCCAAGAAAACAGGACTCCAAAAAAGTTTATGATCTGCTTCTCCATCTCCATTTCGGTCACTGTTCTCGCGGTCGCTGGATCAGTGAGTCTGTTCCGCTTGACTACACTTTAGCGAAGCAGATTTAGCATAGCTCAGCTATGCTCCTGCAAACTCACTAACAAGTTCCTCCAAGAGCTCACCGTTTAGTAGCCTCTCGATCTCTCTTCCGATCGAGTCGACATCGTATCTGAAACCAAGCCATCCCGGCTCCAGGACCTTATTTTCCTGAGTGCAGTCCAGCTCCTTCCTTAGCTTGACCACCATTTGCCACAGACCTTCCGCAAGACCTTGACGGTGCCATGGTCGCAAATGAATCCTCGATCTCACTCCTGGGTTCCCATCCATGCATTTGGTGATGAAACCTGCCAGGGCACGGTTTATAAGATCAAACAACAGCTTTCTTTCTGATCTTGACCATGATGCATTCCCGTTGTACTTTTTCTCGAGTTTATGGAAGACGATTTGGTCCACGGGACAGCCGTGCAAGTAGCAGGCATCCGAGAGATTGTTGTCATCGACGCCATGGATTCCTGACTCTACAAGTACTTCGAGTAGGTAAGCGAAGTCCCTGTCATCGTCATCCATGAATCCCCCATGATTTATCTCCCCTGAGGACCGGGGCACATGATCGTCTACTGTATAGTCTTCGTTGGTGGTCGGCATGTACGTATCCACAGACTCCAGTTTTAGAAGTTCGAGTTTCATGCGAAGCTCTGCAGTCAAGTAAAATCAAATGAGAGACATGGTCAATCTAGAGAAACTTAAAGGACATCGAGGCAACGACGAGGTTGTTCTATTGCCTTTAAGATCTGCACTTAATCTTTCGAGGCATCCTGTGGTGCTTCCTTCTTCGGACGGAGTCTCTAAAACTGAGATTGGACTCGGCAATTCGAGCTCCTTAAAGCTTAGAGGAAGTGATTCAGATGGATCATACTCGAACTGAAGCCGCTCGATTTGAGGATGGTCACTTGATATATCCTGGAGGAAAGGAAAATAATTTTCTTTTGAGATACATAGTGATATGAGAAGCACACTTCATTTATTACAGTAATGGAGATGAGATCAAACTTAAGTCATAAAACAATGCATGCACTAAGACTAATGAAAATTAACAGAATAATTATAGTTCATCCCCTTCAAGATTCTGATTGTGTGAATAGACGTGACAACGGCTTCCTACTTTAGACAGATGAAAGCATGCAAATCTTTTGCCAACTGCCAAATGAAGCGATTGACGTTCATTGCGACCGATACCTGATAATGCATGGAAGATGGCTTACAACCATCAAGCATTGCTGCATTCTTTGTTTGAATTATCAGGTTCTGATTACACAATAATTCAGGAGAGGCATCATGTATTTGGAGCCATTGGCTCTATCCTTTTATTTTAATTGAAATTGGAAAACAGATGGTAACAAAACAAAGCATGGCTAAGAAAAGTTGACTTGTGAGTTCATGCTAGTCTATAAAATGGCTCTGTTAGTGGACACAGAGAGAAAGCCACAAGATACCTTGAAATTTACACTATACAATATCTTTTCCTTACTTTACTACATCTGACCAAGTGCTTCTAATAGTTTGTATACTATACAAAATTTGCTGTAAAATCTACATGAAATATTCTAAGCAATCTAATAAAATAAATCATCTTAAATTTTGAATGCTTCCTTTTGATCACAAATGATTATTTCCGCTATCAAAGAAAACTAAATAGTTGTAATGCCAGAAGATCACCTCAATCACAACATCATTCTGAACTGATGGCACTTGAAATGAAGCCTGCGTTACTTGCTCTTCTTGAGTGGCCAACCGCCGTGAGTCATCTCCAACTACGGGGATTGAGGCACTACCTTTTCTGATGGTGATGGCACAATCGGTAGGTTCGGGGTGTAACGCTTTGTTGTCTAAATAATTTTTCACATGAATGCTCTTCCTCAATCCTTCTGAATTCACATGAATCTCCCGTTCAGGTAGCGTATTTTCCTCTTCAACAGGATGAGCTAGTTGAGAATTGTGATTATGATGCTTAGAGCTCTTAACTTGTGCAGTTCCTCGCTTGTTACATTTTGCTTCTGAAGCAACAGAGGATCCCATATGTAGCACTTCTTTGATTGTATCATTACTACTTCCACCATCTTGTTTTATGTCACTCGGTTTTGGGCTTCCATAAACAATACTTGAAGCTGGAAGTGAATTGAACCTTGGCAAGAATCCAGATATCCCATCTTTCAAGCTGTCCATGCTGCTAATACCCAAATGGTAGTCCTTGCTTTGAAGTATCTCATCTTTGGTCAACTTTTCATCTGAAACTTTCTTAGTGTCTAATATATCCAGAGTAACCTTTGGTGTCTTTCTATCAGATAGCGCAAGCAATTCACCCAGTGTGTTTGAGCCTCGAGAACAAAGTTTCGTATTCTTTAATTTGTCAGTGACCTTCCATCTTTCAAACAGACGCTTTCGAGCTTCCATGCTCGCAGAAGATTCAGCTGAATATGAAGATGAAGGGCTGAAGCTGTTACTCCACTCGCCAAAATTGTCAGACGACAGATAAAAGGCCCCTGAGCGGTTGAGCTTCACAATGCCTGGCATGATAAATGAGTCTCCACTCTTAGCATAGGGATCCATTTGTGAGGCAAAGTTCTTTTTGGTTTGACTGCTTATCGCGTGCCTCATTTTTCTTGTAATCTCTCTAGCAATCTCTACTGAACCCTTGTGGCTCAATACCTCAGTGTGAAAGAAGAACTTCTGTATATCTTTGTCGTGTAGCTCCTGAATTCCAGATGCTAAAATTTCTCTGCATTTTTGGGAAATGAAACTGTTCTCATGGGTAAATAAATCACTCTCTGCAATTTTTTGGGCTTTCTCGGAGTTTGGTTTTAAAATAACAATGCGAGCAGGATGAACAAAAGTTCTGGTTCTAGCTGCATGTAGTGATGCCGATAACTTACATGAAAGAGAAACATTGTTTTCTTCGGTAGAGTGTTTGTCAAGGCTTGCCGTTTTCATCTTAATTGAACCTGCGCTTTCTTGATGCGTACGAAGGAACCCATCAGGCCTTCCTTCTGATTTAAATGGTTCAGACCGACCTTCACTGCTCCAATGTTTACTAGCTTTAGATGGTTTCAGTATTGTGATCTTGCTTCGTTGAGGTGACAGTGGTGCATGCCTCAGATCTACATTATGCTTTGCCAAAAAAGAATTGGGATCTTGGATAAGTTCCAGGAAAAGATCCTTGCTCAAGTCTGAGACTTCAAATGCATCATTGAAAGTTTTACCATTTTGAAGCAGATCATGAGTAGAAAGACGTTTTGCATCCCTGAAGTTCTGATTCGTAAGATTCGTTCCAGCTTCATTTCCTCTACAGCCAAGCATTTTCCTGCTATTAGTGTGGTTCCTATGCTTCTTAATCTTGGATGTTTCTGTTACTTCAAAAACATCTTTGAAATCTTGCCTCTCATCGGTGCTTCTAAATAGTGAACGGTCACTAGGAGGTATAAAATTCACCGATGTACTTTTTGACGGTATTGCTTTGCAACAATCTTCCATATTTTTCCATTCTCTAACCGAAGAGGGGAGTGTATCAAGACCCATTAGTCTTGCAACTAAACTTGGTGCAGGACACCTAATGTCTTTCTCTTTTGATACCTCTTCATCCATTGCTTCTTTCATCGGAATTTCTCTGGCTTTCTTGGATAAGTTTTGACTAATCTCAAGAGCAAACTGGGAACACCGAAGCACTTAAACATGTCAGTACAGGGCAGCAGTTGCATTCGAAGACATTAAAAAAAAATCAGAAGACACGGCAAGATGGCAGCGTTCGTTACAGAAAGAACTACAAAATCTAAGAAAATCTAGCAGTAAAAAGTTGAGTATCATGTCCGTAACCTTTATGAACAGTAATTACCTACGGCTTACGTAGCATTAGTGGACTTTATGAATGTTTATGCTTTATAATAGGTCATAAGACCAGGCAATTATCACCCGCAAATTGTTGAAATTTCGATTTCCTTGAAATAACAACATTTATGACAACAAACCTAAAAAGGAAATGCACACTTACAGAATTTTTTCCTGCACAAGAACCAATGTCACAAGTAGAATCAAATGCAATCTTTGAAGCATTTGGCCAGTTTCTGGAATGGAAATGCCCTGTAATAAGAACTTCACGTCTTGAGATTATCATTAATTTGAAAAAAATTCAGCCTTATGTCATATCAGACAATGATCATGTACAGAACAACAAAACTAAGGACATTTTTCTCATCTAATCAACAATCAGAATTTTTTGGCACTTTGAGGAACAAAAAATCATATAATCTTTACTCAACAGAGTTTTTATAAACTGAATCTAGTAAGAATATCTATTAATACTATATAAGAAAAAGCTGCAAAATAAAATAGAATCTCGCCACTAAGAGAAGCGTATAATAATCTTTTTCCCTTCGATAGACTAAGCGAGAAAGGCTGCATTTCTCAAGACTAGGTCTAGTTTTTTTTTTTTTTTTGACTAAAGGTAAGTGATGAAGACGGGATACAAGCTCAGAACCTTAATATAAACCGCCAAAATCTTTACCAACAAAACTGGCTAACACCTTCGACTACTTCTGGTTTGTTGTTATATGACATGTTGGGTCTTCCATGTCCATGCCTAATAGTAGGAATGCACAAGGACATGGCTTCCCGTACGGTAACAAATTATTCACATTCTTCAAAAAGTGAAAATGTACCAGAATTACAAGCAAATATATTATGTCAACATTATCATTCATTTTCCCAACTGAACATTTAGAAGAATCACCTTCACAGTGAATGACACTAAGCAAGCTGCCACATTTGACAAAACACTGATACCAGCTAAAACATGACAATTTGGTGTAGTTGGAAACTAATTTCTAGATATTTTCAATATTAACAGCCTTGATGCAAATTAGAATAAGCACAACGGAATAGTCGGGACCTTTCGCTAATTGTTGCTGCAGAAATTATTTTGTGTATAGGTTAGATAACTTTCTTTGTCGACTGCATTTCACAAGGACCGATCTGATCAGACATACACATGGGAGTACCGAAAAATGCATTAAAGTGCCTAAAATTGGACACCAATCTATATAGGCCTCTCAAGAACATTCTGACATCAGATTGTATAATGATATTCCAGCCATCACAAAGTGCGATCCGAATGAAATCATCTTTCCGTAACTCAGTGCCAAAGGCAGAACCAAAGTAAGCAAGAATTCAGCAAAACTGAAGAACAACACATGCCCTCATTAAACGAAAAGAAAAGCCAGGTATTCCTATATCTTAGAACATTTTAAAGTGCCTAAAATTTAGAGTGTGGAGTAAAATAAGAGATATTTGAAGTTGTCAGCAAATTATAAGACAGTATACAACAGAACCAAATGAGATCCAGGTTAATTAGCATGCAACTATAGTTGTACATCTTTAAACAATTGCAGTCTCATCGAGGAAAACAATTTGCACCAATAAACAATAGAGCAAACACCATCAAAAGCTCCATAGAACGTATGGCAGACCATAAGACTAAAATTACAGCCTGCAAAGAACGATATCTCATATCCTTTTGGTGATGAATTACCAGAATGAGCTTCACAGTTAACCACAACTTCACTATGGAAAATTAACTTTTTTTTTTCTTTTGGGTGGCAAAACCGATGCTGAATTCCAGCGATGGAACTATAAATCAATTTGTAACGAAAGAAAGAAAAGAGAAGAAAACAAAGCCATAGCATTCTAGTGGTCCTTCATTATCTATAATCAAGAAGTAAAATACTAATTCTCCTCGAGCAAAGGAAAAATTAACAAGATCTTGCACATATCACGCATTAGAATGGAAGGACTTGGAAGGTCCTGAACACAGAGGTTACATCTACCCAGAACAACAAAAAGTGTTTCTTTTTCTTATATAACACCAAAAAATGGAACACGGCAGACCCATCCCAAGACGCGGTCACAAAACAGAGATTTCAGTAAGCGACACGGAATCGGCTCCCAGGAGTTCAGAGGAATCCTGTCCTCAGAGCCCATGAAACCTTTCAAAGATCCAAATTTTAAGAGGCCAGGCAACGATTACAACCCGCGAGAGAGAGAGAGAGCAACACCTTCGGCGCGGACTGGGTCCGTCCAGACGTGATCGCGGCCGTATGCCACCGCAGGTTGGGGCTCCTCCCTGCGGCACGATCGGCTGCAGTTGTAGTGCATTCTCCTCGCAGAGTATAATCCAAGGTTCTTCGCATAGGATTTGTGGCAACGCAGATCAAGGACTGGAACAAGAACAGGGGCGCAGCAGCAACTGAGGAGCGACGGGGAGATTAGGAAGGAAGAAGAAAAGAGAGGAAGGACGTCGAGATCGAGATGGTTGAAGCGTTCACGAGGCTTGCGAGGTTCAGACAGCGAGAGAGAGACCAAAGAAGCGAGCAGAAAAATCAACGACGAAACAGAGATTGATGGTGAAGAGAAAGAGAGAGAGAAGCGCGGTCGTGAGGGAGAGTTGACGGCTCAGAGCGAGCGAGCGAGCGAGCTGCAATAAATGAGCGAGCGTGTTGGGATTTGCACATGGATCGATGAAGCACGACGAAGGAGAAGAAGGTGTGAGGAGTTAATGCGCCTTCGACGAGTATCCAACACACCAACATCCGTACTCTCTCTCTCTCTCTCCTCGGCATCAGTTGCCGGATTTGGGTTGACTAAACTACTATACCGTTTACGGTTGAACGACCTGACCCTCTCAGCTACCTGCTTTATGACTGGAAACAACAATGGCCACGCTTGCGGGTCCCACCCCAGCTTACACGAAACCCAAGGCGGGTAAGCCGCAACTCAGTCCTCGTTCTTGTCGGGGAGATTTTACATCTAACGGCCAACCGACTGCCGCGTGTGATTTCGGATCGAACCGTGTACATCTCCGCTGACTTTGACCCAGGATCCGATTGCTAGACCTGGTTTCGAATGGTTTCCGATTGATTCGATGTTTCATAAAACAAAACCAACATATAATGATTTATTACGATATAATTTGGGGAGGTCAACGGTGCCCCCCCAGTTGGTGACCCGTCTTCTTCCATTTCGTACGTATACATAAATAGGCGTCGCTTACCGCGTTTTGGATTTGATCGATGTTTGGGACGGTGGAGTCACCGATGAAATCGAATCCGATGCAGGTGAAGTGGCGGAGGCAGGACCAACCACCGGTTAGTCTCACAATGCGATAAGACTTGGGAAATGATGAACACACAGCCTTGTGATGGCCATCCGAGAGACACAGAATCTGAACGATCAAATGAAATATGGTGATGGAATGAAGCATCATCACAAGAGGATAAAGAAATGGGTTAATTGAGTACATGCTCGCTCTCTTGTCGCTCTCCGTTCTCGTTGTCTTTTGGCGTCTTTCCAATCTTCGTCTGTGTGTGTGGAGCCGTCCTTTCCCCTTCCTTCTGGTCCGGTGGCGCAGGACGAGCTGGTGTTCGGTGGAAGAAGAGTGCATGTGCCTGTTTCATCGTTTCCTTTGACCCAAGGCGTCGGAGCCTTGCCGTGGGCCGACGCTGCACCCCGTGACTATGTTTGTCGTTGTCCCCTCGACGGTCCCCGGTTTGTCCTTTGTCTTAATTCCCTGCTACCGGAAATAATTGTCTCATCTTTCGGATATCCCAGTTGTGCTTTTGTAGGCCACAAAATGATGATAAAAAGTGTCGATGGGGATGGTAGCTTCCAAATGAGACTCTCTGTCAGTCTTTTCTGTTGAATCCACTGAAAACCTTCCTCCTCCGTTGCTTGCCGGCAGTATTGCCGCCGATCGACGTCTCAGCAGCATGGCTAACTAGGTTCCCAGGCACCGAGAACCAACCGCATCACTTTTCAGCGATTAAGAGTAATTTTAATGGACGTTGTAATGCAAATCCACCAGAGCAGTTTATATCTACATATCTATATATATATATATATATATATATATATATATATATATATAGACATTACACACGTTCGGCGTCGGCATGTTCGACGGGGTTCCAACTTCTGATGACGAGCAGTCCCGAAATGGAGACCGCCAAGAATAGCCAGATTCCAACATATAACGAAGACGGTCCCGGTGGCAGATGCAAAGACAGAATACGAAGACAGCACAACGGTGGAGAGAGAGAGAGAGAGAGAGAGGTATATAAAGGAGGGAGAGGGAGAAGAGGAGGGGAAGGAAGGAGGAGGACGAAGAACAAGGAAGGTAGAGGTCGGTCGAACATGGCGACGGTGTCCCGGAACATGGTGGTTCTGGGGCTGTGCCTGCTCCTCTTGGTTGTTGCATCCTCCGGCGTTGCCGTCAACTGCAACCTACATGGGAACTGCTTTTATGATTGCACGGGGAAAGGCTACTGGAGAGTCCAATGCATGGCCTGCTTCTTTTGTGATCCCGAGCTGGACAACGATGTCGGCCCTCGGGCATAAGAAGGCCGAGCACCATCTCTTCTCTCCCTGTCGTCGTTTCACTTCCATATGCTATCTGTAGAATCCATTGCTTCTGCTGCATGCGTCCTTATCGTTCCACCCTTCCACCATTGCTGTGCCTTCCTCTAACCTGCTTCTCCATCTATACGTAAGCATCGCACTCTACGTATGCCCTCGGATGTTAACACAGTATACCTTTCTAGAAATAACACAGTGCGTGCACATATGTAATATTGGGCTTCAATTCTGTGTCATATTATAATACTACTAAAAGAGGTCTTTGGGCTTCTCTTTTGTTCCCTATATGTCGAAGCAAGTGATTACTTACTATTCCCCGTGAGATATTTGCTACAAAGTAAATAAAGAAATTACTGTACATTTAACCAAACCTTTAGCTATTGTATATTTTTAATCACTAATCATGATTCTATTAATCTAAATCGAATCGAATCGAATCGAATCGAATCCAACTGAAACCAGAATAAGATTATCCTTAATTTTAGTTTTGACTCATGATTCGATTTAAATCTAAATCACCCCAGTGGCAGTAGTCATTAGCCATGGGAGCGCTAATAAGAAGCCTAAGAGCCATGGGAGCGCTAATAAGAAGCCTAAGGTTGACACAATATACTTCATCAACGTCATATCATAAACTCTGAACTACTTCTCAAATTGATCAAAATTATATACAAGGATGACACGCCACAACAAAGTCGCTCCGGAAAGCTCGAAATAATGTTGTACGATGTCAATCTAGGTAGACCGATAAGCACTCGTACGAGGCAGTCACCCGAGGGATTGGAAATCATTAACAATCAATGTACAACCAACCTCCTTTTGCATATATAAAAACTATCCCCTGACCAGCATAGGGGGACTCTCTAGGGACAACCACTCTTGTCTAACTTAATCTTTAGAGGGGTAGGGTTTTAAAATTTTCAACTCTGATCTATGTATAGGATCTGATGGGCATCTCCTACCTTCATCATCAAAAGCCTCGGAAACGAGCGACCACCTCTGATTCAATTTCTCTATCGATATCAATAAGCTGCATGAGGCACCTGGCATGTTCGGATTTGGATCAAACCATAGTGACGACTTAGTGATGGCATAAAGTTACGTAGTAATAACTTACATAGTTATGGAGGAATGATGATGTTCATTGTGAAGTAGATAGTATTTTCTATAGTAGATTTTTTTTAGAAAAATGATAGGTGTTTAAATAATACTATGCACTTGATCTTAGTTTTATCAATTTATTAAAAAATGACTTCTCTTCGACAAGTTGATGGTAAAAATTGATGAGAGGGAAAATAAAACAAAGCAATAGAGTGTTAAAATTTTGATAGACTAAATAAATAAATTAAGCTCCCTATATTTTTTTCTCATAAAAAATTCTTTTACAAATAAAGTGTCATAATTATGAGGCTCCTCGCTAGCTTTCTTATATCCAAATATATTTTTTTATTTAAATGTTGTATAAGGGAAATGATCTGATCTTAAAATTGGTGGTCAACATGCAAGGATAACTAAATCAGCATCTTTTTGAAAAAGGGAGTGAGCATCTTAGCTATATCACTTTTTGTGTTTCTAATATTTGAATAATATAGCTTTTTTTCTAAGAAAAAATAAGATTTTTTTTTTTTAAGATAAACGACGAAGAGATTCTAATATAAAAGCTTATCATAATCTGTCAAAATCTACAATAAACGAATGCTGAAACAATGACGATGACCAGATTGGTTTGGGGTTAAAACTCTCATTAATAGGACAATGCAAAGTTAATTGACGGATTCGACGCTGCTGGCTTTGGGCAAAAATAGGTTGCAGTGTTTTGATCACCGAAGGCCAGCAAAGAATAGCCAACTTGTTGACGAAGAAAACGCAGGTGCGGTGAAGGCAAAGCAATATATATATATATATATATATATAGAGAGAGAGAGAGAGAAGGAGGAGGAGCGGCCGGCGAAGGTAGAGATAACATCGAACATGGCGTTGCCGTCCCGGCGCATGGTGGTGCTGGCGCTGTGCTTGCTCCTCTTGGTGGACGTATCCACCGGCACAGACCCGGGAGTCGATTGCGATCTGGAACCAAAGGCATGCTATGAATCTTGTCGCAAGAATGGCCACTGGATAGTCACCTGCACCAGCTGCTACGTCTTTTGCCCCGACATAGATGGGGGCTACGTCGGCGGCCCCGGCATGGCCTACAGGGGTCTCTCTCTCTCTCTCTCTCTCTCTCTCTTTCTCTCCAGTTTTATGTGCCAGTAAGTCCTCTGTCTTTGTCGCAGTTGGTGCAAACAAAATGGCGAATTCTCCGTCCGCCCAACCAACCGCTAAGAAGCCTTAGGAGGGGCAGGAAGATGTGCACGTTGACGAAGCGACATGATCGCGAGGCCCTGCGATGCACTCTGCGTTTTTGAATCGATCCCTCGCTGTCCCTCTCTATCTCTATCTCTTGTTGTTGTTGTTGTTGATCGGGTAATCCTTATATAAACAACACGTTGTGTTTCTGTGTCAATTCCGAATGATTCGATCATGGAGTGGTAAGCAAAATGCATTGAAGTTTTCAGGGAAGTCATAAGGCGCGGGCTGACCTCGTTACTGCATGGGTGATTGATTGGTCTTACTGCCAATCGCGTCCGCCATATCAATATCTTACACGCTATTACTCTTAATTAACGAACAGGTCTCAGCTTCACAAGATCATCTTCTTCCACATTGAAAGTTGACGACTCAAAACCGAGGACCATTTCTGAATCCTTCGTTGGTGTGATGAAACTATGGTTTCAAGCAATGGTAGACGCATGCACTGAATGAGTGAGTATCCACACGTAAACGAAGGGTCCAAACTCCCGAGAGCTTACCATATCCAACACCATGGTTTCAAGCTCTTCGCTGCCTTAGAGACGTAACACCACACCGGTCTTTATCAAGCATTCCTGCTTTCACATCTTTGAACTCCAGTCTTCGATGGGTTGGTTTCAGTAGCATGCATCGCCTCGCATGCATGCAGTCGTCTTCGTTTTCGTGAATTCTGCCCTCGTATAAATTATGTGCAGTGCGCAGAGAGCATTAAATGTGCATGTTTTTTTTATTCATATGCTAAAGAGCAACTTATATCGTCTTTCCGATCGATTCTGTATTATATATATAAGCATAAAAATTTATAATATTTTTTTCTATTTTATAATAAACAGTAATATTAAAAATCTAAAATTTAATAATAATAATATAAATTTATAATATGTACATTTTTTATGATTTTTAAAAAATCTGATTTGTAAGTACATCATCGTCAGATTAGCGTATTGTGTGTTATATATAGAGTCACTAAGAGTTTCTATATATTTATAGGTGAGACCACAAAGTCTAGAATAAATAATCAAGAAAGTTTATCTCATCAAAATACTATATACCATAATACATAGTACCATAACAATACTTGTCATTTTTATGCTAAAGAGCAACTTATATCGTCTTTTTCCGATCGATTTTGTATTATATATATAAGCATAAAAATTTATAATATTTTTTCTATTTTTATAATAAACAATAATATTAAAAATCTAAAAATTGAATAATAATAATATAAATTTACAATGTATATTTTTTTTATGATTTTTAGAAAACCTTTATCTGAATTGTAAGTGCATCATCGACGAATCTGAGACATATGTAATCTCTCAATAATATTATGCATATGTATATTAGTACGTTGTGTGTTATATATAGAGACTAGGAGGTTCTACATATTTATAAGTAAGAGTAAAGAGTCTAGAATAAATAATCAATAAAGTTTCTCTCATCAAAATACTCTATACCATAATACATAGTACCATAACAATACTTGTCATTCTTAGAGAAAAAAACTATGCGAGATGTCAAAACTTACCCTCAGCGACTTCGCAATTGAGTCTGACCATACCAAGTCAGAATTTTACAATCATAAAGTTTGATTAGTAACCTTAAAGCATACCACATAATCACTTTCTATTATCAATAATATAGTAGTATATTACTTAATATTTTTTCTATAAATTACTTTTCAATTAATATCGATATAAATTGTAAACCAGACCCCATGTTATCAAGGTAATTTACAAAATTAATACTGAAAATAAGTATCATTTCAATTTAATCTAATTATATATGTGTGAGCATATAATCCTTCATCCATTTCAGATATTATTACTTTCTTTGCAGTCTCTTAATATTTAAATTCCTAGGTAACTCTAATATCTAGTATTTTAACTATAAACCTAATATCTAATCTAGAATATGTTTAAGCATATAATAAATTTCTAATTGTGCATATTTAATAATATTTTTTTATTTGTTTATTTTTAGGTCATTTTAAAAAAGTATTATTTTATTTAAAATATTTATTTTTTGAATAAAAAAGTAGAGTGATCCTCTTAGTTACATCACTTTTTATATTTTGATCGACCGTACTCTTTTTAACATTTTTTTATATAAACAGATCGATTTATAAATGTGATTTATCATAATATATTTTTTCTTATTATATGGCATATCTCGACTTACACTATGTAGGGCTCTTAGATCACCATAATAGAGTTAATTTGACACACTGAGCTAACTAAGTGTTAAAAAGAGTACGGTCGATCAAAATATGCCTATCACTCATTTTGGTTGATCCCTACACTAACTTCGCCTGAGGATATACGGGATGACATAGTCACGCATCCGATTATGCGGGAAGTATGAAGCAATGTCGAACAACGTAGGTGGCGTCTGCGCCCAGTGTACATATGCTAATGTCGGTGATCATAACATCATTTTGTACGTAAACCCGAGATAACATGTATAAAAGTCATCCTCCAGAACAGTATTGGAGGTCGATCTTGGGACACTGAAACGCGACAACATTCTCTCCCTCTCTTTATTTTCCTAGGAGTTTCGACCCTCACAAACTTAAACCATCTGATGGGTCAAGTCGAGAGGCCCCTTGCTTGATTCCGACCTTCTTGCTAGATTCCGACGATCAAAAGGAAGGAGCATCCCTATGTCACGTATTAGGAAATAGTTCTAACAATTTCGCCATCAGACCTCTCACCAACCCGCTCCCGCTCCAGCTCGAAAGCAGCGTAAATAATCTTACATACTCAGATTGGACCAAACCGTGTTAATACATCACTCACTCACGACATAAGGAACGATAACATCTTAATAGTCTCATTTATAGGTCTTTATTTAAAAAAAAAACTCTCCAAAGAACACATTTAATGTCATGTCATATACGGATGTTCATATTTTTGTTGTGATGACCATACTTCATATGATTTTTCAGTATTCTTAATAAAAAATTCTAAATTAAATTCAATTCACAAAAGCCTTCTTTTCTGTCATCTATCTTATCTAATATGTCATATTTTAAATAAAAATGTTAGTTCGCCGGTGGACATTTTTAACTGTGTTTAGCAAATACCGATCAGATCGAATTTTTTTAATATAAAATGAGATCGATTTTTTTTTAACGAAGGATAATTAATGAAAATGAGATTTTAATATAAAATATTACGATAATATGTCAAAGTCTAAAATTAAAAGAAGGTATGGTATGTGATGCGAAAGGTACGCTTGTTCAAGTCTACAATAAACAAATGTTGAAACAATGGTTTATGCCGACGACCACATTAGTTCGGAATTAAAACTCTCATTAACAGGAAGATGCATGTATACTTGACAAAGCAAAGTTTAGAAACTTTTGACGGATTCAACGCTGCTGGCTTTGGGCAATACTAATCACCGAAGAACCAGCAAAAAGAATACCCAAATTGTTGCCAAAGAAGACGCAGGTGCGGTGGATGCAAGGAGGCGAGTTGAAGGCAAAGCAACCGTTGATATGTGTATATATATGTGCACACAGAGACAGAGAGAGAGAGGGAGGAGGAGGAGGAGGAGCGGCCGGCGAAGGTAGAGACAACATCGAACATGGGGTTGCCGTCCCGGCGCATGGTGGTGCTGGCGCTGTGCTTGCTCCTCTTGGTGGATGTATCCACCGGCACAGACCAGGGAGTCGACTGCGATCTGGCACCAGACGCATGCTATGACGATTGCCGGAAGCATGGCCACTGGGTAGTCACATGCAGCGCCTGCTACATCGCTTGCCCCGACATAGATGGGGGCAGCTTCGGCGGATTCTCCGTCCGCCGTAACAACAGTTGAGCAGCCTTAGGATGGGCGGGCAGAGATGTGCACGTCGACGAAGCGACATGATCGCGACGCCCAGCGATGCACTCTGCGTTTTTGAATCGATCTCCCGCTGTCCCTCTCTATCTCTATCTCTTGTTGTTCTTGATCCTTATATAACCAACAAGTTGTGTTGCTGTGTCGATTCCGAATGATCTGACCATGGAGAGGTAGGCAAATGCATTGAAGTTTGATCATGGATTGGTCTTATAGCCAATCGCGTCCGCCATATCAATATCTTACACGCTATCACTCTTAATTAACGAATAGGTCTCAGCTTCACAAGATCATCTTCTTCCACATTGAAAGTTGACGACTCAAAACCGAGGACCATTTCTGAATCCTTCGTTGGTGTGATGAAGCTATGGTTTCGAGCAATGGCTGATGCACTGAAATGAAGCACCTCGCGTAGCTTCTTGCTGTCACGTAAACAAAGGGTCCAACACCATGGTTTCAAGCTCTTCTTCGTTCCCAGTTTTGAATCCCCGAGTTACATAGTTAGCAGCATTAGAGACGTAACACCACACCGGTCTTTATCAAGCATTCCTGCTTTCTCGTCTTTGATGGGTTGGTTTCAGTAAGATCTTAATACACATGCATGCAGTCGCCTTCGGAGCCGTGAATTCTGCTCTCGTGTAAATTTATGTGCAGTGCACGAGAGCATTAAATGTGCATGTTTTGATTCACATACTAAATAGCAACTTATATGGTGTCTTTCCGATCGATTCTGTGTCATTTGATCATACCAACCTCACACACTAACATCTGTAGTTAAGATCTCTCCTCAGAAATCCTTAAACTGTGCGGTTTTGACTAAAGAAGTGCCTCGCAGTTGCTAGATTTTGCAGTCTGCGTTACAGGAATCATTATATATGATGAACAGAGGAATTATTAAACAGTTTTACATAAAGAAATAAATACACAAACAATTTAAACATTTATACCTGCCGGTGGAGTGAAATATTTAGATTGACATTTTTGCGTGTCCACCATATACGAGGTTGACATGTTCCAGCCTCTGGTGACGAGTGGTGCTGCACCACCCCGCACGAGATGAGCACCGCCCAAGAATAAATAGCCAGCTTCCAACACACACCAAGAAGATGACGGTGGTGGATGCAAGGACACGATCAGAAGACATCGCAGTTGTGGAGAGAGAGAGAGAGAGAAGAGGTGGTGACGGACGAGTAGGAGGAACAAGGAAGCTAGAGGTGGGTCGAACATGGCGTCCTTGTCCCGGCACAGGGTGGTGGTGCTGGCGCTGTGCTTGCTGCTCTTGGTGGGTGCATCCTCCGGCGCCGTAAGTCGACTGCGATCGACACGACGACTGCTTTGACGATTGCACGGGGAAAGGCCACCGGAGAGTGTGATGCATCATCATCGGCTGCTTCTTCTGCATCATCATAAAATTGTTACCTAAAAATATGATATAAGTAGTTTCCCAATCTATTTATCTATTTTTTATTGATTTCCTAGGATTTCATGGTTTACAAACATTCATCTTGATTCGGTAATCAAGTGTAACATGATTTATTTACAAATAGAACACCATAAAGTTTGTCTTACTCACCTCAAACCTTCACCATCTACCAAATTATGATGTAAGTATTACTCTTTTTTTTTTTTTGTTAATTTTAAGAATTTTTTAGTTCAGTCTGATGAAAGATAAAGAGAGACAATGCGAAAGGCGGATGAGACAATAGAGAAGGAGAGGGACAAACATATTCGATGAAAAGTAAAGATAGAGTTTAGGATCAAAAGAGAAAGATAAAAAAAGTTTGTAAATAAGATTGACGACGATCGTAGAAGAAAAGAAAAGGCAAGCGGATATCAACCGAGAAGACATATACATTAGCATTGATAAGATAAATAATAAGTCTACCTAATAACTTTGGATACATCAGCTCCGAAATTATGTCATCTCGGATACCTTAGTCCTTCCTAGATACCACAGCACCACAGGGCACGTTGATATCTGACACAGCGCGACCGACCTAACACAGTATCAATCGACCTAACATAGTTTTCGTCGATTGAGGCCCCAAGACCTAACGCCCGAGGACATCGAAACCATGCAAAACCGTATGCTGGCTTAGTAAAGGACACCAACAATATTAAGAAATCCGATATGATTGTCCTCAGGCCCGCATGTATAATAGTCACCCTTAATAATAGCTTAAGGGGGCTCGTTCTTTCTGAAACTCTATTTCTATACTAAACTCGTATAATCATCTTGGTCTAGGCATTGACTTGATCGTTGGAGGGGTCATATTGAGCACCCTCACCCTAATAAGACTTTCATACAGGATCCCATGATAAATCTCGAGAAGGAGGAGCTCGAGACGTGCTCTTGAATGGACCAAGTCGAGGCATGTTCTCGAGCAAGCACAGTTGATATCTCTTGAACTTCCTAGTCTCTTCTCGATTGATGTGAAACTAAGTCATGTTGACTCATCTATCATGACATAAAGTTTAATAAAAGTATTATAAAAAAGAGATAAATAACGTAGGGGATAGAATGACTATATTAATTTTGAGAGATTAACCAATTATGTACATCTAAATTGCTAGTTTATTGGGTTAGTTCAAAGGGTTGTGGTTATTTAATTATATTAAAATACCATATATAAATTATGAAAAATGAGATATCCCATGGAAAAGACTTATAAAATGAGCAATAATAATAATGCGGGATTCTAAGTGAATCCTCTATAGAATATACAAATGTTCTAATGAGATCATATATTTGGAGGAAATCGTGGGAAACATTTACAAAAATAAAGGGAAAATATAATTAAAATGTGGCAATAATTTATGAGAATCAAGTTTTTTTGTGTGTCCAATATTAAAAGAATTCAGAATATATGTTTTAAAACAGAAGTCCAGAAAAAAGAGTTGGGTGAGAGTTTGACAGATTCAACGCCACCGGTTGATTCACGGAGCGCCACAACCCGTAGAACGGAGACAACTCAAAGATCGCCAACTTATCGCCTAAGAAAAGGGATGTGCGCGGTGGATGGATGGACGGACTCAAATCGATGACGAACATGTATATATAGAGAGAGGAAAAGAGGAGGCGGCAGAAGGTAAAGAGAAAGAGAGAGAGAGAGAGAGAGAGATACATAGATCGAGTATGGCGTCGTCGTCCTCCCGGTGCATGGTGGTGGTGGTGGCGCTGTGCTTGCTCGTCTTGGGGGATGTATCCGTCGCCGCAGGGAGCGCAATCAACTGCAATCTTGGAACCGACGGGTGCTATGAGGCTTGTCGCGCCAAGGGCCACTGGGAAGTCACATGTTTCGCCTGCAACTACTTTTGCCCTGCCGTCAGCACGGGCTTCATCGGCGGCGGCGGAAGTCTCTCTCTCTCTCTCTCTCTCTATCGATCTCTCTCTACAGTGTTATATGCCGCTAAGTCCTCCGTCTTTGTCGCAGGTCGCGCTGGCACCAGGGCGCCTTCTCCGACGGCGGACAACAATTGATCAGTCTCAAGATGGCCAGACAGACGTGCTCGTTGACGAACAGAGGCCCTGTCGTGCACTCTGCGTTATCAGTCGATCCTCCCTCCCTTCCTCTCTCTCTCTCTCTCGCTCTCGCTCTCGCTCTCTCTATCGTTGTTGATCACGTAATGCGCGAGTGTGCACGCCTTTGTCCTGTGTAATAAATATCAAGATTTGTTGATGTTCTCTCTGCGTCAATTCTGTGTCATTTGGTCATGCAGTGGTAGGCAAAGGTGCGTGTTAGAGTTTGCAGGGAAGCACAAGGCAGATTTGACCCCTTGTTATAGCCTATCGCGTCCGCCATATCAATATCGATTAACTATTTCCTTGCTGCCGCCGCCGCCGCCGCCGCCGCCGCCGCCGCCTGAGAGTCTACAGTGTTGATGTCGATAGGAAGAGGGAATAGAGATATGAAACAGAGGAAGAGGAGGACAAGGTTCAATCTTCTATATTTCTCTCAATAAAAAACTCTTTACAAATTTCAGAAACTCCCTTGATTCTCTCATGACTCAACATATGGGGTTTATATAGTCCCCAAAGATACATTATATTAATTGTATTCAAGATGAACCATTCTTTTTCAAGAAACCCTTTCAAGAACCAATAACCAATTTGACTTATCCTTCTATAGTCTTTTAATCCATTTTTTCTTCTTGATGTAATAAACCTCTTTTGATGAAATGAACCTCATTATGATACTTGAACAAGTTTAATTCCAACATTTTCCCCCCTTAAACTTGTTCCATCTAGCATGCCAAGTTTCTTTCGAAGTTGTTGAATATATACCTCTTCTTCAAGAACTCCATTAAGAAATCGATTTCACATCCATTTGTAAAACTTCCATTTCATTTGAGCTAGAGATAAGTAATCTTCTTGTCTCCAATCGAACAAATACTTCTTCATAGTCAATTCCATATTGTTGTTTATATCCTTTGCAACTAATCTAGCCTTGTATTTCTCCATCTCTCCTTTTGCATTTTTTTGTTTTGAAGATCCACTTAACGATAGCTTGGTGGTCTTGGAAGTGTAATAAGCTCCCATGTATTATTTTGTTAATGGCATGAATCTCTTCATTCATAGCTTGTCGCCATTTTTCATCTCTATAAGCTTCTTCAAGATTAATGGATCATATCCGCAAAAGACAAAATAAAGAAAGTTCATCATTGTTAGTATCAATCCTTCGAGTCACATCATATAGGTCTGAATCGGTCTTGTCCTTCTTATAATTGGACTTCTTGAATCATGTGACCTAGTGCTAGGTGATGATTCGCAAAGTCACTTCGTGTTTGTATTATATCATCTTCTTCAAGCTACAACTTTCTTATCGCTCATCACTTTTCCGGTTCAAATCATTGTTCATCAAACTCAACATCTCTTGACATCACAACTTTATTTGTGATAGGATTGTAGAGTTTGTAACCATCGAATTCTCTGGATAACCTAGCAAAATGCATTTTGGGTTTTATCCTCCAATTTCGTTCTCTTTTCTTCCGGTATCTTGGCAAATGCAACACTTCCAAAAATCCTCAAATGATCAACTCTTGGTTTTGTAAGCTCCATGCTTCTTCCGTGTAATATTACCAATTAAACTGTCACATTAAGCAAATAAAGCCACAACAAGATCACCCCAAAATTCTTTGAATTTTTCTTTCCTTTAACATGCATCGGACCATATTAAGGATAGTCCTATTTTTCTTTCCGAGACACCATTTTGTTGAGGTGTGTATGGCATGGTGAATTGATGTAGAATTCCATTATTTCTACAAAACTTTCAAATTCATTTGATATATATTCACCACCTCTATCTCGTTCTTAGACATTTAATCTTACAACAACTTTGTCTTTCAACCAAATCCTTAAATTCTTTGAATTTGCTTAAAACTTCTTTCTTTTCTTTTAACATGTAAACCCAAGTTTTGCCACTATGATCATCTGAATGTAAGAAAATACGCTTCCTCCAAGTGATCTTTGGATTGATAGGGCCACAAACATCCGAGTGCACCGGATCGAGTCGATGCCATGCTCTTTTGTTCTTCTCACTTTGAAAGGTTTTCTTTCTTGTTTACCCATGACACATACTTCACATAATTTTCTTTGGGTGATCAATTTTGGCATTCTGTCACCATATTATACTTCTAGAAGTTTCAAAGCCTCAAAATTTAAGTGAGCATATCTAAGATGCCAAAGTGTAGAAATATCCTCAATATGACTTTAAAACAATTTGATTGATCAAAATACTCAAATGTAGAGGAAACATTCTATTCCTTGCCATTTTCACATGTGATATCAATGTTTTATTCTTATCACGAATTGAGAGAGCCATATCTTTCATCTCAACTTCATAACCTTTTTCAAGTAATTGTCCAATGCTTAAAATATTATTTTTCATATCGTGAACATAATAAATATCTGAAATGCATAATTCCTTGCCATTATTAAGTTCAAGGAGAATTTTACCTTTGCCTCTTCGGTCTTTGAGACAAATCACCAAATGTAATGTTCCTAATAACTTGTATCCATTTAAAATAGCTCTTTGATGCCACACATGTGATTTGAGGCTCTGTATCTAGATACCATGTCATAGATTGATCATTTTCAAATTTTCATAACTCATTAGCAAAACTTGATTTTCCTTCTTTTCTTCCTCAACAAAATTTGCCTCACCACTTTGATTGTTAGGATTATAATAACATTCATAAGAGTAATGTCCGTACCTTTTGCAAACATAACATTGTATTTCGGACCTTTTAGAGTTTACACGTCCACCACTCGCCCTCGATCATAACCACGGCCTCTTTGGCTAGAATTTTCTAGCCTCTTCATTATATGGAGATTCTTGATTGGTCCGATTTCCTCCTCTTCCTCTTTGTCCTCGTCCTCTTCCTCTTTGAGAATTTGATTCTCCTTTATTTTCAAGAGCAAACTTAGCTTGTAGTGCTTGCTCCATAGTTTTGTCTTCTCCTCTTTTGTAATTCTTTGTTCATGAACTTGAAGGAACCCATAAGTTCTTCTAAAGATATTTTTCCAAATCTTTAGATTCTTCAATCGCAATAGCAATAAAATCAAATTTGGTCTAGGGATCTCAATATTTTTCTATTACTCTCGATCATTTACTTGTTCACCATTTCGTCTCATTTGATGAACAATAGAAATGATTTTGAAATGTCGAAATAGTTTAAGTACCTTGTTGTAGTTTTTCAAACTCTCGTAAAACTTGTAGGAAGTTTCTTTACCTTATCAACACCACCGAATGCTTTTGAAGTATTTCCCAAGCCTCCTTTGAAGTATTTCTTTGGAGCGATGATCTCGAACATTGTATCATCAAGCCCTTGGTAGATTGTGAACAAAGCCTTTTCTCCTTCTTCCTTCTTTCTTTGAGTTGCTTTCTTCCTTCGCATTCATTGCTCCTTCTTCTGGAGTTGGTTCGTGAATCCATCTTCTACAAACTCCCATACATCTTGGGAGCCTAGAAGAACCTTCATTTGGATGCACCATATGTCATAATTTTCTTTTGTTAACTGGGATCCGAAGTTGGATGGCACTTGAGGAAGAGGTCATAGCTAACCTATGCTCGATACCGGATGTTGATGTTGATAGGAAGAGGGAATAGAGGTATGAAACAGAGGAAGAGTAGGACAAGGTTCAATCTTCTATATTTCTCTCAATAAAAAACTCTTTACAAATTTCAGAAACTCCCTTGATTCTCTCATGACTCAACATATGGGGTTTATATAGTCCCCAAAGATACATTATATTAATTGTATTCAAGATGAACCATTCTTTTTCAAGAAACCCTTTCAAGAACCAATAACCAATTTGACTTATCCTTCTATAGTCTTTTAATCCATTTTTTCTTCTTGATGTAATAAACCTCTTTTGATGAAATGAACCTCATTATGATACTTGAACAAGTTTAATTCCAACATACAGAAGGTTTAGCAGAAACAGATTCGAGGGAACGTGTTAGGTAATCAATAGAGAAATAGAGAAACACAATATTATTCTAAAAACATAGCACGATTAGCTTACAAAGAAATAGAAGAACACGTATTGGCATAATATGTAGCGATGCCAAGGAAAAAGAGGGAAGAAAATAGTCAAATGTTATATTCATCATTAAATTACGTGAAAAATGCATAGATAAACAGAAGACGGATGTGTCTCCCGATTACGAGTGTTGCTAAACTCCTTCACATCATGCACCTCCAGTGCATTGAGTCTTCTGTCTCTTCATGTTCATGCTGTCATGGCTTATGAAACATGGCGAGGTCGGCGGCGGCCTCTTCATCGGGTCACCTTGTGAATTCAAGGTTGCCTGCACGTAAACAAGAGACGCTCCATCGGATTTCTCATGGTTGATTAAATTCGGAGAACTACGAGCCGAGCTGTTTGGATTGGGTACGGTTTTAGGGGTGAGCAGTGAAGCTGTCTGAGCTTGAACGCCCGGTGTCGGACCCTGAAATGGTTGCGGCGGCGGCGGCGGCGGAGGATTGCGCCATCGAGGGAGCGACCCTGCCAAGAGAAGGGTCTGCAGCGTAGGACCTGCTTCGAAGACAGCTCGCAACAGCTTCCCTTTCTGCGGGAGAGGTTTATTAGTGGCAAGGCTATTGATTGTTACGGAAGCTCTGTCCGCTGTGCTATTGTTTGCCGGCGAGCTCCGCTGTTGCACCGGAAGCATGTTGCAGGTATTAGCCGTCTTCACGCTTGGCGATTCTGGGAAGGCAACGATGCTGTGAGAATTATGGGTGCGAGTCCCTGAGAGGCCATCGGATTCGGTGATGTTGGAAGTTGCTCCGGTTTGCCTCATCTGTGAGCTATCAGGCTGGAGAGAGCCTGGCAGCATGGGAGAGAGCTCCCCCGTGTTAACCTGTGTGATCTTATCGAGTAAAAGCTGCAGCTGATCCCTTGCTGCGTCCCTTTCATGGGTGATCAATTCAATTCGTTGGATTAATTGATTGATATCTTCCTCTCTCCTTCTTATCTCCTCCTTGGCATTAGCCCGCAGCGATTCAAGTTCCAAGGTGACACAGAGAAGCTCGTGCTCGAGTCCCTCAGTGCTCTGTTCGAACAAAATGGAAAGATTCAGTAAGGAAACAGACGGCTGAGATACCAGAAAGAACGTACAGTTCTTCAACTACATCACTCGACAAGAAGACTCTCGTGATTGATTCAAGCACAGATATAAAGCAGAACTCTCAGTGATCCCACGTACGCTGTCAAACTCCAAGTTGCAATCGCAACCCATGAACAAGGCAAAGCAAAAGCTCCAGCGCATCACGCCACCACTGTCGCCGATCCGATCCGGCGACCATAACAAAAGGCAACTAACTCCATGAACGCTACTAAACCCCGATACAGAAGCAGCAGCACACACAAGAAAAGCTCACATAACTCCGGAAAAATACTGATCCATAAAGCATCACCGGACAAAGTAAAAGAGAAGCCATGCCCAAGAATACGTTAAGAGAGGAACAGCGACTGACCTCATGAAAACACAAACCGGAAACCAAGCCTGCATCCATGGTGACCTCTGCAAGAGCGTCCTTCCCTTAGGCCCGTTAATGCCTACATAAAAGCCGGCTTGATGTATCAGTACATACATAGCCGGGAAGAGAAAAGAGGAGTTCTTTTCTTCTTTTGTTGTTTTGTAATGAGAAATAAGTTGAATTCTCTCCCCCTGCGGAAGCTTGCCGGGATAATGTCCTCTCTCTCTCTCTCTCCCCCTCTATCCCTATCTCTCAAGGCCTTGACAGAGAAGCTTCCTCAATTATTGAATACTCTCTAGGTAGCTTCAAGTCGGGCACCTTAATGGAGTTGATTCATGAGCTCCTCCTTCCACATGCCACAAAGACTTCTCAGAAAGAAACAAGGACTTGAAACCTACCTCGCGCTTCCTTTTGGCAACTCCTGTGTCCTAGATTGATTTGATAGTCAACAGCCAACACATATTTGATTGGATTGGTTTATTAGCATCAGTACTATGGTTGACTAGTTGTTGAGTCTACACCAATCATAGACCTACCTTTCTACGTACACAATCATATGTTTTGGTCCACATACGCTTTTGCTCTTAAGTAGCATGTAAGTTGAGTACACATCAGGCTCTTCCTTGGCTTATCGAATAGGTAATGTCAACAAGCTGTGGCAAGATACACATAGAGTTGACCTACTCACTATCAAACCTTTATTTACCAAGTGATATGAAAAGCCTGTGGCCACAAGGAATACAATAAAACCAAGAACAAGTAGAGTCGTAGGGTTTCCTCTGAGGCCAAGCCTTGTGAGACAACAAAATCTGGGAGGTCTTGTCCAATGGATCCTGCCATGTTCGAGCTCCTCCTTCAAAACTCATCTCTATCTATCTATCTATCTAATATATATTTGTTTATTGGATTTAGTGGGCAACTATACATTTTACTGTCGTCAACTTATGCAACCAGTGGGCTTTTGCTGGGACTCCCCCTGTCGATCGCCGGGAAGTTGTCGACTGTTCGGCAAACCTGAACTGGTGCGGGACGATCATCGTCCCGGAGACATCGTTGTCTGCGTGCAAGTGGCATCCCCAGTCGTCGTCTCTGTGGCTCCATGCTACAGGTCGCTCGTCTTTATCATTTTCCATACCATCCATGCCTGCTACAGTGTTGGGATCTCTCGAGAGTGGTTTCAGTGACGGGAGGTATCCATTCTTTGTTTCAGTCCTCAGTTTTCTCGCAAGAAAGAAGCTAATTATTCCACCTACTGGACCGATGTGATTTGCCATAAACACGATGATAAAATGGGACTCAGCCCGAAATCAATGGTTTGGCCCAGCAGACCGTACTGTTAGGGGGAGAGAGAGAGAGAGAGAGAGAGAAGCACTCGTCTCCTCCATTCGTGCCGAGAGTACTCTTTATCAGCCGACACTAGTCGACGCTGTAGTGCAGGTGACCATCTTCTCTTCCGGTGGCGGTGTATTAATGTGACCCCTTTTGACGCCACAGAGCCGGCCTCTCTTCCTCCCATTCTCTTGACAGCAGTAAGTGGACCAAATGCTGCCACCCCATCTTTCTACCCGTTCCTTAAAATATACGATGAGACCATCCTCGGCTGCGGCGTGCAGCACAAAATGCGCTGCCACCCTCACAGGCTCCGACGACCCAACTGTTTTACGCTGAACATACACGTCAAAGTACTCAACAAGCAGCCAAGTTGGTGTTTAGTATATACGTCTTCCGGCGACATGGTTGGTTCCGAGGTACTAATGGCGGTATGCTGCCACAGCCCGTGCGTCGGAGTATTTAATGGAGGGAGGGAGAGGCAGTGGTCAAACAGATGGAATGACGTCCACCTTTATGGCCGGTGGTTGGGGAGAGGAATTGGATGGCCATGGCCGCGGCAGTTCCATTTGAAATTGATGCTTGGCTCTGTGTTCGGGCAAAATGCACGGTGGAGAGGACATGGTCGCCGGTTACTTTTCAGACGACGAGGGAGCGACCGATCCTTTCCCACGGGAGGCGTTTGATGACCTCGAGGAATCACGTCGTACGTCCGGTTTCTTGTGCGAATCTTGATGCGCCTGATGGCAACCCAACCACACATCCCGGGTTACTGTGAGCCCATGAGGCGTCTTTGGTGGTTTCTTCTTGTCCACGGCACATCCCCCACTTGAATCCGCCCGCGTCTCTTCTTTCCAAGCTCTTACCTCCGTCCTTTCCCTCCCATTCCCCCTCTCCTCCATCCCTCCCTCCCTCTCTACTACACCTTCCTTCGGCTCTCCTCCCTGAGCTCCCGAACCGGCCGCACCGTCCATCTGCCTATAAAAAGACCCAATTTTCCCCTTGTTTATCTTGTGTTCGAGCCAGGAATCCCTTTGGTGTTGCTTTGCATTAGGGGGGGGCGCAATGGCGGCGGCTTCCTCGCGAGGGAGGAGGGAGCCCCTGCGGCAATGGAGGGACCGGGAGACGAGTCCCGAGAGGACCAAGGTGTGGAAGGAGCCGAAGCCGAGAAGGGTCCCCGTGGTGTACTACCTCTCCCGGAATGGCCAGTTGGAGCACCCCCATTTCATGGAGGTCACCCTTTCCTCCAGCCATGGTCTCTACCTCAGAGGTACGCCCTAAAATCCGAGAGCTTCCCATTTTTTTCTCTCTCTGTTCTTGATTTTTTTTGACATCTACATGTTCTATCTACAGATGTGATCGAACGTCTCAACTTTCTCAGAGGCCAGGGAATGGCCAGTTTGTACTCTTGGTCCTCCAAACGGTAGCGTTGCCTCCGTTTCTACCGCTGTCTTTGCCCCTTCCTTCTTCGTGCAATTTCTTCGTTTCACTGGATTTTGGATGTTTCAGGTGCTACAAGAATGGATTTGTGTGGCACGATCTGTCCGAGGACGATCTGATCTACCCGGCGCACGGCCATGAGTACGTCCTCAAGGGGTCGGAGCTCCTCCAACCCGTCTCCTCTCCCAGTTCCCAGGACACCATTTCCCCATTTTATGCCTCCGACAAGCCGCTGCCGATCCCCAAATCCGTGCACGAAGACCCCGAAATCTTGCAAATAAGGAAAAAGAGAGCGCCTTGGAGCTCCCTCGACCTCAACGAGTACAAGGTCTACAAGACCGACCTGGCGGTGGAGACCGGCGTCAAGGCTGCGGACGCGTCCACGCAGACCGAGGACGGGAGGAGCAGGCACCGGGCCGCCGCCGCCAGGGACGACGGGCGCCGAGCGGAGATCCCGATGGTGGAGGAGGCCGAGCCCCCGACCACCGAGCTGGAGCGGGAAGAGATCTCTCCGCCGCCGTCGTCTTCAAGCCCGGAGACCCTGGAGACACTACTCAAGGCGGACGTACGGCCCTCGGCTTCCGCGGCCACGGTCGTGGGGCTCGACGACCACGACCGGACGGTGGGGGGCTACGCGAGCGGGCGGATGCGAGCGTCGGCGGTGCTGATGCACCTGCTGTCGTGCGGCTCCATCAACCTGAAAGAGCATCACGGGATTTCGGCGTCGTCGCCGCCGCCGCCGCCGCCGTTTAAGGAGAGGGTTGGGCCACGTGGAGGGTCCGATTACGGCGGCGCGAAAGTTGCGGACGGCTTGATGTTGGGCAACAGCTTCTCGCGGATCAGGCTGGAGGACAAAGAGTACTTCAGCGGGAGCTTGATCGAGACGAAGAAGGGAGGCGACGGCCGCGCCGAGTTCCCGAGCCTGAAGAGGTCCTCCTCTTACAACGCGGAAAGGTAAGGCTTTTGTCACCTCTGGGTTTCATGCACACATCGATCGTTGCTCTCTAAAAAATCTGCATCCTTTCTACCATTGTTTGCTTGCTAACTAATCACCACCAATTTATTGAGGTAAATGATGTTATTTGACTCGTGCTGTGCTATGTTTTCCTTGGAACTGACATGATTGATGAAAATGAATCGACTGAAACCTGCTCATCTTCCTTTTTTCCTCCCAGTTCTCGATAGCCATGATTAATCTAGTTTGGACAAGACGGTTTGCATATAGAGTTGGCTTAGCAGCGTTGTGTTATCTCTCTGGATTAATCCTGCCAAAAGCATGCAGTAGATTGGTGGTTTGGGAAGCAGAACTTGTACTGGTAGAATGGGTTGGGCTGTGTCAGAAAGTTGCACCTTTTACTCTCATCCTTTTCGGCCACTGCTGCCGGGGAAGCAGAACAGCAGCCTTTTTGCTTTGGCGGGTAAGGTAAGGGGCTGAAGCTACCACAGCTGGATTCCCCTGCTGCTTTTGCTGGTGTCAGACCAGCCTTGTCTTCCACAGTGTGTGTTCGTTCACCTTTTCAGTTCTTTGAGCCCTTCCCTCATCGATTTATGTTGGAGTTCTTCCGCCATGACTCCAGTTGTAGCCGGTGACAGCTTTAGGACCGTCAAATGACGTTGTTGTTCATTAACTGGAACGGGCGGTGGTGGTGCTAATCGACGCTGCTAAATGTGCGCAGGTGCTCGAAACTGGAGCTCGCGGAGAAGGAAATCGAGGGCGTCCGTGCCAAATGCATCCCCAGGAAGCACCGGGCCGTGGAAAGGAGGGAGGCAAACGCACCAATCTCGCGCAGCACCCTCGGAAGCAAGCGGATCAACGATGAACCCCAGGATGAACAACAATAATACTAAGTCCGTGGAAGATAACTGAAGGAGAAAGAACGAATCATGAAGAAGGCTGGGTGAGCCTAAAAAAGACCCAAAGAACAAATAGAGTAAGAAGAAACTGTTCTGCAACCGAGGAGCATTCGTCTCGTGTATGTGAATGCTTTCTTTTGACTTGTTGATCAAGGCACGTAGTTATGCCGACGAGAGAGGAAATCCAGGAAAAGCCATGCATTTTAGCTCCACGAAACCTCTCTTTGGCGTCTGTGTACTAAAAAACATGGCATAATCGATCTTGAATCACAAGAACTTGTTTGACTTGGTTAGTCTCTGTGCACTGCGACTTGTCTCTTTCTCTTTCGCTGTTTAGCTCTCTCCGGCTTGCTTCCTCCTTTAAGCACACTCCCATGGATGAACGAACGACTGACGGCCTACGACGAGGCCCACCGGATAAAAATTGACGGCGCTTCCTTGGGTCTTCTTCTTCTTCCTCTTGACTCATTCGCTTTCATGATCTTCCAACTCATTCACCGTCTGTGTCGATAGAACGATCACAAGTTTGACTTTTGTGGCTAAAATGTAAAAGTCAAGGTCAACTAGGGAGACAAGGATAGGAAGCCGCACAGTCGTAGATTGACCGGCCTGTGGTGACGTCGTTCGTTGTGCTTTCTCGATTGCCTTCGAAGACTAAAAAGAAATAAACTCCCAAAAAAGTCGTGCTACTTATTAACAAGTATGTTTGTGTAAGCAGAAGGGGGATATGATATGATATGATATATATGAAAAATATATATTGGATTTATTTCATGACAATGTACAGCAGAAATGGATTCCCCGTAGCAGTAGTTGCCTTGGTAAAGAATGTCTCTCCTGCACCATATGTATGGTGGCCCCGTTGACATTTCCTGCCACTAAATGTATGTATGGCTCAGAGCAGCAAAGTCAGCGCAGAAGTTACTCCTCTCTCTCTCTCTCTTTCTCCATTTTTGTTCCCCTCCACAGCAAGTCCACTATCTCTTTCCTGGATATAGTAAGCACCCTCAGCTGTTCTTTGTTATGTAGATGTATAATATAGACTCTGGAATCAGATGGGCATTAACAAGGTTGGGGTCTACCCTGAAGACAAGATGAACTCGGCTGCAGGAGTTTGCCATCCATCCAAAGCTTGATGGTGACTCGAGTAGTACCGAGAACTAGCAACATCATCAACTGGTCAAGATCATGGTAATCTACGCTCAGGTCAGCGATATCGTGTGGTTCATGTTGTGTGAGTCCCTGCAGTTCTTGCGTCAGTTGGGTGTCTTTGTTCACCAACAAGACCCACTCGATCCATATAATAAAAACTTAGTCACCGATGTCCATTGGATGGGTTCAGATAAATTGCGGCACAGCTGATTCTTTTCCGGAGGAAGAAAGAGTACCTACCACAAGTCATCTGCGGCTTTCGGTTTCTCGTCCTCTTCCTTAATCTATAAATCGAGAAGCCAAGAACTGCAAGGATCCATCTCATTAGTTAAATGAAGAAGAAGAAGAGAGTCGTCGTCCCTGCGTGCTGATTCGCTTACTTTAAACACTCTAAACGCAGCTGCTGAGGCCAGCACGTCCAGAACAAGGAGGACATGGACCAGTAAGGTTGCATTATACTTTGCTTCGTTGTCCTATATATTGAATCATTCGACAAGTGTTTAATCCAGGAACAGTCCGATCATTCTATGACCAACCTTAGTGGACTGCAACACGGACGGATGTGGTTGTGCGGTCGGTGGCTCTTACGAAGGTCAAACGAGGGAGATGATTGCCTCTCTTCGGTCTGTGGTCGCTTACGGTCCAAGAAATCGACGCTGATGCATCAGTGGGTCTTTATCCAACAGGAATCAGAATCCAGAGGCCTCAGTGTAGAGAAGGATCTTTCCGTAGGCAAACACGACGCTGTCGAACAAGATTAGGCGTGTGATTGTCCTGATAGATGCAGTTGATGGATCTGCAGTATCCAACTGTTCGAGATTGCGTGCGCACAGGGAAAGGGAAAAAGAAAGAAGGCTCGAAGCAAGTTCTTTCTTTCTAGGAAACAAGAGTATGACCTTATGCTACTGCACTGAACTGGTCATGATCTATAGTTGCCTCAGCAACAGATAAAGGCTAATGTAAGCTCGTAGTGGTTGGCATGGCAGCATAAGAAGAGATCGATTAGCAAGTGAAGCTGTAAACACCGATCGAACTTCTCAATTTAAGTACCAGTTGAAGCGTTCATCGACACCTCTCCGTGACTGCAAACGCCAACTCGGTGGAGGAGTCGTCATGGAGACGGTGGGAAAAGACTCCCAACTACTGTCCTTCCTGTGTTGCCAAGCGCACATCCACTTCCACTCTTTGATTACTATTAATTACGTAGCAAAGAACCTTTTGTCCGCCACCGGTGATCACTCTCCTCCCCCTCACTCCACCGGAGAACACTTGGAACTCTAGAAAGACAGCGACCCGTCTTGTGTGCGTGATGCTGCTGTCATCCCTATCTCAGCCTTGCGTGTTCGCCACAAATCGATACAGCCCAGCTGCTCCCGGAGACTCGAATTCAGCAAAGGAAACTGTTTCTGAGGCTCCATGTTTGATAGATACTGCAGTGCTTACGTAAGGAAAAGGCTTTACGACCATAAAAATACTCCAACGCTTGCTTCTCTCCTTTCATTGCTTCCATTCCGTGCATTCTACTACATCTCACGGCCTTTTCCTTTTCGTCTTCTGCTCCTGGTTAGACATGAAGAGATGCGGAGATGGAGAGGAAGGAGAGCAGATGGAGAGCGTCAACGTGGCTAACGTTCTGATTCTTCTCTCTCGTGGCAGCAGCGACGGAGAGGAGATCATCGACATCTCGTCACGGGCATCTCCGGTCCGAGTTTTCGCGTGCAAGACCTGCAACCGCCAGTTCCCGTCCTTCCAAGCGCTCGGGGGCCACCGGGCGAGCCACAAGAAGCCGAGGCTCGCGGCGGACGGCCAGGGCCAGGGCCAGGGCCAGCGTCAGGTCCATGCGGAGCTCGCGAAGCCGAGGGTGCACGAGTGCTCCGTTTGCGGCCTCGAGTTCGCCATCGGTCAGGCTTTAGGCGGCCACATGAGGCGGCACAGAGCCGCCGCTCCGCAGGGCCTCACGGGGAAGAAGCCCGACGACAAGAGGACCTTGTGGTTGGACCTGAACATGCCACCGTCGGAGGGCGACGGTGACTACCGGAAGAAGATTTTTGGGTTCGAGCTTGCGGACACAACTCCTCCGATGGTGTTGGACTGCTTTCACTGATCAATCCGCCTATTCCTCTTGTGTTAATTCCTCGTCTTTTCTCTTGTTGTTCACCACATCTGTGGGATGAATACTGGGGCGTGTTTTGAGCTTTTTGATGATGGCTGTTCGAAATTTTATTGAGCTTACTGACTATTAATGGATCACGATGAGAAGAGTTGTACAATATATTGCTTCTGTAATCTGGGTGGTGAATGGTGCCCTTCTTTTCGACGGTGAAAAGCCAGCAGAGGAAGTTTGACTCCGCTTCGGACGTGGTGCTATGACCTGACCTAAATAAAAGTTGCAGTGGCGTGCGATGGTTGCAGAGCGGTCCATAGGTTTGGAGTGTAACGAGATAACGTAGGTGGTGAATGGGACATGGAAGTGATCAAGCTTTGCCTGCGACTTCCCTCTCTGCTCACTGTGGCAACCTCAAGATGCAGTCGGACCACTGCAGGGAACACGTCATGGCGTGGAACTCATGTCCCGCAACCTCGTGTGCATGCGGGGCGTGAGACTCCCACCTCTCATCGGCCTCGACATAATTTAAGCTCTCGACCGCCATGGGAGCGCCTTAAAGCCCGAACCTGGACGTAAACTTGGCCCGAAACGCCACGCGATCGAGGACGACGACAAACATATCCCTGTGTGTATTCTGCAGGTGTCTGCACAGGGTAGCAAGAAGAACAAAGCAGAAGTGGATGCGAAGCTTTAAGTAAATTAATCGTCTGGGATCCAGTCGTCAACCATAAACGCAGCTCAAACCATCGCCGTGCGTCATCCACAAGCTTCGGATGCCGTCGCGAAGTAAAGAAGAGATGGGCTGAAACGTTGAGGAGAAACGATCACAGCCAGCGGCAGAATCGCCCAAAAGGCCGGACGAGTACATGTCTGATTCATCGTCTTAAACAGCCCACGCAGCTGCCATTATTTGGCGGTGGTAGAGCTATCGGTTTGTCCTCATGCAATCCGTAAGAACACCTGAAGCCTGTTGTTCGATCGACGGTGGCGGCAAAGAGCCTCCACCCTCGAGCAAGTTGCAGGAGAATCTATATTATCTAATTTGAAAGAACTCCATTGATCTTTTAAGAAGTCATTTTTTTTTTTGTTTTACTCTCGTACTCCAAGATTCAATTTCTCAAAAAGACTGGGTGATGATGATTCTGACATAAATTTTATAAGACGGTGACGGTAGAACAAACATAAATATGGTGATACCGTGGATCTTTTGGTTCAAGTAATACAACTAATTCCCCACCAAACATTTGATGATCATGAAATGGTTCCACCGAGAACATATGGGTCAATCATACAAGCAGCAGCATATTCTCCAGCAACAATGCCTTGGGCCATAGATTAAGCAGAAAGAACAACTTTTTAGTATAAAATGGACCAATGATGAACTAACTCATTTGAGTCTTTGCCAATGATCACAGCCATTGACAAGGAAGGGAAACTTCCAAAACCAAGATATAAGATAAATTTGCTTGGGATGATGTTATGTGGAAAAGATTTAATGAATTATAGAACTGTTCTTCCGGTGGAGAGAAGGATGAACATATGGGAGGAGATGGATGGGCGGGAGAGGGAGCCACTCCAAGCCTGGAACGAGGAGAGTCGGTGGCTAATTCCAAGTGGGGTAGCAGGAGTCCCTCGTGATGGATAATGGCATTTGTCTTCAACAAAGCATGTATACTTATCTTATGGTGATCGGTGACAGAGATGGTGGGGTTTCCCAAAGCCAAGGACAATAAGCATCCTAGAGTTCATGCTTACTTTGTTTAATCTTTGTGATGGAATTTGGAAGAGAGTCCATGTCTGACTCTATCAAGAACAAAATAAGTGCCTGTTCTTGACGTTTCCACGGACATATATTCCTGTCAGGTGGAACAGATCGGATTGATGATGATAAAATTGTACACACCATTAAAGGTTCTAATCAAAATGTATGGGTATATTTTGCTTTCTTCTTCTTCTTCTTCTTCTTCTTCTTCTTCTTCTCTCCTCACGGGTTTATCTGATACTGCAAGTCTTGCAATCATTGGGATATGGAGGAGGAAGTCCCTCTCGCCTACTGTTGTACAGCAACACGTCCTTGAATCGTGATGTAGTTATCGAGAAACCGATAGGGGAAAAAATTATGGACCGAGTTCACCGGGAATCCCTCTCCGAAATATTTTTTCTATCTGATGTAAAGCCTACAACAACGACGGAAGTGGGCAGCGGAGGTCTCCCCAGCCACTCGTTGCTGGCTGTCGGTGTCATCCTGAGAGTGCTGCCAATAGGATGTTGTCCTGAGGGATGGATGGATTACTTACAAACCTGAATCTGATCGAGGTTTTTTTTTTTTTTCTTTGATCGAAAGCGAACCCTCCTCCATGATATGGAGTTTGGGTAGGATGAATAATACTCCCTCCCAATTCATCGTGTTTGGTTCACTGAAGATGGACTTTGGTGGAGAGCAGTACTCCCATAACATCATCCTCATCTACCAAGGGAGCGATCGAGAAGGAGACGCCAATTATTTGATTTGATGGCGTAAGAGTGGGCTGGAGCGACTGGCGAGCAACCAAACACGCTTGCTGCTGTTGTTTAGTGCTCTCCAAAGCCGTGGCGACAGAGAGAGAGAGAGAGAGAGGGGAGGCTGAGGAAGGCTGAGGCACAGAATTCTCATGATCTGCTCATCCTTGACTTGTTACCATGATAACCCAATGACGACCGGCCAAGTTCTCGACTACAGCTTCATCATTTCCGTCTCATGAGCGTACGTCAATCATGCATTCTAATCGCTGATTTGGACAGTACGACTTGCTAAATCGTTGTTCAGACATGTTCTTCCTCTTTCCCGATACCATCTTGCAGAGAACAAGTCCATGGTGGTGGACGCCATCTGTCTCTCCGCTCTGCAGATGGTTTCGCGCCCCAAGCTGAGGTGAGACGAAGACGGACGCCATGGTTGAGCTCCCCGGATCTGCTGGTTCTACGTTTACAAACACACAAATCTTCTACCTCAGCCTTCTGCATTCGTGTTCCTCCAGTATTTTTTTCACTGTTCAGGGATGCATCCTCCTCCTTGTGGATGGATATCTCGGCTGGTTTGACTTGGTTTGCTCGTCTCTACACCACAAGATTTCAAAAAAAATCGGCTGTGATCTTGTTGCCGCTGCTGCGAACACGGTGATAGATTGTGCTATCTGGGAATGGACTCGAGGAGAAAGCAACCCAGAACGGTCTGCAGGCTCCCATACCCCTTCCTCGTTGCTTCCATACAAACCACCAAAAGCTCACTCTTCCATCTCCTGATGCAGTGCAGTCGGTCTCCATCTACGACCTGCTGCATGAGGACCACAAACAAGAGGATAAAAAAGAAAAAAAAAGAGATAGATAATTATGTTTTTTTTTTCCCTTCATATACATAATATGTCATAATATAAATAAATATATATATTGAAAGAAAGAAGAAAAAAAAAACGAAGAAGATATAATGGAGGGAGGAGCGAGGCAGGAATAGGAGATGACGGGTTGCATGGAAGTCAACCGTCAACGGGGGTAACAAACATGTGGACCGGCGGGTTCCAAGTAACAGCCATACCGGCACTCATCCCGCTCTCTCGCTATATATGGCGTATCCAACGGATCGATCTGGACCGTCCGATGCGGAAGGAATACATACGCTCGCCGTACGGCACCGTATACGCCGGCGCAGAAGCAATAATGACAACTATTGTATAATAAACAAACCTTTTTAAAAGCCACTCCCTCCGCCGCGGATGCCATGCGATGTGGCCACCTTAGTCTACTAAAACTGCGCCTCGCCATTCACCTCTCTCTCTCTCTCTCTCTCTCTCTCGACTTCGCCTGACTCATTCGATTTAGGGCTGCCGAGAAGGGAGGAGGACGAAAGGTGAGCTGCTCCGCCGAGATCTCTTCTTCCTCGCCTTTTCGTTGTTGGTCCAAAGTAAGATTTCTGCACTTGTTGACTCTCGCTCTCTCTCTATCTCTCTATCTCTCTCTCGCTAGAAAAAAGAGCAAACTTTATTGGTTTCTTTGTGTCGTCGTTAGAAAGCGTAACTCGAGTGCATGAAACATTGTGTTCTTCCTGCTGAGAAACGTGTGTTGAAAAGATTTGTTGCCGTACGTTTCCTTTCTTCTTGAGAGAAGATAAAAGATATGTGTTGGGCAATGTCGATAAAGATGAACTGGGGAGCCGTCTCCCGTTCTTGCCGTTCTGATTCGTCCTCGTGCAGTATCTATCATGATATATGCTGGACATCAATCGGAAGAACTAAGATCTATCAATCGTACAGTGGAATTATTCCTCTCTTCTTTTTTTTTATTTATTTTTTATTATCCTATAGGTTGTCAGAAATTTCCAGATCGTAAACCTTTTATGAAACCATTCGTTTTTTTGTTTCCCAATATTTCTTCTCTGTCCTGCCATCACAAATCATGCTTCTTCTTCTTCTTCTTCTTCTTCTTGTTCGTACTCGATGATTCGATGGTAAAGTGGTGGGAGAGGCACAGGGTCAAAGCTCTTTATCTTCTATCTCTGGCTTCCTTCCATTTCTTTCCTGTCCATAAATCTACATATATCTTTGGCATTTGGGGTCGCAGGAGAAAGCAAAGTTAGTCTAAAAAGCTACTTTACGGTTCTGGTAAACTACTCCTCCGACCTTCCGCGCCTTTTTTTCTTCTCTTCTCTGTACAAAGTTTCAAAAGTTTTGTCGGGCTTTCTTTTCCTGGCGTCGTTGATGTCCTTGTTCGTCATGCTCCCAAGATGATCGATCGTTTTCTATCCTCTTCTTCCAGGTGTGCGTCTTCGTCTTCCTCGTCGGAGCAATGGGACGAGAGCCAACTCTGATGCAGAAGGTGAGACTTCTCTTGCAGAAACCAACTCCTTGGCCGCGGTAGAGTTCCCCTACTCATGTCCCCATATCCTCTGCCCCTCCCAGTCTTATTCTTGGCCAAAGACTGTAGTCCGGAAATGGCTCAACTTGAAGACCTCAGATATCTGCTCCGAACGCAGCAGTAAGTCCTGTTCCTGTCATCGAATTGCTTGACATCGTACCGAACGAGACTTACATCTTTCTCCTCGGATCAAAAGCAGGGAAGAACGGAGATGTACAGAGGAGGAAGAGCTGTTCCGACAAGGAGAGCAGCGTGCTCAGGAGAAGGGACTCGTCAGGTACGTACTCCGCAGTCATCTGCGAAGCATTAACGAGACGACTCCAAAGGTTTCGGTCTTTTCATTTCACTTTTCCTACGAATTAGTAGGTGGATGGCTGGCGGAGGGCGGCGACAATCTCGAGCCAACCGGCGGTTCTCCGCCCATCGACAACCTCCGGTAAGGGGGGGGGCACTGATCCCACAGAGAATATGTCGGAGTTGTTGCCATCGCATTTGTTTAAATCCCCCGTGAAGCCATGGACTAATTAACTCCTCTACTTGTGTCGCACATGCCGCCGCTGATGATGACGCCGACGACGACGACGACGATGCGGGTAGGATGTTCGTAGGGACATGGAACGTGGGAGGGCGCCCGCCCCACTCTGGCCTCAACCTAAGGGATTGGCTTATGAGCACGCCTTCTTCCCCAGACATCTATGTCCTCGGGTCTCTCTCTCTCTCTCTCTCTCTCTCTCTCTCTGCCTTTAGTTTCATTACATCCAGCTTTAGCAGCTGCTAATGATGATGATTCCCTCGCTTTCATCAACTTCTTTCCCGAAAGGAAGAACCTTTTAGTGATGGCTTATTCTACACAACTTTTTTGCACAAACACCTGCCACGGTCACAAATGGCTGCATGCATCCAAAGTAAATAAAAATAAAAATAAAAAATGCGTGGTGGAGCGATGAAAGATGCTGATGAAGAGCTCTTCTTCTGCTCCTTTTTCTCATATCCTGTGTGGCCTTTTCTTATCACCAATGTATCATCAGCCTGATGAACTGGAAAAGTTGCTTACATGATGAATGGCCGATTGAGATCAGCGTTCTTTCTCGTATGATAACGACTGTATCACCACTCGCTCTCCTCGAATTCAAGAAGACATGTCGCTCGGCTTCTTAATCCCATCGTCACCGACAACTCGTAGAAGGGGAAGGCTGAGGATTTGGGGCGCTCTGTGTAATCCAGTCCTTCCTGCTGCAGGTTTCAGGAGATCGTCCCCTTGAACGCCGGGAATGTGTTGGGCCCCGAGGACAAAGGCCCCGCCTGCAAATGGCTGTCCCTCATTCGGCAGGTGCTGAATCCCGCCGGAGTCCACGGCGACGCCTCGGAGTCCGACTCCCCGTCGGCTCAGAAGCCGCGGGTCAGCTTCTCGGATCTCTTGTCCATGGAGCTGGAGCTGGAGCTGGAGCTGGAGGAGCCCGAGGACGAGCTCGCGAGCGTGAATCCCAGCTGCTGCAGCAGCGGCGACGAGTCGCCGGGTCTCTACCTGGGATCGATCACGCCGCAGCGCGGGGGCTACTGCCTCGCCGCGAGCAAGCAGATGGTGGGCATCTTCCTCTGCGTGTGGGTGCGAGCCGGCATCCTGCACCGCATCAGCGGCCTCGAGGTCTGCTGCGTCGGCAGAGGCATCATGGGCTGCATGGGGAACAAGGTTCGCCCACCTCGCTGTTCATCAACGCCCGCCAGCCACCAAGTGGTTCCTGACACGCCCGCCTGCAGGGGTCGATCTCCATCAGCATGACTCTGGAGCGGACCACCTTCTGCTTCATTTGCACGCATTTGGCGTCCGGAGAGAAGGACGGCGACGAGGTCCGAAGGAACTCGGACGTCGCGGAGATCATGAAGCGAACTAGATTCCGGCAATCGCATAGGATCGCAGGGACGGCGCCGCATCTACCGGAGACGATTCTGGAGCACGAGTAAGCCTCCGATCGAGCTTTTTCTGAATCGAAGTAGCTGGTTGGAGCTTATTTCTCTACTCGCCATTGATTGATTCCGCTTGCAGCAAGATCATATGGCTCGGAGATCTCAATTACCGATTGGTGGCTTCCACGAACAGCGACACCCATCAACTGTTGCAGAAGAACGATTGGGAAACCTTGCTGCAGAAGGACCAGGTGAGAGAGAGAGAGAGAGAGAGAAAGATAACTCCGTGTAAGAGCAAAACTAAGCTTCTGCATCGTGTCTTGTACTCGCAGCTTCTGATGGAACAGAGAGCCGGCCGTGTGTTTGCCGGATGGGAGGAAGGGAGGATATATTTTCCTCCGACGTACAAATACCTCGCGAATTCTGACACTTACGCCGTCGATCAAGCAAAATCGAGAGAGAAAAGGCGAAACCCCGCTTGGTAATCCCCATCTACATGCTCTTCTTCATCAGCAGGGCTGTTGTTTGTAGCACCGCAAGTATCAGCGACGGTAGCAACAAAGAAGCAGAGAGAGATCCAAGTTCTGATGTCGTACGGTGGTCGATGTAACAGGTGCGATCGTATACTGTGGCGGGGGAAGGGGATGAAGCAAATGAGCTATGTGAGAGGCGAATCCCGGTTCTCCGACCACCGCCCGGTCTACTCCATCTTCTCTGTACTGATGAGCGACGGCCTGTTCGACCACGGCGAGGTGATGGCGGCCGAAGAGCATAAAGCCGCCGCCGTGGATTCAAAGAGCAGCAGCAGCCCCCTGTCGTCGTCATCGCGGGGGAAGGTGCAGGCCGAGGAGCTGTTCCTCGCAGCAACAAAGCCGAAGCTACATGGAGGAAGCCGACGGATTCCGAACCTATAGCCACCTCATTCTCCTGTCATTATTAACCAATACAAGCGAAGAAAGAAAGAGAGATAAGCCAAGCTGTGCTCCGCCGGAGGAGCCCACGAGCGGCATTTGCTCGGTTAACCAAACACTAACCGGAAGCCGCGGCGTGTCAAGGGGAAGCCATAGGCGGCGACGACCTCGTGCTCGCAGGTTTGTATCGAAGAAAGACGGCAGCTGTTGTAGGCCCCAAATCGAGGAGGAAAACTCGATGTATTTTTTTTTAATTATTATTATTAATTTTTTGATGGTGAAGAAACACAAGTGTGGTGAAGCGATTGAGAGGAATTGAAAGAAGAAAAGTAGGTAAAGCATGGCAGCTCGAGTTCGATACCTTCAGCAAACATGCAAATGACATCAATGGCTAATCCAAACAGTCGATATGATCATATAAAAATCAAACTCGGCATCAGCTGCCATTTCTGAATGTAAATGACAACAGAAACACCAAAAAGATGGAACTGTTTCAAAAATTGACAATGGTTCATGAGCAATGATAGTTAGTACCTTGCCTGAAACATCTTAAAACTCAAGCAACAGCTCATTTCTTATTATTTATTCCTTCTGGGTTCCATGTCGAAAACTTTTCAATAAGGAAAACTGATTGGCTCGGGCTGTAATGCCTTCTGTACAAGCTCGGATTGCTCTTGAACATGAACGGTGTAGAAACCGGTGGCCGTTGCAGCAGAAGGTGCCCTTCCGACATACTTGATGTCTTCAAACTTCCCCCGACCTAGTGCCCTCATGGCGGTGTACATGCGGGGATTGATATAGCTGTATGCACCCATGTTCATTGGCTCTTCCTGACACCAAACAATTTCCGCATCTGTAGAAACACAAACAAAGAACCGAAGTGAGACCACAAAGATTGTATTAGCAAATACCATGGATGCAAAGAAAAAAAAAAAAAAGTGTAAGGCTACAATTGGTCCCAGGAGGCATAAACTGCAATTTACAACAAATCCTGAGCCGATAAGAAATAGGATCTATAATCAACTAGCCAGCGGTAGGCTTTGCATTTAAAGCTAAAGTCAGACTCAAGATGAAGTAACCACACCTTTAATTTTCCTATGAACCACAACTATACTCTAAACTATCAGAAGGGGCTCTCAGCATCGATTAGGCTTAGAGAATTCACTGGCTGTTACAACTATACTATAACTACGAATCACAACATTTTGGTTTGGACAACAAGTCACAATATATACAAGTACACCAAAGTGAAGATCTCTTACCTTCACACACACACACACACACACAAACACACTTGTATATACACTTAATATTTCATAAATTGAAATATTTTTCACAAAAGTGTTATGTGTGTGCGTGTGGTTAACCATTTCTCTCACTAGCTGTATTCACACCCACTCTCACTGTGTCAAGGGCAAACCCTTCATGACTGATCTGACATTATGGATGTAACACTAGTCAGAGGTAAAAACACTTGAACTTTAGCACCAACAATGAAAGGAATTAGAAGCAAGTAGCAACACAGAAAAGATCAAAAACAGAAGTCCATACTTGGATATCGCTTAAGCTCTCTCTGTATGAGGTCATAGGGGAATGGGCAAAGCTGTTCCACTCTACAAATGGCTACATCCTGGCGATCCGACTTCTTGCGTCCTTCGTCAAGTTCATAATAGACCTGAAAAACACAAATGTGAAAATAAGTACTGTATTCATAATGAAAAAGCCATCAAAAAAAGAGATCACATTGTCCATAGAAGCTGAAAGCAAAATCTCATGACTTGCCTTTCCAGAGCACAAAATGAGACGGTTAATACCCTCCTCTATCTCTTTGTGATTATTCTGGTCCTTTATAAGGCGTTTGAAACGTGTTCCTTGCTTATCAAATCCTGGATGGCCTTCAAGATCATCAAACTCGGATAGATTTGATTTGCAGTCCTTGTGACGAAGTAGGTTCTTAGGGGACATCACAATCAGAGGTTTCCGGAACTCCCGATGAATCTAGACAAAATACCAAACAATGACTTCAACTGAATTTACTTATGCAATGGAACAAACCAATGATTTTTGCAAACGCTAACCTGTCGTCGCAGAACATGGAAATAATTTGCAGGAGTCGTCACATTCACGACTTGCCAATTGCATTCCTGGATCTGTTTCCGGAGAGTTGGGTCCATCTCAGGAATTACATATGGGTTATCGTCACTCATCTGTTTAACAACATAACACATTAACTCTCAGAAAAACACTTTAATTGCAGGTTTGCAATCCTTCACGTAGCTTTCATTGGTGTGTGAAATTGACAATCAATATTCTTAAATAGCTCTATAATGTTGATACAGAAAAAGGAATTTCTCCAGGCCAGAAAAATGTAGATCATATATATTAACAGGCATATCTTCATGAATAAAGACGTACAAAATCTCGATGTATTTGAACTATTTAAACCTACAGTACATGTAGTAAATAACGGATGAACAAGACCTTGGAAAGGGGGGAAACAAAATCAACCATATAAATTTGACTTTGAACTAAAATTGCCTGACATGCATGCAATCATCAAGCACACATGCATGTAACGCCTTAGGCAAACATATAGACTCCTCTGCTTCATGATTTAGAGGACAGATTTACCCAGTATTATAAAATAATGCCCACAGTAATCATGAATTACCTGGAGGAAACGCTCCAATCGAGCACTTGAATGTTCTGGGCCTTGACCATCGTAACCATGGGGAAGTAAAACAACAAGCCCAGTTTGGCGTAGCCATTTGGATTCTCCACTGCTCAAAAACTGATCAAACATTACCTGTGCACCATTTGAAAAATCACCAAACTGAGCTTCCCAAAGTATCAACGAGTTAGGGTTTTCCATCGAATAGCCCAATTCGAATCCAAGGACAGCAAACTCTGAAAGTGAACTGCATTTATAATGGAAGGTTAGAAATGTGAGCTAAGCTAATAGCAGGTTACTGTATACAAGCAGCATTCAAGTCAGCATCATTACTCGAAAACATAATGAAAGCAACTTAGTGACGGTCTTAATTGACAAAATAAATGTTACTTTCATTTGAATTATTTGCAAATCAATAGTGTTGCATTGTGGGAATACAAATGTGTGCTAGTATCCAAAAAAGAACAAAACATTCAATGATCAGAAAAAACAATGGAATCCAGCAATCTATACAAGAATAAATCCAGAAATATGTTCCAGGACAGCAAGAAATGTCCCAAGGTATCTAATTATCCCAGAATTTTGCATAATATAAGTCACCAAATAGATAACCAGTCATCTGAAAATTGCTCCTGCAAGGAGTTACAGAAAAGTAAAACTATTTTTTAACAACACAAAACTGTGAATCATCAAGCGCAGACCACTTCCAACATTGAAACAGGTTCCAGTCTAACAAAAGGAAGTAGGACCCGATATTATGAAGAATTTGATGATTTCGCTGAAACATCTCACCTACTAGGAATAATTAGACATTAAGTTTAAATTCATGAAATGTGCAAATGACGGCAATCATTGCAATATCTCTGTCACACTGTCAAACAAATATGAAGCAATCATCCAGATTAATTTTTGGGATTAAAATCAAGTAAAAAAAAAGTGCACCAAGTGTAGTTGAGTAAAACACCATGTTAACATTTACAGTTAAGAAATTCAGACAATCAAGAGCCTCTTATACACCACCAAATCACAAAAATAAATCAACATCACATTTTCCTACACAAAACTCATTAGACTTGCAAGAAAGTGACTTATATAACAAGCTGAGATTATCAAGTCAGAAAACTTATGTTTACACAATAGCAAATAACAGCACAGACCAAAATACGTGAAAATTATAGTTCAAACCTGTTGCTGACAGTGAACAACTCTTCATCTTGGTTCATCACAATATGATCCAAAGGGCAGTATTTCTCTCCCGTCTGTTGGTCGTGAATAACTGAATGACGATGACTAAATGTACCTCTTTCAACATCTTGGCCACTCAATCTAACATGGTTTCCTTCTATAATTAGAGTAGCAAAAGCAAGCGCCTCTCCCATTGCCCAGTCAATGCCTTCCCCACTTTCAATCATCTGAGCACGTTGCTCAAAGATCTTCTTTACTGCTCTATGAGGCTTGAAAGTTTCAGGAAGAGTTGTAATGGCTTGTCCAACACGTTTCAAAATCTCAGGTTTAACTCTGTGGAACAAGGCAGTTGTTTACGCAATGCATCACCAGAACACAGAATTGCATAGAACAAATTTTAAACCAACAAAAGAAGTCACGATACCCAGTGTTTCGAATACGCGAAATCTGTTCTGGAGACTTAAATCCTAACCAATATGCTGAAAGCCAGTCCCTCCTTTTTGGAACATAATCCTTGCTGTTAATAAATTCTTCATTCAAAATGGTAGTGACTTTGTTGTGAATTCTTTCGATATCTTCTTTAGTGATTTCTCCCGACTCCAAGAGTTTGCTTTGGTAAATTTCAAGTGCACTTGGATGATTCCTTATGACCTGTTAGAGGGGAAAAAAAAAAATACAATAAACATTGTCAAGTAGCTTTTATGAAGACCTATTACAAGTCAATGTAGCAGGTATATTGCAAATGATTGCAAGCATACACAAGTTGAAGTGTTCAGCGAAAATTAAAGCTATTATGTCGTAGACAACCCAACTCATAAAGTGCCACTGTGCCAAAAAAAAAAAACTTAAAGAATGATTCACCTGATACATTTTAGGTTGTGTGAAAGAGGGTTCATCAATCTCATTGTGGCCAAATCGTCTGTAACATACTATATCAACCACAACATCTGAATGGAATATCTGTCTCCACTCCGCTGCAAGCTCACAAACATGGACAACTGCTTCCATATCATCTCCATTTACATGAAAGATTGGAGCATTCAAGGCTTTGGCAACATCTGTGCAATATTGAGAAGACCTTCCGGACCTAGGATCAGTGGTGAATGCAACCTGATTGTTAATCACTATGTGGATTGTTCCCCCAGTAGTGTAGTTGGGGAGGGCACTGAGATGTAGAGTCTCATAGACCACACCTTGTCCTGCAAAACTTCCATCACCGTGGATCAATACACCCATATTTTTTATCCTATCAATATCGTTGGAGTAGTATTGTTTTGCCCGTGTCTTCCCAACCACAAGTGGATCAACAGCCTCCAAATGACTTGGATTGGCTACCAAGGATAAATGGATCCTTTTGCCACCTCTGGTCGGCCTGTCATATGAAGTACCCAAATGGTATTTCACATCACCTGTTCCTGTATACAACCCAACTTCCCCATCCACCGGCTTTGTGCCACTGCTGAATTCACTGAAAATCTGACGCAAAGGCTTCCTGACAACATTGCCCAAGACATTCAACCTGCCTCTGTGAGACATTCCAATAACGATACTCTCCACCCCCTGGTCGGCCGCTCTATCAAACATCTCCTTCATCCCAGGAATCAGGGTCTCCCCTCCTTCAAGACCGAACCGCTTTGCAGCAGTCCACTTGGTAGCCAAGAAATTCTCAAACTCAGAGCTCCAAATAAGCCTGTCAAGAATGACCTCTCGCCGTTCCCGACTGTACTCCCTAGGTTTGACCGTCTCAATCTTGTCCCTTATCCAATTACACTTATCCCTATCAGGGATGTGCATGTACTCATATCCCACGTTCCCGCAATACGCCTGCTCCAGCCTGTTCAAAATCTCACGGAGGGTTTGCACAGGGCGGTTCTCCGACAAGAAGCCAGCCATCCTCCACACACCAAGGAAGAACTCCCTATCCAAATCCGCCTCCGTGAATCCATAGAGACCCAAATCCAAATCCTCAGGGATTTCACGCTCCTCCAAACCCAAAGGATCTAACTTGGCCTTCATGTGGCCATTGACCTGGTAGGCCCTGACGAGCAGCAGCAATCGCATGCTCTCCTGGATGGTCTGGCCGGAGATTCCCGGCGACGTGGCGGCCTGTCCGACGAAGTTCCTAAAGAAGTTGTCCCACGACTCATCGACGCTGTTGGGGTCAGCCTCCCAGGCCCGCTGCAGCTCCTCCAGGTAGACACTGCTGGTGCCATCCAGGAAGCTGTCGGTCAGCCTGGAGAGGGGCACAGCGCGGGGGATCGGCGCGGCGGATTCGGCTTTGAACCGAAGGGCGGTAGAGTGGAAGCCCCGGGAGGGCGGAGAGGGGAGGGCGCGGGGCCTGCCGACGTGATGCGGCGCCTGAGATAGGTTTCTCCTAATGGCCGATCTTGCCACGCCGGACACGGCCCTAAACCACGCCATGGCGATGGATCTCGACCAAGATCCGGTGGTTCACCCGTAGAAAAGATCACTATCGGAGAACAAAGAGATCGACAAACCTTAAACCACACACATCACAAGCTGAGAATGCGACGACAATCCTGAAAAGCTGGAGAACCAGAAAACAAGAATCAAATACAGAGAAAAAAAGGAAAACAACAGAAACAAGTTAAGATTCGACGAGGGAGGACTCGTATGTGATGCTGCAGGTGGCGATCGCACTTGAAATGGAGGTAGGAGAAGGCGGAACCCTAACCCTGAGCGAGGAGCCAAAGGCTTCCTTAATATCGTCAGAAGGGCAGTGCGCTACAGAGCCACCTTTCCCGAGCCACCACCCCGTTCGGTGGTCTTCTCTGCGCCTGCGGTTCTCTGAACCACACACCTCTTTTTCATAAATGCACTCCTACTTGTCACACGAGATAGGAACGATTAGGCGAGGAGACACAAAAAAAAGAGGGTGGCATATATCAAAAAGGCGAGCCACCGGGTCCGAGTCGACGAACGACCTTTACTGAGTTCTCGCGTGCGGACGTGACGGCGTGTCACTCCGACCGTTTCGTGTGGACCGGTCGGTGTGGACGCAATATGCGTAGAGAAGCTAAAAGGGCCCCTTCAAACCAGAACCGTCCATCCTACTTTTCTTCTTAATCTCAACCGTCCATCGACCTTTTCTTATTCAAAACGGGCATGCGAAGAGACGGATGGACGGACGTTTCCGCCCCGAGACGACGCACGATTCCGTCGGTGCAATTTGCGTTCTTCAGGATCCCCTATATCCAACAAGACAGGAAACGAGGCCCTTTCGCTCACGTGGATGTCCGACAGGCAAACCGAGCGGTCTTGGTGACGTGAAACTAACCTGATGCCTGTGCTGGCTGGAACAGGCGAGCCTCACCTACGCGATGGGACGGGTCGACGGCACTCTTGGTTCGGATGGGTCTCTGTGAGTGCGCCGCACCACATTGAATTCGAGTTCAATGTGGTGAACTCGAGTTCGTGTCATCAACCAAAACTTTAAGCCAATTGTGCATCTCGACGCATCTATTATTCCATCTTCTTTATTCTTTCAATCATACGGGATTATGAAATCATATTATTTTACCACCTAATGTGTCCTCTAATGTCGACGTGACACATGTGCTATTCAAATATATATGTCGTGCAAGTCAAACCCATTGACTTGAGAACGAAAAAGACTTTTGATATATGATAGGAAAAACAACAGTATAGGTATAGCATTTTCCATGAAATGTGCTATATGAGATGATCAACGAAATATGATAATCAAATTCAACCTCCCAATTTTTACTCGATCGTACCATCGGACCTCTTAGTTTGCCCCCATCACTAATCTAGAGTGATCTATCACCTTTAGTCATAATTTTAGAAAGGATAACACGATTTATTAATCGCATGGAATAATAATTTTCAACGATATGACTCAACTCTTCAAGCAGCTGATGTTGTTGTTCATTTTTGACATGCCCTTACCCTGACAAATGGTATGTCTCTGGATGTACTTCCGAAGATGTATTCACTAGCCTTTCACATAAATGAATCTTTAACAGTATGAGAAACTAAAGAGGGGAGAATGAGCAATCAGTCACCCTTCGGTGACAAAATCAAGTATGAAAGTCGAACCATGAAACCAGTCAAGGAATGAGAAGAAAAACCATAGAAAACTCTTTTGAGCCCTTATAAAACCCTTTCTACTTTCTCTACTGACTTAAGGGGTCAAGTCTAGAAGTCTCACGACACTGATCAATTGTGCAGGACTCATATGCATATGGGAAACACCCCTCGAGACAACTCCAAACTTCAGTTAGTAGTCGAATCATACCTCACATCCGTTTGGGCTTCTTGGGTGAGTCTGTGTTTTTAGGGTTGAACTGGGACGTATTGATCCCTCGGTCAACTGCACCCAGATAATCACATTTAGCATTACAAGAAGGGTCATGAGCCCTTAGCTCCCAAAACAGAAGGGGGGAGCACTGATAAGATCACTTAATCCCACATTTAGTCCGTTGAGTCTCCCTTACCCTCAAAATTATATTTTTGGAGCTCATGAATTTTGAAATGATAAAACTATGCAGATAGACCCATCGTCCAAAACGGATAATTCATCTCGAGTCTACGAGGTCACACCAATAGTGATCAACTAAGTGACTTATCGATACATTATAGATCCAACTTTCAAAAGTATCATATTTTGATTTTTATTGCCCCTTACGATTGTTTCCACGAGACATCAAGATGACGTAATCAAAGATGCTCGATAATTTGCATCTTTTTTTGGTATAATTTGTCTCTAGAAATCTTGAAGAGAAATTAAGGAAAAAAAAAGAGAGAAACATCTTACTTAGTAATATTTTATTTATTTTAATTCTGATTCCAATGGTAATAGCCATAATTAGCAAGGTCAATAGATCGTATAGATTGTGATTCTGTCTCGAAATCACATAAGATCTTCTTAATTCACAAGCACACTGGTTATTTCTTGTGATGATTTGAACGTGTTCATGTGCCCTAAACATTCTTGACAAGCTTTATATAATTATCTTGGCCTGTAAAAATCTTGATCTTGTGATCGTTGTTTACTTTCAAGATAGTGTTAGCATAGAATTATAATCACTATTATGATAAATAAATTTAATATCAAAAAGTTAAAATCAAGTAATAATATATTAAGATTAGGATGAGTAGCTCAACTCATATCAAAATTGAGATTTCGATCAAATATTTGACTGAGGTAGGTCAAAAAATTATTTCGGACATATTTGTGCATCGGTCAAGCTTCCTGGGGATGCATATACAGCTAAATTTATAAAAATTATAGCATACATTAACATAATACATGACATGGCGATCTGCTGCTACGACTATTAGGTACGATGTCGCTTGTCATCAACATATGGGGTGGAACACAAATGGATTTGGATCTTATTTTAACAACACTTTGTCTCGTGGGAAGTCTTTCGAAGTAGGAGTAGAAAACAAAACGGTCAACTGATCTCCGAGGAGAAGAGAAGGGAAGAGAAGAGAGAAGCAGTTCGAATTAGCCAGAAGTTTTCTCTGTTTCTAAATAAATGATGCATCATTTATAGGCCAATGGATGGATTGACAGAGATATGAAACGGATGACCCCTCGATCACGGCTATTTAAGACATCTCTTCGCCTTTTCTACTCCCCACTTTGATCTCCTTCCTCAGTTTTCCCATTTCTATGCCAACCACCATCGTTTCTCATTCGTCTTCCTGTCCTATGCTCCATCTCTAGCTTTTCTTCTCCGATGGCAACAAGCATTCCTCAGACGTAAAGCAACGCAGCCATCCTTGTCGCAAGCAGTAGCCATTCTGCATCCACATGAAGCAAATATAAGGGAGCTTCATTGGCTTCGCTTACTGCCCTTCCTCTCCTCCACCTACGCACCCAGTCAGAGAGGTCTGTCTGTGTTACTCCTCTTCCTTCCTTAATATTTGCTGACTGAATTTTTCTGCATGTTTTTGCTTGATTCGAGCGAATAATTGAAGTATCTAATGCAATATTTTTCCTAAAGTTCACGTACGATTTATTGCGCATCTTAGCATGCCACACAGTTCCTGGAATCTAACGTCTTGGGAATGTGGAACGACGGAGCATTTCCCCAACTCTCTTCCCCTCGCAGCTCGTCATGTGTTCGAGCAGGAAACTCGGAATGGCTGCAGAGTTCCAACACCTCTGCGGAGCTCGAGAGACCGTGAGTGTAGTACTAACAACGCTAACATTCTCGTAGTACTACAATTCTTATAGTGAAGATGTCTCATGAACAGAAACCGCGACGATTTCTTCAGTTCCCTTCAGGAAAACTACAGTGATTGCTTGCAGCTCCAAGTCAACCGTCCACCACATCTAGGATCTATCACAGGTCGGTTCAGTGATCTCTACGGATTTGCATAGAACAGTACCGTTCCTGAATCTAATGGAGCAGGAGATGGAGATCCGATGACCGTCACAGTTGCTGCCGGTTCTACGGAGTACAGCACTGCCGGAGTTCATCCTAAAGTGAGTCGGTCGTCGTTCTTGAGTGAACCTCGCTGGGTAGCATAACGCTGTCTTTTTCTTGATATGTTGTTTCCGTCTTCTTCTTCTTAACTAGGTTTTGGCAGAACGAAGGAAGCGTTCGAGGGCTACAGATCCTGGAACCAAGCATCAAACGACTTTTTCACGTCCATCGAAGAGGCTGAGGACTGTGTGCTGGCAGACTCAGCATCGCCTGCCGCTGGACGAATCAACAACAATGGCCGGAACGCAGCTCGTCAAAGTAATAAAATTCTCACCTACTCTTCGGGATTTGTCTATGCAGTATTCCACCAGTACACCCTTCCTTTTTCTTTTCTTTGAGTTCCTTCATCCTTCATCATCATTCTTGTTCGTGCATCACGCAAATGGATATGTAGACACCTGTGAGAAGGAGCCACAAGCTAGGGGATAAGATAACAGCTCTTCAGCAGCTCGTCTCTCCTTTCGGCAAGGTCATCTCTATTTAAAGTTTTAGACTGTATGTGGAAGCAAACTGACAGCTAAATTGGATCTACGTATATAGACGGATACTGCATCGGTACTTCACGAGGCTGCTCTTTCTATCAACTTCCTTCACGAGCAAATAAAGGTCCGTTCATCTAACATGTTCAGTGTGTGTGTTCTGAATGAATCGTCTCTTATGAATGGTTTATGTTTCTCTCTGTATCCAAACATGTTAAACGATTCTGCTGCCATGAAACAGACGCTGGCCGCTCCGTACTTTGGAATGAGCTCGCCGGAAGTGCGGGTTCAGGTAATCGAATACGAGACCCTTCTTCCATGGATCTGCTATTCCTGAAACCCTTCATGAAAAATAAAAAAAAAAGGAAGAGATTACTCCAGCATTTTGTCAAGTGGAACCCAACTCGTCATACGCTTCAGCTGATGCTTGCGCTTACCAAGTGATGCATACAAAACGTATAATTGTCAGGGCCATGCACGCAACATCGCTGACTTGCGGAGTAGAGGACTGTGTCTTGCTGCCGTCGACGCCATACCGGAGCTGATGGATGGAAAAGCTTGCAGTACCTGTTGGCCAGAGATACCGGTGAGGGAAGCTGGTCTCGATGGCCACCGCCTTTCCAACTTCACCACCATGCATACACCGTGAGCATCGCCGACCTCAGCGTGGTCTGCACCTACCAAAGTTCGTGCTCCTCAAGCGAGAACCAGAAGAGCTCCATGTTAGTTCGAAATGGTGTGACGCCCAGAATAGTTCACATTGTAGTTGAGATGGCTTTTGTGCTTGGTTGGTGGTGACCGGTTTTAGTCCACATCTCTCGTTTAATTCTGTATACTCGATCATCTTTCGTGGTAGCATCTACTCCATCCTTATATATGAACTTTCATCTCAGTTGGATTGCTTCAATGGTGAAAACACGCAGCAAAAGATTAATCCGTTGATATGTTTAGGGTTTAACCAGCCGGCTTGGTGATGACAGACAAAAGTCTTGGGACGTTGAATGGGTGATGGTTTGACTTCGCCTGCATGAAGAAGATAATGGAAAAGGGCACGCCGATGAGCTTGTCGTTGGCTGGTGGTAGGGTTCGATCAAATTAAAGTACATCATGGTGTAATATATTTATTATTTGAACAGAGAATTGCTCGCCGAGTCCAATCCACTCGCCGGAGAGAAACGGATGGCCGACAGGAGGAGGAGACTGTGTCTCATCGTTTACGTCTACACTTTACCCGTGTGTGTCGGGCCGGACGCATTCGACGACGGCCGACGATTTTGGTGTTGACTGTGGAACGCCATGGCTACTAGCCGTCCGTCTCATCTGGAAAGGCCACGTGTCAATCATCGGTGGCTGCTGGACCACTATGTGCTGGTGGGCGTTGACCGTGAGGCTATAAAGCCCCCTGTCGTCTCCCCATTTCTCCGATCGAGGTGACTAGGGTTGCTCCAAATCTTCTTCGATAGTTTCTGCTTCTGTTCTAGTCGTCGAATGGGCTAATTTGGATCGGGGGGCGTCGAGTTGGGGTTCGTCGGATCGCGATCTAGTGTTCCCTCCCGTCGCGGGCATCGACCATGCCTTCGGTGCTCGCAGGGCTCCCCCCTCGCCGCGCGGTCATGAGCCCATCGGATACCTCGTTCAACGGCGGTTCTTGCTCCCATCGCCTTAAGCCACTCGAGAAATGGAGTCGTCGCGGTAATTTGAGTCAGTAGTGTGGTCCGCGCGCGGCATAGCGGTTGTGATAGGGTTTTTTCCTTCTCGTCTCCCGGTCCCTTTTCTTTGATTCGGAAGGGTTTTCTTAGATATCTTTGGATATTTCCCTTGATTGGCTGCCAGCGGCGAATTCTGAGTTGGAGGAGTGTTCGATTGAGTCTGGTTTCTTATACATGCGAAGGTAACTGATGCTATACTCTTCTACTTCGCTGTTATTCTAATAAAGCTTTCTTCTTTTGTATTGTTTACGTTTCTCTTCTTCTCGTGCGGCAGATGATCTGTCCTCCTTGCTGTTGTTTGGCTTATCTGATCATACGACTTCTATCTGTTGTTAAAGTTTAGTCTTCTGTAGCAAACTCTGTACACAGAGATCATATTGCAAGCCTTGTGTTCTTGCTTAATTTTGATGCACAACATGTGCTATCATTTTTAAAGGAAACATATTCTGCTCTCTTTTGCTAGATTTTTGTAGCTGACATGTTTCAGTTTATTCTAAGGTGAGTTATTGCATCTGCCCTCAGGTGAGGTGTCTTCCTCTTTAGGTGGTAAAAATCAATGTCTAAATAGTATTGTAACTAGATTAGTTTTGTTCTTTTCAGTATTAATCACTGCAACGATTTAGTGCTCTCTCGTATTCCTGTAAAGGGGCTTGAGGTGCTTACACTATTATGTCCTTCATGTTTAGCCAATAAACTTCCGTAGCATAATTTTCTTGCTAGTATTTTGTGACATTCTTGATACTTAATATTCATATGTGAAATTGTTATTGATGTGAACCCTTGTTGGCTGTTGATGCAACAGCATCAAGATGGACAGTTTCTCTCGTGGTGATACGCCTATTGTCGATACTAGTTGTGGCTTTTATGTATATGGCCTTGGCTGCGAGAAGTCACATGTAGAAAACGAAGAGTGTGCTTGTTGGAAAATTGAGGATACTGCAAACATCACATTTCATGGGATCTCAAGTGTTCCTTTGGTTAGTGAAAAGGATGTGTTAACAGCTCAAGACACTGCTGGTGCTCCTGCTATGATATGCCCTGTTGGTGATATTCAAGGGCACTTTTCTAGTTATAATGCAACCTCAGATGAGGAGGTAATTGAACTAAAGCAGACCGAACCTTACAAAGAGTTATGTCATCCTGCTCCTTTCGATTTAAAGAAACAGAAAGCCTTGGCCAGGTCTGCAACATTCCCTTCCTCAATAGAGGTGGATGCTGCTGACTTGTCTATAGATGGTGGTTGTAGGCCAGAAACAACTCTTCAAGACAAGTGTTCCTTCACATCTAAGTATCCTACCTATGAACGCTCATCCTCTCTTCCTGTGAGTTTCTGGTCTTCTAAGTAATGTTTAATACTTCAGTTGTTTTCCTCACACCATGCAGGTTTTCTTGGTGATGTCTCATATTGAACGTGTTTATTTATGGTTTGAGCATTATATATAAAATTTTGCATGGCAACACAAAGATCTTTAGAAAGTAATGATATTGAGGGAATTCACCTTTTTAATATGGTGAAATTGTGAAGCTTATTCTATAAAGCAGAGAGTGGAATAAAGGTCATTGTGTTTTTCTCTCATGGACTGGAATTTGTTGTTTCTCCCAGTACGAGATAACATGAACGTACAAGTATGCTTTACCATTTATTTATTTATAGGAAGTGCTGTTAGTAATCTTATACAGGGTTGGCACTAGATGCTATTGGCGTTGCTAGATTTTATTGCTTATAACATTGTTTGAGTCATATAATTTTGTACTTTTTTCATTGATTACATTGCCAAAATGCGATTCATGATATAGCTTCCATGTGAATGTAATTTTCATGTAGAAGTGGACTACGCATATTTCACTGATTGAGGTTGTTGTGTGGCGATATAAGTTCATTCTGCAAGTATTTCATATTTTTGCTCCTTAATCTATCGAGTGGACTACTATTTCTTCAGGCCACCTCCAATCTGATTTCTTCCATGAAGGGAAGCCGTGCCCAGAATGGTTCACCTCCGAATGTGAAGTTACATGTAAGATGGGCTCCTGAGGTTTATGATCCACCATGCACCTTGATGTCGCACACCGTAAAGAAGAGCTATTACCACCGCCACAAAGCAAAGAAGAAAGACAGGAATAAACACAAGCGCAAAGGTAAGTCCACTCGGGGAAGTAGTAGTGAGAGGAGAATTGCAAATACGAGCAGCGTCACCAATATGGCTGAACCTGTGGATACGAGGTTTATTCTGGATTAGAGTAACAAATTGAGAAGAATTGTTCCATCTATGCACTTGTTAGTAAGAATGAACCACACTATTTTTTTTCAGGTTGCAAATCACCGAGGACGGATCGCAGCTGGATGGACACGAGAAATCCAGCACGGAAGCCTTAGAATATGCAGTAAGCAAGCAAGATTCAATGTGCCGAAGCAGCGTCTTGAGGGAGGCACTTGCTAAAGTTCATATTTCTATGGCAGAGGCGACATGAGAAGTCCTCGTCGGGGCATTGTTTACACAGTATCTCGTTGATGATTGTAGATAAATAAGCACGACACATTTACACTCATCCATCCGATAGTTTTCGTTTATCTTGCCTGTAGTGGTTGGTTGCCATTTTGCTCGTTCTGTTTTTGTTGGCTGAGGATGAAAACACCGGGGTAATTTCAAGTTCCAGAAACTACAAATCTAAGAATGTCATGTTGTTTGGTTATGGTTGGAAGGAAATGATGCTGTTCATTATGGTACTTGAACGTTTTGTTTGTGATGTTTCTTCATGGTTATATTTGAGATTTTTGTGAGTTCTGGTTGAATTTTTAAAGGTGACTACTTTAACATCTTGAGGATAAGATTAAAATTGATTTGTATGGATTTGAAGAGTGTATTACCATAAATTTTAGTGTAAATATTTTTATTAGTGGTGATTGATTAGTTAGTCTATTAGACTTGGGTTGAGACATTTGGTATGACCTAATATTTTGACATGGTGAGGAAGATCAAGTAATAAAAGGTTTTATTTGTGGATGGAGTTAGAGATTTCATGTTGAGTTACTGCTGGGTTATATTTTATATGCACCATTTGGATCATATTAGAGAGAGATTATAAAAATATATATATATATTTACATCATATGTATATATCTTATAAATGCGGTAACCCGAACCAGCATGAAGGGTAAGCCCATCCGGTGATGGCCCAAAAGCAAAAGCCTCGGTGGTCGGTGATCCGAAGTCTCAGGCGGGGGATTTGGCTTTCCCAATTGCCAACCCCATCACCTGATTCATGCCAATGAAGGGTGAGCGTTTCTTTGGTACCGTGGCGGCGATCCCCAAATGCCTCACCCACCCGTAGCCAGCTCGAGGAGACCAACGGAGAGGAGAACGAAGAGGCTCGCCGAATCCCTCAAAGCCTCTCCCTCCTCTCCCCCTCGATCCCTCCCTCGCTAGTGTCGCGATCTGATTTTTGTTCTTCTCCCCGCTGTTCTTCCTTCTTCGGATCGTCCTTCTTGGAACCGGCGGCGATCCGGAATTTGGCCGGATCGGGATCCGTAATGGCGGCCGCCTCGGCCTCGCGACGCCTCCGCGAGCTCCAATCGCAGCCGGGGAACAAGACGTGCGTCGACTGCGCCCAGAAGAACCCGCAGTGGGCCTCCGTCTCCTACGGCATCTTCATGTGCCTCGAGTGCTCCGGCAAGCACCGTGGCCTCGGCGTCCACATCAGCTTCGTCCGATCCGTTACCATGGACTCCTGGTCCGAGATCCAACTCAAGAAGATGGAGGCCGGAGGCAACGACCGCCTCAACGCCTTCCTCGCCCGCTACGGCGTCTCCAAGGAGACCGACATCGTCGCCAAGTACAATACCCGGGGCGCCGCCGTGTATCGTGACCGCATCCAGGCCTTGGCCGAGGGTCGCCCGTGGCAGGACCCACCGATCGTCAAAGAATCGCTCAATTCTGGTGCCAAGCCGCCTTTGGGGCGGAGTGGTGGGAAAGGCGGCCACCAGTCGAGTAACGGAGGCTGGGATAGTTGGGACACCGATGACTACCAGTCCTCCTCCTATTCCGATATGAGGAGGAATCAATCAACGGGCAACTTTAGGCCCGGGAGTGGTAGCGGGATCGTTGGGGCACCCCCACCAGCCAGATCTAGATCAACCGAGGATATCTATACCAGGGCACAGCTGGAGGCGTCGGCTGCAAACAAGGAGAGCTTTTTCTCCAGGAAGATTGCTGAAAATGATTCTCGCCCTGAAGGGATCCCACCATCGCAGGGGGGGAAGTACGTGGGATTTGGTTCCATGCCACCGCCGCCTTCTCAGAGGAATAATTCACAAGGTGATATGCTCCGAGACACAGTTTCGATTGTCTCTCAGGTGACCAACAAACCACATAAAAATTTCCTACGTTTTAGATATACATGTTGCAATCCTTTCAATTATATGAGGTTATGTAACCTTGCATATTTTGCTTATCCAAATGTGAAACTGTAACTACACCTTTAGAAGCAAAGATGCAGTCACTTGCTCTCTGTTACATTGTTCTCTAGAATACAGCAACTAGAGTTGTCATTGCTGTTAAGTATCTGCAGAAAGACAGATTGCAGAGCATGCCAATAATTATTATTTCCTTGACTCTAGCATAGTTCAAGACCGAGAACGTTCTTCTTATTTAAGTAATTTGTTCTTTTGTAATAATGGAAACAGCACATTTTCATATTTTCGTACAAAATATACTCTCCGGTTCTTTGTTTAAATGTTAGCATGTTCTTTTTGTCCACAAATTTATACTGATATCACACAAATGTGCTTCATTGTGGGTTAACCTATAAGTGTTGGATATTTTGTCTGTTATAAGTATATAGTTTAAGCATCAGCAAAAGAATGGTGGTTGGTCCGTCAAAACTTGCTCTCTGTTAGGTGATTATGCTGATCATAGATGGCCCTCTAAAGAACTTAATTATATTGAATATCTTACAAACTTTTGAAGCAAATTTTGGACCATGACTATCCCAGTTTTTGGATGATAAGCATATTTTTTCAACTAATAAGATTGGGACTAGAAGCTCCTGTGCAAAAATTTCGTGAACAACCTTCTCTATAATATTTCATATGCTTATACACATCTAGGTTTGTTGTAAAGCATAAATTATAAGATAGTCAATTGTCATATAAGATACAAATAATAACATAAAAAATAATGAAGTTTTTTTAAGGGCAGTCTACATTTATTTCCATTAGGCCAACCCAATGGTTATTTGTATCGCATCCATTTTCAAATGTCTTTTCATAAATGTTCAGCTAGATTTTTGCTGTCTAAGTCCGACCACCTTAGGGCTTAGGACTAGCCAGTATGGATATATGCACAAAAATTCAAGTTACTTGTACAAGATTCTATCTGTGATGAATTATGTGAAATGTTGCCATAAGCACATTTTGCATATTTAATGAGACCTCCATTTTCCTATTCTTTTTTTGAGCACATCATTCTCTTTCTTCACTGTCAGCCATGTAATTTTTGTAATACATCTCTCTCTCTCTGTTTGTTTGTGCTTTTTTTTTTTGTACCTATAATTCTAACTGCAAGTTCCACTTGTTTCCATTGTTCACAACTTATTAATTTTCCCTTTATTTGAGTATATCATTTCAGTTTCTAGGTTCCGAACTAGTTATCTTGAACAAACTCACATAACTATTTTTCATTTTGATAGGGTCTTGGTCGGCTATCCTTAGTTGCAAGCTCTGCTGCACAGTCTGCTGCTAATGTTGTCCAAGCAGGCACAAAGGAGTTGACTTCGAAGGTATTGTTTATGGATGTGTCAGATTTGCTCAATGCATGTAGGAGAATGTTAGCTTCCCTTTGTTGTTTTTTGCTGCCACTAGTATAACATGTTATATAATGCCCTCTTAATACCTGTCTTCAAGACCTCTATTTCTCTAGGAGATTTTCATTGTTTTAGGTAATGTTCTTAATGTAGTCTTACCAATTAGCGCAATCATTCAGAACAGTATTTATGAACACTGTCATCACTATCAGTGGTCATATTTGTATCTGTAATGTCTGTTTTAATAAATTTTTCATGTAAATTCTATATGGAAAAAATGACTCAATGATTTATCATTGTGCATCTAAACATGGATCAAGAAACTATAATTTCTGTGACTGACAACAACAAAAGTTTGATTGCAAGAGGGTTTAATAGTGTATAAACTAGTGTTCTCTTAATAACAATCATCTCTGTTACATTATAAGCTTATAGCAAGAGTTTTCTCTTCAATCTGAACAATCACTTAAAAGATGTCTCACGTAGACCATTATTCTATTAAGTCTCCACGTCTGTGCTGTGAGCATGGGTATGAACATGGGATAACAACCCGATGAGCTACAGATAATGCCAATGCATAAACTCTTGAAAAATATGATAGTATATTACATGGATAAAATAATGAAAAAGTAATTGAAATGTATAATATTTCATGCCAAACAATGACATCCGTTTATAGTGTCATCAAATATTGTTATATCATAAGAATCAACAAAGAACTAGCATCCTAGCCTATTTATCAGAAGAAATATTTTTCTTGATATAGTACCACAGATATATAGAGTAATTTAGGACAAATAATTATTTTTATATTTTTATGATTATTACAAATGACATAAGAAGTCAATATTTAAGAACAAATTAGTTTCTGTGGCAAAATATATAAAAGGATCTCCTAAGTGCCATATAACTATCAGGTCATTTTGATAAAGAATTAAGATTCAAATGCTTTTGAAAGTATCCGATGTATCCAATAAGTAACTTATAAGTACCATGTTCAGCATGTGTTTAGCATGAATGTGACAAGCAATTTTAAGTATCCATGGCTGATAGCTTCGTCAAGTTTGTATGTATGCATGTACTTTTGACGAAACATCATTTTAGTTGAGTTTAAAGTATATGCTTGTTTGAGTACAGTGATGTTCAGATCTAAGTGCTTAATAGAATAGTTGTGGTGATGGTGATACTGCCCCAAGCAGACATTAATTGCAAGAATGGACTTATGATGTCAACCGTAAATAGTTGGGATCTATTCCATATCATTGTCATATGTAGTCGCACATCAGCTTTTCTGTTTTTCCATTGTTTTTGTCATTATTTTAGCTACTAGCCTAGTTGCACATTGTTGTTTGCTCTGTGCTCGCTTGTAGACTTTTTTATTTTCGAATTAGTTTTTATTTTCTTTTCATGGATGATATCTTGTTGCCAACTTTTGAACAGTCATAGGGTATTGTCGGAGAATTTATGAATATTCGGGTTTTTGCATTTATGCTTCCTGTTCTATGTATTGCAAGAATCTTATTATATATACAATAATATATGTGTTTATTTTCGTAACACAGATGAAGGAGTCAGGATATGATCAGAAGGTCAATGAAACTGTGAGTGTGGTAGCCACGAAATCCACTGAAATTGGGCAGAGGACATGGGGCATCATGAAAGGTGTCATGGCAATGGCATCACAAAAAGTTGAGGAGTACAGTAAAGAAGGGATCAGCTGGAAGGTGGACGATTGGTCACAGAAGGAAAGTGTGAAAAATGGATACTATCAAGAGTTTGGTCAGGACAACAAGAGTTGGAATTCACCTCGAGAGAATCCAAACAAGCATTACAATCCTGTGAGCTCTTCCTGGGATAACTGGGACGAGAAAGAAGGGAGGGAAGAACCTAGCAAAGGAACACAAAGCAGTGAAAGCTGGGCGGGTTGGGATGACATGATGAAAGATGACGATGGCTATGCTAATAACCACCATAGCTCATCAAACAATGCTGTCAATCAAAATGGAAAATCTGGTTCATCGTGGACAGATGGTGGATTTCTGTGAGGTTTATCTGTTCTCTTAATCCCTTCTCCTTTATTGTGTTCTAAATACCGTAGAGGTGTGTTTCTTAAAGTTTATGTTGTTAAACTGTTGGGAGATTAGTTCTGGATTTTCAAATTTCTCCATAAGCTGTATCTAAGAAACTTTGCCAACTTTGCAACCTAAAGATATGCTTGTGTAGAATGACCACTCCCTAAACTTCAACTTGTCTGTATTCTGATCAAGTTTAGCAACATTTCAAGTGCAGCTTTGTCTTTGATTTGCTTCAGCTTTCTTTCAGGTTTGGGGTTCGGTGCCATGATCATGTTTTTTTTGTTCACAATGTTTATATAAAGTGGCTTTGGCTTGCATCAAAACATATGTCCATGTTTGTTCTCTCGGTCTGATTATTTTACATAATGGAAATTAAGCTCCGAATGATATGATGTTTAGTTCAATGCACCACCTTTGATGAATGATGTTTTCCTTTCAGTTGATAAATTTTTTTTTAATGTGGCACGACTCTTCCTACTTATGCTGCTGCTGGAACTAAATCTTTAAGACTCTTTATAGCCAATGGAAGCAGGGGTTGTAGTTGCTCTACTCTGGTTCTAATTAAGAGTTGGGTCTTTGAGATTTAGGTGGGTTGTTATGACGTGGATTTCCTTAGTCGAACAGGCCCTTGAATAAAGATTGATCACATTATAAGGTCATTAGAGCTCATCCGCAGAAAGGTGACATTTGCGTTGATATGTTAATTCCTTTTTGACATCTTCTTGTCATTTGTTCTGGTGAGGAAAATTATAGGCTGCAAATGTTTTACGCGTAAAAGGAGAGAAAGCGGAAGAGTATTATTAGTCCTTTTTTTTTTTTTTCTCTTATCGTAAGATTGTTATGTCGTCAATTTATCGAGTTAATAATGTAGCAATACCAAAGTTAATGGATAGAGCAATAAAAGAAATATATTTTTAATTTTTTGACTTACAATTTAATTCAAGGCGTTCTTTTTGCAGTTAGACCGACGTGGCAACCAAACTAACTCCACCGACTTAGAGAAATGTCGCTATTTATAATTCTTACACATACATTTATTCTTCCCGCTGCCCTCCTCCCACTTGTTCGTGTAGGGGGCGACGCCTCGGATCGACTCTACCGCCTCTCAACCCACCCCAAAAATTCTCCCTCGTCCACCGATCGCCGCTCGACCGCCACAGTCAGTCATCTCTGCCTTGGTCAGCAGCCCGATCGGTGATGACCGTCGCGCTGTACATGTCCCTCTGCGACGTCACCGACAACATCAACAGGTCCCGCCGGAAGGCGGGACGTCGGAGGTGTCTTCCCGGCGCTGGCTCCGCCCGTCGCTTCCCCCAATCTTTCGGTTTACTACTTCGTCCCCTTCTCATGGTCTTCGATGATTCGCTACTGATTTTGACCTCATCGATCTATGGGGTTATTCATTTGGATCTCCCGCCCAGATGGGTTGCCCTTCTTCGACGGCTAGGGTTTCCTCGATGGAGACGGGCACCAAGCTTTTGTCTCCAACTTGGATTATAGGGTGTCAAACGACGACATCAAGGCAATACTTGGTTGCCTTTTCTACATCATATTACACTTCATTAATTGCGGTGTTTCTTCATTCTTCTGCTTTAGGCTTGCTTATTATTATTGTGGTCAGACTTCTTCCGCATCGTTTACCTCTTGTTCTTCCAAGTCTTCTTGTTTCTTGAAATTGTCAAGATTCTTGATCTATCTGTTGTATGTATTATTCTGCTTCGATCGGACGCATTGCTTTTCTGGTGGATTGATTCCGTGATCTACACTCTTCTTCTTTGTTAGTTACTAGCACCATAGAATTCTTCCTGTACGGCTATGGTTTTCCATATAGCTGTGTATTGTTCAGATGGAATCATGCTTTTTGACGTATTAGCCTTCGTTGTTAATACTCTTTTGAGTTGTATGCTCTTTGACTTTTTGTTGTTCATATTCTCTTTGCCTTGTTGATTTTAACACTTGTTTGTCGTTTATGTTTTCTCTCTTTTTGATCATCTGCATTATTGTTTCTGTCTCGAACTGATTTTGTAGTCTTGATGATCTGCTGTTCTCTGACTTGTTCCACTCTTCTTTGTTTCATAACTAGAACATACATATCTTCCCTTGCAATTGTGCTTTGCCATGGTATTAATTACTCCGATGGAGTGTTTTCGTTCGTCATGAATGTTTCACTTGCCATTTATTGTTGTTATTGTTGTTTTGATCGGCTGCATTGTTTCTCTATTAATTTGATTTTGTATTCTCGATTGATCTTGAGTTTGGTTCTTTTTCTGTTGGGTCTTGGAATCTCAAATTGTGCTCGATGTCCTTGCGTTGTTGTCCTTTGCTTCCATGCTCTTGCAATTGTGCTTTGCCATGTGGTCTTAATGTTGTTTAGGCGGAGTCTTGGGTGTTTCGTGGGTTGTTGATCTCTGTCGAGCATTTGAGATTTGTCTTCTTCGACTTGTTGTTCGAGCTCTTTTCGATTTGTTAAAAATTCCCGGGTCATTTGTTGTTGGCGTTTTTCTCTTTTTCAATTAACTGCATTGCTTTATCGTACTGAACTGATTATGTGCTGTTTACGGATCTTGATTTTACTTCATCAGTCCAGTTGCATTGTGATTTTTGTATTCCAAGGGACTAATCCTAATTTTAGTTCCTAGCAGTCCGTCTAATTTTTGTGGTTCAATATTTTTTTTTTTTTCCATCTTCAGAAAGTTTTAATTGTTCATGTGGTCATGTATGACTCGATTCATATGGTAAGGTATTACCCAATCCATATTTTCTAGCATGACCTAGTCGATATAGTTAGATGACAACTAGCTCATATGATAAGATACGATTCAACCACTGTGATTAGGCATGATCTAGTTCATATGGTCAGATACTATCTAATACATGTGGTTAGACATAATTGTAACTCATGTATCTAAGTATAACCCAACTCGTAAACCAAGCATGGCCTAATTCAGTGGTGGGACTTAGCCTAATTTATGAGTAAGGTTTAACTAGTGTATTAAGCTAAGCCTGTCCAGCTAAATGATTGATGTTAGACACAGTGTTACTCCTCTCTAGTCTATTGTATCTCAATCAACTTATTATTTGGGACAAACACATGCGACACATGTAATCATGTTTTTTCACATATTAGTGTTTGTTGTTAATACTCTTTGAGATGTATGTTCTTTGACTTTTTGTTGTTCATATTCTCTTTGCCTCGTTTATGTTTTCTCTCTTTTTTGATCATCTGCATTATTGTTTCTGTCTCGAACTGATTCTGTAGTCTTGATGATATAGTGTTCTCTGACTTGTTCCACTCTTCTTTGTTTCATAACTAGAACATTTGTTTCATAACTAGAACATGCATATGTTCGTTCCCTTGCAATTGTGCTTTGCCATGGTATTAATTACTCCGATGGGAGTGTTTTCGTTCGTCATGAATGTTTCACTTGCCATTTATTGTTGTTATTGTTGTTTTGATCGGCTGCATTGTTTCTCTATTAATTTGATTTTGTATTCTCGATTGATCTTGAGTTTGGTTCTTTTTCTGTTGGGTCTTGGTATCTCAAATTGTGCTCCATGTCCTTGCGTTGTTGTCCTTTGCTTCTTCCTCGCCAACAGAAACTTGATGTCGTCCTTCTTGATGCATTTGTTTTGTTTTTGGTTTTTCCAGGGCCCAGGAAGTCAACTGTTTTTTCTTATTCTTGTTCCACCGCGTCTATACCTTTTTTGTTTTGTTTTGTTGCTATAACAGAGAAATATTTCCATGTAATTGTACTTTGTCACCTAACCTCGTAAATTAAATTAATGTTCAGATGGATTTTTGATGTTTCGTGGTTTTTTTTTTAATTATCTAATTCAGTTTCTCTTTGCCTTGTTGATTTGTCGAAGATTCTTTGAGCCACTTGTTCTTCTGTCGAACCGATGTTGAGTGATCTCGATTTGCGTTATTCCTGCTTTGTTGTTGTTGTTCCTCATGCATTATCAAAAGATTCTCCAATCTTCCGAGCCTTTTGTTGATCTAACCACTGTGGTCAAGCATGATCTAGTTCATATGGCTATGTATGATTATTAGAAACTCAACCTGTAAACCAAATTACCTAATTTAGTGTTGAGACTTAGTCTAATTTCTAAGTAAAACTTAGTCTAGTTCATAAAGCTAAATTTGCCCAACTAAACGATTCGTGTCAGTCACTCCTCTCTAGGCTATTATATTTTAACTTATTTTATTTGAGACAAATACGACTCGTTCAAGATTTATGTGGATTAGTTTGATTTGAATTAATACTATGATTTTATCTTATTTTATTGATTTAAGCTCATTAATTGATTGAATCAGATAAATTGATCAATTCAGTTTCAGAACAACTTAATTTATTTAAACCTATTTTATTTAAACCTATTTGACTTAATCAAAATCAATCAAATTAGAAAGGTTCCATAAGAATTTAAGATATTAGATTGTAATCGAGATTTAAGTTAATTAAATTATTTTAATTAAAATTTTGATTAATTTAAGACTATTAAAAAAATTTATTTGAAAATATCATTTGAAGTGATTATTAATTTTTAAATTTCTTTGAGTTTATGATATCTGTTATCATTACAATCTGAATGACTATCATTCATCAAACACAATTTTTTATAATATTTGATCAATACATGAATGTAAATATATGATCAAAATATTTATGTATCACTTCTGAGGACATCTGAGAGTAGATATAACAATTTTTTTATGAAATAACAAATCATCATAGGTGATTACTAAACAATTCCTTCATTTACGACCAGAAGGAACATATTCCCACTTGAACGATTAACGAATATCACTTCATCCGCAATTGAGAATACGATATAAATGATCTTTATAAGTCACTGAGAGAGTACACCACCAAGTTTGACTTACGCCTTTAATATTTGTTAGAAAAGTATATTATTACATACTTATCTATCAACTACCAAGAGAAATTCATCCAATGGCAAATGACTCTCCACCGATAGTTAGGAAAGTATATTATTACATAAATAATTATTCTTATTTTTCCAATAGATAAGTTTTGTAATAAATTAATATTTTTTGTCATTATTAATATATATATATATATATATATCACAATTAATTAAAAATTCTTTTGTGATTTTCAAGATTCCTACGAACATGTGATTGTTAATATTATTTTATCTTATATTTATTTTCAAAATATCTACTACTTTGTCATAAATCTGAACATACCAAAACTATTATTTAAAAATATTTACAATAATACATATTTTTAAAGATAAAGATTGAATTCAAAGAAAAAAACGTATTCTATAAATTATGATAATTTATTATTTGTTTCATAAATTGGAAATGTGACAACCTACATAGCTATCAAAATAGTTATAGTTCTAAAACGAATTCTAAAACGAATAGTTATAGTTCTAAAACAAATAATGAAGAAACTTGAAAAAGTGAACCAAATGAAAATGCAAAAGATCCAAAAAAAAAAAAATCAGATTATTCACGAATCGACCATTCAAATTCGATCTATGAATTAGACAAATTATTTACTCACAGAAAAAGAAAAAAAAAAAGAAAGATCTCACAATAAGGAAGGAATCACAAAAGACAAGAAGAAAACAGTTCTAGCCTATCATGATAAAAGACCGGAATTACAAAAACACATTTGACAGATACTTCAAAGAAGAAATACCCGATTAATACGCACGGCCGTAGTTGGAGAAGTGAATTTGTGCAGACGAGTGTGTTTTAGCTATAGATAATATGAATGTAACCAACAAATGGCTATCGAAGATCAGTGTGGAACAGCACTGTTTCATATAAAAAGACCAAATAAAAACAAAATTTCTGAAACTGAAAGCCAACAATAACGTGTATCTACCAGAAATTTCAAGCAAATCATCTGGCAACAATACAATGTTAAAGTGGAGGTGCTATAATTTAATAAAAACTCAATTACTGGTATTAAAATGGGTGAGAAATAACAGCAACAGTACTAAATAGTGACAGAAATATTTGATAGCAAAACACCTAAAACCAAACAAGGATGACTACTAGCTAGCTTCAAATGAAATCGTTCAACATACATACCTTCCTTGATATCACCAGAGCTGGTTCATAATGAGAATTTAACTTACTACCAACTGCATCAGCCACAAACTGATATGCTGTTTATTGGATTATTATCATATAACACACCTTGAAACCTTGGTTAGCGTTGGCTTGAAGTTTTACAAAGTCTAGAGTTTTCTAATCAACCAAACCAGTTGTAATATTCTAACCAATAATAAATTTTATATGCACATTCCAGGATTTTTAATATAAAAAAGGAGTAAGAGATACAACACAAACAGTTACCAGAAAAACAGTTCAAAGTGGCACAGAGATAAAAACGCGGCAAAATGACTGTTTTAAGGGAAAAAAAAAAAAAAGTATTCAAGCAATCAAAGGTCCATGCACATATCCTGATATCAAGACATGCCATTATCCTGATCTTTAAGCATCAAAACAATATAATTGCAATGGCAAATCTCATTGTACAAATCTAATTACAGCTCTAATCAACCCAAACATATATTAGAGAGACTAGTTACCATGCAAGCAAGATATATTAGACAGGTTACTATCTACCAAACGAAAATGCGCAAGGACAAGTCGTGTTACCATTTTGCCTAAGAGCGTAGTACTTTGAGTCCGAATCAGGATGATACAAGCAGGTTCATAACATCCCCGTTTGACTGCTTCATTGAGGGCACACCCTCTTCCTCCCATGTATATATACCTTGTTCAGGTCTTGGAGCCACGAAACAACACCATGGGAGTCGAAGAAGAAGAAGAAGAAGAAGAAGAAAACAGGAAGCATGAAAGCCATACTCATGCGATAACCATCCATGCCATAGCCAAGCAAACTTACTCCTCTGTCAAGCAGACGTATCAGAGATTATTATGAAGTCAAACCAAGCACATACAGTAGTCCTGGAAGCACCATTTAAACAATAACATATCGACTCACGATGTGGCAATGCAACCTACTCAGAGTTCATCATTTCCTTAAAACATCTAATGGTCTACTTCTACGCAGCTTCCTACTCCCCTCAAGTCTAAACTACAACAGTTTCATCACTCAATATAATCTGATACATGGATCAAAACAGCTTTAATCAACTATTAGCATAATAAACAACTTATTGGCATCCACGATCTCTCTGTTTTCTGAACTTAACAAACAAGCTGGAACAAAATATGAACCCTCCACAACGGTAACTGAAAAAAGGGGCATTGTTCCTCCTAAAAAAAAAAAAACCTTCAGTACATCATTGGAGATGAGATGGGCAACTTTCTCAAACAAAAAAAAAAGTTCAATTATTTCTTTTGAGCAAAGAGCTCATTCACCTTTTTTTTTTTATCACCTGCACTGGCTGAAACAAGATCCTGATTTATTATTAATTGTGGCACATAATGAGGAAAGCTCAATTACCAACTCAAACATACACTTTCAAGCTCTTTCTTGGTTACCCATTTATATCTCACAACCATAATTGAACAATTGATATATGCAACCTAGAATATGTCTGGATGGAAACAACCTGGAATAGAATTAGCTTCCTGTGCCTTCTGAAGATGGATCTTCAATGTGTAATTGTGCATCTGCGAAAAACAAGTAGCTTTTCACCATTCAGACAAAAGACAATTAAGTAAGGAGGAGGATTATCAAACACCAGGCACGTCAGAACCACACAACATTATGTTACCCTTGGATTCCTCAAACTACATACCTGGCTAAAACTAAAGCATTAGCAGACACCAGAGGAACCTCTATTTACCTCCAATGCCCGGACTTGCTCTTGATACTGGCAAATAGCATGCTTCAAATGTTGCACCTCCCGAATCTTCTCCTCGTTCTCCGAATTTCGCTCATGCTGAATAGCAACAGCCCTCTTTAGGATCTGGTTGTCTCTGACCAAGCAATGCAGTTGCTCCTTTAACAAATTGCTCTCATTCTGCTTAATGAAACCAAACCAAGGAGAGGACCAAATATTATTCGCAAGGCAATAGTAAAAAAAAAAAAAATGGAAACGTAATTCAGTGTTCAAATTTATCTACCTCTACTACTGCTGTGGTCTGAGCAACAACATTTCCTTCAAAAGCTTCCAAGATCTTCATTGCACGACAACGCCTATCACCCCAATCTGAGGCATTCATCATTTCCTTTACAAATATATCAACCCAAGAGGTTCCTTTTCCAGCTTCCCCAGACTGGAAGTTTTCCCCGTCATTCTCAGAAACTTCAACTTTCTGTCCGGATGTCTGTGAATTCACGAAACCTGGATTGCATCATCAAATGAATGGTCAAATAGGAAAAAAAAAAAATATATGCAAAAGGTTTCCACACACCACAATAGCAGCAGCATCACTCGTAGAGTCAAACTGAGATGGATGCAATGGTATTGAAAGGAAATACAAGCACTAACCCACACTTTCATCTGATTGTAAATCAGGGCTCACTCCTTCAGTGCTCAAAGAACCATCACCAAGGCACAGAGCATGGAGACTCTTGATGGCATCATCAATTCGGTGATCTTGAGTATTCAAAACTGCTTCAACAACCTGAAACACATCAAATTGTTCAAGGTCATCAAAACCTGATTAACAACATTTCCTAATCTGCAGAAAAAAAGAAGAAAATCATTATCAATTTGTGAATGACACCATCCCTCAACTGATTAATTAGTCGTAAGTGTAACTCTTTCAACGTATTTGCCAAAAGAATCACTAAATGAATAAAATAATGATGACTGATTAGAATTGTCAATAAAGATTAATCACTTCACAGAGCGTTTTGCATAGACTGATGTAAATCTTAAGAATGAGTTCAAATAAGGACATCCTCCTGCCATGACAGAAATTGCGTGATATATCATAAGACAATCCATGGACTAACAGAAACAGCAAACATGGCACTTATGAAAGAAAATAAATCCATAAAAATAACACTCTTCCACCGTTTTTGATACTCGAATTGATGCACTGTGCATGAATCAAGAATCATTTCCCTGATTCCTAAGCTGCAAAAACATGTTAGTAACAGGCAGAGGAATAGATAGAATGGCTAGGAAGAGAACGGATCTTAATCAACAGATAGATTTATACAATGGTAGTTATGAACATAAGTACAAAGAGACAACGATAGAAGGGAAAGTGTTTTACCAGTTTGAACGTGATAGGTAACCCACTAGGACTGGTGTCCTTAACATCTATCTCAGAAATGTGCAGAATGATGAACGTTAAATGCTTCATTCAGCCATTAACCACGAATTGCTAGTACCAATTGTTTGCCCAACTTCATCAATTCAGCAAATGAGGTGCACTCAAGAACAAAGGACTTATAAGGTTCGTAACTTCATAACCTCGAACCCATGTAAGATCTCTTGTCAGTTTTGTATTCTCCTTTTAAAAAAATCCCTAACTAGCTCGTGCATCTTGATCTTCACTCTATTCCACTATAGCAAGTACCAACAAGCAAAGAAAGCAGGCTTTATCACGAAAGAAACGCGTTCTTGGACTTAGTTGCTCCAAGAACACAGTTCGTTCGTGCAGCAGAATCACAATACATGACCAACCAACCAACGAGATCAAAGAAGAGGAAGGGTGGATGAGGAAGAGGGGAGGAGCAATACCTTGCGGTCCATGGCGGGGAACATGCGGAGGAGTATGGAGAGTTTATCCTCGGATCCTAGGCCGAAGTCGGAGTTGGAGTGGTGGACAGGTGATCCGTAGCGAGAGCAGCGAGATCTCTTGGCCGACGGGGGCGACGGCAACGGAGACCCGAAGATTTCCTCCAACCCTAGGCGCTTGCCGCAGATCCCCGCAGACATGGCAGCCACGCCGTAGCCCCTGCGAGAAAGAAGGATCCTAGGGTTTCGATCGAAAGGCTTTCCCCCACCTCTTCTCTCTCCCCGGTTCTCGTGTTCGCCTCTCCCCCACGAAAACCCTCGGCCGCTTCGCCGACTGCTTTCCTCGCGATCCGATTTCCCAAATGGGCAGTTTCCCCTTCCTCTCTCTCACTCTTCTCTGTCCATCGCCCTCCGCTTTTTTCATTAATCAAGACAAGTCACTTCACCCACTCTCCGAGTCTCCTCAGAATTCACCTGCAGTGGCAGAGCTGGTCCCACGTGTGGGTCTCTCCGAACCTGAATCTGGCACGAATGATAGGTCAGGTAGTTTCTTCGGGTAGAACAAGAAGAAACCGCCCGCGATTTAACTCATGAGTAGACACGTCTCCCGCCTCGGATTCCGTTAAGCGGTTCCGTTTGGGGTGGCTTCTCGGTCATTGACCGCCACGAGGGCGGCTGCGGAAATGTGCAGGGCCCCACCCGGAAGAACACACTCGTATTTAATTATTTCAAGAAAAGTCTCATAGGAACTGCTCATGAATAGGAGCTGCAATCACAGCAATAAATTAAACTCCAGTACACATGCGTCAATGTTAAAAGTATTATAACCATGCTTTGAAGACAGAGATAAATAAACTTTACAACAAGATCTATCAAGACTCAAGCGGGCGATCATGAATGATAATAATAAGCAGCATATTGTGACAAATCAGAGAACAACTGGAGTTTGAGTACGGCATTAGGGCATATCAATTTGAAGTATATAGCAAACTGGTCTGAAGATATTGCATGATCTATCTATCTATCTATCTATCTTTAGCTTGCCATACACTTAAGTAGATTGATTATACAAATACATTAAGAAAAATATTGGTTTGACGAAAGAAATCTACAAAAGAAAAAAAGAAGAAAAATAATGGGATCCTTTCCCCCCACCGGTTTCTTTCTCTGCGATTCTGATCGAATCGAACAACTTATGTAAACCAAAGTGAAAACACAAAAAATGGCGAGATAGTAATTGAGTCGAGGAGATGCACAAGACCAATCAGGTGAGTCACAATATCACTGCACTACGCGCTTTCTTTTCGATCTTTTCCCCCTCTTGGGTGTAGTACTGCTATACTGTGGAAGTTTTTTGCTTTCATTGGAAGCATAGGTCTCCTCTCGGACTTCTCCTCCCTGCCATCGGGTGAATGCCAGTAAGCAAACTTTATTTGTCCAAAATATAACATAAATCATCTACCATAGCTCTTTAACCCCCAAACTGTGCACGTGTACTCTTCTGGTTCGATTCTTCAAAGGTACAAGGACTTGAAGTAGAAAGGCTAAATGAAAGCATAAGAATGATGGCGGCAAACCTTGTCGATGGACTCCCCTTCTGACTCATCATCAGAGTTTGATGTGGAAGCCAAACCCTGCCCCTCCTCAACTGGCAATGCTTTGTTGGGCTTTTTCCTATTTTCTTGTTCTTTTAGTTGCTTGAACCTAATTTTTTCATGTACATGTCAGTAATACCACTGACATTTCAAATAGTTAGAGAACACAATTTCATACTAAAATCGGTAGCACCTTTCCCCGGTGGTTCGCTCTGGCTGAGAAGCAGAACGTTTTGCTCGTCCTGCACTGATGATTCCACCAGCATCCCCACTAACAACAGGTTTTGCCCCACCTAGTTTACGTAACCATATCTGTTGAGCTGTGCTTAAAACGTTGTTCGTGAACCTGAAAAGAAGGATGGATTAGCTTGTAAATACAAAAATATTACTTGAAAGAAAATGAACTTTCAGGATACAGAAGATATGATAAATAGCATACAGAAATCAATAGCATTGGAGGTGGCAGATTGTGTAAGAAGAAAGAGAGCTGGCAGATAACGGTACTAGATATAAAAACAGATCCAGATGAGATCGTATGGCATGCCACCAGGTCATGCAGCACAGCTTCCTATCAGACATACTCCATGAAAAGATAAAGAAAGATGTCCTTAGTGTCATCTCTCTAGTTAACATATAGTCTATCGAGTCACATATAGATACTGTTATAGTTGCATATTGAAAGACCCAAGCCAAAACTCTTTTGTAACGCTCCAACTAATCTTACATCAGAAGTAGGTTAAGATTTAAGTGTCTTATTATTAACTTCAGTTTAAACATTTTTTGAGCCAGTGGTTCAGGCTCAACGAAGTTAACGAACCAGTTATCACATCAAGTCGTGACAATTGGCATCAGAGCCGACCTCGTATTGAGGCACGATGAGTGGCTCGAGTAGGAAAGGAATACCCGTGGACGGGGTTAGAACATACATTATCGCGTGGAGCCACTACTAGGTTATATCTCACATATATTATACTGGGGTTTGATCTGGGCTATGTTGGACTTTCACAAGGATGTCAAGACCTTAATTGGGGAAGATTGTAACACCCTTAACTTAATTGGGCTAAAGCTTACATTTTGAGTCAATAGTTCAGGCTCAACGAAGTTAACAGGTCGATTATCCCATCAGGTCCAATGATGACATTTTGAGCCAAAATTTATCAACCATTCTGCATTAATTGGAGAATCAAAGGGATGTGCATCAGGCTGCCACCAACACAAAATAGTTTAAATAATGGAACTAGGCAGACTAGATGGTAGTCATATATGAGGTGGCCTATTTAATCTGGCCATTCATTGTTTTAATAAAAATATATGTTATATGTTATCCAGGAATCGATGAACTATCCGTTATTTAAGTTACTCATACTATAAAACACTTCTCACTTTAAAGCAAACGGCCATATTTCCCTCTCCATACAACGTGAAAAAATCACACAACTATAAGGACAAGTTTTCATTAGGCCTAGTAGGAGATGACGATCAAAAGAAAGCAACTAAAAGAATATCAAACTTTTCATTTCCCTTTCTCGTATCTTAAATTTCTCTTTTTATCCTCACAATAAAAAGCAGTACAAGGTACCAAAACAGTCCAAATTTTATTTATTTTTATAATGCATGAATCAGGAATGCTTTAAAAATGAAATAAACAATGATATATATCCATCATCTGACATTTCTCAGTATATATTTTTATTTATTTATTTATTTTTTGGTTGCCAAGTGACCCTCTAACACCTAAATGATGGCTATCATCTTGGCGCCCATTCAACACTACTACTTTAAAGCATTGCCTTCAGCAATGGGAAAAGTATACTGCATCAAATTGGTTGATGAAACAACCATTCTGGAACTATGGAACTTGCGTCCAATGCAGTAGTGCTCCATCTTGCAGCACATAATGAACCCCTATGGAGCACAATCTATTGCATCTTTTTACTGCTTTCAATCAATTGCCCCATGATATCTTATTGGCATCCTTCAACTTTATTATCAGAATTTGATGGAAACTACAACGCTAGCACAAACACCTTACACTAGGCAAGCAGTGGCATACATGGACTGTTCAAGAAATCATAGACACACAGAGTACTAGTTTTATTAATTTAATGTGCTAGAGATGACATATCATAGAACTTCCATTCAAATAAAGCATAGAGCACACTACTTCAGTTAAGCATGTTCATATTAGTACAAATGAAAATAAGTTAAAGGAGATAATAACTTTTAAAATCAGCACAATGATATTGCTAAATAAATTATAAACGTACCAGTAGATAGAGAGCCCTGAAGGGACTGATAGTGCAAAGTAACCAATCATAAGAGGAAGAAACTTGAAAACGAGAAGTGAATTCTTTGAAGCTGGATCATTTGTCTACCAATGACATCACGTAGTTTAGGTTAAACAGATATTTAGACCAACAGCTCACAAGTGAAAAGATAATAGAGAAAAAGGGTGCAAGAAGATGAGTAATGCAACTGACCTGAGGTGGCTTCATGATCTCCATAGAGACATATTGTGAAACAATAAGAAGCACAGGTAAAACTAGGTATGCTACCGTGTCAGACCATCCTAAGGGTGGATGTCCATCCTACAAAAAGTATGACACTAGTACTAACTTACTAATTTTGTAACAACATAATTCTTGAAAGCCAGATCTATTTACTTCTGAGTGATTCCATTGTGATAGAATATTTGATTACCACAAACGGTATGAGCCATGAAATGCCAGATCCACTTTGTCGAGCAGCAATTGTTGTTGGACCACCCAATGAGGGAATCCAAAAAAACCCTTCTGTCAGCAATCCCTTCAGTTAAAGATTTTTGCAAATCAGAAATTTGATAGTCAAAGGATACTTTTAACTGAGTCACATCATGACTGTCTTTCTACACAATGGAAGTGGATAATGAGTACCTCATTTGCGACGTTTGAAAGAGCTTGATACAGACCAATCCAAACAGGTATCGTAGCCAAAGTGGGTAAGCAACCTTTGGCCATCAAGAAAAATTATTAAAAGAAATGCCTGACATTTGATATAGAAAATATCCAGAATAAGCTTAATTAGAAAATATAATGAGGTGTTCAACAATGGGCAGCTGTTTCACCTATAAATTAAAAAAAAAAGGACTAGAATACTAAAATACTGATCTAGAGATCATCAAAGATAAGCATTCAATCTTAATAACTAAGGATAGGTGAACCCCAGAGCAATTCCCACTGAATAGACACAATACATTACGAATTGAAAAAATGATTCCAACCTATAGTCCAAAGAAATGTGATTATAGTGTATTATATAGTGGAAAGCTTACTTGATGCTCTTCATCTTAGACCTCTCCAGATACCACAGTCATCAAAACAATTCATTCTAAGAATATTTTACAAAGTTATAAAGCCCTTTGTTAAGTAAGAATACACACTTGAGTAAAGCACCATCTAATTTAAAATTGTACTAAATTTTAGCAACACATATAGGACATCTCTACATCAACTATTCTGGAAATAGTCTCGAATGCAATTTTAGATGAATATGGAGAGAAATCAGGAGATGAATAGGTTGAAAAAAAAAATCTGGGATGAACTGTAACCTGCTAATGGATTCACCCCAGCTTGTCTATACAAACGAGCAGTCTCCAGCTGTATTCTTTCCTAATTATAAAAAAAACAAAATAATTAGAAAATTCAGAAGGTTGCCAAAAAGAAATTTATGACGGTAGATGACAGAAGGCAGCTGAAAAAAGAAACTATATCCTGAAAGCAAGAATACGGATAAAACAAAAAGGAAAAGTTTTGACCTAATGACAAGATGTATAGAAATTACCCTACATTAGTTCTAGAAATACACATCTTTTACAAGTGATAACATTGATTTACAACAAAATTTTAATTAATTACTTTTAAAAATAAAACAAAAACATCGAAACAATATTGCAAATGCCAGGAAGAATTACCAGTTAACTAAGAGAAAAAAAAAAATACATGAAGATTCACATTATTTTCACCAAGATGGAGTGGAGTTCTTTTAAAAGTTGTTTGACTGAGAGTCGCATGAGGATTTGAAGCAGACCTGGTTGCCTGCATATCTCTCTTGAATAGCCTTGATCTTCGGTTGTAAGTTCTGCATAGCTAAGGTTGATTCAACCTGTGGAGTAAGGGGTGACTGTGAGAATATACATTGGCATATTGACACAATTGCAATCGATAAAATTGGGTGAACTACATATTAGCTAATAATAAAAAGAATTTACATAAGAAGAGATTAAACAGGTAGAGCAACTTCTTAGAGGTTTAGATATCAATTGGTATGCTTTAAGATGCATCCAGTTAGATGTCCACATATCAGATATTCCTAGGAGACATGAATGCAGACAAAACCAACTGGAGACAGTAGCCAAGGGAGATATGGCACTTGTTTTAGTTCTGTACTATAAGCGCACAGGCAGAGAATTGTAGGAACCAATTGACAAGCAATAAGAAGAATTCATTTCTCATTTATGCTGCAGTAGTACGATCACTCACCTGCTTTTTGGTCAAAGGCAAGGTCAGCACCTTAACAATTACGGTAAGTAGAATAATTGCAAAACCATAAGAATATGGTACGTGTATTGCTGAAAGGCCATCCTTTAGCACCTGGATATGACAAACTTGTCAGATTAGTCTTGTATTCCATGATGTAACTTAGGAGAAGTAAATCATCGTTTCTTTCAATAACAAAGATATGGCTTTGAAGCAAAGGATAGAAATCATCATAGCCAAGATAAGACAGTTGCTCACAAAACAATCAATAAGGATATTTTCTCTATACTCCAAACACAGCATGCTGACAAGTAAACTTATATGCCTCGAATACAGTAAGCGTCTGATGGACCAGCTAGATTGTGTTGCCATAGTCATAGCTTAAACGAAGTTGATGCCACTTGAAGTTTTGCATAATACATAGCTAAAGGATGTATTCTAGTACGACGATGTTGATGCCACTCAAAAGTTTTATAAAGTATAAAACTGGAGGATGTGATCAAGTACATACAGAACACTTGAAACCGGAACAATTTGGGTCTCGTGATAAATAACCAAAAGGTTTGTCAAATATAGAAGTATGCGTGTTTATTACTTACTACATGTGGATTGAAATTAGTGCAGAGGCAAACAAAGGATTCGTAATCATATTCATCTCATAACGTAGGAGTCATTCCAAAAATCTTCCTCGTTTAGTAGATTGCTGCGAATGCGACCATGCTTTGGTTAAATAATTGCAAGAAGAAACTCAATTTGCGAACTAATTATCCAGTATCTATTTTCAACATTGATAATTATGAACTTACTACACAGATGAAATCAATCAAGTTTCAGAATCTAGGCTAATTCAAAGTTCCCCCGCTCTCCTCAACAAAATCAGCATACCAGAAGACAGCAACTCGTGCAAGAAATCTCTAAATTCCCAGCGTATGAAAGCGTGGAAAATAGAAAGCACCTTGAGAACTACTTCCATGCCATCCGAGATGAAACCAAACCAGCCTCCGTTCTTCTGAACCGCGGTTGAAGGATCAGGTGCGGCAGCAGCGGCATCCGTGGCCACGGCGGCGTCCGCAAGCGTGTACAATAGGCCCTCCACTCTCGAAACGATCCCGTGGAGATCCACCAACGAATCGACGCCGTGAGGAGGTGGGGCCCCGTGGAAGCTCATCCTGACCGTCGTGTCCGCCCTGCGGGGCCTGTAGACCGGAAACCCGAGTCGGCTACGGCGAGAAAGGGAAGGGAGCGGCGCGGCGAGGAAGGAGGAAGGGGAGAAGAGGAGGGTTTTCGCCATGGATGAGGGATTTCTTGAGGCGTCGGGGTCAGGGTTTCATAGGTCGGAGGCGGAGGGGAGAGGGGAGAGGATGAGAGGAAGAGGAAGTGGTGGAGGTTCCGCGAGGAGGGAGAGCGAGGGAGCGAGCGGAGCGCACTTGTTGTGGTTTTATCCGTTATGAGACGGCGACGGCCGTTAGTTGTGGACCGGGATATTGTAAATTTTGTGCGAGACTATTGGATGCCCAATTGTAACGGAGCGGCGCGGGTCGGATCTGACTACTTGTCGTCGTTTTTGTATTCATATGATACCGTACGACGACGTCGACAAATTACTTCTAAATTTTTTGGGCGTCACTATTAAGTAGCACTCCACCTAATTTTATTTGTCAAACTCATCGGATTAATTATATATTATTTTTTTATAAGTAATTATTCTTAATATCTTAATCCTTATATTTTTAAAAATTATATTAAGATCTACATACTTATAAAATAATATAAGATCTCATCTCATTTCATCTTAGATCGTGGATTCTATTGACAAAAATATTATAGAGTTTTCCACTGGCTCTACTTCAACAAAGTTGTCTTATATTCGAACGTAAAAATATCATCCTCATTCTAAAGACAAAACTGAGATATGTTCATTTAGCAACACGCATGGGAAGTCTAATCTATCGTAATCAGATTGAGGGCTCAAATATTCTCACGATAGTTGATTTATACAGCATGATAGCAGCAAAACATACTAAGAGATCTATCTATCTTATGCAGCCACTCGAAGCCTCTTTTTCCTATAAGATGGCACAATTAACTAAGTAAATCAAGAAGTCAGTTCCTAATGTTCACATTATGAATGTCCAACCATATACAAAAAGGTGGGATATTTTATATAATACACCCTACTAATGCTGTGACGATCATCTGTTGAATCCCAAACAATTAAAAGAGCAAAATCTCACTCCAAACGCAATAAAACAAATTCCTGCAGCTGTTTGATACTGCTTGTTCTTCATCTGCCGCTGAGGAATACAAAAGTATGGGTAAACATCTGAATGCAAAGTATGGATAATCCAAAATGACCAAACAAAAATAATAATAATAATCTCGTGTACAAGGTAGATTGGTAATTGCCTAACTCAGAACTCAAGATTAGTGGTAAAAAAAAAAAAAAAGCACTGCAAAGTCTGGACACTAACTAGTCTGGTAACACAGGAGCTGAAGTAAAAGGCTGCAGCAACTGAATTAATCAAACCTATGTCTAGATAAACAATCTGAGTATTAATTAATGAAAATAGTATGTACCTTAGTAAAATAGGATAAAGTGATATCCAGTAATTTCCCTTGATTAAAAAAATCCTTTGAATACCAAAACAATTGACCGTTTTCGAATTAGTCAATAACTCAATATACAATAAGTAGTTCCTCTGTGAATCAACAATATAATACTAACACCTTAAAATACCAAATATCAACGACCACACGATTTTTGACTCAGCACATTCCGTGGAGATCAGTGTGATATGCCAACAAATCAGCAGAGCTTTGCCTACAAAGTAATCAGGTAAAAAGGAAAAAAAAAAACAAAGAATTCATAAACTTGACTTCATTTACATATTACTGTATGAACATGAAAAGCAAAGACCATACCACTTTTCTTCGATTACCCCATGTGTGAAGCTCTTGTCCCATCCCAGTTTATTTTCTCATCAAACATGCCAGAGCAGCAAGTCAATCAGCAAAACCCAGTTGCACAAGGACTTCCAATGCATATGCTCCTTTTGAGATAAAAAGGGTTAGCAGACAATGAAAACTGACCGTCGTAATAACCACTACACACTATACTATGGTGTTCGAGACGACAGAAGTTCGTTGGATCCAAGATGAGGAGGGCGCATGCACACATGAACCTCATGTTCCTCGGGTCCAACACGATATTTAGGTATCATTATTTCTAAAAGAGTTCCTGTCTCATCGTAGTATGCTTCCAGCTTTGCATCTTCAGGAATTCGCGTAGCAAGAGGTATTTCCCTTACAAACTCCCCTGGAGGGCAATGCTCAGGAGAAGGATCTGTGAGCCTGAAGGTTCTATCATGTCTTTTTATGTAAGGCATCCGAGCAGTACTGACACATGAAATCTTTACTACCCCATGCGTAAGATTGTTTTTCCAAGAGACCTTTACCTTCTGCTGGTCGGAGAAAGGCAAGCTAACCATGATCAAGTAACCCCCTTCATCCTCATATATTGTCTTTGCAGCGGTCACCGGTCCACATGCATGCCTCATAGCACCGTTAAACTCATTTACCCAGGAAGGCACAGCAGGGTGACTTTCCGACCGATCCAAATATGAGTAACCAGACAGACAGCAGTCCTCATCTGTGTCATGAGGGGAGAACTCCTTCCTGCGTTTGCTATATTTAGGCGAAAGGTCCATAGAATCTCCACCTGCATGATTTGATGGCTGCATCGATAACTTAAGACCTGTGTCATTTAGCAATTTCCTTGAATTGGGATGAGCAGGACTCTTTAATGGAGGAGGTGGCCTCTCAAGCTCAAAATCAGTGCTCGGGAGATTCCTCCATGCCCCAAAATCACCAGCCTCTGGTGGGATCGAAAAATTCAGGTCTCTCCCAGTAAGTTCCAACCATTTCTTAAGATCCACCTCTGGAACCACCAAGAGATTTGGTGACCACACAACCTCTATTCCATGGATGCACAGTGGGTTAGACAGCCCCCTGTAGTGCTTGCGTTGCATCCGATGGGATCGTACAAAACCCTTATCGACGCTGAATGGGAACTGAGGCACCCCAAGCCGAGAGTGCCCATTCATGTAGCTCCGAAGTTGCATCTTTCCGAGCGCATTCTCTGGCCGCTTCTTGAACACCCACATATACATATTCTCCATGTCATGCTGAACAAGGAAAACATCATGATGCAGGACCAACTTGTCAAACCCCGGGATGCCGTTTGCATCGTGGATGTTCTTGCCCTTGGACTTCTCAGAGAGCACGGGCTTGAAGTAGAAATTGAAGAAGAACCACGCACCCCAGATGCTGTTCCCTCTCTTGGCACACTTGCGACCAGCAGCATGAACTCTCCCAGCCTTGGGGAGGCCGAGCATGATTTCAGGGTCGTACGTCTGGGCCCCAAGGCTGACATCCCACACATGACATGAATTCCACGACTGCTTGGGAGGGGAGTGGTCATGGGAGAGGGGGAGGTTGATGTCGGGGGGACGAGAGAGATGGAGGATTTGCTGATGCTGCCGGTTCGGAAGCTCATGGTCCAAGTCATCGTGGACGGAGGCTGCCATCAGTGGCGGCTGTGAAATGCCGCTGGGGTCCGTCGACAGGAGGGTCGAGGGGTGGTGGTGGTGGTGGTGGTGATGGTCCATGGAGAGAGCAGTGACGAGGGACTCTCCCATGGCGGGGTCTCCCTCGCCCCCACCCCGTCTCTTCTTCTTCTTCCCTTGATCACGTCTCCTCTCCTCTTCGACTCCGATCTATCTGGCAAGATTCGAGACCCACAACGCCAAACAGAAGAAGCATCCCACGAGAAATCCTCACGGTTCCATTCCATAAATCCCACCACCAAACACAAACTTCAAACCGATTTCTCCCTCTCAGTAAAGAAATATAGAAAGAAGAATCTACGACCACAGAAACCAGAAAGAAGAGGAGGACAAATGATCCAACAGAAACAAGGAACCGAATGATCAAAACCAAGAGAAAGCGAGACACTTCGTGATCCACCGCTACAAAATGCCCCAAACACCTCCAAAAAGGGGAGCGGAAGCCCGAGCCGGAAGGATCAGATCCAACTCCATCCAACCAGCCACCGATCAAGCGGACGGCCGAATCGAAACCCTAAGGCTGGCCGTACAACAATCAGCGGACTAGCGGAATCTCTCGCAGAAGATTACCTGGAGGAGATCGAGGGAGGCGGCTGCGATGGGGCGACGGAGGAGGTCTCGCAGAAGCCGCCTCCATTCGGACTTGCCGCTAAGGAGAAATATTTGTGGAGAGTGGGGGGGGGGGGAGGGAGACTTAGTGTACGTTGTTGGCGTCCGTCGTATGCAGGGGAGTTTATATCAGCCCCTCTCTCAATTATGGAGGACTTGGTCAAAAAAAGAGGGAGCGGTCTTCCGAGCAAAGTCTATGTGATGTATCTACCTATCCTCTCTATCTAATCAGATAGCACACTCTCGGATAACCCCCACAAGATTTAAAAAGAAAAAAAAAAAGTATAACCCAATAACCAATGAAGGGTAAGATGAGTGCAATGGAAGAGGTAAAAGAAAAAAAAAAAACTAAATAATCCTCATCAATGTTCATGTTTGCCTATGCTTAGTCACAACGTCATATGAAATATCTAAATCACATCATCAATGATATTAGCGCAAACATTTTATACAACACAAAAGTCAATTTCTGAAAAGAACAAGAAAGAAAGCATTGCAGTTCCATTTCTCTCTTTGCAGAACTTTTCTATTAATAGATGGAAAACCTTGGATAATAATAATTATGATGCCATTAAATTAGCTAAAATTAAGTGCAAAGAAACAAATGTGAATAAAACATTAATTTTGTATTCTGTGAGGGAGTCTTAGTGGTACCTGTATTCCATGACATGATAAAGGGATACCAAGTAAAACTGATGTTGAGATGTCCTGCGTTTGTACTCTGCGAGAATAATTTTGTCCTTCCCTTTACTGTAGAAGACGAAGGAGATTTAGTAGCAGGTATATTATTAAAGATGCCTGAGGTACTCCTACAACTTTTGCAGCTCTTACATGAGTTGACAATTGCAAACCAGATAAGCTACACTAAGGAACCATCAGTTTAATAAAGTCATGCTCGTGTGCCTGCCAAAGAATTTATGAGGTACAACAAGCAATATGATAACTGATGCATCAGATTCATCATAGACCTCCTCTTCATTAATTACCATTATCATAATTATCAGCTTAAAGTTGAAGCAAGGTCAGTTCTTTGAATCAAAACCATCATTAACATAATCACTGCATATCAAGGCATAAGTAATCAAGTTTGTGGGATCAGCTTTGAAGCAGCCAATAACACTTTTGTGCGGCACCATCCTAATAACAGAGTTCAATATTCTTCATGTAAAATAAAAGGAGCATCATTATTATTACATAACATGGAGAGAACTGAGAAGTAGGAAACTTCATAAAACTTTTACTGCATGTTTGTAAAGTACATGTTGAGTTGGGAAAATATTAAACAATTGCTCCAAAAGTCAAATATGGTTCTTATGGAATTGATCATGCTGGGCATTTGAACACTATAGACAAGAAGTTTGTAGAGACCCTTCCATAAACAATTGCAAATGGCATATATGAGCTAAGAGCATTAGGTACATAAAATTCTTACTTCAATTCTTAAATGTTTAGTCAATGGATCATTTTTTTTAGTATTTAAAACTTATTATTAACCCTATCAAAAGCTCCATAAATCATTTATGTACCTCTCAATAATTGAGACCTGGACTAGGATGTGTAGGCTGCTAATGATCAGCAAATCTGATGCACTCTCCATGTTGGATATCTACACTCACAATGATATGTCAATGGATGCATTTCGTATGTAACTTAGCTACTGGTAACAGCATGATAGAGTGAGGCCAAGAATAAAGTGCAATCTCGTTAAGAAAAGCACCTGCATGTCAACATATAATTTAGCTGTATATCCCCAGGGAGGGGAAAATTTTGAAAGCCTATCCTTAAAAGCATTGCTTAAATGGAGACCACTACCATGAGTTACAAAAGAAAGCACTGCTATAAACGACCACTTGTTTTAAGTCTTTTTCATTTGGATAGCATCTTCAGAATCAGAAGACAAAATGAGATGAATAAATTAGACAGAACACAATCAGAGGGAACAGGAATTGTAGTATATTATACACTAAATAGTGATATAGAGTGATGGACAAAATTGCTTATGGCATGAGGAGGTCTTCGGAACATCAAGCCGTTAAAAATTAAGTGGCATGTTGAAGGATATTAGTGTCTCATGAGTTCATTGTTGAATATAAAGTACAAATGCCAACTGAAGCATAGACAAGGGAGGGAAGAGTAGAAATAGAAACCTTGCCATGCTTGATGCTCTAGGACAGAACCTCATGGAAATGGTAGAGGCCACAGGATGCAAATCTCTTCAAATAAAACCTTGGACGCCATTAACATGCAAAGCCTCGGTGGGCGTCATGGATGGTTATCTGAATTCTGATCTGCAGAGGCAAAAACAGCTTAGATGAGAGCATTGCAGCATTTGAATAAACACCACTAACAAATAATTGTGTTACTAACTCCAATCTATCAGTCAACAAACACGAATATTATGAGTGCATATGCCATCTTCTCATGAGCAGAGAAGATTCTGAAACAGAGAAGAGAAGAAGAACTGATTACGGTCTCCGTGAATACTTTCGTGGGTCCATGCATGATTAGCTTCAACCATACGTGTGGAGCTCTCTCAATTAGCTGTCTAGCTTTTGTGCATGGTTTGCATTTGAGGTCCTCACATTTTATTTTAACAGGAAGTATCGAGAATGAGGGACCAGCTCCACACATTTTGAGTGCCCACAGAAAGGCTTGGCCACAGCCACACTACTCTCAGCCCCCAGTAATGAGATTGAATTAGTCAGCCCACCGTTCCTTACCTTACAATCGGCTTCTCTTCCCTTGGATAGGATATAACTGGAAGAAAGAATCAAATCAGATGAATACCAGACAACAGCATTCCTTTTCTCATTCCAAGTGTTCAATACAAGTAAATTGGAGTAAATATACCTTCGGAAACCTTGTCTGCGGGTTCACCATCATTTGGAATCAATTTGCTTGAATTGAGAATATGGAATGATAGGAAATCCACTCATGGAATCTGCAAACTAGTTTCTCCAATCCTACCAACTCATCATCTAATAAATCATCACAACTCATGAAACTTATCGTAAAAGCAAGAACGGATTCAAGCAAGTTCAGTGAGAAGATAGACAGCAGCAAACAATGGAACAACATGCCTTGGTGAAGTTACTGGTGATACTGATCCATGATCTTGAAATATAATCAGGTATACTACTGACTTCCTGTTTCTTACAAGCCATAATTTGCATTTAATATGCTTTCACTTTTAAAGACAGTACTCCAATGTACATCTAGGAAACAGAATTGGAGCTTTGGAGATTACCGCAAGGCAAGCAGGACTGCATAAATGCTTCAACAAAAAAGAAGAAAAGAGTGCAAACCTTGTTTCACTAATGCTAGTAAAATGGCATGACCTGCACCAGAAAAATACAATATCAGTTTAATGTTAGAAATTGGTAATGATTGTTTCCCGGATCACCATTCTCTGACTTGTAGTTGTCACACAAAAAACGAAGGAAAATATATATTAAAAAAAAAAACCATCAGTATTGCAGACGCTCTTTCAAGGAAACTGTGAGATAGTTATGTTTGACAAAGTATGATATTTGGTAAGATTGTGTCGCCCCAATACTCCCACACCCAATATGGAACAAAAAAAAAAAAAAAAACACTGAATGAATCCATTATCATTAAATAAAGGTTAATTAATCTTCATCCAGCACCTCAGGAAAACTCCACAAGATGCCTTCACCCAATCCATGGCAGCAATATCCATGGTGGACGGTTCTCAAAGAGAAGAAACAAAAGAAGGAACAATATTAGGTCAGGAGGTAACAAATTTCCAGAACCTCAAGCTGGAGAGGAGTCTCGACGGCATCAGAAGCCGCCGCAGCATGCCCAGCGTTCCTCCAAATGGTACAGAGCCAGGAGAAGGACCTCAACCTGGAACAGTTCGAAGCGATATAACGAACTCGGAGCGAGAAATTTGAGGAGAACGAGGGCGAGAGATCGAAAATACCATCCGAGGAACGCGGTCCAGGTTGTAGTCAGCGATGTGGGTGCTTCTCGGCGTGGATTCCTCCACTGAGGGGATGGCGTTGACGCTGGCGATCTGCGCCTCCGCCGTCTAGGGTTCCTACGGATCACTCTATGGACCCATTGGCTTCCCTCCCTCCCTCCCGCCCATCGAAGCCGAAATCAAACGCAACATTTATGATGCATGCTTTTTCTTGCATATTCCAATAATTAATTTTGACATTTGCTTACCCCAATAAATAACTTAATAAAATTAACCAGTATTTAGTGATAATTGATCCACGCAGTCTATATATTTCGTCAGTGAAATGTTTTGTGGCGGTTTCGGCTGCATGAAACATTTCTTCTATGGTCGTCGATAAATATGAAAGAGATAGCCGAAGCCTGCCTGGAATCCACTACAAAGAATGCTCTCGTCATCGATGCCCCCCGCGTCTGGCGGCGATTGCTGGTGCTTAACGCGATAAGGATACCTAATGAGCTGACATCGGCCACTATCGCTGGTGGTTCTGACGAGAAGGCCGGTGGCGTCGGGGAGAACAATGACCTCATCCTTGACCTTGGTGGTGGCGTTCTTGATGTCCCTCTTCTGACCATCGAAGACTAGAGATCCCCACCTCGACAGAGAGAACCGTAGCTGGTCGACCATTTTGTCCGGGAACTCGACGGAAAACACAAGTAGGAGGCCGCCGTCGTGTACTGCTCAAACTTCACATGAGATTTTGTCCTTGGATGGGGCATTGATCCCGATTCCACCACTGCTCTCAGGTTGAGGATCTGAACGTGGAAAAAGTGTTCGAGAAATGCAAAGATGGAGAGGTGCAGCACCAGCTTCCGTCGCTGAGCTCCTTCTTGCTGTGGAGTCATCTAGAGGAGTAATGATCGTCTTGATGCCAAGGAACGGTGCCACAGTATTCCTACGAAGAAGGAGCAGGCCTTCTCAACCTATGCTGGAGAGGTACAAAGCGGACGATGAGGAGCACAAGAAGAAGAGGAAGAGGATGGAGACAAAGACTGCTCTAGAAAACTCTACATACTACTACTACATGGGAGAGACTATCCAAGTCGACAGGATGGCTTCCGGGATTGCTGCTGCCGACAAAAAGAAGATTGAGGACGCAATCCAGCAGGACATCCACTCGCTCGATGTCAACCAGTGGGAAGAGGCAGACGAGCTTGACGACAAGATGATGGACGTGGCTGGCAGAGTGGACGATGATGCTCCTTCTGCCGGTGGCAGCGGTGCATGTTCGGCCATCGAGGAGGTTGATCGAGCACGACTATTTTGTTTCCAGGAGGTTGTTCCTTGTTTGGTTGACATCTATGTTCTCATAAATCACTCCATCTTCTTCCTCCTCCTACTCCGTCTTCCTCCCAACGCCATGTGAATTCCCTGTTTCTATTCTCCGTCAAGCGAGTGAAGACGTCGCTCGCTGATGGTCCACAAACGACGAAACCGTAGATGATAAGTCTCGACTCGACAGAACAACTCGAAAGAAACAACATATGTTCTTGCACAGAGCCCTGACAACACTGCTCGTTCTGACATGTCCACTTCGATGCGTTGAGGAGTTGACAAATGGAATCGCCTCTCCATTCGCTTGTGGTGCAAAAGACGGTCGGTTTCAGATCTTGGAACGCTGATAATTACATTCACCGAATAGTTTGAGTAATATATGCTCCACAAACATCGATCCAGTCTCACGTATCCATCCATGTACTCGAATCCCTCCTTGCCTTCTCTTTCTGACCTCCTTCCCCTGTCAACAGCTATAGTTGCTGCGTCAACACACTCTCCTGTAGAGCCAGGTTTTGTTGTTGACACCGTAAAAAACGATGCCAACTCTTCCCGTAGGTAGATTCTTCTTCTCCTTGTTTTGTGCTTGCGGTGTCAATTTTTCTCTTTGCGATATTGACGTCGTCTGGTGGCGATGCTTGACCTACAGATCATTGCAATTTAATGTGGTGAAACGGACGATACGAACCTCTACGTCACAGTTCTACGAGTCATACTTATCCTTGGAAAACTATTATGACAGTAAGAACACCATGGAATCCTTATATATTCCTTTTTTTTTTTTTAATTTACATGAAAGTATATTTTTCTTCCTAAGAGGTAAATTTCAAGCGATGTATGATTCCGACTGTGGAGGTGGGGGACGGCCGTCTGATGCATCAGCGAGAAGGAATCCAACGGATGAGAATGGCCGGGCGCTTACGTAGTCGCGCAAAAGCCTTGCGCATCTTTTGGTACCATCCTGCGCGGGTGGGCCAGGCCACAGCTTTCCAGTGCTGCGACCTGTCCCTCGGTGCCGCGGTCCCCACCCGCGACCGACCCTTGGTACGTACGTGGGTACGTCGTGCTGCGTGGCCCGGCACGGCCGCGGCGCCATCCGTCGGCGATTGGTCGAACGACATCGTCGGTCCACGACGTGTGGGCCCGACGGGGGCTCACCGGGGCCGGCCCAGTGATTGGAAAGTTCAGTAGCCGGGGGAGAGAGAGAGAGAGAGAGAGAGAGAGAGAGAGAGACTATGCACAGGGAAAGAAGCACACAGAGAGTTGCACGTAAAGAACACCTGCGATGGAAGGAGATGTGTAGAAGTTCACCGGTCATTCCACCTGCTTAAGCTGACAGTCACATTCTACCCAAGCTGGGATGCATATGGATGAATCCGATATGCCTCCTACGATGTTGTTTTTTCTTCGTGTTTGGGTGTGATTCAGAAGATATATGGAACTGGTTTGTGATTAGGGATTGAGAAGTTGTTCTTGACATGGAGAAGAAGATGGTAGTAATTTGGTGCAGCAGAGGAAAGATGGAGAGTGCTCGAGAGTCTCTCCCTCTCTCCTGTGTTACCTATACATCAGTTTTGTCAGTGGATACTCTCGTTTTCATAAGATAATAATAATGTTCACAACGTTTTCAGCAACAGTGGGCAGCATCTCGATTCTTTATCTTTACACAATAAAAATGTCTAAAGTTCGATACTATTAGGGTAGACTTGACTCGTCGAGGATCCACCTCTCTCATCTCATTTTTGGCATGCAAGAAGCGGCCGTCACCTCTCTGCTGTGCAATGCCATTAACCCCAAAAGCTTAAAGGCTAAGAATCTCTCTCTACCAACCGAACACTACCAAGAAAAAAAAATATATACGAGCACTCAACACAGAAACATACCCCCCAAACCCCCTTCCCCTCCTTTTCTTTCATGTCTTCTTGACTGGCTCTCTCTCTTCCTCCCTCCCTTCTTTGTGTTCTCTGCAACTCCTTGTGGATGGGATTCTCCACCACCTCTTGAGCCCTGAACCTTTGGCCATAAGGAAATCGATCGTAGAGGAAGAAGGTGGTGGAGGAACAAAAGAGAGAGGAAGATAACAAGGGTAGCCGGCCATGGTTTTCCCATCCGTTCCCGTCTATCTGGATCCACCGAATTGGAACCAGGTAAGCTGTCTTCTCTTTTGCTCCAATACCTTCCGCCTCCAAAAGTCATGGCGAAACAAGTAAAAAAAAAAATCTCATGCTTTTGGACAATCTCTTGTTGGATATAGCAGCGGCACTAATTTCTTGTTGTATCCCTTCCTTCTTTTTCTTCTCTTCTTCTTGGTGATTACCTTAGCAGCTGCAAGCTCATCAGCAAGGGAGCAGTAGCGGCGGCGGGGCTTCCCAGCTCCCGCCGGGGGTGGCAGCCCCACGCCCTGAAGGCGGCTTGTCTGCCACGATCAGGCCCGGATCGATGGTGGACCGAGCTCGGATCGCGAAGATCCCTCAGCCGGAGCCGGGGCTCAAGTGCCCTCGTTGCGACTCTAGCAACACCAAATTCTGCTACTTCAACAACTACTCCTTATCGCAGCCACGCCACTTCTGCAAGGCATGCCGACGTTACTGGACGCGGGGCGGGGCCATCCGCAACGTCCCCGTCGGTGGTGGTTGCCGACGCAACAAACGGACCAAGTCAGCCGGTGGCAGCGCCTCAAGGTCCTCGACTACTAACACTCAGACCGGCGCCGCCTCCTCGTCCTCCACCGCCACATCGTCGGGCGTGGGTGGTGCAATCACATCCAACGCGCTGCTTCCTCCGCAGCTGCCCTTCGTGGCCTCATTGCACCCGCTGCCTGACTTCGGAGCCACCAACTTCGGGATGAGCTTCTCGGGCATCCAACCCATGGATACGTTGGACTATCAGCTGGGCGGCGGCAACGGCAGCGGCAGCGGTGCCCCAGGGGGCAGCGCCATCGGGATGGAGAACTTGAGGCTTCCGCAAATGCAGCAATTTTCCTCGCTGGGGGGACTGGACCTCCCCCAGCCACCGGCACCGGCACCGGCGCCGGCTTCTGGGTTATTCCCTTTCCTTGGTGAAGGCAGCGGGTTCGTCGGGGGATCATTTACATGGCAAGTTCAAACGAAACCGGCTGGTCCCGGGCTCATCACGCAGCTGGCTTCGGTGAAGATGGAAGACGGTCAACCGCTGTACAATTTCCCCAGACCGCATCTTGGCATTTCTCGCAACGATCCATTCTGGAGCGGCAGCGGCGGCGGCGGCGGCGGTGGAGGCAGCAGCAGCGGCACCGGTGGATGGGCGACGAATCTCTCCGGATTCAACTCTTCATCTGGCAGTATCTTGTGACTGTATCGCTCCTGCAGTGACCTCACAACATGGAAGCTTACATTTTTTTGCCATGGCTTCGCGAAACCAACCACTTGACTCGAGAAAGAAGGACGAAGCAAGCAGTAGATCACTATAGCCCGGCTTAACCTCTGTAATGGTGGATGGCATATGCTACTACAAGCAGTCTAAAAGAACTCTAGAGATGGTAAGTAGGTTTCTTGTTTCAGATTATTGGGATTGGTGTTTCTTCCTGTTTCTTAATGTCGCTGTATCTTACACTATGGTTACACAAATCAGATGCATGAGACGTTAAAAAACGTAGTACTTCCGACTTGTCCAAATTGATATGAGCAACAATGTTTTCTTCCCATCTCATCTCGCCTTCAAATATGTATCTCATTGTTCGCATCATCTGTATCCTCTTCCAACTGTGTATGCCATTCCAATTACATCTAAGTACAGGACATATTTGTACATCCCAAAACATTCGTACAGATCTGAGGATTTGTCATAGCATCATATCAATATGATTGCCTTGATTTTTCTTACATGGGGTATCTTGAAATAGGAATGAATGTTTAGGGTCTTCGTTTTCCAACTCTCACTCTCTCTCTCTCTCTCTCTCGATCTGTCTGTCTATGGATGTGGGTGTGTGCTTGTCTTCCTTCTATGGAGGAGGGCGTTCTAACTTGAAGAGCTAAGATGATGGCTATTCTGAGGAACATTACGTTGGAAAGGGTGGGTTCTACGACTTGTAGATTTATAATCTCGCTTAAAGTGGCAATGTTTCCAAGTGAAGCCTTTTGCTGCACTTTGGTATGATTCCATTCAGATTAAAGCCATGAGTTCTCATCTTTTAAGAGATAGACGGATAGAACAGCTTTTGACCAGCATTGCATGCATGTATCGATCGATGTGTATACATACATACATATGTTCGTGTGAGACGTACGTATGATCATACATCTCGTTTGTAGGTTTTTGACACCTCCGTTGCCTCCATGCATGTCAGTGCATTATTGTCCTCCTGTTATTTTTTTTACTTGATCAAGCTTGCTTTTTAAAAAAAAAAAAAAAATTGTATTTTGGCATCAGGTTTTGCAGGGTAAGTTCATGTAATGCACTGTCTTTAATCTTACAGCAGCAGATCTTATCCTCAAAGGAGGAATCTATGGGCAGGTGCATTCGTGGATCCATTTACTTTATCTGCGCAGCGTGTTGTTGGATTTGATTTGAGCTCATCATCCAATGGGAAGGAGTAACTTTGTGTCGTTCTTCTGAACTCTTCTCTGTATTTGGCGTCGCAGGTATTTATGGACGTGGGAATATTGAGATGTGGAAGAAGAAAGCAAAAGAGGCCAAGAAGTCGCTAAAATCCATGCATGCCACCAAAAGAATACATTCGTTAGCAAATCATAAGCCGAGGAAGGCCGGTGGTAGGAGAGCACGCAGTCATGCAGTGAAACGACGAAGAGCGAGAAGGACGGAAGGGAAGAGGAAAACCAGCAAACACGAGGAGAGGAGAGGAGAGGAGAGGAGAGGAAAGGTGTGGGGGGAGGGGAGGGCGAAATGGCCAAAAGCTCCATGGCCTGCCTATTTGTTTAAGGGAGGTCCATGCCTCAGGGAATCTGGCTTCTCGTCGCTTTCCCAGAGACCAAGGCCGTCCCCCTCCTTCTTGGCCCTTCAGAGAATAAAGGTGGTCTGAGTCCACGTACATATAAAAGGAAAAGGCAAAAAACAACAGACACAGAGAGAGAGAGAGAGAGAGAGAGAGAGAGAGCGAGACCTCCCTTCCCTGCGTTTTGGTTGTCAGTGTCTGTGAGGTGCGATAGTAGTAGAAGTGGAAACCAAGAGAGAGAGAGAGAGAGAGTGTGTGTGGGGGAGAGAGAAGAAAGCAAAAGCGAAAGAAGGGAAGCAATGGGTGTACGGGAAGTGTAATCCAAAGTAGAACTGTGCAATGTGTGGGAGCTCGGAATTCTATGGACGATAAGACAAGATAACAGTGGCGATGGCGATGGCGATGGCGCTGGCGCTGCTGCGAGAGTGCATATATGAAGCCTTCTTCTGTTTCGGGAAGCAGAAGAGAGGGGAAGGGGGCAGCCTTAGCTTTATGAGCTGTCCCTCGCCTCCTCGGTGAAACAGGAGATGAGGAGGAGGAGGAGGAGGAGGAAGAGGATTAAAGAAGGGAGGGGTGTGGTGGTGGTGGAAGACGAAGAGGCCACCACCACCACCACCACCATCAGATTCCTCGCTTTGCCTCTCTCTCTCTCTCTCATGACCTCAATCATGCTCCCTCCCAAATAATATATATGCACGTATCATCTCCTGCCACCCACCACTTAGATTACAGTTTAGAACAAACATGCTCGGTATAATATTATGATCGACGAGGAAGATCTCTCTCTCTCTCTCTCTCTCTCTCTTCTTTGGTTGCTGAGAACTGAAATGGTACGGCAAGATGGAAGAGAAAACGAGCACACCACCGGCAGCAGAGATCCAACCTCTCCTCTCTTTTGTTCCTTTGGATTGATCGCCATGCACGCATTCCCACCATGGGATGCAGCAGCAGTTCTTCCTTTTATTTTTTTTACGGTGAATGGCACATCAGCATCCATCAGCCAGCCCCTCTCTTACCAACATAGTCTTCGTACGGGTTGACCATGGAGAACAAGCTCTCCAAAGTCTTCTTCTTGATCACATCAGACTTGGGTATATCGAATGTGACTGATCCAAATCATCATCGAGACATTACCAGTGAATCTTGTGAGCTTCTGAGGTCTTCTTCCGACCTTAGGCATCTGCCGTGTCGTTCAGATTCTTCCCCCCGGAGACGACGCCGGGGATCACGAACGACGACTGCTGCAGCCCGTGCCCATCCTCACCTCCTTGTTCATGCACCATGGATCCCGGGGGTTGCAGCTTTCCACTCGAAAGATTCCGGCGACGGAAGGTACGACAAGTTTAATTTGAAATTTAGACTGACGGCGGACAACATTTCAAGAGATTACGGCGACGAGCTTTGTCCCTGAAAAGTGGTGACATGAACTCAGCTTTTGGATGCAGAGGCTAACTCTCCAGCTTTATCTGTGCCCTCCTCCTCCTCCTCCTCAACACAACAGACCCACAGTATTCTGATAACACCCTGTGGTGCCCAGTCCGATAAGAACATGATCGATGAGAGTGCTAATTCGTGACGATAAGTTGGGCTGCACATTTCATCTTGGAAAGGCTCTGCTGCCATTGTTAATTTGATAGTGGAATCTTGGAACGCCGGCGTTGGCTGGGAAGGAGGCTTCACGGCAGGGATATCTGGACAGGGCGTGAGGTGAGGAGGAGGAGGACCTCTGGGGTTGATGGGATGTGTGAGCTTCTTTTCCTTTGTTTACTGAAGTGATGGTTGGCTTTAGTTGCATCATCCCCCACTGGTCTCCGGGGACAAAATATATTTAAGGCCGGAGGCAGATGGCATCCCATTTTGGCTGTGGCAAGAAAAAAAAAAAAAAAATTCTCATGTCTGATGCAGTTCATGTGATTCATTTTAATGACATTCTTGAAGCTCGATCAGATTATTATGACTCGAGAAATGGACACACCAACGAGCACATAATGCAAATGAGCTTTTTTGCTCCACCAAACAAAGAGTCACAGTCGCTACCGAGTCAAAAAAGACGAGCAACAGTTTAGCAGACTACTTGTCGTTGAACACTGCCGTTCATCACCGATTCCTTCTTCATCCAAAAAGATAAGTGCAAGTCTGCTGCAATTATTCTCTTAGCGAGGCAAAGAAGAAAAAAAAAAAAAACAGAAGAAGAAGAAAACAACACACACACACACACATGGTCTCAGCCTTTTCCACATTATCATGTTTCATCAACATCCAATCATAAGACAGTTCACCACAGAGTGATATTATTAGCCAGAGACAGGATCACAACTCTAGAATAATAACTCAAACAACCGTGATCACTAATTTCTATTAAAAGACTTCAAAATCGGCATTCTTATGTTGTAGTTCGAGGAGTCATAGATCAGGCCTACATATATTCATTCCTCCATAAAAACCGAGGATGATATATCACAGCCACGTCACACACACGGTGCAAGCATTCTTTCAGGCTTGTGACCCCAGTCCCCAAACATCCGTGGGGGTTGAGGCTATGGAATCCAACTCCGCAACTCAAACAAAAGAACAAACCGATTACAAATCGGGAAGCAGTAACATAGGTCCATCAAATTGGTCGGAGAGTGAGTAAGCAACTGTGTCTATCAAACAATTGGCACGGCGCTGGAGGCTTTTACTGCTCCGCCAGTGCCTGTGCTCGAGCCTGAGCCTTTGCCTGAACCTGAGCTCGAGCCTCGTGTTGCTGTTCTAGGAATTTGTGCATGCACCCAAGCAACTGCACCGCCTTTCTCTTGCCTCGATCGGTGCCACTCTCTGCCATTTCGTACAATGGCCCTATCACACCTTGCACCTGTGCCGCAGCCAGATGCTGCTGCTGCTGCTGCTCCTCGCTGTTACAGAGGTGCACCAAGATGGTTGCTGCATTTTCCTTGTTCGAAGGAGAGCCACTTCGGATCAGCTCCACCAGCAGAGGCAGTGCCTCAGCAGCTCGGATCTCCACCTTGCCCTGGGGATGACTTGAAAGGATTGCCAAAATAGCAAGGGCCTCATCGACCATATCTCCTTGTGGATGCATCAAAAGCCCCATTAGACCTGGCATCACCCCAGCCTTCAGAGCCTTCCCTCTGTTACCCGGATATATGCACAGGTTGAATAGTGCTGCTGCTGCATCCTTCTTGCCCCGTTGGCTGCCCTCATTAAGCAGCAAAACGAGAGGTTCGATTGCACCAGCGTCACCAATAATAACCTTGTTCGCATCCACGACAGAAAGGCTGAAGAGTGTGGCTGCAGCATTCTCGCGTGCTTCCATGCTACCCCTCTTCAGCACATGGAGTATCCCAGCCACGGCCCTGGCAGCAATTATTTTGTCCTTGTTCTGCTCATTGATGGAGAGATTGTAAAGGGCAGTGACGGCATGCTCCTGGGTTTGTGAATCAACCGCAGACAGTAAGCCCACAAGGAGAGGAACAGCGCCAGCCTCTGTTATGCAAACTCTGTTGTCACCACTACACTTGGCTAGAAGGCGAATTTCAGCAGCAGCAGTTCTTTGGTCATCAGAGCTCTCGGATGATAGCTTGAGAATGAGATCAGCAACTCTGGCATGCTCTTTAGCAGAACATAATGAATTGTCAGGACCATGATGGGCGGGGCACTTGAGTAGTTCCATGCCATTTTCCTCACACCATTGGATTATGAGGCTGCGAATCACATGGTTTGGAGTTAATGATGTGCTGGATAACTTCTGTTGTGTCTTTGGGCATGTGACGTGTCCTGCCTTCAGCCACTTCTCGATAAATACGCGTTCATAAGTCTTCAAAAGGCAACATAAACAAGCCAACAATCTTTTTTAAGGCATGTGAAAGATGAGATGTAACAAAAGGCAAAATTAAGTATGTTATACAAACCTGTCCAGTAGACACAATAACCGGATCTCTCATCAGCTCCAAGGAAATAGGACATCGGAAATCATCAGGAACAACTGGAGCTCTAGCCATTTCATCAGAAGTCAAAACCTCGGCACTTGCTGGGATGCAAATTTCAGGGTTCTGAGTCTGCATATAATCCTCGATCTTCTTGAGAACCACAGACATCTTTTTAATAGCCTCTCCAAGATCTCTGTCATCATCGCCCAACAACTCATTCAAGGCAAGTGATTCTTGTTTGAGGTCAGCTATGGTCGTCAGCTGTAGCTTCTCTGCCAATCTGCTTAGTAAGACAGGATCAACCTTGGCATGGATGCTCATACCATAAACAGATGAAAGATCATTAAAAAGCTCAGCATCGCAAGTGTCCAGCAGTTCTTTGGCTCTTTTGAACTGAGTACGCACAAGCTCAACCTGGAGAGCATGATAGACTAAGCAAACATCGTATAGGGAAAACTGATGAAAGATCCCGGTTGCTCAATAAGTAAAACAAAAAAAAAAAAAGCATGAGGGGAAATATAATCCAGCCCATGAAACAAGTCCTTGTTTATGATAATATCATAGTACTGAGGGAGAGTATGTCCAGGTCGATTGTTCTACCTGTTCTCTAACTTCATCTGATATATCAAGCTCACCAAAAGAAATTTCACCCAAAGTTTGTTCTAGTTGAGCTGTAACTTCTTGGAACCTTCTCATCATTCTAACTCTATCCAAAACCTGCAAATTTGGAGACAGAGATTGTATGATACTGTGGCACAGAAGTGTTCGATATAATAAGTACATGGAAAATAAATGTGGATAAGAAGTAATGATTCAAAAAATTGCCTCTATCCCCACTTCCTAACACAAATGGGTATTTTAAGTTAAAATTTTTAACCAAATTTTACACTTTGATGTTGATATAATGAAAGGTAGGGCAGCTGTACACACTGAAATATTTAACCAAACATTGCCTGATGAATAATCTTCGCATTCTAATCAACTCGAGTGTGCCAGAGCTTTTTTTTCTCTTGAACCGGTAAACTCCATGAAAGCGCCTTTAACTTCTATTGAACTCGATCCGCTCCTAAGTTGCAGCATTAAATATCTAAAAAATCTGAATAAATACCAAAAACAGAAACAAAAAAGTTGGTATACCCTAATTGTAAAGTACAATAAGTTTCATCATTCAGCTCACTTTGAGAATGTTTATTGATCTAAGCCAATCGCCAGTATTGCTCTAAAACATAATTGATTCTCTTATATTCTCAGATTTCCTATTTCTCCATTTGTTAAGTTCAGACCAAAAGAAAATGCAGCTAGAATTCTAATGTGCTTACACCTCCAAGAAGAAACAATCACCATAGAGAGACAATCCCCCCTTCCCTAAAGTACACACCTTAAGATTCCTCAAATGTGCAAACAGAGAAAAAGAAAAATCAGGGACCAAAACATACCAAACGGACGTGACATGCAAACATATCCAGCTATAAGATTCCTTAAATGTGCAAGTCAAATGGTCATCACACATAGCATTAAGCGCAACTGCAAAGATTACAGAAAGTCAACTCAATCAGAATAGCCATTTTCCCCATGCAAACATCAGGCCCTATAACTCCGAAATTCTTAGAGCCCACTTCTTACTGAATCGACCATAACATTGCTGTCAAACTGTCGTATTTTGCTTTAAATGATACTGAACTAATTGATTACCGAAACACTGACATATCCTGTTTTCACAGCAGGAACAATATCGAAGAATCTAAAAGGACAACAGTGAATAACCTCAAGACAAGTGTGCATAGGGACAGATAATTATGAGATCCGGCCATACATAATAGATCATGATGTTTCACCTTATCAAACTAACCATGGACCCTTGATCCGTATCAACAAGGACGAGCCAATATTGACGAAGAAGGATTCCTCTTTTTCTTCCATGACAAAAACCGGAATTTTTGCATAGGATACTATGAAACAGATTTCATTTACGACTCGTAGCCAAATTCACCCTCGATTTGGTCCAGTAATTATTCTAGCAGAAAACGGATCTATGGCTGCAATGATTGAACATAACACTAACAGCCATTATCAAGTAGAGACTCCCTTTGGACTAGTACCCCAAATACCACTATTTTATATACACGGCTAAACGCGCGCACCCTAAAGATCAAGGAACACCCTAATGCTCCGAAATTACATTCATCCATAAAGACCATATCAACTACATTGTAGATCTTCCCTGGTGCAGCGGAAAAGGATACAGAAAACAGAGAAAGAAACCATATTGTAACTATGGATAAGTAATTCAAAATAGTTAGCGTTACCCCAGATTACCAATACCAAGTTTGCAGCAGATACTAAAAACAATAGCTACTATCTAACTGAGATCGCGGCTCGGCATACCAGAGAGATCTTGCTCCCCCTGCTCCCAAATCGGAGAAGCTCCTCGGCCAAGCCGATGGCCCGTCCGAGCGACGCCAGCGCTGTCACCGCCTTGTCGGAAATCGGCTTCTTGCTATCCCTCAGCTCCTCGAACATGGGGGCCAGCAGCCTGACCCGGCGGGAGAGGTTGCAAAATTGCTTCTTGTACGCGTTCCGGTGGTAGGAGACGGCGGCGATCTCCTCCACCGCCCTCAACAGGCTCTCCACCACCGCGGCCGCACCTTTCACCTCCTCTTCCATCCCTACCAGAACGACTCAAATCAACCTCCAAATCGGCCCTCGCTGCAGCAATTCGCCGACGGAGAGCTCAATCGACGGGTCCGTCAATTATAACGTACAAATATTTACTCCGCATTCGGAATCGGTTGCCGCCGCTACTAAGCATAAGGGTTTCCGTGATGAAAGAGGAATCGGGCGAGGGAGAGGGAGAGCAGACGGCAGCTGTAGCCGCCAGTCTTTTCCAGTAAGGCTTTTAATCGGACTTCCACCTCTTCTAATCTTGGCGCGGCTTGGAGCCGTCAGCCGTTTCGTGTCTCCACGACGTAGCCAACCGTTCTCACCCCCACCTGATTCGACCACACGGTGGTTCCCTTATGGAGCCCATCCGCATCCACCAACCAGAAGACAGGTATCGACGAGAGTAGCGAGAGAATGATGAAATAAATTAGTAATATCCTTTTGTTAATATACGGAAAGCCAACGCGGATCTGCATTTGGCATGGATTCGGGTTAGAGTTGTTGATCGAATTTGAAATTGGTATTATATATTAAAAAGATCGATTTCCTCTCGACCGAATATGACAATTTTAAGTGCTTGATAATTAAATTAGATATGATTATGATAATATGATGACATTTGTGGTTTAGTAGTTAGTGTGGGATTTTTTTTTTATATCATGTGATGGATCCTAGTAAACCTGATCTAAATCCGATAAGCAAGATTCATGGAATCCAACCTGCGCATATTCCTGGTCAAACAAAGATGCACAAAGGAGAAGGTGTTGACATTGTCATCTTTTACGATCTTAAATTAGGAAAATATAGATAAACAAAATGAACTATAATGGCTGGATTAAGATCTTTGTGCCAGAAAAGGTAAGAGTGGGAATCCAGTGAGGAGATGAACTGAGTACAGATCATTGCCCAGCTGGAGCCCAGAAAGGTTGGACCAACCGTTGACTCACGATCACGGCCGGCTCGCTCGGCGTGGAATTTTTGAGCCGCGGGGCCCTCGGCCGCTCACGCGGTGACGTGTTCGTGACGGCTTGGATGTACGTACGACTCCCATCTTCTTCCTTCCAACCCTTGTGGATAAGCCAAGGCAGGTCAGAAGTCTGCGAGAGACACGAAGAACGAAGACAACCAGGTGAGAGATCAAAGAGCAAAATCTTCTGTAGTTGATGGAAAATAAGGACGAGAGGGGGAGAGTTTACGGAGGTCTCGAGGCGGATGGAGAGTTACGTGGGAGACGAAGAATGCATGCAGGTTTGGCGGGACCGAGGTCCCTCTACTTCAAGGCCGTCGGATCGTGAGACGTCGACGGTGGGGCTCCATAAATGGGACGCAGTTGGCATCGATCGGCGACCAAGACGGCCGAGAGAGAGAGACGAAGACGTCGTCTTGTTTGCTGATGCCTTGAGTTTTCTGTCATCTTTATGTTTCTGTGGATTACATTCTCTTTTTTATTTCTATTGATCCCCTCTTAATGTTTCTGTGGATTATAAATGACAGATGCAAGATGTATCCTTTGCACCGCGGAAGGGGTCTCTTCCTAACACTTGAAACATTATTTCTCTTTGGCACTTCATCTCTGATGCATTACGTTGCTTGGGTTAATCTGCAGACAACCGGAGGAGCTGCAGGGTGTCAGAATGGGGCTGCAACTGTGGGTCAAACTGCACCTGCAAATGAGACATGGCAAGAGTTCGAAGAGGGAGGAGACACATAGCTTCACTGCTATCCTTTGTGTTGTTGCCGTGACTCTATGGCGTGTGTAGCCTGTGTTCTGGGCTTTGTGCTAGAAATATTAAGGCCATGGCTCACTGTCCACCCATGCCTCCTGCACAGAAGAGTTCTTCGTTCCCATGAATGAGGGTTTCTATTTCATGGACCTCATGACTGCCACAACAAACTCAACCTCACATATCGAGTCAGCACCATAAATCCGGGATAAAACATCGGCTCTCTGCATCAATTTTACTTGATGATGCACCAGCCTCCTCACGGGGTTATTATAGAAGTGAGGAACAGCGTAGAACGATCCAGACGACGTCTATGCTTAGCGTATGGGTCTATCGTATGAGACGTCCGCGAGCATTAAACACCGACATATGATAATGTCAATGATTACTGGAGTCTGATCTTCCACACTCACGTACGATATTTCTCTCCACTTCAGTTTTCACTAACTTAAACATCAGAGGAGTCGAGTCGGGAGATCACCCGTTCGACTTCGGGTTGTGTGTAGAAACTTGACGCACGAGAGGAAGAAGCAACGTCTAGCCACACCTAAGGGAGTTGGTCGAATAACCTTCTGACCAAACCTTGTGTTTATTCGTCCCCAAGTAGTGTTGCTGATCTTATGTACTCGGGTCGAACCGAGCCATGGTAACGCCCCATTCATGACATAAAAGAACCATAATATATATATTATGATGTGGTCGATCATTAAATAACCATATACATCAACACAAGATAACAAGTATAAAAGCGATCCTTGAAAACAGTACAGGGTGTTGGATCTTTCACACTTGCACGTGATAGTTTTCTCAACTTTAGCTCACACTAACTTAAACATCGAAGGATTCGAGTCGAGAGATCCTCCGCTTGACTTTGACTTACGAGCATGAACTTTGTGCCGGAGAGGAAGGAGTGACCCATCCACACCCTAGGAGGTTGGTCGAACGACCTCCTAACCAAATCTTGTGTCAGTCCATCTCCACTTCAAAATAGTGGTGGTGATCTTAAGTACTCAGGTCTAATCTAGCCATGGTGACGCCCCACTCATGACAATAAGGAATCATAATATATATGTATACGATAGGTAGAACCCTTCACATAAAATGGGCTCCGATAATTTTAATTTTATCATTGTCATCATCATCGATAAATTATCGTTATAATTTCTTTCGATGAAAGGTAATTTTTTATTTTTAAAAAAGTTTTTTAGAAATATTTTTTATTTTTTATAATTTTATAAGATGTCTTTTATCCTCGTTGGCTACCCTCACCTCATCACGATATCTCATTGCCTCCCACGAAGGTTTCATTGCCATCATCACCACTTTCACAATGTCCCCTATCACCATGGATGTTTCATCATCTTCTTCACAAGGTTCCTCGTCACCTTCATCGCCTCCTCGCTCTTCATTCTTCATTGTTCTCGTTTGCTTGCCTTCACCCCACGCCACTTGTTCTCTCGTTTCCTCTTCTTCCTCTCCACATGATTTATCATCGATAACATCGTCTATACTTTCTAAGTTATTTTGCTCATCTAATCAAGCGATAACTAAGGGATTTTGAAGCATCAATATTAATGATCATAATACGTGAGAAAGATCTGATGCAGTGGGAGGCGATGAATATGTATATGATTTTTTAAAAAAGATAAAAGATATTATTTGAAAAATAAGTGATATCTTCTGAAGAAAAATCCGAAAGGAAAACTTTATTTTTAGGAAAAAGCCATTCATTGCATGAAGGAAGTGTGTAGCCTCGCCAAGCGTACTCAGGTTTGGCCATCCCACCCACAGAAGTATTATCCAATGGGCTCTTCCCTGCCACTTCAATTTATTGGCCATCACATCACGGCTCGAGAACCCGAAAGCGCGAATCTCCACGCGCGGCCCTTCGCTGAAGCGTCTTCCACGTTTCGCGGATCCATTTCCACGAAAAGTCTATCCGCTGTTCTAGCAGGAACAACAAATCCTAGCACATCTCTGCTTGCTGACGGCTGCGGGCCACGAATTAATCCGACGGCCGAGATCGATCCTGGGTGGCCAAGGGCATGATCGTGATTCGTGGCGAGTCGCCAGATAAAAGAGAGCCCTTAGCCTCTCTCCCCCTTCGATTCGATCAAACCAAAGAAGCCATCTTTTGGGCTTGAGCAGCAGCAGCAGCACCTCTCGTCGCGGATATGGGCAGGAAGTTCTTCGTCGGCGGGAACTGGAAATGCGTAATCCTCTTATTCACTTCATGCTTTCGTGCTTTCTTTTTCTTCTGTTAGATCGGAATCGGTCCTTTGCCCTTTCTCTTCCTTCTGCACATCCCAGTTGCCTCGCTTCGCTGGTGAAATTTGCAAGCTTGGCTGGTTTTTTTCTCTTGAAGTTTGTCCGATTCGCTCGTCTTCGATCGAAACGCCAACTTAAAGTTATCCGATACCGTCGATCTGCATGATTCATGGCTGTTTTCTCGCATTTTGTTCCGATTCAACTCAGTGCTGTCTGTCTCCACCAAATTTTAACTAATTTGATCCCGCCGATCTGCGAACCTTTTCTTCTTTTTGTTGTCGACTCTGAACCTTTTGCTCCTTTTTGATTTGTTGGTCTACCGGATTACCCCCTTTCGAATTCTGATGCTTAACCTGCTTTTTCCTGTTTGATCCGCGCGTGCAGAATGGTACCAGCGAGGAGGTGAAGAAAATCGTCAGTACCCTGAACGATGGCCAAGTTGCGTCGGCGGATGTCGTTGGTATGGTTTTGAACTCTATGATTTTGATCATGTTTAGGGACTTAATTTGGGAGTTGGGCTCTCACGGATGAGTTGACTGTTTTGACTTAACTGACAAAGAGAATCTTACAAGTTTGTTCTTTAGATCTATTCAAAAGGGTTTCTTTTCTTTCAACATTTAATCTGACTGATTCATGACCAAGAACCTCGGGTGTTCCATGTAAAAGTTATTACGTGTTTTTTGGATGGTGGCACTTCTGGGGTTACTACTGCGTTCCGAGCTCCTTTTAATTGTCATCTTATTCACAAACCTCGCTTTTGACAAGACTAAATTGTTAAAGCTGAAAGAGCTTTGTAAAGTTTGTATATTTTTGTAGAATTTGGTCTTCAAATTTTCTATGATTTAACAACCATCAATTGTTTTGTATATCATCTTGAAAATTTGGAACTATTTCTAAACATGAAAACCTTCAATTATGTGTATTCGTTAAGTTGCTTTTCCGGTTACTCTTACTTTCATGTGTTTTGGCAAAAACCCTCTTGTTGACGTAGCATAGAGTGGCATGTTGTCATGGACATAACTGTTAAATAAGTTAGTTGCTGATATACAACCACTATAATCCCGTAATACTTGTATATTACTATCTGCACAGATGTCTTGTACATAACTGTTTAATAAGCTAGTTGTTGACGTACAACCACTATAAAGCGTAATACTTGTATATTACTATCTCTGCAGATGTTGTGGTTAGCCCACCATTTGTTTTTCTTCCTCTCGTGAAAAGTTTGTTACGCTCTGATTTTCACGTAGCAGCACAAAATTGTTGGGTAAAGAAAGGAGGTGCTTACACTGGTGAGATTAGGTATGAATTCTATTCTGTGATGAATTCATATTTGTCCATGCTCCCTGAAGAAGAAGGATCGGTGTTTCTTATTTTTAATTTATCATTGACCATATTGGAATATTTGAACTGCTACATTTGACAACTATTGCTTCCTGCTAGACCTGATTAAAATTAACACAATATACTTTCAACTTTAACACCATTTACTTGAATTACAATGCATATCTCTTTTCCTTTTAATTAGCCATAAACGAATCACCACCCGCTGGTAAGTAATATGTTGCGGTTTTGAACTTCATTTATAATGTGACATAGAATAACTCATACTCCAATAAACAAGGTTTCTACTCCTCGGAGGACATGCTACAAGCGCAGGGAATAAATGGCTAATCTTTCTACAAATCTACGGCCATGTATAAGGTAGTGCTATTACTTTATTAAGGAAGTCCTGCATATCTACCAAGGAGGACCTTCATTCTTCTAGGGTCCATTCCGCTCATGTGCTGATGTCACCTCTCCTTCCTATTTCTGTTTATTCATTTTGTAGTACTTCTTTGGGTTTTTATCTTTGCTTATTGACATTGATGGAAATGTTAATTGTTTGAATGGTCATTTCATTTCCTACCTGCAACTACAGGTCATAACAACTGTTGTAAAATAAAACTTGAAGTTTTTTGATTAATTAAACTTTTCCTTGTGCAGTGCTGAGATGCTTCTCAATCTTGACATTCATTGGGTCATTCTTGGACACTCTGAACGAAGGCTTTTGTTGGGTGAATCAAATGAGGTAAGTTGCATGTCGGCTAAAACGTTATATGCTAATTATAAATGTGCTGTATTGAGGATTAGCCAATTATTTGCTAAAATGTCATTTTCCCTTTGGATTCGTAACTCTTCTATGGTTCTTCTGCAGTAGACATCGGTTGACCTGTATATTGCACATATTTCACTGTATGATGATATCTGTTAATTGCTGAATTAAGATTTATGGAAATTCTTAATCAAATTAGGAAACTTATGAGAGCCTGTTTTGCTTTGTGCGTTGACAAAAGATGGCCTATGACAGGAATAAATGGAAGTTGTAGTTGTTCACACGACAAAGAAATTTATCTGTAACTAGGTTCTGGTGTAAATCCTTTTGGTAGAATATTCCTAAAGATATTCATTCACAGTTTATGATGAAGATCAAACTATACTCGTTTTACTGGTAGGAAATTAAGTTTTTAGCTCTATTCTTCTTGTCATTACTTACAATGAAATCAAGGAGTTCTGCTGAAGTTATCATCAGAATTTTTTAGATCCTCAGTATGTTCTTATTTTACATTTATTGTTTTCTGTGGGCAGTTTGTTGGAGATAAAGTTGCATATGCACTCTCTAAAGGTTTAAAGGTGATTGCTTGTGTTGGTGAGACACTTGAGCAGCGTGAGTCAGGAGCCACCGTGGAGGTAGTTGCTGCACAGACAAAGGCTATAGCAGGTGCTCTATGCTTCTTAGATATTTGTCATTTGACTTTCGTTCAATGTTTTTAGCATACGTCCAGTGTCAGATTAATGTTATTGTATATACATCAGTCCTATTGTAACGGGTAGTGCAAATGATACCATGTTTAAGCTGTTTTCCAGTATGTTTTCAGTTTATTATCAGGTTGTCATTCATTACATTGTGACTCTTTGAGGAATGGTTTGTCAAACCTAGGCTAGTTACTTCGTGTCCTTCACTACATATTTAGTGGTAACTAGAGTCCAAATTTGATGCATTTAACCAAGAAGCGCATGAGCTAATCTTTTTTTTAGCAGTGGCAATGTGTTACGTCTTTGATTATTTTAAAGTTTATGGGACTTAACTTTGGATGAAAAAGGAAAGTGCTATCTGAGTGAGTTATGCAAGAGCAATAAAGGCACTGGCAGTATATTTTGTAGAAGAAAAATAAATCCCATATGATTCAAATTGTTGTTCCTCATCTTGGAATGATGTTATCAATCTTGAATGTGACATATGAGACACAAAAGCTTTTGCTACATCTATATGACAGACAAGTCACAAATCTATTATTTTCCAAGTCTTCGACCCAAAACAATAAGTTGTAGTTATGGGTAACTTCTCTCAAGTGAAAGAAATGCAGTGAAAAAAATATCATAATACAATATCTCAAGGACAACATGAACATGTTCCTGTCCTGTATAGCTACATCAACTTATTTGGCATTACATATTGGAGATAAGAGCTGTTGCCTTTTGGTTGAATTGAATAAAGCACCCCTTGGAAGAAGAATCTTGAAATAGCCTTGTATAAATGGAAGAAAAATTGAAGGATGCCTTCCATTCTCAAGCAAAATATGTTCTTTTACATGGTAGCTCTAACCACTTTGGTAGAACCAAGCATCTGTACCAAATGTTACGTTATCTTTACCCTGTCTTATTGAATTGTCTCTCTTACAGAGCGGATCTCAGACTGGACCGATGTAGTACTCGCTTATGAGCCAGTTTGGGCAATTGGAACTGGAAAGGTTGCTACACCAGCTCAGGCTCAGGAGGTAAGCTCTGTGGACATGATTCTATCTCACCAGTTCGAGTTCTGTGGATATCATATGATGATATTTATGTATATGTCTTTGAGAAAGAGTGAACCAGAACACGCCAGCATATAAATTTATTCGGTTACTATGGCAATAACATCTTTATCTCAGAAACCACATAGATGCCTGATGTGCCAGATCAACATTGCCAACAGATTCGAAAGTTCACATTCATCAATCAAATTTGTCTTGTCCAGTACATGGCCAAACTAGTTTGACGTGCTATATCTATGATTGTTAAAGACTTTGAATTTGAGTGCCATACTGATGCACTGCAGTTTTGTTTCCAAGTGTTTCTGTGATAAACCAAGCCTTTCTCTTTGTTGGTTGATGGTTTTACTTTATAAGTCTCACGCATATCAATCTAAGAATGCTCAAAGTCTCAGGCCATTGTTTTTAGGATATCAGTGAGCCATGTAATTTGGCAGTAATATAAGATATGAGGTAGCTAAAACTGTGCTGAAGTATTTAACTATTTATTCACAAACATGTACCTTTGTGTGGTTTGGTCATGAAATCAATGGTAGATTCTTGTAGAAGGGTATATACTGATGTTCTTTATATTTAGCAATGTATGGTCAGCACATCCATTTGAATTTCTTTGAGGTGCATTGTTCTTTTTCTAGAGTATGTAAACATAAAACTTCTTTAATGTGCATACGTGATGCAACTTAAAATTGTTTCAATACTATAACACTATGGATTTGTATTGGCCATGCTAGCTTATGCCTGTTAGCATCGCATGTTTGGTTCCTTTTACACGGATTCATGGTTGTGCCAACACAGCACTAGGATTGATAGTGTCAAGCCATTCAGCATGCTTCCCATGCCGAGCTAAGTCACCTGCATGAGGACATGCCATTCTACTGATTTTTACCATGGCATTTGATATCTTCCAGTGTTCCATTCTAAATGACCCCTTTCTATTACTTGCTTCATTGATTCTCAGGTCCACTATGAATTAAGGAAGTGGCTTCAAATAAATGTTAGTGTTGAAGTTGCAGAATCAACCAGGATCATATATGGAGGTTTATACTCGTTCCTCAACTTGAAGTTCCTTTTCTTCTCTCTCTTGTTTCTGCAAGTTCCTGACAGGTTTACTTTTTCAGTTTGAATTGTACTGATTTCAGTGATATGTGGAGCAAATCTATGCATGTTTCTTCTCTTTGTATTTCCACTTTGGATGAAAGCCTTAGGGAGTATCAATTTATTTATATTACTTGTGAAATATATGGTAATTCAAGATATGAAATTCTTTCAGGCTCTGTAAGTGGAGCTAACTGCAAAGAGCTTGCAGCACAGCCCGATGTTGATGGATTTCTCGTCGGTGGTGCTTCTTTGAAGGTCCGTGTCCTTTTTCTCCTTAAGGTTCCCCTGTGAATTTTATCTCAACATAAAGCAATATATGGAGTTCAAAACAGGCAATTCCTATATTGTTGTAGAATCAATCACCATTCGTGTATCCTTCAACATACTGCATAATTTTATAATGATCATCACTCTCTGCAATCTTGATAGCGAGAATTTGATTTTTCATGGAAAGCATTCGTTTCTACTTGAACTTGCACAAAATTTAACCTGTTTTGGTGTGGCTCAACTAGTAAGTTGATCAAAGACCATAATACGAACAGCATCCACCAGTCGATATAGGAATCCAGTTGATATAGGAATCCAGCGTTGTTACATTTTAGGATGAAATAGAAAGTTATTTGGCATTTTTTTTTCCTTTGCTAGATGCATATTTTTATCTTGGTAGCATGTGTTAGGTTGACATGACAACGAAGATATATCATTTGGAATTTGCTATTGTTGTCAAGGATCATTGACTCTTTATTTGTTCTTCTATATGGCGGCGCCAGCTAAATATCATCTTCTTGCTCTTTTTGCTATCTTGCAGCCAGAATTTGTGGACATCATCAACTCTGCTACCGTCAAGTCTTCTGCTTGAGCAGTCCGGACTCTCTCTCTCTCTCTCAAATCGAGGCTTATGTATTGACCTCTGAATTTTCTGTTTAAAACTCTTTGGCCTTCTATGGTTTCTTGCTTAGAACTGGAGTGAAACAAACACTTCCAGGCATGAATAAGCCATAATTGAGGTCGGTCAACAGTTCATCATCTGTTGTCAATGCAAACTGTTGCATGGTTACTTGCTTTAAGCACACATGAGAAGTAGATTCAATCTATTATCTATTTTCTGTCGATCTACCATGAGATTGTACACTTAGCTACAGTTAGATGAGTGCTCATGCTAATGCTTTGTGTAGATTGTTAATATTTGATTCGGAAATCAAAGAATCTTTTAGTTTTTTTTTTTTTTCTTTGACAAACGATAAGTGATGAAGATGGGATTTGAGTTCAGGTTCTTGCGACGATTTACTAACTAACTTAGATGATATCAAAAATTATACCCAATTGTGCCTTTCAACTATTAGTTGATATCTAAAAGAAAAGAAAAAAAAAGATTTATCAACTATTGGGTGATATCTAAAATTATATCTAAATGATTTGTGCTTCGTAATTTATTACATTGCGAAAATAATGGACAGTCACCATATTAGATGATCTATCAAGATAAATAATATTTGTATGCATTAAATGGTCATGCCGGAAAGAATTGTAATGAAAGATACCGACAACCAAAGGATCCGAGTTCAGTAGTTCTCATTGGCTAGTTTTGGAGTTGGAAGGCCGTCAAAGCCGCCTTCTTCCTCGCCATCTGCGTTTGGAGCCGCCATGTCCAACTTTCTTGGGGAGCCCACAGATTACGATGCGTAACTGTTGCTGCTACGGTGCCTCTTCGATGATCTCTCCTCTCCTCTCCTCTCCTCAGGTGCAATGACCAAGTCATGGCATGCTCGGCCTATTTATATCTCACTCACTCACTCCGCGAGGTCGTCCTCCTTCTCCAGGCCGAACATGCTAGGGTTTCCCGCAGCGTGAGGGGGATGAAGAAGAGTGTGTACATTTGCGATCGGGACCTCTACATTTCAAGCAACAGTCACTGTTTGCTGATGCATCATCATCAAGATTCACGGACTCTCACCGGGGAACTGCTCTTCGCCATCGGAGCTTGAATTGGCCCTGGAATTCGAGAGGTGTGAGAATCTTGATGATGCTGCGTCGGCAAAATGATGGCTACTTCAGATGCTCTTCCAGCAGCAGACTGCAGCAAGAGGAAGGAGCCTCGAGCAGGTCAAGCACAGACTCCTCGACGGTAGATTGAGGAGATCTGTGCTGCATGGGAAGATGCACAAACTCCTTGGGCGTCTCTGACCGTTGACCACGTCGGTGTCGCGACGTCCTGTCGGAAGCGGTCACATACTTAGCTTCGTTCCTACTGCGATAAGCTAAGGCTGCGAGACATCCTTCGTGGGTACTCGGTTCATCGACATGTCGCTGTCCCGAAAGCTGTCGCCGGACAGCCCGCGAGTGCCGTGTCTCCTCTCCTCTCCTCTCCTCTCCTCTCCTCTCATCTGCAACATCCTATTGTTCACTGTGCTTTCACCGGCACATCCATCCTTCCTCACGTATACATATGTTGTTCATGGACGTAGTAGGCACTGCATGCGGCAGGCAAGTGATCTAATCAACTTATTGTGCTATCTTTGTTTCTTGTTCTTTCGATTGGGTGCGAAGAAACTGATGCCCGTGACTTGGGAACCACGTAAGTCCGATGGGCCACTCCGACGACGGAGAGGAGGAAAGGGGAGGGAAGCTATTTAAGGCTCTTAACTCGGTCGTTATCCTCTCCATTTTTGCACCCTCACGTCGCATTGGTCTCCGCAACACGGCCGCCTTTTAATATAATGACAGTGAGGAAGATTTCTAATTCAAGCAACGGACGGGTGATGCGGAGCGGCGGGGCTCTCGAGGCAGGCTTCCTTCCCAGGTGGTCATGCCCGCTGCCCACCACCAACCCGCTGCTCCTCTTTCCCCTTCTCCTCACCAGCACTCATTCCCTTTCCTTCCCCCGTATCACGCCGATCCCTTCCGCTTAAGCTTCTTCGCGAAAGGCTTCGCTTGCTCCTTCGCCGTATCCTTAAGCTTCGACATGGACGAGAAGTGGAAGCTGTCGAAGAAGGAGAGCAGGAACAGCTGCAGCGGAAGCAGAAGAGTGGTGGCGGAGGGATCAGGGCCCTTCGCGGAAGAGTCGGCGAGCGCAAGGGAAGTGCAGAGGGGGAGGACGACGACGACGACGACGACGACGACGGCGAGGTCCTTCTCCAGCCGGTGCGCCAGCGTCGCCAAGGAGCAGAGGGCCAAGCTCTACATCGTGCGCCGCTGTGTCACCATGCTCATTTGCTGGCGAGACTACTCTTGATAGGAAGAAGAGACGTCTGTATACGCTTCGGATCGCCAGTACATACAGTATCAGATGTGTTCTTTTCTGTGTATACTTTTTGCCTTCCCTCACAGTCCATGGAGTGGATTTTGGGCCTCCTCTAGGCGATGCTCGGGGGGGGGGGGGGGGGGAGATCTGCAGGCGAATGCTAGGGTTTACTGCTCCACTGCAGTTTCCAATGATCTGAGAGCTCAAGTAAGGAAAGAGAGAGAGAGAGAGAGAACTGTGGTCCGCAGAGACTACTTTTTGGCGTCCCGTTTGGGGAAGGAAGTTGTTTTGGGGTGCTCTGCTACTTCGCTGTGTCTGTCACATCCACTTTCTGAAGCGCTTGTTTTTTCCGATGTGATCGAATGCATCAGTAGATTTTACAGATGAAGGAGAAAAAGAAGAGCCGCGAGTCGATCGAACCATATTATTCGGTTATTTTTCGATGGCTTTCCCCACAAATAAACGAGTAATAAGTGGCGCTATACCCATTGGGGGTGTGGGAGAAGAAGCTGAAGCAGGGCTGCCTCCATGGCAGGGACGGATTCCGGCGATGTCGGCCCCCTTCCTTCCTTCCTTCCTTCTTCAAACTGGCCATCTGCGGCTCTTCTTCCATTCCCGGATCGAAAGACTCGTTCCAATCTCATCGCGGCACATCCAGAGAGACATTTCTCTCGGAAACAGATCTTGCAGCGAAAGATCACAAAAGAAGGGCGAGCGATATGATCTTTCGATCTATCCACTTACGTCTGATCACGAAAAAAGAGATAAAAGAAATAGTTCATGTGATCGAGTCTCTGTGGAAATCAAAGACTCTTTCTCGATGTTAGTGATGCTGGGACATGTCATCCATTAGATTTGTCCGAGCTCCAATGATGCCTTCATATATTTGTCTGATCGAATCTTCCATTAATTAGTTTACTTAGATCCCATTGCTCTCCTGCACGATCCATCACGAGATTGCATGGAAAGATGTAGATTTCTTGGTCGAACTCATAGACACCGTCGTCGAAGGCACATTTGACTGCACCCGAGCCCAACGGGGGCCGCCGGTGCCGGCCGCGACCATCGGATACCCCGTCGACCCGACAAGGCGGGGCGCGGTCAACGGTCAGCATCGCGCCGATCACGGTCGTCGAAGTGGGGCCGTCCTCGCTGGCGTAGTACGACGGGAATCTTTCTTAGAACAGGGAGCAGGACCTGGGCACACCGTCACGCTCCTCCCACGTGGCTCCACTGGTCTTGGATGGGTCAGTGAACTATTTGTCGTTCCCGGATCTCCCAGCTGTTCCGTCACGTGGCTCTCATGTAATAATATGGGCCGCCACCCTCCTTTATTGTACATGAAGTAGATTTAGCTTGGATTTATATATCATGAAACATAGATTAGTGAGCAAATAAATGTAACATGATGTCAAGATGGCCGAGTTGGTCTAAGGCGCCAGTTTCAGGTACTGGTCCGAAAGGGCATGGGTTCGAATCCCATTCTTGACAATTATTTTATTTTTGTTTTCATTAATTCACTCATGTTCTTTCTTTTTTTAAGGCCCCGCCCCCTCTAACTCGGCAAGCAATAGATCTTACACTGATCGAGATGGTACATTGCTTATCGGGCTGCCACGGTCGTAGTCAAGCTAGAACGCTCATAAATGAAGAATGGTGTGCACGCTCTCGCTCCATGTCGATCGGACGTACGACGATACACTGATTTGGGGTACACTCTCTCTCTCTCTCTCTCTATATATATATATATATATCAATTTCGGTCGAGGTACTGATTTGATCGTTAGAGGGACCACATCAGGTGCTCCTCACCCCGACGAGACCTTCATGCAGATCCTCCGATGGGCCCGGAGAAGGAGTAGCTTGAGGCGCGTTCCTGAGCAGGCCCACTCGACCTCTCCCGAGCTTCCCAATCTCTTCCCGATTAATGCGGACCAGCTTACGCACATAGTCGTAGCTAAGCCATGCTAATTCCTCGGCCACGACATCAAATCCCACAACACCATCCAATTGCAAGAAGGTGCTACCAACCTCTACTCCTCGTGTTAAAAGATAGAGTTGTTGTAACAATAATAGCAAAATGGTTAGACTGTTAAGGGAAATCCTCAACGCCTAATCCTTTTACCCTTCTCCTCTTGTATAAATAGATATGAGTGAAGATTTGACGGTGGTTGACTTCGACGTTGATGTCAGCTTAGCTGAGAAGGAAACCGTTGTGTTGTCAACTACGGTGAAGATCTGACGATAGTTAACTTTTGATGGCATTGTCAGCCTAGCTGAGAAGGAAGTCGTTGTGTTGTCAATCGCGGTGAAGAAATGACGACAATTGACTTTGACGGGGATGACAGCCTAACTAAGAAAGAAGAGAGAGAGGGGTTGCAACAAATAACGGCGACGTGGTTGCGTAGCAACGATAGAAGACAAATGGTGGTGATGGAAGCTGTCGTTTGATACCAGATAAAGAAAGGTAATCTCTCTTATAGAGAGAGGGACTTTGATACCACGTTGGAAATAAGAAGTAAAAAACACATATTGAATTCATTGATTCATCATCAATTTATGCATATGAATATAAAAAGATTTTTCTAAACTAACCTATATGATTTCCGTGTTCAGTTGAGAAAATAATATCTAAATTATAACTTAATTATATCTTCTATTGTGCATTAATAGTTGTCGATACGGTTTAGCTGTCCGATGAACCCTTCCTTTCTTTCATTCAGAGTTGTCGATACGTGATGTGAAGAATCCGCAAGAACATGGCACGGAGAGGTGGTGCCTTCTGTTGCTACTGCCTTATCCCTCCACCCACGGCGGCGGTGGCTTGGAACGACGCTAAAGCTGGTGATGAATCACCGCAGTGGAATCAAGAATCGGAAGAGTTGGTCAGCGAGCTTGAGAAGCTACTGTTGAACATTCATGGCCGCTTGGTGTAAGAACCAACCCAACATGTCCTTCGCCACCTGCTCTTGTTCTTCCTCGGTCGATATCGTTCCCCACATCCATCTGCCTTGCGAACGAACCCTTGGAGCAGCTCGGTCGAAATGGAATTCCAAATCCCAGATGGAAGTCGAGACATTTCTGCAAGCAGCTCTGTGCCTCCTGCTTAACCTCGTCGACAAGACGCACCTGAGATGGGACTGCTATCGTAGGTGGGGGAGTTTGGTTTGCTTGATGAGGATAGACATACAATTCTCAATCATATACAAACTCTACTTTTGCAGCAGTTGAGAAGTCAGCAAAAACTTCAGGGAGTGTCCAAAACAATGAAGCACAGAAGCTTGTCTTCGACAAATATGTATATCCATCGACATGATCAAAAGAAAACATTTTTTATTAGCTCAATACATACATACATTATGCAGAATTCATGGACGGGTCATGGGTGCATAGAGATTAATTATATGTTCATCAGCTTCAGGTTGCTAACTTAGTATACCAAAACATAGAAAGATCTAATGAACTATGAACAGTCATACGTTCACATCACATCAACTGAAACGTATTATTTATCAAATAACTACTGCTGGCCGATCCAAAATGAGGTAACAAGTAATGTGCATGAACTATTTGGCGTGAACAAGTGACATACTGATACATACAAATAAGAGAAGTGGAAATGGATGAGTGATGTCCTTCTTGATGGAAGATTCATCAATGTTTTGGTAGTGTGCTTCAGATTGATAGATACTGGAAATAATATGGATCTCAATGGTATCTTATCTTCCGACAGCTTCCCTATGCAGATTATAAACAACACAGGGTGACGATCATAAAAGCTCATTTAAATCATGAGTATACATGGGTAGAACAATATGATCATGTAAACCATAAGACAGCAGCCACTATGCCATTCTTCCATGTTGCAACCTAATCTTTACCACTTTCTATCTCGTTTTCCCTACCAGGAGAAGACCAAACAGCACAACGCACAACATTGTCCTTTCTTGAGGTTAAAGCATGCAACCCCAAAGCATCCCCACCCAAACTTGAAATGGAAACAACTAACTTGGAAAAGATGCAACCAGCAAACGACATTAATCGAAAAGCATTAGTCAAACACTGCACTCCATGGATTCCTTCAAGAAACCAAATTGGCAAAATTACTTACCGACCACCTCAACTATAGCAAGTTGCAGAAAAGCTAGCTATGGATCGAAGAGCGATGATGAGAAAGCACAAACAGCACAACTATCAGAAACTGCAAGCTAACAACAATAATAATAATACATGTCTAAGTTTACAAAACGATGCATAGTGAGATTTAGATGGAAAGACATGATGAGGACTTGTAGCAGGAACAAGCAGCATGACAATTGGTTCTCCTCCTACTAAATATGAGCATGCGAAAGAGGAAGCTTTGGTACTCATCAGTAGGATGGCGGAGCACGCGGCGAGCCGGTTGAAGCCCATGCACCGAACACCTCGTGCGGCATCTGACCATTAGGGAGCAGGTTCGGCGGCAGGTTGAGGAGCGGCGGCTCGGCTGCCAATCTGGCATAGGGCTGCTGCGACGAAGAACCACCACCGCCATCTGCTCCACTCCCTCCCGGGCTCTGTTGCAACGGCATTCCCTCCGATCCCGGTGCCGCTGCAACCGTGTCGAGCTCGTCCTCGACGAGCGGCAACCGTTCGTAGGTGGCGTTTGCGAAGGTGGCGGCTATTATCATCACCGGGCCTGAGGCCACCAATTCCCCGACCACAATCCCACCCACCACCTGCCCTTGCCCGCCGGCGAGGTACACGGTCAGCCCCGTGGCGCCCGGGGGCGACGGCGCCGGAAGGAATGCGCCAGAAAGGGAAAGGATCTCGAACCGGCCATGGAGACTGACGACGGTGCCCGGGGGCGCTGCGGGCTGCCGGAGCGTGACGTTGGCGACGACACCGCTGCCGCTCAGGATCGAGAGCCCGCGCTGACGGCGGCGGGCGAAGACGGCCACGGCGTCCATGATGTCGGCGCCGCTCGCGATCTCGAGGACGTGGGAGCGGAGCGCGTTGGGGCTTTCCCTCGTGATGATGATGGGTGGCTTTGGCTTGTTCTTCGAGCCGGGCGGGCGGCCCCGAGGGCGACGCCCGGAGCTGCCGCTACCTCCTGATCCGGCTTCGACGACGTCGAGGCCCCCACCACCGCCGCCGCCGGAGTGGTCGTCCCCGATGGCGTCGTCGTCCTTGGCGTGGTTATTGTTCTTGCTGCCGCTACTGTTCGGGGTTGCGGGGTCGTCGGCTAGGTCGAGGCGGTGGGGGCTGAGGTGGGCGTTGGGGTTGCGGGGATGGAAGGAAGGGGTCGAGGGGGAGGTGGCCACGACGGGGTCGACCCCGCCCATCACCACGCTCCCCGCCCACCACCGGTTCGCCAGCTCTCCTATCTAAAAAATAGCCGCTAGCAAGGAGGGCAAGGGTGCAGAGAGACCAAACGAGAGAGAAAAAGATTGAGAGCAGCACCGCCTATCGGCTTCTACGATCCATTCCCTCTGGTCAAACTAGCTTTCTCTCTCTTCTCCTGTTTGATTTCCCTTCGCTCGTAAGAAACTGTAGCTCCCCCTATCTTTTTCTTTCTCAGGTTTTCTTTGGGTCCTGTCCTGTTCTTATGGCTACTGTTTCAGTAGATCTCGTGAAGGTCTTGCCGTCATCCGAGACATATGTCCAAACCCTAACGCGACTCCAACACCTACCTAACCAAGTTTCCACCTCTCTACCCCTCTCTCCTGCGCGAATCTCGGTTCCCTGTTCCTTGTCACTAATTAAAATCTTCAACTACGGTAAGGAGGAGGGATGGGAAAGAACTAGCCAGCTCTCGGAGGTAGAAGAACCTGCAGCGGGTTGACACGGAGGAAAAGACGGTCTCAGATCCACCGATCCTGGCAGGCAGCGCAAAGTGGTTAATTCTTCCAACTTTTCTCTCTATTTTTTTTTTTCCGCAGGAGAAAGAGATTATTAAATCTAAGGTTGATAAGGTCGGGGATAAGATGCTGAGCCTTCTCAGCGCCACCCAACAAACACAGGTCTCCATCTCCCTCTCTTTATTGCGAGTAAGCTCCCATCGTCACCGAGCAAGATCCAAGTTTTACTTCTGCCATGATTACTTTCTACTCCCCTGGGAGTACGCTTTGCGTGTACTTGTTTGGTTGGCATCCCGATTCGCCTCCATCTGTTGCCATGTATGTATGTGCACCTCTCCACGGCCTTGCCGTGATGATTCCGCTGTACTCTTTAGATGACGATGATGGGGTCGGGTCGGCGTTGAAGCGGGATTCACGTGGTGGCGGCAACGTGCGGCGCATTTGCCGTAGCGGGAACACGTTGGCGTCCCGTGTTCCGACACAGTCTCCGAAGAGAAAAGCCCCGGGAACCTGCATCCATCGATCTGTTCGCAGATTAAAGACCGCCGGCACGGTCACCTAAACGGCGCCGGCACCCAATCCAATATGCCGACCATTGCAATTTGCACTCTCTGCTCACGTCTTTAACCATCTAATTTACAAACGCCGTTGCTTCTTTTTTCCTTTTCCTTTTTTCTATCGACAAAATCGCACATATATATCAGACAAAATAGTATATAATTCAGGAGGATGACAAATCCTGTCTGAGATTGTCGTGTCAAACTCTGCATCTTTCTGCGACAAGATGAGACGTTCCACGACAGTATTCCTGCCTGGATTCTCTAAAATGGAAACTGTGGCGGATTCATGGCGAGTAGACATCCCCTCCGTCCCGAGTGATGAACATCGCAGTCGCAACTGCGCAGGACTTCGATCAATGCCTCCCTCTATATTTATGCATACACACAATGCGAAGATGGATAAAAAGAATCAGCGGCAGATGCTGCACCGCTCGACGATATCGGCTTGTAGACGCAGAAGCAAGCTGATGAGAATCCAAGTACGGCAGCCTTTCCTCGAACACATACTCCAGTTAGATGGATGGAAGCGCATGGTCAGTGGTGGGATGAGAATGGTACACACGCCTCCTCCTCCTCCTCCTCCCCTCCGTAGTTTTCGACGTCATGCGACGTGCGTTGACGGAATCCTCAACCCCGGCGCCATCGTACTTGCGAACGCCACCTCCGCTTTATGTTGCTCCGCCCGTTCGGAGCTCTCTGTCTACGGACGGGACGGCGTGCCATCTGTCCGTCCCCGGTGGTGTTGAACGCAGACGGAGAAAGTGGAGGAATCGTCCGCGTCCTTTCCTTATTGATTTGGACAGCCACCTTCGTCATCAAACCCATATAAATTCTATTTCTTTGGCCATCTGAACGCCGCATTCCCACCGCTGTGTTTGCGGAGACTTCGCCGACCCAATCTCTATTCATGTGGTTATTAAATTAATCATGCTAAGATAAACAATGGGAAGGTCGGAAAAGTCTCCTCCTCGTTTATTCTACTTATGTCGAACATCTTGCACTCCCCTTGCAGCTTTAAAGGATTACGGAATACTTGATAAAAATATATTAATAGTCGATCATTATTAGATACCAAAGTGATAGGATAAATATTGGACTTCTCAGATAAACTCGAACACATCAACCCTCGAAGACCATATCAACACCTGGGGTCCTGATCATCTCGATCATGATAGTCTTCCCGGGCATCTCGAGCTACCCAGGCCATGTCAGCACATGGCACGACGCCAACGACTTAGCACAGTATCGATCGGGCCGACACAATGTCAAGTAACCGAACGCCGATCTCACCGACCGAGGCTCCGAGAATCAACATTGGCAGCACTCGGCGCAGGACCATACCTCCGAGTCGGCCTAGGGCATCGTTAGCGTTAATGATCTTAGCTCGACCTGGACGTATAAACCCTCCAAAAAAGAAAAAAAATACTCTGATTCTCTCTCTTAATATCTTAGCTCTCACACTCTAGTATTTAACTTAGTCATCAAAGGGGTCACGTTGGGGATACACCACCTGACCGAGGCCTTCGTGCATGACACACCCATCGACCCAAAAGGAGCTCCAATTGAAGTTCCAACCAGGGGAGCTGCTACGAGTTGCTTCGATAGATCTTGACCGAATGTCTCCCTAATCCGATGCTAACAATCTTGCGCACGCAGGTAGAATCGAGTCGTGCTGACTCATCGGTCATGAGACATCATACCACAATACTAAGCATTACATAAAAATATTATAGAAGAAAAATATCCAAGCCACTCTTTATCCGTTTATTCCCGTGAACAACAGTCCAAGGCAAATCTTTCACGCCAGTCTCCTCTTTATCACTCATGTGAACAAAGCACCAAAAAGGGACATTGGGATAACCAAGAATAGCAGTTAAGATTTTCCCAATTTCACAAGGAAATTTCGCTGCTTTGTCGAGGGAAATCCTTCCTCCTAACCTGTATAAATAAGGAACATCATGTAAATAAATTCCAATCAATGTTGTATTCATATTTTACTTAATCATGGTATCAAATCAACTTGCCTAGAGCAAGCCCTCTTCTTGCTGTCCGACGATAGCAATTGCTCGACTTCGCACCATTACTCGTAGCGCTCTTAGGTGGACTCATGTCGTTTAACTGTAGTCCGTGCATCGATCCTCGTCGCACGTGCTGCTGCCTGTGACAGGATTTCTCTATCCCCATCTAACGATAACAACCTCCTCTATACAGCCTCTGTCGAACCTTCTCTGCTCGACCTCATATGTTCAACCGTCATTGCTCCACAATAGCGAAGTAGACCGAGCACCCGTCATTCGTCGTAGTATCCTTTATGCCTCAGCACTTGTCGCCTCCTCTCCTCTCGTGCAATTAGAAAAATCTCAATTGCTATCGATTATGTGTTTCTTTCAAAATCAGATATAATGGCTAACCTCCGGTACTATGTTACCAAAAAAAGATCTCTAGTAAACTTAAGCATTGAATGAATCTAGTCTGAAAATTTTCTTCCAACATCGATATTACTATAGATATCACCTTAGGGCTACCTCAAGATCATCTTGAAGCCACATCGAGATTACATTATTGTCATTTCGATCATCATCTTAAACATTTTTATGTCTTTGAGTTTGGTTCACATCGGGTTGGCTCATACATCAATAACAATCTTTTCTTCAGGGACATAAACTTTCCTTCTAGCATGATAGATACGTATCGATACTATATACACATTGCTATTGTTACGAGGATTACGAACTTTAACTTCTCTCTTCTTAAATAAATAAATAAATAAATAACTAAATAAATAAATAATAGATATATGGTCATGCATGCATGCATGCATGGTGTCATGGACTCGAGATAGTATTGTTGGGCCGAGAAGCCCATCAACTATTGGGCTCGAGCCGACAACCTTCCCCTCTCCGTAAACGGATAAGGCGGGAACGGAAGGGAGAGAAAGGTGGAACATAGCGAACGGCCGAAGGAGATATATCGCCCATGGCCGCTCTCATCGGTAGTCTAAGCCTCGTTGTTCCTCCTCCTCCTCCTCCTTCGCTTTCTCCCTTGCCCTCCCTCGTCTCTCCCAACTCTTCCAAATGGCGGAGATTCCTCTCGGCCTCTGCTCCTCGCACCGGCCTCTCGCCACCGCAATGCTCGTCCGTAAGTCGAACAAGTCCTCCTGACCTTCTCCTTTTTCTTGGATTCATAAGCGTCGGTGTCAATTTTGATCGAATTCAGGTTTCCGAGCTGGGAGAAGGCTTAGGCCGGGCGACCGCCGTTGCCCTCCTCGCCTCCTCCGTCTTCTTCGCCGACCCTGCTCTCGCTTTTAAGGTTACCCTTCTCTTGTCCAGAAGCTCAAATCGTTCGAGAGAACTGGGTGCTCTTGTTCTATGATAGTGTTTTGGAAATCGGCAGGGTGGAGGGCCGTACGGGGCGGAGGTTACGAGAGGGCAAGACCTCACCGGCAAAGACTTCAGTGGCAAGACCCTCATCAAACAAGACTTCAAGACGGTAAATGCTTTCAAAGTGGAGATTTTTATTCCTTTTCTTTTGGAAATTTCCATATTGCTACCTGGTTTAGTTGGGGTCGATTATTTCCCATTTGCTTGCTTGCAGTCGATCCTGAGGCAGGCCAATTTCAAGGGAGCAAAGTTACTCGGTGCCAGCTTTTTTGATGCAGATCTGACAGGTTGTGGATTCTTTTAGTGTAAGAGGCTATCTAGCTCAATAATTAATGTTTGATTTTTGAAAGCGTAGATATATGTTTCGACTTCTTCCTAAGAGCTACTTATACGGTTTTACAATTAGTAAAATTATCAGTTCTGCTTGTACGAAAAAGAAAAGAAAAGGTGCTTTCTTGTGTTATCTCAAGACCGAAAAGAAAAAAGTAAAGTAGCAAGTGAAGAATCTTGTTAAATTATGGTGTTTAGCAAAGATACAAAATATTAGATTATTTTAGTAAGAAAATGCTGGTGAAATTTGGATTCAAACTAACATCCATATTATTGTATTAAGCTGTACATATGTTGGCATACTTATAGTGCATGAGTTAGCGATCAACCAGTCCTCATATTTTGGAAGTTATTTTCAGGTGCTGATCTCTCTGATGCTGATCTCAGAGGTGCCGACTTTTCCTTGGCAAATGTGACTAAGGTACTTGATTAATATAATTGCTTCTATACATCAGTTCTCTTCTTTTTTCTTGAGTTTTCTTTTACTATTACCGTTAAGTTGATGTTCCTTGGTCGAGCATAGTTCATGACTTTTCATTTTACTTTTGTGTGACACCTGCCAAGTCGATAGTGGTGGGAACGCCCCAAGTGTGGGAGAATAGATGGAGGGAATAATGGCCAAAAACAGAGAATCATCAGTGATTCTTGCTGTGTGTTATAGGATGAATAAGGGCATTGGATGAGACAGACTGAAAAAGGAGGGCAAAATAAGAAATCAGTACTGATTACAACTAACAAAAGATATTAATAATCCACTTCAGAACCTGATGGTCAACAAACTTGTGGGAATTTAATCCATCTCCTCTTAGTACCTTTAGGAAACAGAAGTTCACTACACTGTGCTTTGCCAGATACAATAAATAACCAAGACATTCTATTAGTTTTATGATGTTTCTCTTTTCTTTTTTCCTTTTTTCTATAGGCAAATCTAAGTAACGCAAATCTTGAAGGTGCTCTTGCTACCGGCAACACATCTTTCAGAGGATCAAATATTAATGGAGCAGGTAACTACTCCAATGTGCAACTGTGTTTGTATAGATCTTCATCTTGTTTGGAGATAATCATGTGATTAGGACTGTTTTGTATGTATTGTTGTTAGCTTCAGTCCAACATCTGGATAAAATTTCCTGTGACAGAATATAACCTTGTATTGGAAAGGAATAACTCACTAATGTCACTTGTAACTTTGAAACATTATCTTGATTCACAAATGCTTTCTATTATCTGGTACACATATCCTACCTCTGAATATTGCGAACATTTCCTAACTTTTGAAGATTCATTTCATAATTTGGATCATAAAAAAGAGAAAGACACAGTAAGGCATGTAGTACAGAGTCCATGGTGATTCTGTGTTGGAACATATATGAACGAGTTGAAATCCATGATGTTGCATCGGATATAAGCCAAATAAAGAATTTTATTATCATTAATGGTCAGCAGATATCATAATTGAAAATTGTGAGGGTTCCATGGAAGTTTTTGCCTTACAATCTTCATCTGAAACCTTGATGGTTAGTGATGTAGATCCCATTTATGAATCATGGAATTGCTTTCCTGGAAAAAAAAAAGTAAAGGTCTATAAAGATGTTAGAACCACCAAGGAGCAAGCATTCTTCAATATCAAAATCCTGGAGAAATTCCAGGGTAGATTGAAGGACAAAGGAAGCAACCTGTATCTTTATTTAATCACTTAGTGGATAACTAAGTTCAAAACAATCTAAATTAGTCATTAATGTTAGAACAGGAAACGTTTATCCTGCAGTCCAAAGTGAAGTACTTACAGTCCAAAGTGACCAAAGTCTTGTATCTTTTGGAGTATTAGTTTGACTTCATGGCTACTTCAAATGGTTTATTGGTCATCTTTTCTCTCAGGATGTAACTAATGAGGAAAATAGTCCGCCAACTACTGACTTACCAAAAAAAAGTCCACCAACTACTGATATTGCTGAAAGCTATTTTGACATTAGAGGCCTTATTTCTAATCTCTTAATCAAACTATCAGATGAGATCTCTGTAAGGTTCAGAGAGGGACATTGTGCCTTGATGTCATAATTCAGACTAAGATTGATATATAGAACCTGGAATATTTTCCAATACTAATGACAAAATTCATTCTCTTAGAAGCCCTTAAGAATGTCCAATTGTAGGTGATTCCTTATTTTTTTTCCTCAACATTTTGGTGTATCTGATTTCAGTGAGAATCAGTTTTAGTATTATCAGCTGATCTGTAGTCCTAGTTTTTTGTTTATTCATTACAACATCAATTGTCGTGTATCCTAAGCTCTCCAGCCATTGATGGCAGTGATGTATCAAATGATTCATGGAAAGTATATTCCATGTAAATTTATGAATGTGAGCCATAGCTGTATCCTGATAATATATATATATATATATTTTTTTTTTTTTTGGTCAGACTTCACAGATGTTCCCCTGCGAGAAGACCAACGGGAGTACCTTTGCAAAGTTGCCGATGGGTAAAATCTCATTGCATTTCTAATCCACAGTTGCTAAATTCCATGCAACAATATTAGAAGGGTCCTTATCGTGTTAAATGATGTCCAAACCAGGGTGAATCCTGTAACTGGAAACTCCACTAGGGATACATTACTCTGCGACTGATATCGATTGACAGCCCCAATAAAGCTGCAAGGCAGTTCGCATCATCAGGTGCTGTAATTTGCCTTCTAACATGCTCTTCTGTTTAGATTATTTGTCTGTAAATTTGTTCACTTGCATCATTTGTTCTTGTCAAAGAATTCTGGCAATATTATGTATGGTAAAAGTAAACACACAACCGGATTGGGATGGGAGTCTCTTCGAGCGATCTGTATGCATGTCCTCACAAACGAACTGCCACAGTGTTCTTCCTACTCCCACTTTCTGCTGTTCATCGAAGTATCTTCTCAGTTCATTCTGATACAATGTGAAGCCTCAAATATTTGGTAGTTCTTCGCGGTCATGATACTGTCAATTGGGTCCAGTGTTATACATTATTTTACGTACCGAGGTTGAAGTGTCCGGGAAGATGAATGGGTTTGAGCCAGTGGAATTATGGGTTAGGCTCCAATTGCCCATGGTTTTTGCATTTCTCACGTTCTTTTGCCTTTTTGTGTTTCCAGATCCTTTGAAACTATTGAACGGTCCTATGTGATGGGCGGACATTGATTGATGTGGCCTACCATTTCAGCATGGGAGTTGTGCATGAACACATTTGGTGTGGTCTTCAACATGACAAAGATGAAATGGATGAAATCTGAGAGCGTATGGGGTTTACTTGACAAAGATGGAAGATAACAAATGAATGCGGTTGCTTGTTATCCAAGTTTGTGTATTTATTATGCAAGAAGATTTCAAATGTAGGCTTTTTTTTTTTTCTTTCAGAAAAAAAAACCATGCTTGGTTGTGACCCTTTCATCATCACTGGATGCTGTTCTTTTCCCTTTCTCCTCCTACTGAAAGTAACATTGCACCAAAATTTGTGGAAGAAGCAGTTTAATGGTAGTGTTCCAGTGGGTGGACACTGATAAGATTGATAGCCATCTCTGACATTTGTATTGAATCATAACACACATCAAAAGCATGGATATATATATGGTTTTATTGTAGTTGGTAAGATGTTAATGTGTTTGAAAGCTACTGGTTCTGTGGATAGATAGATAGCCACCACCTCGGTCATCTCTTCTCCTCTGACCGAGCATGCCATGATTAGCTTCTTCGCAGCAGCTGGCTGCGACTAATCGATCACCGACTGCTCTTTATAAGACGAACCACCACCGACCGCCACCACCACCACGTCGCAGCTTTTGTCTCAGCTTTTGTGCTCTCTCTCCCCATGGAAGGTCTCATTCCCTTCGTCTACAAGGCCATCGTCCGATACAAGAACGATGGAAGGGTGTCCAACATAGGGAGCTTGTTGTTCCACGACTCCCCTTCGGCTTCCTACGTGCGGCTACCGGCCGGTGACTCCGGGCGGCTCCTGTCGTCGGACGTCCGCTTCTTTCCTTCGTCTCCGAGATCACTGACGGCGGCCGGGGCGCCGCAGTCTCCGCGCCGATGCGCCGCTCAGTGGCGTGCTGCTGCATGAGGGTGGCGGAGGTCGGCGCTGCTTTGCTTGCTATAAATGCTCTGTGCTCTTCACAAAGCTGTGAATTAAGATCGTTCTTCTTCCTCCTCCTCTGTTCCAAGGGGGGGGGTTTGGGTCTGCGAAAAGGAGTCCCGCTATTTGTTCTGAATTATACAGACAAATAAAGGTGAGTTTTGCAACTGTACAATTAATTATATAGATGTTATTGGGTTTCTTTTGGAGTGATATGAGTGTCAGTGTCAGATTATTCAACTGGTTGATGAATCGGAATCAAATTCTCTATCTTTACCCCATATTTCTTTGTTTTTTTAATTCTCTCTCTCTCTCTCTCTCTCTCTCATATCGCCCGAAATGGGTCTTCCGAGAGAAAAGAAGAAGAACAAAAAAAAAAAGTAGTACCACCCACAGCCAAAACACAAAGGAATCCTATATAATAGGATACCAACCTGCAGATGAAGACTGCCAGTGTTCCTCTTGGATGTCAATTGAGGGCAAGCTTGTGTGTTACCACGGTTGAAGCGACAAGAACGGTATCATCATCATCATCGACACAAACAGTACAAAAAATAAATAATCTTGCTGAAAAGGGTAAAATAAAAAGCTGGAAGGAAACGAGGATGAGGGGGCGATTCCCGATTAGAGAGAGAGAGAGAGAGAGAGAGAGAGAGAGAGAGAGAGAGAGAGAGAAAACGATCTACGTGACATAGGGTAAGCGTCTTTAACCTGGAGCGAGACTAACTGACGAGGCGAGCAATGAGATCTTAACACCCACAAACGATACGCTAAACCTAATGTGTATTATCGTCGGATGTTATGCAATCGTCATCAAATCACAAGGGATAAGGAGAAATCGCATAGCAACAGGGTGGAAACGATAGGTCACGCGTTCGCCCACAGCGTGCACGACCGCTAGAGGTGCACGCGACATTAAACATTCCGCTAACTTAGTCATCGGAGGGATCTCTCAAGAAAATCTCATCCTCGGTCGAGCGAAGGAGGAGATGCCTGTCGTAGCGAGAGCTGGAGCCAAATATGTATTCCATAGGCTCCGCCGCACCCCACTAGACTACTGTTGCGCTTGTAGACCGAACCCATCAGGCATCGTGCTGACTCTGAGAGCACATTAAATCATCCAGCAACACATACGATGCCATTCCCTGCAATCCATCCATTGTTATCATTGCCCAAATGTTACATTCTGTTCCCCCACCCCACCCCCCAGTGTTATATCATTGCCAAAGGCCACCGAGATGGAGGTTGGTCGGTCATCATCTGCTGCTGCTGCCTTCTTCACGCAATCTTAAGACCGGACAATGCGGCAACATGGCTTTTGTGCCAGAAGCCACCATCGGAGGTCAAATACCAGACGATGTCATCTCTCTCTCTCTCTCTCTCTAAACGTGAAGAGAGATTTAGAGAGAGAGAGAAAATTGTTTCATAATACTCTTCATATATTATGAAACAACACTGTTATACATAGGTAGCGATATCTGCACTCACAACACGACGCTGTCAAATACCATACTCTGAAAACAATTTTATGGACAACAAAAAAAAAGAAAAAATTGCACCAGTCTGATGTTTAGATTCAAAAGTTGCATTAAAAATGGAGGCCATGAAAACAAAAATAAACCAAGTTCAGAAACGTTGCTGCTGCGTGGCAAAAACTATAACAAAAGAAAAAAAAAAAATGACGGTCAAACAGTGTTCAAGGATAATTCTTCATCATCATCATCATTGATTGATTGAGTAGCAAAACATAAAACTACTTAATTGATTAGATCTCGTCGTCCCACAGCTCCTCGACACTTTTGTAAACGCTTTGTGGATGCACGAGAAAGTTGCCCCTCAGCAGCCTTGCCTGTGTCATTGCACCAGTGAGGAGACAAACCAAAATTAAAAATAAAAAAACAAAATTAAAATGGAAAATAAGAAATCACCACGTAGTAGGCGTTTAAAAAAAAAAAAAAAAGAAAATGGTAGAAAATTTGTAGTTACCTGCTCGAATTCAGAGAACTTGCCAAACAAGCCGTCGGGAATAATAGACCAACCGAATACATCAAAGTTTTCCTTTATCCTTGCTTCGGTGGTGCTCTTTGGCAACACGCTGTGACCCGTTTGAAGACCCCAACGCAGAGCTACTTGTGCAGGAGTCTTACCCAGTTCTTCAGCAATATTTTTTACCATAGGATGTGCGAGTATATTGCTTCCCTTCATAAACGATGTGCCAGGAGACCCCAGAGGCGAATACGCCTGCAAACTCCCCAAGAATTGTGTCACATTTACAACTAAACATGCAAAAAAATAGACAGACAGAGAAGCACTACTACTACTAATAATAATAAATAACAACAACATCTAAACTTACGGAGAGATGAACACCCTTAGACTGACACAAGGCATGAAGCTTCATCTGTTGCCAACCAGGGTGACACTCAACCTGGTCGACGGCAGGGGGAACTCGAGCGACAGAAAGCAGATCCTCCAACTTCTTTGTAGAAAAATTGCTCACGCCGATAGCACGAGCTTTACCTGAGTCGAACAGTTTTTCCATTGCTCCCCATGTAGCGGGTATATCAGGCGGTAAAAAGTTTTCAGGACTTATGCTACTCCCCTTCTTAACCCGAAATGGCCAGTGAATCTTCAAAGCAAATTTAGACTCAGTAACACTAAACCTGATAATCTGTAGAAACTGGCTCTATAATTTCATGACAAAAATATCGTTCTAAATCTAATGATCGAATTGAGGAGATCAACAAAATGCAGCTCTTTTTAGCAAAAAAAAAAAAAAAAAAACACATAGTCGCATGAAGTGATCAACAAAACACCTTTCACATATATATATATATATATATAATGGACATGCATGATGAATTGTCCTTACAAACTTACAAGGTAGAGATCCACATAATCAAGCTGGAGGTCCTTCAGAGTTAGATCGATCGCGACAGGCACATCTTCCGGAGCATGATCACCGCACCTGCAAAAGTCAGCGACAAGTCTTTTCAATTTTCTTAGTTTTAGCAATTTCCTATAAAAAAAACTAAAACATCTCAAATATAACCACTTAAATACTTAATTGCACAAGTAAAAAAAAAAAAAACAAGGATCACCATAGTTTAGATGTGATAAACAACTCTTCCCGCTTCACGACACCCTCGTCAAATAGCTTCTTTAGAGCCGAACCAACCTACGACAACCACAAAGGAAATGAACTAATCAGATGCTACAAGGAATTCACCAATAAAAGAAAAGAGAGGGGGAGGGAGACAAATCTATTCTATTTATGAAATGCACACTTTGTGCAGCTATTCAGATTTCAACATGACTCAATAAACATGTCTTTTGTTTTGTTATCGTTTAACAATTATAGCATTCTGTGAGTGTTGCCGAGGATCACGTAGTAACAAGTACAGGAGCAAGAAAGCAACACATAGTTATATTCCCAAAGGAATACCTCTTTTTCATTGTTGTATACTCGAGCACAATCGATATGCCTATAGCCAGCCTGCAAGAACAATAACAGGTAAACCAAGTATCAGATGTGAGAAGATTGGGGTACCAACCAACCATTGCACACGAACAAGCGGCACCTCATCGCATATTGGTTCGAGAAAACCAAAGCGGAGACATTAGTTTCGCAGAAAAGAATTGAGGCAACTAAACAAATGTATCACTTCCTCCACAAGATTGCAGAAATTGGAACTTGGGGAAGGGGTTTCTGATGACATTGATGAACATATCGGCTGGTGGCCAAACGAAATCGGAGATGTTCTTCTGATAACGATAAGGGTTAGAGAAACGAAAATTTGTAGCCCATTTGATGTTCTCGAGAGGGGTTTGCGATAAATGCTTTTTTTTTTTTTTTTTACACAAATGCAGATGGAGCCGTCGTCTCCCCCGGACGATGGAGCATTGGAGGATATTTATCTACAGCGCTTACAAGAATGATCAACGAACGCACTTGACGGAAAGCAGAGGCCGCCAAAACCCACACAGCAGATTAAAGAAGAACCCTCGGAAGGATCGAGAAACGGAGCACGAATCACCGCGGCAGATAACAGAGGCCACGAAACCCTCGGACCTAAAGAATCAAGAAACAGGAGAAAGAAGCAACCGGAGGCGGCGCCATTAAGCCCCTCGGCCTCAACCGATCGAGAAGCACACGGCGCGCATCTCCATGGTCGAAAAGAGAGGCCAGCCCAGCCTTAAAGAATCAAGAACCCTTCGGATGAGGCCCCCCACCCCCCCGCGGTGGAGAACAGGGGTCGCGAGACCCATCGAAGAACGCAAGAAACGGAGCACGGACCCACGACGAAACCGTCGGCCTTCAAGAACCAAGCAACAGAGGGTGCGTGCCATCCAAATGTGGCACGTCCGATCGAGAAGGGAAGTCATTCCAAGGTCGGTCGAGAAAGGAAATAGTACCTTGACGGCCGCGATGACAGCAGCGCCGACGAGACCCGGCTCGGACTGCCAGGTTCCCAGGCCGACGGAAGGAATCTTGGCCCCGGTGTTGAGCGTGAAAAACTTCGCCATCGGCGCCGACACCTCCAACCGAGACGTTCGGGAGGGAAGAGAGGAAGGGTGCTGCAGCAAGAGAGCGGGCGGAGAAGACGACGGAAGGGGGGAGCGGGGGGCTCGATCCTATTAATAGAAGAAGCCGTGACGGAACCACGCCGCTGTGCGCCTCTCGGGAAGGCTCCACGGGATCGCTCCGTTCCAAGAGGACAGATCCAGCCGTCGTGGGCCGGAAGGCCCCGGGCCCGCACCGGCCGGCGGAAACTTTGACGCACGGCATACGCACCCACCTACGTCACCAGGCGGCTCCTTGGGGAACGCGGGGCCCACGTGGAGAGAGCTGACCTTGATCCGTGGTGGTGGTATAGGAATGCGCGGGTTCAGTTACTTTTTATTTTAATTATGGGGTTACTATTTATTTATTTATTAGTCAGAGGTGAAAGCTTGAATTGACATTTAATTAATATCAAGCGAGAAGGTTGACATATATAATAATAATAATAATAATAATAAATGTATCGATTAGGTTTCTATTTCTTGTTTTAAATATAAATAAATGAAATAATTAAATCCGGCAATTAAACGAGTCCTTTTTGTCGTCCATTTCGTCCCTCAGCCTATACGGCTGGAATGTGATGAGTAAGTGCACAAGTCAATGAATAAATAATAAATCGAGAAGACGTGTCAACGTAGCTGCTTATTTTGAGGACCGGATTAGGCCATGCATGCAACCGCGTGCGGTGGGTGGTGAACCAGATTTGGCCACGCATGCATGCAGCTGCTGCTGGATAAAGCTGAGAAAAGGAGGCCACACGTAGGCGACGCGACTTGCAATATTTATTTATTATATATATATATATATATATATATATATATATATATTATGAGATACCACTTGGCAAGCTGTGTATCAAAATAAATATTTATCTTATCATTTAATTTTTATTATATCTATTGGTTATCTATTATCAAAGCAAATAGAATGTTAAATAGTAGAGAGATATGTTATCAAATGAGATGGATGTCATATGTGGTAAGTCGATCATCACATAAATAGTGTTCTTAAAAGTGAAGTTTCCTAGTTTTATGGTGAATATATAGTAGATGAGCTTTTGAGCGTTTTTTTTATTATTATTTATGTATGAGGATCAAATTGATAATAAACGAAAATATTTACATATATACACGAAAATAGATATACTTCCTAACCACATGTGACTTTGAAAATATTACACGAAATAAAAAGAAATATTCTGTAAATATTTTATGCCAATTTTGCTGACTTGACAAAGCCGTGGGTCGTAGGAAGATATATATGAATGGAGAATAAATAGCTTTCCCCATCAAAGCAAATGCATCTCCCAAGTCGTTTATGGTAAACTAAGATTAATGTAAAAGGGCATATACGGAAATCTACACCGTGATAACTAAACGAGTTGAAACCATATCGTTCAAAAATAGATGATTTCGACTACTAATAAACATAAATCCATGCATAGGGAGGGAGGGAGGGGATGGAGGACTTGCCTCGTAAAGCTTCCATGGAGACTTTTTGTACACTTTGCACATAATAATCAGCAACTCGTCAAAAAAAAGTTGAGCGATTCCACCTGCTGTATGTTACAAGATTCAAGCACAAACGTAGATGGGAGTTTAAATGCTTGTTGATGCTAATAAGTAAGATCAGCAGCAATAGAAATGTTGAGATGGTGTGTTTCTCTATGAGAAGAAGAAAATCTTGATGAAGAGCGCCAAAGCAAATTGCAAGACTAGAGCGCTGACGACCAGAGGCATCGTATCACTTCCCTCGGTGGAAACCTTCAGGTTTAGATACACGAACCAAGATGACGCGGAACCGGCAAGTATAATGATGATCCACCTGAAGATCTCCGAAGGCACCACCAAGAACAACTAATACATAGTTCCAACATAAACCGAGATCAGCTGATGTAAGAGCTTTATGACATGGAACATGGAATTTAAAAAGTGCAACAAGTGTTGTATACAAGTATGTCACGTAAGCTGTACACCTTTAATCTACGTCTAGTTTTCTCTTCCCTCTATTATGTGAAACACTGGAAAAATAAATATCCTTTGAACAAAAAAAGACCCAAGTATTACTGCACTGCATAATATCTCAATCCAGTCCACAAGCAGGTTCATGGCCGATCCAAGCCAAACAAGAAATCGATAGGTCATGTATCTATCCATGGAGTGTGGAAACATGTCCTGCACACACAGTCTAATAGTGATCACCACCGCTGGAGCTTGACCGAACCATTTATCATCCTAGCAACTAATTGTAGGTATCACCTTTTCAACCGAATCAAACCCACAGATGTCTATCTATACATTACAAGGCACATGCCACATTTTCTTCTTTTTATTTTATATTTTTGAAATCCATAAGCACTTATCAACTCGTAGTTACAATCGTGGATCATGATCTTAAGCAAATTGTGTCCCTTTTTACTAAACCAATAAGAAGGCAACATATCTGTTAAACCGTTAAGACCACACAGCTCTAGACACCCATGAATCAAGTTGCCCAATTCAGCTCAAACCGCAGCTACAGCTTTTGTTCGTATTTTTGTTTTGTTTTTTTTGTTTATTAACAATGCACATTGGATTTCTCTGTAATTATTAATTTATTCAATGTGCTGACTTATATATGAAGTCCAATTTTATGATCGACTGACTTGGCTATTACCAACCAGAGCTAAGTCATGCTGAGTAAATAGCAGAATAAACAATTTATTTATCATTGAAACAAGGGGAAAGAAAAAGATACTTACCGAAGCAGGTATGAAGACGAACAAAGAGTAACCCCACATACACCAAAGGCGTACGAGGTTTGCATTAAGTCCAAAATACTGGAGCAGGAAGTAGAAGGCAGCTGGTACAGCAACTGCATAACCAAATACCACACATGCTGCCCAATCTACATAACTGACATCAAATTCCCAATCACCGTTTGTTTCACTTCTCTTCTGAATCAGATAAGTGCCATAGTTTCCAAGGGCAGCAAGCATGAAGACCAACGTAGCTGAGATCCAAACAGGGCCGTACCTAATACGTTAGATGCATTATCAGCTGAAGCATATGCAACTTGCAAACCTCACTGAAAATAGAGCAAATTCGGCATGCTATGAGGAAAAAAAAAAAAGAAAAGGAATATGGAATTGTGTACTCCATGACTTGTGGAGTAATGAGTGATAGTAAAGTGGACCAAAGAATTTCTCAGATTTCTGTGGACCAAAACTCCTCTACACTGTACTGGAAGACCACTATAGAAGTGCTACTATTGTGAATATCAATTCTTAGTTTAATATTATATGCATAAACCAGACAATACTTTTAAGAAATGCCAAATATGATAGTCAGGTATTAGTCTTGATCCTTGAAACGAGCTCTCACAAAAGTTACACATAATTTTCTTTTACAGCACTACTTTAGTTAGTCAGTGAAAGATGATTATTTAGAAGAAAAGACAAAAAAAACAATATTGGTTGGCTCAAAGCCTTCAGTTGATGCATAAAAAAGATTTTTCTTATCAATCACCCACAGCCATCCTCCGCTTCTACTCTTTCTTATTTGAGTTTGGTCATCACTCACAAGATCTGAAACTATAAGCTACAATCAGAATTAGCTTTTTTATGTACAGCACATAAAAGCTAATGATGGATGCGTAGAGGGGCAACTTACAGATCAGGACTCCCATCGATCTTCCTCGAAAAGTCATCCATGGGATACACCGAACTAATGATTCTATCCACAACCACCTCAGTGTCAACATTGAAATATGGGGTATATGATGATAAACTACAAAAACCTTTCCAGTCGTTTGCGGCTTGCTCTTCACCACCTATATAAATGAAAAATTATATTTCAAAAAAGCAGAGGTATACTAAAATAACAAAGAAATACAGTGAGCGGAAACATACTTGCATATGAAAAAAAGTATGAATTCTAAACTATGATGATGCAACCTTTGACCTCATATGAGTGGAACTAGAGCTAAGAAAGCTAAGCCTAGCTGAGCCAATTTATTTCACAACATGAGATTGCATATAGTACAAAAACACACAAACACTAGTGTGCAAATCTGTGGGAGCAAGTGATATATTAAAGGATTCTCGAATATAATAAAGTTTGACGCCCATTGCTCATCCAACATTGTTAACTCGAGGGACCGTATCCGTCTAACACAATCTAGCCCTAGGCGTTGCAGATATATGATGCAGATTGCAGCAGTTATCAATCTCATCATCGATATGTCTAACAGAGACACATGTTCAGAAGAAACAATCAAATGCTTTCCATGCACACTTATAACAAAAAAGAACAACATGCATGAAAAAGGCACAACATGAAGTACCAAGAGTATGCCTCGTGTGTTTAACATGCATACCGAGTGGACTCTCAGGTGGTATGTATCCACCATTGCCAGGCGGAAAAACTTGCAAGTTTGCAGGTAAGGCTGCAAGAGAAATCAAACGACATGCCAAAAAGGTTAGATTTTGACAAGGATAGTCCGCAAGAAAGAATCACAAGATCCATTCTTTTTTTTTAAATTCTCCCCAGTAGGGAGGACGAATTGAAGTACTACATTGATTAGTGCCGGCGCTCGGTTTTTCTTCGGCAATTACAGCCTGCACCAAAAGTTTCAACAATTTATAAGTACACATATCAAGAAAAACAAAGTTTAAGCAGCAATTACGGAAAAGAAGGTACTAACGACCGACTCCTATCACTCAGATAGTCCTCATTTAAACAATCAATGACGCAAGAAAGTTTCCAGAAGCAAATAAAACTTTAAACAATCTCTTCAATCTAAATCTCATCCAAAAGGTACGGATGTAAAAAGGAAATCAAAGTAGCGATTCGCTTGTGGAATTAATCGAACTCCAAGAGAAAGAGAAAAAGGAAAACCCTAAATAAATTGGGGAAGGAACAAGGAAAAGAGATCATTTCGTCTCGTGAAACTAAATTTCCGATCAGATCGCCAATAGATCGGGCGAAGATCTAATTAATGACGGCAAAAGGGTGATCTAAATGGAGGAAAATGAGGTAAGGAAATTAAGGAAAAGAGAAAGACGTACGGGAACGGAACCGAGCAAGTGGCTCGTGGGGAGGCTGGTGTAGCCTTCTTCCATGACGGAGCACCCTCAGCAGCAGTAGAAGAATGGGACAAAGGGGATCGCGGTCTTCCGATCGACCATCCTTCGAATCACAATCGAAGGTTCTTTTCCTCTTTCTCCCTCGATTTCTTCTTCACGGAGGAGCCCTAATCTTCGCGCGTCCTCTCCCGCGACGTGATGACAACACGCGGCCGTATGAAGCAACGCTAATCCCTCGAACAATGGATGACCCAAGAAGCAGCTAACGGGTTTAAGGTAGGAGCGTCCGAACCAGAGAATCCCTAAAATGGAAAAGAGTCCAAAAACCCGATCGGAATCCGCCAGTAACAATAACGGGTTCGAACCAGAGAATCCCTAAAATGGAAAAATGGTCTACATTAGAGAATCCGACAGCAAAAAGAACAAGATCCGAATCCGACATTAAATGAGAGAATTCATTGATTGACCCATAAAACCAAAATTAATGTCTGAGCCCGGGTTCGAACCGGGGACCTCTAGTGTGTGAGACTAGCGTGATAACCGACTACACCACCCAGACGTTATGGATTAAGACTATTATATATCCATCTAGCATGATTAAGGAGCTAATTATGGTGTTTTTTATTTCATCGTCCAATTGCTTCGTCGATCTTAAAATGAAGCAGGATTGATGATGGCTGCGGTGGTGGAAGGGGCGGCGCATCAGTCGGATTGCGAGGTTGACCAGACTACAGGTCCGTAGACGACGGCTTGTCCGGTGATTTGGAGGATGAGCACGTAGTCTCCTTGGTGGCTTGATACGTTCTTGCTGGTCCAAAGGGTCTTGTAGTTGTGGTCGCCTACGACGGCGAGCTGGCCTAGGTGATCCAGCCGGAGGAAGCAGTTGAGGCCTCTGCCCGCCGTCCCGGACTGCCACAGAACGCTGGTCCCGGCCTTTATCAGGGCCAGGTTGCAGTCGTCCTTCATGACGAAGGTGTAGTCCCTGGTCGCGAGGTTAGAACCACCGTCGAGAACCTGGGACGAGAGCAACAGGTTATCCACCATGGGAATGGCGGCCAGCTCCGCGGCGTTGGGCCCGGGGGCGCCGGAGCGGAAGTCAGGCGTCGACCACACCGCGGGGCCGTAGACGGCTACTTCGCCGTCGGGTCGGAGGACGGCTGCGTACTTGCCGGCCTTGGCGGCGCCAGCGACTCCGGAGGTCCACACGGTGAAGCCGCCGGAGCTGGTGATGACGAGCTGGCCGCGGTCGCTGAGCGAGAGGGTGCAGTTGACGCCCTCGCCGTGGGTGTCGGACTCGAAGCCCCGGCCCTTGTTGTAGAGGACGAGATTGCAGTCGCCTTGCATCACGAAGGTGGCGCCTGGATAGTAGAGCTGGCTGTCGGTGCCGAGGACGTCGCCGGTGAGCAGGACATTGCTGTCATTGGCGGAGGAAAGGGCGTTGAGGAAGAAAAGGAGGGCGGAGGAGAGAGCGATCGAGAGGAGGAGAGATGGGACTGCCATTGTGGGGCGGATAAGGAGCTCAAGTCTAACGTGGCATTTATAGCGGGGCTTGGATGCAATCAAAGCTATTCACGTGGGTGGGGACGGGGGACGGGGGACGGGGGACGGATCTCCGACATCGTTCCCCGAAGCCGCCGTCGGCCACGGAACGAAGCGTATACTGTTGGCGAGGCGAAGACAAATGACAGCTGTGTCTCCTCCGGAGGGGAGCGAGACTTTGGAGCAAAAGAAGACGACGAAATCCACGTCACATGTCATATAGGTGCGGAATTGGAATTGGAATTGGAATTGGAATTGGAATTGGAATTGGAATTGGATGAGATGGGATTGGATTCTGGCGGTCGGCCTGCCGCGATCCACAGGTTGTTCTTCAAAAATTCTCGAGCACCTTTTTAACCTAAGCACATTCGAAGCCAAGTAATAAGCTTTACTCGAATTAAAAGATGTATCATAAATTAAAGCAAAAGCTGATAAAAAAAATAATGCTTGATTAATCAAAACCGGAAATGAATGCCTGAGAGTGAACTCACATCTGCAAAAAGAAGAAGGGTTGATCTTTAATCAATAAGATCGAAAAGGAAACCTAAGTTCGTTATATCATGATCACACATGAAAAAGTAGAGAAGTTAATCTATAAAAATAAATTTCTAGAAGGGGAAGCAGAACAAACAAACAAAAAAAAAGAAGAAGAAATGGAAGGATCACCTAAGAAGAAGAAGAAGAACAACAAGAAGCGCCCTTTGAGGCTCCAGCAGAATCGGAGACATTGATGGTCGTCCCTTGAGTCGGGGGGGCAGCTGTTTTGGCTGCAAGTGCCTTTTTGTTGATGATGCGATAGATCTCGGTTAGAACGGAGTGGAATGCCTTGTCGACGTTGAGGGATTCCAGTGCGGAGGTCTCCAAGAAAGAGAGGCCCTCCTTCTCAGCTAAAACCTGGCCGTCATCCTCTGAGACCGCTCTCAGATGGTGCAAGTCCGACTTGTTACCCACCATCATGATGACGATGTTGGAATCTGCGTGATCCCTGAGTTCACGAAGCCACCGCCGGACATTGTCAAAGGTTTGCTTCTTTGTTATGTCGTACACCAGCAGTGCTGCCACCGCACCCCTGTAATAGGCACTGGTTATGGCACGGTACCTCTCTTGACCTGCGGTGTCCCAAATCTGCGCCTTGATCGTCTTCCCTTCTATCTGCTATCCAATCGATTTATTTATTAGTCATAATAAACTTCAAACATATAGAACAGAGCCACACAGCAACTTGTTTTACACCTATAGAGGCAAAACAAAGATTTTTACAGATAAATATGCTTTTGAAATCATATTGCATCAACTAAAACCTCCTCTTCCAACTCTGGCCCGAGGATCGAGGGAGGAAGGGAAGTGACTCGAGATCCAGGATGTGACTCAAATGAATGAGCAGCTACCTCGGCTTTATACTTGTCACACCCCAATTAGTTTCACAAGCATCCAACGAGGGAGAATGAGCGAGATTATAACATCCTAAATAATCATACATTATAAATGGACAAGATTAAGATTAAATTACAAGGATTTGATGAGCATACTATTATCAAATTTAACATAAGTATTTTGATCAATGATTTGGGTCAAACAAAGTTGATAGATCAATTAGCTCATCAAGCCCGGGTTGTAATAATTGGTATCAGAGTCGATCTAATATTTGGACATGATGAGGGGGTTCGACTAGGAAAATACTATCCATACATGAAGTCAAAGGACTCATCATGACGTGGAGCCACCGCACGCCTCACATGCACTATGCTAAAGTTTGATCTGAGCTATGTTGAACCTTGACAAGGATGTCAAACTCTTGAGTGAGGAAGATTATAACATTCTGATTAGTCCTACATCGGAAGTGGGCAAGATTAAGATTGACTTGTGAGGATTTGATGATGAGAGTGCTATTATCAACTTTAATTTAAATTATTTTGACCAATAATTTAGGTCAAATGAAATTGATAGATCAATTAGCTCATCAAAAATTTGGTATTAGATGAAGTCAAAGGTCACCGCATTCACATGGATAGATCATATTGCGCCTACACAATGGAAAATACCAACAGCTACTACCTATCTGAGCTAAGGTGAAAATTGTTGCTACAATTGAGTATAGAATCCAAAAACCAATTGAAATCATCCAACCTAAGTTCACAAGGAGAAAAGAATAATTTGGAGTTGGGATGCAAGTCTTGTTTTGTCAACCTTCAAAATATAAAGGTCACTCGTGATCCTGTTTACCCCCAGTCAAGCTAACAGCACCACTTGTGTATTTCCATCGTTAAAATGACATAAATTAATCAAAATTTGGAGAAATTACGATATCAAGAGCGTCAACAAGTTTCAGGGCTTTAAGCTATTCAAAGAGAGCAAAACGTAGGCATAGGTCATAAATCAAAAGATAAAGCAAAATTTAAGCAAACAGATATTAGCGGAAAAAAGCAGAGGCATCGGACCAGCAGCAAGAAAAGCTATATATTTTTTTTCATGCCCAAAGAAGCTTTGTCCTTAACGTCTTTGGCTAACTAAACTCCATCGGATCCTAAACCCCAAGAAGAGAAGAATCAATAGTCTACTATTTCTAGAATTCACGAGATGCTAAAGGTGCAAGCGGAACTTGTTGCTCGTCGTTCATCCGCAAGAGATTAATGATGCTCGGGCACGATCATCCGATGGGCACCGGGAGCAGCACCAAACACGATTTGGATCATATGAACAACCAGACACTCATGGGAACCAACTATTACGGCAAGATGTGGAGGAGGAATTTAGGGATCGGAAGCAGCTGACCTGAAGGGTCTTGGTGGCGAACTCGACGCCGATGGTGGATTTGGAGTCCAAGCAGAACTCGTTGCGGGTGAATCTGGAGAGGATGTTGGATTTGCCGACGCCGGAATCGCCGATGAGGACGATCTTGAAGAGGTAATCGTACTCGTGATCCACTCGGTGAGCCATCTCGGCTTCCTGCCCCTCCTCCCTCCGATCTGAATCAAATCCACGCAGAAGCCATCCAGATCATGGGTTGCGAGGAGTCGATGCCGAGGAGGAGGAGGGAGAAGATGGGAGTATGAATCGGAAGATGGAGCGGCACCTGATTCCGATCGGATGGAACGAATCGAACAGGGAAATGGAGAATTTGAGATGGTGGATTGGGGATGAGCAACGTCGCACGTCAACGGGCGACGGAGAAGAGAAATCAGCGGGGAAAGGGAAGAAGAGCTCACACAATAACAAGGCAACACTCACTATATATATCTTTAGATTTTAGCATATATTTTTTTAACTAAATATATTTTTTTAATTTTATACCTCGTGTAAGTAGAGGTTTTCAGTTCGAAGCATTGATTTTTCTATAATTTTAATTTAAAATAACCTAATTTCAATTTTCTAAACTTAAGAATTGAATAATCTAAGTCAGAATATGTTTTTCTTTGAAAAATAATAAATGTTATCTGTTAAATCATGATTTAAAATTTATGTTATGGCTATAAAATATTAAATAATTGATGAAAGTGTAATGTATTTTTAAACTCAATTTAATAACTGATAAAAAAAATAATAAACAAACTGTAAAGAGTTTTTTCAGGTTAGAGAAAAAGAAAGCACAACACAGGTTTTATATTTAGAAACATAAAAAACAAGTAAACATGAACTCCAAAGCAGAATTTTTTATATCCTACAGAGCTGTCATTGAAAGAGGAGTCAGCTGAGAGGACATGTCCGATGACTAAAAACAAGATGGACGACAACAACAAACACAGCATCTCGGTTGAAGAAGTTAAAAATTCTTTACTTGAGGTGTGTTTTCCCAGAGCAGCAGGAAGAAGAACCAAGTCCAGAGTGTTGCATTTAGTAAGGAAGGTTGTAATGAAATAGCCAGGAGAAGGCACATAGGAATACCAAGAAAGTTAGTAGGAAGTTGAGGAAGCATTGCCGGCGCCACAACCTCCGTTGTGATGATGATGATGGTGGTGGCTGTGCAGGCGGCACGGTAGGGTCGTCGTCACCACCCTCGGTCATCTGCTCCGTCGACTCAGCAGCGTCACCTGAAACGACCACATTCTTTGCAGTCGAGCCACAGATCTCACAGATCCTGACAAGACGAAGCCCCCCAAATTATTAGCTCACTTCAGGTGTCCAAGTTAAGCAAGAAGCCAAAAAAGAAGAGTATTTGATCACACATTCTACAAAGGAAGAGTATAGATACATACATCATAAAATTGATGCATTGAGAAAGAGGGCACAAGTGATCGAAAGCAAAGCAGAGCCCTCTGCGTTATGCGTGCATCGGAATGGAAAGGAAGAAGTGGAAGGTAGTTTACCTGTTTCCTTTGGCCTCAAACCAAGTTTGGGCGCATCGCTCGTGGGCGGCAGCCAAATCGTCTTTGCAAGAACAACCCAAGACGATGGGGGGGCCCGATTCCGTAGCAGCGGTCTCCAAGGCGAGATAGCAAATCCGGCACTCCCTCGCAGCTTTGCGATCTGGATTCACGGAGAGCCCACTCTCGGGATCTACTTCAGGGGGAGAGGCCGAGCCGGAGGAATCTGTGCGCGGCTGTGGAGAGGAACCGTCACGGTCGTCGTGTACGCTAACCACAGAATGATTTGGCTCCTCCTTGCTATCAGAGGATCCCGCTGCCTCCGCCATGCCGCCGGAGAGGTAGGGAACCCAGCGAACCTGTGAGGAGGAAGATGCATCAAGTGAAACCATCTCGATGACTGCTTTGACGACAGAAGAGAGGCGGCAAACGGGAGACCAAACCCAGAGAGAGACAGAGAGACAGAGAGAGAGAGAGAGGTACCAGAACGAAGCGGTCGGCCGGAAAGGTGAGAGAGAAGGTAAGGTGGAGGAATTTGGAGTTGGGGGGGGGAGGCAAAACCAGACGTGGGGGGGGGCGGGAGGCGGTGCCACAAAAGGCAAGGGAAGGAGCATGTTGGTGGATCCCAGATGCACGTACCCACGGTTACCCTGCCAAAACAGGGTCCCAACCATTTTTGATCCTATGTATGAATCATTCATGGATGAAACCAATTCCGAATAGAGAGAAAATATATGTATTAAAGAAACATTTTTGAGATAGAAATTAATTATTACGAGGGCGTACCGAATCAAACAACGTAATAAGTAATCGTCGACAAAAAAATCTAATTATAACCACACTGCCAATTCTGAAGTCGGAAACCTGTTTGGTTATGAGATTTATGGGATGATGAAGGGGTGGGTCGTTCAATGGTCTCTCATTACTATCCTTTGAAGCCAACAAAAGAACACAAACACACACACACACACACACACACACACACAAAAAGATCTAAGTCGGATGAACACAGCAGCATGCATACGATTAAATAATATCTATTAGCCTTGGGGTGAAAGGAAAAAAAAAATTCTTGTTCAAAGTTGGTCTGAATCCTAAGTTAACATACAACAACACTTCAAGCAGGATTAAAGCATTCACTTCACTGGAAACAGAAACATTTACGAACTAATCATAAAAACTTGTAACATTTGAATGACGTTTAGACAATCGAATTCTCAAGTCCAGACGAAGGAAGTATTCCTAAAACTACTCTCCACCCAATTCTCTATATTATCTTCTCTCCTCCCTCTTCACAGCTCCTGATGAACATTAAGTACCATCACAACCACATATCGGCCACAAAAACACAGAGACAAAAAATAATAATTATAATAAAGTAAGATTCATGCCAAAGAATAACAAAATGAAAACTCCTTTTTATTTACTTGTTACCCTGCATGACAAACCTTTCTTATCTACCAAGTGTCATACGGTAAGTTCCAAATTTGTTCAAACTTAACAAGTAAAAGCACGCTTTCGTTTCTAATTAATCTAGGTCCACACAAGAGCGTTTACAAAATGTGGAAAACAAGAGTCTAACTCATTCCGTAATGTCCGCGGTAGCTGTGCAGCAAACACACACAAAATTACCTATCGAGAAGGTCCACTAGTAAAATACACCATTAGGAAGTGTATACACCTGCCATAGAATTTAACAGGATAAACAAAAAAAAAAAAAAACCTAAGTATCACAAATTGCAATAAGAAACTAACAAGTCTGAAGTACCAAAATTTCCAAGGTTCTTACAGGGCTCTGATCCATTTGAACCATATTGACGTGCTCCCCAAAGCAAGTCTTGACAATTCAAGGAGTACTTACCTAGACAATGAAATATAACAGCATCATCATGATGTCGCCATCTGGAACCACAAGAACACGATGCCACAATGATCAACGGGACAATGTTTTTGCTGTCAGAAATGGATACTCGATAGGGTTCCGAGTAGACCTCCAGTCAAACATCTGAATTGTTCTGTTCTTTTCTGATGGCCAACTGCCACTTCATCGTGCTCACTGAATCATCTTACTTGCTTTTAAGGTGCAGAACTGACCATCAGGATCCTCTTTCTTATGTAATCATCAGATGTTTACTGCTAAATCCACCCGTCTGATGACTAGCATATGGTGCTACTACCGTTCAATCCACTTTTAAGCCAAGCAATGCTGCTAATATCTTTTACCACTGACGCCAATTCATGACTTGAAATGGGTGGAGGCTCTTCAAACTCAACAAACTCTGGACCCAACAATGAGCCACATGAACGACCCTTATCTTGAATTCCACAGCAATCATGACCACATCGTTGTGGAACCTGAGGCTCACAGGAGATATCGTTAAGGAATTTACAGATGCCACCACCAGGTTTCAAGGCTTCATACAGCGGACCATCCGGCTGGCCTCGTCTTGCCACTTCAAGACCACTTGGCTGACGAGACATGCAAGTATAAGGGCTGAAAGCACTCACCCTGGCAATTGGTCGGAAGAGGTAAGGTGGGTCCTTTATCTCAGGCTTGGGCGGTTCATCTCTGACGATGACAACCTCTCCGGAATTGTCGGAAACATTTTCCCTTGAACTAGGATCTCTTAATTCCATGGACTTCAAGGAATTGACATTGTCAAATAACGGAGATTCATCCGAGGGACCTTTGTTTTTCTCAGTGCTAACGTCTCGTGGAGTATCACATGTTTTATGCCGTTCACCTTCCGTACATCTACGACGCAAAGTGGAATTCCAATGGTTCTTTATTGCATTGTCAGTTCTCCCTTCTAAAAGCCTTGCAATCGATGCCCATTTGTTCCCGTGGATTGCATGAGCAGCAATAATGATACGGTCCTCTTCCTCTGCAGCAAACATACATGAGCTTGTTCATTACATGTCGCAATTAAACATCATTTATAACACACAGAAGATTGTTCACTCTTTACTTATGCAGGCCAAGGTTGGTCTTGTAGATTGTTCAGTTATAAACCATCTGAGATAAGACAAGCAATGGCAAGTCTGGCCCTGTAATTTATTTCAACTCTTACCCATTTAAATCCCCACCTACTTGCCTCATGATTGGAGACAGAAACGACCCCAGAGATGGGTCCCACATGGGCCTCATTGCCGATTCCAACTGTCTGGCAGTAGAAAAAGAATTGCCCCGTAATAGATGAATTTACAGCCTATTTCTCTTCAACTACTCGGACTGTCTACAAAGTGCAATATTAAGACAACAATTCGGGTTCATCATGAAAATGCACGAGTCAAACTAGCCAGCTCTGTATTCTGTAACAAAAGAATAAGAGAACTGCAAGAAAGCTGACAGTTGCAAGGCCAAACTCTTCAATCCAAACACACTGCATATGTTGGCTACAGAAATAGTTTGTCTTGTTCGAAGATCACATAAGAATAGATGTGACACCATTAGGGGTGTTCAAGAAAACATCCAAGAAAAAAGAAAGCACACACATGGTGACAATCACCAGGCCATAGGAAAAGAATTGGTAAAATGTACTATCGCATATAAGCTTCTTATTGCAAACGACACAGAAAGATCAGCATGGCTTACTTGAAACCCACTTTCTAAATTATAAATGTCTGCAAATCTTAAATTGGATGCTAGAGACACCTTTCAAAAGAAAACGAGGTCTGTCCAACAATACAATCTGGTATCATCTAAACCATTCTGTTAATTATATAGTTGGCTAGCAGCTTTATCAACTAGGGAAATGAATAACTAGCAGTCTGACGATGTTAATACCGGTGAATGCCACAGAAAATATAAATGCTAGCAACCTAACACCGAGTGCACCTTTACGTAATGTAAGAACTGGATGTCCTTCACCTTAAATATTTTAATAAGAATGTAATCCAGTGGATGTCAGAAGTATTTAAAAATTTCTTTTTAAAAAAAATATCGTAACAACTTCAAAATTAAAAAACCTTGTGCTACCATCCTGAATGTCACCCTTTTAAAGATGATGAGTGAACATAGAATCTTAATTAGGAGAAAATATGCTCATAAACAATTCAGCCATATATAGGCAAGCCTATGTGACTAGAAGAACTACCATCACTAGTATTCGGTAATGATTAACCATTTTCCAGAATACATGTTAAATTCTTTCCATAGAGAGAGTAACTTGAAGGTTTGCATGCCTCCTAAATCCCTAAGTGAGATTTTGATTTAAGGGTGGCAAAGAGTTAAATGGTGGGTCAAAAATTTGTCCTGCCAACAAAACATAACTTAGGTAGGATAACTTTATCCGGACAACAAGAAGTAAATCCAGTGAAAACAAAATATAACCCATGGAGGTGGTGGAACACAGTATATCACCTATGATTGTCTATTTTCACATCCACCGTATACCAATATAACCATCCTTCCTCCAATTTTTTTCTTTTTTCCATTTTTTTTTCTTGTTCGATATATTTAACACAGATAACCTATTTTTTAATCTACCAAACAACAGTTCAGTTGAACTGGACCAGCATCTCAACAAAAGTATGAACAATATCCACACCGTCTAGGTTAGGATAATATTATGCCAATTTTAACACGGAGCCGATGCAGCCTACGAAGCATATTCTCGAATGTAGATGGCAATGCAAGAAATGATCCACTACTTTAAACGGATTGCTGAACTAACTGGCAGGAAAAGCAAAAATATCAAGACTGCAGGCTCATCAGACATTTGTGCTTCCATCAACACCCACTCCATATTCAATGCTTAGACTGCTCTCAAACATTTTGTAGCTCAAGGAGATTCTTATTTTGTGTTATTCGCCCAAAAAATGAGGAAAAGAAACATATACTCAAAGGCTTCACTCCAAATGTAAAATTACCATAGCGATTCTAGTTATTTCCTCATATCTGTGAACTCCAAACTCCTATTCACGGTTAATGGTTCCAAGTCCTCATATGGATTCAGATGCCAATGGGAACCCGGAATCTCAGGATGCTCCGCAATATTGCACAAACAGAACCCAATACCGTCATCGAACGATCCAAAAAAAAAGAGGGGATGGATTGAGACGGTAGCAAACAAGGTTTGGGAGCAGAGACCAAAGAACAAACAAGAGGAGGAAGTACCAGTAAAGGGTCGGCGCTTGACGTAAGGGTCGAGTTGATTGCACCAGCGGAGGCGGCAGGACTTGCCGGAACGACCGGGGATTCCCCGCGCGATCAGGCTCCAATTCCTCGCCCCAAACTTGCTCACAAGCCGGCTCAGGATCACGTCCTCCTCCGGCGACCACGGCCCCTTCACGCGGTCTTCCACCGCGGAGCCGCCCCCACCCCCGCCGCTCGCCGGCCCTTCGAGCATCACCACATCGGCGCCGCTCCCTTCCCCCGCCGCGGACGAGGATCCGCCGGCCGAGTCGTCGACGAGGATGGGGGAAGACGGGGATGAAGTCGAATGGCGCGGCGGATGGGGAGGAAGCGCGGAATCGACGGCGGCCTCGGCTTTGGTCTCCATGGGGAAGCGAGAGAGGCGATGGTCTTCGGCGTCTTAAGAAGCGAGAGGAAAGGAAGAGTACCGACCGCCTAACCGCAGTCCACAGAGAGATAATGACAAGGGGGCAAATGTTGCGGAAATGAGAGCGCTCCGGAGGCGGTTTCCCTAATGACTACGACTCGTGCATCGCACGTGCCATAGACCTCCGTCAACAACGGATTCCAATATTATGATTGATATTTATCACTCTCGACGATGCCTTTGGACTATAATATTATCCGAAAACTCTTTATATTTATCGATTATTTAAATTTCTTTCCCTAAATTAATTATTCATTTCAAATCCCATTTCATCATTTACTTTAAAATAAAATAAAAAGAGTTTTTGAGTGTCAAAAAAATTGAAGTAATGCATCTTTCACACATTTATATTTATCGATTATTCTCACAAATTTAAGATGCAATTATTTCTGAGACCCACCCGCCAGCCATTACATCCGTCATGCATCTTTCACAAAGATATCAATGGATGCTAAGTTGAGAGCAAAAGTGAGAGAGCCAACAGAGTGTTTCAGATAGAATCAATCATCATCCATTAATCTGGAGGCTTCTTCTTAGTGTGGTACAGTGACAAAAAGGATGGGTGAGAAGAATTAAGCTGCAGATGTACAGATAAAACTACAGAATAGTTAGGGAGTCTTCCGGATCAGAGAAAAGAAAAGGGGGTCGATTCCGAGTCTGCTTCAGCTCTCCTACTCCTCCTTTGCTGGTGAATTTGTTTGATTTCATGAGAAGTTTCTTCTGCTCGGAACTGTGAGTCGATCCACAAAGAAGACAATAATAATCTATAAGGTAAACATTCAAGCAAGCTCGTGAGGGGTAATAAAGAAGACAACAGACGCCGAACCTACCAGGGTTTACAATCTTGACGAACTTGGTTACGGTTTTCACAGAGGCAACACAATCTGAACCTGTCAGCATCGAATGTGACACAAGACAGGTTAGGATAAAGTAGCTAAGCATTAGAAACACATATCATGCAAAAGACAATTGTGTTTTTTTTTTTGTTTGTTTGTTTGTCAATGTTGGGTAACCTTGAACGTTGACATCCTTGTCGGAGAACACTTGGATTGCTGTAGGGAGAGGGCTATCTGGTGGTTGATCTGATCTTGAGCATCCATTTCCGGCATTATCCTCGTAGCTGGGGATCAGTTTGTGAAGTCAGAAGCCATGGAAAAAGAAGTGCCGAGGCAACACAGAAATAAATGAATGATGGATTATTTATTACCTTGGAACCGAATGAACAAAAGAAGAGAGTGGCTGAAACGAAGGATCCGCCTCACAGTCAAGATCGATATCAGCTAAAAGCTCGGAAAAGGAGAAATCCCCGTTGAAGATATCTAAATCTGGAAGGTCAATGTCAAAGCTCCCAGACATTTCATCTTCGGTTGAAGAAGTCGAACTGCCGACGGCCATCGGTTCTTCCCAACTGGTGGTAACATTAGTGGCAACAATGGGGGCATCAAAATCTAGCTTCCCTTTGATATGCCCCCTCTTGGTCTTTGGGTTTAGTTTATAGGGTGAAGCAATATGGTAGCTCCGCTCGACAGCATAATACCCCCCCGCGTGTTTGATGGGGCTGACTATGATGGTTTCAGAAGCTATTATGGAGCAATTCGATGGACCGATCGGCTTATGGCTGCCACCATCGCCGGTTTGCAAAGATGTAGTGTCCGTCGGGGAACCAGATTTGTCAAATTGACACTGGAGCGCTTGTGGAGGGGTTTTCGGCGACGAATTGTTCCGGCAATCGGACGGCTGTTTCAGTGAGCCATATCCAGCAGATGAGCCTTGAAGTGGGGAATTATTTGTCGGAAAACTGGTGGAAGATAATTCTACTTTTTGCTGAGCTTTCGCAGTCGGTGCTTCTTGAGAGGTTAATGCAACACCTGGAGATCCAAGAGACGAGTGAATTCAAGGAAAGCAGAGGACATTGTAAAAGGATAACTGATGAGGTTGTTACCTTCTGTAGCAGACGACACAACAGGTGACTGAACCCGTTGTTTCTTCGGTTCTGAAGGAGGAGTAGGAGAAGGCCTCGAGGCCTTTCTCTTGTTACCAGTAGAAGAATTAGGCATCGAACAAGTGTTGTTGAGATCTGATTTGTGAGGAAGCAAGGTAGATGGTGGCTGTGCATAACTCATAACAGGTGTTCCATTTACCAGATGACCTGACATGATTCAGACAAATGATTCTGATATATTTTTCTATCAATGGGAAGATGGCATAATGTGAGATTCAATGAAAAGATGGTTTCATCTGTGACCATCGATTGAGACAACTCTTAACCGGCAATACAGTCATAGAAAAGCTTGGAAGAAGAATCATCGTAGTTGAACGTTCTTCTTGTAAGAAGCAAGATGATGGTTTCATCGGCATGGTGATCGATCAGTGGACCGGAGATAGAGAGGCCTATCTACCAGTCTTGAGCACTCGAGATCCATATATCTTATTGCGGTTTCTTTTCGTGGGAGAAAAACAGCAAACAGTTGCATGGCATTGGGGAGAAAACGCAAAGCGATTATGGAATGATGAGATTTGGAGCCGGAGGTCGTTTACCTGGCGGAGAACCGCTGGTGCTGGGGTACAATGCGGGAAGGATTGGTGTCACGGGGGTGGCCACAAACTGGGGAGGGAGAAGAGGGGGAGAAGGGGGGAGAGGGGCGGGCCCGGCGGAGTGGTAAGCCCGGAGAACCTCCTGCATGCCGTGGAGGGCCATCTCCACCCTCCGCTTCTCCTGGTCCAGCACCACCCGCTGCTCCTTGAGGCTGATGTACTCATCCAGCATCTCGCCCAGACCTAGCAACCCTTTCGGGACCTGCATGCATCGGAACAAGCCCCCTCCACTGTCTAAAGCAGCCACGGCGAGACGAGAAAGAAGACGAGGGCGGACGGTTATGGTACCTCTTTGGCCTTGGTCTTGGAGAAGAGATCGGAGGCCTCGGAGCGGAAGGCAGCGAGGGTGGAGGCGAAGTGGTTGTCAGCGAGGTAGCGGTCGACGATGAAGGCGATCTGGACGGGGGTGACCTTCCCCTTGCCGAGATTCTTGGCTTTACTGCTGCTGCTGCTACTGCTGCCGCCGGTGATGCCGGTGCGGTGCTTGGCCATGGTCGGGACGAGGAACAGAAGCGGCGGAGCGAGAGAAGAGATGGGCCCATTAGGAACACGCGGGAGTTTTGAGATTTATAAGAGGGAGGGAGAGCGTCAAAAGAGAAAGGAAAAAAGAGGAGGGAAAGGATAGGAGAAGAGGGAAGGTGGGGGTGGGGGAGAAGGGAGGGGAAAACCGAAGGTGGAGATGGAAAAGAGCGCGGCAAATTTTGAACGCTTCCCCGGGGTGGGGGGGGGGGGGAGGGTATTTGTGGAGGGAAATAAAGGGGGGCGGCGTATGTGTGATTACTAAGGGACGTATCACGTGCCTTGGATCTCTGTCCTCTCACCGCTGTTGTCTTATTTACTCTTTGCTGCTACCCCAAGTCGGTGAAGGTCTCTCGGACGCCATTAATGAAGGAGCTTCCACAACTGTCGCGCGCGGCACTGCCGGGGAGAGCCCTTTGGCGACGGCGGTAGAGCCGAAGACAACCTTGAACGGATGCTATTCGACGTGTTGAAACCCCTATTCGAACCTCTTGTCCGGTAGAAATCGGGAGGCGTTAAGCAAAACAGCACCCCACCCCCACCCCCCACCCCGCAACCATCTATTGTGTCTTTATTGTTTTGAAGTCAAGCAAAACTCGCATCCAAGAAATAAATGGTTTTCTGATGCAACTTACAAAGCACTAGCTTCCATCCAACATAATTTTATTACGCTCACATAGTCGAGACCAGAATGTTATGCCACAACATTGTTCTAACAAATCTAGCTTGCTCATTAGGCAGGCTGTTTCCAACCGGGTTCTGGGATGGGATTCCGTCGGAGCATTTTACATCATGTATCATGTTTTTAAACCACGGAATCCATCTTTCGCTCTTTTGATCTCAGCATCATGATTAATCCACTAATTTGCTTACAAAAAGTTGTGTACCGATAACTGAGGTAGATTCACAGGGTTGCGCCACTGACAAGACAGAGAAATACAAAAAAAAAAAAAAAAGGGAAACACAAACAAGAATGACCATCTTGAACTCTATATTAAATCCTTGAGCACAGATGTTGCAGAGTCGTTTGCAAATCATCTTTGGTTCTTTGAAGAAGTTTGAGAAAGTTGATTATATACAAACATTTGATCACGATACAAACCAAACTCATCAGCCAGGAGGAAAACATTATCACACACTGACAATTGAACTACAATAGCAGAAGTAGGTCAGACATCTCTATGATCAATTAAAAGAGAAGCTATAAATTCAATAGCAATTAAAAATAATACATTAGTAACACTATAAAATCACAATATTGCCAAACAAAACTATAAAACTGAAACATGTCAACAAGATTGCCTGGTCTTAATCTGGCATAAAGAACCCCCAACAAAGCAAAAGCTTCATAAAGCCAAAGGTTGTCCAAGCCATCTGTGAGCTACAGTAACTTCACATAGAAAAAGGCACTCCTCAATCTACAGTTATAACTTCATTATATGGTCACTCTAGCAGCTTCACAATTAAGTATATGAAAGGGAACTTCTTCTAATACCAGCTAAGCGTAAAAATTATTTGAGATATCATAAAAAGAATTATTAAGATTCACCTAACAATAGCTCGTATTTCACAGGGAGGAGTTTTATGTTATGATGACAGCATTGCAAGGTCCAGCTTGGGTAGTGGATTTGGTGAAAGATACTTGGCACTCTTTCAACATTGGGGGGTTCCTCCTCTTTTTTTGTTTCAAAAATATTATAATATCATTGGCTGCAGCTAATTCCATCTTGTTCTTTGGATAGTATTCAGATATTCATAATTTCCATTTCTAAAAGGAAATCCCAGATAACTATAGTTACACCATAACCATCACAAAATTGTGACTGGCTTGAGCGACTGCACGGGATTTCATTCAGACTATTCCGATATGCTACCGAGTCCAGGCAAAAGAAACAGACCATGTAGTATCTCAGAGCACACTAGTCACAGTAGTTAACTCCAAATGCTATAGCCTTTCTATTGCAATCTTAAGCTAGGATGGAGGAGATAGGTAGCTGATATCCTGTGTAAAACTATCAAATAAACAAGAACACCTCTCTCGAACGCAGTATCGGATCCCCTGTTCTAAGCATGTTGTCCTCAAGAATCATCGCTTGCGGTTGAGGATCTATATGTAGACCAACAAATGCAAGCATAGGCTAGCTGAACTGCTCTAAAATACAAGGATCCAAAAAGAACATAATGAATCAGCCATGTAGAAATTGTACCAATGTAGAATCTAGAACCAGATAACAAAAAAATATGCAACTTGGAATGATTCGGGACCACAACCTATAATATAATATACTGAGATGATGCTTTCAGATTAAGATACTTTGTACATAAAATAAGGCATTCTACAAAAATATCCTAAAATCAAAAGTTAGATTAGATTTGTTACTACATAAGAGGATCGAAGCTACCAAAATGGTAAGATCAGTGATATGATCAAAGACAAGGCAATTCCTGCCAATGTGATCAGAAGCCATAGATCTTGGACGAGGAGCCAAAGAGAACCTGATACTAGTAGTGCTCCAAAGAAGAACACCAATGAGTGTGAGTTCAAAATCTAATTAACTTAAATTTCTAAGTGGGTGGGAATTCTTATTGTAACAACAAGTCAACAACAGATTAATCCTCAGTGAGACTGAGTTATTAAGTTCTGCTGGCTATATGATCAAAAGGTAGGTCCGCTGTAACTTGTAAAGCTCAAAGAACCAGGGAGTAATGGATGCTCTGTCATGTTTTGAAAAAAGAACAAAAAGGTGGCATTTAATAAGTAATCAAGTTCCATAGCATTAATGCAACAGGACATGACTAAACTAGCATATTATATGGAAGATAATTAGCTGTACTAGCAGGTGGAACCTTCAAAGTGCTAATTTGGAATCCTGGAGTAGAAAATAAGTACATAATGGATGATTTAATGAAGCAAAATTCAGAATTTTAAACAGAAAAGAATCCGATTGGATGAAACATCCATAACAACACAGTTAAAAACGAGCAATGCACATACAATAAAAACAAAATCATGTGGCACGCATATAGAGATACCATATAAGAAGCCAAGAACAGTGGTAATAAATAATATATTATGTAATTATCAGTTGATCGTCCTTCAAAAGTGTTCCAAGTTTACAAGGTGAATTTGCAAATTTGGCAACTAGCAAGTGTAACACCTGATATGCACCACTCAAAGTGCTGACCATGGACCAAACAATTGTTGAATATCATAGTTTGATGATGAAGTCAGTTGATGAGTTAATGATCTTGTTAGAGTTGATTGATGCAGGATTAACTACAACAAGAGAGAATATGATAATCAGGATTGGCCAAGGTTAAATCCATGCATCGGGCCGGGGTTCAAACGATGTAACTGGGAACTCGCCAGGAGTGTGTCGGAAACTCGCTAAAGGTATTGGGAGCTTGCCAGGATGGCAAAAGGGAGTTCGTCAGAAGATGATCGAGACTCGCCGAAAGATTGTCTGGGGTAGTCGAAACGCTTGTCGGGAGTTGGGAAGGTCTTGACGTGGATGTGTTGGTTATTATGATTGTAATTAATTAAGTTATAATTAGCATCGTATAGGTCTAACTCTAACAAGAGCAATGGAGTTACAACTAGATGATGGGCCAAGATCAAGCTTGGGCATCGGACCGAGTTCGGACGATGCAATGGGACCTCGTCGGGAGTTCCCTAGGAGATTCGCCGAATGGATCGGGAAGCTCGTTGGGAACATGCCGGGAGATCGCCTAAAAAAGACCATGAGACTCACCACAAGAATGTCGAAGGTTGCCGGATTGGCGAGAGTTAGGTCTTGTATTAGCTTGATTGGCAATTAAGAGTTGTAATCATTTTGTCATAGTTAGGGTTTGAGACTTAATTAAGTTGGATTTAGAAGGAATCCAAATCAACTCAATGAGCCAACCGGGTCCACTATGAGGTTTGGTTGAGCTCAGGTTGAGCTTAATTGGTTGACCCAAGAATTGGTCAACATCAGGTTCAAGCCAGAATTTGAAAAGTGGAGGGAACTACTTTTGCGGAGATTCCGACAAATAAACCGCTGGTAAGTGATGGGTAAACCGTCGACGCCCAAGATTTTAGAAGACTAACGACAAGTAAACGCCTGTACCTGGTATTCGGGCGGCTGAGCCACCCAGGTCAATAGATAAACCATCTGTACCCGATTTTTATGAGTATATTTGATTTTTGGCTCCAAATTCTAAAGTCATTTAGGGTCTATAAATACCCCAAGTTTTCTTGTATTTAGCACAAATTTTTACAACAATTTGCGGGACAAAATTCTATAAAAAAACTTGTGTGGCTTGTAAGAAAAAGAAAAGAGGTAAGGGAGAGAGCTTAGAATTAGAAAATTCTCAAGTCTCCTTTGTAAAGCAAAGTGTAAGTGTTTGGTCTTACCCTCGCTTCTCTCCTCTCCTCCCTGACAACCTCTCCCACACCCACCACCAATTTGCTCGTCTCGCTCTCCATGCAACAAAGCAGTTGTTCGCCATTGCCACTACTGAACCATGTGGAAGCACTAGATTTCCTTTCTTTTCACTTAACTGAATAATTCACACTGGCTTCTTTATCTTTTTTTTTTTTAGCTTTGTCAAGGACTCTTCTTTGCCAACAATACAGCCAATCACTGAAAGTGATGGAATTCCTAGAAACAGCTATTTAAGCAAGGATTTACCAAACTCTGTTATCTATCAACCAAGAAGGCAATCATTATGTAATAGCACTCTCAATTTCAGAATCAATGTTCATTTCTTTCCCCATTTCTAAATTTCACTACAGCAACAACTTTTAAAGACTTCTAAAGACCATGCATTAAGATTGCAACCAGAATATTGCCAAATTATTAGATGCCAAATCTAGAGGTTGTGGAATGCTAAATCCTTAAATTCTATGAAAGAAGTGAGGCTTCTTGTTTTATAAAACTATAATGGGCTATACATGGGATCAATTAGTTCGGTAGGAAAATATAAATGTTCCGCTACTCAATGTTGCAACTCGGTACTCGAACTAATTGGTGAATGTCCAAAGTATGACACTAACAGGTCTACATTTGTACCAGTTGAACTTCAGAAATTAATAAAGAAGTCAAAAAAAGAAAACATAGCACCCATGGCAGCTACCATTTAGGACCTCTCCGTCCGTGAGCCCAGGTCACTGATGACAGTAGTCTTCCTTGCCACATTGGTGGCTTCTACCTGGGATCAATGAAGGTAGCAGCAACATCATGCTGTACTAACAGCAAATAGGTAGTGGCATCCTGCGAACGGAAGCTTCTATTCCTCATCTTCTGTTCTTCTTTGGCTAATTCCAGTAGCTTAATGATTCACAAATGAAGCCAGTGGTAAGTTTATGACACCATCATTCAACCAATTAGAAAAGATGCCTTGTTCGATTCCTAAACTAAGATAATTTCCATGGCTAACCTCGTAGCTCATAAAGTCTGATCTGAATCAACTACTACTTTTGGTCCCTTTCTTAGGGTTTTTACTGGACTTAGTGGCCCTATGAAACAGATAACGCAGCTGAGTTTCCCAACCTTGATACAGCTGCTATCGTTTACAATCATAGTTCATAAAATTATATTCTTTGCTAGTTCCACTAGCTAGTGTTTAACCAAGGGTAACAGTAACCACGAAAACTGATTTTAAACACATCAACATGGACATTGGCCAAACAAATGTAGCACTGTTCTAGAAAAAAATATTTAGAAGACTGAAAATGCCTTCTCTAAGACTAGCAACCTACAGGTTGCTCAGTTTATCACATAGGTGTTGCTTTCGACCATCGACATTGATTAGATGATAGCTAATGGACCATGTCTCAACAAGCACTCAAATGTTGTAAATGGATCAGAAGATCACAACTTGGTCAACGAGCTTCAATTAACCCATAATTTATAAAATGGTTAGACTTCTCTGCACACCTACCCAGTGTTTATAAACCCGTAAAACTTAATCTATGTTGATGCTAACTAGAGAAGACAGAATTATCATTCCAATGATAGCAGATCAAATAAAAAAAGGCTTTGACATCAGGGACGTTATAACTCTAGACATTAAATGTGAATATCCCTCTCTCATGCTGAAATTCAATCTCAAGTAACTTCAATTTTTGACAAGTCTCAAATTGCACTAAAATAGCAAGATCTTTTGGAGCGTAAATGAGAAAGAGCATTTCCTGGTGGAGCACCACAATTAACATGAGAACTAGTCAAAATTAATCTCAAGGATGCAAAAATATATATATAGAATTAGCAGTAATATCTATTATCTATCCAAAATATACTAAATTTGACTCATTAACTCCAATGACAAAGTCTTATGATCACTGTCAAATGCAATAACAAGAAGACAGTGGGGGGAGAAGAAAGGACAGAAAGCAATAAAGGAAGAAATAGGATAAGCATGGAAAATAGAGTAGGTAGAGGAAAAAATTACAGGACTATGAAGTACTTCTCTCCAAACAGTATCATTTAGTCACTTTCTCCTCATTATGGGAGAAAAACCTTCTAACATACTGGTTGGCCTCTTCTCCCTCCTTCCCCAAAGAATTTCCCTAGTGCAATACAATTCAGTCTTGCATTGCAAAACTCATAGTAACAAAAAGGAATAGAGGCACACTTGCTAAGCATTGTGCCTTTTGCAAAAACCCACATTATCAAATCCAATAGGCAATCCTTAGAAATTTATAAAATCACAATCAACATATTTTTTCCTTTGTCATTCAACTTAATTTCAACCATCTAAAAGTAAAAAACACCTACAGGCAACATACAGCAACGTACTTTTAAATACTCAATGGAAACTTATAATGGGTGTGATGGCATCTAACTGGAAGAACACTTTTGTTATTACAAACGTAGCCCAGATCTAAGTATCTTCAGCATTCCACTGTAAAGGAACTTCATAGTAAAACACTTCACATATGTCAAATAAACATTTTGTATCCATCTAGTATTTCCAGTGGTTGGTGAGGAAAGTGAAACACTATAGTTGACTTACCAACATTATTGAATGTGACTTCAAAACTTCTGACCCAAGTTCTCCAACTATTTAAGATTATATACACATGCACACGTACAAATATAACAAATTCATTGACCCAAGAACTATCTTTGGCAGAGCTACTCGGGGACAGGAAAAATTCTAAACTGAGACCCAGAAGAAGAAAGACAAACAAAACATGACAAGACTTGTCATGACATAATTAACAAATACCAGCAGAAAGTACTAATTTCTTTGAAGTCATATAAATATAAAAAAGGCCAAATAAAAAAATGACTAACAAATATAGATCTGAGAATATGGAAGTGTAGATTATTACATTGAAAGGCCATGGTTCTATCAACAACTGAATGCCTGAACCTATTAGCACCCTCCAAACTGCAGATACCACAAAACAATTAACCACAGTCACAATAAAACAATTCAAACAAGTTCTTAAAGCATCAAAAATAGAGATGCCCAAATCAGAATAATAAAATTTATCAAGTTTATTTGCACAACCTTGATAGGGAAATTTCTAAATGTAAAATGGTCACTATACCATGAAGTAGACTAGCTTATGATCAATATATATTAATATATACTAAACATCATGAGATAAATTAATTAGCTGCCATCATCAAATCCAAGGTTTTACACACACGGGTACAGACGGACCAGTTCTGGTCCAATCCTAGCCGATATATTGACACACGATATACTAGTACATGTCACAGTACAAAAGGGAAAAGTGACAGGTGGAGAAAAGAGAGGAAGCCGGCAGCGGAGAAGAAGAGGCCAAGGGAAAGGGGATCACACGAGAGAGAGATAGAGAGAACACAAGGGGGTGTCTTAGGGATTAAAAAATTAATAAAAAAGTGAGAGATAAGCCCAAAACCACAGTCAAAAAATCTTCCCGTCCACAAGCAGACCAGTATATACCAGCCAGTTTGTATAGATCCGCCCAGTTTGTGGAACATAAATCTAATCAACACAGACACGTTATCCATTGTGATGAATATCTTAAAAAGAGATGAAATATTCATATTTGTGAATGATTAGGGAACATGGTTTACAAAGTCCATCAAAGCATCAAAAATATAGTATACCATTAATTATTGATTTTTTATTATTTTTTCAGTGATACTGGCCGATTCTACTTGGTATCTTGGTACCACACAGATTCATTACGTTGTTGAAACTATTATCGGATATATATATATAAGAGCACGTTAGAAGCAATTTTGGTCAGAGATACAATGAAACAAACTATTTAAGATGAAAAGAATGTTCAAAAGAGACCAATAGATGCATTCAACTAATATTAGTGGTAGATGGAGAGATGAAAGATCCAAAAGAGCTTGAAAAAAGAGAAAACTTAGTAGCTCTTAATTTGACTAATGGTATCACCTTCAACATATCTAAATGACGGGAAAAGTCAATGCAGCCAACCCAAAATTTTGAAACCTAACAGCTTCACGTTGTTGTCAGTATTGTATTGCTAAAGGTACTTCCACAAAAGTCCATGATGCTCTAGGACACTAAATAAAATGACTCTAAGCACCATATAATGCGGCAAAACATTTTAAAATTTAGGCCATAATCTAATGGTAATTAAATATCCTTCTAAACACCTATCATTCTTTAAAGCACCAAACCATTGAAATTCCAAGATAAATAATATCTAATTTGCTCTTTTTTATAACCTAAGATTCAACATAATAGTGGTCCAGAAAGGGACTCCAAAATACTAAAACCATTACCGTAATCTATTGGTAATTAAACATTCTTCTAAACACATATCATTCTTTTAAGCACCAAACCATTGAAATTCCAAGATAAATAATATCTAATTTGCTTTTTTTATAACCTAAGATTCAACATAATAGGTTTCGAGAAAGGGACTCCAAAATACTAAAACCATTGCCTCTTAAACAAATAATCAGATCTTATATTGAGAAAGATCCAAAAAGAACATTTTCCAATGTGATAAACATGTAGGAAAAAACTGATTATTCCATGAGTAAGATTTCTACTCAGGAAAGAAACTGGAGCTACCAGTACCACAAACATGTCCCACAAACATGCATCTTCATCCAGATAAAATATAACTACTAAAGCAAGACAATAGCTAACAATTTGTAAAGATCATATAAAAGTCGATGAACATCTCTGAAAATAGCAAAAGTACAACAGCATAAAAAAGATGATATAGCATCAACATATAAAACTGCAAACACAACCATTGGATAAGGGCCTACGACTACTGGTTGTCAAACCAATCCCAACTTGCTGATTCAACTTGCAACTCAATATCCATATCCAACGCTATAGCAGAAACCTAGAAAAGGGATAAACAAAGCCAGTCTGAATATCATAAAAATCCTCTAAATATGCCAGAAACCAGAGTTAATGCTCACATGATCAAAAGATATAAAAGGCCATTTGTATGCATATACAACAGAATGCAGTAGATTACCATGAGTTTTCTGTCTATTTCAAAGGCTTTCCGAAATCTTTCCTTGATTTTTTTGAATCTTCATGAGATAAAATACCCTCAGAGACTCTGCAGAAAACACAAAAGGAAAATAGACAATCAGCATTTGTACATTAAAGGTAGTATTTGTTGTTTAATCTTTTTTTAGATAAAACTGAATATATTAAACCTATGCTTCTTGCTGTTTTCTTTCTTAATTGCAAACACCATATCCATGGCCATCTTTTGGTGCTCCCTGGTCTGTGCATGCAGATCCAAGCCCTCCACTGTTTCACAGTCAATGCTGCATATGCGGCACCATCCCATAGTCCCAGGCTTCCTCTTCTTTAACAGCTCAAAGACCTCCATTTCACTACGAGGGTTAAACTGGACAACCACTCATAAAAAGACCATTAAAAAAATCTTCTACATAATAGGAACAAGGTCAAACATTACTAGCACAAAGTACAAACATATGATTAGTAGACACAATGAAAAGCCTGAACTCTGTGAAATTATTTAAGGGAAAAGGACATTCAAAAATGTCATACCGTACTAAACGGTCCAGCTTCATTTGCAAAGTCACGCCCATAACTGCCACTAAGTAATGCATCACCCGTAGAAATACGACCCCGACCAAAGTGTTCTCCTGCATGAAAAATCTCGAACAAATCTCTAGAACCAAATATTTCACCAACCAGTATGTTACTTGCAGACACATGCACAGAAAACTCACCAGGGTGCATGTGAATGTTACCATCTAGATCCTTTCTTATACTGCCTGAAAATCTACCTGAATCAAGATGCTCCATCCGGAAACTTCTAGGACCATCGGGAATACCTCTCGACCCAGAGCCTAGCATAGGTGGCAAAAAAATAGTACTCACATGAAAAGAAATGCCAGATGAATCTGATAGAAGATAAAAAGCCTTTGATCTATCAGAGAATCCATGCATCTCTATTGAATCAATTTCCTTCAGAAATGGCTTACCTGATCCAAACTTACTAGATGGAAGACCACTGAAATCTCTAATTGGACTTCGTGTGGAAGGCACAACATCCATACGACGGCCGAATTCAAGAATAGGCTTGTGCAAATCAGAAATAGCACCAAATTCCTCACGAAAACCAGCAGGCCTGCGTGTTTCTACAATATCTATCATGCGATGGTCTGAACCCGCTCCACTAGCTGGAAAAGGACCAGCATTACCAGCTTGGAAAGGACCAAGTTGAGTTGCAGGAAGGGCTCGGGGAATTCCATCAGGCCCTGGCAAAGACCTATCATAAGGTCTTGGTAAAGCATCAGAACCAACCTGCTGCCAACCTCTATCGATGGGCCTTGACGAAGCACCATAATTATCAAACTTTCGCATGCCTTCACCATCAAATTGGGCTGACCTAGGAAATTGTTTCAAATCTTCTTCGAACTCCCTGCGACCTACATTGTGTCTGCCAGGATCAAGTGGAAAAGGCCTTGGCATCCCATTATCGGGTAATGATCTGAATCTTTCATCTGGCAAAGGCCTAAATCTGTCTTCAGGCATTCCATGAGAAAAAGAAGAATCACGCATGCCATCAACTTGAACTTTTCCTGGAATCCCATTAGCCTTGATCACATTTGACTGGACAAGTGGATCGGGCTGCCTAACATCAGAAAAACCAGACCTCCTGACATCATATGATTCAGCTTCCAAAGCATTAGCCGATCCAAGATGAGAAGTACCTCCACGATCTTCTGGATGAAAAGGTCCTCTTGACATCATGTGATTTGCCGTATTAAAGGCTCCAGAGTGTGGTGCATGCATAGGTAATTGTGTTAAAGCTTCACCATGTGAGGCTCTAGTACCAGCATGTGGCAGAGGTAAATGACTTCGACCTTGCCCTTGAGGAGAGACACCCTGTTCTGGAAACCCATGTTGTGAAAATCCAACATGTCCAGTAACTCTACCTGTGGTTGGCAAACCTAGACCAGGAAAGGTACCCTGTGGCACGTCAGAATGATAACTGCCACCATATGGTTGCCCACTTGGAGGCCTAAGTGGGTCTTGTACAAATGGAGTATGCCCTTGACGAGGATTAGGCTCAGGAAAACTATGACCCGGGGGTCTCATTTGGCCTGATCCCATGTTCTGCCCAGGTACCTGCATTTGATATGGAGGAGCATCCTGGGGTCTTCTATCTGGAATGGGCCCAGGAAGTGACATATGATGTGGTAATAGTCTATCAGGTGCCTGATACCTAGGGGTTGTGACTGGCACACTCAGAGGATGACTGTAGGGAAGTTGTTGTGGTGGATAACCCTCCTTACCTGTTAGCGAACCTGATGTTGGAATACCTTGAGGCATACCTGATCCTGGGCCTTGCCAAGCTAACTGAGATGTGTTTTTGTCATGATAACCAGGCAGGAAGGATGCTTCTTCAATGGATGGAGGAGCATGTTGATGAGCTAGCTGTTGCTGCTGACCTTTATCACCACTAGGATATGTCAATTGCTGAGGATGAGTTTTACTAGTAACATCTCCAGCAGTCTGTCCTTCACTTAAGCCAAATGACTCCCTGGGAACAGCAGTAGAAATGGAATGCAACTGTGCATTAGCATCAGATGATAGTTTCGCTCCTTGGACTTCCCCCATGCCACCAGCCTTTTCATCGGGTTTACCTTCTGCATTCTGATTTTCCTCAGTGTGTCCATCTTTAGGAACATTCGATCTCGCAGAACCATCTTCTGACAGGTCAGCCAATTCCTCCTTCACTGTGAGCTTGGATTCGGTAAGCTCCACATTTTCCTCTTCAGCATAAGAATCAAATTTTCTACCATGGACCAGTGTTGATTCCACCTCAGCTTGAATGTCCTTTTCCTTAAACTCTCCACCAGCTTTCTCTTTATCTGCTTCCAATCCTACTTCCGGAATCTTCGTGTCAGCTGTTTCTGATCTTTCAATTTGCCCACTCCCTTCAGCATTCTTTGCAGCTGAATCTGATGACGGATCAGGGGCATGGCCCACTTTATCTACTACCCGTGAATGTGGAGCAGTAGATACAGCTTTAGAACTGCCCTGGCTACCTGTTTGTGGAAGATGAGACCTTTGAGACTCATATGTCGCTGTCAAATTTGTACCAGGCCATGCCGAGTGACTCTGACTTGGCAATTGTTGATTCAGAGGAGGTTGTGTGGGCTTACCAGGTCCACCAGGAAACTGTTCAATTGATTGATGTGGCATGCCATTATTTGCATTCGTAGGCCTGATTGGTAGAGCCTGTGCTTGATGTGTTGCCAAGCCATGAGCCGGTGGAACATTTTGCTGAGGATGCATCTGCACTGAAACATGCTGTTGCATATGTGGTGGGACCTGAGGAGGCATTTGCTGCTGTGATGGGAGCATCCCCTGTGGAAACTGCTGCCCAGGATGTAAATGGCCATGTGATTGCTGAGGAGGCAAACCCTGCTGAGATGCCTGGGCATGCATGCCAGGATGCTGGTGCAAATGTTGGGCATGCTGAGGAAGGGGAACAGGAGGCTGCTGCTGAGGATGACTTGCAGGGGGTCTTTGTGTTTGTAGCATCGACTGCTGTTGGCCTTGCATTGGCATATATCCAGAAGGTGGAGGCATCCTAGGAGGCTGTTGAGGTGCAAACTGGTTTGGCAATTGAACAGGATGCTGTGGTGGCACACCCTGCTGTGGTGGCTGCATGAGCATGGGGCGTTGTGGCAGGGTACCAGGCTGGGTTTGCTGAAGCATCTGAGGTTGTTGGTACGACTGATGTCCTGTCACTGCATGAGCCAAGGGATGCTGAGGTTGTGCCATTGGCTGGGGCTGGCTTTGGGGATGAGCACCAGGATACTGGGAATGAGGATGCAGTTGCATAGGTGGCTGTTGAATGGCAGTAGGACGGGCCTGTGGTTGAACATGTGGATGAGATTGCTGATGAGGGACAGATTGCAAATGCTGCTGTGGCTGCAGTGTCTGTTGATACGGTGGCGCCTGCATCTGCTGTTGTGATTGCACCTGGGGCTGAGACTGAGGCTGAGGCTGGGGATAGTGTGACTGGGGTGGCTGCCCAAATTGCTGACCTGCTATATGTGCTTGGGGTAGTTGATTAGTTTGTGTGTGTGCTTGAGCATAAGGCTGCTGCCCAGGTGTATGAGGTTGTTGTGCCTGCAACTGCACAAGTTGGGGTTGGGGTTGAGGTTGGGGTTGGGGCTGGGGTTGGGGCTGGGGCTGGGATAGTGGTTGTTGTTGGCCTTGCACAACAGGAGGCTGCTGCTGCTGCAGTTGCAGTTGAGTTACCTGGGCTTGTGGCTGGGGCTGGGGTAGAGGCTGGGCCGGGGCTTGAGTCTGAGGCTGGGGATAAGGTTGGGTTTGGAGATGAGGTTGAGGCTGCACATATGATGCAGGCTGTGACTGTCCTTGTGTTGCATTCTGAGGAACAACTTGCATTTGGGGTTGGGGATACTGTGGGTAGCCTTGCTGTTGATATTGAGCATACTGTTGATAATGCTGCTGGTAAGCGTCATAGCCAGGATACATCTGATAGTACTGCTGGTATTGCAATTGCTGTTGCTGGTACCATTGTTGTGGAGTTGAAGCCTGAGCTACAGCTTGTGCATAAGCAGTTGCATTAGCTTGGCCTTGAGATGCACTAGCAGGTGTAGTGGTAGTAGCAGAAGCAATAGGCACCGTTGCAGGAGCGGTAGCAGTAGCAGTTGCTGCAGGAGTAGCTGTAGTTGCAGTAGTTGTAGAAGTTGTGCTTGCAGTAGCTGTTGAAGTGGTTGTTGCAGGAGCTGCTGAGGAGGACACGACAGGATCCTGTGGAACAGCTTGGTTTGATGTTGTAGAAGCTTGACCCTGACCACCATCTGCCTGTTGTGCTTGTGGTTGTAAACCCTGCATCATTATCCAGAATCAAAATTAAAAACAGATTTATTGACCTAAAGTCAACAAAATCAAGACTGTCGGAACTCACAGGGCATATTTGTGTATGCTCTTGTACTTGCCGATGTATAATTTGGGTACCACACCTGTTGCATACAACAGGCGAATTTCCAAAGGTACAACCAGTGCAGTGTGCAATGCATTCAGACAAAGTTCCCTGCCATTGGCATCCACTCCTGTGATAGAGACAGTAAACCACCACTTTGCCAATGGTCTCCGCAAGTGCTTTATTTGATTCAATCAGTGGCTGGATACAACATCATGCTGCTATCAGTGAAAGAAGGTTCAACTCCTAGAGAACTACAAAAGAAAAGAAAGAGGGAAACAGAGACCTTGGAGTCTGCTTCAGTCACCAGGTATCCATCATAAGGACAAGCATGTGTAGTGGCCACAACATAGGCTAAGCATGGTTTGCAGTACAGATGGGTGCACTGCGATTGTAAAGCCTCATTCGGGTAGATAAGTGTACGACAAACAGGGCAGAAATATTCACCAGGAAGAGACTGGATATTCAGTATACACTCATTATCGAAACCCATTGTGAAAATATCTCCAATATGGCTGAAGTCTACACTATCAAATTATCCTGCAAAGTTAAATGTCAAACGTTTTAGTTGTACTTTAACAAGATGAACCAACAATAAAAAATTAAGTGGCATTATTATGTTAATTTACAGGTGGAGAGAAGCTGACTCCATCAGCTGCATAGCAACAATTTAATATGGATAATAACTAAATCTCACAGCAGAATACCATCAAAACAATGAGGGAGAGGAAGTAGGGAAGGACTAGGCGCAACCATGCAGCAGCTGCTTATATAGCATCAAATGATGCAGCAACTGAATAGATCCAACACCATTAGAAACAACAGCAACTCTTAACAATATGATCGTATGTGTATCTTTACTTTCATAACCTAGTAGTGCTCTGTATAGCTACAAAGAAACAACTGTGCCAGCAACATCAAATAACAAACCATTAAACTAACTACAGTAAGCTAAAACGAAACAGCTAAATGGCTGGGCGGAATCTAAAAAGTTATATTCATACAATGCACAGATTGTCGAACAGAAACCGACGAGAAATCATGCAGACAAAAAAAATATTACTACTCATAAGCAAGATATCCCATTCACATGGTGGTACTTCAAGCGCAATACAGGACAAACAGAGTAGGAGGGAACAACTAATAAGAAACAATTGAAGAGGCCTACACAGGGATCAGAAGAGAAAGACCAAAGATCCGCAGGTTCATACAATGCGGAAGATTGCCCTATCGAAAACCTGCACATAATTACGTACATATAGAAACCCTACACTGCTGCTAAGCACTAGATCATATCCACATGGTACGTTGAGCACAGATAAAAAGAACACAAAAAAGACCAGAGAAGGAAGCAACTCATCAAGAATAATCGAAGCGACCTCTACAGAAATCCGAATCGAAAGAGGAGGAAGGCCCACAATCCAAACCTGGTTCTAGGGTTTCGGCGACGGGCAGAGCCTGATTCTCGAATAGGGCTAAAACCCTAGACCGGAGAGCGAAGCAGGACCGGCCTAGGGTTCCGGCGAGTAAGAGAGGAAACAATGGCGAGACGCGGTTGCTACTATTTCGTTTCTTTAGATCGGAGAAAAGAGTGGATGTGGTGGCAGAGGAGAGAGAGCGGAGGCTACAGAGAGAGGGCGAGCGAGGTGGGGATGAGAGGGCGGAGAAATATGAGGAAATGATGATGCGGGGGCTTTCACCCTAAAATCGTCCCTTATAAGGGATATAATCCGACGGTTGGGATCCCCCTAAGCAAACTTTCACGGCTCTGATTGACTATCGGGTACTGGGGAAGCCGCATCGTTGCGACACACAAACACTGCGTCACCAGAGCAGGGCTCCCGATCCCGAGTTAGGACACGACTTAAGCTCGTCAATTATCAAGCGCGGGAATCACTATAAGCGCTTGCACCGCCTAGAATGTGCCTGCCTATATCGGATGGTAAACGCGTGGCGTCACCTCAAAATGGACGCTTCAGATCGTGCCATAATAATAAGGGATTTGACTTGCCTCGGTGCGGTTCGAGTGCCAACCGTCTTATTTGCACGACCACGAACAGTGTCGGCCACGGTCGGTGCTTTTTTCGTTATATCGATCGTTCCCTTCTCCATCCCTGCCCCCACCCGCCACTCTTCTTCTCCGTTCCTTCTGCCCCTGAGCCGTTGCGTCCTCTCCTCCTCTCGCCAAACTTAGGACATCGCTTCCCCTCCTCCACCACCGATCTCCATGGCCGCTTCGTTCTCGAGGCTGCGTTTCTCTTGCCACGTCCTTTTGGCGCTCGCGACTTCCGCCTCAGGCGCCGGGCATCGACCGTCGATCCCTCTGCAGCTCCAGCGGCATCTTCGATCCAAACTCAGTCAGCGGCTTCGCCCGGTTTCATACCGCAGTCGCGGCAGAGAGAGGAGGCCGTCGGGGTGGTTGCTCCAGGCCTGTCCGTAATCAGGGGCCACAGAGATGCTTCTTCATCGAGGCGACTTCTGGAGCAATCATGGACAGCCCTACTTCTACATCGTCAGGTAGGAGTTGGAATAATTGTATGAGATCTTAGATTTAAGTTTGCACTTTGCATTATGAGCACTTCATTATGATTTTTTCCTATGATAGAGCTATATTCAAATTTGTTTTTCACTCTTGCATAGTTCCTATTTGATTAAACTGGACATCGAACACGATGTAGCTGAATGCTATATCAGATATTGATAAATATCTAGTGAAACATGTATTATCTTACGTTTTTTAGTTTTTTTTTCAGCTTTTCTTGCATCCTTGTTTTGCATTTTAGTACCATCCTTCTCTTTTGCATGCCACAAAGTATATGATGTAATGATCACTGCTGGAATGCTATTTTTCCATTAGCTACTTATGCAATTATCGAGTGTTTTTAATGTGCTCATTTAAAGTGCTATTTTCCTGGCTTTACCATGCATTAATCTTAGTTTTCTCTTTGCAGGTGATCCTTTGTGGTATTTGTGAGAACTCAATGAATAAGAATTCGCTAAACGGCTATTGGGATCTCATCTTATTTGGGTCATTGGATCTATAAGCTATACCGAGGATGGTATAAGGGCCACAGAATCTTTTTTAAAAATTCTAATGAAGTGTTTTCAAGTTCCTCCCACCTATCCTCAGCATTAATCTGAATTCTCGTCCCTTAATTGGCGCATTTGTTTTCAGTGATTCTGTACATGTTCTTCAATTCACCCACTTCAGCTTACAGAGCTGTTTCTGTTTTCTTCTTTCCAGTCAATTTGAGATGGCGCTGCATAGTGTCTCACTCTCTCTGACATCTAAATTGCTTTTAGTTGTATATGGGAAATCCATTTCATGAACGTTCATACTATAGTGACATTGTTTTCCTTTTGGTTCAATCTTTGGTCTTTGAATCTTCATATATACTTGACATGGCTTTTGCTTTCTCGTTTGTTGATTTCTTCATATTGAACTGAAGCTATTCTATTCTAAACGTTACTTTGTGGTTAATACATATATATTATTACAATTGACTGGAAATGGTTCTATACAGTGTTCTTAGTCATTTGGTGCCAACTAACAACCCTCCGTGCCTAAAATATTTATTAGTGACCATAACTTATGATGTTTTTAATCATCATTAGAACCTCCTCATGTGATTTTCACATTATGTTCTCTAGACTTGCATACTCCCATATTTCTTTGTTTTATTTTATCTTTGCATTTATCCCCTCTCAACCCTGTAATATGGATTGCCTTAGCAAGAAAAAACCCATGTCTGTCTACAATCATATAGGTACAAGTACCTTGACATTTGACAATACTTGCTAAATTTATTTAGCGATTTTACTCTTTTGTTAAAGTAATTGGTGAAAGTCTTACTGTTATCTTCCATATACAGACCACCTTACCAATCATCAATAAATCTTCCCATTGTGGTATTTGAATGAACTGGTGCTGAACACATCCCAACAAAAGGAGTATCTTTCTGAAACATGTTCATGTTAGCAGATTTTATTGTGACCGTTGACCATCTGGTTCTCATCATAGTTGAGTAGTTAGTATTGTGACCGTTAGCTTTGTCTTAATAATTCTCTGTTATCATTCTAGTTAAACTGTGCAAACCTTGCATGTATCCATTATGCTTCAAGTATGTTCTAAGACACCTGAACATATAAGAAGACTGAATGATATGTTTGCATGCAGCATACACATTCTTAACATGTTTAGAAGAATGCTCGTAATCTTTTTCAACAGTATCTCTGACTTGCCACCTATGGATGCATCAATGTGATATCAAGAAGCACATCATGTCTTCACAGAGTTTAATTGGTATGTTTAGGACACTCTTAAAATGTCATCTTTATGTTTTGATCACTGGATCCTGTGATTGAGTTTCATTAATGCGTACAGAGGTTGATATGTGTTATAATCTAGGTCTTGCTACCTTTTGCAGATTACATTGAGGAAAAAGTATCATCACTTATGTTAGAGAGAGACATTTCCTGCTTACTACTCATGCTGCTGATTAGTATATTATTTGAACCTGCACTTCTTTGCTGCTATAGAACTGCATCTTCAAGATTGTTTCGCTTGGACTGCTGTATAAATGTTGAGATACATTAGCTTTTTTTTGTTGTCCCCAAAAGTATTCCCTGTCAATGCACTTATTGTGCAATGAGGACCATATCCATTACAGTTTATATTTCTCATGTTATTTTAAGTTTGGACATGAAGCAATTGCTCTGTTCTTCCTTTTAAAACCATATAGAATCTGTGTGTGTTGTGGTTCTTCAGTAGATATATATTTGTAATAGAAATGTTTTTTTTCTTTTTGCTCAAGGTGTCATCTGTCAGTTGAAGATGGAGGCACATTGATCAAACTATACTACTATGAAAGTAAAAAATTTTAGTTATTGGTCTTTGATGTTTCATATTGGAAATTTATAGGCCAGCTACTGTATTGGCATCGGTCAACAATTTTTCTGATGACAGATTTGTGCTGTGGCCTCTGGGACTGTTACGACAACAAGTCCATTCTGGAGAAAAAGGAAAAGAATCAATTTTCCACATGGATCAAAGTATTTGTATGAAGAACGCCTGTGGAAAGGTTGGTGGCACATCAATTGATGATCAAGCAGCCCATGTAACAAAATAGTTTTGTTTGTTTATTTTGATTTTTCTACAATCTATCTATTTTGCATTTAGTACATCATATACTACTTGATGATGAAGAAAAATTGTCTTGTTTTATAATAGTTTTCCTCTATCCATCTCTCAAGCATGAAAATTAGATAAGGGAAAAAGTGGAAGAAAACAACTAATTCCTGTATTAGTTGTTGTCGATGAACTCGACTACTACATTGTCAGTCATTTCTTTTGAGTTCCATATCATTGCATTAGATCATTCATCCTGTTGGTTTGTGTCTTGTAGGTAGGCAAAAAAAGGGAAAAATTTGAACACTTGAATTATGCTTATATTTTTATTGTTTTTTACTAGTTACTGCACCTGGTGGCACCAAAACTTGTTGCTTAATACTGAGTTAGAGCTCTAAGTTCTTGTTTCTGGAATTTTTTCTTTTTTTTTTGTTTGGTTTCTTAAACAACTTGAATTAACTTCAGAAGTAAGCATGAATAGAAGATTGGTGATATGTATTCATTCCTGCAGCTGATTCAGACCCGCCGTCGGCATCCATTCAACATTACATGCTGATGATTCAGGTTTGCACTTGCATCAACCTAGATATCAAGTATTAACCCATCGCCAATTGTTTTTTTTAGAGTCCATTTAACCTCCATTATATATCTCATGACTTACACTCTTTTACTCGGACGAGGTCAAAATTTATTTATTTTTTTTCTTTTTGTTGTTGTTGTTGTTGTTGTTTTAAAGGGTGGATTAGTTTAACCTCTCGGATCATTCTGTTTTATACTTTTTTTAATTTGGACGTGTTCATGTATAATGAAAGATAATGATCGGGATTGATTTCAATCCCGAGAATAAATCTAAATTTGTAACTATGCAATTGTGTACATTAATCATTCTGAGAGTTGTATTGAAGGAACATATGCATCGTTTCCTTCTCCAGAGAAATGGGGCTCATATTGTAGAACATATACTATGTATTGTGTTTTTATAGGAATGCGAGAGGATTGACTCCACCACCGGTGGCGGGAATCGCGAGGTGGAGGCGCCACGTCGAACACAAAAGCGACGTGGTGTGATTGACTACGAACAGCTGTGCCAGATCAGATCATACAGAATGGCCGCAGGTGGGAGGACAAAAGGACAGAACGCAACCGTCTTGCTTTGTTCCTTCTTCCGTTAATTGAACCAGCGTTTGGCTGTGGATGCGATGCAAACCCTCCTCCTTCTTTGTTGGTGCGACCGCCACCATTCGTGGCACGTCGATAACGGCAGGACGCCTTATACGTACATCTCATTAATTATTCATTATAAGATCCCAAATTTTACACTGTCGGCCTCCTTTAGTTTGCAGTTGATTTGACTCCCGCTTTGTCGTATCGCCTACGGCATGCATTGCACTCAGCCAACCGTCAGTAACGTCATGACACTGCCACCTGTACATAACCTTAACTTATCCTAATACTACATTTATATATATATATATATATATATATGTATATATCAAATAGGTGTGTAAATGAATGGAAAAGAAAAATGTAGAATGGTGATTTCTTATCGATAGGGATGGCTAATTATTCATAAGATAAAATTTTCATTTTTTTATCATTTATGATGAGATAGATATTCATAAATTTTATTGAAAAAAAATGATAAGATATATTTTATTATATGTGTCTAAACCTCTCCTCGGAGACATTTAGACAATTCTATGAATGAATGATATATTTTTTGTCTCAAACACGTCACGAACAGACAAATCGGAGACGGCGAAGTCAAAGAAGCAGAGACGTGAGCGCAAGTGAGCGCTTCTGTTCACCTCACCACGTCCTACGCCGCCACCATTTCCGGGACGCCCATTCACCGTCGCGGCAAAACCAAGGAAAGAGAGAGAGAGAGAGAGAGAGAGAGAGAGAAGCGACGGTTCACAGACGCCAGAGATCACCGTCAAGATTCCCGGTGTTGTCTCCACGCCTCCAATCCGTCTCTTCCGTCTCACCCCTCCTCATCGGTGCAACCCTCTCGCACGCCCGGTCCTACGCTCCCAACGGTCATGATCGCCGGCGGGTCCGTCCCCTCGATTGCAGCCGCCTCCGCTTCCACCACCACCAGCCCCATCCTCTCCGGCCCCACAAGGCGGCGGCAGCCGGAATTCAGCGATCCGGAGAGGGCTCTCCAGGACGACGAGGGCCGGGACCATGCAGGGACCCTCGGCGGATGGGAGGGTCTCTTGTCGCGGCGGCTGCTGCTGCTTCGGCACGGCAGGGGCGGGTGGCGGCCGGGGAGTAGGAATGCGTGGATGAGGCTGTCGGCGCTGGCCCTATTCTCCATGCTGGCCGCCACCGTGCTCCTCGGCACCGTACGCATCGGCGGCTCCCATGAGAACACGGACGTGGTGCTGCAGATGGGCAGCGTGATGCGGGACGAGTCGTCGAGTTGGACGCTGGAGAACGCCACCAGCAGCGTACGGAGAAGGCCTCATCTTCCTGTACTCCCTATCCGCCTTCGTCAGATTCGTCTTCCCTTGTCGGAAGCATTACATACATACGCATGCAATATGCTTGGATTGTCCATGGGTTCATTCACACCATTCTCTCTCTCTCTCTCGCTTTTACGATCATTCCATCATCTTCTTTCTCTTTTCGATCGGGGTTATGATTATTGCACTGATTCAAGAAGAGGCTTTGATTGATGTGTTGACAGATTCCTGAGATTTGGATGAATCCAAGCAATAAAGGTTACCAACAATGCATCAATCGTCCAAAAGCTAAATGCTGCGGTGAGTCAGTAAGTTTCACTGCGTCGGTATGTAATCGTTCGTAAGTAACAACAGTTTGCCATCGGAATCTTGCATCTGTAGACGCCTGCAATGCAACGTTGGGTTATCTTATCGTTCATGCCAACGGAGGACTGAACCAGATGAGAATGGGAGTACGTAGTCTTCATCTGTTCATCGGACTTGAGTGAGATGGATACGTCTTCTAATCCAATGACATGCACGCAGATAAGCGACATGGTTGCCGTAGCAAAGCTAATGAACGCCACGCTGGTGTTGCCCTTCTTAGATCACAAATCTTTTTGGACAGATCCAAGGTGAGGAACGCATTCGGTGGTGTATTTGTTTGTTTTCTGGGCCAACGCTTCATCTCTCCTCTCCATCCATCATTTTTTGGCAGTGAGTTCAAGGACATATTTGATGTGAAACACTTCGTGGAAGCTCTCAAGGATGACATCCCCGTAGTGGGATCCCTCCCCCGGCGATACGCCAAGACGAAGCCGCTGCAGAGGGCTCCCATCTCCTGGTCTAAGGTAGGTTATCTGCATCCAGATTGCAGCGATTCCAGTCCTCCCTTCTCTCTACCGAAAAAGGTTTCCTCGTCTCCCAGGCTTCCTACTTCAAGAGCTTCGCTAATGTGTTGAGCAGGCGTAGGGTGATAGAGTTCACCTACACAGACTCCCGCCTCGCCAACAATGGCCTCCCCCCTTCGATTCAGAGACTTCGGTGCCGTGCCAACTACCGAGCACTTCGATACACGAGAGAGATCGAAGAGCTGGGGAAGACACTACTCCGTCGATTGAGAAATGGCAGCGACCACTACATCGCTCTTCATCTCAGGTATACATAACATAGATATCACGATATGTTGTTGTAGGACGGAGAGTTGATGGTGCGTGATGAATGAAGGTACGAGAAGGACATGCTGTCGTTCACCGGCTGCAGCCACAACCTGTCGTCCCACGAGGCGGAAGAGCTGAGGACGATGAGGTACGAGGTGAAGCACTGGAAGGAGAAAGAGATCGATAGCAAGGAGAAGCGGCTCCAGGGCGGGTGCCCCATGACGCCGCGGGAAGCTGCCGTCTTCCTCAAGGCCATGGGCTACCCTGCCACCACCAGCATCTACATCGTGGCCGGAGAAATCTACGGCGCGAATAGCATGGAAGCGCTGAGGGCGGAGTACCCCAACATCTACACCCACCACAGCTTGATGTCCGCCGAGGAATTGGAGGGTTTGGAGGGGCACCAGAACAGGCTTGCGGCGCTCGACTACATCGTCGCCCTCCGCAGCGACGTCTTCGTGTACACCTACGACGGGAACATGGCCAAAGCGGTGCAAGGGCACAGGCGATTCGAGGGGTTCCGGAAGACCATCAACCCGGACAGGTTACGCCCGCACCGCCACCTCCTCCTCCTCCTCCTCCTCCTCCCTCGTCGGCCGGACTTTCTTCTCACGTTTGCGAATGTCTCAGGCAGCGGCTCGTGAAGCTGATGGATCAGCTGGACGAGGGTGCCATAAGCTGGAAGAAGCTGGTGGAGCAGGTGAAGAGAGATCACAAGAACAGGCTCGGAGGGCCGTCGGAGAGGAGGACCCAAGGGATCCCGAGACAGGAAGAGTACTTCTATGCGAATCCTCTTCCCGGATGCTTGTGCACGAAGCGATACAGGAGCATCTGATGAAGCGCTGGGGTTTTCCACAGAGAAAGAGGAAGGTGGCAGCTGTTCTGGGAAGCTCTCCCTTCCCTCCATCGCTGTAAAGACAGACGAGAGCTTCTTCCGACGCCCGCCTCCGCTCCGGGAAGAAGAACGCCGAGGCGAATACGTATAGAGAAGTAGACGAAGGGGAGAGCAAGCTTTTGTCATCAGTATATTATCACAGGATATATATATATATATATATATATTTACTTTGAATCAAAGCCCTGTTTCTTGAGCAGTTCATCAGAGTACAGTATCACATCGAAATCATATGTCAAGTGGTGCCAGGCAGCATTAAAAGTGATATATTTCTCTGCATTCCACCACAAAGTAATTAGCTACCTTTGAGTGTAAAGAACTCCCGTTCTGAGTGTGATCGAGAGCAGAAGCTAACAGAGCTGAATCCATACAAATCTGTGCATGCATATTGAAGAACAACAGAGAAAGAAGAGAACTTTTTCTTCCTTTTTTTTTTTTTTGTATATTAGATCCAAAATGTATTACAAATAACGGAGACATAATCTTGATACTATTATAGCTACCCGCCGTCTCTATCAAGATATCCGAATTGGTTCCTGTATTATTTATTACACAAGTGATACTACGAGCACTGTATACATCATCGTTTGATGTAATAATCTGAAAGAAAAAAAAGGTCATCGTTAGATTTTGCTTCGAAGTTTTCCGAACAACGAATGCCTGCCCTCGGCGACAACCGCTCCTGTAGCTTTGTTCTTGAGTAACACATATGTTCCTGAGTAGCCACCTTTATGCCCCAAAACCTTTGATATGATCTCTAGTTCATCCTGCTTGCCAAAATATAAAGGTCAGGAATAAGATGATGTAAAGATAGGAGAAGTAGAGGGGACAAAGAATTGCATAGAACCATCCATTGATGGAATGGTGCAAAGACTCCTACCACCCTCAACTTCGATCAATGATCCCAAACACCTTTCCAATCATCATTTGACCTTTACATTCAAAAAAGTTCATGGCAACATGAACTCCTACCACCCTCAACTTAGATTGATGATCCCAAACACCCTTCAGATCATCATTTGACATTTACATTCAAAAAAGTTCATGGCAACATGAACTCCTACCACCATAAAACCATCCATTGATGGAATGGTGCAAAGACTCCTACCACCCTCAACTTCGATCAATGATCCCAAACACCCTTCCAATCATCATTTGACCTTTACATTCAAAAAAGTTCATGGCAACATGAACTCCTACCACCCTCAACTTAGATTGATGATCCCAAACACCCTTCCGATCATCATTTGACATTTACATTCAAAAAAGTTGATGCAACATGAACTCCTACCACCATAAAACCATCCATTGATGGAATGGTGCAAAGACTCCTACCACCCTCAACTTCAATCAATGATCCCAAACACCTTTCCAATCATCATTTGACCTTTACATTCAAAAAAGTTCATGGCAACATGAACTCCTACCACCCTCAACTTCGATTGATGATCCCAAACACCCTTCCAATCATCATTTGACCTTTACATTCAAAAAAGTTGATGGCAACATGAACTCCTACCACCATAAAACCATCCATTGATGGAATGGTGCAAAGACTCCTACCACCCTCAACTTCGATCAATGATCCCAAACACCCTTCCAATCATCGTTTGACCTTTACATTCAAAAAAGTTCATGGCAACATGAACTCCTACCACCCTCAACTTAGATTGATGATCCCAAACACCCTTCCAATCATCATTTGACATTTACATTCAAAAAAGTTGATGGCAACATGAACTCCTACCACCATAAAACCATCCATTGATGGAATGGTGCAAAGACTCCTACCACCCTCAACTTCGATCAATGATCCCAAACACCTTTCCAATCATCATTTGACCTTTACATTCAAAAAAGTTCATGGCAACATGAACTCCTACCACCCTCAACTTCGATTGATGATCCCAAACACCCTTCCAATCATCATTTGACCTTTACATTCAAAAAAGTTGATGGCAACATGAACTCCTACCACCATAAAACCATCCATTGATGGAATGGTGCAAAGACTCCTACCACCCTCAACTTCGATCAATGATCCCAAACACCCTTCCAATCATCATTTGACCTTTACATTCAAAAAAGTTCATGGCAACATGAACTCCTACCACCCTCAACTTAGATTGATGATCCCAAACACCCTTCCAATCATCATTTGACATTTACATTCAAAAAAGTTCATGGCAACATGAACTCCTACCACCATAAAACCATCCATTGATGGAATGGTGCAAAGACTCCTACCACCCTCAACTTCGATCAATGATCCCAAACACCCTTCCAATCATCATTTGACCTTTACATTCAAAAAAGTTCATGGCAACATGAACTCCTACCACCCTCAACTTTGATTGATGATCCCAAACACCCTTTCAATCATCAAATTGACCTTTACATTCAAAAAAGTTCATGGCAACATGTTGATTGATTTCCCCATTTTCTCTCTAGACACCCTTTTCTTGCAGCACCAATTTGTCTTGTATCTATTAACTTCAACATTTTGATGCAAGCAGATGAAAGCTCTTCAGGTTGTGGATAAACACAGTATGCACCAAAAGTGTACTACTACTGCTCATGGGGAAATCCAGATAGAGCATCCTGGGCACAAATTAACCTTAGATAGACAGACCCCATTCTATCATTGCTCGTGGTTTTCAATTGCTTCTGCCACCTTTGGGATCGATAAAAGAAATCTAAGTATGCATCATTCTTCCCATGGACACATCACGATCGAGCGGGACTCTGTGAACGCAATCCGAGATTCAAGATTGTGCACAGAGATGCAAGCAAGGTAGTGGATTATAGAATAGATTGTGATTGCCTGAGATGGACTAATTTGGGGGAAATTGCTAACGAGGAAGAGAGCATCTGTACTTACATCGACCTTGGCAGCGGACATGTAGGAGATGGACATGTCGACGGAGGCCTTCATGTGGTAACCTTCGGAATGGATGACAGCCGCGCCCACCTCATCCACCAGGTTCGCGATGGCTCCCGGCGACAGATTCCCTCCAGCATCCTGCAAGTAAACGAGTGCATCCAAATCGGGGGAAGCTGGAACATCTATAGTCGACAAATCGCGGCGTAAAGCGAATCAAGAGTCCGCCGGCTACGAGAGGACTCACGGTGAGACGAGGGGGGACTTTGAAGGTGCAGGAGACGAAGCCCGGGCGGATGCCGTCGACCCGTAACCCTCGCGTGGCGAAGCCCTCGTAGAAGCTGGCAGCGTGTCCGGCGCGGTGGGGGCGTACGTCCAGCCCCGCCACCCGCTCCGATTCTTCTTCTCCGACCGACAGGATCGCCCTCGCCTTCTCCATCTCCCTCTTCGCCTTCCGCCCTTGCTTGGGCCTCGCTCTGCCACTGTGCGGGTCGTCGGTAGCCCTCGAGACGGCGCAAAAGATGTGTCGGAGCCCATTAAGACGAGGAATCCGAAACCCGCAACGGCGCCGGAGTTCGAGCAGGCCCAATAGCCCAGCAATTGTGATCCCCACATCACCTCCTCGCGGTTGCGTTCATGTAGCATAGAAATTATATATTCTTAATTAATGTTGTCTCACATGCTTATGTGAATTCATTCAACCATTACATTATAAATTAATCAGAGGGTTGTGAGAATTAACATGAATATTGTTCTTGTTATTTATGTAGTGCTCGAGGTATCAACACGGGTTGGTTCGATCCGAATACGTAAGATTGCTAACGCCGCACCTGAGTTGAGGGGAGCCTGTATGATCGAGAGGTTGCTCGAATGACTTCTCGAGACGTGACCCAAAATCGTCACTTTCTCCTGATCGATGAAAACCTACATAAAAGGTTGGAGTCGATAGGAGAGGTTTTTCGACTCGACCCATTCGATGGTTAAATTAGTAAGATTTGAAATTGAGAGTGATGCAGTGTACCAAGTGTCAGACAAGGTAATCATGTGAGTGATGGCTCGTGTGACACGATGCACGATCTTTTTGCTTACTATTATTATCGACACCTTATCGTTCCTTATGTCATGATCGAAGTGTTAGCACGGCTTGGTCCGATCCGAGTACGGAAGACTGTCACCGCCGCAACCGAGTTAAGGGTAGCCCGTGGAAGATATGATCAGGAAGCTGCTTGAAAGACTTCCCGAGACGTGGCCCGAATTCGTCCCTTCCTCCTAATTGTCAGACACCTGCACAAAAAGGTTGGAATCGGATAAGGGAGGTTTTTCGACTCGATCTCTCTTACGTTTAAGTTAGTAAAAGTTAGAATTAGAAGATATGCAATATATCTATCAGTGCATGAGTTGTGACTCCTTGGTACCGTTCCTTAGGGTGACTTTTATATCTGTTAATTTTGTTAATGTACATAATTATTTAATGATTGTCAACATCATTGTTCGTACATAGGTGTTTAATGCCCAGCGATACTTGAAGCGATCGGTCCGTACACTAGATGCAGATGCCACTTGAACTATTTTATAGTTGCTCCGTGCTTATTAAGTAAAGAGATATGATATAACATCATCTCATACTTATGTTATCTCATACTTATCAGGGGTCGAGGTTGATGGAAGAGAGTGCTCGAGTAGGTGACAGGCAACTGTCCCATCCAAAATTTACAGTGCTGAGATGGCATGATACACCACGCTGGCTCCGGCATCTATCGTGACACGTCGACGGCCCGGGGTGCTGTGTCATATCAAATGAATATGTCGTTGATGCCACGTTTCCTGGTCGTGAGATAAGTCGTGATTTAGTCGTGCGGTAAGGCCTTCACATGAATGAGTCGAAGCAGCATTATATTTATTTATAGGTGACGTGGGACCCGATCTAAGTCGGATAAGCACGGGAGAGGCATAGACGTGAGTAAATCACAACCGTCGAATATAACTTACGACCTATGGACCGTCAGATCCCATCTATTGCGAGGGAGACTGTTGGTTGATAGCCGATCCGCCGTCGTGCCCGTTCTCCTCCCTCTCTCATTTCCCGTCCCGCTCGCCGTCGCCTCGCCTACGCCTTCCTGCAGTCTCTTCCGCCGCCTCGCCTACGCTTTCCTCCGATCATCCAAATAAACGAAATTGGGAGAACCGCATTCCGCCGTCGCTTCCTGTCTACTGCACTACGGAACCTGGGTCGGTCCTTCCCCGCTCTCCGGTCTAGGGTTTTGGGCCTCTACAGGAATCAGGCCTGCTTGAAGTCGCAAACCTAGAATTTCGAGGTGTGGATCCTTGGCCTCCCTTTTCTTTCCGTTCCGATTCTCGCCGTTATTGATTTTATCGTTTTACGTGGATAACATAGGATGATGTTAAAATTCTGTGTGGAAATCGCGACAATCTTAAGCATCAAGAGTTATGTCTCCAACAATATATAAGATTACCATGATCGATGACATATGTAACCGCACGACACATCAATCTTAAGATTCTAGACGATTTCTTACTGCTAAAAATCAAACCACAGTGCGAGTTGTCATAAATAAACTCAAAATTTACTATTGAAAGTTGAAAATTGGAAATTGGGAGCAAATGAAGTTTTGGTATGGTTTAGGCTTATCGAACGCCTGGGATTAAGCTGAATATAATTTATATTTTGATTGATAGTAACACCATTTTTATATTGGCTACCGAGTAAGCCTAAGCCTAGTTAAAATCCCTAATTTCTTTTAAGTTTCAACTTTTAACATTAAAATTATTGAATTATGTTTATGTGTAATTTCATGTTGCACTGTGTTTTTATCTTTGACAAAAATAGTACTTGTTGATTAGAATTATAAGATTGCATTTTGTGCATGGTGTTTATAGGGCCATATTGTACATATTAATTGTCGCCATCTTATGTGTTGCTAGAGGCACAAGTTTTGGTGCTTAAGATTGTTCTATTTTTTGTTTTTTTACTAACGTTTTACGGAATTGGTTTCTGATTGAAAGAAACTTTAATTTCTGTTGAAAATATTTCGGCACTGCACTAGAGCAGCTTTCATAAGCAACCTTCATTTCGTGCCTAATTATTTCATTTAGAAAGGTTCAAACTTTTGGTTGATATCCATTTACGATAGAGCCCTAGTTGATTATTCTTTTGAAATGGTTGGTCAGAGAGCCTTTCTGTGATGCAAAGATGACCCAATCATTTGTTCTTTGTGTAATAACCTGATTTTTCATTTCTCTTGGAATATTCTGGCTGAAAAGCGTTTCAGATATCCGAAGTTTCTCCAAGCCTGTTGTTTCCCAATTCTTAAATCAATGTTTATTCAACTTTATCAAATTTGGTTGCATGCATGCGTTGTCCATTTGAGCCTTCATAGCTATTCCTGACGGTTGAAAAAAAATTCTTTAACATAACTTACGCAAAGCAAAGATATCAAAGGTATTCATCGAATCTATTCTTTAACTCGGAGATTAAGAAAAATAACATATCTTGGGCACATTGGAACAGGTATGCCTCGGCTGCATGCTTGCATAGTATTAGATAGGAAGCTTTCTCTGGTATAAGGATTCAGGTCACCCTAATCAGTAATTTTGTAACATAAATTTAGCCTGGTGCAGATATTTAGTAATTTTGTCTTCTGAAGCGTGCTTTGCCATATTTTTGCATGATATAGGTATGGATGAAAAGCCTATCTATCATGAGAAGCAGAGACTGCAGTTTTGTCTGTTGCATGCACTCAATAACCTGATGCAGGTAAGTTTTTTACGTCTTTCATTTTGTCATTATATGGGATCAAGCAACTTGTAAATTTTTGTGTGGAATACGTGTTGTGGTTGTAAAATTCAACTAGTTCTTTGTGGTTTAAGGAAAAGGACTCATTTCGTCGAGCTGAGTTGGACGCCATTGCAGAGAAACTTCTGGCAGATGATCCTTTCAGAAGCCAGTGGACTCCCCTATCATTAATCTTTAAGCCCCATCACAATGTGTTTACTGGAAACTATGATGTCAATGTGCTAATTGCAGCACTGGAGTCCAGAAGGAAAAAGGTCGTTTGGCATGATCGTCGGAATGGAGCTTCTTCCATTAACCTCGCCGAGGAATCGTTGTTGGGTATAATGCTTAACATCCCTGTTAGGAGGTTCGGCGGGATTTGGAGTGGCAGGCATTGGGTCTCATTGCGCAATATCAATGGTGTCTGGTACAACTTAGACAGTGATCTCGCTTCACCAGTGCCATTCGAGCATCAAGAAGAGTTGAGAGAATACTTGAACAATGTTATCGATCAGGGTGGAGAGATTCTGATCATCCTGCGGGAGAAGCTCTGAGATAATACCAGAATCCGCTGCTTTTGGCCGAGTCGTCGTACCATCCGTTAGGTTTCCGATAGTATCTTATTAGCTCTAGAGAGTTAGCATCCACAGTGTGTGTGTTGTTTATGTTGATTCCAAAGGTGTCATTTGCCAGTCACAACGAAAACTTCACCAACATGAGATACTGTGTTTGCTAAAATTGATATCCTGCCCCGAGTTCCAGCAAATCGAATACGCAACCTCATGTTGCGTTTGCCGTGGCACAGTCCTGACGTTTAGTTTTGAAATCAGAAGTTTGATTCTTTATTTGTAAGTAGATTATACTTGCGGAAGAACATAACTATGATGTCGATGAATTGTTGTTGTTGTTGTTGTTGTTGTTTTGAAATCAGAAGTTGTTCGATTCTTTATTTGTAAGTATGTTATAATTTCAGAAGAACATAACACTATGTTGGCGATGAATTGTTTTTGTTGCGACCAGCTTAATTCCACAGCTTATTTTGGAAGGTTGATCCGTGTTCTCTGATACCACTTCTCACCTTTGTAGAGACATCCGAGAGCACGACGCTGTCGACGTTCTCCACCGGCGTGGACACAGATTTGATGTCGATGGCGTACTCATCGTCTGTAGAGTGCCCACGGTGAGAGCCGCCCAATCTGCTGGTGGAATAACCAGAAGCGTCGTCAATGTCAGGTGGTGCTCCAATGGGTGCAAGCGAACTTTAAGAGAAGCCACGACAGTGTCTCCTCGACGAGGAAGAAGTTGGCGTGGGCAGGGCTCGGGAGGGAGCTCAATTCCATGGTCGGGTCAGTGTGGAGTCTTCCCTCCCCCCGTCACCAAATCTGGAATAAGATGACGAAAAGAACGGGTGGTGTAGAATAGCCGGGTCAAGATTGGGCCTGGACTGCATCTTTATTCTCCTGCCTCTCGTCGTTGTCCCAGATCCAAAATAGCCGGAAGACCGCCACGCTTCGTCGGTGATCACGGCAAGTTGTTCTCTTCTTCCTCTTTTTCTTCCCTACGTCATCGTCGTTCCATTGTGAACTCACGCGTTGCATGGGCGGTGGTGGCCATCGTGAGAGGGTCCAGGGATTTGGCTGTGAGCTTGCGCCTGTTGTTTTGCGTATGCAGTTGCCGGCGACTCTTTTGTGGCATCTCTTCTTTCGACTTTGAACGAGTCCGGTTTGCGTTGGGGTTGGGTCGTCAGGTGGGAGGGGGGAGAGAAGGAGGGCTGGCGGAGATGGGACTTCAGGCCGCAGGGACACGCTTGCACCGGCCGCAGCTGACGCCTACCAACACCTCGACGGCCTTGCGGGCCGCCTTCCCCGCCGTGGCCTCGTCTCTGGCTAAGCGGCTCTTCGCCTCGCCCTTCCTCGGGACCGGTTCGGCCAAGCTGTGGAGGGCCCGGTCGCTGGAAATCCGGTGGGGGAGAGGAAGGCGAAGCCAGGAGCGAGTCCTGCGCCGGGCCTTCAGCGCCAGCATCGAGCGCTTCGCGGGGAAGGGTGGCGGCTACGAGGACGAGGACGAGGATGATGTGTTGGGGCAGCGGCTTGAGGACGCGGCCTTCGAGCTCCAACTGCAACAAGGTTATGGCAGCGACGACGGCGCGACACATTCTGAGTCGTGGAATGAAGAAGGTGATGCATTGGCCCCCTCCGCGTCCCTCCGTTCCGATTCGAGCCCCGCGCCTTCGCCTCCGTCCGAATCGAAGAAGCGACAGCCATCGACGGAGTCGCCGTGGCTCTCCGTCTGCCTGGAGCCGCCAGACTGGCCCGACCAGATCGTGCCGGCGAGCGTGGAGAAGAACGCGAACAGCATGGAGCTGCCGCTGTCGCTCCGGATCATAAAGCGGAAGAAGCGGCGGGAGGAGGGGTGGTTCCTGGAGGCGGGCGAGTCGGCCTGCTGCTCGGTGAAGCGGGCCTTCTCGACCATGGTGTTCATGATCCGCGAGCTCCAGAGCCACACGCTCCAGATGCGGGAGGTGATCTACCGCGAGGACATCCAGGGGATCCTGGCGCGGGTGCAGCGGGAGATGAACTTTTCCTTCGTCTGGCTCTTCCAGCAGATCTTCTCCTGCACCCCGACCCTCATGGTCTCCGTCATGCTCCTCCTCGCCAACTTCACCGTCTACTCCATGGGCCACCTCGATGACGCCGCCATGGCCACGCCCAATCCGCCGATCCAGTCGATGGTCGTGGTGGAAGACCTTGGCCAAAGCCACGAAGAACGCTCCTCCATCAGGTTGTTCTCTTCGATCGGAAAAAGAACTGCTTTCATCGGAGGAACCGGTGCGGGAAACGGAGGGAACGCGAAGCCGGTGGCGGGGGCCACGGACGATGGGCGATCGGACGACGTATCTTTATCGTACCGAAGATTTATTTCCGACGCCACGTGGAGGGTGCCGGCAGTGGTAAACACCGAAGAGGGAGGAGGAGGAGGAGGAGGAGGAGAGGACGCGTTTGTGGCGGATGAGGAGGCGGAGGAAGCGAGGATTTGGAAAGGAATACTGGACGAAGTTTCGAGGATGAATGCGGACACGAGGGACGCGGCGCTCATGGACCCGGAGACGCTGCTGCGGCTCGTCTCGCCCATCACGGTGGAGATTGCGCCCGACGACTACCCGGTCTACTTGCATACGGAGATCATGTACCAGGAGGCCCTGTTGCAAGAGCCGGAGAACGCTCTTCTGCTCGCCAACTTCGCTCAGTTCCTCTACCTCGTCCACGGCGATCACGACAGGTAAAACGGCACGACATTAATTGGTCCCCGCTTCCTTCCCCCACCATCGCCAAGCTATTTGTCGAAATGCATCAAAGCCGGAAAGCGGACTCCGACGGGTGTGGGTGACAGGGCGGAGTACTACTTCAAGAAGGCAGCGGGGTTGGAGCCGGCGGACGCGGAGGCACTGAGTCGGTACGCGAGCTTCCTGTGGCTGGCCAGGAAGGACCTTGTGGCCGCGGAGGAGACCTACTTGGAAGCCATCGACGCGGATCCCAGCAACTGCGTCCACAACGCCAACTACGCCCGCTTCCTGTGGAACACCGGCGGCGACGGCACCTGCTACCCGTTGGACTGCAACGACGCATAGCAGTAGTCATTCCCACCACCACCAACAAATAACGAATAGCAATAATAACCACGTCAAAATCCAAAAATAATAAACAGGAAAATGGTTCCGAGATCTGCTATCTAAATATATTCATATATATATATATATATATATAAAGTTTGGAATTGCATTAAGGAAGCTGCTGCAAAGACAAGCTACGAAGTTGCAGAGACTTGAGAATCCTCACGGATGAGCCGGTGGATGCTGCACATCATACTCCTCAACTGTGCACTGCGGCAGCAGCTTCTGCCATGGACCACATGGGCGAGTTCGTAATGTAGGAGACGTCGGATGTGAGGTTTTGGGGTGTGGCGGAAGGCGGCCGGGGGGCAATGCGGAAGACAACACGCCGATCTGGACAAAGGTGGCGGCGATTCGAGAGGGTCACCTGCTGTGCGTAACTCGGTTTCAATGCCCCTTTCTCCTCACTTTTGTGCACCAAAGTGTGACGTTTTGTTTTGTTTTTTTACTAGGGAGATTTCTGAGGCTTGCTTCTGCTTCCATCTCCAGGGATCGGTGCTCTTCGAGACCCACTTGAGAGATGAAGCCAGCCTGAGAAACTTCACGTCCTCAACGGGACTCCACAGCGAGCGAGCGACGACGCGACAAGCGATGATCCTTCTCAGCAATACTTCATCAAACGCAGGCAATCTCTCATGAGTTGGGTCGGCAAGGAACGCATTGTTCTTCCAAACCTTCAGTTTTTTTTCTTCTTGTATAATCATATTTATGAAGCTTCATATCTCAATAAACATATCATGCCCTCCCTCCATTAGCGTGGGAGACAAAAATTGCATTTATAGGAGATTTTGGATAGGCTGGTTTAGTGTGTTGGGCCTGCACTTATTACTTCCACTACGTGTGCATGTCCTTCTTACGTAGGCTTACCAGTGAGAGTAACAACAAGTAGAACCCTAAACGGGAAGCGTGAGAATCTTAATCGATGTGTTCGCCATCAGGAGTAGTAGATTTAGTTGAGTCTCGCTCGGTCTGCAGAAGGATGGAATGCAAGCGTGTCTTCTTCATCTCCTGTGGTCGAGTTTTTGCCTGAAGCTTGGCATCGATGTCGCTGTTCTGCATCGACTTGGACACCCGAGGTTGGCATCAACTCAGCCAGCAATATTCTCCAGCCAAAACGAATTAGTAGACGCCAAGAAAGAATTTGTGCTCCGTCAACATCTTCATCGGACTGGTACGACCGTCTGAATTCTCTCTCCAAAGGAATGGAATGCTGAAGCACAAAAGCACAGAATGAGCTACTGGCGAGGGGTGCAAGCAAACCGGGAAAGCTCCCTCCCGGTTGGATATCCACGCCATGTCTCCTCAGGCTATGTAGGAATAGATGAGTTTACTAAAAAGAATGTGTTTTTCGCTTCCGATTCGATCATTTTATGGAGTCGACGATTCAACAGTCTCACGGAGATAGTAGACTTCCGACATCAGCGTGTTTCTCTACTCTTTGTTTAGCTTGATGTTCCCTCTCACGGTCCTCCGTGGCTCGTCCGTCGATTCATGGGTTTGTGCCACCACCGAGATCACATTGGTTGATGCGTTCGGTGGGAAGATGATGAGGAGATGTTGCTTCGAGGACGTAGGTCGGACCCCTCCATGTTCATGGGATCTCGGTTCGGGAGATCTCCGATCCAGTATGATGATTCCCGGTGCACTGTTACTCGCCCAGAATAGGTCATCACCAGGAAAGCAGGGAGAGAAGAAGCCAAGGAACTTGCACTGTGAACCAGGTCATGGATGGAGACGACAACAGCGCGTCAGAAGAGGCTTCGCGGATCCATCCATCCTTGGGCTGTCGTCAACATGGCGCATGATCCAGCTTTGGTCTGAAGCTCCGAGAGGAACAGCGAAGCGGACCATCTGCGGCCACTAAAGCGTACGTAGTATTGCGCAAGTGGGTGGTGGGCATGTATCGTTGTCGCCCATTAAGAAGGGCGGGAGGACGATGGCCTCGCCTGGCAACCTTCTCTTAATTGGACGCCGTGCGTGTGGTGGACTCACCTTATCTAACATCCGTGGGGGCAGACGAAGAAGAGGAGAGGGATGGCCACAACAAGATGACTAGCTCTCAGTTGTTCTCTGCTGCTGCCTTCTCTCGGGAGGCGAGAGTGCGTGCAGCGGGGTGGGTGTTGGCGAGGACGTCCTTTGGACGGTGTGAGCAGGTGAAGGCTCTACCGTCCTCCTCTCCTCACGACTGAACCCCGTCTTCTTCGCGGTGGTGGTTGGCGGGTTAGCGTCTGGGCGGAGATGGCATTCTCTTTAGATGTACAGTTGCTGCGCTCGTCCTTCTCGCTGCGGTCGTCCTCACGCCATTAAAGCCGTCGGCATCGCAGGAGCCCACCCCGTCCGCGAGCGGTCCCGGCGCTGCGTTCACGGGCCACCCGCATTCCGATCGCCAGATTCAACCATCGGGGCAGCCACACCCCCACACCGCCGTGATCGTATCGACTATGCCATAATTCATCAGCTAGTTTGATCGACGGAGACCTCAATAAATTTGTCATAATATTTTTTGAGTTTGAATCACGCATTTGTCATTTATCTTTTTATATAAAAACAAACCATCTTTCCCATTCAAAAGAAGAAGAAGAAAGAAAGAAAAATACAAATAAAAATGGACTTGAACCACAAGATCACCACGAGTCACAGTCAAGAGAGATTAGAGTCAAATGCAAGAGAGGAATTTATCATATCATCACCTCTCCAATGATGCCTTATTTGATGTGTCTTCAGCTCCTAATCGATCTGTTCACGACAGTGAGATCGCCATTCACATGCTCTTGCGCCCACAACTTATTATTAGTCCCTTTCGATGCACTGGTGGATGTGGAGGCTCTATAATTAAAGCAGGACACCGCCATCTGTGATATGTTTACCACTTGTGATAAACCATTAGAGTAATATCTTCCCCTTTTTATCTCTAATCATCACTTTTATATATATATATATATATATATATATATATATATATATATATATAGAGAGAGAGAGAGAGAGAGAGAGATAAAAAGAAAAAAAAGGAAGGATGGTGGGAATGATGACTATGACAAAGCAGATGATGGTTGTGGGCTGGACCTGCAAACGACTTGTACTCGTTGAATTATTCGAGTCCATTTTTATTTATTTATTTATTTATTTGGATCATATAATAATCATTCACGATTTATAATTACAAGCATAGTTGGAGAATAAGATTACTAGATTTCATGAAAAGAATAATGGAGGTGGGACCAAAAATCCATGGAAGGTGATGATGGTTTCCCCCGATATCCGATCCCCCGTCGTCGTGGGACCATAGCAAGCAAGTGTGGCACCTTTTTCTCCTGTGCTTTGAACGTGGAACGAAGAGATAGATAGAGAGAGAGAGAGAGAGAGAGAGGCTAAGCACCATATCTCACTTCAACCATTTCTCCTCCTATGGATCATGTTTGATGCCGACATCACGCCACCCTCAACTACTTATCCGCTTTGGCCTCCTCATTATTTACTTGCGATCATTATACAATATAAATAATAGGTCTATTCATTAATTTCGGACTCATAACTCTAGAGTTATGTTATCTCGATCATCACTTCAACCATTTCCAAACACCTCTACACCACTAAGTCACATTGGCATCTTACACAATGCGACTTGATATAGTATCAATCGATTCGATACTATGGCACCTTACCTAACACAATTCCCATCGATCAAAGCCTCGAGAACTAGCAGGGATAATGATCGATCGGTATGACATTCAATCGATGACGTCGTCAACATTAAGGAATTCGGTACGATTATTTTCAGGCCCGCATGTATAAAGGTCATTCTTGAGAATAACTTAGTAGTCTCTCTCTTAAACTCTCTCTCTCTCTGAACTCTTAAATCTATCGCACTAACTTAAGTAATAGAGGGGCTACATCGGGCACCCTCACTTCGATGAGACCTTTGTACAGGATCTCTCGACAGACCTCGAGAAGGAGAAGACCATGGCGTGCTCTAAAGCAAATCAAACCGAGTCGCATTCTCGAGCAGGTCCAATCAATCTCTCCAGAGCTTTCCAATATTTTTTCGACCGATACAGATGAGATTATACACACGGGTGGAACCAAGTAGTGTTAATTCCTCGGTCACGACATAAAAATTTTTACAATAAATACATATTTGTGATTTATTGTTCATACCCATATTTGATTAAGAAATCAGTTTTATAATTAGAAAAAAAAAAACTTGAGTCCGATAACATTGAAGGCATGTTCTAACAGTGGCAATCGATAGCGACAGCCATTTCCATCACTGATTAATATGGAGTATATGGATTGGATCTTCAACCAGAATCTATGGTGCAGTCAACACCACAGTGAAGTATATATATATATATATATATATGTATACGCACGCATAGCATAGATACAGTGGAGGATGTTTGACCATAATGTCCATGCAAGAGGAAAAGCGAACCTTAATGAGGAAAGCAACCTATGTTTTCCTTCTTTTTTTTTTTTCCTTTTCTCTATTCATGGAGATCTCAGTACTGGAGGTGTCAATCCAGCAGATAGCTGTCAGAGCGGAGAGGCGAGATGATTGCAGCATAAGAAACCTTTGGGCATAGGGATCCAAGTCCCGGAGAAGCTCCTGACAGTCCCACCGCTGCAGGAGATTGCCCATTCAGCAAACCTAACAGTGAGGGAGACGGCCTTTCCTCTGCATCAGTGTCTTCTCCTCCCTCTTGGTCTCGAGCACCTGCTTGTTGTTGGGAGGAAGAAAGCTTACACGGCGAGAGGACGACCGGTTCAGCTAAACGGCTGCCAACAACACTCTCTATTTCTTCTCCTTCGTGGAGATCGATCGGAGTGTGGTCGCTACGTGTTGGGACGGGAAGCGCAAAGGTAATAGATCTCTCTCTCTCTCTCTCTCTCTCTTCTTTCTTCTTTCCCTGTCTCTTTCGTTCTTTTTCTGCCACTCTCTTGGTCTACGGTACAACCTGTGCCTGCCGCTACGCTCGTCCAATAATTCCGGTTTGCAGTGTTTTTAAGGAGAGCGTGTGTATCGATCACCTCACTCGCAACCAATATATTCTCACTAGACTTGGATTTATCTTATGCAGTAGCGGGTTAAGCTGCTTCGATTCGATTTCTGCTCTTCCGCATAGCCTTACGGTTCTTGCTTTGATTGAGGTGGTGGTGTTGTCTCTTAGAGGGGAGAAGAGAAGCAGGATGCCGCAACAGAAGCAAGCAGAAGAAGCTGCCATCGCGGCGAGCGGCATTACTACCTTCGACAACGAGACAGAGCAGGGCGGCGGCGGCAAGGTGGAGGAGGATGAGACGGCCTCCGTGTTCAGCGTGAAGAGCCTCCTCTGGCACGGCGGCTCCGCCTGGGACGCCTGGTTCAGCTGCGCCTCCAATCAAGTACTTGATTCATCACAAACCACCGAAGATTCTGATAGCTCGTAAGGGTCGTCTTCTCCGCTGACGGGTTTGAGTGGTTGGTTTGGGGTATCGGTGGCGATTTTGCAGGTGGCGCAGGTGCTGTTGACGCTGCCGTACTCCTTCTCGCAGCTGGGGATGCTGTCCGGGGTGATCCTTCAGCTGTTCTACGGCTTCCTCGGAAGCTGGACGGCCTACCTCATCAGCGTACTCTACATCGAGTACCGCACCCGAAAGGAGAAGGAAAACGTCAGCTTCAAGAACCACGTTATCCAGGTCAGGTCCCCCTTGCCTCTCCCCCGCCTTCAATTTCTTGTACCCTTCTCTTTCCTCAGCTCCCACTTCCCCTCCATTTATCCCCGCCAACACCCTGCTTCCCGAGATTCCAATCTAGCAAATCCCTCGGTTTCTCTATCTTCCACTAAAGCGAACTGAGAGCCGACCCTTTGCCCCTGTTCATTTGTGACAGTGGTACGAGGTGCTTGATGGGTTGCTGGGGCCGTACTGGAAGGCCGCCGGCCTTGCCTTCAACTGTACCTTCCTTCTCTTCGGCTCCGTCATTCAGCTCATCGCCTGCGCCAGGTATCGTATCGGTTTGTCTCTTTGTTTCAGTTCCCCCTTCCCTTTGGGGTTCCGATTTCATTGTTATCACCCACTGCTTGCTGGATCGTCTATGAAAGTTTTGGGTCTTTGATTTGGTGCGGGGCAGCAACATATACTACATCAACGATCGGCTGGACAAGAGGACATGGACGTACATATTCGGCGCCTGCTGCGCCACCACGGTGTTCATACCCTCCTTCCACAACTACAGGATATGGTCCTTCATCGGCCTCGGCATGACCACCTACACCGCCTGGTACCTCACCGTAGCCGCCGCCGTCCACGGCCAGGTAAACATCATCCGCGGCCCTGACGTGGTTGGCTTGTGCGTCGATCACTGTATCTTCCCCGGCTTTACATGCTCTTTCTCCCTGTGGACGATGCAGGTGGAAGGCGTGGTGCACTCCGGTCCAACAAAGCTCGTGCTTTACTTCACCGGCGCCACCAACATACTCTATACCTTCGGCGGCCATGCCGTCACCGTGTGAGTGCTCGCTTCACTGCCTCCATAGGGATCGGTAGCAGCTCAAGAGTCTCGATCTTAGATTGCAGTAAAGAAAGTGCTCTGTTTCTTGTTGCTCCCTCATGTTTGCCATCCACGTTAACCGCTCCCATCTATTTCGAGCCGACACGACGAAACGGCGGAGCCGATGCCATTGCCGGGGAGCTCCATGATGATTCCAGTAATGACCCGGGAACATGGGGCCGACCTCGCATGGCCGGAAGAGACCCCTGTTTCACCGATCACCTCTCCTCTTACAGTAGGACGGACGCTGTTTTAGCATCCGCAAAAGCCTTGATACGATTTGTTAGATTATGATCAGCCGCAGTAGATAGATACTAGTGTAATTTAGGAAGAAAACATCAGGGTAGCATATGCATTGCTCTTGTAGTCCAATGATGGTGCTGTAGCTCAGAGACCTACTTTGTTGAAGCTAATCCTCCTGACCCAATCATGGTGGGAGCGGTCCGTACCTGTGTCGCTCATGCACAATGATCGCTGGGGTTTTACTCACAGTGTACCTCTTGCGAACCTGCAGGGAGATCATGCATGCAATGTGGAAACCACAAAAGTTCAAGTACATCTACCTGCTGGCCACGCTATACGTCTTCACACTGACGCTGCCGTCGGCGGCCGCCATGTACTGGGCCTTCGGCGACCAGCTTCTGACTCACTCCAACGCCTTCTCGTTGCTGCCCAAGTCGGGATGGAGGGACGCCGCTGTCATCCTCATGCTGATCCACCAGTTCATCACCTTCGGCTTCGCCTGCACCCCGCTCTACTTCGTCTGGGAGAAGGTGATCGGGATGCACGACACCAGGAGCATTTGCCTGCGCGCCATCGCCCGTCTCCCGGTGGTCATCCCCATCTGGTTCCTGGCCATCATCTTCCCTTTCTTCGGTCCCATCAACTCCGCGGTGGGGGCTCTCCTCGTCAGCTTCACAGTCTACATTATTCCGGCCCTGGCGCATATGCTCACCTACCGAACTCCATCCGCACGACAGGTACCGTCCTCGCTGCCTCTGCCCCTTAGCTTTAATCTCGATTAATGGTCAGACAACTTTGCTCGGTACCGCCATCCACTTCCAAGGCTGGCGTTTTGAATGGTTGATGGAGACAATAGCAGCATTTGGTGGGGGGACGGCCAGAAGTCCCCTTCGGTGGTCTTAGCGTCTCCTCCATGTCCAAGGAAGAGTCAGATCTAATCAAACAACCAATCCATCGGTCCGACTTCCTTCCATCCGTCTTTGTTGCTTGCAGAATGCGGCAGAGAAGCCGCCCCTCTTCTTACCAAGCTGGACGGCGATGTACGTGGTGAACGCCTTCGTGGTGGGGTGGGTGTTCGTGGTGGGCTTCGGCCTCGGCGGCTGGGCCAGCATCACCAACTTCGTCAGGCAGATCGACACTTTCGGTCTCTTCGCCAAGTGCTACCAGTGCCCCAAGCCCCAGCCGGCCGCCCCTGCCCTCGCACCGCAGCAGCGCCACTGAGTCGGCGGCATCAGACGTAGCGCGATTGCCTCGCGTCTCCCTCCGCCATGCTTCTTCGTACGAAGAAAGAAAGGGAAGGCTTGGGTGGTGGTGGGCTCTAATGCCACGCCCCCCATTCGTGTTTGATGCCTTTGTTGTGTAGTACGTGATTCATCTCCCCTGCCTCGTCGCATCGTTCTCCCTGTCGCGTGTAGTGGTACAATAACGATTGCTAGAATAACTACTGGGTTGCAGCTTTTCTTGACCACAGCCAAATCGATGAGTTCTTCTTCTTCTCCATCCTACTTTTCTCACAATTCCCTGGCATCTGAATCCCATCATGGCAGATACAAAGAGCTCCCTGTCCTCTCCTCTTAACTTGTTGGCCTCGCCGCTGCCGACGACCAGCGATGCGATCGCCCAATACCAATACTAACGCAACTTACTAATTAATTACTTTAAACAAAGGACACATTTGTAAGAACAATTTATTCATACACACAAAGCACCTCCTTCCGTCATCGATGAAGGCGGAGAAGACATGCCGGTGGACGGCAACTCCCTCCGTGAAGCATTTGGGAAATGTTTCTCCGGCGGACAAAAGTCCAAGGAGACGAGATATATCACACATATGGACCTGTTATCAAGAAGGTATGAGACGCTCTTCTCTCATGCGATCCACCCAGTAGAGCAGGGATTCCTGGGTCCTATAGATCGCGGTGAAACCTAGGCGGCGGGCCTTGGCGGAGCTGGCCAGTATCTTAATTGGTAATCTGAACAGGGCGTCCAGGAAACCCCAGTTGGCGAGGTCCTCCATCCTTGTGGGCCGCAAGCCTTCCTTCTCCACGATCTCCTCCCACGCGCCGCCCTTGGCCCCCATCACCTCCACGTACGTCGCTCTCTCCGACACCAGATCTTCCAACTTCGCGTCCACGTCGCCGCCGCCGCTGTTGCCTGCGCCCGCTAAAGCTGGCGGCAGCATCCCGAACTTGGCGGCCAGCAATGGCCAGACCTCCTTCCAAGTGAAAGATGTCCCGTTGATCGCGTTGAAGGCCTCGCCTTGGCGACCTTCCGGTGAGGAGGTGGCCCACCAAATGTGCTGCTGGGCGACGAGCCTGGCGTCGGAGGCGTCCAGGTACGGCTCCTCCCAGCAGAGCCTGTTGCCGTAGAAGAGGAACGGGAGGCCCAGGTGCCGGCAGAGGCTGGCGTACACGCACAGGCTCCCCACCAGGTTGAAGTAGGACCTCCGGGATGCGCCCAGCAACAACCCTGGGCGGTGCACCGACCAGCTTATCCGACGCCCCCGCAACCTCTCCTCGAGCTGGTCCTCCAGCACGTAATAAAAGTTGCGCACGTCTCCGCCAACCGCCCGGGGGCTATCCTCATCGTAGCAGCCGGCACCGCAGCCGCCCGCCTCGAGGGGCGTGTAGTGCTTGGTGCCGGTCTGTAGGGCCAAGTGCCTGAGGGTGCCACCGCGTGAGGGGAGGAGGAGGGCGTCGAGGGCGTTGGAGATCATCGCGCGGTTCTGGTCGCAGCATTCCTGGGAGTTCAGCGGGAACCGGCTCGCCCATGTCACCCAGAAGACGTGCGTGACGCGGTCCCTCAGCGGCCCCAGCTTCGCCATCGTCTCATGGCGGTCCAGCATATTGCACGCCACGAAGCGGTACCTGTCGCCGTGCCGATCACCATCGCCATCGGTCTCCGGGGGAAAGCGGGCGACACCATAGACCAACTTCCATTCGCCAGAACAGGAAGAGAGGAGGAGGGCGGTCACCAGCTCCCGGCCCACCAGACCTGTTGCACCAGCAACCAGCGCCACATTCGCCGCACTCCCGTCGCCATGGACGCCTCCGCCTCCACTCGCCGCCGCCGCTGCTGCTGTCGACGACATCCTCGCTCGACTCCACCGAACAATCCCCCCGGGTTTATCAATTCTTTGCGGCGCTGAGCCGGCACATGCACGCTGTCAGAGCGAACCTTCTCCGTCGGAGGCGCCACCAGCTTGCTTCCGCTGGCGCTGGATGCCGCAGGTACCACTCGAATTCACTAATAATAAGCGAACGATCACTCCATCGTCCCTTACGTCCAACTTGCAACCGATTAGTTGACTGTCGGCCGATTGATTCCAAAAGCGCTGTATCGCGCTCAGCTCCGTGCCAGATTCCATAAGTAGCAACGCTGTCGGCGCCGGCAGATCCGCCTCTCGAACTCTCCGTGAAAGAACCGACAAATGGAAGCTTTCATGTGTAAATTACAGCGGAACATGCGTTCACGGAAAGGATTGTGCAGACAGATGAGAATACCAAGAGGGCAAACAACAAGGCGTCGTGCCATGATCGTCTTCACATCCTTCACTCCTCCCCACGTTCCAGTAAAGAAAAGAGTCTCTGCCATGGCACGTCGGAAGCACCCAACTCAGTTGCTTAACCGAGCTAAAAGATTTCGTAGAAGTGAACGCAAAGAACGGCTTTCCTTGGTGGGCTTATCAAGGACACAGCATTGCTCTATTTAAGAACTCGAACACGAACCTGTTGATGGCGATGCGAAGCTCGTCAACAAGGAAACCGACACCAGATCGACTTCAGAGGTCGATGCGTTAGCAACAAACGATACAAATGGCAATCTATGAACACATTTTGAATCGAGAAACCCCATAATAATAAAAAAATTATGTATATATCTAGAACGAAAACAAAGGGTGCTGATCCATGAGTTAGCTAACCAGTGTCTCCCTCTTCTCCTCACAGATTCTCTCCATTTCCTTCCACCCACAAGATGTTAGGCTCTATGCGCAGAAAGGTCGTCAACCTTGTTCTGAGCAAAGAATTGATGCCTCTTTTGGAGGGATATTTAATAAAAATAAAAAGTTAAATGTAGACGATTTTGATTCAGAATCGAAACTGGAGAATCTTCGATTCCTGAGCTGAAACCGGAATCGTCTAGAATTGTTGCGATCGAAGGAAGAGGCGCGGAGGGGGTGTTGGCGGCGGCACGGCAATGACAGCAATGTCACAACGCCAGCGGACGCCTCATCAACTGCTCCTCCGTCACCCTCAGGGCCCAAGCAACGCCGTGGCCACGGACGCGAATGCGGCCCGAGGGCGAGGGTACGTCCAACACCGCTGCCCTCCGGCTCCCCGTCGAAGCCTCGCTGCGAGGAGATGAAGCGTATGTAGTACCAGCAGCGTTGCACGACAGGTGTTCGCGTATTTGCCTTTCTCAGGCTTTTCCCCGCGTTTTTCTATTCTCTTCTCCTTTATTTTTGTTCGCAATAATAATAGCTGCGCCGACCCATTTCATCTCAGCTGCATTCCGTCCAAACGTGGCACCGGCGACCAATCACGAGTCAGGTGCGTCTGGGGTAATCGATTTCGGGTAGCAAAAAGTATTTTTGTTTCGAGTTCTCGGGTGACGTCGTGCTCTCGTGATCGTAACCGCTGGGCAGGGCGTTTCGACGCGTCCACGTGGCTCTTTCAATTCAAAGCTGGTGCACAACCTGGGATACGACTCGGGACGCGAACTGAAGAAAAATTGAATGGGCCGCCTCCTGAGCTACTACTGTAAGCAGGGAAGGGCACGCCCTCCTTTCTCGCTCGACCCCTCCCGTCCGACGACGGAGGCGAGGCGTTTCGCCTCTGTCTCCCCCTTCTCTCCCCGACCGTTTCCCAGATCCGAAGGCGATCTACTTGGCTCCCCCGTCCTCCTGCCGAGAAATCGAGTCCCGACGGCGTTGTCACCGTTCCAGGTGAGCAGACAGGAGAGTCAGGTTTTCGCTGGCAGTCTTCAGCTGCTCCGTCTCCACCGTCCACACTCGGCATTCAGCCCAATCGCGAGCTCAGTGTCGCGATCTGCCTTATTTCCAACTTCTATTTTGAAACTTCAACGGCCGGGCGATTTGAGTAGCTTGGAAAAAGTTGGTGTCTTGGACTGGGGGGGGAAATAGTATCTCGGTGATTTGATGGAAGAAAGCATGAATTGGAGCCTTAGGAGGCCAGCTCCGGGGCGCACATTGACGAAGGAGACGGACGAGGAGCTCGCCCTCTTCATCGAGATGCGGAAACTAGAGAAGGAGCGAAGAGACCTTCGCCTGCACAGTACCGGCGAACTCGATCCGCCGTTGGGTAACGCACACTCGTTAGGCTTCACTTCCATTCTCGCTATTATTGACCAGTTTCTCGTAGATATTACTTGCTAGCAATGTGTTCACTATGGTTGCTCTTGTCGTTCTGGACTGTAGGATCTAAACCTGGCAGTGCTCCCAAATTCCGGATTGGCGCTTCAGCACCTGCGCGCAAGGCGGGTATTGATGACTTCCTGAATTCCAACAACGGAAAGAATGACTATGACTGGTACTCTCGCCATGTATTGCTTTCTACTTATGCTTTCTAATTGTTATCTATCTCATCCTTACATGTGGAGTTGAAATCGTCAACCCAAGTCAGAAATTTGATTTCTCATCACCTATTCTATTACTGTCAATCTTGCGGTTCGATGTTCCGGTGAGATGCATTTCCTAGGATGCATGGATCTTCTTCCGTCTTGCAATTTTATACAACTATACCAGTTATGTCTAAGTATTATTTGTCCATTTGAGTAAAGCTTCACTGCATCAGATTTGGGAAGCAGTGGCTGTTGTTGGGCACTCCAACACATGGGAACTGGTGGGTTTGCTATAGTGGGAGACCTGTGTTGTCTGAGACCCGCAAATCTCAGAATCTAAAGTTGTAAAAGCTCATCTACAGTATATTTTGTACCCTCAGCTCAAGGGCATATTGTTCTTCCCCAATAATTTTGGTGTTCTTTTTTTCCCTTATACTTGTTACATGTTTGTTATTTCCTCAGTTTAGGTCACCACTTAATGACAATTTAAAGCTCCAAGCTATGTTGCAGCACACAATGCTATGGTTCTTGATATGTTGTGCTGCAATAACAAATGACATTCCTAGCCTGAACTTATTTGAAGGCTTATCATCCATACTTTTCTTTGAGCTTCTCATCACTTTATGTCTTAGTTCCATCTATAATGGATAGGTTGTTGGACCATCTCATTTGTTGCAAGTGGCAGCACTAACTAAAAATAAATGAACACGAATTCACCAGCACTTTGTGTGTTTAATCATTTATATATTTTTCCTCATGTGTACACATGGCACATGGATGACATAGGAAGGATGCCATATGAAGTTTTTAACCACTGTAGAAGCATCTAAAAGCTTAAGCTTGTAATGGGATGCCATTTGTATATTTATATTCTAATACTCCTTGTGTGTGGGCTGGCTAAATGGTTCAAGCACAAAGTATGGAAGGTGAATCGTATGGCAAAGAAAATTGTAGAGTGCAAGAATTGGACTTAGGACCTCCCGCTTTGATGCCAGAGTACTGGTTCATCAAAAATCTTAATCTTGTAGGTGAGCTATTGTTTTATATTCTAACATCACGAATCACTGAATGGAGACTAAAGTCTGACTGCATGATCCTACAGAGCTGCATATGACATAATTCAACTCTTCAGATCCAATCCTCTGAGATATTTATACAATTATCTCTGTCAGCAACCTACTCAGCTGAAAGTTAGGAAAGACAAGAGTGTAGTTATGTGGAGTAATTCAATGTTGATGATATATAATTGGTAGTATGGTCATATATAGAGAACAAAGAAGTGTCTACTTGTTTCATGTTTCATATTGCATGATTTGAAAGCATTAACCTTATCTTTGCCCATCTACACTGTTTATTTTCTTCATGGATTTTGATAAATTCTTAAATTGGCAGCATCTAATGTCAGATATTATGATTTCATATGATGGCATGATCCTTCTAATATGTGGACTTGGTAAACACAATTACATATTGTGGGTTCATCCATGACGTTGTAATAGTACCATAAAGATGTTACTTACCTGAGAATTATCCGATTGGCTAATTACTATTTTTACCTTTTATGACATAAATCTTTTTTGGCCAGGCTTCTTACACCACCAGGTACTCCACTTTTTCCATCTTTGGATACTGATTCCAAAAGATCTCCTATGAGAGAGAATGGGACTCCAAAAGCTCTTCCCACAGTGCTGAAATCTAGGGTGAGCATTTTAATCTAGAGCTTGCACATCAAAAATCTTGTGTATGGGTAATATTAGTTTGAACCCACAAAAGAAATCATGAATTTATGATGCACATTCTATTATTACTATATGTATAGATACAATAGTTTTCAATGGTGTTTGTTTGCTCGAAGTAACTTCACATCAACAATGTCGTAAATCCAATTTTTTTTATTTGTTATGTGGATGTTTTCCTGTCACTCAGCTGCATGCATATAACCTAATAGTGTTTTCTTAACTAAACATCTAATCCTTGGAACTCCTTTGGCTGAGGTATTATTTATCAGAAAGTTTGTATCAATGTTAATTAGTGCACCTATCACTTTTATGGTTAAGAAAACTTTGGAAATATTTGCATCTCTTAGACAATTGCCTAGTGTAAAAAAAGTCAATTACTTTTATTGAGTTTATGATATTAAATGCTATTGTTTATGTACATTTTGTTGGTCATACTTCATTGATGGAATGACCCAGTTTAGTTGTCGTTGGAAGTGTGTAAAACTTTGAATTGACTTATATAATGACTTGATGGATGTACAATTGTGAATTTGATTTTAAGCACTTCTAATCAGTGGTTCAAACAACAAAATTCATAGATCAATTATCTCATCAAACCGGGTCATGACAATACATCTCTATTTGCATTATATGCTAAACTATAACCATACGTCTGTTCAATGCATTCCAAAGCAATTTGTGATCTATTTTTTCTGTGCAACGTCCGACCAGGTTATTAGTGGAACAAATATTAATTGTTGGAGGATGTGTGTGCACATGTATTTATGTTTCTGCAATGCACTTATTTGCTGCATTTCCTTGACTAGATGTTACTTTTTCTGCATATTTGTTCTGCTTTTTCAGTTAGCAAATGCTCCAAATCCGTCAAGTAACTTGTTGACATCGAGGCAACCGCCATCATACTCCATGTTGAACTCATCTGCTGCGGCAACTCGCAGACCATCATCGTCTGGTGGACCCACTCATGGTGTATATAGATCTGCAACTCCAACTGGACGCCCTGCATTACCTGCTGTTTCAAAACCTGCCAGACCTGCCACTCCCACTTCTCGAGCTACTTTACCTTCAAGATCATCGGCTCCTCCATCGCGATCATTAACACCTGTTAGATCATCTACACCAACGTCTAGGCCATCTGTATCAGTGGCCAACAAGCCTGCATCAAGGTCAACTACGCCTACGAGGCGACCTTCTGTCCCATATACTGCACCTGTCAGTTCTGCTCCACCAAGACGATCATCTTCTGTAACAAGGTCAGGTCCAACAATATCTAGAAGTTTGGCACCACCATGTGGAAGCTCTCCGGCCATAAAACCTCGACCATTGAAACCCTCAGATATTCCTGGTTTTTCTCTCGATACACCCCCCAACTTACGGACCACACTGTCTGAGAGGCCCTCCTCAGCTTCTCGGGGTAGACCCGGAGGACCCGGCAGTCGATCATCATCTGTTGAGCCTGGACCCAAGGTTCGACCAAGGAGGCAGTCTTGCTCTCCATCCAGAGGAAGGGTCCCTAATGGTAATGCTCATGAATGCAGTTCTGTTCAAGCACCAAGCAGGCGGCAAGCATGTGACAGTGACAACTCGAACCCAGCAAACATGAGAAGACTGGCACCCCGAAAGCAAGACAACCTACGACTGACTACTGAGAACCTCTCCGGCAAAACTTCTGTTTCACCAGACAGCACTGGCTTTGGGAGATCACTATCGAAACAATCTTTGGATATGGCGTTCAGGCATATGGTATTCCGTATTTTCATCGGTAGCTTTTTGCTATCTACCTATCAGAACATTCTGCATTTCCAAGCTTGTTACTCATGTTTTTCATGATTGATATTGTAACTTTGAGATTTATGCCTTTGCAAATGCAGGATATAAGGAGGAGTATTCCCAACAGTTTGAGGCCATTGATGGCAAATATTCCAGCATCGTCTGTGTATAGTGTCAGGTTAGGCTCCACAAGAAGCAGGACACTGAGTGCTTCAGGCTCTCCTCTCGCCACAAGCAGTACTACCAGTTCCGAACAAAGTGTCAATAACAACATGACCTGTCTTGGTCGAAATGAAATTGACGACGATCTTACCAGTGAGAAGGGAGGCAGGTGCTCCTCTGCTCTCTCCATTTCCAGATGACTAAATTGAAGAGTGAGCTACATCCCAATTAGGTATGTGCTATCTAGGTGGATGCATTAGTTTCCCTTATGAATTGTCATCAGAATAGCTACAAAAAAAAGCCTCTTCTGGGTTTATCGGATGATGATACATGTCATCCTGTTTGATCTTTGTCAGACTGCTTCTCGTTGGTATTTACGGTTCAATTTAACCAGTTGTTTCCATATTCGACGGTCTGGCATGCAGCTTCGGGACTTGTCGTTCTCCTTATACGATCTATCATCAACAGATTTCAATGTGTGCTGCAGTTTTCCGATACGATGGACTTTCGGATTTTATTTTGTTTCTTTTTTTATTTGCAGCTTCACGATTTCTTCGGTACGATAGTGAAGTTATTTTGGGATTTGGATCATCAGAATTCAAGCCATCGAAATAGTCTTTCTTCGCTTACAGAAATGATTGATCTATGTATTGTCATCGACTTTCTTGGTTTTGTCTAAGTTGTGTGATATCTTTGCATGATCGTTCTTAAAGGGTCAGTCTTCTCAAAACCTTTATGATCATTTAAGAATCTACAAAAGAGAAGATATGTTAGAGAAAACGTTTAACGTTGAATCCACAAGTGATCATTTAAACAAACATTTTATAGGCAAATGCAAATTATAAATATTGACTTGGTAAACGATCACACAGTAAAAGGGTCCAAGGTGATCTATCATAGACCAACCAAAATGGGGTTATCAAGTTTAATGTTAGCCCTCTACATATTGTGCAAAGTATGAATAAAACGAAAAAACATCAACATACATGAATATTTCATTTAACACCTTATTTATAGTATTGTCTGTGACATTTCTCCTCATTTATTCCTTCGATGTCCTCATCAAAGCCTCGTCGTTGTTATTGAATTGGAATTTTAATCTCCCATATTGCTTCAATTTGCTAATGACTCTGACTCTAGTGTGAGGTCGATCAAGTTTTTTAGTTCCTAAGGATCCTTCAAATAAATGAAAACACATTCCTTGTTATAGTTTATAATCATCATAACCCCCAACCAAAATGAGAATGAGACTGTTGGGCCTATTATAAATCATTTATATGTTTGTTTCGAGAACTAACAAAATTAAAAAACATGAATATTCATAATCATTACATCCGATAGATATCTTGTTATAGTTTTGTTCGTGACCATCTATCTATCCCCAGATAGAAGAAAGCTTCAATTATAATGCCTCGCCTCTCGTGTAACTAACTTAAAAGCAGATATCCGTGACTGTTGGCAGACATAACCTCATGTGAAATGGTAAGCAGTTCACTGAGCAGAGAGAAAGCGCCACCAAATGGTAGAAACAGTCGAGTTGTAGTAGTAGTTTACCGATCAAGAAGACTGCAGGATAAGACACATCTGCTGCTGCAAAAGTATGTCATAATAATTACACAGTACTCAGTTGTATCATTGCCAACCCTTTCCTTCATATTTATCTTCGAGGTTGTATGAACACAGCCATACGCTTCTTAGCCTCCATCCATGACTGCTTGCCTCGAGCAAGACAGATGCTAGCTGACCCATTCTGTAGCTGAGAGATCTCATGTAAAAAAAGAATAAAAAAATTCTCGAGTAGCAGCACTCACCAGTAATCCATACACGAACAGTAACCTCCAGCAAAATGGTGGAACCGATACCGGTCTCTCAAGATTTGATGTTCCTGTTGTATATACCAGACACAAGCTTGGCCACCGAGTGGCAGTCATCACACGCACGAAGATTCTTCGTGATCCGGATCGGTGCCGGCGAACATGTCCTCAGAAGTCCAAAAAGCAATTGCCAGTTTCTCACTGTGTAAACACAGTGCCTTCTCCTTCGCATCGTCTTCTTCTATATCCTGCAACACAAGTTCTGTGTCGGGCACATAACCAGCTGCTGCCTTCAGTCTCGACGCGATGTCTTCCAGTTGCAGGTATATCTTCTCCTTCATAGGGTGACATATATCTCCCACCAAAAACTCATGCACCACACCATCAACTTCTATCGAGCTGCAACCTGCCTCCTTCTTGAGTGAACTCTCCTTCATCACCTTCCTCAGCATGGCAACAGCATCCCATCTTCCTGTTCTGGCATACAGGTTGGACAATATCACATAGGCTCCATGATTTCTAGGCTCCAACTCCAGCAGTCGTCTACATGCGAGCTCACCCAACTCGACATTTTTATGGATGGCACAGCCTCCGAGCAATGCACCCCATGCTGAAGCGCCCGGCGGCGTCGGCATGCTCTCCACATACCCTCTGGCTTCTTCTAATAGCCCGGCACGGCCGAGGATGTCAACCATGCAGCTGTAGTGATCGGCGGTCGGTGAGATGCCATAGACGGGAAGCATTTGGCTAAAACACAGCCTGCCCTCCTCCACCAACCCTGCATGGCTACAAGCACATAATATGTTGGTGAAGGTTACGGTGTTCGGCTCCACCTCGGCCTCCTGCATTTGCTCGAAGAGATCCAATGCTTCTCTTCCCCTGCCGTGCATCGCCAACCCTGCGATCATGGCACTCCACACGAACACATCCCTCTTGCTCGCACAGCCGAACACACGGAGGCCCTTGTCCAGGTCTCCGCACTTGGAATACATGTCGATCAGCGAGGTTGTGAGATGATAATTTAGCTGGAAGTTGTTCTTCTCCATGTATGCATGAATCCAACAGCCCAACTCCAGTGCTCCCAATTGGGAGCAAGCCGATAGTGCAGCAACCAGCGTCACCTGATCCGGCGTAGCATCGGCACGCTGCAACTCATGGAAGAGATCTAGAGCTTCCTTTGGACGACCGCTCTGTTCATAACACGAGATCAAAGCATTCCAAGAGGCAATATCACGCCTCGGCATTTCATCGAATACTCGGCGTGCGGCATCGAACTGCCCCGACTTTGCATACCCTACGAGCATCGTGGTCCATGAGATGGAGTCCTTGGTGGTCATGCCATCAAAAAGCGACTCTGCGTCCGCCAAGCTCCTGCACTTCACAAACATGTCGAGCAAGGCATTATCCAGTATTAAGCTTTGCTTGATCTCACCTCGCTCGATGTAAGAATGTATTCGCTTGCCGAGCTCCAAGTCGCCCTTTTTCCCACAGACTGAAGCGACGCTCACCATCGTCACGTCGTTGGGCCTCACCTTCCCTCTGTCCATCTCCTCGAACAGTTGCAAAGCCTCGTCCCGGCGACCGCCCTGCGCCAGAGCAGCGATCGCGGAGTTCCAAGACACGACGTCTGGCTCTGGAATCTTCTCAAACACCCTGAGGGAGAGATTCGAGTCCCCGCAGGCCGCGTAGAAGTGGACGAGAGAGTTAAGGACGAAGACGTCGGAGCGTAAAAAGGGGGATTTGGCGACCATCGCGTGGAGAGCCGCGCCCTCGCGGAGGGCCGCCAGTTCGGCAGCGGCCTTTATGGCGAAAGGGAAGGTGAACTTGTCCGGCGAGTGGGGGCTGTGGCGGAGCAAGCTGGAGAAGAGGAGGAGGGCGAGGCGAGGATCGGGGCCGGAGGCGTGGGCGCGGATGATGATATTCCATGTGAAGAGATTGGGAGCGGAGATGTGGTCGAACACCCGGCGGGCGTAGCAAAGGTCGGGGGAGGGGGAGAGGGAGCAGGCGGCAAGGAGGCGGCTGGCCGAGTAAGGCTGGTCGAGGAGGCCGAGGCGAAGCATGCGGGCGTGGATTCGCCTGATGCTGTCGGCGTCGAGGCGCCGGTGGTCGTCCAGTAGCGCGAGAACCGGATGGTCCTCTGCTTTCCTCCTAACCGACAGATGGTTGCTGCTCCTGCCGCAGCCGCTGTTGTTGGGGTCGTGTGTACGAGGAAGCGCCGGAGGATGGGATGGCAGAATCTGAGTCGCCATGAAGGACGAGCTCCTGCAGGAAGTGTGGTGTGAATCGGGGAAGATGACAGACTCAACGGGCGAGTTCACTCAACTCTCACGAATCAAAATAATTGCAATATTATTACACTTTTACAGAATTAAAAGGCCGAAAAATCTATTTTTTTAAAAAAAATATAGATCGACATATGGCACGTGTCACTAAGTATTCTCACACACGGATATAATATCCAATAGACTTTTAGATGGATTATAAACTCCGGTAAGCCCGCACGCGCGGTGGCGAATGGCGGATGGCGGTCTTCCGCGGATGTGTGCAGTTAAACTTCACGGTCTTCTACAACCCGATCGGTAACACGATCCACTGTTCTTTCAAGCTGTGCTGCTCCTCGGCCACCCATAAATGGTTGGTGTCCGCTCGTCATCTACCATTGAACGACCGCTATTTAGCTGACACCAAAGGCTTTACTTTCTCCAACCCCGCCGGACCGCTCTCCGGAGATTCCCCCGATCCGTGGGGGTAGCAGTAGCAGTAGCAGTAGCAGCAGAGCAGCGAAACCATGGCGACATCATGGGAGACGAGTGTGACGGAGTCCATCAACGCCGTCTACCTCCTGTTCTCGGCGTACCTCGTCTTCGTGATGCAGCTCGGCTTCGCGATGCTTTGCGCCGGCTCCGTCCGCGCCAAGAACGCCCTCAACATCATGCTCACCAACGTGGTGGACGCGGTGGTGGGCACCGTGTCCTACTTCCTCTTCGGTTTCGCCTTCGCGTTCGGCGGCTCCAACCCCTTCATCGGGACCTCCTTCTTCGCGCTCCACCACGTCCCCAACGACTCCTATGACTACGCCTACTTCCTCTACCAGTGGGCCTTCGCGATTGCGGTGGCGGGCATCACCAGCGGCTCCATCGCGGAGCGCACCCAGTTCAGCGCTTACCTCGTGTTCTCCTCCCTGCTCACGGGGTTCGTGTACCCGGTGGTGGCGCACTGGGTGTGGTCGTCGGAGGGGTGGCTCAGCCCGAGCGCCGGCGGCGCGGGGCTGCTGTTCGGGTCTGGGGCCATCGACTTCGCGGGGAGCGGGGTGGTCCACCTGGTGGGGGGGATGGCCGGCCTGTGGGGGGCGGTGATCGAAGGCCCACGGGTCGGCCGCTTCGACGCGTTCGGGAAGCCCGTCCCAATGCGCGGCCACAACGCGACGCTGGTGGTCCTCGGCACGTTCCTGCTCTGGTTCGGCTGGTTCGGGTTCAACCCCGGGTCCTACGCCCGGATCCTGGTGCCCTACCCGGACGCGCCCGACCAGGGGAACTGGACCGGGGTGGGGCGCACGGCGGTGACCACCGCGCTCGCCGGCTCCACCGCGGGCCTCGTGACGCTTTTCGGCCGCCGGCTGTTGGCGGGCCACTGGGACGCGCTGGACGTGTGCAACGGGCTCTTGGGCGGGTTCGTGGCCATCACCTCCGGCTGCGCAGTTGTCGAGCCCTGGGCCGCCATAGTCTGCGGGTTCGTCGCCGCCTTGGTGCTGATAGGGCTCAACACGCTCGCGTTGAAGCTACGGTTCGACGACCCGCTGGAGGCAGCGCCGCTGCACGGCGGGTGCGGGGCGTGGGGGCTCATCTTCACGGGGCTGTTCGCCAAGGAGGAGCTGGTGGTGCAGGCGTATGAGTCGGGGGAGGTGGGGGTGAGCCGGCCCTTCGGGCTGCTGTTGGGGGGCGGGTGGGGGCTGCTCTTGGCGCAGGTGGTGGAGGTGGTGGTGATCGTGGGGTGGGTGAGCCTGACCATGGCGCCGCTCTTCTATGTTCTGCACAAACTACACCTGCTGAGGATATCGGTGGAGGAGGAGCTGGCGGGGCTGGACATCTCCAGCCATGGCGGCTACGCTTATGTGGCGCACCCGGAAGACCGTCACCCACGATTCTACGCGGACTACACCAGCATCGCGGATGGGACCCGTTGACCCGCGAGTCGCAGCGGGTGACGGAGAGATTGGTACGTGCCCGAGTTCGCGGGATTGGACTCGATTCGTTAGTTGAGTGTGCCTCGTGTTGATAGCTTTGATAGCATAGCATTGGTGATGATTAGATAGCATTGGTGATGATAGCAGGATAGGAATCGGCCAAACACGAATCCGATCCATTAATTATTCTCACGGAAAAGAAAAAGGTTGTCTAAGATCAAAAAAAAAAAAAAAAAAAAGGAAGAATTAAGTGCCGTATGCGTAGTCTACCCAAGAAATAGGATATAATTAGGACGACGGAGCGGGTGGGATTGACCGACTTCTTCCTAACCTTATCCGCACGGACCTAATCCTATCTCAGTTATCTACCCAAGTAGACGGGAGAAAAAAAAAATATATATAAAAAAAAAAGGTGATGTCTTTTTTTGCCTCCTTACCATTGGCTGTGGCGTCGTCCCTCAATGGCTTTGTTTGTTTCGGCTGGTGGTGGTCTTTTGGTTAAGCGACCCCGACCGGCTTAGTTGGCAGAACGCGGGCGGCCCATGTGACACGGCCGACACGCGTCTCATAACACCGCCCGGCATCTCACATGGCCGCGCCGCGTGCGGCGGCAAGCTGGCCTCCCGCGGCGGTGGTACGCCCACTCCTTCCGTTGGTTCCGCTCCTCCCCGCTCCCGCTCCGGCTCCGGCCCAACCGGTCACGAAGTCTCCGCGTGCCGTGCGTGCGGCTGACACGGTAAACCTGGGGATCGAGACTACGAGTGCTGAGACCGCGAGCAAAGAGATGGTCAGCGTTCTTAACCTCGAAAAGAAATCGATGAAGAAAGAGACGGTCAATATCTAAACTACAGTTCTCATCGGAGAAAAATCCTCAGGTTTGGTTATGTACAGGACAACCGCCCCTCAGCTATTCGACCTAATGCCGCTGCGACGATTCCGTGCCGTCGTCATTAAGGCCGGTGATTGTTCCCCTAACGGCTGTTGTAATATCAATATGTTTAGCTCCACGAGCACTGCCGTGCGTGCTGTGTAAGAAATAAAGGAAACATTCATGGAGGATGAGTTGGCGAAATAAGACTTTTCTTCTCCGGTGGAAGTCGAACATATTTCTTTACCGAGCAAACAAGCCTGTCGTCGGTCAATCCACATCCCGAGTTCAGTAGAAAGTTCGTCCTTTTTTTTTTCTTTTTTGGTGCTTATTGCAAGAAGCAGGTAGGTCAAAGCACGGACATGGATTTGAACCCGCTTGGAAGAGATGCCGGTCAACGATGTACAAGAAATATTCTGACTCGGCTCGGCGTTGGGTCCCACTGCGACCCAGGAAGACGCGTAAGGTTTGGGTGCCGAACGAACGAACGCGCTGGTCTTCGTCTGGTTTGCGTAACGTGGTCTGTCGGGCCCACCCACGACGCCAGCTCCAATCACAGGCCTGGTTTGGGTTGTGGGTTCGTCGGAAGTATGGTTAGAAGAGCAGCGTCGTTCGGATAAGCTCTCTGCGTTCGCCCATGGCGTTCTACTTGGTCTTTGACATGTCGCCTCCTCGAGTTTTCCTTTTTGCTTCACCGACCCGCCTTAGAATTCCTCTCACCCGCTTCCCGGCCTCTTCCTTGTTCCCACCGCGATCCCTTATCTATCGTGTGCGTGTATATATATCTCTTACGTTCGCTTCTTCTTTCGGGGAAACGATAGGAAACTTTCTTCCATCTCTCTACCGCAGGTTTTGATTGATCCTTCGAGTTGTTCTCTCTCTCTCTCTCTGAAACATCTTCCTTTAGCTTATCTCGATAGCTAAGAATCGGATGGCGGCGTCCGAAATATCGCCCGCGCCTTCCGATGCCAAGTCGTACCCCTCGATGGCTGCTGCTGCTCTACGGGGCCACGATGCCTCCGCCATCGCGGCTTATGAGCACTACGTCCGCCTTCCGGAGCTCGCCAAGCTCTGGAGCTCCAATGACTTCCCTCAGTGGACCAACGAGTCCATCCTCAAGCCGGCCCTGCAGGGCCTGGAGATCACCTTCCGGTTCGTCTCCCTCGCCCTCTCCGATCCCCGGCCGTACGCGAACCACCAGGAGTGGAAAAGGCGGCTCGAGTCCCTCGCCGTGCGTCAGGTCGAGATCATCGGCACCCTGTGCGAGGAGGAAGCTCGCGCCGGCGGTGGCGCCCCCATCGCGGATCTCAGCTCGTGCCAGGGGCTCCTGTCCCGGGACAAGAGCTCGCAGGAGGTGTGGAAGGTCCCCGGCACCACCAGCGTGGTGAGCCGTACCAGCGAGGCGAGCTTGCTGCCGCGGCTGGCCACGTGGGAGAAGTCGGAAGACGTGGCCTCCAAGATCCTGTTCCAGATCGAGAGCCAGATGCATCGGTGCCCGTTCACGCTGGGGTTGGGCGAGCCCAACCTCGCAGGGAAGCCTACGCTCGAGTACGACCTCATCGTTCGCCCATCGGACCTCCACGCCCTGAAGAGGAGCCCCGGCGCGTCCAAGGACCTCTGCAACCACGAAGACCAGGCGCTCTGCACTATCCAGCAGATCCTCGAGTCGTGGCTCTTCGCCGCCCGGGAGCTCTTGGCCCGAGTCGAGCAGAGGATGGATGACAAGGACTGGGCGCAGGCGGCGAGCGATTGCTGGCTGCTCCAGCGCGTGTGGAAGCTGCTGTCGGACGTGGAGGACCTCCACATGCTGATGGACCCAGACGACTTCCTCCGGCTCAAGAGCCAGCTGGCCATCAAGGCCACCTCCGGCTCGGAGGCGTTCTGCTTCCGTTCGGCGGCTCTGCTGCAGGTGACGAGCTCATGCAAGGACCTGAAGCGAAGGGTGCCGTGGATCCTGGGAGTGGAGGCGGACCCCAACGGCGGGCCCCGGGTGCAGGACGCGGCGATGAGGCTCTTCCACAGCCGGCGGAGGGGCGAGGGCGACAACCCCTGGAAGATCGATCTGCTGCAGGCGCTGCAGGCGGTGGAGGTGGCGTTGAAGACCTTCTTCTTCGCCTACCAGCACGTGGTGGCGATGGTAATGGGCAGCCTGGAAGCCAGCGGCAACAGAGGCGTGTATACGCCGTCGGAGGCGTTGGATCCGCTGTCACAGGTGTTCCTGGAGCCGCCGTATTACCCCAGCTTGGATGCGGCCAAGACGTTCTTAGGAGATTTCTGGCAGAACGAGCTCGGCAGCGGCGCATCCAAGACGAAGTGGCATTGACAAAGCGCTGCGCTCGCATCCGGCTAACCATCATCAAGTTTTGGCTGAACAATTAAATTGCATTGGAAGATACAGCAACAACTAGTCGACGTTTGTTTTCAGAATTTTCTTTACTTTTTCGTATAGCCATATACGTAAATCGCCTGTTGTATGTTCTATTTATCCTTTGTATAAAAAATATTTTTTTTATCATAAAAAAATTAATACTAGTTGATAGAAAAAATTTTGGTACCATCCAGTTGACATACCACCTACGCTCATACGCGATGTCACTTCATCAAGAATGATTCAGCTTGGCATGCCCACATAGTTCGAAACCAAAATGTCATCCACCGGTGAAGACGCAATCCCGTAAGATGTGCGCTCAGACCACCTTTGATCATACGCGATGCCACTTAGACAAAGACGATAAGCATACCTCGAAGCATCAAACGGACTCGGGAATGACTATATCCTGAACCAACACAGTTCAATTCAAGAGGGATGTAGCTGGATTCTTAAACGACGTATGACATGCCCACATCGTTCGAAACCAACACGTCATCCGCCAATGAAGATGCAACCCCGCAAGACGTGAGCTCATAAAGGTGCTCTCGAACAGACGAATCACCCATTTAAAATATCAATAAGTGCGGGAGAACAAACTCCTTACACCAATTATGGATTTTGCATCCATAAAAAACTCTTATGTTTCGACAGTGTGTGATATCTAAATTTTTCTTCCGACGCTAGCCTCTTTTGAAGGGATTCGGAATGATAAACCTCACAAGGATTTGTCGGTAGATGCCTCGAGTGGTGATGACCACGATCTCTCCCTCATCTTTGAAAGAAGATTAGTGATGCTCATTAGGATCCGACCAAGTCATAACATTAATAAGTGAGGACATACAAGGACAGGAACACTGATGAATTGATTTAATATCCGTGGATAATAACACCCTAATGGGTGCTGTGTCTCAAGTCCTCCTCCTTCGCTATTTTGGCTTTTGCAGGTATCGGAACCTCTTCTTCTCATTTATCTTTCACTGTGGGCGTTGAACGAATCCGTTTCGGATGCCGTCCACCGAAGCCTTTCGCCGCTATGGTGACGCATCCAATAAACGAGCGGTTCCGATTGATTTGGCCGGACAACTGTCACGCCTTCATGCTTTATTGACTTATATAATCCAGTTTCCAAGTTATGGCCTCATAATTTGCCCACATATATATATATATTTATATATTTATATATATATAAGAAATATATTACAAATTTCGTAATATATGCTCGTCATCAGTTGATAATAATATATAAATGTATCGGTTGAGGCGAGTGTACGATTAAATAGGGACGGTAGGCCTGCGCCAAAATAACGAGACCACAGAAGTATATACATACATACATACATACATACATACATACATACATACGTACGTACGTACGTATGCAGTACGTACAACTTCGTAGCGGGAGCGAACGGCTACAAATTGGATGATGAGGTGGAAACAAGTCCGAGTTCGATGGATACTGTAATGGCTTATAATAAACGAATTCCTCGGTGCTGTGTTCCCACTGTGTCTTCTCTGCGCCGTCCACTTTATCATCTCTTAGGGGAAATGAAACCATCGAAGACTTAGGGCTGCGCTCGCTCCCGGGATGCTTTCTCCGCCTCCACCTCTGCCTCCGACGCTGCTGCCTGTGGGCTGTGGGCGTTGACAACTTCTCTCGCTCCTCCCTGATTCTCTCCGTCTTTCTTTTTCGAGGAAAGAAGAGATCGAGCTGGGATTCATGGTTCGCTTCTTTTTCTCTCTTCCTAATTAATTCTTTCCTTCTCTGGTGCCTTACTTCTTTTGTCCCTCTTGCTGTTGTTGTAGGTCTGGGCTTCAGTTGCAGAGATCGAGGGATTCGATGGAGATCTGGTGCTGTAGTCCCCTCCCATTTTGGCAGCCCATCTGGCTGTAGAAAAGACCCCCCCTTCTTTTGTGTGTTACTGTAGAGAGAGAGAGAGAGAGAGAGAGAGAGAGGATGGAACAGCGGAGGTTGGACAGGGCGGTGAGCTTTGGGATATCGGATGCGGCGTTGGAGCGGGTGATGGGGTACGTGGACGACCCTCGGGACCGGGAGGCCATCTCGCTGGTGTGCAAGAAGTGGTACCGCATCGACGCCCTCTCGCGGAAGCACGTCACCGTCGCCATCTGCTACTCGACCACTCCCGACCGGCTCCTCCGCAGGTTCCTCAACCTCGAGTCCCTCAAGCTCAAGGGCAAGCCTCGCGCTGCCATGTTCAACCTGATCCCCGAGGACTGGGGCGGCTATGCCGGCCCTTGGATCCGCGGCCTCGCCCACGCCCTCGACTGCCTCAAGGCCCTTCACTTCCGCCGCATGATCGTCTCGGACGAGGACATTGGCGCCCTCGTTCAGGCCCGGGGCAACGTGCTCAAGTCGCTCAAGCTCGACAAGTGCTCTGGATTCTCCACGGACGGCCTCTTGCTCATCGCCCGTTCTTGCAAGTAAGTAGGCATTCCACTTGAATCAAGTATCCATGCTTGCTTCTTATTGTCGATTGGGGAACTGAAATGTGGTTGGTTTCGCTCGAAATAATTTCTCAACTACGTCCATGTAGTTTATGTTGCTCTCAAGTGTGATCAGATACTGTAGTGTTTCTCAAAGACTGCTGGGCCACCTAAGTCATGATAATTTGCATATATTAATGTCAATTTTGCTGCTTGCTCATTTGCTAAGACCAATCATTCAAGTAACGTCTTTTAATTTTTACTCTGTGTGTCAAATCTTCAGATTCATAGGAGTCGAATAAGCATCTCTGTTCATATGTGGTATCATTGATTCAATGGCCTTTTCTTGTTGATATCCACATAGCAACACTCATCGTAGTTCAGATTTTGGTTTACAAGGGCACTCTGGATCGGGTTTGTGTGTGTATGTGCTTGTGTTCTGCTTCTGGATATTGTACATGCCAAATAAAGTTCATCTATCATCAAGTTCATGATAGATTGAACATGTTATAGATGGCTGGTTGGTTCACCTTTAGCGCTAAGCATTCCTACTTTTGCTGAACGGCACTTGTATTGGTGATTGTTAGCTGTGCGCTTGTATGTTGCGGTAGAGCATCGTACGCTGTCATTATTACATGACTTGTTCTTTGCATAAGAGAAAAGGGGTCCATGGTCTGTTTGTAGGTGGCCGACTATACTTTCAACTATACATGCTAGAAGGATATATGTCTATTAATAATCAGTAATTACTCTTTCAGGCATTAAGATAGGTGGAGAAAGTGCAGAAGTGCCCTTCGTGTTGGATACAGTTGTCAGACTTTATGGATGATCAAAAGAAATATTTAAAACAATGTGAATGTTTGAAATTTGATTGTGGTTTTGGACCTTGACTCTAGATTGAATCATTGGTGGAGACATGACTGTATTCAAAATGATAGGATACACACAATGAAAATTAGAAAATTGAAGCATCATGGGGACTAATTAAGGGTCTAGTGGAAGATGCAAGGAGAGGAAATGGAAAGGAGGTGTTTGTGATGAATGATTATGAACAGAAAATATTTCACTAATCAGTTTGCTTGTATAAAGACCGAGCATCTAGGATTATTTATATATGTTCGTTTCTGTGCATTGAGTGTGACTTGGGTATTATGACGAGTACATTCTCGTAGTGCATAGAGGCTTGGTAATGAATGATCCAAACTGTTGAAGTGATGATCTATACACTTTATCATACCCTCACGAAGAAAACTAAGTAACTTTAAACGGGAAATCATGAGTTTATCGAGGCCATTTGCTCATGTGTTAACTTATCTAAAAACGAACAGTGTAGTTTAACTTTGCCATGTTTGTCTTTTGCCAGTCGGTGGGACAGATGGCATGACATTTATGTGGTAATTTCATATTTGGAAACTGAGGTTCCTGGATTCATCCATTCGTAAACCTTTGTGTGTATTTGTGCCTGTGCATGAATGTTGATGCATGATGGTTCGTTTTGGGAGTTCTACCGAATTGAAGAGACATGACATGAGGACCAATGAACTTTCCCAGAGAAGGAAACAAAAAGAATCTTCTTCATGGACTGGAAACCTGTGCATCTTAGAAGTGTTTAGCTATTGATCGTATTGAAGTAACAATGGAAGAGATGTAAAATTGTCGCTATTTTTTGTTTTATTACAACCGATCTTTGAACTATTAACAATTGAATGAGAGACACTAAACAAGATTTACATTCTTCTGTGACTGACATTGGGCATTTTGCTATGTCAGCATCTATGTTATTGGACACCACAATTCCTTTTAATGCCCATAGATTCTTTCCTGTCATGATGCAACTGATTTTCAAATATAATCTACAGAAACATTACAGTATTATTCTTGGAAGAAAGCTCGATTGTGGAGAATGATGATAGATGGGTTCACGAGCTTGCTGTCAACAATTCTGTGCTGGAGGCTTTGAATTTCTACATGACGGAGCTTATAGTTGCGCCAAAGGACCTCGAGCTACTTGCCAGGAATTGCAAGTCTTTGGTTTCCCTGAAGATCAGTGAATGTGACATCTCAGATCTAGTTGGTTTTTTCCGCGCAGCAACATCACTGGAAGAGTTTGGTGGGGGCTCATTTAATGATCAAGTTGGAGAGGTCAACAAGTACGACGTGATTAAGTTTCCCCCCAGGCTTTGCTGTGTTGGGCTCATTTATATGGGTACGAACGAGATGAACTTATTGTTTCCATATGCTGCTGCCCTCAAGAAGCTGGACTTGCAATACACGTTTCTCAGCACCGAGGATCATTGTCAGCTGATCCGACGATGTCCAAATCTAGAGGTTCTCGAGGTAGTATACATATCAGCTTTTGTTACATTTTTATTTGTTATGCATTTAATCTGACGATGTTTGAATCGGGTCTTGGTTCTTTAAGGTAAGGGATGTGATTGGAGATAGAGGATTAGAGGTTGTTGCTCAGACGTGCAAGAAGCTCCGAAGGCTAAGAATAGAAAGGGGGGACGATGAACAAGGCCTGGAAGATGAACAGGGTCAGGTCACACAAGTAGGGCTATCGGCTCTAGCTCGGGGATGCCCTGAACTGGAGTACCTGGCAGTGTATGCCTCTGATATAACGAACGCAGCTTTGGAATCTCTTGGAACTTACAGCAAAAATCTTTGTGATTTCCGGCTTGTCTTGCTCGACAGAGAAGAGAGGATCACAGAACTACCCCTCGACAACGGGGTTCGAGCTCTCTTGAGAGGTTGCACCAAGATTAGGAGGTTTGCCTTCTATCTGAGGCCCGGAGGTCTATCGGACATTGGTCTTGTTCACATTGGGGAGAATAGCAGCAATATCAGATGGATGTTGCTGGGTAATGTTGGGGACTCCGATGCTGGATTATTGATGTTTTCAAGAGGTTGCCCTCTGCTGCAAAAGCTGGAGATCAGGAGCTGTTGTTTCAGCGAGCGTGCCTTGGCTTTGGCCGCTACGCAGCTGCCTTCTTTGAGGTACTTGTGGGTGCAGGGGTATAGGGCATCCCCGGGTGGTGGCGACCTTTTGGCAATGGCCCGTCCATTCTGGAACATAGAATTTATTCCTCCATTACAAACCGCGTGTGACACCCTCGGTGTCGAGGCCCAGGCTCAGATACTTGCTTACTACTCCCTCGTCGGCAGAAGAACAGATTGCCCGGAGTCTGTGATCCCTGTATATCCAGCATCAAGTGTACATACGTAGGACTTTATATTTTCCTTTTCTTTGTTTTTCCCCATTTTTTTTTTTTTTTGCCCTTTCTTGAGCTCCGAGCGATCAACATGCTGCATAGCTTGTGTCGATCTAACGATTGGAGCAGCTCTGGACTGTGATCGGATGTTTTTTTAACTTGGTTTGCCAAAACGATTTCATTATCCCTCTGCATTTTGAAAGCTCTCACTGCTGCTTACCCTGTTGTCGCCCCGAAAATTATTAAACAGTGGTTTGAACTCTTCATTTTGATAGCCTCCCCGATCAGATCATTTGAACTCGATTATTAACCGGTTTTATGTTGCAGTTTCTCAAATTTATAATCTCCTCTGTTTGGGATGAGATATGCATTCTGCCCAGGGAAAAAATTTAGTCACTAAAACCCTGAGTTAAAGAGGTGCGTGCCCCACACAGCTGCAGTGCATGTCTCCTCCTCAGTTGGTGAACAACTTTCCCAAACAGAAGATGATGGATCTCAAGACCTTTATTATTATTATTATTTTTTTGTGTGTGTGTGTTTCCTGAGATGTTTTCCTAAGTTTTACTTGATATATTATGTTATCACGCAGTGACACCCTCCCTCCTACAGATTCAACACAAGTCAAAGTCAATCTCCCTTCAACACGAAGCTATTTTAGCAGCAGCAGCTAAAGAGTCCTAATCTCTTACCGGTGGTGTTATGTGTGATGGTGAGTGGTCCTCCACGAGGCCACCCATCTAAAATGTTGGGGTCTGACAGAGAAGACTGTGTGCAGATGTGGGACGACGACGACGACGACGACGACAACACATTTTAACAGTAGAAAAAAAAAGCTCATGCACAGACCAAAAATGGTGGCAATGAGTGAGTGAGTGAGCGAGCCACTCGTGTCGTGGGATGCCGGGCATCTTCCCCAAAAGCCCCTAGTGGATGGTTACGTCATTTACCTCCGCCATCATCGCAAGTGACTTGTTCGCACAGCACCACCTCGCCGAGAGTAGTTGCGGCCACAGCAGCATTAGTACCTGTTTCTGCCATAGCCACCAGTGGCGGCTGTAGCGAGCGCATGAACCAGCACGGGTATTGGTGGATGGACGGCCACACCGCGAATCCACTCGCAAAAGAAGGAGCGACATGATGGCCTCCGCCAGTGCTGATCCTTTCTACGTGTTAGATAGACGGCGGTGCACAACTGTTGCTCTTTCTTTCTCTCCCACCCCCGGCCGGGGTCATACAGATTCTTCAGGTCAACCTCCCCCACCACCACCACCACCACCACCACCCCCACCAAGATATGAAGCGAATCCAAAGAAAGAGGCTCTCAGATCACACATTATAATGCTGCTGCTTGTGCTTATTCTACTGGGAACGATGTTCGAACAAAAGGCAGGCTTGCTTGAGGCGAATCCCCCATTTCTTTCGTCGGTTATCTCGCACAGGTTTGTGCGGAACAATCGCGAGTGCTTGTCATCCTGTCGCCATTCTCTGATGACTGCTAAATGTTCAGATTCTTTTGAGCAATGAATGCATCGAGAATTTGACCCTCAAGTCTCGAGAAGCCTAGAATGATCGTCCAACCAGGATCTGGAGATTAATTTAGAGTCTGAAAGCATCGAGAGTCGATCGATGCTGATGAATCTATCTATTGATGATCTATCTACATGCATGCATGCATGCAGTAGGGTTTTTTTTTTGGGTGCATGCTGGAAACAGTGAGCGGTGCAAGCCAGATGACACCTCTAGAATTGTTCTCGAGCTTCCCTGGATTCACACGCATCTATTAAGATCGGATCGGCACAAGAATGATAGAGAGACAAGTTGTTTTCAATTGCCACATCGGTCTGTTCTACCAAAGAGTCCACCCATATCCTGGAATCCCTTGTAAAAAAGCTCAAGAGCAGAAGAACCCCGAGAAAGAAGAGAATGAGATGCCAAGCTAGTGGAATGCAGACTCATCCCCAGTTAAGTGGCCAAGCTGAGAGACAAACAGGCAACATGGCATGATCAATCACCGCCGCCGTATCGATATCATTTTTTTGTAAGGCCATACACAACAAGAATAAGCTCCCTGTGGTGACTCAGCCACACTATGTCAAGCGATATAGTTGAATCTTTGACGTCGGATTTGGATGAATCAATATGCAAAAGGTACAATAAGCACATCGCACCGTCTCTTCTTGCACCAGCACACAGTTATAATCCAGGGATTAGGTGAACAGCATGCAAATTGAACAAACAAAAGCAGTCTTAAAACCTTGTACAAGCGCAGATAGCCCTCGAACCAGCTATTGTCTGCTTCGGTCGAGTGACTAAGCAACATCAAACGATCCGAGAGAAACATCAAACACGGTCGATGAGTCATGACCGATACAACCATTGTTTTCCTATGAAACACAGCCTATTAGGAGCTTCAGTGTAGAGACACTACAATCCGAAGGCTGTTGTTTCAGAACTTCGATTCATACCTGTTTTGATTGTCCGATTTCTTGTCGAGCAGCACCGGAGAAAGAAGACATCGATCGTGTAAAACCAAAGCGCAGAACAGACAAAAGAACCCTTAATTTCAGATCATGATCAACAACAGACCGTGGCTACTGCGTCGCTGCTGGTACAAATTTTTATTTTTATAGTGTACAATGGCATACTAGATATCGTAGAAGAAAAAGAACCATATCTTCCATCCTTGACTAAGCCCCCCATTCACCTCCTCCACTTCATCTTTGCAATAAATATCCAAATACCGACTAATGGAATCCTCATCCATGAGGAAGATGACGACTTGATTGCATCCGAAACAGCAAATTACGGTCGTCGACCATTGGGTCGTGAAGAGTGCCACTCTGAGGTGCATGAGCTTCTGGCTTCAACCCATAAGCAGCCACTCCATACCGCGGTTGCATAATTTGACTTGCTTGCGCTGACGAGCTAAAAGCAGCAGTCGCTTCGTCAGGTGGATTTGCATCGTGGATCGATGAGTACTGGCTTGACCATATCGGTGCAGGAGCCGAGCATGGCTGAGAGGTAAGAGAAGATGGCTGAGACGGTGAAGGAGGTCTGTTATCCGGCAAATTGGCAGTGGTAATGTCATGTATGCTGGACCTCCTCTTATCCTTGCCACCTGAATTGAGTCTGATGAAGTACTTTTGTGCATGGCTAGCCACTTGAGTTGGGGTGCGAGTGATCACAAAATTTCGAGATATATTTCTCCAATCTCCTTTACCATATTTCCTAAGACCGAGCAGAAATCGCCTGCACAAACAACACAACAGCTTCCCGTCGTCACCCGATACCCGTCTAATATCCCAACATCAAGTTCCTTTGCAAATAGTTATGCTTCGATCTAGTTATGCTTCAAACTGTGAGGTCGGGTCGCACGAACAAACATTAATTCGAGCATGTAAGAACTCGATAGCACATCTGATCTAACATTCAAAGCAGGAAAAATTGTCGTGACCAGAAGATATTAGGTGACACACACTTGTGCTACAGTATTAATTCCAGCATGCAGGAACTCAGTCTGATCTAACACCCAAAGCAGGACAAATTCTTGTGACAAGAAGTTAATTACTTGTGCTACAGTATTAGTTCAAGCATGCAGGAACTCAAAGCACATCAGATCTAACATCCAAAGCAGGACAAATTCTTATGAACAAGAAGAGATTAGGTGACAATTTCTTGTGCTACAGTATCAGTTCGAGCAAGCAGGAACTCAGAGCACATCAGATCTAACATCCAAAGCAGGACAAATTCTTATGAACAAGTAGAGATTAGGTGACAATTTCTTGTGCTACAGTATCAGTTCGAGCAAGCAGGAACTCAGAGCACATCTGATCTAACATCCAAAGCAGGACAAATTGTTGTGAACAAGAAGAGATCAGGTGACAATTATTTGTGCTACAGTATCAGTTTCAAGCATGCAGGAACTCAAAGCACATCAGATCTAACATTCAAAGCAGGATAAATTGTCATGACAAGAAGAGATTAGGTGACAGATACTTACTTGTGCTCCTCTTCGGTCCAGGGGACTCCCTTCTTCCTCTCTTGGTCCGATGCTCGAGCTCCTGATCTCCTACCACCGACGCAGTATGATTGCTTTAGCACTTCGAAGCTCTCCCAGTCCAGCGTGAAAGAAGACGAGTCGTAGCCGGGACATGGGATCCGCCCGGCTTCTATCTGCTTCACGTCATTCAGCAAATCCCGGTAATGGCTTTCCACATCCCTGGGCGTCTTGCCGGGGAGAGACGCCGCCACCCTTTCCCACCGGTCGGGGGTCTCTTTGTCGAACTTGGCCAAGGCATACTCGAACCGCTTGTTCTCCTCGGGGGTCCAAGTGCCAGTTCCGCTCCAGCCCCTGCTCCTCCTATCGCCAAGGAACAAACTTGAGCCGGGGTAGCACGGCGTCGTCGGAGGAAGGACTTGCATCGATGATCTTGTCATCGTCCGGAGCTCTCGCGGGAGTTGCCCCTCTTCCCCCTGGACTCAAGGCTGGAGCTTGAGCTGGATTCTGCAGATGAAAAGATCAACTGGTGCTAAATCCAAGGAGAGGAATGCTAGATTCCCCACGAGGAATGAGGACCGAACACCAAGAAACCAAGAACTGAAGTAACGATGGATAAAAAACACGATCTTGACGACTCGAGTGCGGAAAAAAAAGATTAGACCGCGAACGAATCAAGCCAGAGTACTTCCCGAGAATTCAACAAAATCCGCGGCCTTTCTCGTTGAAATCGACGAGGACTTCCGAACTCCGGAAGAAATCAATCCAAAATTATCCACAAGGTAAAGCTGTCCAACGACCTCTAGATCTTGTACAAGCCCATGGAGCGATAAATCGGAGCGAGAGGACGCCAACACAAACACTCAAAAGGAACAGAACCAGAAAAGCCGGAAGGTAGTCCAGCGGAGAAACCAGCCGAACCCCGAGCCTAGGAATCAAACGCGACCAGAAATCGAGCGTGGAAGACACGGGAGCCCGAAGCAGAAGCAGCAGCAAATGCAGAGGCAAAGATGAGACCTTTCTGCTCCCTCTCTGTTCTCGGAGGCCTCTGGATGGATCGAGGAAGAAGGGAGGCGTCTGGTGGTGTGGTGGAGGGGGGTAGAAGTGGAAGAATGGGCGAGGAAGGGGTATTTATGCTCCATTGGTTCCTTCTTCCACCTTCTTCTAGTTTAATCCCCTCTGCCACTGTTTGGAGATCTGAAAGCAAAGTTAGGAAAAGTGGAAAAAGGTGGGCTGCAATTGGCTCTTTGCGGAGCAAAAAAAAAAAAAAAAGGGTTTGATATCTGTGATTAATAACCATTACTCGATTTTAATCAGCAATTGCCATCTACCAATAAATCCTCCGTCGAAAACAGCTCAAATTCGTCAATAATGCTAAAATATTCCTCTCCTCTCAAAAGCGAATCTAATCACCCATGGAGTCAACCATGATATTTATACATACACCAACACCAACACCAACGCTTTGATCCCATATTAGTGCCTCGCCAGCAGCAACATTAATTATTAAATGAAGTCCAACACCTATCGGCATTTCACTTGCGATGAGGAAAGATAGATTCAGAGCATTGTATCATCGCGTACGATTATAATATGACTCCTATAAGTCAACCGATACAGTTTGACCTCCAGTAGATATATGATCAAACAAGGAAGGCTATTATGCACAGGGCATCCTAATTCTACCTAAAATTAGGATCTCGAAGAGATGCGCATTGCATTGGTTTCTGCCATCCAACATAAATTTTCCTGCCTGCCCAACTTTGGAGTTGGCGCACTTATCTACGGCGGTCATGTGAAGCCCGGTCGCCGTGTGATTGGTTCCCCAACTTGGGCGAGGAGGAGGGAGGAGGGAGGAGGGAGGAGGCGGCGGCGGCTTGGGAATTCAATGCACTCGTAACTTGGAACAAAAAGTTTTGATCTTGACGCTGCAAATTCACGTGAAGCTCTGCGCGGCACACTTGAATGCAGGCAGGCAGCCCTGTTTGCGACTTTTGAATCCAGAAACAATAAAAGATGGAAGGACTGCAATAAAAAAAAATCCGATTATAAAAGGTAAAAAAAAGAAAAAAAAAAAGAACGCATCGGCTTCTTTTTACCTGTCCTGTCGATGATGATTGTGTTGGTCATGTTCCTCCTTCGTGCCGTTCTCTGCATCTGTTGCCACTCTCGCAGCTGTTGTATGAATAAATAATGCAAGACATGCTGAAACAGAGCAGGTCTGGTCTGGTCCCTGCAAAGGACCAAAGTACACGACATACCCTGTTTCGCTACGTCACGGCCGTCGTCTCTACCGAGGGACGGAGGTGGTCACCGGTTGCGTCCAGCATTATTGTAGCCATCCATCCCTCCCTCCCTCCCTCCACTGAGATGGGAGCGAGTATGTTGTCGGCAGATGAATGGTGGGTGTAGTATACAGGCAACCAATGCACCCATCTAGCTTGCCTCACTCCCAAGGCTTGTCTCGTCCTAAGCAAAGCACTCCCATCGTTTGTTGTTTCGGTAGGTAAAACCATTAAACTATGCGCCTAAAAGAAGAAGAAGAAGAAGAAGAAGAAGAAGAAGAAGAAGAAGAAGAAGCTGGAGGAAAAGGTGGCGGTGGCCTGTGGGGCTGTCGTCGTCGGTGCCTCCTCGGGGCAGCAACAGCAAGCCCACGTCACTTCTCCACTCTGGAGGGCAGACGAGGCCGACGCATGCTGTGGTTTGTCTTTTGGTGCGCGCCAAATGGCCGGCCTTTCCTATCATCAGCCATCGCCATCACCATCACCCCTTTCGGTACTGTTTCGTCACGAGCACAGCGATCGAACGCCCACTGCTCGTTGTAGGATGATTTCTCTTGTAACAGCCACCCATGGCCGTGTGAAATCAATCGTCGATCTATGTTCATTGTGGCAATTCATCGAGCAGCTTGCGTGCCTTTTGTTCGCTTGTACTTTGAACCCGTCTGCGGCACCCAAACTTTGTCGGGTCCGGTGATGTGATTTGGCCCAACCCGTTACTATTTTAGTCCCATTCTGACTCAACCCATTCCAAATCTTAAACAAATAGAGTTGGGTTATACATATATATATATATATATAATGTGCTACTTAAAAATTAGTTTGGTAAATATCTTGATGGCGGCGTCGCCGCTTCGTCACGGAGTTCATATCGCGCCCCCAATCTCAGTCCATCGCTCCTCCACCACTCGGTCTCGTGCGCTTCCACTCCATAATAGCTTCGATGATTCTTGGCCTCTCCACCGGCCGACTCGTCTCGTGTCGTGCTGTCGGGACATCCGCTCGCGGCGACACCATCCGCAGAGGGGCCGCGCCCGGGTTGCCGTCTCCTTCCGCCCGATCATCCGATGGCGAGGGCCTCCGATCTCGACGCTCGTGGGGGGTCCCGTCTCGCCGAGGTACCCCTGCGGTTCGCAGGCTCGCCGCTCCTCCCGCTAGGGTTTCGACCAAGAACGGCGGCGCCTCTGGCGAGTTCTTGGAAGAGGGCTCGCCGCGGAACCCTAGCTTCTTGGAATTCCTCACCTCGGAGAGGGTTAAGGTGGTCGCCATGCTGGGCTTGGCCTTGGCACTCTGCAATGCCGATCGCGTGGTCATGTCCGTGGCCATCGTCCCGCTCTCCAGAGCCCACGGCTGGACCCAGTCCTTCTCCGGCATCGTTCAGGTACTACTTGTATCCCATCTTGTCTTGCAAAGTCCAACTAGGGTTGGGGAATCAAGATCCTCCACACCATGTCGTGACCTATATATATCACCTGCAGATATATATATATATATATATATGTTCGCTTGACTTGTGCGATTCTTTGGGGAAACAAACTTATGCGTTACGCAGAAACCTTGTTGATGCGCATGTTCTTCTCGTTAGCTTTCTTGGCCTTTCACGTTTCATGGGACAACGAGCATTTGGCCGTTTTCTTGCGCTTTTGCAGCCAGTAATGTGTTAATGGCCATTTATAATGAATGCTGAACCGATGTTGTTGTGATTATGTAATCTGGAACTTTCGTACCTTGAATTCTTGGTATTTAATTAAGCCAATTTAAATTTGTCCAAGATTGAAACCTACCACCGTTTTCTTCCTTCAAAAATTTTTTTTTTCTTCTTCTTCTTCTTCTCCAAAACCTATTAAACTTGCGGGCTTCATTTTACATTTCAAGGTTTCCCTATAAAAAGACTGTGGGGGTGTTGGTTAATTGTTTCTTTAGTGTCGTCGTCATCTTTTCCTCTAAATCTGTGTCAGCTTCCCAATGTAGTCATCTTTCCTGTGGGGATACCTCATGTCACCTATCGTCGGAGGAGCTTTAGTGGATTATTACGGTGGCAAGGTGGTCATGGCATGGGGTGTGGCCTTATGGTCATTGGCTACTTTTCTCACGCCTTGGGCTGCAGAGACTTCTTTATGGACTCTACTTGCTGTGAGAGTTCTGCTGGGTGTTGCTGAAGGAGTGGCGCTACCAAGCATGAACAACATGGTGTCAAGGTACTTGTCTTCTTGTCTGAAAATTTTGTCGCTGTCATAATCTTCAGTGTCAAAAATTTTACATTCGATTTCCAAATTGTTTGTGCTGGACTTATTTCTTATCCTGCAAGTCCTGCTTGAATATCCAAATTGTTTAAGCTGAGCTTTAAATTTGTAGATGGTTCCCTCGATCAGAGCGGTCTAGGGCAGTGGGCATTGCCATGGCTGGTTTTCAACTCGGCAGCGCGGCTGGATTGTTGATTTCCCCTATCATTATGTCACGAACTGGTGTGTTTGGGCCTTTTATAATATTTGGACTATTTGGATTTCTTTGGGTGCTAGTATGGGCATCCGCAACGTCAAGTACGCCCGAGGGACATCCCCAGATATCCAAGTCCGAGCTAGACTATATCGGACGGCGAGAGAAACAACAACCAGTATCCAAAATTAAGAAACCTGAAAAGATAATGATTCCACCTTTCAAGAAATTGTTATCAAAGTTGCCCACATGGGCCCTAATTTTTGCAAATTCCATGCACAGCTGGGTAAGTTTTGCATGCCAAGTCATATATTGTTAGTTGACATTATTTTTGGGGATGGTTTTACTTGATGGGGTGGTCTTCCCTTGTCTAAACAGAGAAAATATATGTGATTGTTGCTACAGGGCTACTTTGTCATCCTTTCGTGGATGCCGATCTACTTCAACACAGTGAGTATTCGTAGCTCCACTTTGTTGTTCTCATCTCTGGTTGGTTGATGACCCAAATTCAGAATAGGTATATCATGTTGATCTACGGCAAGCTGCATGGTTCAGCGCGCTTCCATGGGTGATGATGGCTGTTTTAGGGTATTTTGCTGGTGCTTGGTCGGACATGCTGATTCAAAATGGGTTTAGTGTTACCTTCACCAGAAAAATCATGCAGGTACTTTTTTCATCAGATCTACCCAAGTTTTTATTTTAATAGCAAGAGAAGTAGTGAAAAATGACTGCTTCTGTGTTAAAATGCCATGTCATTCTTCCTTATGTACATGATGTATTCGAAGTTGTGGATAAGTAGGTTTTTTTTTTTTTTGCTTCCATCAATTTTTTTTGTTTCCATCAATTATGGGATGAAAAGTTGAAATTCTGCATGTGCAAAAAGCTTTTTTTGGTTTTTTTTTTAGATGTGAGCTTTGTGATTTATAAAAGAAAAAAAGAAAAAGTTTTGAATGGAAATAAGATATTATTGTATGATGCTGCAGTCAATTGGGTTCTTGGGGCCTGGTATTACCCTGATTGGTCTGAACGTGGCAAAAAGTCCTGTGGTAGCTTCATCCTGGCTTACCGCAGCTGTTGGCTTGAGTTCTTTTAGCCACGCCGGCTTTTTGGTGAACCTCCAGGTTGGTTGGTTGGTGGTTTTTTTTTGCAATTATTCCTCCTAACTGCAAATTTTTTTTTTCTTTTTTTATATTATTATTATTATTATGTATATGTATATGTATATACTACCAGGAGGTGGCCCCACAATTTGCCGGTGTACTTCACGGTTAGTGTAAAATTTTTTCTTCTATGGGTACAAGTAGGTAGTAGGTAGTAGTAATTGGTGTGATTTATTTAAAGATGGGTGGGTAGCAGGGATGGCAAACACCGCGGGAACACTGGCGGCAATAGTGGGAACCGTCGGAGCGGGTTTCTTTGTGGAGAGAATGGGTTCGTTCCGGGGTTTTCTACTTCTGACATCATTCCTCTATTTGGTCAGTACGCTTTTCTGGGATCTTTTTGCTACCGGGGAGCGCATCGTTGATGACCATTGAAGTATGAAATTGCTTATTTAATTGTAGCACGGAGAGTCTTTCTCTCTCTCAATTTCCGTTATTTGTGTTGGCGGTAGTATGGAATCAGAGTGCTTAGCTATATAGCCCACACGGGTAAAGGCGAAAGTAAGTCATCAACAATCGTAACAGATGAAAGTTAGTTATTGTTGTCTACGACCACAACAAAAAGTGATATATGTGTCAAGCTCTCTGTAATATGATTGTAAGTCGGTTTTGTTAGGGGTAGTGTGCTTATTTCATAGTTATAGGTGCACTCTTATCTATCTCTTTACTTTGGTTAAAGAGTTTTTTTGGGGATGCAGTAGGAGTGAGTTTTTTGGGGAAGGAGTAGGATAGCTAGGATTCAGAGGACAGTGGAAAATGAGTGGTGGTCCTGCTCTCTTGCTTAAGTAGAGGTATATGAAAGTTTTACTAGCTCACTAACGCCGATACGATGCAAATACAAATTCGAATTACTCGCTTACTTTACGGACTTGTTTCATTTGGTTAATACTAAAGAGTAGAACCAAAGATAGCGCTTGTCCCATAATCAAACTAGAAAAGGGGAAATCCACTAGGGACTAGCAAGGAGTGGTCTCACTAGTAGCAATAATTGATTCACTGCCGCCAAAGACTGCCGCTACTACTTTAATAAGTCTCGGGCTGACTTCACTGCAAATCAGGCAGGATTTAGCTACTAGCTATATGAGACAACAACTCCAAAGTAAGAAATCAAGTCTGAAGTATTTTCTTATCTCATTTTGGGAAAGAAAAAAAAAAAAACAAAAAAGTATTTTCTTACTGAATTTGTGTGTTTCACACCGGAGTCTCGTGCTGCTGTCTCCGATTCTGCCGACATCTCGTCCGTGAGCCTTTCTTTGATTGTGTTTCAGAAATTTCCAAGGGGGTAGTAAGAAACCAAAGTAGTAAGTAATGTCAATCCAACTCTTGCTATACACCCTACCCTGTACTTCTGCATTTCATCAACTGATAGCACTTTAACCACCACATCTCGTCGGTTTGATATCCTTTCCTCCGCTAGTAAGAATCCAACGAATACCCCATCAAGAAATACGATAGCTCACAACTAGGAATTACCCCCCTGAATGAAACCACTGTTAGTAGGAATCAGCTACTGGTTCACCTTTGATCCTTCTCCAAATGGACTATCTTAACAATATCATAAAATCACAAAATGGAAATAGACGCCAATGTGTGCTTTCTCATGCTGAATCCTTCATTTTACTAGTAAATGAATTAGATCGATATTGTAACCACCCCTCCCGTAGTTTCACACTGAGAATTGGATCAATTGTATCTTACAAGGGTTAATGAATATACTACCGAAATTTTTTGGCTCAAGCATTTTGGCCAATGGTTGAGCCAAACAAAAGCTAATAAGATAATTAGCTCATCAACCCAGGTCATAACATTTGGACTACGCTTCACATGTACCATACTAGGATTTGATTTGAACTATGTTAGACCTTGACGAAGACGTCAAGCTCTTGAGTGGGGAAGAATGTAACACCCTCATTAATCCTACATTGGAAATAGGCAAGATTAAAATTGGCGAGATTACTACTATTAACTTCAACTTAAATATTTTGACCAATAACTTGGATCAAACGAAATTAATAGACTAGTTAATTTATCAGACTTGGGTTATGACAGATGCCATTTACACAACATCGGTCAACCCACAAGTCCAGACATTATGGACAACCCACCAGTTGTTTAGCCCAACCAAAAAATTTCTGGATCAAAGGATAAAAATTTCACCAACATACAAGGGTTTAACCTAAAAAGAAGGGCTAAATATATCTTTGGACGATCTCATAGTAAAATAATACGAGGGCTAAATATACCACCAATCCGCAGCCCCCCTCCAAAGTTGCAACAGTGCACTTTGGGGGTGGACTGACATCTGCGGCTGAAGCCTTGGTGTCCAGTGGAACGATACAACCAACGAATCACAAAAGAGAAGAAGAGACATAGCATAACTTCTTAGTTCTTTCTTAATTCTTCATAACATCGGTCAACCCACAAGTCCAGACATTATGGACAACCCACCAGTTGTTTAGCCCAACAAAAAAATTTCTGGGTCAAAGGATGAAAATTTCACCAACATACAAGGGTTTAACCTAAAAAGAAGGGCTAAATATATCTTTGGACGATCTCATAGTAAAATAATACGAGGGCTAAATATACCACCAATCCGCAACCCCCCCCCCAAAGTTGCAACAGTGCACTTTGGGGGTGGACTGACATCTGCGGCTGAAGCCTTGGTGTTCAGTGGAACGATACAACGAATCACAAAAGAGAAGAAGAGACATAGCATAACTTCTTAGTTCTTTCTTAATTCTTCATAACATCGGTCAACCCACAAGTCCAGACATTATGGACAACCCACATTGTTTAGCCCAACAAAAAATTTACGGATCAAAGGATAAAAATTTCACCAACATACAAGGGTTTAACCTAAAAGAAGGGCTAAATATATCTTTGGACGATCTCGAGTAAAATAATACGAGGGCTAAATATACATCATGACCCCAAAGTTGCAACAGTGCACTTTGGGGTGGATCGACATCAAGCCTTGGTGTCCAGTGGAACGATACAACGAATCACAAAAGAGAAGAAGAGACATAGCATAACTTCTTAGTTCTTTCTTAATTCTTCATAACATCGGTCAACCCACAAGTCCAGACATTATGGACAACCCACCAGTTGTTTAGCCCAACAAAAAAATTTCTGGGTCAAAGGATGAAAATTTCACCAACATACAAGGGTTTAACCTAAAAAGAAGGGCTAAATATATCTTTGGACGATCTCAGAGTAAAATAATACGAGGGCTAAATATACCAATCCGCAGCCCCCCCCCAAAGTTGCAACAGTGCACTTTGGGGGTGGACTGACATCTGCGGCTGAAGCCTTGGTGTTCAGTGGAACGATACAACGAATCACAAAAGAGAAGAAGAGACATAGCATAACTTCTTAGTTCTTTCTTAATTCTTCATAACATCGGTCAACCCACAAGTCCAGACATTATGGACAACCCACCAGTTGTTTAGCCCAACAAAAAAATTTCTGGATCAAAGGATAAAAATTTCACCAACATACAAGGGTTTAACCTAAAAAGAAGGGCTAAATATATCTTTGGACGATCTCAGAGTAAAATAATACGAGGGCTAAATATAATCATTCCCAAAGTTGCAACAGCACTTTGGGGTGGATCGACATCTATGAAGCCTTGGTGTTCAGTGGAACGATACAACGAATCACAAAAGAGAAGAAGAGACATAGCATAACTTCTTAGTTCTTTCTTAATTCTTCATAACATCGGTCAACCCACAAGTCCAGACATTATGGACAACCCACCAGTTGTTTAGCCCAACCAAAAAATTTCTGGATTAAAGGATGAAAATTTCACCAACATACAAGGGTTTAACCTGAAAAGAAACCCTCGTATCTCTAAATTATGGTTTCTTTGAATAAGGAAAGAATCCGGAGATCGCATCGCATCAAATGATCGATCGGTAGAACTAGAGGACTCCAACAGGCACCAAGCAAACGCAAATAACAAAAGGAAAGGCGGGTGATCGGCAGTTACCTCCGCGAATCAGCCGGAAATGGCGATGTTCGCTAACCTCCACTCGAAGGCGATCTCGATCTTGAAGCCGCGTTCGGCCACGGCTCGCCGCCACCCGCGGGGGCGAGGGAGAGACGGGGCCTCGGAGAGGGGAGATGGAGGAGGAGGGTCGTCGGACGAACCAGAAATTGGGGAAGGAGCATTTCTTGGGGAGGGAGGCGGGCGGGCTTATAATTAGGGAAGCAAAAAGATTTGGCGCCACAACAGGCCGCCTCGATCCAAATCAAAAAAAAAACAGACGGGTGGAGCCACCCGCACCGTGATTGGATATTTATGCGGGACCCACGGTTACGTCCACTCACAACGCTGGTGACGGATGTTGGAAGTATTCTTGATTGCCCTTTCGCGCCTCCCATCTCGCCCCGCCCTCGTCTCGTACTCATCGACGGCCGAGCAAAGATCAACACTGGTATTTAAGTGGACCCCACATACCGCCCACTGACAGCGCAGGTGTCGGACGGGGTATACTATCCACAGGTGTCGAAGATACATATCTTCTTCTCCCGCTCTCTCGTTCTCACTCTCAAGCAGCTCTGTCAAATATATATATATATATATATATATATATATATATATATATATATATATATATATATATATATATATATATATATATATATATAGTTGGGCCGAGGTTGATGGATTGTACGTATTGTTGATTTGAAATTGAAGTGTTGGGCCCAAAAGAGTAATCGAGCTCGAATCATTATATTACTCAATCGAGTTCAAATTTATTCCCTTTTTTATTTAAGCCAATTTAGAAATCTTGTTTCCTTCATTCAGAGTTTGTATTTTTTTTTTTTAAATTTATTCTCTTAGTTTAGGCAGCATCTGTTTTCCTCCAAACTAAGGACTTGTATGCAAGCCTTCATAGTTAATCTCTGATAACCACTGAACAATAATTCCTAATATAACTCTGATACAATAGTACAGTTAGATACAATAGTTCAAATTTTTCTGCTACCTCACCCTGTGAGAAGAAGCTATTCCGTGGTTTTGCACTTCTCAAGGGCATTGCGAACTTATATGCAGACTCGGTTGGGAACGATGGCAGGCGAAGACTGTGTGTCCTGTCGAGAGTACGAGCTCGAAACAGGGAATCAATGAGCTGCGACTGCTTGTGATGGGTGGAGATCCCCACCTCGAGTTCATGGAGGCAGCTGCCCTGCATCAGCTTTTTGGCACAGTGGATGCATGTAATCTCCACCTGAAATGGAGGGGACGGAACACAGAGAATACTGATCCATTTGTTTTGTTCTGAGTTAGATGGTCGGTCACTCACTCACTTTAGGGTCTCGACGCAGATGCTGTCCCAAATGGCTTGATGGCTGCAACTAAAACAAGAAAAATAATAAGGATTCATATGTTCTTTCTCATCCATCCAACCTTACGGAACAAAGAGATGTTGTTATTTAGTTTGGGATGAGAAGCAGCAGCAAGCAAACATGGGGTGAGTATGTTCTGTGGAACGAGCAACAAAATGTGACTTGCTTCTACATTCCAATCGGCAAACGGGACGATGACGAGATCCGGAGCACATCTCCTACACTTTGAAAAGGCCAAGAGCATTAGCTGAAGCAGCATCTGTCGATAACATTACTGGATTAGCATTTGGTGGTCATCAAGTTTCACGGCCACACTGGATTAGCATTTGTTGGCCTGTATTTTTTTTACTTCTTCTGCAGATGAGCACCGAAACCTGGAACCTTTGCTTGCATCTTTGGTTGAGATTAAAAAAGAAAGGAAGAAAGATAGTAGTATACAAGCAAGCAGCAGGAGATGATTAAAGCAAACGCAGTGGTGTGTAAATCTATGCTAAGAACATTTGGAGAAGAGACCAGAGATGAACCAAAGCAAACGACGAGCAAATTACAGAAAGCATACCAAGGGAAGCTAACTCATTTTGAGTTCCTTGCACCGTCCTGGTGAATCATGGAAGACAGAAGAAGATAAGGGATCGGTAGACGATGACGATGACCGAATGATGCCATGAAATGGCTGTAGGAGGGATCCAAAAGGATCGCATGATCCAAGCTCGCTAGAGAGAGAGAGAGAGAGAGCGTGGATCAATGCGATCCCTTTGGATGCTTCCTGGGAGCCACAGTCGAACAACACATCAGAATGCAACAGTAAAGAGGAGGTGTCGTCCTGGAGAACCAGGAAGAATACGTGGCCCTTTTAAAGACCCGTCGCCCTTCCCGATGCTGTAGCTTCCTGTGACGTTTAGTTTACCCCCCAAAAAGGCCCGCACAGAGTTGTGGCCCTTAGCCAATCACCACCGTGAGTTAAATTACCTTAGCCAATCACCACCGGGATGCAGTCTCCCTCTCCTTCTGACGGTAAGTAGGCTGCCGGTGCAGAAACCAAGCTGTTAATATAAAACTAAACGCCGGCTGCTGCCGTGAAGATTTCGGAGACCGTGAACCCTATGCTTCGTTGTGTTGTTACTCCAAACAAAAGATTCAACATTCGCAAAAGATTACGGTTTGCGTCCTGTTTGTCGGCAGCATTTAAGTGGAGGAAGACGACGCCAAGGTGAGAGCCGAGCAGAGTGCAGATGGAACTTTTGCGGGTCAATTTGCTGGTTGGCCGCTATCGCGGACCCGTTTCTCAAATGTGAGGGTGAAATCATTAAAGCGGCGTCCATGGTGGTGGCCGGAGCTGTCGGAGCTGATTTGAAATGGTGGATTCATGGTACGCTCGCGCGGTGGTCATGGTGCCTCGTTGGCCGGACACAAATGCCAGTTCCGGCAACCTTTTGTCGCCCCCGGCTCTCTGTCACCGCTGGGCCCTCACGACCATGGAATCCTCCTGCAGCGTATGTCTTCCCGACATTGAATTCTTCCTCCGGGATGGAGCGAGCAGAGCCCTGAGGCTTCCTCAAGTTTCAGCTGCCATGTTTCTGCAAATGGAGAAGGTTGTGGGTGTGGGACAACCCGTCGCTTCTCCCCTCGCACATGCACTGCAATAAAACCCTACGTCCTCCGTTCCCATCCATCGAACCACCCAGATGCCGCTGCGTTGCCCTAGATACTCTAGCTCAGGACTTCCATGCCCACTTTTTTTGGTATCATCCCCATTTTAACTTTCCAGTGATGAAGACAATCCACCTTCGCGCTTCGAGCAGGAAGGCGAGCCTCTACCCCTCATCTTTCCGGTGTGCCATCATGACGCCGCCGCCGGTAAGATAATGTTCGCTTGCCAATTTCCTGCTTCTCGTGGTCCTTCTTCAACGCTTGCATGAATCGAAGTGGGCACCGAAGATGCCAAAGGATGGGTGGGTCGATCGGAAGCAATTGCAGCTAGCTTTTCTTTTTCTTTTTCCCTTGATTGCTAATGATGTGAGGGTTGTCCTTTACACCACCTTTTATCATTTTCTACATTCAAGGATACTGGTGGCCATCCATCCTTCCTTCCTTGCTTGTTATATAGCGGTCTTCCTCTCCGAGAAAGAAAACACCACTCCACTCCACATATATTTCTGCATGATCTTGATCGGAAAAAAAAAAAAAAAATTGAAACGTTTCACTGGGTTCTCTCATCTTCTCCACGAGAGAACACGGCGCTGGTGTTTCACGAGGTGGAAGACTGCTGCTTTGGAAGGAAAGGCGTAGACTCCGCAACGATGACGAAGATGATGGATGCAATAGTGCAGAAGCAATGAAGATGATACTTACCGATCGCCGCCAGCTTTGCGGCCATTGTTTAAAGGGGGTGGCAAAAGCAATTGTAGATTCGCTGCTTGCCTGATCTGGTTCTGCAGAGCTCACATGAAGCAAGTATTTGGACGCTCTACTTAAAAGGTAGATTGGCCAAAGATTGCAAGGCTGGGACTCCACATGTTCTTGTTGTATTCAATCGTCCGGAGCTGTATCTTTCGGCACAAAAAAAAGGGAACGACAGGATGACACATGCTATCTGTGTCCGATGCCAACCTAATGATGAGTACAGGCTAATAAACAAACGCAGGGGAGAAGACTGGGTGGGAATCCATCCTCCTCTATGCGATCACCCACCCAAAGACAACAACAACTCGCAGATGGTGTTGTGAGGCATACCTCGAAGCTTTCTCGACCTTGTTTATCAACACGCTGCTCTCTCTTCGACCCAAACATGGCTCCTGGGCTGAGCGAGCCACGACGATTCCCAGTCGACCAGAGTTGGGCCACCCACCTCATATCTCGGTTTCTATCTAACCCCAGAGAGAGAGAGAGAGAGAGAGAGTCGATGGGCAAGTTTTCATATGCTCTTTGTGTGTTCTTTGGTCCTCGTCTGCTAATGGTTGATTAGGGCAGCAGCAGCAGCAGCAGCAGCAGCAGCAGCACCGTCTTCTGCTCCGCTCCCACTGCAACCTCCCTTATCTCTCAGCCTCGATTCGGTCGGGTCAAAAGATCCGCTTCTTTGATCGATGATTCATTATTTTTTTCGCGTTTACGAATCACGATCGTGACGAGCATTAATCGAGACATATATCCATTTCCTGGACAACTCTATTGTGTCTCAAGAGTGTTTTGGCCAATGGAATACCAACAACACGCAACCGTTGCCCTCCCCCTGTAAGACCAATATGGTATCCGTTGAAGAAGAAACACCAACAAGTTTTATGTATCCTACAGGCCATCGACTCCTCCTTTAAACATATAGAGTTGTTGAGGAACAAACAAGTAAACTATGTATGTTATACGAAGCAGGAGAACGTGCATGGCTTAAACATGGTGGTTCTCAAAGGAACACAGGTGGTGCATCAATGTCAACCGGCCGCCATTAGTTTATTGCTGCATCATCTCCTGTGTGTAACGAGCACTGTTTGCACTGTACCATGGTTCGACGTTCATCTTCTCAACGCATCTGAGGTTAATGTGATTCACAGCGGATGCATGTTTTTTGTTTTTTTTGGGTGCAAAATCCTGTTGGTGGCGCGAGCTACACCTTCGTGTTGTCAGTGTAAGTTGGAAGCTACAGACGCTCATCCCAGGAGCGACATGGACGGAAGAAACAAGGTCGGAGATTTGCTGGGATTGATCTAAGAACATGAGCTGTCCGCAGGGGGGCGTGGTTAGCGCAGATCCCGACAACCACCGCAGCATGTTCGGACTACAGAAATGTGAAGGACTTCAGCAGCAGTGAAGAATAAAGCAGAGCTCAAAGATTTGTTTAGATTGGGTGGAGAAGAAGAGTCAGCGAGTGAGGCAAAAGGGAGGAGCGTGCGGCCACGACTTGATGAGCCGAGACATGGCCCCATCGCAATCTTATACTATTTCTCGCCACCCAGCAAGCCTTTTGCTGAGGCCAACGACAGCATCCTATGAAGAGAAGACGAGTACAGAGCAGCGGTAGGAAGTAGCAAGGAAGTTGAGGAGGAGGAGGAGAAGTAGGAGTACTTAGTTTCCTTTCTTCTCCCTTCTTCTTTCCATGAGGAAGCTGTGGCCCAACCTGGACCGGGAAGATGGACTGGACACCGTCCTGGAGGTGCCAATCCCGGAGGAGATGTTCCTGTCCGGCGACAGCTCCAAGAGCAGCAAGACGCTCTGCACCAACGTGAAGGCGTGGGTGCGGCCGCACGTCGACCGATCCCCGCCGTCGCCCATCGGCAGGGGGGCGGAGCTCCAGCTCATGCTCGGCGTCATTGGTGCGCCGCTCGTCCCGCTACCCGTCCAGGCGTATAAATCCACCCTCAGCCGCGACATGAAGGAGGACCCTATCGTGAGACTCCGACCAACGTTTTCTTCGCAGCCATGTCTTTGTTTCGTTGATGTCTTATGCCCTTCGTCCCTCTGCACCGTGAATGCCAGGAAGTCTCCATGGCTAAATATATCGTGCAGCAGTACATCGCGGCGTCGGGAGGGGAGCAGGCTTTGAACGCGATAAACAGCATGTACGCCATGGGGAAGGTCCGGATGACGGCGTCGGAGTTACCCAAGGGGAACGGCGGCGGCCACGGGGACGCCACCAACGGTAAGAAAGCGAGGAAGTGCAGCGGCGCCGGCGAGATGGGCGGCTTTGTGCTGTGGCAGAAGATGCCGGACCTGTGGTGCCTGGAGCTGATGGTGTCGGGGTGCAAGATCAGCGCCGGGAGCGACGGCAAGGTGGCGTGGAGGCAAACCCCATGGCACCAGTCTCACGCTTCCCGTGGCCCGCCTCGCCCCCTCCGCCGATCTCTTCAGGTTGGTGTCTCTGTTCCTCTCGCTCGTTGCCACCGGCTTGACTCAAACTAGGAGACCACCACCACATGGCGGCGTTCGTCGGTGGGAGATGTGAGCCATCCACCGCATGCATGCATGACAAAGCCGAGCTTAATACAGGGACTCGATCCGAGATGCACGGCCAATCTATTCGCCAACTCGGTGTGCCTGGGGGAGAAGACGATCAACGGGGGGGAGGACTGCTTCGTGCTGAGGCTGGACGCGGAGGCGGCCACCTTGCGAGCCCGAAGCAGCAGCAGCGTGGAGATCATTCGCCACACCGTGTGGGGCTACTTCAGCCAGCGGACGGGGCTGCTGGTCCAGCTGGAGGACTCCCACCTCCTCCGGATCAAGTCCGCCGTCCAGGAGAGCGTGTACTGGGAGACCACCATGGAGTCGCTCGTCGAGGACTACCGCCCCATCGACGGCGTCAACATCGCCCACGCCGGGCGCACCAGCGTGTCCCTGTTCCGGTTCGGCGACACCAGCGACGGGCACACGCGGACGCGGATGGAGGAGACGTGGACCGTGGAGGAGGTGGACTTCAACATATGGGGGCTCTCCATGGACTGCTTCCTCCCTCCCGCCGACCTCAAGGAGGAGAAGGAGGGGGGTGACGTTAGCGGAGTGGCAGCGGCGGCCACCAAGAGTGCGCCTCCACCTTTCAGGGCCCATCCGGCCGTCGCTAGGATCGGTCTTTCGCAGGTGGCAGCGGTTGACGTAGATGAATCGGACTCGACGTCGACGGAGGAGGAGGAGGAGGGGAGCCGATGACTGCCGCCGCATCAGTGACGAGAGTGATTCGATCAATGTAAATAGTGACCGCATCAACGTAGACAAATTTTGAAGCTCTCCATCTCTCTCTCGCTCTCTCAGCTGGTGTAATCGAATTCGGATGAATTGAGCCAAATGTCCAAAGCTCATCTCCAACATGTAAATGTTGTCGTCAATTCAATTTCGGATGTCGATTAATAACCTAAGGATTCCAACAAATCTTCTCCGCCAATGACACATCCACGACGATTTATTTCCTCCTCCCTTAAATCCACACTACAGTTTCGCTACCGCTGTTTGCTCCTATTAATTAATACACACTAAATCTGTTCCTTCTCTCCTACGCGCTATGCTAAGAGCTGCTGTCGCGAGTCTCGGTAGCACAAGCAAGTCAATAGGTCCACTCCTGGGGGAGTCCAACCTCGTGGGCGACAACTGCTGCTGCGGCGGCGGCCGGCTGGGCTCTGAGGCGGTGGTGCTTCTTGTTCTGATGCGATGGCACCCCGCTGGTCCGACCGATACGGGCGTCTGCCGGAGAAACGAAAAGAGAATTAATTACGCACGCAAACGACGGACACAACCGCATCAGGACAGTGATTACCATGACCGAGCACAAGGCGACCAGGGAAGTCCGGCCGTCCGGCTGACGCCTCTAGGTTCAGGTTCGAAGCTTGAACCTTCCTTGCAGGAACCAGCGCCGTCGGACAACCTACCAACATCACGAAACCGCAAAGACGATATATATTAGTGGATGACGACAGGAGGATTAAAGACAACAGATGGCTGCCACTGTTTGTGACGAAGGACGGACTGAGGAGGAATGCGGCAGAAGAGAGGCACGGGAATCCTCGGACCCAGGAGATCGTTGTGGCGCAGTGCTTTACCAGTGGTTTTCCTCGGGTCGAGCACGTTGCAGGCGGACCGGGGAAGGAACACGCCGGTGCCGATGGGATCCTTCCGCGCGTGGGAACCGTCGAGGAACACGGTCCGCAGCCCGGACACTGGTTGCGGCGGTCGCTGCTTCGGCAGCTGTGGCTCTCGAAGCGGCGGCCACGCGGAGGGCGACAGATCCAAAGGCCACCCGCACCGGCCCACCCCGTCCCGCCCACCGCAACATCTGGCTTTGCTCTGCCTCCCCCAAGCCGCCGACAACTGCTGCTTCATCGTTTGCTGACGCTTCAGGTGGTAAAACTGACACAACATTAACGGAGGCCACAGACCATAAGAACAAAGAAGACACGAGACCGGGGGGACGACGGAACGAGGAGTATGAGACTCACTCGAGCTGCTTGCAGTTGCTGAAGGGTGAAATCCGGCGTGGAAGCGTCGTTGATGTTCCTCGAGGTCGCGTACGTAGCCGGTAAGGGCTGCCTCGGCGGACCCAGGACCCCACGGTCGTACACGGTACGGTGACCGTCGAGATGGCCGAGCCGCCTTAGCCGCATCACCTGGTCCGCCGCCTCACAGAGCAGGTCGCAAGGGTCGTCGTTGCTGCGCTGCGCCAGCGGGGACGAGGACGGCGGCGACGACAGTAGCGAGGGGCCGTTAGGGCTCCCCTTGTTAGAGGTGGATTGCGGCGACCGCGCAATGGCCTGCGGCATCGACGAAAACCAACCCCTCCAAATCACTGGATCTGAAGCCGAGGAAGAAAGAAAAACCGCCAACACGAGAGACAGCACCCTACCTTAGCGTGCTCCGGAGCCGCTACGGGGGCGGCGTCAGGAAAGAAATAGCGAGCCATCTGCTGGGCGAGCCCAGCCACCTCGTCGTCGACGGTTTGACCACCATTCTTGGGTCCTCCTCCCTCGAGGAAGAAGGCAGAGGGCAGCCAAAGCTCTTCACCTTGGCACTCTTTCGCCATCACGCACGCACCCAAACAACCGGAGGAGCGCTTTCTTCTCGATCCGGGCGCGGGCGGAAGTGGAAGTGGAAGCGGAGAGTGGGGGCTAGAAATAGCAGAGGAGGGCAGTTGGGTCTGGGGAGAGGGGGGTTTGCTGGCTGCGGAAGGAACAATGATGCAACCACGAGCAGCTTCGAGCTCGCTTGAGTCCGCCGGAAATGGCCGGGCCATCCCAATTACATGTATAGAGCAGCAAATTAATCATTATTTTCTCCTTATATATATATATATATATAAACATGAGTTGGAATATAAATTTATTGTTTTCCCGTTTATTGGAGAAAATAAATAAATAAAACTCAATTTCAGTATGAAAAAAGGTATATTAAATTTTTTATATGAATAAGAAAAGAAAAAATAGTTATAGAATAATGGAATCACAAGCAAGTGTGGGCAATGAATGGTAGTATACGAGGATTGGTCAATGTGGGGAGTGGTCAACAGATGTCGGACGATGTGGGCTGGTTGGTTGGTCACAGTAGATTAACGACACCATAAAATTATATTACTAAAGAATTGCACAATAAATATAAACAATTTTATATTTATATGAATTTAACATTTATGTCCACTTTGTTATTTCCATGACATTTATTATTAGAATAAATGATGAAGACAAGTGTCTTATTGTATCTCTATCTGTTAAACTAGTTGATATTTATAATTTCAGGATTATTTAATCCTATCTAAACAAACCTTTAGTTTAAGATTTATTTAGTAGAATATATCATCAAAATATATCATCAATCAGAACATGGAACGATGTCCGGAGTGGTTGCTCACCCAAAAGCGACGGTTGACGGGGTGAGAGCGATCCTTTACCTGCATTCGACCTAAACCTTCTGCAGCCAATGGAATAATTAGGCTACTGCAGAGCCTCCTCTTCACAACTTATGATTAGGCCTGGAGATATATGTCATCCGTCTTCCCCGCTTTGAATGGCCAACCATGAAAACCTTTGAAAGGATCAAGCTTCCACTCCCATATCAATGTCAGGCACAACAGCTGGTACTTGTGACTCTTGGTAAACTAAGTTACCAAGGAGATACAGCGGCGTAGATTGGCACAGTCCAAGCAACGACCACCGACATGGTCGACTTCCCGACATGGTCGGCTCAACAACGGGAAGTCGACGAAGGAGCTTTGTCTTGAAGGCCACAACATTAATACCAAGCTGTGTGACTACATCAGTAATGTATACGAGTGAAATTGCTTGTGGCTACCAGGATACATCGAAAGAATGCTTACATGCATGCACACCCATTGATCTACTGATATGTACATACGCATACCGTCGAAAGACTAGTGATTCTAACAAAATTGCAAAACAGATGCTTTTCCGCAAAGGGAAATGCCCTCATGTTGGAGATTCAGCAAGAACCAAGGTATGCCACCAACCGCATGACACGTTCCTGGGCCGGAGGTTCTCCATAGGAACCAAAGCAGGGATGTTTCTGTCGACCGCATCCCCTAAACCGAGCTGTGAACGGAAAGACAAAACTCATAACCTAAATCATCAACAACAAAAGATTGAAGCAGGATTTTTGTTGAGCACAAGATATGTGATACCTGGCCATATTTGTTCCATCCCCAGCAAAACACCTGTCCATCTTCTGCAACACCACAAGTGGAAGAATCACATAATTTGTCAGTTCAAGCTCACAATGAGATGTTCCAGGAATGTATAGTACACAACTTTTGTCAAGAAAACTGGGTTTTTTAAGAAAAAAAAAAAAAACATTGGAGCTGCTTCCAGAAGCGGCATCCACTGATGTAGTTTAGTTATGGCTGAAGTGCTCGCCAATTCTTAGAAAGGACATTTAAGGACACGACTACCAGTTAAAATGATAAACTGCAAAAACAAAATGCTCGCCAATTCTGATAAACCACCTATGTTGATATTGTAGAAGCAGCACATGACAGTTGGATGACGCTGCCTGCATAACTTTTGTTCTAAGCATGTTAAACAAATATCAGTAGATACTTTTGCGACAGAAACATGGGAAATTGCTTCTTCAATTAAATTATTTATTTTTTATTGGGTACGTATGCCTAACATACATCTCACTTGAGTGAGGGCAACACATTCATCGTACAACCACCATTTAATTTACATTTAACGTAAGTTTCTATTGCAATATTTTGGAAATGTATCTGGGTCCACAATAACATTCAAGTGTGGAGCGCAAATATGGGTTGGAGTAGTCTAAAAGACAAACTAGCATGATAAGATGGGCTCAAGGTAATACCTGTCATCATGGCATTATGACGTGCTCCACAGGAGACCAGTTTAGCATTCTTGTTCTCCAGACATGGAGCATCCAGTAGCTTGGGTAGGGTCTGTAACCACAAGCATGTTATGAGCACCAATATCAAATCATTGAAAGTCATTTTTATTCAAAAATATCTAAGGTTCTTAACATGATCCAAATTAATGCCTATGGTTATAGTTCCTGTCTTTGGCCAGATAGATATCTTCCTAGTTACAACTTTGGCTTATGAAATAACCTAAACAAAAATATTAAAGAACTTGATCTATGAAAAGCAATGCTTTGCCCTTTACCGTATTTCTGATCCATTTCTTAGCAGAATTTCATGCTTCTTTTTGGATGCTTTGCATATGATTAGTGCATTGATTTCCATTTTTTTCATCAAAATAAGCCAAATTGTAGAGGGCGCAGGTTTCAAGTTGTGTGTGGAATCTGTCCACTAATGGAGCATGGTTAGGTCTCTGATGATCCATGTAACTTCTCTTTGTTTCCGAATGGGACAGGCTAAAATGGAAAGAGCCAGCTGTCAGTGTATCTGTTGAACATTTCGAAAAAAAAAAAACAATGTCGGGTGCTACTGCAAGCTACATATGGTACTTCAGAGTTTATTTATTTTCTTCATGGGTCTGTTTATTTCCACATGCAGGTGGTGCCAAGAGGAGTTTAAATTGGAAGGGGAGGATTGCCAAAGAGGCTTGAACATATACAGCTTCCACCATATTTCTTCTATTTTAAAATTGGAAGTGAAAGTAGTTGCAAATAAACTCTTGGCATGCATGCTGCAATAGGCAGCCATGAGACATTGCATCTTGCCATTATGCAAACAATGAAATGGTAGATTGTATATAGAACTGCAAAATAGACAGACCTCAGCTTGATCAGAACCAGTCCCTAGCTGCCCAAACTGATTCCCACCAAACGAATACACACCACCATCGGCAGATGTGCATACTGTATGCCACAGGCCAGCAGCAACTCCTTGTATCGTGACACCCAACAGTGATGATACACATGTTGGACTCAGCTCATCATCGGTATTTCCTTGTCCACACTGAGAAAAGGTGGAATATAAGAAGGAAAAGGAAGAAAAAGAAAAGACAAGAATCAGTTAGTTCTGTCCTCAAATATTGCAAAGAAAATCCACAGTCAATATAAAACAAAGGCAATTTCCCATGTTACAGTGGACCTCATCTTCAACATTACAATTTGCTTTTTCTCCATCTTTTCTACAATTCCTACATGTCAATCCTGGAGAGCAGTTAATACTTAAAATAGAGCAAGGATAAGCTAAAAAAGAATCAGATTGAAGAGCAAGATACCCGAATTACAAGGTTATCATATTCCAAACCAGCAATTCCTTCCATGTCTGTGAATTTCTATACTGACTCATTAAGACAATAAAAAGGTAGCATTACCCACACTACCATATCCAAAATGAATGAGAATAGAATTGGTTGTTGAACTCGATTTGAAATCAGAATTATGAAAATGTCAAGAACTAGTCTAATGATATATCACATATAAACTGTCTTAATACAACCTTGGATTACAGTTAACTTAGATGACCAGGGAAACGACATCATACTCCAATAAGTAGAAAGCCTTTTTATACAGTCACTTGGTATATCTAAAATACAAACATCTTTTAACATCAGGAGACATGTCAGGATGTCTTTGCATCAATATGTTCACTACAATAACATGAACTATCCTTCTCATTCCAAAGGTGAAAAATATAGTAAACTACACCGGGATGATGTAAGTTAAATAAGCTCATGTGCCAGAATACACTGTTCATTCATGATTGCAGAATACACAAGCCACCATTTCTTATGTGCTTGTTTGTATGGACATGCCTACTAACAGTCTCGTGACAAGTTATATTTTATGATTGTGAAGCTGGCAGAAAAGGTATGGTTGCACAGTAGGACCACAAGTGCTAATGACATATAGACTGAAGTAATAGGATAAATGAGGCATCAACATAATAGCTAATTGATGATTTGCTTAACAACGATGGGACGCTAAATAAAGAAGGATCCAGTAGTGTAAAATACTGACTACACATCAAATTGTGGAGAACCTCAACTAATGTAAGAAAATAAAGTAAGAAAACAACTGTGTGTCACCTGTAGTGACAGCATATTACGCATTTCTAACCTGTGAGTACATAATGTCATTGTTACTATTGTTGCAGAGTCTTGGCCATCAATTAATCACCTGCTCATACAAGCCAGTTGCTACGTGTTTGTGTGTGCATGTATGGGTGGTGGGTTTCATGTTTTTATTCTCCTTGTTCCTTTTTTTACCATCAAAAGAACAGAAGAACACCTAGATTTTAACAATTAGTAGTCAATAAGTACACTACCTCTTGCCCGCTTTAAGAAAGCGGGAATAATAGGTAATATCTGGCATAGTCCCTAAGAAGTTCCAATAAAATTCATAATCATGAGGTGAAATGTCATAACATCAATTGGATTATCAATCAATCTGGAAAAGAGACAAAGTGGAGGCTAACCTGGCCATAAAGTCCCCATCCAAAAGTAAGTAGGGCTCCTGTATCTGCAACACCAAAATATAATAATGAATGAAACTGCAACAGTTAGAATAATGATCAATCAAGACGTGCAAGGAGATGGAACATCTATTAGCTACTGCCAACTCATTATCTGACATCCTAGTAACCAGATGCAAGTTAACTTCTAGTCAAGAATTACAACATATAAATTGAATTGACTTGCAGTAAGAAGAGTACAAAGTTTTAGAGCCTTGAAGGTAGAGCATATGCAAGGTGTAAAGTGAAAAGAGATATTTCATTAGAAAAGGGATATGCATAAAAGACAGCAGAAATATGCATGAGTGCGAACAAATTTTTTTGTCATTGAGAATAATTACCTTTAAAATATTCAACCCCCACCATGTAATTATCACCTTTTGAACAAGTTCATGATCCACTATAAGACATGCTAGATCCTATATTTTCCTCCAACCTTTACAATAACAATAGTTCATCAAGTTTCCGTACTCAAACAATTAATTAAACTGAACATAGCTAAAATATACAAAGTAACAATTTTATTTTACGATTACTTGTTAAATCTTGCTTCAAATTGCTAATCCACAAACTGTTCATCTTGTCTGTGTTCTCAACTGCCATATGAATTTTTTTAAATCAACTTGCTTAGATTTATTTCATTAGAGCATAATTTTTAATTATTTAAACATCGAATAGGCAGAAGTCTATTCCTTTGCTGCAACTATGACAAAAAAAAGTTGTTACCAAAAAATAACATGTGATATGCTAAATACCTGCCGACCTTCATCTTCGCATATGCTTGCTACTGTCAAAGTAGTTAGCCAAAGACAATTTGTACATCATGCATGCATGGGTGCACAATTGGACACACACATATACAGATGCATGTATCTACATAAGCAGAATGAAGGAATGGTATTATCAATTTTTCTAACTAAAGAAATGTTTTTTAATAATATATGGAAGAAACAATTAAATCTCACTAGAAAATTGAGACAATGATGGAAAATTTTGTGGCAGAAAGGGATTAGCAAATGGTTGCTGACCTGTAACTGCAATACTGTGACGACCCCCGCAGGCAATGGCCTTTACACAGCTTCCTATGAGTTTATATGCCTGTCCATCTGAGCTTTGTTTCCCTTTGGTAGCTGGTGATGATCGATCTTTATTGAAAGAAGCTGATTCTATGCATGGTACAGGATGAGGAGAAGACACATTCCGGATACGAGTACCCAAACCAAGTTGCCCTTCCCCTCCATAGCCCCAACCCCACACCTGACCTACATCTGAAGCTTTGCAAAAAATTCAACTCATTAGCAGTTAATTTTCCTTCAAGTTAGAAACGTAATCAGAACACTAAAGAAAAAAGTGAAAAAAGTGAAAAAAGTTGATAACTGTATAAAACTTCTAATCAAGAAAATTGACTTACCCGACAATGCTAGTGTATGTCGTCCACCAGCAGCAACACCTGTGATACGGATACCTACATTAAGAGTTACAAGGCATGGAGGTGCCGAAAGAGCTTCACCAGAGGATGAGCTTTCAGGTCCCATTTTAGCTGAAGACAACTTTCTTCGCTTTGTATTCTCATCACCACCTCTACTATCAAAGCCTGACATGGTTCCACTAGCTCTTGAACCCTGTGATCTGGGACTCACTGTCGTGGAGAAACCACAAGTACAGATCTAAGATATTGTCAAATTAAAGAAGCTTTCTTTTTCTATCTCGGGTCTTCAGAGAAAAGAACTGATATCACCTTGATCACTTAACAATCCACTGTGTCTTTCTTCTTTTTCTGAGGTTCCACCAGAGGAAGACTGATCTCTAGTGATCCTTCCAGTAGGCACACACTCTTTCCATCCCCATGTGTAGACCTCTCCCTGAGCTGGCCTAGGAAGGTAAAATTTAAGTTTCCAAAAAGCTCAACAGTAGGTATATTTGTAAGATTATGCATAATAAAGCATATATCTTTTGATCCAAGACAATGACACTCTTTGTACTCTCAAGAAAATATGAAAAGAATATGGATCATGTCCATCTCTGTTTCAATTTTGTACTCTTATCCTAATAGATAAGGAAGATCGGATATCAACAACAAGTAATGGGCATATCACCAGTGACTGCTACACAATGAGCCCATCCTGCTGCTGCCATAATTACGGGCACCTCGGTTGGGAGGTCAAATACTGCCGGAGTCTCCTGATAAACGCAAATGTGTAATTTATTCATTAAAAAAATCCAATTTTCAAACAAATAGAAGTAAAGAAACAAAAATATACAAAATTCTGGTTAGAAAAATTCAGAAGATAGCATGACTACCTCATGCTTCCCCGATGTAACATAGCTTTGACCCATGTCATCGGTAGAACCCCATGTATACAGCTTGCCTGACTCTGAAACAAGAGAGAAGACGGCATTCCGAGTCATTACTCGGTCAACATTCAGATCTAATAAAATCAATCTGCAAACAAATTTCTAAGGCTACGTTACTACCAAAGATTACAAGGTCTTCAGATTTCTAAGAAAATAAAAAGGATTGAAATGCCATTAAAATGGAAAAACGTTCCCAACTGTGATTATAATGTTATCGTTCAAATAACTGTTCTTCAGCAGCACTTCAGTTATGCTTAAATCAATTAAGATAAATAAAAATTTACTTAAAATCACGAGAAACTAAGACCACTCTGAGCCACACAAAAACTATCCTGCTTGAGAGGATATAAACAAAGGACAATAATACATGCCTTAATATGGTATAACGGAAAAAAATACTTAGAAATATTATCTAAAATAATGGAAAACATTCAAAAAGGAAAGGCAATCTAAAAGTTTCCAAAGAACTCAGTTCGATGGCCAAGAGAAGAATGCAGCCCAGAGGACGATGGCTATCAAGATGAGGAAGGCCAACTTCATCAAACGCAAGGGAAGAAAAATATACCTCGTTAGAAAAAATGCGGGTTGCAAAGTTAAAAGCTCGACAGATCTCCACGAACAAGCATCGAAATAAAGATCGCGGATTTCGTCTCTGACAGGAAAAGGAACCAAAAACGAAACGGAAGAGGCAGCTAGAGGGTAGAAGCAGAGGTCCATACCAGAGATGGCCATGGCAAATCCACATCCTCCGCCGCTAACGTCTAGCCACCGGTCTCCTGCGTGCGAATCCGGCATTCGCACGGCCACCGGGTGAAGCAGAGGCGATCTCTGCGGCGACACTCCAGGGAGGTAACCCCACATCAGCACCGTCTTGTCCCTCCCCTTCTCCTCCATCGAATCCTCCACCACCATCATCTCCTCCTTCCCATCCTCCTCCATCTCCTCCCCTCCTCTGCCTCCTTCCTTCTCCCCAACATTCATCTCCCTCCCCCCAATCCACCTATCGCCCTATCAACCGATCTCCTCTTCCCTTTCGTGGCTTCCTTTTTCCCTCGATCTCCTGACGTCAACCTGGAGCTCCGCTGCTATTTGCTCCCCACAAGAGGACTCGACGACCACCAAGAGTGACCAAGGGAGCAAAAAAGAGCCGAGGACAGCCCTAATTCGCCCGCATCCGTTGGTGCATCACCAGGCCATCCACGTAGGACGCGCCGAGATGCGGGCCATGACAAGTGGCTCGACTACAGCCAGGAGTTTGCCAGAAGCTTCTGGAAGCCCACAGGCCCACCTCGGGGAAAGCAGCTCCATCTGCGGTCACGGTCGGCCACGTGGCAGCTCCGCTTGGAACGGAACGACGTGTGACGTGGGTTCGTTTCCCCCAATGCGCCTGGCTTTGTTTGTGGCTGGCCTTGGAAGCTTCGAGAAAACTCGGGTGGATTATTATTATTATTAGTATGTGAGGGGCCACCAATGGATGTCACGCGTGTAAGAGGTATCCTCGCATTTGGGGTAGCACATCAATGGATCCTGTGTAATATCGTAAAATTAATTTGTATTCCGCTGTGTCTCAAAAATGCTAAAAATGAGAAGTAAGATGAACAATTGCCAGAATGGACGTGTTGTTGGGCATCGTCACTCTTAGACCATTGACTGGCATATCACACTGCGCTCACGGATCTCAAAGCAGGACGTACCCCCGTCGAATTGGTTTTACAGTTGGGATTTGAAAAGGTACGCATCGTCACTCTTAGACGATCCTCGTCGTCCAACGGAGAGGGCCGTGAGATCCCGACTTCGTTACACACCTCTCCTCTCAGTTTTAATCTCCTTCCTCTCTCTTCTTCCTCAGGACGATCACTTCCTCTCTCGATGCCTTCGTGCTCCCCATTCGCCCCTCGGGCCACGGATTGCTTCGATGGCATCACCAGGAGTAACGCAGTAGGGAAGTCTTCCTCAAAAGGTTAGTGTTTATAAGATGTACTATTTTTTGCCGATCTTCCGGTGCGGTATGGCGGCAAGAGAGGCAATACGTCTCGGATGATCGTTCTTAGTGTGATTAGCAGAGGATAATTTGTATCGGGGCGGTAAGAAAGAGATTGTTCCAAGATCATCGTTAGTATCATCGATGACCTCCACCGCCGCATGCTGAATGGTGAACGGCGCCTGCAGATGCTATCTGTGTTGACTTCATTTGCATCCGTCTCTGTTGTACCATCACATCCAGGCTATACCGAAGACGGGCTTTACCGTGTTCGGAAAGGACAGAATGCAGTCCGTCGAACCCACCAAGTCAGAGGGCCTATACGTTGGTTGGGTTGGAGCCCAATTGAATCGAGCCGCAGTGAAACCCCGACTGTCGCCTCCTTCGCCTAGCAATACGACGACGGAGCCGGTCCCGATCAAATCCAAGTATGAAGGCTGTCGGCGCGATCGGAGAGTTCAAACCGCTCCTCCTCAGGATCTCCGCCGTCGCCGCCGCCTGCTTGGCCGCCTTCTTCTTCGGCAAGCACTGGTCTTCCGCTTCCTACCCCCAGCTCTCCTTCTACCCCCGCTCCCCCGCCGTGTCCTCCTTCGACGGCGCTGCGCCCTACGTCGCCATCTCCCCCAACTTTAACTTCTCCGTAGACGTCTCCTCCCTGATCTCCTCCTTATCGCCTCCTCTCCATGCAGCCTCTCCGGCCATCCCTTCCCAGCCTCTGCCCCCACCCCCGCCTCCGCAACACCCAGAAAGAATCGGGGTCGTAGACGACGAAGGGAACATGCGGGATGATTTCGAAGTGGGCGCGCTGGACTCAGAAGTGGTGGATGTCTTCGACGAGGTGAATGGGATTAGCAAGGATAGCGAAGGGGAGCACACGAGGGTTAGGGTTGGGATCGAGAAGTTTATACTGTGCCCCAGTAGCATGTCGGAGTACATTCCGTGCTTGGATAACGTGGAGGCAATAGAGATGTTGCAGTCTACGATAAGAGGGGAAAAATTCGAGCGGCATTGTCCTGAGCAGAGCAAGGGGTTGAATTGCTTGGTTCCGGCGCCCAAAGATTACAAAACGCCGATCCCTTGGCCCAGAAGCAGAGATGAGGTTTTCTTTCTCTTGATCTGCTTCTTCAGGCTCCCTAATTTTCTAAGAAATAGTCTTAATAGTTAATAGTCTTAAGGTCCAAGTTGATGCTTTTTGTCACTCTTAATAGTTCTACGCGTCTGTTGCTCATGGAAATCCAGTCCCATAGTCATCAGTCATAGATTAGCACTTGCATATCATTTTTCTCAATTCCTCTGCAACTTCAGATTAGTATAATCTTGTGTCTTATTGTCAATCATCTGCAACTTGGATGTGCAGTGGGAGTTGACAAATATGATATACTTTAACTTTCTCGTTTGCAGGGTTTTTATCGTCATATTACGGATACCTGGATCAGAGTTGGAAACTATATCCATTTAATCCTTTGCACAGCTTACAAATCCCCCGAAGTACACATGTAGCGTCATAAGAGGAGTATCAAGCATGCATGTAGTGTAGAATATCCTGCTCACAAAGTAAATATATTGACTGGTGCATAGACATAAGTTATAATTTTTAATTATCAGCGAAAAAAGTCTGGATGGAATGAGACACAAGAAGCTTGAGGCTTCAGTTCATTTAATTTGTGTGCAAGGATCTAGAAAACAAGCCATTTGTTAGAAAAACAACACCACAGGTGTTCATTTCTCAATTATCTAGATTCAGTCAGGTAGATGAGATCCAGAACTTTGATTTAAAGTTAATGCCACAAGTCCTATTATAAGTTAGGTGAGAAGCTAGTGATTCATTTTATTGTACTAAAAGCCAACTATCTAAATTAACACAAGACTAAGCACACTCACAAAAAGAATATGGAATAAATTCTTGCCAGGGCTAACAAAAAATTGAAACTCAATCTTATGGTTTTTTCATACAATTCAGTAATTACATCTAATTTCTTTAATATTGTATTTAACGGCATTAAAGTGAACAGTAGGTAAATCACAGGCTATTCTTTTACCCCTCTTCTATGACCATGATATGAATTTCGGTTTCTGGAACAAAATTTGAATGAGATTTTCCTGTATGATGTCAGTAGTCATGCATTTTATTTTCACAGATTAATGAACATGATTTTTGCTGAGCGTAGCATCATATGAAAGATCTAAAAGAATTTATCAGTAAACTTTTCTTTGTGAAGCTTCTTTAGCTATAAGTTCTATAAACATTGAATATGACTACTGGACATGTTCCCAAATTTTTACGCCATGGTCAAGAACTCAGTGTAGATCGACGAGGTTTATCACCACACTAAAAATTATGGATTCAATTAACTGCATAAATGTTGTTTTACATGAGGATTAGGAGTTATGATAATTCTAATGTATGAGAAACAACAGTAAGGGTGAAGACGAATTAGTGCCTTGTAACTTCATGGGAACTTCATAAATTTAAGAGATGCAAAATCTTGAAACAGTTACCAAAAGGTGATATATCATGTGTAAGAATAACCCAATGTTATTCTTGTAACTGATGTTTATTTTGATATACTAGTTTCTCTAGCCAAGCAGCCTTTTCTTCCTACAGGCTCCTTCTTTAAATTTCAGTTTGCTGATTTGTGGAAGTTGCAAATAAGCAGACCGATGTTCTAGTTGGTTTGCAACTAACAGTTCTTTAATGTGCGGCCAAACTGCACTTTGAAGATATTCAACAATTAGGCAGTTGTTCATTGTAAAAATTTCATGGCAAATTTTTGTTTCCCATGGCACTTTGACATGTTCTTAAATTTTTGGTATTTAATTATTCCAGGTATGGTTTAGCAATGTACCTCACACACGCTTGGTTGAAGATAAAGGAGGTCAAAATTGGATTACAAAAGTTAAAGACAAATTCAAATTTCCTGGAGGTGGAACTCAGTTTATTCATGGAGCAGATCAGTATTTGGGTCAGATCTCTAAGGTATTTTAGTTTTCTTGAGATACCAAATTCTGGATGTTCTCTTAAGCTTTTTTTTTCTCTTCTAAACGTCTTTTTTACCGAACTGTGCAGATGGTTCCAGATATTGCATTTGGTTACCATACAAGAGTAGCTCTTGATATTGGTTGTGGAGTAGCAAGTTTTGGTGCTTTCTTATTCTCCCGAAATGTGATCACCTTGTCAATAGCTCCAAAAGATGTTCATGAGAATCAGATTCAATTTGCTCTTGAACGGGGTGTGCCAGCAATGGTGGCAGCTTTTGCAACTCGTCGATTGTTATATCCAAGTCAGGCATTTGACTTAATTCATTGTTCAAGATGTAGAATAAATTGGACCCGTGATGGTATGTGACAGTGTCATTTTCACTCACTTCTTAGCTTGCAAAAGTTCAACTTAAAAATCAACATGCCATAGACCATTGTTCAATAGCTGTTGTCTGTATCCATGAGGACCATGACTTGAATGGCGTATAATTTTATAACTTGGACATAAGCATTTTGGACAACTAATTTTGTTAACAAGTTGGTGTCAATTATCCTATTGGGCCTGGTCATAATTTGACGTTTATGAATTTGTATGTTTATATTTATAGTTTTTCACAATTCTTGGTTTCCAATAAATGAAAGTCAGAATCCACCAAAATGTAAAACTCGTCAAAGATTTTATCCAATAGTGAGTGGTACAAAACTTCCTTTGATTGCCATACCTTCTTTGGAAATGCTTTTCTAATTCGTTTTCTACTTTTGATGAAGATGGAATCCTGCTTCTTGAGGTCAACAGAATGCTAAGAGCTGGAGGTTACTTCGTTTGGGCTGCACAACCAGTTTATAAACATGAAGAGAGACAACAGAAGGCTTGGCTAGGTATATCCTTATTGTACAATCTTCTAAAGAAATTTATAATGTGACTGATTCTATGTTTAGATTTTAGAATCAATCTGGTTGCAAATTGTGAATGTGCAGGTTCTGTGAACCGACTCCGATTTATTTTATAAATCACATCCGCCGTGGCCAAAACTTGATCACATCTTTGTAATGTTTTCTTAATTATCCTACTCAACCATCCAAAACTGTTCAAAACTGCATAAAGCTGCTTCTCGTGTTTCTTATTTCCTAAAGTTAGCTTTATTCTGCATGCATCAGATGCTACATTGGTCAATAAATCATTTTTTGCTGATTCTTAGTTTGTTTTACTTCTATAGCTTATTTTTATTTTTGCTCTTGTGGATTATGGCTAATGGATTAAGGGAATATCTATAGATAATTTACTCATGATGTTGGTTTTGTATTGTTGATTTGAATCTTGGTGAGAGAGATTATCTTACACAATGACAAGTTTTGTTCATTTTTCTGTTTCATTCTTTATAGGAAAAAATATTTCATATTTTTGTTTGGTGAATGTGCATGTAGCTCTCACTATAGACTGAATGCTGTAAGTACATTTTATTGGATTTAAATTGAGACTGGCTTATAGGTTGTCCAAATTATGCTCATTTTGGCTTCCTAGTTTCAGGGTTTTCCTGGCAACAATGTCTCTCAAATTCATGACAGGCTAATGTTCATATTATGTGATTCACTAATTTTATATGTAAAGGACTAAATTGTTCTTTGAAAAGGATTAGTCCACCTACTGAAAATTTTTCCAGCAATGGACTCTTCCCTTGATGATCAGAGTTCTGTATCATGTCTGTTGCAAAATTTGAGGTACATCAATTGTTCCCAGCTTCATGGAACTTCTCTTTAGATTACTATACAAACTTATAGTTCTGATGTTGCATATTGAACGAGAACCATCAGGTATGCATATTGGCATATTGCAACTCAGAAACCTTCAGTTATAATTATTGTGGGTGCTTGTTGTAGTGCATACATTATTGTTTATTCGGTCCTCCTTTTTGCTTGACCTGCTACTACAATCAAAATTATCACATCTAAATTAAGAATCAGCGTTCTGTTTCCATGTTTAACTCATTCTATCATGCACTAATTTCTTTTTGCTATTTATGCTCACAAGTTTAGTTTATGCATAGAGATGCAGGACCTTGCAGCTAGGATTTGTTGGGAACTCGTAAAGAAGGAAGGATATATTGCTATATGGCGGAAGCCTTTAAGCAATACACGCTATGAGAGTCGTGATTCTGGAGCTCAACCTCCATTATGTAATGCAGACGATGATCCAGACAACGTTTGGTATTTGGCAAACCTTTTGCTTTTAATTCTGCTTAATTAAAAGAAGTGATCCACAGCAAGCTATCATTTTTGCGTAGTGACCCCTCAGGATAACATGGAAAGTTGGGGAATTGTTGACAGATCAGCATATCCATATATATTCTTTATGTATTTTTAAGAAGTTGTGATGCCAATATTGCTGATAACAGTATATTGTCTTGAGCCCAATGCAAAGTGCATTCTGTCTTGTTGACCTTTGTTTCATAAAGTAATCTGTAGATATTACTTGCAAATATTTATTATTTTGAATATATTTCATTGATTGAGACTCTAGCTGGTATTTTGTAATTAGGTGTACTTGTTTGTTATACATGATATACCAATGAATAATTCAGAGTCATCTCCCACATGAGATTGAAAATTTATGGTCTAAGTGAAACTTTTCATATTTATATGTAGTTTTTGTTGGCTTCATTCCCATTCCTTCAACAACCTAGAACATGTAAATTGAATAACGAGATTCTCAAGCTGATTTCCATGTTGACTCAATACTTTAACATCATGTGGATCCTTTAGAATTTCTAGTTTCTAGAGAGTCTGCATTCTTCGAAGATGAGTTAGGAAAATATGGGATTGAACATATAGGTTCTTTGACACCAGTAGAGCTCTTCTTTTTTCTTCTTAAATTTAGCTATTACTCTTGCAGTTCTTTTTCTTGTTCTAATTGGTTCTGCATATTCTGCAGGTATGTGAACATGACGGCATGCATTAGCAGACTTCCTGAGAATGGATATGGAGCAAACGTTTCAACTTGGCCTGCCCGTCTGCAGGAGCCCCCACAAAGACTTCAAGCTGTTGTGATGGATGCTTATATAGCGAAAAATGAGCTCTTTATGGCGGAATCGAGATATTGGGATGACATACTTGCAAGCTATGTCCGTGCATTTCATTGGAAAAAAATGAAGCTGCGGAATGTAATGGATATGAGGGCTGGATTTGGAGGGTAATTTCTTTTTCCCATTAGAAGAACTTAACCAGGAAAAAAATCTATAATTTTAATGTGATATATATGGGTATATTGAGGTGTATAATAGTATGTATAGATCAATTATCCACAAAATCCAAGATGGCGTACTGTTATGGCTACATAATTAACATAAAGCAAGTCAGGTCAAACTTTATAATGGATCAGGTTATTGTATCCACTTGAGTTTTTTTGTGCCACTCCATTGATCATCATGAGGTAATCTTGTTGAAATCATGTTTTAATTGAATTTTTCATTAGAATCTTTATTTTTCTCCCTCATGTTTTCCAGAATAGTAATGATGAATGCTGCAGAGTCTTATTAAGATAATATGCACATAGTAGAAGGCACTTGGACTTTGGATAGTAATATCTTGCCTATGAAAATATATTATATTTATAGTCTTATTAACAACAAAGAGAAACAAGCCCATCTTCATGCTTTTAAATCCTTTTAGCTCAAACCGAATCCCCAGAATGTCATATTTTGTGTTGCAGTGTTCAGTTTAACTGATCAGCCATCATAAACTTTAATTGCAGGTTTGCTTCTGCATTGATCAACCATCAAATCGATTGCTGGGTGATGAATGTTGTCCCTGATAGCGGACCCAACACATTACCTGTAATATATGATCGGGGACTTATAGGAGTTACTCATGACTGGTATGTTCCATCGTTTTTTATGCTTATTGCACAAAATGTTTGCTATCTTTCCAGCCTCAAAGATGGTAGGCCAGGAAAGATTTCTTTGCTGGACAGAAACGTAGATAGAGAGGACAATTTCACTGCTAGATTAAGATGTATGATCGGCCTAAAAAATATTTGCTATCTTTCTATCTACCTCTCTACCTGGCTAGCTATCTATCTATTCACACACCACCTACCACAGAGATATGTGCACCAGTTTGCTGTCACTTGTTGTGTACTGGTGTGAATCTCTTGCTAACAGTTGTAGTCTACAGGTGTGAACCATTTGATACATATCCACGAACTTATGATCTACTGCATGCGTTTGGTCTCTTCTCGGAAGAGCAGAAAAGGTAAGTGATTATTTCATTTTGATTAATATTTTTGACACTCTCAAAGTTCTCTTTGTAAATTCATTTGTCTGTTCTATTGCATCGCTTGCCTTCCCTTTCCCCCCTGCTTTTATCTGCAGAAAGGTATTGTAGTTGAAATTACATGGACTATGTGGTCAATTAGGATAACATGTAGATGTAATCTACTTGGAAAATGAACTCACTATTCCAAGATGTATTCACGATCGACCTTAATTTTTCCTAAACAATTTTCAGTAATAAACTGGTTCAGAACCAATTTGCCACTGAACTGATGGTTCTCATCAGTCAGTTGATGTGAATTTGGCATGAAAATAGAGCTCTTCAGTTGCACATAAAGAATTAGGTCGCTCTATCTTACTTCACTGCTAGATTTATGCTAACGATTTCTTTTTGTCCTAATCATACATTCAGGTGCAACATCACTAGCATCTTGCTGGAGATGGACCGCATGCTAAGACCTGGTGGGCGTGCTTATATTCGTGATTCAAAATACATTATCAACGACATTCAACAAATTGCTGAGGCCATGGGATGGCGGACCAATCTCCGTGATACAGCCGAAGGCCCATATGCGAGCAGGAAGATTTTGATGTGCCAGAAACACTGAAACTGAAATAGATGTGGTTTTCTGAAGAGCTTATCGTAGATACGGCCTTTGGTTTCGAAGTGGTTCTAGGTCTTCTGCGAGTTCAACTGTATGTTTATTCCACAGAAAAAGGACCAAATGCTCGTGGCAGGAACCATTGCTGTATGCAGGTAAATTAGGTAAGTAAATGAACATATGTTTATTGATTATATTAGTTTCTGATCATTAAGCTCAATCCATGGTCATCGGCAACATCCTCCTGTAATCCTAGTCTCCCAAGTCCTGCACTCATTGCCTAAATTCTGCAATAGACTGGTTGTTTCCATGCTTTAAGTGAGAGTCCTGTGCCACCTCAAGATATATCAGTAGCTGAATTTATTTTTTTTTTCTTCTTTTTCCTCAAAAGTCTCGATTAGGATAAACTTGAGGTGGATTTATCTTCGACAAATAAGATTAGATGCTAATTATGTTTAATCTTTGGCTATATATATATATATATATATATATTTATATCTTGCAATATGTTTTTTTCTTTAGAGTTGAATTATAGTTGAATCGGCTGATGATTTGTTTAGAAATTATGGTCGATGATTTGTTGAATTATCAGTTCATATAGTATGTAGTGGAACTATATGTAGTTATGCTGATGATTAGTTTAATCTTTGAATTGTCAATTCATATGGGTTAAGAGTTATAGTCGAATTGGCTGTTCTTTTATATATGGATTAGAAATTTGTATGAATTAAAACGACATACAAATTGATAATGAGTTGACTTGAATTAAATAGAGATGAAAAAGACTTCCGTCATGACATAAGATCATATTAATCAGATGTCGTGGACGGCTTGGATGCGTTCGATAACTTTTATCGGTCAAGACGAAGCTTTTGCCTCCGTAAGCGCAGCTCACTCTGCAATCCAAAGGTAAAGCATATCCACCTCTCTCTCCTCTATGGATCTTTTAGCGTCAGCCATATGTTATTTGATATGATACGGGTGACGAGAGATGTGTTTTGACATTCGACGCAGAGTGGGATATGCCAAAGACGAAGTTGGATATGTTATTTGGGAACGAGCAGAGTCAGATGCTGGTAAGGACACTTACCCATCCATCATCTACATAAAATATATCGACAATTATAATCAACAAATAGAACAACAAAGAAGTGCACTCTTTTGACTCCTTGGTCATCGAAAGTTGCAAGGAAACCTAATTCTTGATCGTAATTGACAACCCAGGAGATGTGTCACCGTCTCCTCGTCGTCATCGTCGTCCCCCGCTTTGGTTTGGTTCGCAGGTCGATGACCACCACGCTGATGTTATCCGCGCTGTGTCTCGCCAAGGCCAGCTTAGTCAGCAGTATAGCGGCGTCGGAGCACAACGAATGACCACCGCCGCCGCCTTCTTCCTCCTCTTTGTCGTCGTCGTCGCCGCCCCCCCGCAGGCACATCCTTGCGACGTCACAGGCAGTCTCGTTGCTCACCACGTCCCACAGCCCGTCGCTCGCCAGGATCAGGCACTCGTCGCCCTCCTCCCTCTCCGTCACCGTCACCTCCGGCTCCGATACCACGTACGGCTTCAAGTAGCTGTCTCCTGTTCCGTGGTTCATGTTTTTAGCGCCCTCCCATCTTCCCCAAACACAGCAGCAGTAGCAGCAGCAGCAGCAGGAGAGGGGTGTAGGGAATACACCGAGTAGATTTATTTACCTATGGCTCGAGACATGGCGAGAACTCCGAGAACCCTCGCCCCGTCCCAATAGATCACCCGTCCTCCGATGTCTTCGATTCGCTGCAGCTCGTCCTCCCGGTCCGGCTGCCAAATTTACACCAATTTCGTCGGTTCAAATCGTTACTTCACTAGTGGGCTAAAGATGGAAGCCGAGAAAGGATAGATTTTTTTTTTTTTTTTTTGTTCTTCGCCTCTCCTCTTAAGTACCTTGTGATCGGAGGAGAGGGGGATGGGCGCGCCGTTGCGGCAGAGGACGGCGCGGGAGTCGCCGCAGTTGGCGACGACGATCCGGGTAGGGCCGACGACGGCGACTACGGCGGTGGACCCCACGTGGTCGCACCTCGGCGGCTGGAGCTCGCACCGGCAGTCCGGGCTCGGTCGCCCGCCGCCGCCGCCGCCGCCGTCCACCGCCTCCGAATCCATCCGGGCGAAGCTCCTCTGCATCGCCACCCTCCATGCCTGCGACGGCGTGCCGGCACCCGGCGCCAGCGTGTCCACCTCCTGCGCCACCACCTCGTGCATCCGATCCTTACAGAGCGAGGCCACCTGTAAGGAAGGGGCAGAAGAACAGATCAGGCGATCGGAGAAGAGCTGAGAATAGTGAGGGAAGAGAGTTGGAGCGGAGTAAGGGCGGTATCCCACATGGGAGCAGCCATGGCCATCAAAGACGCCGAAGAAATGGTGCCTCGCCGGAATTCGACGGTCTCCCCCAACGAAATCCGGACGAATGGAGACGGCGTCCTCCATGTTCCTCCTCCGCCCGCATACCGCCAACATCCCGAACCTCGGGAAACGATCGGACATGTCCAATTCCTCCGGCGCCGCCACTGTGTGCCCGGGACTGGAGCTCCCACCCGACGTCCACGCGGACTTCCCCGCCGCGGCGCCGCCGTCCATCCTCTGCCTTTTTCCACTCGGTTCGTCCTCCACCGCTGGTGCCTCCGACCCCGCGTCGAACCTGAGCCGCCGGATCTCCATCCGGCGGCGCCTGGCCCCTCGCGATCCCGTCTCGGCGCCGCAGCTCACCACGCCACAACAGATGTCCGCCATTACCAAATTAAAACAAGGTGTCGACGACCCCTTTCCTTTCTCTCTTTCCTTCCTCGCTTCGATCCCTTTCGAATTCGAATCGGGGGCAGCTTAAAAAGAGAGGACGGGGGGCCGAGTGGATTACCCAGAGCCCTACCTTCCGTGTAGTTGGGAGGGGGGCGATGGATCCACCAAGGGTCCCACACGCACCCGTCGTCAACGCGAGGCGGCGAGTAAGGAGAAACGTGTAGTAAAAGCATGCATCACGGCTGGCTTCCACGTGCTACGCTTTTCCCACGAGAACAGACGAATCCCTACCGTCCGTCGCTTTCCGGTCCGGTCTCTCTCGCTCCGCTGTTGGGACGCGTGGAAAGGCGGGAGGAGGTGGGGGAAAGCGTCGTGGGTTTTCTCGCACGCCTGCGGTGGTCCCCACGAGGATCCATTTATTTATTTATTTATGTATTTATTTATTCATAACTCGATCCATCGGTCGGCCAGGAATCGGGGGATGGGGGTGGCCCCCATCCCATCGAAGGGTCGCCGATCCAGCAACGTGGAGCCTCCGACGCCTTACACGACTGCTTCCGCCCCCCAACATTTCTCCGATACTTCGCCTATTCCAAAAAGTCAATAAAAAATAACATGACACGCGTCCCCACGTCGCTGCCTCCTTCCTTGCTTCCTTTCTTTCCGCCCTCCTACTTGCTGTCTTCGATCCATAGATTCCATATGTCAAATAAGTATCTCTCATATCTATCAATCTCTACCGCTTGCATCTCATCACATACGCAAGAGCAGCAGCCCGTGGTGGATTTTGAGCCGACCCGTATAGCTAACGGGTTAGAATCGAATCACGGTGAATAAGACGGGTCTAGTTGAGCCGGATAGAGGTGATGATATTTTCCGTGGAAGATCCGACATCGGTAGGGACTTCGTTTGCTCGAGATGAGTGATCGACGGTGATGACGATCATGGTGGATGATCGATGATACATATCCTTCTAGAGAGCATATATACATACATACATACATACATACACATATAAGTGAAGATGTTTTTCGTAGAAGATCCGACATCAGTTGTGACTATGCTTGCTTGAGATGAGTGATGGACGATGATGATGATGATGGTGGATGATCGATGATACATATTCTTCTAGATAGCATATATATATATATATATATACATACATACATAGATACATATATATATATAAGTGAAGATATTTTCCGTAGAAGATCTGACATCGGTTGTGACTCCGCTTGCTTAAGATGAGTGATCGACGGTGATGACGACGATGGTGGATGATCGATGATGCAGATCCTTGTATAGAGCATATATTCTGCTTGCTTGAGATGAGTGATAGACAGTGACGATGACGATGGTGAATGATCAATGATACAGATCCTTCTAGAGAACATATATACATACATACATACAAGTGAAGATATTTTTCGTAAAAGATTCGACATCGGTAATGACTCCGCTTGCCCAAGATGAGTGATCGACAGTGATGACGACGATGAAGTATAATCGATGATGCAGATCCTTCTAGAGAGCATATATACATACATACATACATACAAGTAAAGATATTTTCCATGAAAGATCCAACATTGATTGTGACTCCACTTGCTTGAGATGAGTGATCAACGATGACAGATGATCGATGATGTAGATCATTCTAGAGAGCATATATACATACATACATACATACAATCAAGAATGTATACAAAGAAGAACAAAAACATAAAAAGGTTGGAATGATTTATGGACCATCAAAATTGTATGTATGTCTAAGGAAAGAAAAAAAGAATTCTCACAATCAAATGAAACAGGAAATAACAATTAAAAAGAAAAAAACAAGCTTCCCCTAAAGGCCTAAACGGTCGACATTTGTACAGTCATAAAGACCACACTGTTAATTATCTCCTCTGCTTGGGGGGGGGGGGGGGCGGGGCATCAGATACAGCAAACAGCATTACGATATAAAACAACCACTGTTCGCCTAAAGAATGTACAATTGTTTCCAGCACAAAACAACACTTTTCAGCCTCCTATACCAGCCTTCAATGTCATCCTCATGCCATGGATGAGGCGTGCTGGCTCTGCAATCCAATCCTCCTTTCTGCAAAACACAGAGAAATAGAGGGATCAGATGGAGAAGGAAGAGAAGCAAAGCAAATACGAGTGCCAGCAGTGGCAACTCGTCGGAGCACCAGCTGAAGCTGTCAACCTTGTTGGACTGCTAAAAAAATAGTCAGCATGAGTTCGAGAGAAGTCAATTCTGACGACATCGATATAGGTTTATATCATGGTCTTTGGTCAATTACACCACAGGTATTTCATGTTGATCGACTCAAAACACATTTTATCATGTCTTACCGTGGGCTTCTTTTCTTGTGCCTTCACGGAAAGCTAACGTGGCTGCACGATAGGGGTTCCCTTACGAATCCGACATAAATGTCAACTGAATTTAGGGCACATCGAACTTGACCTAACTAGCCAACTAATGTGGGCAGGCCCGTTGACTTTTTCTCGTCAACATTTGTCAGGTCAGCAAGTGAAGCCTACCATACACACCTATGCCAGCTTTTCATCAATGCTTATGCGATGGAAGCCAGCGGTCAATTTAGTTGAAAGGTTAGTCAAGGTTGAGGGAGTAAATTGACAAAAAAAAAAAAAAGCAGCTTGGGGTCCCTAAACTTCAAGGACTACTACTGCCTTTATCTACCCTGTGGTCTTTATTTAGCAAGTACAGGAAATATAATGAAACCTACTAACGGGAAAAGAAAGTAAAGGAGACTAGTATGCCTTACCCCCTGCGGCAACAAGTTTTTCTACACGTGCAACTATATGCTTTCCGTAAGTGTATTTCTTCAGAGCGTTCAAGTGGACCTTTATCCGCGAGAGAATCAACTCGCGTTGCTGATCATCACAAATCTCCAGTACCTTCTGTACAACGTAGTTAGCAAACTGATCCCTCATCATGGCCTGACACACACAGAGAGGAAAGAAATAAGCACCAGTCTTTTTTTTTTTTTTATACTTCTGTCTGAGTTTCCTATTCTATAAAAGTGTCAGATTTCCAACATATATTTAATAAGGAGAAAAAGAAAATTTTCAAACTGCATGAGCATTTTAAGAAAAAGGCTAGCCCCTGTACCCATTTTCTTGAAATCAAATGCAGAATATTGGATCTAAATAATTTGATAACCCAAGAAAACTGCATAAGATCATAATTCAGAAAACATTTCGAGTGATGGGAGAAAGGAACCTGGAGAGGCTCATTCTCATCAGTTGAACCAAGCATCTCATTCACCAGAATCTGTCGTTCCTCGAGACTACCAAAAGTCAAACACTTTTCGACAACATTTGAAGCAAACTTCTGCAGACTCATCTGAACTATCTGTCCAGCTAACTTCTTAATGATGCAAGACCTCTCACTAGGTTTCCCATGCTCCAAAACATGCTGTCAAAAAATTAATTTCGATCTGAAGAAATTACAAGCATACAGAATAAAGACTGCAAATGCAGCACATGATGAAACATTAACTAAGAGACGAGCAAGTAAAACACAAGCCATGCAGGTTTGATGACTACATATTACACAAGCTGTATAGAGGAACAGAACGGCAAAATATTTCTAGATCTTCAATAATATACCAGTTTTTCCTGAATTATTGTGTTTTCAACAACAGAATCAAAAGCATATCTTGTTCTCTATCAAGCCTATCTGGATTTTTCCTTAACAAAGAAGCAAAAAAAGATTTGAGAAAATTATGTTAATCAAGTCCTCTCACTTAACCAAGAAAAAGCAGAAAAACTCATGTTCCAAACCAATAGAATGAAATTATGATTCTTAAAAAACCAATGCTCTTTCACTATGAGTTGCCATTCATGCCATTTCAACTTGTTTGATAAATGTAACTCATGATTTTCGGTAAAAAATCAAAAGCAGAAAATCTCGGTAAAATATGGCCCGCAAAACTTTATGCAGATGCCTATATAAGATTATCATCTAAAAGTATGTTTTTTTGTCATCACAAAAATATTTGCTGAAGGATATGCTATAGGGAAGAAAAATGTCCCTTTGGTACGTCATCACATTAGTTGAGCAGTGACAAAGGCACACTACATTGGTCATCATGAACAATCACTAGGACTCTCTGAAATGGTGGAAGCTAAGAATTACTACTACTTGATAAAACATGAACCTTCTCTGATGCAAAATGTCGCTAACTGATGTATTTATGACAAGTATTAAAAAAATATTAAAAATAATCCAGATAGAGAAGGAACCTGGACAACATAATTTCCGTACTGGTTTTGGGCCAACAAGCAAACTGATTGCAAGATCTCTCCCATCACAATATGCTGAGTCTTAATGTCATCACAATACTCCAGAACTCTCTGAAACAAAAGAAATTTGTTAAGCATGAAGTACATGCGGCAGCATGCACATAGCATCCATATTCTGAAGAAGAATAAAACCCAAGGTCAATAAACCTGTATGACACGGCAGCCATATGGATGAGTAGATAATGACACAACTTGATCATAGAAGGTTGATATGATGAACTGAATTGCATCCTGGGGAACACACTCAATACATTTCTGAATAACATGGTTCCCATTCTGGTCACGTACACAACGCATGATGTGCCCATCAAGCTCCAAAACCATTTTTTTCTTCTGGTCCAAATCAACGACTTCTATGGCCTGTGCAATAGGTCAATGAGTGGATTTTCCAACACTAACTAAGCTTTTAACAAGGAACTTAATGCACATCAAACAGGAGCAGAAGAGCTCCAAATACAATTTAGTAGCAAATGTTATCTTCAAAAAACAAAAACACAAACTCAATATTGCTTTTCACTATAGAAAAGCTTAATTTCGTCAATTAAACGTGTATTCATTCAATATTCAAAATTTGTTGTACAGTATCCATATGGGTGATGTCCATTATATGCTTTTGTTCCTCGGATTGGTGTAGGATTTTGAAGTTTAATATTACAGGAGAGAAGAAAGCGACTAAAAGGTTTGTTTCCCATCACGAACAAAACTTCACAACCCAACTTACTTTATATGGAGTAGCAACACAAGTCACGAGCATACAAAAAATCAAGCAAAGAAATTTGAAATAATCAAGTCAACAAATGTATGGAGCTGTCTTCGACTAAAATACCTTTTGAATTACCCGACAACCATACATTTGAAGGCTGAGAGCCAAAACATGTCCATCAAGTTGGTCAGCCAGTTCTCCTCTCTGAGCTGCAGATCCATGCTCAAGAAACTAAAACAAGACGAAATGTAAGCTATTCTGGTACATATGTGTTACATAAATAATTTAAACTTGACAGTTAAACTGTTAAAGAGTCTAACTGCTATACCTTCTGTACAACATAATTGCCAAAAACATCAGTCATCAAAGACAGAGCACGGGGCATGATTTCTTCAAAAACCATGTTTTTCTCTTCGCGTGTAGCTGTTTCAAGTTTCTGCTGTATAAAACGACTTCCGTACTGGTCACCGCTGCACACATGCATGAAAAATCAACAATTTCAATTGACACAATGACCATAACATACTCTAAGAATATTAAAAATGCAAACTAATACTTGAGGCCACAGGTAAATGATGGCAAAATTAATTGGCCATTGTAAAGCTGGATCCAAAATGCAACCAGATGTGAACATTTAGTGGAATGATCCAACAGTCCATTAGTTGCACAGTCCAATTTAACTTTATAGAAAAAGAAAAGATTGCTTACAAAAATTCCAGAAAAATTTGTATTTAACTGGAGTTGATATTTTCTTACTCCATGTTAAATAAACTACAACTGGTTGTAACTACTTTCAAGGCATCTATTTAAGATTCTAACATTTAGTTAACAATTTGATCTTTATCCATTAATATTCCTGGCCAGATCTCTGTACTGCAGTAAACTAGCTGTTGTCAAAAGAAAAAGCAAAAAAAAGCATATAGACTTGAGAGTAGCATTTGAGTTCGGGCATACCTAAACTCAACCACGTGGCCAGCAATCTCAGCAAGTTCGAAGCATCTGGTCTTGTTGTTCTTGAACTCCTCTAAAAGTGAGGAAGGAAAATGTTCATCCATGTTACGAGTGGGATCAAAATGCCAAGCTCCCATGATACCTCCATTCAAATTTCTCAACCTGTAAGGAAACTGCATGGAGCACTCACCAAGCCGAAGAGGGCTGCCAGGTCCAGGAAACTGCACGGAGCGTTCACCAAGCCTAAGGGGGCTGCCAGGACCAACTGGAGAATCAATTTGTCCTGCTAAAGGGCTTCCTGGATATGCTAAACCCAGGCCAAAAGCAGGATTGGCATAGTAACCCTGATTCGGAGATCCAGATTTGCCAAGAAGCGGGATCCCATACTGTTTCTGCGATTGATGTAATGATTCAATGTGAGCTTTCTGGATACCAGGTAAACCTGCACAAGAGTTACCTGTGTAACCCCTCTCCATGGAAGAATCACCATATCTAGCAGCAACTTGTGCAGTATATTCAGCAGCCCTCATATGCTGAACATAAAGAGGGTCATTAAGTTGTGCTCGGACAGCTGCTACTGCTGATTGATTACCAATTTGACTGATATTTTGCAAGTCCATTGGGCCAGTTAAACTTGGTGGTGCAAAAATACCACCTCCAAAAGCCCCGGTGTCCATAGCAAGAGATGCAATTGCTGAAGCAGAGGCAGTGAATCCTAATAAAGGATTCATGGCTCCTGTGCCAATCTGATTCTGCAGGATTGAAGGAAATGAAGGATTAACAGCATAAGCACTCAATCCACTTCCAGAAGAAGCTGTGTCTACACTCTCAAGGTTCTGATAGTAACCAGATGAACCACCAGGACTAGCAACCAGAGGCAAAGGTGTTTTCACATATGAATTGGCAGACGACATAGTGGATCTGTGTGGTTCACTTGGATCATTTACTCTCAGGCTTGAATTTCTTGCCTCCATGTTACATCCAGCAGCGGAATCAGTGTACGAAGTCTTCAACGAATGCGGAGGAGCGGAAACTCTAAAAGAATGCCGATCAGAGTTCTTCATGATAGAGCGTGTTTCTTGATTGGCTAGAGAATCAAAAAAAAGATTCTGGTGATCATCCAACTCACTTTGAAGTTCTGATTGAGATACATTTGTAGCAGTTACCGCACCATCAGTTGATAAGCTAAAATGTGATAATGCAGCTATAAGGTCATCAGATTCAACTGTAGCCGATAGATTGACTTTGTCTTTGCAGCCATCGGCACCAACACTCAGACCAAAACGTGACGAACAAGTACTGGGGGCCCTTGCAACCAGCTGAGGGTCAGGAGTGGTGCTTTTCCCAAGGGATGAACCTTCAACAGATGCAAAACCATGTGGAAGTCCATTGATGCTCTGGACGTACTCACCAGTTTGCTGCCTGCCTAAGGCTAAGACTTCATTGTTTATAGAAAACTGAGAATCAGCAGAACTTAATGCTTCGAGACTGTTCGCATATGCATTACGACTTTGCGGGCGTGATGGATGGTTTGATATGGGAGTTCTGCTCCCAAAGTCATCCTGAGAAAAATAACAGCAATATAACCAGAAGTATAAGTTGATCCATGATTCACACTGTCCACAAAAAAAAAATGAAGTGAAAAAAGGCAAGAAGAAAGGAGAAAGATTTGACCAATTACAAATCCTAGGGCAAAATAAATGAATGAAAATCTTGAACACATGCAACTGCAAACTGCAACAAATTGATCTAGCACCTTACATATGCAACTGCAAACTGCAAAACCTTGAACAAGTAATGCATGATGACATAGGAGAAATGCTGGCGAACAAAATAGATCTAGCACCTTCCGAATTATATGCACTTTTGCAAAAGTTGAGATTGCATAAGCAGCAATAGTGAAAAATCATGCCAAATGCTGGAACCGCTTTTTTGTTTCAAAATAAATACCAGCTATCAGTGAATCATAATTCATAATGTGAACAAAGATCAAGACCAGTAACATTAAAAACTTCTGTTTACAACAACTCCAAATGGCACAGCTGTAATAAGTTTAGCTAATTGTGCAATTCAAATTTTTACCTAATAATCAATCATTAATTGCTGGTGATATTACCTAGTTCAAGGTTCACGAGATTTGGGATTGGGTTTAAACTAAATTCAGCCTCGAGGCGAACTTACTAACACATTCAAATCAGTGATGGTATCATCCACATATCGTAATGTTTTTGGACTGCTTTGCAATAATAACAACCAAGTTGTATGTCACTTGCAATCTGTCTCAGATAACAGACAATTTTACACATCACAACAGGCAATTGTATTCACTAATTCCATGTCCACTAAACACACTCCCAATCATTTTCCAGGATTCCAGCAGCATGGTATTTGATGAATACCACGGTCTTATGGAGAATCATATTGGTCAAATGCCCAGACTAACATACATTGGAGCACAAAAGTCACTGCACCCAATTTGAGATTCTTCACCAAAGGATCCTTCGTTTATAACAAACACATGAAAGATCACTTCAGTAAAAGCTCATGCCTTGTTAATTTTAGATCAGGAGAACACGCGATGTAAGCCAAAAGAAATGATATGCGGTGGAAAAGTTGCAACATATGGTAAGAACAAAAGAGCAAGAAAGACGAAAATTGTGATGCTAGAAATCACCTGAAGGACATCAGTAAAGCTCTTCTGCCGACTGAGTGAAAGCCTGATCAACTCATCTCCACCATTATCCCGCCAATTCCCCGAGCCCGGGGCTTGCCTGGACTCCATAGCATGCTCCTGTGAGTTAAACAGTGGCAGCTGGGAGAAAAGAGACATTTCCACCTGTTCACCCCAACGGTTCGATTTCCTTCTATCTCCAATCCCCTCGAGAACTGATCTCCCCGCCTGAAGCCTGTGTGTCGACCTCCAGTCCTCTTTGGACAGCGCCGGCGGCGGGAGCCGGGGATTCAGATTCACATGAGTATAGTAGTAAGAGAGGTAATTCGGATTAGAACGGAGCTCCTCCTCGGACAAGAAACTATCTCCATTCTTCGGCTCCGACATATTCGGCACACCGGCGCCAACCTCCAGGCCAAAGAGCCCTCCGACGGCGCTCAGGGACCCCTCCACGGTGGGAGGGGCAGAGCCGCTCCGAAAGAGATTCAGCTCCCTATCTCGATCGATCGCCTCTTGCCTCCTCTGCTCCCGAAGCAGCATCCCCAGTTCCTCCAAATCCTCGCCGCCAATCCCATCCCCTCCGCTTCCGATCACAGAACGAACTCCCATCTCCGGCAGCACCGTCACTGGTATCTCATTGGTCGGTACAAGAACACAAGAACAAGACACAACTAAACCTAAAAACCGAGCGAGCGAAAAAGACTAAACTTTATCAGCTCCATACCTCGAAAACCCAAAACCACTACGACTTAGGAAACAATATTTGATCTTTCACCGTTTAAACTCGTCTTAACGACATTTTTCGATCGGAAAACCTCGCATCCCGACCCCAGCAACAGGAAACCCGTAGGCATACTGATTCCGGGAGGCGTCCGGCAGGGCCAACCCCATTTTTTCGCAAGGAATCCGAGGGACCAGGACAAATAATCTAACGATCTTTACAAATCCCAGCTAAAGGCGATCGCTGATCGGCGATCGATTAAGCCACTTTCCATAGAGAAAACACCGCGTTACGCAACGCGAGCCTCCCGGAGTCGGGAACGGTGAGGAGCAGCAGTGAGGCGGGAGCGAAAGGGGAAGAGGAGTCGGAGGAGGAGACTGATAAGCACAAAATGAAAACGATCCTGACCGTCCGATCCTGATGCGAACGGTCTCGATCGGACGAGGCGCACGCGAGAGCGCTTAGGGTTTTTATTGCAAATATTTAATGTGGAAATGCGCTGAATCTATCGCGGATTTAAAAATATATATTTCGTCGGACATTAGAATACGATGGATAGCTTTTTTTATTATTTTTTAATCCATAGAAAGTGTTTAATCTATTTTTCTAAAAAAATATCTACGTTTTAGCTATTTCCTACTCGATACATTTTTTTTATTTTTTTTTCAGACAGTATTTTTAATTTTCAATTGTGTGCTTCTTACTATATATAAGGTATATATATATATATATATATATATATATATATATATATAAAGTTTGGGGGGATAAATTTGTTATTTCGGATTATTTTTGATTTTTTGTGAGAAAAATTGCTTGGAGAGGTGTGCGTGCGTGTTAGAAAGGGAGAGAGAGAGAGAGAGAGGAGAAGGCTTCCGCTACTGCAAAAGGCAAAAGCCCTGCCAACCAAACCCAAGTTGGGAAGGAAGGAAACGGCGGAGTCGCCGTCGTTCTAACGGCGCCGGCGCCTCCGCCTCCTGTCACCGATGGCGTATTCCCTCTCATCTAACTGCCGTTATTAGTAGAGGCCAAGCGCACGCCCAGATCTGTACGCTCTTCTACTTCCTCTTCGTCTTCTTCTCCCTAACCCTAGTGGAAGAAGAAGAAGGCGAAGGAGAATAATAAACGCTTGCAGAGGGAGAGGTATAGAAGGATGCGGGGTTACGTGACGCTGCCGATTGTGATCGTGCTCGCGGCGATCGTGTACATCTACTCCACCACCGTGTTCGTGGTGATCGACGGGTGGCTCGGGCTGTCCACGGCGACGGGGATCGCTAACGCCAGCGCGCTCACGGCGCTTACCCTGATGGCGGTGGTCACCTACGGGATGGCCGTCTTCAAGGACCCTGGTCGCGTCCCGGCCTCCTTCGCACCGGATATCGAGGACCCCGAGAATCCCATCCACGAGATCAAGAGGAAGGTACCCGTCTTCCCTGGTGCTCCTCGAGTACTGCTGATGTTCCTGTGGTTTAATAGTTATTGTCATTTATTTCGGTCAAAAACCATGGGTTCGTTTGGATGATCTGATGGATTTGAGCTCAATGTGGCAATAAAGATGATGCCTTCTATTGTGACTTGAAGTGATGTCCGATCTATTCTTATTTGGTTAGGGGGGGGGGGGGGGGGAAAAAAAGTTTCTTTGATCATTTTCCATATGCTATTTAATTGTCGATAAGAGTTTTTATTGACCTTAGTTGTTGATAATTTTGTAACTGTTTAGATTCATCAACTCGGTCAAGGTTCATTCCAAAGAGAGGAACTTTGTAATTACATTTTTGGTATATTAGATATCAGCATTTTTTGTGTTACCTTTCGCTTTGCCTGGATTATCCTCGTGATCTTCTATTTTGGGCCAATAGTTTCTGGATGGAGCAGTTCAAAGTGTTTTGAGTTATTTATCTTCTTAAATGGATTAGTTGATTCACTCCATAGATATCAGATACGGACTGTTAGAGAATAGATCCAGTATGATGAATTGAATAAGCTCTGAGCTATCCAATTGAAAACAAGTATTAATACCATTGTGATATAAAAGAACAAAATTCATAGAATAACATCCAGTTTCTCTATGCTTCTTTGGTTCACCGAATTCGAACACTATTATGTACAATGTTACAGTTGTGCTTTGGATAGGTTTAACTGCCGGCAGGTGTATTGCTGAGAGATGAATGTTCTGCCCACAATTTCTTGAGGTTTGACTGGAAGGAGCATTTGAGACCCAAAACATTATATCAGAATATGATAGAAAGATATTTGATTGTTCACTTAAGTCTTGACTGCTGTTATTGTCCTCGTTAGAGATCAATAGCATGGGAGGATCCCCAAATTATTGCGGCCGTATGACGTCGTTATTATCAGAAACTTTTCTAAGCTAGAAGTTTGGTATTTGTGTTCCAAAAGGAAGAAGTTAATTAGCAAGTTAGCGATATATGTTCCAGCATTTGATATGGCTATTTTTTCAGGGCGGCGATTTGAGGTACTGCCAGAAGTGTTCACATTATAAGCCCCCACGTGCGCATCATTGTCGAATTTGTAAAAGATGTGTTTTAAGAATGGTACGTCGACTGTTTTGTCGTTTCATATTTTAGGACTTTGTTTGCTTTTGATTATTACTCTTCACTGTTTTCAGGATCACCACTGTGTCTGGATAAACAACTGTGTAGGACATGAAAATTATAAGATCTTCTTCGTTTTTGTGCTGTTTGGTGTGTCTGCCTGTATCCATTCATTGGTATAACATTCATTTCGTTTATTTTATTAGTGAACATGGAACTTATCTCGGTGGTCGGAATGACAAAAGGTGTTTACATCGTTTATGCTTTATAGGTTCTTCTTATCGCAAGTGCTTCTCATGCTCTTCAAAAAGATGAACAGCAGAATGGTGAATCTTTCAATAAATCTTATGTGAGTGACTTATTAACTACCTAACACACTGTTCCGTAAGAGAGAGAGACGACTTAGTTTTCGGATCAATTTGACAGATCCTTTGTGGGACTCTGCTGTGTCCTTTAACTGTCGCATTAAGCATTCTTTTGGGTTGGCACATTTACCTTATCCTGCATAACAAGACCACGATCGAGGTACGAAGGATCTCAATTTTTTTTGAAATAATTAATGATCCTATAGGGTCCTTGATTTCATTTTGCTTCTTCTGCAGTACCATGAAGGGGTAAGAGCGATGTGGCTTGCAGAAAAAGTAGGAAATGTTTATCGACATCCATATGATATTGGTTTCTACGAAAATCTGGTCTCGGTAAGGGATGTTTGTTGCTGAGGGTTGCAGTCGTTCTTTCTTCCCTTTCCTCGGCTTTGAGATTTTTTGGGAACTGGATGTATGTTGATTGCAGTTCCTGCCTACAGGTGCTGGGACCAAACTTCTTCTGTTGGTTCTGTCCGGTATCAACGCATATAGGTTCCGGCCTCCGGTTCCGGACTGCATATGACGTTCCGACATCCAGATCACCAATTTGATGTAAGATGACGAGAAGTCCTAAAGCTAGAAAAATGTCGAGAGCTAGATAGCAATGGCATGGGAACTCATCGGTGCTGCCTGCCGGTGAAACTTAACAAGTGCTTCCAAAGTTATTTATCTGGCAGGGGTTCCAACTTTCAGGGTTACAAGTGTGAGAGGATCGCGAACAGGTTATGCTTCCAGTAAAACATGGGATTTGTAATCCAATGTTATGCACAGACCATAATAAGATGTATAATGCTGTAATTTTAGTATATTTATGTTCTTCCTCAGGTGGTGGTGGTGGTGGTAGTAGTAGTAGTAGTAGTACGTGCTGCAATGCAAACCTCCCCCCTACTGATCCATAAGGCTGTAAACTGTGCAGTTGCTGATTAATGCTAACATCTCCTTTTTCAATTTCACACACTTATCGTCCTATTTTTAATAATTTTCTAGTGATGATAGTTTATGAAATTAATCATAACCAGTGAGTGTCTCGATAACATTATTTTGCATCATCATATGTTAAACTAACTGCTCTCGAGAAATCCTCCAACATGAGAATTATTTCCAGTAGTAGTAGTGCAGGGGCAGCTTGTAATTCCATCTCGGATCTGGATTCGGATCCAGATCCGAAACGAGTCACTCCGCCCCCGCTTTCTCTATATCGATTAAGGTTTTTGTTTTTGTTTTTTTTTTTGTTTTCTTCTCCTTTTTTTCTTTCAATAATCATCAATATAAGCAGTAGTTATATATATATATATATATATATATATATATATATATATATATAGTCAATAAAAGAAATAAGATAAAAAAAAAATTGTATATGATGCCATCGTCGGCAACCGAGATATATTAGGTAAACCCGAATCCAGCAGATTCATCACCATCCTCGTGTCGATGATATATCGGCGTGATGGCAGGTGTTACTACTGACCGCTTGTTTTGTTGAAGAAATGATCCCACTGGTGTTGTCCTCCTCTTCCCGTCAACGCGTACTTCCAACTCTCCGGTTCGCTGAAGTCTGGAACCCTTCCGCCCTTTATATCCTTCACCCTCTGTATCACCCCCTCGACGGTCACGTCAAAAGCATCCTTCGTCGTCTCCAGCCTGGTCCTGGGATCTGCGTAAACCAACCTTGGTATCATCCTTATCACCTCTTCTCTCATGGCCATCACATCGCTCTTCCCAAAAGTCTCCAATACCTCCTCTATCCTCACCTTCCCGTCCCTCACCTCGTCCTCCGATATCAACACCGAGTACTCGCTGTGGTTCCTTGGCAGGTGCCACACGTACTGCACGTAGGCCGACCCCGGGTGGAAGAACACCGGCACGCACCCTGCGATCATCGCATCGAACGTCGACCTCCTCGTGTAGGAGTCCCCTTGCGGCTGCAGGCAGAAGATGGATCGCTGGAACATCCCCATGACGCTGCTCGGCGAGTGGCACTTGCTCCGCCCGCTGTCGCACTCCAGCAACTTGCACCGCCGAGACTGCTGGCACTGGCCGATGATCTCGTTGCGAATCGAAGCTGTTATGTTCGGCCGTGGGGCGCCCGCGAAGGAGAACAGCCAAGGCCTTCTGATCCTCCTCATCCTCGCTTGCCATTGCTGCACCTCGCTGTCTTTGCAAGGGTGGAAATAGGTGGGATATGGTATTCCGAAGTCGTTTTTGTGCCAAGGACTGGCTTCGATGACCAGCACCGTCATGTTCTTGCCCTCTGGAACCACCAACAGCTTGCTTCCCCAGTCATCTTCCTCGTCCGTCAACCTTCTGAAGTCCCATGTGATCCTCCCCGCCACCATGAAATGGTCCCTTCCGCCCATCCTCGACCACTCGGGCCTCGACTTCAGCCACCTGACCAGGTCCCCCGATGTGGCGTCACGCACCGACGTGTTGTAACCCCACAGGTGGCGCCCGATGTCGAGGCCGGCGTAGAAGGGGACGAAGACGGCCGAGGCCAGGGAGGAGTCGGTGGTCAGGCACTCGTACTGCTTCATTCGGTTGTGGAAGATGAGCTCGAGAGCGAACTGGTTGGTGGCGTACCACTCGGTGCCGTAGAACACCCCTTCGGCGTTGTTGAGCCGGGGACCCAGCCCGGCGTTCGCCACGAAGGGGCACATGTCGGTCCACTTGCTGAGCGTGCGGCAGCCGCTGATCATGTCGGAGTTGAACCGTCCCGGCAGGTCGTGGACGTAGATGTATCGCCCGGAGCATCGATCGACGACCGGCGGCAGCGGCGAGTCCGCGGACGGGGAAGCCATGGGCGTGGTCATCATCACCTCCGGCGTTACTTCCCGATGCTTATACCCGAGATCGAATAATAAGGTAAAAGAAATGACGATCAACACGGCGCAAGAAACGGGGATGGCGCACCACAAGCGTTTCCTGGCGTTGCGTCTGTTGCCGAGTGTTGCCATGGTCGACTGTAGCACCGAGCAGCGTCTCCTCGTAGAGGATCGGTGTGCTGGTTGCCAGAGGGAGGCTCACCAAATACGTGCGTGCAGCAAATCTTCTCCGGGGGAAGGGGGGATGACGCTTTCAGATACTTAGAATCCGACGATATATAGACTCCGGAATTCACTGAACTATCATTTCTCGGTTTTGGACGAGAACGGCAGCCTCCTATTCTTTGACAACCAACTTAAACACTTTTCTTTCCTGATGACCAGCGCCAACGGTAGCTCGCCGTGACTCTCCAGTCTTGGCTGGCGATTCTTCCTTTTTTGGTAGGGAGTACTGTTTTGGAGGAAGGGGAGGATGAGAGGACCCCCACGTCGGGAAGCAGAAACCACATCGCTCGCCTCTCTTGCGCCTGCAGTGCCCTCAACCTTCTCCGCAGTCGGCGACCAGAGCGAGTCGCCGTCACCGTCACCTCGGCGGCGACGGCTTTTTCGACCCACACTCTGCTATTACGGCAAGCAATCTCCCCTGTGACACACACTCTTTGCATGCTACCCCCCACACCATAAGTTGACAGACAAATCCGGCGACACAGTGGGCATAATAACCAGATGTCCAAAGACGAGAGAGACCCCTTTCATGCATACCCTACTAGTGTGGCAAGGTAGCGCGCTATGACGGCAAGAAGTAGGACAACGACGACGGCAGCAACTACGACTACGGTGCTAACAATGGCGACGTCGATGGCCGAGCTGAGGGTGGTAAAAGCGTCAGACTATGATGGCAATGGCAGCAGCTTGGGCGATAAGGGAGTGAACCAGGTCGACGGCGACAACATTGCTGGTGCACACCCAATCTATACGCACGGCGGCGGCTAGATCGGTGATGACAATAGCGGGAGTGGTGGCAGGAAGAAGAAGAAGAAGAAGAAGAAGAAGAAGCCGGGGGAGAGTGGTGTTAGTGTGACAGCCACCCTTCCATGATACTGCCGTAGGTAAATTACCACTATAAAATTCATAATAACAGAGGTTAATTAAACCATAAATTATAATATTTGAGAATTCGCAACAATAATCCCTATCAACCATAAGTAAGAATCATGTAAAGTAATCATATTAGCCCATTTCATATGGGTGGTTAACTTTATATCTCATGGTAATAATCATATTAGTAATATGTATCATATCATCAACCTTTATGTTAAAATGCAAGGCAAGGCATGAACGACATAAAATTTATTAATCAATTAAATCAACTTAAAGAACAATTGTTAATGACATATACTTAACGACACTCATTAAATTTTTTTTGCTTACTAATCATGATTCAACATTTAAACTTACTTTTAATCGTGCATTATGATATTAAAAATAAATATTTATTTTTATATCTAGAAGTGATTAACTATTATTTAGTAATCATAATTCAAAAAAATTAACCTAATATGTAAGATAGCATCATCATGCATTAGAAAAACTCAAAAATATTAACAAGTAAAATATAAATAATAGTTTTTAATTTAATAAAAGAAAGATAGAGATTCTATCTTTGATCAAGACTCCCCATGGACAAATTGACGATATGTGTGTATCATTCTTAAATTAGAAGAAAAAAAAAGATAACAATCTTTTGTGTTAATTAATTAATTAAAAAAAATCAAAGGATGAAGGACAGGGAGAGGTCTACCATCCTTAAATAATAAGAGAGGTATTAATTAATTAATTAATTAATTAATTAATGGCATGCCTAGTTTTTCAATATGATTAAGGAAGTAGCAACCAAATTTTAATTGATTTTTCTTAACCGTATTACCCGTTAAAAATTTGAATAATTCATATAAAGTAAAACATCCATTAAGGGATTTTTTTAATTTAGGAAATAGGAAAAAATATTTGTTATTAATTTAGTTATAAATTTTCTTTAACACCTTCTCTATCATGGGATCATATTAAATGAGCCATGATGAGCTACTGTGTATCACAATGTGCAAAAGTAATAGATATGTACATTTTATCATGAATTTACTAAATGATTGATTTAGTAAAAAAATCAATCATTTACTAAAAAAAAAGGTTGTTTGTAATCAAAAATATAAATTATCCCAAGTCATGGATATGTCAAAAGGATCGTCTCAAGCACCTAATGCACTCGCATTCATCCACCAAACGACCCAATTGAGTGAAGTCATGAACATATATCTATATATATATATATATATATATATGATCACAAAGCAAATCAAAGCAAAATATATTACCACAAATAACACAAAAATCATATCAGAGATCGTATAATATATATATATATATATGCTTCTATAATGATTAAGATAGATGAAAGCCTCAATTGTTACTGCAGACCCATAGAAAACTCTCTTTCGACAGACTCTTGTGGTCCGTTCCTCTTTGACCGCAGCTGCCGCCCGCCCTCTCCTCCTCCTCCTCCTCCTCCATGTCGTCCGGCCTCTTTGGCCGAACACGATTTCCTTATGGTTCTGTGCACAGTCGACGGTCGGTGTAATATGTTCTCTTGCCTCTCCTTTTCCCCCCTCGATTAGCAATGGAAACCCAACAAGAGAGGGGAGCGAGAATTAGATGAGGAATTGGGATAGGCTGGTCCCTGACCTCAATCCGGTGGTAGCGTCGACACCAGGCTGGGCCACTGCCTTGACTGCGTTCTCTCTCTCTCTCTCTCTCTCTCACACACACACACATCCATCTTTGCAACAGTGTATTCTGCAAGTAAAGTGGTCCGCTCTTACGGCCCTCCCGGCCAGCCACTGCCCTCCGGTGTTGACGTCTGCCCACGTACGACTCTTTTCACTCCCGTGACGCAATCGAGTGACCGAAGCATGCCTTCCCCTTCTCCTCTCGGCTTGTGATGAACGCCATTGGAGTGCAGATGGAGGGATCCCCAAGCCTGTATGTGATGAGGGACGGAAGAGACAACAACAATATAATTAATTAGAGGACCACCGTCACCATCAAGCCAAGAGAGTTACGACGCCCCCCCACCCCCTAGTCCATAGAATGGTCTCACATCGCTCCCCATTAGGCCTCGGCGAGTTAATCGTGTTCCCCCTCCCACGTGTTATCTATGTTTGTGTTTCCACCGGCGCCGGCGAACAAACGATGGAAGCATGTCATTCCAAATCCACAGTGATAGCTGCGTCATCGGCTCGCCTACATCAGTCTCTCTATCTCGGTCGGTCGGTCGCTCTCTCTCTCTCTCTCGTCTACTGTAAAGCTGTGCATCACAACGAAGCTTAATGAGCTCCACTGTGCATGCACGTTGGCTTATTCCATGAGGTGCGACCGTAGCATTGATGTTCCACACCGACCGTGATGCAACCGGCCGGACTCACCTCATCCGACTCTCTTCATATCTCCCGCTATCGTCAAAGCGGATCGAGGCGAAGGCACCACCCGCGCCTTCTTTGCTTTATTGAGGTGCCCTTGGCTCGCTCGTTCATGGAGGGAGGAGTGCTACCTTGTTGAGGACGGAAGCATGCAACAGTCTGGTATCTCCCGGAGAAGTCACCTCCGACTCATCCCATGCACCAACGATAATTTGACCGACGGCATTCATTGTGGAAAGAATTCGTGTGTAGGATTGCACTGTACGAGCATACCTACTACTATTCTTCATGTACTACGACGACGACGACGACTCGCCGCCGATCCCATACAAAAAGCTCTTGAAGGGGGCAGATCATAAGGAGTGGAGAGATTGATGGTGCAACCCATCCATGGTCGTCGCCAAAAAAAAAAAAAAAAAGCCTCGTCTTAATAATAGTAAGAATGATGTTGGTGGGATGAGTGACGCTCTCGAAGACGTGACGACGGAGAGGAGTCCATAATACGAGCCTCGGAACAAGCTTTCTTGGTGGGATAACCCTCTCAAAGACTTGACCTATCATCGCACCCATAGTGGCGATCACGTCATCTGACACGATGCGAAGCCCACCGCTGGGCTTCAGTAGTGGGCAAAGAATTAAATCTGCTCCGTGGTGTTGGTGACTTGGCTCACTGGAGGTGGTGGTCAGTGGAGACGACACCACCGATGAGAGGGGTGGAGAGGGCGACGCAACCCGCTGCTGACACCGAAGGAAGACAGAGAGCGACGGCGAGAAGGTCTTGTCCCCGTCTCGATTCGTCCGCTTGTGCCGAGAAAGGCGCGCTAAAACACGACACACATGCTGCTGCAGTATTGGTACTAGTCATCCCTCTCTCTCTCTCTCCCCCAACCTTTTCTCCCGTTCTCCCTCTCCAATGATGCCTCTTGCCTCACCAGCTAAAGATGGCGTCGTCTACCGTATATGCTTGCTGGTGTCTACTATTACCACCAGAATCGACTTCAAAGAAGGCCCAAGTGTCTCACTCATTATCTACATTGTATCTCTTTCTATGTTCCTGTAGTCGGTGGTGGGGGTTCACAGGGGTTTCACGGCTTTGACCCGCTCTTGCCGTTTACCGCGGCAGAGGAACCAAGCCGAAGTCAGTGTATCGACGAAGCTTCAGAGACAGACACAGAGAGAGGGAGAGAGAGAGAGAGAGAGAGAGGGGGGATTAACGTCGTACGACGTGATGGTTCCTCCGAGCATGACAAAAAATGCTGGCGCAGCAGAGGGAGGGAGGGAGGGAGGGGATAGCCTATCTGTGTACGTTTATTTGTCTCCTCAGTCTCCTCCTATCATTTTCTTCGGCTTGTCATCATATATTTCCATCCGGATTTAATGTGTACAAGAACACGATTCCTATTTGCTTTCTCGTCCAATTTGTGTGGTCACTAGAAATTTAAATTTAGAAATACTTCTGGTTAAAAGAAAAAATAAAAGACTCATTAAATTGTCCACTATCATGTCATTTGTGTGGGTCTCTCTCTCTCTCTCGCTCGCTTTCATCTCTCCGCATCTTCTTCTCCGCCGTACCAGTACTCCGTGTTACTGTAGTAGGGTAAATGGGATCGCGGCACCACATGCCCTTCGACTTCGACACCGACACGGCTCCTACCGCTCCCCATTCTATGTAGGGAGGGAGTACTCCTTTTACCCACCTCTGTTGCCACCTTTCGTCTTTTTTCTGCCCTTCGCGTGCGCTTGCTTCCTTTGCGCTACCGTCACCATGCCCTTCCTCCCCTCCTTCCCTTATAAATACACCCACCCACCTCCTCCCCTTCCCTCGCCCAAACATTCCCTCCTCTCTTCTCTGCCGTTTGTTTTCGATAGAAACCGGGGGCCTTCGTCATCGCTGGAGCGGTCATTTGTACTCGTTTGATCCTTGGCTTCTTCTATAAATGCCATTTCTCCTCCTCTTCTGCTCCTTCGTTTTACGATCTTAATCTTGGTTAACTCGGGAAGAATGTTTGTGGGATCCCTTCTTATTACTCTCATCTAACTGTGCTGGCACCAGCAAATTATTATGTCAGTCTTCCTGCCGCCTTCCTAGATCTTGTGCTTTGCCTTGTGCCATCCATCACCCAGGAAACTGTTTCGGTTCTAGCACCTGCAAACTAGTTAGAAGATTCGGTAGGATCGTGGGATTGCTGTTGTTGAATTATATGCGTTTTGATGTCGGATAGGTATGAGGTATCCTCCGGGGAGATGGGATTTGGCCTCTGCAAATGAAGGATAGGCAGCGGTGGAGGGCCGAAGAGGATGCTATATTGCGCGCATACGTGAAGCAGTATGGTCCCAGGGAGTGGAACCTTGTGTCCCAGCGCATGAACGTAGCGCTTACCCGGGACGCCAAAGCCTGCTTGGAGAGGTGGAAGAACTACCTCAAGCCGGGAATCAAGAAAGGCTCACTCACCGAGGAGGAGCAGCGGCTGGTGATCCGGCTGCAGGCGAAGCACGGCAACAAGTGGAAGAAGATCGCGGCGGAGGTCCCCGGGCGCACACCCAAGCGGCTGGGCAAGTGGTGGGAGGTCTTCAAGGAGAAGCAGCAGAGGCAGCAGAACGAGAGCAACAAAGCGGCGACGAGCCCGGCCGAGCCAGCCAAGTACGACCGCATTCTCGAGAACTTCGCGGAGAAGCTGGTCAGGGAGCGGGCGGGAGTCCCACTGCTCATGGCTGCGCCGTTCCTCCCGCCGTGGCTTTCCAACAGCGGCGGATCCCACGGGCCGTCGTCGCCCTCGGTTACTCTTACACTCTCGTCTTCCACCGCCCCTCCTACGCCTCAACCCTGGCTGCAATCCGAGGGAGGCGCAGCAGACGGTGGCTTGGGACTGGCGATGTCACAGAAGGGCATGGCTCTGGGGGTCTCCGGTTCGGTGGTCGTCGACGGCCACATCATGACGGAGCTGGTGGAGTGCTGCAGAGAGGTCGAGGAAGGGCATCGGGCGTGGATGGAGCAGAAGAAGGAGGCAGAATGGAGGATGAGGAGGCTCGAGCTGCAGCTGGAGTCGGAGAAGAGCTGCAAGAGGAGGGAGAAGATGGAGGAGATGGAGGCCAAAGCGCGGGCGCTCAGGGAGGAGCAACAGGCGGCACTGGAGAGGATCGAAGCAGAGTACAGGGAGCAGATCGCACGGTTGAGGAAGGATGCCGAAGCCAAGGAGCAGAAAGTGGCAGAGCAGTGGGCTGCGAAGCACGTGCGACTGAGCAGGTTCCTTGACCAGGTCGGCTACCGACGGTGGCCGCCGGCAGAGACGCATGGGCGGTGAGCAGAAGTCGACCGGCGGCTATGTCTCTTACCACTACTGATGCGCTTTACCTTTCGTGGTCGTCGCTGTTGTATAATCTCTGCCTTCTTCGTGCGATGTCTTTTCCCAGGCCTGGGGTCCGATTTGGTCTTCTTCTAAATCATTTCTCTGGTCCAATTCACCGATGATCTTGTTCGATCTCCGGCCACAGAAAATTATCCCGGTCTCCTCACGACATGTCCAGGTGAAGTGAATTCACGAGGCTCTCTGATGGTTGCTTTCCAAGTGTCCTCGAATCGGTCGCGTCGATGGCTTCTTCTTCTTCTTCTTCTTCTTCAACAGAGACCTCGTCGGTCTCTATCGACTGGGGTTCCCCAGCTGTCCATCTACTCACAAACCACTGTTACAACATTTATTTATTACCTCTGAGAACGACGCATCGGATGTAGTAGGATCACTGTTGGGGGACAAAACAGTAGTAGTAAAAAAAGGACGGAAGGAATGAGATCACAACAATATGGAGGAGGAGAATGAGAATTTATTTACTGCTTTTCAACAAATGGAAACTAAAAATATAGAACATAGAGAGGACTCGATTTTTTCACAGGTAAAAACATCACCAACAATTACCCTAGAAAGAGAAGAACAAGAGAATTAATTTAACAAAGTGAATCGAGAGTCGTGCAGCAGTTAAATGTAGGGCTTAGGTTTTTTTGGTGAAGAAGGTTGGTGTACCTTACAGTGCAACTGGATGCTCATATAGTTATGTTGTGTCTTCATGATTGGTTCGCTGGCTTGTGTCAGAATTAGAGCGATGAGATCTACCAGGGATTAAAAAAAAAAAAAATCAAAGTTGCTGCTTCCCTACAGATTTAAGATGGTTGCAGTTCCTCAGTAGTCGAAGAACTGGATGGTGCTGTTTGGCTAGTGGAGGCCGGAGAGCCCACACGCAAGAGAAGAAGATGGACGGTACGGAGGAGGCGGGTCACCGTCGGGACAACCAAGTGACGCGAAATGGCAGGGATAAGAAGACAACCCCTCGGGCCCGACTCTGTCCGTCCGTCGGTCCGTCCACCTCGGTCAGCTCAGCTCAGCTCAGCTCGAAGGCGACGACGATGCAACTCACCTACACCCTCCAATTACGAAACTACTCCATGCACGAAAACAAGGGGAAGTGGCTCGAGATCTGGGGTTCCTTTCTCGTAGGGTTTGCCTCGCTCGGCTTGCTTTTTTTCGTAGCTCCCAAGGTGAGCTCATGATCAACCATTGCTGCCGGCTTGGGAACCCGACCACCGCCGAGGCCATTGACCTTTGAGGCGTAGAGCGAGGAGAGGAAACGAAGCCGGGGAAAGGGCGGTAAACCTGTGATGTATCCCCCCCCCCCCCCCCGAGATCGATCGATACCCATCGCAGGTGGGTTGTGTATTTTATTTCATCGTGCATATATGGCGCGATGGATAAAGAAAGAGCACATACTCTGTTCACCACCACAAACAAATCTAAACAATCACATGATTGTTTACTGCCAACAGTTGAATGCCACCTCCTCCGGTTTCGGTTCGATCAAAGTGAAAATTGAAAAAAAAAAAAAAGGGATTTTGATTCGATCATCATGAAAGATTTGTATGATAAGTGACGAGTGTACGTCATACACGTCTTGGATACGATTGGTTAAAATCGAATGATAAAGTTCGAGAGAGCGTATACTCCTCCTTCTCCTGATGTCAAGTCCGAGAAACTTTATCGTCGTTGACTTCGGGCGTATATTTCCGATGAAGTGAAGGTCGAATTTCCTATGACGAGCTGAACGAAGTAATCGTTTGAGAGCAGCTTCAAACGAGTGCATCATTCTCATGTCGAGCCTCTTAACATAGTTGGAAAGACGTCACACATTAGAATATCTAAAATGTTATATAACGACGATATTTGACCGTGGAAAGCAACGATGTACTCCAACAAGTTGATTATTTACCATCAAAAGTCTCTAATGATGGGAGACAAAGGTTGACTGAGATCGATTACTCGTGGATGTCATTCGTGAATGGCGATCGACTCGAGGTGGGGGTTAGTCAACCCTTCCTACTCGATACAGTGTCACGTCGTTGCATGCATGGAATCCCAGTTTGAGCTGCCGGTGCTGTAGGGAGTAGTTTTAGCTGTTCATCTTGGAAAGCAAGGAAGCCCTCGGAGCACCCACCCACCATCGTCGCCGGCGGGCCATTTCCATCCCCTCTCCTTCCTTTGTTTGTTTCCTCCACCATTGTCACCGGCCGGCCATTTCCATCCCCTCTCCTTCCTTTGTTTGTTTCCTCCACCACTGTCGCCGGCGGGCCATTTCCATCCCCTCTCCTTCCTTTGTTTGTTTCCTCCGCGAGGGGGTCGATTAGAGATCACATCGCCGTTTCAAGAATCGAATCAATCGCCGGTCACTTTGGGAGGATTTATGTTTCCAAATGCACAAACATCTTATAAAGGCCAACCCATTCTGCTTAAATGTCGTCGTGTTGTATCTTTTCGGTCCCAAGTCAAAGACTTTTACTTTTTAGCCGAACCCTCCGTACCAATCCCTCCCTTCGCACAACACTTGTTTTTTACTTTCTATTTTTCATCCTTCGCATGAAAATTCACATATATATATATATATATATGAAATAAAAATAGATGTTTTAAATACGCATTAACTAACATAGGCTCTACTAAGTTATCTAAACTTAATATCCACCGAGCTTTAAAAACTTGTCATTGCCACGACCGCCCGTTTCGGGCAGTCATTGGGCTTCTTTTGGTGTTCCTTGTTCCGGACCTTCCACCGAATCACGACGTAGTCGCACGTCGGATACCTCACGAGGCACCACACTCGTGCGGTCACCTCCGGTCGCCCGAACAACGCTTTCATCCTCCGCCCGAGCCACCATCGCCGGCACGCATAGCGGTGCGATGGGTAGGTGAACGTACCCCCAAACCCCCCGATCCGATCACATTAATTAAAACTATTTTTATAATACATACATTATATATATATATATATATATATATATATATATATATAACATCACCGCCACCACCACCACCACCACCATCATCGTCATCGTCATCGTCATCATCATCATCATCATCATCATCTCCCACATCTTTCTACTTGGCTTTGCTCTCTCTCTCTCTCTCTCTCTCACTCACGCACTCACAGAGGAGGAGACTGGAGTGGGGAGAAAGAAAGCGCAGCAAGTTGAAATGGCGGCATCATCTCCACCACCACCTCCACCACCTCCGCCTCCTCTCCACCCGCATTTGCGTATTCCCTACTCTGCCCCTGCCCGGCTCCTGCTTTTCCTGTTGCTTATAACTCACCCCGTTTCTTTGGCGGTTAACATCACCGCCGTGCTCTCAGCCTACCCCGACCTCTCCGACTTCAATCGCCTACTCAGCTCCACCTCGGTCCCCGGCGACCTCGCGGGACGCTCCTCCCTCACCATCCTCGCCGTTCCCAACGCCTACCTCCTCCGTTCCTCGGCCGCCCGAACCGCCGCGGCCGCTGATATCGCCGACGTCCTGCGCTACCACGTCCTCCTCGAGTACCTCTCGTGGCCCGACCTACGCCGCATCCCGACCGGCGGGAAGCTCGTCACCACTCTGTACCAGACCACCGGGCGGGCCGCCGGAAACCTCGGCGCCGTCAACCTCACCCGCGACGAGGTGGGCGGCGTCACCGCGCGCTCGCCCGCCCCCTTCTCCGCCTCCAACGCCACCATCCTCGACCTCGTCGGCACCCACCCCTACAACGTCTCGGTCTTCGCCGTCAACGCGCTCCTTCTCCCTTACGGGTTCGACCTCGCCGCCTCGGAGACGCGCCCTCCCGTCGGGGTCAACATCACGCGCGTCCTCTTCGACGGCCGCGCCTTCAACGTGGCCGCCTCCATGCTCGAGGCGTCGGGCGTCAAAGCAGAGTTCGAGGCCGACGAGCGCGGCGCCGGAATCACCGTCTTCGTCCCCACCGACGAGGCCTTCGCAGATCTCCCGGCCACCGAGCGGCTACAGTCTTTGCCGGCGGACCGGAAGGCGGTGGTGCTCCGCTTCCACGTGCTCCACTCCTACTACCCCCTCGGCTCCCTCGAGTCCATCGTCAACCCCGTCCAGCCCACGCTCGCCACCGAGGACACCGGCGCCGGCCGCTTTACCCTCAACATCACGCGTGTCAACGGCTCGGTGGCCATCGACACCGGCGTGGTCCAGGCGTCCATCACCCGCACCGTGTTCGACCAGAACCCGGTGGCCGTATTCGCCGTCTCCAAGGTGCTACTGCCGAGGGAGATCTTCCCGGGGGAGACCGGCGGAGCGATCCAGGCGGCAGCAGCTGCCCCGCCGCCGGCGGAGGCGGCGGGTCTCCCGCCACAGGGGGCCGAGGGGTGGGACACGCCGCCGGGGAGGCTGTCGTCGCCGCCGGGCCTCAGAGAGGAGGTTACGTCAGGGGCGGCCGTCCGCGATGGGGTTGCCCTGTCCTGTATAGCGTCACTCTTTCTAATGCAGCTGCTGGTATGAGATCTGCTTTCTCTTCCTTCATCTAAAATTTTCATCTTTATTTCTTAATGTTCTTGGGTTCGGGTGGTTATTTCGGATGGTATTCGTATACGAAGATTGGAATTTTAGCTGCAAAGCAGCCATTTTTCTTTTCTCCCTTTCCTTCCTACTTGTTTTGGGTGATTCATGGCGGCATTCAAATTGGAAATGTCGAAATAATCTGATGGAATTCCAAGCAGAAGTTTGTAGAATCCGATTCGTCTCTTCTCCTACCTTCTTCTTTCTTTTACTGTGAGGACTGTGATGGTTCTTTCCTTCCATCTGCTGAAGAGCGACTAAGGACACAGAAAGCTCGCAGCTTTTAGGGGTTGGCCGATCCAAAAAGAACAAAAAAAAAAAAAAAAAAGCTTCTTTCTCGGTCTTTGCCGAGAAGAAAACAGACCAAAAATCCACCGAAATCTCGAATTGGAGATCGAGAAAGGAGAGTGCATGGATCCTTGGATAAGATAGAGTCTCACTCAATCTAGTTGTATGTAATAGTTAGGGAAGAGAAAGCGAAAGCGTCCCCCTTTCACTGGGATGCTCGAGGACGGGGCTCCTGTCGTCGTCTTCTCTCCTCTGGGGTTGGGGAAAGGCTCAGATCTTTCCGGGCTGGTTCCGGACTCGCGTGAGCTCACCGGAGTCGGTGATGCCATCGCGCTGGGCAAGTGGGGAGTGAGCTGGCGACAATGAGACAGCGCATTGCTGTCCGTGACCCACCCTTTAGATTCTGCTCTCTCTCTCTCTCTCTCTCTCTGGATGATGACGACGCCCCTTTGGGTAGCATTGGGTTTGGTTGGATTTGGTTGCGTCGGGCCGCCACGTGTGCGCCCGTCCCTCGGCCCCACGGCACCCCGCTGCAGTCCTCCCTCCCTCCCGGCGGTGCAGGGAATGGGGCTGCTGTAAGAGCTCTGTGTTTAGTCTGTACTGGGGAAAGACATTGAAATCTTGAGCTGACTTCGATAGACATATATGTGAACGAACTAAATCGTGCTCATCTCTTGCTCAGTTCAAGCTTTTACCTCTAGCTAGAATTGGAGTCATCGTCATCGGGAACTGCGTGTTTGGAATTCACCAAGGAATGTCTAACTCTTGCCACTGTGTGTTCCTTCATTTGTTAAATAATGACATGCCTCTCCAGAATTGTGAACCTGATCTTGATCAACCCTTTTTTAGTGGACATTTAGTAAATAGAAGTTTTCTCAAGATTTGAAGAGCAATGGCGAAGGGAGAATGTCCATCTCGTCAACCTAGAATGAACTCAAGATGATGAGAGAAATGGAATAATTACTATAGATTCTGAGTTTCTTGCCTATTGTATAACCTACTCGTTCTTGTGTCCATACGATCGAACAAGTTGTGGTCTGGCAATACCCCATCATGTGCGGAAGATCATGGAATTACTTTCGCTGGGCTCAAAGCATTTAGGAACAGGGCATAGGATATACATCCGAGATAAAGTTCGCATTGATAAGTTTTTTTGCATATAAATTAGTTAGGCATAAAAGTCATTTCGTATGACGATAAAAGATTCACGATGAGGAGTCTATACAAATGATTCGAGTGCCTTGCTCTAATAATCGTTAAACGTGAGACAACCTAGCCGAGGTGTCGCTTTATTTCTCTTTAGATTTTAAGTGTATGCATCAACGAGACTAGCTCTTACGGTCATGCAGAGCGTGTAATATTTATAAAATCAGACAAAAACTCTTGCTTTGAACAGATATTATGAATGCCCGATTCTCAGAAGCTCAAGTTATAGAAATTCTTGTTCTTTTGGATAATTGTTCATAACAGCAAGATTTTGTAGCATCCAGTAATGAAATTCATTGATGCACCTCTCTCCTGTTGTGGATCTCTCAAGTGTCCAAAAAGTTGAGTGCTCATATATTTGCAAGACAACTTTTTTATTCTCATACTGTTCATAACAATAAAGAACTTTGTTATCGAGGAAATTTGGTTTGTTTCTTCAAAAGAGTCTTAAAGAGATTGCAATACAGAACATCTCATATCTTGTGAACGGTCCTTGTCATAAGATGTGGATTTGTCTGAGCAAATACAAGAACTAACATAAACGAACAATCTGTTTTAAGAAAATTTGTTATTACCTATATTGGTGACCTTAGAGGAATCCCTTAGAAACTAAGGCAAACCGATCTCATTTTATTTACAAGAGAAAAGACTAGAAATTTCTTCTTTACACATGACATCAAGTGATGGAATGGTGAACCCTGTTCTGTATAAATGTTTGATTTCTTCTAACCCATTCACAGGTATCAGTTTGAGACATGTCAAGGAGTCCCTTAGGTTCGGCAGGATTCAGAAAAGGCCATGTTAGATAGTACCTGTTAGAGATGCAGAAGGGCTTGCATTGCTTGCCTTCCTGCAAGTTTTAAAGAACCAGGAGGAGAAAGTTGAGATATAGGTTTGGTTACATGACAAATCATCAGTTTTTTTTTTTTTCTATGTAACTTATAAAATTTATCGCTCTCCTGTTAAATGACATTTTTAAGGAACAAAAAGATATTTCAAAGGGATTTCAGCTAATGTTTCTTGCGTGAAGGATTTTTCAAAGTATCTTTTAAGTATGATTCTCTTTAAAAGTCTTGATGGACTTCTCATTTTGTGAATTGTTGCGACAGAAGAAGGCTGCACATTGTACTGTCGAATTTTTTTCAAACTGCTTGTTGTAACCTACAACTGTATATATGTATATTTTTCTTCTTCTTCTTCTTCATTTCGTTTGGAGCAAAGCAATTACATTTTAGCTGTTTCTCAATGGTGCGGGTTAATGATAAATCTTTTTGTTCTTTCTCTATGTATTTATTATTTGTTAGTAAATCTCTGGATTAGTCTCAAAACTCTGGTGTTTAACATACTATATGACTTGGTATATGTCATGGTCTTCAGAGAAAGCAAAACCTAGTGGATCTGGTTCTTCTTTACTTTCTCTTTTTTCCCTTCTTTCTCAAGATTAAGCAACCGAGCACGATTGAAGGGGGCGATTGAAGTTTCAGTCAACAGGGAGATCTGCGTCATGATTTTGACTGTGTTCAGGGAGGGGGCTTTATGATTTTGGGCAGGAAAGGCGAAAAATGTTTTTTGTACATAAAGTTGGGATTTGTTTTGGGTGACTCCAATCGGCATTCTATTGCTGTTTTAAGGAATTGGGAGATGCTGCTTACCCATTTTTTTGTTCACCATGGAGAGAGATAATATCGGTTTAAAGGGAGAAAAAGAATGAAGATATACATCAGAACTGTGTCTCAACTTCTGGACTTATGCGATGCTGCTTACCCATTTTTTTGTTCACCATGGAGAGAGATAATATCGATTTAAAGGGAGAAAAAGAATGAAGATATAGATCAGAACTGTGTCTCAACTTCTGGACTGATGCGATGCAGAGTGACACAAGTAACAAGTGCTTCTTTCTTCCCTGGGGCATGAGCTAGAAGGAGTTGCATCGGCACCGGCACATCAAAACTTTGACGCATGTTGGAGGTTGAGTTTGAGGACGACACATTGCATCTCAATGTCATTAGACCTGCGAACCGAGCAAAGTACAACATGTTTTTTTATCAAGTTTCAGTCATTGGTGCAGAATCCTGAAAAAGATCAATGAAGAATGAGATTTTCCCTATGATCAGAGAGGCGAAGACATTTGTTCTTCTGTCACTTGTGTGATACTGTAATGCTCTATTTTGTTATCTTGCTTCTGTCAATTCTGTATACGCTGCAATAGTTTTGGCAAAACCATAACACCATATAAGAGAGTTGCATGAGTTTGGATGGATGTTTTTGAAGGAAATCCTAAAGCATTGGGTTTGAGAGTTTGTTCTGGTAGAACAAGATGAGATGTTTGTGGATCTGACCGAGGCCTAATGCTTCACGCATGGTCTAATGTTTGCTGTGTCTTTTGGCTTCCCACTTGGGAATCTACAGAATTCGGAGGATACGCTTGCCATAGATGCTTGTCTCAACTTTTGGATTCGCTGGAGAAACTTAGCTGCTGCTACAGTTTATTATTTGATTCAGAAAACAAAAAAAGAAAAAGAATGAAACGAGCGAAGTTGCTGCAGAACCAGGGAGAGTCCCAACTTGGATCGAGTGCATGGAGTCATCAGCTGTATCTGCAATGTCAGAACAAGTGGGTCGATTCTTTTGCTACAGAACAGCACCTCATAAAACATCATTCTGCTACAGATTGCCCATGACATGGTGCTCAGGCTGGATTCTGGAAAGGCCAATGGAGTTCACCCATCGGGAAAGGTCCCAAAGCAGTGTGCTTCCATTACCTTACAGCTGTTCGGAAGACGAGGAGGACAAAGACAAAGACAAATGGGGATGGGAGGTGGAGGAGGACATGGTACGATGGGTCAAACCACCTTGCTTTATGCTTGCTCGGTGGCCAACACACCGTGCTGCAAGCTGGTGGCGGGGCTGCATAATGAGAATTAGGGTTGCGTCCAGCTCTCCTCCTGGGAGACCAGCTCGACCATTAATCTGCCGCAATGAGCTATAGCTTCCAGACCCCGCTTGTAGCAGTCGGAGTCTGCTGCTGCGTTTCCAAATGTTGATCGAGACACAAGGATGAGAAATGTGTGGGTAGTTTACGTCGAGTAAAGTTGCCAGGAAGGAAGGTGTGGTTTGAGGAAAGGTGCAAGTCAAGGAAGACCATGCACGCAGGAGCGAGGAGGAATCGATGAGGAGTAGGTCAGGTGCCAAGTCAAGGATGGAAAACTGTTCTTCTGATGATCTCACTTGTTCAAAAGCAGGAAGGAAGGAAGGGTGTAGTGTAAAAGGGTTGATGGCTGATGGACTCATTCCACTTTGACCTAATGAACTAAAATATGTCTCTCTCTACAGACGAGCAACGTTTCCTTCTTCTTGACTTTGCAGCGGAGTTAGGTCGTCTATGGCTGTTGAAAGTTGCTTAGGGTTTGGTGTTGATTCAAAGATCTGAGCCAGTGAAAAAGGAAAAAGAGAAAAAGAAGAGAGAAAGAGAGAGAGAGAGAGGACAAAGATGGAGTGAATGAATGCATTTGGATGATACGAAATTTCTTGCGAGGATTCATGAAACAGTGTGAGGAAGCTCATCATCTCAGCACGCTCTCTCTGACCTTAGCTTTCATCTCCATTAGAGGATGCTCATCTCAGCACCCTCTCTCTGACCTTTTCTTTCATCTCCATTAGGATTCGAGACATTATTAGGTGCGTTGGTTTTGTGGTCACACTTGCACAACTCTTACGTAGAGGACAAAGACGATATCATTGATTCCCTCATGTTGTGCCAGCTACTAATCGTTGACTCTATCCACTGTAGTCGTTGTCATTTGTCGATTGCTACACATTCCATAATTACAGTTTATATTTTATTTAAATGTTGCTTTCTAAATTGAAGCTTAATATTATCAAATCAAAGAGGCACAGACAACCCAACCCATGTTACGTTGATGCTACATTTCTCGGACAGGACAATTTGTTGTGTCATCCTTCCAAAAAAAAAAAAAAAAGGCAGGCAATTAAACCAGCTATGTGATACATACATATATAATGGAAAAAGTTTTGTTTATTTTAATGATATTATCATCTTTCTAAGCCCAAAAAAAAAAAAAGGAGAGTCACAAAGTGTAAATAGTATCGTCGAGTTTGATATCGGAGGAAGTGATCGGGCAGCTTTCTCCGAGTAGGTTTGGAGATCTAAGGTTGCATTTTGTTATTTCTCTCGTATTTGTTTGTTCTTTTTTTTTTTTTTTTGGTGTTCTTCTTCTCCTCGCAAGACATGCATGTTTGCTGCCGTGCTACAACGTCTACATCCATCCATCCACCCACAAGAGTTTGACATCAAAGAGCCATCACTCCCACCATCCAACATTGACAACTCTTGGGTGGCCACATTAAGGTGAGTAGGCCTTTTGACATTTGAACCAACCAAAAAATAAAAAATAAAAAAAAATAAAAGCACCTGAGAAAGACAAATATCCAACGAAGAAGAAAAAAGAATAATGTCAAATGCTTCCGAAAGAGTGGTTCTTCTTCTTCTTCTTCTTCTTTTTCTGAGCTGGCCTGTCCTTAATAAACCCAATCCGATGCCTCGTTGGGTGGGTGATCTCACTCCTTCGGAGTCATCCTCCTGTGGTGGGGATATGTTTTAAGAGTAGTATTTATCATATCATTGTTGTATTAAATCAAATCAAGTGTGTACAAAAACCATGGGACCTTTCTTCTTTCTTCTTCTTTCTTCTTCTTCTTCCCCGTCTCTCTGGCGGTCTCCTACTGCATTCAAGCCAGCCAGCGACGGTGACGATTAGGCGCAGTTAGATAGATAGCCTTGCGGCTTCCCGGTCGCAGCAACGGAGGTGCGCCGTGTCGTGGTGGTGCTCGCTGGTCGCACGGCCGCCGCGGTTGGCCTCCGTCGGTCTCACGCGTCCGGACGCGGTTGTCGTAAGGAGGTCGGAAGCAACCCCACGGCGTTCCGCTTCGTACTGACACGTGTCGGTCAGATCCTGATCGGGTCGCTTGCGACGGCACGCATCTCCATGCGCTGCCCCGCCTTGACTTATCCCCCTCCCGTCCGTCCCTCATTTAAGTCACGAACGCTTCGGTCCAACTAATGGAGCGTCGTCGTCCATTTGGAATCAAACTGACGGCGTGGATTCGGCGCCCATGCGGGCCCCCCTCTCATCGGATGGTCATCCCTTCCTGTTGACTAATCGAGGAGTAAACAAACACGAGACCCCCTTCGGTGCGTGCTTGGTGGTCAACGCCATCGCGACATCTCCTCCGCAGATTTCAAACCCGCGCTGTCCCCCAAGTCAACCACTCCCTCCATTAATGTACACCGCACTCGCTCTCTCTTCGTCTTCGCCTTCCATGGGCAACGGACTTGCCAGACTCGCCTATTGCTGCCACGGCGACGAGGCGCCGACCGGACGCCGGCGCCGACGCCATGGGGCTGTCGCCGTGACTTGGGACCCGTGCGACGAGGGGCTCGGCCACTCCTTCTGCTACGTCCGGCGCGATACCAAGTGCGGCGTCTCCGGCCGCCCCTACGCCTCCGCAACAACCGCCGCCTCTGAAGTCCATCACTCCGAGGAGGAGACAACCACGTTCCGGACCATCTGCGGCGCCGCCGTGAGCGCCAACGCATCGACCCCGCTGTCGACGTCGCTCCTCGATGTCGCCGGGCCTATCGCGGCTTCCGCCTTCGAGAGCTCCACATCCTTCTCCTCCGTCGCCCTCCAGCCCGTCCGCCGGTTCTCCGGGCCGCTCTCCGACCCTCTTGCCTTCGCCGACCGTGGGTTCATGTCGGGCCCCATCGAGAGGGGGTTCATGTCCGGGCCCCTCGACCACCGGGCCTCCTCTCTCTTCTCCGCCCCCCTCGAGAAGCCACTCTGCTTCTCCGACCAGCTCCGGCGTAGCCTCTCGCACCGCATCCCTAGGCCCCGGCGTACGGCCGTGCGATCCCTCCTCCGCGGACTCACCAAGGCCGTAGCGAGGACCGTCTCCACTGTCTCGTACGCAAGCGGATCCATCGTAGCGCCCGTCAAGGGGCCAAACGACTCCGGCTTGGCCGACGGCGGATTAACGAATCTCAGCGGAAGCAGTGGTCGGCATAGCGTGGAGGCGGCGCAGTGGTCGGATTCGCCCGACTCCTTAAACGGAAACCTCCAGTGGGCGCAGGGGAAAGCAGGGGAGGACCGCGTCCACGTCGTCGTCTCGGAGGAGCATGGTTGGGTGTTCGTCGGCATCTACGACGGATTCAATGGTCCCGACGCCACAGATTACCTGCTCTCCAATCTCTACCCGGCTGTGCATCGCGAGCTCAAAGGACTGCTCTGGGAAGACAAAAACGACACCTTTCGCCGGGAGCCCGTCGATGATCCCACCACTCCCGCCGTTCCGGATGCGCATAATCCCACAGTTGCGACGAATTGGGCAGCAGACAACCGGTGGGGCAAAGAAGGAAGAGAAAACAAGAGGAAGCCGGTACGTGCGGCGAGGAAGTGGGAGGAGAACCACCGAAGATGGAGGTGCGAGTTCGAGAGGGAAAGGCTGGAGCTCGACAGGAGGTTGAAGGAGCAATCGAAGCGGTCGAGTCAGGATGGCGCGGTGAACCACTCGCTGGTATTGGAGGCTCTCTCCGAAGCCCTGAGGACGACGGAGGAGTCCTTCCTGGACATCGCGGACAAGATGGTGTCCGAGAATCCCGAGCTGGCCCTCATGGGCTCCTGCGTCTTGGTGATGCTGATGAAGGGGGACGACGTGTACCTGATGAACGTAGGGGACAGCCGTGCAATCCTAGCACAGAAGGCGGTACCGGATTCGTGGAGCTCCGTAGGAAAGCCACGGCAGGATCTCAAGAGAATCAACGAAGAAACACTCTTCGAGCTTGACGCAAACGGTGGCGGTGGTCCATCCGGTGAGCCGACAAATCTACTAGTAGCCTTGCAGCTTAATTCGGACCACAGCACATCTGTGGAAGAGGTACCCGTCCGATGGATGCTGGGTGTTCCCTTCGTCTTTTTCCTCTCTGGTTTTGCTAGTTCGTTTGATCCTTCTTCTTCTTCTTCTTCTTCTTCTTCTTCTCCAGACAATAACTCGGTTTGATGTTTATGGATCAGGAAGCAGGAAGAATTAGAGATGAGCACCCCGACGACTCTTCTGCCATTAGGAATGATCGCGTGAAGGGTTCGTTGAAGGTGACGAGAGCTTTCGGTGCCGGTTTCCTGAAGCAGGTATTTTGCTTCCAAGTCTGAACTCCGACTTGTGTTCTTAGCAAACCAAATCCTAAACCATCTGAGGATGCCTGACGGTGTGCTGCTGTGTGTTTGCAGCCCAAATGGAACGACGGTCTCCTGGAGACGTTCAGAATCGAGTACGTGGGGAGCACGCCATACATCACCTGCAACCCCTCCCTCCGCCACCACAAGCTCGGCCCAAAGGATGCATTTTTGATCCTATCGTCCGACGGGCTTTACCAATACTTCACCAACCAAGAAGCGGTGGCTCAAGTCCAAACGTTCATCGCAGCGACTCCCGAAGGCGATCCCGCTCAGCACCTCGTCGAGCAAGTCCTTTTCCGTGCAGCTAACAAGGCCGGTGAGTTCCACCTACGTCGACGCCGTCCGTCTCTACCAATGCTTACTTACTTCAAGCAGACTTGTTAACATCATCCATCTTTTGTCGCAGGCATGGACTTCCACGAGCTGCTTGAGATTCCACAAGGTGATCGACGGCGGTATCATGATGATATCTGCGTCATCATCATCTCCTTGGAGGGACGAATCTGGAGATCCTGTGTGTAAATAGGATTGATTACACTGTAGAAATTAAACAGCTACAGAGATTGACCGATTACAACGACGTAAACAGGTATATTAGGGACTGTAGTAGATAGAGCTCTCTCTACGAACCGCTGCTTTAAACTCGTCGTCTCCCTCCTCCCCTCCCACCCCTACATCGATGAAACCTTTCTTTTGTTGGTATTAATTGAATTCTTGGCCATGTCTCACATACGACATCGCAAAGCTGCGAACTTTGACCATCGCATTCCCAGTTTCGATTAGGTTATGGTTCCACGGAATTATTTCTCACTCCAAAGACAGACAGGAAAGTGGGAACGAGTCATCTGAAAAAATCTTGGAACAAATGTGAGTCTCCGGTAAACGTCGTTGACCTCCCCGCTTCAGGGACAAGGAGACATGTTAAGACCGATCTGTATCCCTCCAAATTGGAACTGTTACGTACTTTTGCGAAGATTTTATATGTGTTGATTCAAGTGTTTTCACAATCCTTCAAAAAAAAAAAAAAAACCCTGTATGATTACATTACTTTTATTATTGAGATGTCACACGGTATATGTACATTACATGAAAGAGGAGTCGTCGTCTTGCTCGCATAGCTCGGGCTTCAAGATGCATGGAGGCTGTTGTTGATCTCTAAACCGCTGCGGCAAGATGCAGCAATCATCATCACCAACTCTGACTCGTGAGAAGCAAGCCGATGGTCTCATGATCGGAGTTGCTGCTGAACGGGTGATCTTCTCGTAGAGTCTCGACTTTTCTTCCTTCCTCGCGACTCGAAAAAAGCTTTGATTCTGCTACCAAAAGGCCGTCTGTGGCACCGATGCTTTTGCTCTCCTCCATCATCGCCCGGTATCTCGTCTGTGTCTTCCTACGCTGTGCACGGATTCCAGTGTCAGAATTCGAACTTTGCTGTCCGACATCCCGAATTGGATTCTCCTCCCTCGGTGTGTTGTAATCCTCGTAGTGCGAATTGCTTCCTCCCGTGGCATGGGACGACGGCCGGCTTAGGTTGAAGCTCCCGAACCCTTGGATCCCACGAGAAATTTTGCGAGCCCGGGCGCGTTCTTCTTTAAGCAGCGGCCCCTTCTCCAGCAGCTTCAGGACCCTCTCTGCTTTGTTCTTCACCTGCAGTCCCCAGTTGAACCTGCGAGGCAAAAAAGGAGCCAAGAAGAACAGCGACAGGTGAACATGGAATCGTGTAGCACACAGGACAAGGATAGATAGAGTAACTCCTCACCCCTTCTCATCGATACACCGGAGGTTGCGCATTCCCTGAATGACTTCTCTGTCGAACTGGAACTCCTCCGACACGCTCTCTGGTCCATGAGTCAGGAGATGCTCGACAAGTATCAGAGCCTTGTACGGCTCTCTCCAGTTCTTCCCGTCGAACTTTGAGAATCTGAAGAACACCATCAAAGATCGCATGTAGTTAGGCCTACGCACACAATAAGGGGGAGATGAGATGAATTCGCACGAACCTCTTATGCAGAATCTCCACAATTCTCCAGTAGTCGTCGATCTCAAACGCTGCACGCGATATGCGACTCATCGTCATGGCATCAGGTGCCGCCCATGGGTTGTCGCTATTGGTTGTTGCATCTTCAGTCAGCCTGTGTTACCACCGAGACCAGATCATAGAGCCCTCCGAACAGAAAGAGGAGGAAGACGAAGAGGTAGTAGTAGCTTACAGTTCAGCTGGAGTAACGTCGGTGAGAGCCAATCTCGCCGCCCGGAGCTTTTCTTTGAGAAAGTAGGACGCCTGCTTCTTGAGCTCGTTGAAGAGGGGAGTGCCCATGGCAGTTCGTCCGATCACCGGCATGTCTTGGATTGGAAGACAGTAGCATAGAGACCAAGGATTTTGATCCTCGAACCATCCGGTCCTTGTGGGCGTAAGCAAGAAGAAAAGACAAGTGACTGCAACTGCTCCACCATTGCTCGATAACCTACTCCTCTGTCATGGGTTCGATGGACCGCCATGCAGGTGGTGGGCGATGAGGAAGTCAAAGGTGTTTGTTCGTCCTGAGCGAGATTGAAGACTCCGTGGCACTCACTATTGCTCTTCTTCATCCTTTGTCTCTTTAGGCAATAATTCCCTGAATTCTCACTTCTATTTTGTTTGGCGTCCTTCGTTGTCATTCCTCCTATGTTCTCTGTCTTCGTGAACAAGAAACAACAATTCCCTGCCTCAAATCTTGATGAGAAGCATGTGCAGCTGTTCTTCGGATTGCAGATGACGCACCAAAAAAAAAACAAAAAAAAACAGAGGATTAAATAAAGGGCGAGACAGGGAGGAAGATGACAGCCGGAGAGCTGAGAGGAAGACGTTGTAATGACTACGAGAGCTCATTTTGGATGTCATCATCCTCCGGTAACACGAAGACGATGTCGGCACAATCCTCTCTCTTTGCTTTACACATCTCATGCACCGACTCATCATAAGAGAGAGGGAATGAAAGGCATACACCGTCCGTCAGTGGCGACCCCCTGTTTCTACGAGGCCCCCCCGAGAACGAGCCATGGATGGAGGCAATCCAGAGATCCCGAGAACGAGAACTGTTTCGATTTCTAATGATCTCAAAAGCCCACCTTCGCAAGTGAGGATCCCACGTAGAGCTCGCCTTTCCGTCATTACATATTTACTGATGCCGGAATCTGTCGTCTCGGATTTTGTTCGTCGGTTTAACTTTGTCGGTCATCGTCTCTTTTCCTTGTCCCCATACTGAGGTGAGTATGCCCGTTGTACTGCGATGCGTGTCTCAGAAGGACTTGCGAGTCCATCCAAAAGCGCTCACGATGTTTAATACTCACGTTGGAGAGAGCCCAACAACACCAACCTCAGACGTAGAGAGAGAGAGAGAGAGAGAGAGAGAAGCGATGAAGGAGAAAGGAGAGAGAGATCCGGACGAGAGAGAAACAAGTCCGACGTTCTTGATCCACTCCTCTAATGCTTCTTCTTCTTCTTCTACAGAGGAGAGTAGGAACAAGGAGGAGACGCAGTTGGCCGAAGAAGACGAAGTAAAACAAAGGAAAGGTGACGATGGTGCTGCCGTTGCTGCTGCTGTTGGTGGTGGTGCTGGTTTAGACGATGATGGGTATCACACGCCGACGTCTCCGGGACACAGAATTCCAGAGACGCTCACATGTCCACCGGCGCCCAAGAAGCCGTCTCCTCCTCCCCCCTACTTGAGGTGGCGGCGGAGGAGGAGAAGTGAAGCTGGAGGCCAAGGGGACGCAGAGCACGAAAGTGGATTCGACGACTCCGGTGTGGGGATCGATGAACTTGCCCCCATGGCTAAGAAGCGTCGAGGAGAAGCTGCCGCCGGCAAGTGATCCCATGTTACGTCCCTGAGAGATAAGATCGATATACACAGCCAATCAATCTCAATCCTCAATGTATTATGCATCCATTTCCTCTACTTTTTTTTTTTTTCTTGTTCTTGTTTGGATCGGGTTTTGGATGATGATGAAACCTGTGGCGTGTACTTACTCAAATCTAAATTTTTACTGAAAGTTATTTTAATTCGTAGCAACGTCACACATAACTTTGGGAATTGTGCAAAAGCTATCTGGTACAAGCAGCAGCAGCAGCAGTTCATGGAAGAGAGAGCGAGTGCAGCATCATAGTATTCATTTCATTGCCAACCAAAAACAAACACCGAAACATTTTTTTAATCATATAAGCATCACAAGCAATTGAGTTTGCAACCACTCAAAGTTACATAAGACACTTTGTGTTGGACATCAATCAACCTCTACGATGGATGTCAAAGAAAGACGCCAATAAAAAAGATGGTGGATCAGATAAATTGCTTTGCTTTGTGACGCCTGGAAAAAAAGTAGCACGATAAGATGTTTCAAGTCATACGTATCAGCAGCAGAACATCCGAGAAGCAGGTGCTTAATTTCTGCAAATCTGAGCCAAAAAGCATACAGATTTCACCAATCTATGAAGTCCACAGAAAGCAGCAATGAAACTACTCCACAAATGTTGTAACACACCTGTCTCGGAATTGATAATAATAGTACCAGCAGACCTCCCTCCACTCAGGTGATCTTGTTAATGATATCCTCAACCACTGCATCCATGTCGAGCTTTTTCATAGGGGTGAATGGCCGTGGCATGTTCTGCAAGGAAACCATGTCGATGAGCTATTTGTTTTCATAGAAAATATCGGTGTCTAGTAGGTGCTCAGCCGCTTTCATCTGACCTTTTGTTTTTTGAGGTGAAAGCACTCAACCAAATTTACTATGTCAACATACATATATATACACCAAGTAGGTATCTTATTGGCACTGTGTGGAGCCACTTCAACTAAATTAAGATACGATAGGTCGCACTGTAATCACCGATGAATTCATTCCGCAGAATCAGAAAATGGACTACAAAACCTTTAATTTTGTAGTGGCCACTGCCTCGTCGAAAGAAATCGGGGACACATAATGTGTTGCATGGTCATGGTGTGCATCCTAAACTTAATATTATTCGAGAATGATAACATAATTCATGACAAATTAAAAAAAAAAAAACATTAAGATAAGAATCTTAGGCTTACCAATAACGAAACAAAAACTTGACCATTTTCCTCGCGTATCTCAAAGCATCCCCTTCGTGGCTGCAAATATCAACCAACGAACCAATAAGTTTATGCAACAACAAAGCCGTAAAATCCCAATTATGAGTAGCAAATAGACTTTTTGCATTTAAAACTTTTAAAACTAAATCAATAAACCCCTTGAAGATATTGGGCGGTGGCATTTTGCTTCATTTGTTTATGTTGGATGGACTATTCTTGTTTGGCGCTGTTAGCACATTACAGCCGATTATCTTTTTGCTTAAAGTACACTGCCTAGGATGAGAATTTCAGAAATAATACAGACCATAATAGAATATTATCCTATATGAATGACTCAATTGCTGTTCAGATTATAGAAGTTGGAAGCAGAATACCTACACGGCTGTGGGTTTCTACATACTAAATGCAATTCTCACAGGATTCATGAATTCTTTGGTGGCCATGCTATAAGTACATGTAGTTCAAAAAAAAAAAAAAAATCAATAAAAGCAAAGTGCAAAACTAAAAGAACATGTCGATAGAAATTGGTAATAACCATAGAAATTCTTAAGACAATCTAAGACATGTTTACTCTGCAAGGCATAAGATACCTCGACAAAGTATTTTTACCATACAACAATGGTCCAGCTTAACAACTTTTTTAGAAACAAGCATAGTCAAGCATTCAACATTATTTAACCGATTAGTAATTAGGAAATGCAACATCTGAAGATTTAAGCACCCCGTCGATTCTCAAAAAAGAATTACAAGTGAAAAAACGAGTCACTATCGCAGACCAAATCTGCTTGGGTGGTGGGTTGCCTTGGGTAACAACAACTCACTGGATTGCAATTTGCAATGTGTTCATGTCCAACTACTGGTCAGCAACCAGAAAATCACCAAATCTGGATAAAAGCTGCCAAATGCCAACTTCCATTAAAGACAAGAGTGAAAAGAACAAAGAAAACAAAATTTTTCATCGGGCATTGTACTCGCACATGTATATACATTATATACCAAACTGACGATCTTAACTGCAATGCAAAGCCAGTGAAGTATATAATGCAGGACTATGCCAAAAGCACACACATACAAGTAACCATTTCATCTTCTCCTACAAGCCCTGTGGCAGTGATGCATTGGCAAAAAATGGTTTCCATGCCGACAGGCACAAATAAATGCCTTGACTACAGGATAAAGCCACAAACACCCATGCCACTGCTTTGGCATGCACAGGGAGGAAATTTGACAAAGCCCACGTCAATTTTTAAAAATATTATTATCTTTTCTTTGTAGGATGGTTCCACCATATGATGGCAAATTCGAACAATCTTTTAAACATGTGTCCATTATTTATCCGGCAACTAGGATTCTTTTCAACCCAAGCTAGAATTTGCTCTAGCGCATCAGGAGGGGTAAGATCACAGTCAGTCCATACAATGGCTTACAATCTAGAATCACCTCAACAGTCAAAAATAACAAATTTTGTGATAAAAATTCATTGATCATGTTTTTGTAAAGCAGAATTGTTTAATGGTTTCAAGATGAAGTTTAAGCTCAACCCCAGTAATAACAGCAGAACAATTGGCTGCTACAGACCATTGTTGGACTGAAGTCATCTTATAAAAACAGAAAAAAGTTACTAATGATATGTATACATGGTATAAAGTAACTTAGGCAATTCACCTGTTTAACAGAGGGTATAAATTGGCTGGATTTGCTGGTCAAATAGAATAAGTAGGTAGATCATGACTATGCAGTTTATCTAGAATTTAATTGGTTGAACTAAGAGCCAAATCACTCTAAGTTGAGATGTTATCAAAATGCTCGAAGCAAGATTTCACTGTAATCAGCTACCAATAAATTATCAGACAGCAACATACCAGCACTAAGTAGTAAAACTGAAATAAGCTCAAAATTTATTCCTTTGTTCGAGCGTAATCGATCTGGAAGGCCTAGAAAAGCAAATCTCATAATACACTGGAATGAAATGCGGATGACAAGTGGACCGATAAGGTTTCAAGCTGCCTTTTTTTCCTTTTTTTTTTTTTACAAAAAAAGAACATTTTTGAAAAAGTGCTCACGGCTAGGCATGAAAAGAACTTAAATAAATCCAAATATACCTCCTTGGCATAAGCCATCAAATATGCAATGTCTCAGTGCAATGACCAGAAGAAAGATACCTTATCAGGATTAACTGCCACAACAATTCCAGGGACAGCACTTTCCAGGCCTTCCTTCACTTTTATGGCCCTCGTCTTGAAAGAAGTACATTGCTTGCTGAAGTGTAATGAGGATGAATCAATGCAAGTAAACTAGCGGGAGCACTTTAGAAATGGACATAAACAGACCCAATCACCAAAAACGGCAAAAAAGAAAAAATAACAGTAGCCCTAGGACCCAAATTATCTCACTCGTTCGAAGCTAAGAGTGTGGTCATCGCCACATGAAGTAAAGGAAGTACAAAGATATACTCACTCAAGATCGGTGTCACGCGAACAAATTAGCGAATCAAATCATTGGGTTATTTATTTTACAAAAAAATTAAAAAGCATAAATTTTGGGTTCGAGACAGTACATGAAGTGAAGAAAACACTTATGTTTGGGAAACATAAAGCATCATGACTGAGCGTTTGCAGTTAATATATAAAAATGATGATCTTAAAAAGAAAGAAAAATTAAAATTCTATTCGAAGGAAGTAATTATGCTATGCATATACTTGGTGAGTCACAATACATGATGTCGAGGACCAGAAGAAACGCCAGGGCTTAACTGAGGTACACAAACTCGAACGGTTCGAGCAAATGGGGAAGAGATCCGAAACCCTAATTTTAAATCGGAAAAGGGAAAAAAAGGAAGCATATATCGGGTATACGGTCGAACTGATGAAACGGCAGGAAAGCAGAAACACGCACCACGCCTCGATGATGATGGTAATGACGGAGCCGACGGAAGCGGCTGCGGCATGTGGCGGAGCAGCGAGCGCTTCTGCGGCACTGGAAGCATCGTCCTTCGCCTTCACCGAATCGGCCTTTTTCTTGGCGGCATCGGTCTCCTCCGCGTTTCCGGCCGTCGAAAGCTTGGCCTTCTTGGACGGCGCCCTCGCCGGTGCCACCACCGGAGTGTCAGCCCGCTTCACGGCGGTGGCGCTCCTGGTCTTCCTCGGGGAGATGGCTGGCGGCGGGGCCGAGATCTTCGCCTTCCTCTTCGGCGGCATTACCTCCGTCCACGCTCGCGCACTCCCTCTCTATGGTTCGTCGTCCGTCGACCAGTCTTATCTGAGGCGTCTCGAGCGAGCCACGCGTCACGGATATTTTTTTCCCGCCACTGTTCGGTGACAGCCGGTGATAATAAATCTCGTCCACCGGCTCTCTCGATCTGTAGAATTCAACCAAAGAGATGCGTGGGTCATCGCACCGGGTGTGTGTTGCACGCTCGAGCACGGAGGTGACCCCCGTCGCAGGTGGACCCCGCTCATATAAGCGATTCCGGACAAGATCCAGGATTCTCCACCACTCATAAATTCCCACGAAGTATCGGGGGGGGGGGGGGGGGTCTTCGATAAGGGTGTATTCGGTAAGGTACCTGTCGGTGAGAATAAGTTGGGTAACCCCGACAAGTGAGTCTCACGTGGGTGACTCGATACACGATTGATGTGATTCGACGCATCTGATCAATTTTGGACAGCACGTAATCTTTGGACTGGGCTGAACCGGCCCGGTCCAGCTTATACAATATATTATCCCAATTCGAGGAGCCCAGGTTCATCTATCTATTTGCCAATTGGTGAGGATTAGTTTTTTTCTACATTGGATTCAAATTATTCTTTGTTTTATTTTTTTTCTATAAGTTTCTCTTTTTTTTCAATTTTCAAACCAGGTGAATTTTTAGATGTTTTTTAATTATTCGTCTTTTTTTTTTTAAAGTTCGAGTTCTCTCTCGCCGAGCAACACGGGAGTGCATGCAAGTAACGTACGTAATCTATTAACCTTGTTCATGATAACTAAGTATCTATCTATCTATCACCTTGTTCATGATAACCTACGTGGTCGCAGCATCTTGGAATCTGATACAATGGGGTGGGTGTCAAAGAGTCGACACACACGATTCTGGTCATGATTGAGTTCATGTGTAATGGGCAACACCACTGCAGCTCTCGGTTCGGAGGAAGGCCAACACTGCAGAGTGCAGAGTGCAGAGTGCAGTCTTAGGAGACCCACCCCATGAACCAAAAAGTTAAAGCTGCCTCCCATCTCTCTCTCTCTCTCTCTGTGCCCCATCCAGGTTCAGCTTCCATTTCCTTCGTTCACCATGCTCGTCATCTGCAAGGGATGAAGCAAGGAGAGGAGGGTCGTCTGTATGAGCTCTGGAACTTTTTTTTCGACACACTACATCACTTGGCTGGCTGCTTTATTCTCCCCAAGAGAGGCTGCGTTGGAGTTGATGAAAGCAGACGAGAACCCCAGACAGATTCCCTGTGACGGGGATACGTAAAGAAAGAGGAATTTGATCTGCGGATTTCACCTTTTCCTTTCTTTTCCTCTCCCTCTCCCTCTGCTGCTGTGATATTTTTATTTCTCGCCTTCATCTGCTCTCTTTCTCTTTTTCATTGTTTCAGTTCCATGTGCGTCCTTCTTCCATGACTACCCTTGGTTTTAGCTTCTTCTCGCCATCTTTGCCCTTCCCTCCTCTCTCTCTTTCCGGTCCACAGGAAGGTGCATGGAAGCTACGTGAATGTGTGTGCATTAATAAAGCTCTCAAGTGTAAGCGGATGAGGGAAAAGTACAACAATTATGGAGATCGTTCCACTCGGTGCATCCATCACCAATGGGACTGCTTGCCTTCGTACATTGTTCGTGGTTACATACGTCATATTCCATAGACGAGAAGAAAACCTTAAACCCATAGATGAGGGAGGGTTCAAATTATGGATGAACACACCAGATGTTGTTTATTCTCTATCCGCATTCCCCCCTTCGAATAAAATAGACGGTGTGATGTTTGACGACAAGTATTTAAAACCGGAATCATCCGACATATAGATTACAAGGTCGAAAAAAAATAATCGGGAGGGACAAAAGACCAAAAAAAATAAAGATGCTATAACAGTCATGGATAGGGTCCAAAGTTCTAGAAATCTAAAGGTAAATGTTGAGAGATGCATGATGACCCTGTTCTTTGACTGCCACTTTCAAGATATTGAAAACTCTTGGGTTTCCTACGTGGATATGCTTCTCAGGAACATTGTGCAGACGATAGATCAACGAGGAACTTAAGCACCGAGGAGGACAAAGAAATAACTGTGCTGCTTTGGTTGGTGATCTCTCTCGTAAGCGACACTAACTTACCATCTGTTCTAGGGTTCAGGCATATAAAAAAGCTGCTTATATACTCACAATGGTAACAAGTCCAAGCTGGTTAATTCCTATCTACATGTCTCTGCCCAAGATTTGTTTGCATGATAGAGAGAGAGAGAGAGAGAGAGAGAGCACGATCACAGGTATGGCCGAAAGAAATGACGGCAGCTACGATGAACCAAAGAACTAGTGCTGTAGCACGTAACCTAACTGCATGAGTGTAAGTGCCAAATGTGGTCAAATCCGGTGAACAAGAAACGATCAGATCGCGTGGTACTTGCGGAAACAAGAGAACGAATCTGTGTGGGATGGCAGTGCTGAGAGGACTCGGAAGCAAGTAGATTTCTACTGGAGACGATGAATGAAATCACTGTGATTCATTGACCGCAACCAACCTCGTTTCAGAGATTACGGTCCTCCAAGAGTCCATGCACCTGATTCCTTTAAACATATCTTAAAAACCACTAAATATATGATAGCAAACGATCACCACAAGGTAGATTCAAAATGAGACACTGACCTACCATCACAAAGTTCTTCCGCAGCCATGGTTCTCTTCTTGTGCCCCAAGGAAGATGGAACACTTTCTTCTTCTGCTTGAGCAGACTCGAGCTAGTTGCTGGTTCTCTGTGCCGTGGCTAAATTTGAGCATCCATGGCTTATGGCGAGGCCGCGAGCAGAAAATTATAAGATGGTGCCAGATGAGGAAGAGTTGAAGCCCGAGAGATCTGTGGCCCAACCCCCGCTGCCGGTGCTGCCACCTTCGCCACTGATCCAGTAGTGCTCGTTCCCGGGAAGACCCGGGTACTGCCTCGGGAAATTGAGTCCCTGTGAGTTGTCTTCCATCTTCACTGAAGCCAACTGCGAGATCAGCGAAGACCCAGAAATCGTGGGAAGTACTCGACTCGTGGTGCGGTTGCTCCCGCCGTCACCGTTGAAATGGTGCAACCCGGACACCGGTTGCACCGAAGGCGCCTGTGGTGGCTCCAGTCCTCCCAAGAAAGGGAATTGCTGGATGTGCGGCAACCTCCACTGCTGGAGCCCCAGACTCGAGCTGCTTCCCGCCTGATAGTCCACGGCGTCGATGGATGGAATTCCGGTAAAGTTCAGGCCGAGATTCGAGGCACCATAGTCGGCCAAAGCGTGCATGGTGGAGGCCAGGAAGGGAAACTGGCCTGGCTGGGGTATGCTAGGTGGAATTGGACCACCGCCACCCGTGGCGGCGGTCGAAGACGAGGATGATGCGCCAGCCTGACGGTCAGCGGCCGTCGACTTTGAGGAGCTCCCCGAAGGCTTATTCCGCTTGTTGCGACGGCAGCCGCCGCCCACGGGAACGTTTCGGAGAGCGCCGCCTCGGGTCCAGTAGCGGCGGCAGGTCTTGCAGAAGTGGCGAGGCTGCGACAGGGAGTAGTTGTTGAAGTAGCAGAACTTGGTGTTGGTGGAGTCGCACCGGGGGCACTTGAGCGGTTGATCCGGCTGCGGAATCTTGGCGAGGCGGGCTCGTTCGGTCATAGACATAGGCCTGGGCGAGCCTGCAGCGGCCATGCCAGCTTCCGGTCGGTGTGCAGCCAACCCCGGAAGGAGCTGAGGGATCTCACCACCTCCACCTGCAGCATCCGGAAGCTGAAGCTGCTGTTGCTGAACATGCCAATAGAGAGACAAAAGATGGTGTGAGGTATACTCGACAGTATATTCAAGAAGAGCTATGGAAAGGGACATGAATATCTTCTCCTTTTATTTGCTTTTTCGATCAAGAGGTCCAAAAGAAATAGAACCACAGAAGGGAAGGGAGGAAGAGGGAAGGGGCAGCGAGACGCACCTGGTTCCAGTTGGGCGGATCCAGATAGACTGGAACAGAAGGAAACACCATCTTTATTTCTTCTTCCTCTTCTTCTTTCCAAGACTTCTTTCTTAAAGAAGGAGAAGATGGAGGATCAAAGATCTACGAGCGGTAGCAACCAAAGAGAGGAAAGGCGAGGGGAAGAGGGGGGGGGAGAGAGAGAGAGAGACTGCAAGAGGAGTAGAGGAGTGGAGGGGTAAAGGAGGAGACGGATTCCTTTTCTTTTGTGGTGCCTTTTATATTTTATAGGTAGGGTTGGCCGGAGAGAGATGGGGACGGAGACAGGGTTTCTTGGCCTTTAAGGATCTCAGTGTTAATGAGAGGAGCATCACATTAGGCTAGCAGGGTGTAAGAATTGTAAAAGGAAGAAGAAGAAGAGTGTGGAAACCCTAATGGCACCGCATGATAATTTGGAAGAGATAGATATATATTAAACTCTGGTGACGATGGAAGACATGGAAAAGTTTGGCTTGAGTGGTGTAAAATCGTCATACCACCTCTCTCTCTCTCTCTCTCTCTCTCTCTCTCTCTCTCTCTCTCTCTCTCTCTCTCAAACACACTGTGGACTTTGCTCGAGACGTGATGTTAACATAGATGCAATATTCTTAACAAATGTTGCATAGCGAGTGACACTAATGCAGTGCAGATCAATCCCAAGTATGATCAAGTTGGAAAACCAGAGCTTTACACGTACATGCATGCGTTTACAATGTGAAGAAAAAAAACTTTACTGTGGCTTATAAAATAGTATGATGGAAAGCTCCCATCAACAGAGGAAATATCTATTATATAAAAATCCTTCACTACTTTTTCACCAAACTGAAAAGTGCATATATGATTTGATTAATCAACAGCACCCCCAAACTTGAATTAACTTCTGGACCGGATGATAGAATGAATGCCAGCAGTCCAGCTTACTGGGCAAAAGAAAAGAAAAAATTGCAATGGCAATATAAACTATACAGTAAGTATCAGTAATTCCATCCAATGTTCTAAAAACAACTGATGTGTTTCAGAAGGCATATTTAGGAAAATTACCTTACCCACTTTACTGGCAATGTCAGTGATAAATAGTAATTAACATGATGCTTTAAGGACAATTAAATGCCTTTTTTTTTTTCTTTAGTTATCACATCTCTCTCTTTCTCTTTCTCTTTCTCTATAGATAAACACACTTTTTTCTGCAGAAGCACAATAGTAATGTTATTTCGTTCTATTCGACTCCAGGAATCGACACTATCTTCGTCAAACGAAGTAGAACACATCCATATATGCTGCTGTGCGTGACCTTCGACTTCTGATTCGTGAATCAGTCACAGATCTTGGCGTCAGAAAGGTAAACATCTGAGTCAAAACTTGGAGTTTAAGCTGACAAGTGGGAATCACAGATTTGAATGCTTTGTGGAATGTCGACCGATCTCGCCGCCATCACCATATAATCTTGACTTTTTTTTTTTAATTTTATATAATTTGTCCCTTGGCTTTTACTGTTGTCCTATGAGTTCTCAGCGTACAAAATTAAGCCAAAACAGAAGAAATCCTTTTTTTTTGTGTGTGTGCGTGTGTGTGTGTGTGATTCTGATTAGACTCGCAAGAGAATGACCATGAAAAGCTTCGAGCTTCTTCCATCTCTGTGCCATTTAATTGTCGCCATCAAACTCCACGGAGAAGGATGGGCATTACTACTTGTTGGCTTCGTCGTTTCGGTGAACCAATGGCAGCTCGTAGCATGTCAAGATCACTTCTTTTTGTATGCCAATGGTGTTGATCCCGAATCCTACTTAGCTGCTTTTAGTGTTTGAATTATCTTGGTCGATCACCAGACGTGGAGGTTGGTGGGACTGGAGTACTCCGCAGCCGCGTGCTTTGTAGTCTGCAGAACGTATCCAGTTATTGACCACCAGTAGCTACCAAGAGGAGGTCCCGTTCAACCCTCGAGAGATAGATATATGCTTCGCTCCCCTTGGCGTTCGATGAGCAGAACAACTTTATAGATCAAACTCGACAGCTGAGGAAAGGAGATAAAGATGGTTTGGTGGAATGAATTCTCATTGAAATCAGCATGCAGAAGCTTGTATAACTTGGACCACCTCCTACTCTTCTCTACCTTTCCATCCTCGCATACACCTTAATCAAATGAAGGAATATAATTTTCTACAGGCTGCCCTCACTAATCTATACGTTTGAGCATATCACCATTCCTAATACCAGTATTAAAGTCTCACAAGTGGGCACCAGATATGGTACTAAGCTTAATTAACCAAAAGCACCGAGAACAAGTGTTGTAAGAATAATTATCCGGGAAGATACAATCGATCTAAATTTTGGCAGATGAGCTGATACAATATTAAAACAATGCACAGATCTTGAAGTTTTTTTTTTTTTTTTTTGGAGGCTAAACCGGCGATCTGACTTTACCGGCGGTGGCTGTTGCATGGGCCGTGAGTGCTCTTTGGTGCACCGCCACCGGGGTGGTGTTTGGTTTAAAGCAAAAGGTAGGAGGGGGAATAAAAACATGGCCTGGGATTCCCTTGGACTTTTGTCTCCGATGTGACTCATCTTCTTTAGGGCGTAAAAATGGCGAAGGAGAATGGCCCCCGAGAGTCTGCGTTCCTGCTATTTTGAATGGGGGTTGAGCCATTATAACTCTCCATGCGCTTTCTTTTTCCTGTATACGCTTTGCTTTTGGCTGGTGACAACCCGTCGGGGGGGGGCGGGCGGGCGGATGCTTAGGACAAGCATTGCATTTTACAAAGGTCGGTCTGCACCTGCAAAATTTCATGGCAGAAAGCATTCATGCAAAAGTTGCAAAGCAAAGGCAAGATGTAGACACTTCAGTTCCACAGAAGCTTGGCCAAAGAGGTTATGACGATGATGCTGCTGCTGCTGCTGCAAGAACTCCATCAGAGTCTCATCCACCAGTCGATCCAGAAACGCAACCGGATGGATATGGAATCCACGTGGAAATCGACCTCTCGTACAGTAAAGGACGGTTCGTAGATGAACGACATGTACCGGTGTTGGACCTATCAATAGTTCCCCTTCCTGTGGTTAAACCTTTCTGCTGTACACTAATGATTCTTGGAAGTGACATGGAGAAGCATCCCCTCGTCGATACGTACAGCGCTGTCGAAGTTTGAACCTCCCCAAGAACTACAATCTTGCTTATATACTTCGTCGGAAACCATAGATCTTGCTTCCCATCGACAAGTCTTCGAGGGCCTTCCTGGCCACGAAGCCTCACCTCCATGGTTTCCCTTTCTTCTCCTCCAAATGGATCTTCAACGAGGTGTTTGCTTTGCTGCTCGTGCCTCCTCATCGGACTACGTTGAAGCTACATCCACTTGGTCGACGGCCTCCTCCGGTACCAGTGGCGAAGAAACAAACAGGTAGCATAGCTCGGCAACAAGATCCAAGAACAGGCAACCCCAGACAATAGAATAATAGCATGCCCAGGAACAAGTATTCATCTGGGACCTTCCTAATGATCACCACCCTCTCCACCTACAACCAATCGAATCGTAAACAAATGCATCCAACAACCATGGCCACGGACATTACATTCCGACACCCATGTTTGGATCGGGACATCTCGTCGGTGAAAGAGTCCTTTTTCTCGATCCTCATCCCCCTTAAAGCTCGATCGGGTCCAGTACTCTTGCTGTTTTGCTTATTTCCATGTCCAGCTGATCTCCTGTCAAACTGCACATTGTTGTTCGACCTGCAAACAATTCCTAGAAGCCATGAACCAGAAGTCTCTTCGGCCTCCCTCTGGCTTCTTCCGATGCTACATTTTGACCATTGCCAACCTTATCCAAAAGCTTTGACCCATAGATGGGATGACATTGTAATGCAGCCTGAGCCCTGAATGAAAGAACACACAGTTTGATGGGCCACAAAGGATGCTGCTCTCTTCTGCTTCGGCAGTATTGTGTGTCACTCCATTTGCGAGCAACTGTGTTCGTCAGAGATAGAGAGAGAGAGAACGAGAGAGAGAGAGAGAGAGAGAGCGAGTGAGAGACCGCACCACCAATTCCAATCAAATGTTGAGCCCGCAGCCGAATCGAAAGCCCCCAATTCATGTAAGATTTGGGCCTTCCTAAGTCTCTTACGGGCCCAATTAGGATATAACCTAGGGTGTACGTTTGACCCGTAGTTGGATGTGGGTCCCATTTGAGTCACCTTCTAGCCTCCGATCACAAGGCAGGTACGAAGTTGGGTTGCTTCCGGCAGAAAGGAGTCGTGTACCATAAAATTAGTGACATCGCCAACTAATCCACGACAATTGTCTCCTCCGCGCGAGGGAGGTCGGTTCATCGACCGAAGCAATATCTCCGATCGAAGCAGAAGGGGCAGACCGTCGGAACTCCTCTTTCCTCCGATTCGCACACCGACTCGATCGATTAACGCAACGGAAAGGGTGGAAGAGATTTGAAACCTGTCGACCCATCTCTCACGATGAGTTTTATCTTCGGGAAGCGGAAAACCCCCGCAGGTGCACTTCCCGATCTCAGATCTTCTTCATTTGGTTGATCTCGTGTCATTGTTTCGTGGGAAACAGTGAATTGCTGTACGTCTGATCGGTTCTCTCCGTAAAAGAAGTAGCTTTCTTTTTGATATCAGGATTTAGGGTTCCAAGCTTTTCTTTTGATTTTTCATGCGAGCATAGAATGTTACTTGAGTGATGTAATTCGTCGGTTCCCTGAGAAGCAAGTTGATTTGGATTTGAAGCCTTATGGTTGATCATAATTTTGTCGGCAGAATTGCTGAGGGAGAATAAGAGAATGCTGGACAAATCAATTAGGGAAATAGAAAGGGAGAGGCAAGGGCTTCAAGCACAGGAGAAAAAGCTTATTGTGGAGATCAAGAAAACTGCTAAGCAAGGGCAAATGGTATATTTCCTTTTTGCAACTACTGTACGTTTTATATATCCGATCATGAGTATTTGTCTGCAAAGGTTGTTTTCTGTCGCATGTTAGCTTGATCACAATCCGATTTTATAATTTGTTGATGCACCAAAACTCTGAATTGACCATAGAAGATGGTTCCATGTCTTCTTAGAAAGCTCTTTATACTAGATTTACCTTGAGATGATAATGGTATGAACTCATACCTGTTGACACCAAGACTTGGAATGAAATGAGAAATATTTCTACAAGTGGAAAGAGGAGAAAAGGAGTTGGACTCCCAAAGAGAGGGAAAGTAGTAGATTACATGCTTCGTAAAAGCTAGCCGGTTCATTGCGTAGATGTTAGCTGAACTTTATCTATAGACTAGGAGTGCACAAGTTGACCCCGATCTCAGTGTCTGTGGACTAGGCCTGAGGATGGTGAAGCTGAAAGCTGGGAATGTCTTTCTAATAGATGCCCACTTCTTTGAAGATTTGTAGAATGTAAATTCATTTTTTGTTATGAAAATTTCTTGAGTTGCCCTTCTTGATCTTTATTGACTAAGCTGCATTTCTGTAGAGGATATTATGCCTCTCTTGTGTTGTGGGAACAGATTGGTGTCACTCTGTTAATGTGGACTATGATTTTCTCACTTTTTATAGAGTTATGTGTCACCGATCCTGTGATTTGAGTTTTCTCTGTGAGTGGCACATTTCTAGTATATGCTTCACACATTCTTTGTGTTTTCCTTGGTTATTTTCTAACATCTCGATAGTCTAAAACTCCTGTCTTTTTTTGTTTTGTTTTTTTTTGTTTTTGGCCGTGACTATATGTTTTTAACTTTTTTGTGGTGGTCGCCTATCATCTATGGTTGTCATGTGGTAGATGCTTGATATCAAAACTGCTTAATTTATTTGCACGTTTGAGATTAGTGCTATAGCTTCTTTGCCGTATGGATTGCCTACTCTTGTTAGATATTACTTGTCACAGGGAGCAGTGAAGGTCATGGCAAAGGACCTCATCCGAACGAGACATCAAATTACTAAGTTTTATGCTCTCAAATCACAGCTTCAGGGTGTATCCCTCAGAATCCAGGTAAACAAAAGTCATCGTATTACATCTATTGCTTCCCATTCATCGAGATTGCATAGTTTTTTCTCCTTATTATCCTGTTAGATATGTAAATTGCTTAAAGGGAAACGTGTAACATAATCAACCAAGAAACGAAAAAGATGCATGATTGTTGTTGTTTTTGTTTGAAAACAAAGAAATTGGGTGATTCCAGGAGAAATGCCTTTGTGTTTGTTACTCCAGACGCTGAAATCGACCCAAGCGATGGGAGAAGCAATGAAAGGTGTTACAAAGGCTATGGGACAGATGAACAGGCAAATGAACCTACCTGCGCTACAGAAGATAATGCAAGAGTTTGAGCGACAAAATGAGAGGATGGAAATGGTCAGCGAGGTCATGGGAGATGCCATAGATGACGCTTTGGAAGGAGACGAGGAAGAGGAAGAAACTGAGGAGCTTGTGAACCAAGTCCTCGATGAAATTGGGATCGACATTAACGCAGAGGTGCACCTACATATTAATTTTACGTTCCTCTTCGTCTATAATATAAGAGGGGGGGGGATAACTTTTGTTTATTGCATCGAAATAAGTACGTCCGACTGATTGGCACGCCTCTGCTCGCAGCTTGTCAAGGCACCTTCGACCGCGGTGGCTAACACAGAGGCACCTAAAAAGGTTGCCCAAGCAGAAGCAGCTGGAACCCAAGATGGTGGAATTGATGATGAATTGCAAGCAAGGCTGGACAATCTAAGAAAAATGTGACTTCACGTCCTGTGGCTTACATGAGCTGAGAACTTTTAGTTACTTGTGTAAAATTGCTACACCATAATTGCCTCATAAAATCTGGCTTGGAAGCTTTTTTTTTTTATTCACTCCTTTGTCATACACTTTGTTGGACGCGATTATTAAATAGGCCTGTAAGTCTCATGCGGTCAATTATGACGACCAAAATTATATCTGATACATAAAATTCATGACATCCTGCGGTTTAGTATACATTGTCGATTCTTTTTTAAAATAATTCTTATATTTCATATAATTTTACTTAATTCTTGTTATATAATTTAGAAAGGATTTTAATTAAGCATACGATCCATCCTGTTGATCGAGTGATCCAAAGTTAGTCGGTTCTGATAATTATGCTTTGAATAGAAAAAATTATAAAAAAAAATCCCAGTCGCAAGTCACGAAATGGAAAGAAATTAAAATCGCAATCTTTCTATAATAAAAAATCCTCTGACACCCGTTGTTATTATATCTCTTACCAACTTTTTCGAATCTCCAACCATAAATGCGGTGCAAGATATTGAAACCACGTCATATATATATATATATATATATATATATATATAGTCTTCCTCACAGCGTCAAACTTTCCATTCTTAACCAGCCATGCCAGTGTTCGTGAAATCAATCAATTAACGCTAATTGCCTCGGTAAACAGATTCCTTGAATTTAATGAGATGAACTATCCGTAATCAACGACGTTAAACCCCGCCTCTAATTGCGTCTCCAACCTCTATATATAGTGTCCGACCACCTTATACGACTCCCCCGTCCTCCGTAGCTTCACAGCTCGTGCTGCAGTTTCCCATGGCTTCTCCGGCAAAGCTCATCTTCCTGTCAGTGATGGTGGTGGCGTTGTTCGCCTTGTCCGGTGCCGTCTCCGAACCACAGAGGCACCACCGTCCGGTGCCGTCTCCTGCTCCATCCGTCCCCACGCCGTCCCACCCTCCCGTGAATCCCCCGTCTCCCGCCCGCGTTCTTCCACCTCCATCGCGGTCACCTTCTTCGTCTCCGCCGCCGTCGATCTCCATGCCGCCTTCGCAGTCTCCTTCGGCAACCGCTGCTGCTGCTCCTCCTCCTCCTCCATCGATCTCCATCACCGTCGCGCTCGCAATCGTCGGAGTTGTTTCCTACGTCTGCCACTAATAAACAGCACTCTCATCTTTCATCATGTCAAAACTGACAAGATAAATAAAAAAGATTAGCTTTTAGGTGATTCATACTTTTGTTTTACTAGTTTCATTACTTTCTAGTTAGCAGCAGCCTCTAATGGTTGGTTAGTGCGGATTGATGTACTTCTTCTTCTTGTCAATATATGGACACTACTACTCCTGAATAGTTATTATGGAAAATATGCAGCTCTTCTGTCTTCTTATCATGCCCGCTTGTTATACCTAAGTTGCTTGGTAGAGCTCGACGGTCTTCATTGTGTTCTGTGAAGTTTATATTGTTTACTTTTATGGAGGTGCAGATTATGGTAATTTCGATCTACTAATCCATGAAGTGATGTTTCTGTGTTGCACGCATCTCTGTGAGCTCTAAAAGTCGTCTTTGACGATAAAGTGTGACTATTGTCGTCACCATCATATGTTTGCAGTCGAGCCCACTTTGGGTGGCCCCATGGAGTAGAGGACTTGGTCAACATGACGTGGCCTCCACTTCGCCGGCCGCGTAAGTCGCCATGCATGCCTCGGTCGATGCGGGTTACCTGGGCCTCTTTGACCCAAACGAAGGCCCATTTCTAGCCCGTGTTCGACCCCAGATGCGGGTGGGTGCGGAGGCCGTCGCCATCCTATCACGTGCTTCACGCCCTTTTCTTTAATCCCGACCCCCTCTCTCTCTCTCTCTATCGAACGGTTAAAGATGATGGCCTCGTCGAGGTTCCCCTTTTCTTCCGTCTTTTACGATTCCTCCTTTTGGGTAGCGAGATCTTGAAGGGTTCTTGAAGTATCATTACCTTGATCTCTTGAAGTAAGCAGAATATTAACCTTTTTTTCCCGTGATTTTGACGATGAATCGCCCCACTTCGGCGCTAAAATTTAGATGATTCTTTGTCTCTTGATCGCTACTTCGTAGATTTGTTTTTTCAAGCTCCGGAGTTCGCAGAGTTAAGAATTCGGATTGCCTCATCGTGGATCCCTGCTTGATTTCCCCTGCTTATTGATTTCCTTTCTTGAATTGTAGGGTTCGTCTCCGGACGTCTTATCACCTCTTAGATGATTATTATTATCTTGATAACTACTTATCGTCCAGAAAACGACGAACTATGATGCAATTCGAATCGTTGTTTCGTATAGCTACTTGTCATGGTACCTCGTTGCCTCTCCGTTGGGTAGGGTTGTCGCTACGTATTTAAGGATATATGTACCTTATCATGGATGTTAAGGATCTCGAAGGACACAGTTGGAATCGAATCGCGGTTTGGGAACATAAACTGATACGTAATTGGACGTGATTCTTGTATATACTTGGTCGAAATCTGATGGAGTAGACTTAGTTAATTCCGATTTAGTGTGTAGATCTCATATCAATGTATCGAGGCATAAGTGGCATATGCTGTGAGGCTTTTTTACTTTCTAGTTAAGATTTTATGCAACTAAGATAATCTGCGTGTGTGATTGACATGGTCAATATAGAGTGTTATGTAAAAAGCATGTGAGGTGCAGTACCTTTGTATCTATCATGCAGTAAATTATCAAAGGTGCCCTGAGTTTGATCCATCTAATGCTTGTGAGAGTTTTTGACTTGGGATTGCCATTCACTAAGATGGCTTTCTTGGAGTCAGAGAATTCCTAAATTGATCAGAACTGTTTCATAGGAGAATTGATCAGAATGACTAACTTGATACAATATACATTATAATATCTATATTGGATGCCAGTCGTGCAGATAAGATTATGATACTACATAGAGGAGTACCAATACGACTTCAGAGAGATGCATAAAATGTCCATATTGTTGCAAGATAATGTCTGCATTGTTCTAATATCTACGAATATTTTTAGTTGATACATGTGTTGCACCAATAACAGAAAAAAAGATCCATGTAGCCGGCCACAAATATCTGGGATAATTGTTGTCGCATGTACATTACTGCTATTTGTGCTTTTACATCGATTTCTATGGTTCTATTTTGTGAAAAATTTCTACGTTCGGTTGTTAGTGTTTCTAAACTAGAAGCGAGTTGAATAGTAGTTACACAGATTAAATTACTAAACAAATCCTGATTTTGGGTTTTCTTTTACAGCCTATGATTCACAAACTTTCTGTTTGTTAGTTTTTGCTAATTCAGAAAGGCGACATGAACTGTTTGCTGTGAGGCTAACAAGGCGAGTTTTGCTAGACGTCATCATAATCATGTGAATTGCCACATGGTAGGGGAATTAACTATCTTATCAGCTGATACAATTGTGCTGGAGCTTCATTAGATTGTCTTTTCTTCTCTTCATCTATGTCTGATTTGAGCGGCAAGTCCCAATCATTGAACACACTTTCTTCTAAAAATATGCCAAGAAAGACATTAGTTGCATCCTCTCCCGGGAACTTCTCGCCTAAGGCTTTCAAAAATCTGGTGTCTTACAAGTTTTCAAGTCAGCAAAGTGGACCAACTGGCCAGATAGCTTTTTTCTTGCTGAAAGTTGCTGCTTTAGAGACAGTACGGAGGTTTTCCAGAGCAAGGTGTCCATTTGTGTGGAAGACCATTCAAGCGTTGCAGGTTCTTTGCTATCCACCGTTCAAGTGGATTCGGAGATGGACGCCATTTGGGATGATGGTTGAAGGCATCCAGGTTTGTCAAAATCTTTAGATTGTAGGGTGGTTAAGTCGAATTCTGTACCTGTTTTCACTAATAAAATGCTGCTTCTAGCTTCTCAAGAAAAATAAAAGAAAAAGAAAAGAAATTTATGAGCTCTTGCACTACAGAAAAGTGACTCTATATCAGTGACCATCTGAACTCTTGTTCTTAAAGTTAATTTTGGTTTCTTAGTGAGAATGTCGATCTTTCCTGGTTTCAAAATCCACTGATTCTAAAATCTCCATAACTTATGCAAATTGACAGAAAATATCGAGACCACTATTAGTTCTCTCAGTTACAACGGCCCTCTCTGATCATTATGCAAATTGTAAGAATCAAGTTCATTGCATGGATGATCCTCAACCAAATTCTGACTTACCTAGAAGATCATCGGCTTCTGATGTCAGGTGGGTAAAGGATTTTGAAGAAGCATTTCATTTTTGTTACTACTGCATCTTAGTGCTCTAAGAATGCAAGCATAGTTTACCTGTGTTAAGATACAGTAGAATCCCAGATTATATTTAATTTACATGCCTTTTCCGACCTACTTGAACATGTTTCCCACTTGTCAGCAAAATAAGGATGACATCATGGCAATATTCCAATTCTTTGCTTTTGCTTCTGAGAGAAAATGAGACATTGAAGTGTATGATGTTTTACTATAGATGCATGTGATCAAGCAATATTAGTTATAAAATCTTAAGGTGTGTATCAAATTTCTGCAGAGGAATATTGAGATGCAACTCTTTTGTAGGATCAAAAATGGATTCTTGGTAATGTTTGTCCTTACATGGTATTTTAAGATATTCAATATTGCAGAGGGGAATTGTATCTTCTGATGAAATAAGTTTTGTACTACAAGTACATTTCTCTATTTATATGAAGAATTATGGGTAGCATTGCAGAGCTGATTGTTGTTTGTGAAAACATCGTGTTTGTCAACTAGAACTTGAAAAGTTTTCTGGGAGCTTTTTATGCTTGATTTATAAATATTTCAATGCTTGTTTCACCAAAACATCTTCTGCAGTAGCAGCAGTAATTTCGTCAAGGAGGACTCCAGAAAATGGATGCTTGAACTCATTGCAGAGCTGGAAAAAAAGGGTATTACTTTACCTGACAGGTACTTTGTTGATGTTACAGTTTTTGTCCATTATGACCTGTTTATTTTCTTCTTGCAATTTGTAAAGCGAAACATCAGAAACATAAATGGATGTACCACATTAAAGAGAAACTAAATGGTCCCAATTATAGATGTCAAATTATGTCTCCATTTTTGCAGATTGCTGTTTGTTTGGCATCACTGCAATTGGTGTAGCCTCATGGACTGAACTAGCATTTCTTTTTCTTGATTCAGTAACTTGATTCCAAGATGTCATTTTAGGTTCAGCATGTGATGTGTGTCAAAGATGTTGAAGCACTAAAAATTTAGGAAATAAGTTTGCACGGGATGCCATCTCCCCAAGTGATATTTTTTGCTATCTGAATAATCATACTGGATCACTGTTATCTTACATCGTAGTGTGAGAGAAAAACAGTAAAAGAATACACTCACATTCTGAAGTTATGCACAATCTGACATTCTCTCATTTTAAAGATAAATCTCATCAAAAGATAGCTCAAGTTTTTACTAAAGAGCTTTCTTCATTAAAAGTTGACAAACTGATAGGTTCCAAAAATAGATAAGGTTAATTCATCCTTGGGAATTTTGTGTTAACAATAAAAACCTTGGGAATTGATCTTTGTTTAAATCATGGTCTGCAATATCGAATAGTACTGCCCATACTGGACAGTACGTATCGCTCGGTATCCCTTTCTGCTACCGGGAAATACCATGTGCTGTCATAGTTGGCCGACGAAGAGGAAGTCGTAGCATCCACCGTTCATTGATGAAGAGGAGGTCATGACATCCACCATTCGCTGACAAACAGGAGGCTTCGGCGACGTCATCGAGCTTCTCCTCATCCACACGGGAGAAGAAAATGAGGCAACATTGCTGCCTTTTTTTAAAATTTTTTATGATATATATATATATATATATAAGTGTATCGTTCGGTACGCCCTTATCGTATCATATCAAGCAGAGCTCGGTATGCTGGTACAATACAAAATTGCAAATCTTGGTTTAAATAAAATGTTTTGAACTATGCATTGTATATCCTATTCTCCACTGACATTAATCAAAATTTGCAATTGCAATTAGTTATGATTCATGACATTATTAGCATTTTCATTTTACATATAAATTTGGAACAAACATTGATATCATCTATATACACCATCAGATTAAGCTGTTCGCTTCTATGGATACTATTTGTCTTGATCCCTCTCCGATCTTTCTTTTTATTAGTTGAGTTTATTATTTAATATGTTGGCTTCAGTAATTCACACTTTGCAGCCACAACATGGATGCTGATGTTATCATAAAAGTTCTTCGAATGGACCTCAGTGTTGGACAGAGAGTTCAATAAATTTACCTTTCATCAGAAACTGATTTTGGTTTTATTATGTCAAATAAATTTCCAATATTCAAATTGGAGGTCACTGTTAGTCCATATGTTTATTAATAAATAATAAGTTTGATTTTTCATTTTCCTCATCATTACCTCTCTTATGAATCTATTCACAACAATTGTGCTATTCTAGTTTGAGACCTCAAGTTATAGTATCTTGAAAAGGCATGTTCTTTGAAATATTTGGATTTTATTTGTTTGGGTGCTCTTGTCAAGTTATGTTCTTATCATGTGTGGACAGGCATGTTCTTGTCAAGTTACTATAACTTGACAAGGCATGTTCTTTTAATTTGATCCTAAGATTTTTTTTAGGTCGAAATTCTCGTTGAACCCTCGTACTATGTTTTAAAATCAAAGTCACGCCCCGTACTTTAAAACTCATATAAGTGACCCCCCGTACTATGATTTCACATCAAGGTGGCTCTCGTACTATTCTGTAGACATTATCATACCCCTTCTATTAATAAAAAGGGTAACGTCGTTTGTTTTTAAAATTGGGTTGGAGGGGGGTGGGGGGGAGGGTGGGATCTGTTTGATTTTCAATATAGTCAAATTATGCGAAGAGAACTTAAAAAATCAAAGACACCCCCTTTACTATAATAGGTTAATCAAATACACCTCCCCGTAGTATCATTATTCATCAAATTTATCCCCTGAATGTTAATACAATGATATTAAGTGATAGAAAAGTCATAAAAAAATTAGTCTTAACTTCCAGCATTGTTTGAATTTATTTCACTTTAAGCTTGATTGATGATGATTTTTATTTGTTATACATTTAATTGTTCTAAGTAATTAAAAAATTGATCTCCTAAAAATCTTAACACGCAGCATAGGAACTAAGACCGTCACAGCAGAGGAGAAGAGTGACACAGCGAAAAGGCGAAAGGGAGCCGAGATCGGAGTAGCATAAACCAACGTAGGTAGAGGTGAAGAGAAGCGGGAGTAATGGAGATTGGAGAAGAAAGACAGAGAGGGAAGGACGGGTTAGGGCTTAGGGATTGTTTAGTTTTAATCCTCAAATCGAAAACAACTCTTCAAATTATTTTACTTAATGGCGTAACCTTATTTCTAACAGAGGGGGCCACTTTGATGCGAAATCGTAGTACAAGGGGTGACTCTGATTTTAAGGCATAGTACGAGGGGTCAACAAGAATTTCGACCATTAATTTATCTAATAACGTAACCTTTATTTCCAACAGAAGGGTCATTTTGATGTGAAATCATAGTACAGGAGGTCACTTAGACGAGTTTTAAAATATGGGGGGCGATTGTGATTTTGAGGCGTAGAGGGTCAACAAGAATTTTGGCCTTTTTTTATATTGCTGCAGCTAAATTTATTAAACAGTTAACATTCATTAATAATTATTTTGAAGTTGATCATTATGTTTGGACATGCTTTGGTGATAGTTTTATTCGGTTGTAAAGTTCTACTTAAAGAGCCTTTAAGTCAAAATTTGCATTTTACCATTGAAACTGTTTTTTATAGTTGCTTCTGTGTGTTCATCAGTTAATGGAGTTAGTATGAGAATCTTTTTGAATAATTCTTTTACATGAGGACAAACTGGTGGCATATTCCCTTGGTTTTATAACTTAATAGCAAAAGTTACAGGGCAAATTTAAGAATCTAAACTTAAGAAATAGTGGACACTGTTGATGTTATCTTTTTCATTTTGGAAATCTGAGTCTCACAAACATATCTTTTGATTGAAATAATCCTGTGTTAGAACAAGCCTATTTGACTTATCAAATGATGACTTTGATTAGCAGAAATGTAAATTATTTAACTTTATCATGATTAGTATAAGTCATTGAATTTCAATTGCACTTCAATTTACAAATTTCATTTTATGCATAGTATATTTAATATTATGGTGAACTATTTCATTGAAGATACCTGGTTTCATTTATAGCGAGGTATTCTAAGACCTTTTTAGAGTGAATGGACGGTGTCACAATTTTCTGCAGGATAAATGAGGATGAGCTTCAAAGATTTTATGATGCAGCCAATGGTGACCTTTCATGCTTGCTCCCATCACTCAAGAAAACAATTCGTTGGAGGGAAACATACAGTATCCTTTCCTTGCAAGAACTTGAAAAGTGGTCACACTTGGTTTTCTGGCATGGATTTGATGTGATGCTTCGACCTTGCCTTGTTATTCGTCTAGGACTTGCATGTTCTAGATTGGTGCCTCATGAAAGGCCACGATTTGCTCAAGCCGTTGGTATGTCTCTTTTCTTTGTTGTCATCTAAGTTTCTAGTAATATATTCCTTGACTGTTCCAAATAGTAGCAATCGTATATGTTGTTGATTAAACTTCGGTTGCATTTGTATATGTTCTAGATTACCTCTCAGTTGCATAGATTCTGATATGAAACTTAAAATGTTGGCAATATTTGACCCCGCTGTTGAACTTGTCTTCATGGTACTCAGTTTTTTTTGGGAGAAAATAATCACATTGGTACATTGACCCTTCTTAGACCTTGCATCGACAAGAGCCTCTTGAACTGCCTCCTCCACTCCTTGCGTTACTCATTACCAAAGAAATGAATCTTCCCAACATGGAATTTTTTTCTGAATTCTTTGTTATGGTTCTATCCAAATCTTTCTCCGTACCACTTGAATTTTATCCACCCCTTTGTCTTCAATAAGATTTATTTGCATTTTGGGAGCCTGTCTCATACAACACTGATTCCATCTAATTAATTAGATTTCTCGTACTCCATGAATCAACATCAATCATCATTGCATTTTTCACAGAGGTGGTCTCCGTTCAGGTTATGGAATTAACATCTTTATATGTAGAGGTAAGTCTATGCACACTGATTTTCCCCAATGCCACATTGGCGTTAGCCACGTCCACTGGGTTTGTCCCTTTTTTAGTTTGTCCAAATGTAGCACTTTAGTTGGCTGATAGAAGGAATGCCTCGTTCCATTAGGCAAGAAGCCAAGCTAAGAGCAGGATGAAGTTGAGCATTGGATCAGCGGCTGGTGCTTTTTCGTCATAGCAGGATATTTGCTAGACCACTATTGATGTTGACCCTTACTATGAGTGATTAGAGTATCAGCAATAAACTTATTTTCTTATATTGTTGCAGTTGCTACTGCTGTTCTCTTTATCAACCCTTGCATTCAAGCATACAGACCCAAATTTTCTGCTCTCGTATCAATGAATGTTGAAGAGCTTAATATTCACATTTGACATGAGCAGTATGCAGCACTATTGATACAGTTACTATTCACATTAAAAGTTTTGAAGATCTTTGGACATATCATATCTTTTATTATTCATTAATTTAGTCAAAACTGTTAGTTGTATGTGCTTGTTAAGGAATTATTTGTTATGTGTTATTGTGTCCAAGGTTTGCAATTTCGACCTGTACCGCCTTGTACACCGGTCCACTAGGTTACCGGTACATGGATTGCTCGCTATCGGGTGGTACCGTCAAAAATCGATCGTTGGCGGTCGATTGAGGAAGAAAAAGAGAAGAAAAAGAAGAAAAAAAGAAGAAAAAAAAAGAGGAAAGAAATAATACCACGCCATCCTCGCCCGCACACCGTCACCGCCCGCCTGTCGCCCCTTTTCCCCTTTTTTTAAATATTTTAATATATTAATATTATATTATAAAAATTATATTATATTTTAGTGTGTACCGCCCGGTACAGGTACCATACTGGTACCGACAATATGTCGGTATTTACCGGTACGGACTGGTAAGTCAATCCTTGATGTTATCTAATATTTTCCAATCAAATCAAAGTAAGAATTTGAACTATCTTTTCAGCTTTTGTTTCTTCTTCTCTCATTTGAGTACTTCTTTGTTAGATACTTTTTTCTATTATACGAGTTCTGAAGTTATACTGTAGTCAATTACAAATGAGATATCAATAGACCTGTTGTATGAATAATTCAGATTATGTGTAGGACTCCTGATCGATGCCAACCTACTTGGCAAGAACATTAACATGTCGAGTCTACAATTTGATAAATATGAGAAATAAATCTTGTTTGTCATTGGTAGCCTAACATCTCGATTACATTATTGTGATTTTTTGAATTGCTGCAGTTTCTCAATTAGAACATGGAATCCTGCATTTGATCAATGAAGAAGATCCTCGTGTCACTGTTCTAATGGACTGCCAAGGGATATCTCCATTCAAATTCCCAATGCAAATGATGAGATCTTGTTCCTCTCTTGTACAAGATCACTATCCAAATCGACTTGGTTGCTTATTTGTTTTACGTCTTCCTCCAGTTGTTCGAGTTCTTGCTCAGACAATTATTCAGGTAATTATTCTATTTATCATCATTGTTGTTCTATATTCTTCATGTTTCAATTTCTTGTTGAAATTTTTGGATGTCTGTCACTAGTGGATGGAACTAGTTATTGCTGTTCTTAGTTAAACTTCATTTGTCAATCACTGCAGTATTACTATGTTTGTATGTACGCTCAATTCCTGTTAAGGCTGATGATTTTCTCTATAGAAAACAATATAATTTCTACTGGTTTTCTTATAGATTGTTTATCAAGATTCCAGTCATTTCAGCGCCTTTTGTATTTGAGTGAACTTGTTGAGTTTTGTACATCAGTAAGATTTTAATTTTTAGGGTGTGCCTTGGTCTCAAAATTTCAAATGCCTGTTAATAGGAGCGAATCAGGATATTGACCAGTATTTACTGGTCTGAGCAAGGGCCAATAGTTGCTTGCTAAACTTCATTACGTTTAGATGCTACAAGAATATTTTGATAGTGTCACGAGGTGAATAAGTTGAAGCAACAAATATTTAGTAGCTATAATAGCTGCATAGTAGGGGACCAAAGTTAAGACAAATTCTAATAAATTATTATCCAAAAATTTAATTTTTGTCATATGTTCCCAAGAGAAAGATGGGTTAAGGTGGCAACTTGGCTGGAAGCTAAGATTGATACTTTCAGTTTTTAACTACATGTCCCAAGCAACTATAAGAATGGTGACTTAAGCATGAGCACAATGCAAAGTTTAGTTTGCTTGAAGATTCTTCTTATATCTCTATTATGTTATACTGCGGGATCCTTCACTGTTGGTTGAGCTTGTCCAGTAAATAATAATGTTCTGAAATTAAAAAAAAGAGGAGCTCTTCTTTTATCCACTTTTTGAGATGGAATATTGGTAATGCGATAACATAGGTGAATCATATATTATTATTATTGTATTTGCCCTCGAGTGCATGTGTGTTAACTTGTTGGATCATACAATTTCTATGCTACTAGGCCTACAATTGTGTTTCTTTTGTTAATATAGTCTTTGAGACATGTGTATGGTTTAGCTAATTTGGGGTCCTTGGTGTGATAGGTTCTAAAGCCAATAACTCGGCAGAAATTGCGAATCGAGGGAGAATCTTACCAGAAGGTGTTATCTGAATTCCTTCAAAATGTGCCTGCTTTTGTAGGAGGGGATTGCACTTGTTCAAACTGTGAGAACCTTGTTGCTGACTGGGCATCAAGTAGAATGGCTGAAACTAGAATTAGGCCTTGTAGGGATGTCTCAGAAGATGAGTCAGCTGGTGATGATTATGCAACTCATCATGAACTTGCTGTCAGTGGTAACTGTGACCATGTCCTGAGGGCTGCGATCATAGCCTTCCTTATGCTGTGTGTTCTGGTTGGGTTTCTCTCTGGTATGTATGATCCTGAATCCCTTGCATCACCACCTTGATGCTGCATTATTACTTGGGATCTCTATGGTGCCATTTAAATTTCTCGTCTCCGGTTCCTAGCGCCGCCACTTGTCCGTGGTGGGATCTTTTAATTTAATTTTAATCGCTTTGTCTATAGGTAGAGAGAGAGAGAGAGAGCTATTTATAGGCAGAATCTTCTTCTGTGGATTTGCTTACACAAATCCTTGGTTTTTTATCCCTACAACCTTAGCATGACGGAAAAGGGTACCATCATATTTTGGTATACAGGTTAATAAACTAGTTCATGTGTGATGTACATTAAAAATAGCCCATTGTGCAGTCTGTGTTTACAAATAAAAGATGCTCCGGTTGTTTATGTTTGTTTGTTCATGAAGATGCTGTTATTGGATTTCAAGTATTTTTGCATCGATGAAGAATATATTTAGTTTAGTTGATCATTGTGAGAACTGACATTTAGTTGTGGTCTTGTTGTACCAAGCATCAACAAGCAGCTATTGAATTCGATATATATATATATATATTTTTTTAATGGTCAATAGTATCTTTAGTTAAATGAAAAGATATTAATTTTTTTATTATTATTGTAACATTTAGTGAAGTATATATATATATATATATATATATATATTCTTAGCATTCTTATGACTAATAATGGTATTGGGAAAAGGGTGACAAGAAGGGTGAATACTTACTGTTGGAACAAAAGTAACATTTTAACTTTTTTCTTTCATACCAAAGGGCAGACATCCATTGCTGCTGCTGCTGCTGCTGCTGCTCGACTTTATATTTATTTAGCACTGTAACTTTGTCCTGCTTGGTTTGGACAAGCAGCATCGCTCCTCTTTCATGTTTCTTGCTGTTCCTTTCTTCCTTTTTCTTCTGCCCCATCGCAAAATAGGAACACCAAACACCAAAAAAGAATTCAAACGCTCGCTGGCTATAAACGTCGCATATATGTTTACCAGATCCACCCACAGCAGGGAGATTCTACCAAAACACATTGCATACATAGATATAGCCCATTTTATTTTTCCACCACACCCCCACCAGCTTTTGATGTTGCAGTAGTTACATAGTCATGGACACTGAAGAACTAGCTGCTGCTACTACTACTACTACTACTACTACTACTGCTGCTGAAACCAAGCCAACAACGCTCCCTACTACTACTGACATAGTCTACTACTACTACTACTAGTAAGCATATGTAAACGAGAGAGAGAGAGAGAGAGAGAGAGAGAGAGAGAGTAGAACCCATGGTCCTTCCTCCTAGTGCTTCTTGGGGACATCTTGCTTGATCTCCTGAGCAGGCAAAGCCGCCGAAGGAGGTGAAGGACCCGCAGCTTCTTCTGCCGATGATGTCTTCTTCCCCGACCTGGCTGCAGTCTTCTTCTCACCACCCTCCATTGGACAATCTTCCAAGCTCTCCGGCAGACCGAAAACAGTCTGTGATGCCCTCCTCTGGTGACGACTTGGCCTTTCCGACATCCTTCCCAGCCGATGAATGATCGCGAGCGAGTCGTAGAATAAGGGGGCGCAAGGCTGCTGTGGAGCCGGAGGTTGTATGTAATTAAGTAAGCAGATCTATCTATCTATCTATCTATCAAAGCAGCTTTACTGTCGTTCCGACATTGACCAAACGCTCGCATTAAATGAGAGGAACATGGCGATGCCAGAAGAGATAATATATATATACATATATGGATGTCTTGTCCGCCATGAAGCTGCATGAATGCCCTGAGCTCGACAGGAAAGGTGGTGGATTGATTGATTACTCGCTCACTGTCTCCTTTTGCTGGCCTTTTGTGGAAATCTGAACCATATGATATGATGAACATGGGGGAAACGTATGTATGTCCTCAAGCTGATGGAAGAGGAGGAGGAGGAGGAAACGTTTGATGCCACGATGAAGTAGTAAGTAGCTCAAGAGAGAGAGAGAGAGAGAGAGAGAGAGAGAGAGAGAGACACCATTGATGCTACCAAAGTGGAAGGGAGGCGATGTATGGATCTTATCAGGGGAAGTAAATAACTGCATCCATTAAGTAGTAGATCAGTCTTCGTGTGTCAGAGATCCAAGAGGCTTCTTCGTATTTTGCATCGAGGTTCGTGCAATAATAATGGATGCATGGTAGCTTTTTGGACAATAGTATTATTCGATGGGGAATCGAATAAAAAAAAAAAAAAGTAAGACATCTTTCTTCTCATACAATAAATACTCTCTTTTTTTTTTTTGTGCCGATGACAAAATGCTGGTAATACATATTGGATTTTACAAATACCGAAAAGAAAGAAAGAGAGATCATTTATTGTTCTTTACGTTCTCCTCGAAAAGGACAAATATATATATATATATATATACCAAAAATATTTGACGGAAGGTAAGGTATCACCATGCATGATCAAACCTGGACAATGTATAGGAACACGTATTCCCCGTCTCCCATAGATCTCAACACACTACCAACCACTACGAGGAATGTGAAGAAGACCGACCTCAGGTGCGCAAATATAACGAGGAAATTTTGAACAAAAAACAAAAACAAAAATGGAGAGAAATGTTTCATCGATGCCAGCAATCCACCATCGTCGGAGTCTCGTCCATGACTTCCGATCCCCGACCGAGCTTGATGTCATCCTCCAAAGGCGGCAAGTTCAAGTCCAAAAGCTTCCGGCTCCGCTCCGCCGGCAGGATGAGGCCGGAGCCGCCGGTTGTTGTGGCCCTGTGCCGCCTCATGTGGCCTCCCAGGGCCTGTCCTATGGCGAACTCGACACCGCAGATGGAGCACTCGTGCACCCTTCGCTTGGCTTGCGCTTGACCGTGGCCGTCCAGCCTCGGCTTCTTGTGGCTCGCTCGGTGACCGCCGAGCGCTTGGAACGAAGGGAACTGCCGGTTGCATGTTCTGCACTCGAACACCCGCTCCGACGGCCACGACGACGACTGCACCACGTAGTCGATCTCTTCTGTTCCGCCGCCGCCGCTGCGTCCTTGTGAAAGAAGCAACAACACGTTGGCCGTGTTGACGCACACCACTTCTTCCTCTCCCTCTCCTCCTCCTCCTCCTCCTCCTCCAAATCTGCATCTCTTCATGTCGCACTCGACAACCAAGAGCATACAGAAACAAGTGGAAGGTGATGCAGAGGATGAAGCCGACGACTTTAAAGCAGGCTGTTCTTTTGTGGCTTGACTTAGCTGCACATCGGAGTACAATCTGGTGGACACGTTAATGGCAGCTAAACGGGAGGATGTGAGGTTGCCCCCCTCGAGAAGGAACCGAAAGAAACTTGTGCAAGAGTTGAGAAGGGATCAACACAACAAAAAAAAAAAAAATGTGATGCGCACGAAACTTGCTTCCAAAGACCACTCTCTCTGTGGTTTGCTGCAAATTACTTTTACACTGTAATCTTAGCTCGGGGCTGCATCGCCGTTTGAAGTCAGCATCACATCAGCTTCGCTTATCTATCATTCCTCCGTTTTCCTTCGATGCGTGCAATGACGTCGTTGTTAATGGAGCCGAGGAAGAAGACACCTGCGATCATCACGTAGGATCCACGAGAACTCGAGTTGCAGCTGGTTGCAATGGAACCTTTATTTTAGCCTTGTGTGATCTTTTAGGTGGAAGACATGTAGAGCGGACGATTTCTTCTTCCATTTAGGGAGGATCGTTTGACTTTAGTGCATTCATTTTACAATGCAGAGTCAATGAGGTCGGAATCCATTGTTTAATGTCAGGCGGCGTGTTCTCGTCATGGCTTCCGTAGCGGGCAGTAAACTTAAATGCATCAGACCACTTGTGGTGGAAAGCATCCCGTCGAAGCAAAACGCCGCTTTCGACTTCCGTTTACTTACAAAGAGAGGATGAATGAAACTTTGTGGTTATGTTGGCGAGGAGGTCAGCAAGAAAACGATGGTAATGCCTTGAGATCAAATGCCAAAGCTAAGCCTTTGCTTGAACACAAATCCATTTTGCCATCGATTTCTTTTTTGGCATTGGAGTGGTCGAGCAAACAAGAGGGGGGAAGAAGTGCTGCTTGCTCGATGTCTGACTTCAAAATCGAACCTGCTTTTTCGATACAAAAAAAGACCTGAGAAAGCATTAAACTGCTGCAACAACAACAACAACAACAAGAAGAACAACAACAGAGGAGAGACGTGGTTTGGTCAACTCTTCCTTTGTCGGAAGCCCGCCGCTACTGTCTGACCCCGTGTCGGATTTTTGTCGGTCAACCGTCAGAATCCCAACAGCCCACCGCAAACACCATTTCTTCTTCTGAAACTTTTCTCACACAAAGACCAGTATAAGACGGGAGTGATCAACCAAACCTCTGTTCGCGAGTTCTACCATAGAACAGAGGTGTGATCGACCACTTTGTTCTACCCCAGAGCAAGCACCATTTAGCTTCCTACCTAGAACAGAGGTGTGATCAACCACTATGTTCACGAGTTCTAACCCAGAGCAAACACCATTTAGCTAGCTACCTGTAACTGTCACGAGTTCTACCATGGGCAATCTACAAGCATTTGGATCATAGATTTATGCAAAGGAACCATACGGCAACGATTTCATTAGCAAATACAAATCATCCATATAAAAAAAAAAGAGAGAGAGAGAGAACAATAAACGAGCTTTTTTGTTCCTTTTTATAAATAGCATCACTGAACCAGAAATTGCTAAGAGATGGTATGGTGCTGAAATAAATGGTAGAGAGAACAACTGCTCCTGCCAATTGTCAATTGCCAATTGATCTTATTCTCTGCATCTACTTTTACAAAATCTAGCGCAGTTTTGTTGCATGATGTTGTTTCGACACATTGAGAATGTAACTCTAGTGCACCGCACCCCAGGAGTTTGTGTTGGAAGAGGCAATGGATGCAATTGCAGAAATAAACCACCTCTTGGCCATCAAATCTAATGATAGAAAAATTGAACCTAATCCGACGTCTGTCTCTTGATACCCATCTTTCGGCATCCAGGAATAGAGAAAGAAAGCAGTTCCCGGTCCATCTCAGGGTGGCAATCTACCAGACAGGTAGCGAGACAACTTATCTCGTAGTGTGCTTCCGTTACCGTCTGCTATGTCACAGAATTGTTGCTTGTAACTCGTGTCATGTTCGTCGGACAAGGGCATCACGTCTCTGACTTCATCTTCCAAGTCGATCGCTATGTTGTGCAGCAAGCAGCAAACGTAAATTATTCTTGGCAGTCTATGCTTGTCAGGCCTCCACATTTCACCCTGAATGATCTTCCACATACCTTTCAGCCTTGCCAGCGCCCTCTGGGCCACCATCCTTGTCCCGGAAAGTCTTTTGTTGAACTCGATTTTGGCATCTGAAAGGTCCTTCCCTTGGTAAGGAGTGAGAAGCCATGGCAGAAGTGGGAAGCCTGAATCACCAATTATGTACTCTCTCACTTCTAATTTTTCAGGAAGCTCCACTTTCTCTCCATTCAGCCTTGTACCTTTCTCGCACATTTTGAAGAAGCCTGAGCTTTGTAACACTGGTGCTTCATTCATGCTCCCAGGCCAACCTGTGATTATGTCTCGGAATCTCAAATCGGGGTCAACAACAGCTTGCAATACCATGCTGTGTTTCTTCTCATAATCAACCCACACCTTGTTAGAAGCATCCACCGAAGGCAGGCACATCATGATATGAGTGGTGTCAATGGCACCACAACAGTTTGGCAAACCTTGAATCTCTTCAAACTTGGACTTAACATCTTCCATCTCCGGAGACGTTGGCCATTTCAGATGGTGGATACCTCTCTCTTCCATAGCTTCCACAAACCGCCAAGTTACCTGAGAAACAGTTGAGTGGTTCATCCCAAATGACACTCCAATATTCAATAGCGATTCACCAGAGCTTAATCTTCTCAAAGCAATGGCTACTTGATCTTCTAGGGAGAGGGTTTTGCCATCCGTGAAAGCAAAATTTGATGTTCTCGCCATCAAGTCATCCCTGACCAATGAGCATATGTAGTTGAAAGTCTTCCTTGATATCTTGAAGATCGATTCAAACTTTCTCGATTCTTTGGATATGTGTCCTGGAAGCATCGAGGGAACAAGGTCACCATATGCTTGAATCATCATAAGAGCATGGTAGAGTGACTAATTGAAATTTCATCGCTTTAACATACACGCCCATACATCGCAAACGAGGACTATCACAAACCAGAGACAATACATGTTGACCACAAAAAAAAGGTCAGAGTTAAGCAGATTGCTTATGTATGAGTTTTGCGATTAACATGACAAAGACAGCACCATCACCTTTCCCAACCACACCGAATACCTATAACCAGAGACTCGAGGCAGTTTGCTCCATAAAACTCAATACAGGATTTCATAAACTAGTTATTGGTCACTTGTTACATAAATATCGTCAGAGACAATAATAGAATGATCTGGTACCAGTCTATCGCTTGGACCGGTAAAATATGGTTGATATGTTGCATGCCAACTGGTATTTGAAACTATGCTTTGTTTGTCACAACCACATCAACTATTACATAAAGGTGAATTTTCATGTTAAACCCGCCATCTCTTATTATGGTTTTGATGATAGAAAAACAATGAAAGGCTTAGGAATTAACTCCGGTAGTAGTTGCTTCATCAATGTTCTACATCCAACACAAGGCAACTAATGTGAACGAACAAGGTAAAACCAGACAATAACAAGGCTAACAAGCTCCATGGGGGATGTAGATGACACCCGTTAAGTCTTGAAGATTGATGCTATGAGTTTAACTAGATTAAATTTGTATGGCATAAGGCTCAAATAGCTCATATAGGCCAAATACACTCCGGATGGATCATAATTGGACTGATTATAATCCAAAATGAAAGGTCTCGGTACAATGAGGATCAAAATTGGACTGATTATAATCCAAAATGAAAGGTCTCGGTACAATGATGTAATGAACGAAAGCGTCATTTTTGTTCCTGAGAATTGAGATATACAAGGAATGATTTCTAGTAAATTTTATCTTAACTATTTTCTTGTGATTATCAAATCAATAATTTAGACTGACAAAAAGTTTGTCAAATAATTTATTTTCTATTGTAGGTTGCCCTATCATGAACGTTAACACATCATATTCCCAATACGACCACTGATGAAATTTCCAATGAAATGAGTTGAGGATAATTCATTTTTCCTATCTGGAATTTTCCTCCTGATGAGCCAGATCAATTGTTGACGGTCAAGTGGAGACTACTATAACCTCTAAGAAAATCCTAAACTAACGGAAATGGCTGCAAGAAGCTACCACAATGTAGCACATGCAATGTAATAGTAAGTTAAACAATGCAAAAAATGCTATCACATAATTCAAATGATTGTCAATTTCACTCAAAACACTGACAAGTAAGCTAACTGGAAGCAGTAGAAATAATGGTTCCATGTAAAGCCAATATTAAAAGAAAACATCCACTGAGAGTATATAGCTTACAAGGCAAACTTGTACTTGCTAGCATCAGCTAACAATAATGAGAAGTTTTCTAGTCTAATTATAAAAAGGACTTGGATTTGATCCCAAATATTCAATCTGAATATCTGAAATGTCATTAAAAAATTATCTCAATTGATAATTTAAAAATTACGCAACAGTTATGCAACAGAAAGTCCCTTGATTATGAAACCTATAGCTGCAAGTTCATATAAATAGTTTGGACGTTCATTTGTGGGGGAGATTGACCGAGTGTAATCAGAGAAAACATTAGTTTGCTTAATTAAAAGGTAAAGATGCACAGCTAACAAAGTATTTATTTGATTTGGTTAAGGAACTCAAAGTGTGAGCAACAGTGTGGTACGATTGCCCCTCTGCGACTTGAAAGTTAAAAAGTTTGAACCACAAAAGTAATCTTTGACTTGCATATTTAAATTTATGCACATCAACTCTCCTCGGATTCAGTATTAGCAGAGCCTCATGCATTTAGCTTTCTTTCTAGTTAGAATATCTCAGGGTACAAACATTGACACCCAAGGGAAGTCAGAGTATTGCTTTAGTGTCATCTTAATATTCAGAACTTCATATGAAAAATTGATACCATGAACTTGAAATGAGAATGGATTTTGACATCAATGTGACTTTACTGTCAGATAATTGTCAGTCACTGGGCCAGTAAATTATTAGAACGAAAAAGAATGAAAACCAAAAAGTGCAGTGGCAGAGACCAAGCTATGTACTACAACATAGAACCTTGAAGTATTGAACAAACTGCCTGATAGATGAAACTCAATAATAAACTTTCTGCTTTACAGTCAAAGATGTAGGACTTCTGCAATGACTATTTGCTACATGTAAACTTCATTTTTCAGGAATTCTGAGAGCTGTCATCTTTTAATGTGCTTGTTCATCAAAAAACACATAAAACACTCCGTGACCTCTGATTTCTATAGTGTCCAATTGTGTGGCATTTACGTAATGACATTAGCATATCTTCCTAAAGTGTTTATTCAAAGAATAGTTTGGTGATTGTGTTGAAAGTATTTGAACACTGTTTTTGTTGTCAAACTTGTCTTTTTATTTTTCTTGTAAGTAATATGTCATGTTCATAAGTTATTGAAAGAAAGGATCGTTCATTTTTTAATAGTTCTTTGTAAGTATAGCTGAAAGCTCACCTTTTTTTTGTTTATGAAATGTAGAGATAAAACAAAAGGATCACCAATGAAGACATTATGGGAGAAAACACAAAAGAAAACAGAACATGTTGCACAAGGTAATGTCTGCAAGCAGGCTACCGCAACATATTTTCACATATGCATATGCATTTATGTCAACTTTATATTTAAGGAAACTATTGGCATAAAGAAAAAAATACAGTTAACATTAGTTGCAAATTACGACAACTTCGATTTACAACGAGAATCTATGGTCATACGAGAATCTAACTATGGGATTATATAAATAGGTAGTAACTAATAGCTAAGCACTTAACACAAACAAAAATTTTGTCATGTGCAGATAAAAGAAAGAATCAGGAAGGAGGGAAATGCATATGCAACCTTTTTATGAGGACTCCGACACGAAAGAAGGTAACATATGTCTTATGCAACAAAGAAACCTCATCTGAAACTCAAGAACACAAATGAATAGCGACAATTCACAAGATAAGTAACATCACAATCATTCTATCACCAAGGATTACACACACCAGTGAGGGCTGCACATAGTTATAAGAACCTTGTTGGTTGGCATGTACAGTGTCAAACAAGTTAGCAGCATAAAGTATTGGGACAAGGGAATTCCAAAATAGCTTTTGGCTATCACAGAGAGCATGGTAATCCAACATGTGCCAGGAAGCCAAAAGTGCCACTGCAGCAATCAACTTTTGGCCAACATAAACTGTGTTCATCCTGATTTATCTTTGGAACACTATATATTTGCTACTCTAATTGCAAACTAAAAGACCACTTCTCTTATTTCTCCATTGTTTATCGTTTAGATGAGACAATTCTAGTTTGTTCTGGTAAACTTTATAGCTCATAGTCTTGATGAATCTAAGAGAAATGGGTTCTCAATTTAGTATATTTTTCATCAGGTTGGTATACAACCAAATTTTACTTCTTATGACCTCAGGATATGTTTTATCTGTAAGGCTGTTAACACATTCACTTGACATGTATTTGTAATATAACAGTATAATTCACCTATGGAACCTGTTTTGTACGACATCTGGTGTCTTTATAACATCCTCCTTGAACATCTGAACGTCAATACCTGAAGCATGTGCAGAGACATCGTAGAATATCTCTCTTCTGTGGCATAATTTCATCTAACTGAATTAAAAAAAAATCCAACCAAGATAAGTTTCAATCAAGCAAAATGAAAAGATCAAAGATATTTCAATTTGAGATGGTCCTATCCAGTAAACTGCTATCCACCAGACAACTAAAATGAAAAGATCAATGAGAAGCCTGAAATCTGATTGTTGAAGTTGATCTACACCCTTGAAAATGCCTCTACAAAAATCATGAAATATGAATCCCATTTGTCTGTCCAAATTCTTTCCAATGACTTGTTGATTGAGCAAACATAATTAATCCTTGATATTTCTGATATATGGTACTTTAACAAGTACCAATATGGAATTTTAAGCAAATTAACTGACAGATGATTTTGGAAAAATCGCAATGTTGATTAACAGGCTATAACCAGCTAACAGGGTATTGAGGGCCATGTTAGGTGCATAATTTTTTGGAGTAGAGGGAACTGGGCCTAAATGAAGGTTGAGATTTTGAAAGGTGAATGAATGAGCATAGTGAACCTTTCTTATATAGCGTCAACAGCCTCATGCATGAGGTTTTCTTTCCCCACAAAAGCCACATGTTATTATTTTGACAATGGCTTGAGAAAATTTCACATCCTATTGATATCAAGTCCCAAACAACTAGAGACAATTCACGACTTGGCAATAAGAATATGGCAAAATTCTGTTAGTAGGAAAAGCACAGGAAGTATGATCAAGAAAAATCTTTGGATAGCATCTGAGTGCTGAGGGTGCTGCTAAGTAGGCACTTCTAGTCTTTGATAATCTCGGTATGTTTGATAATTTAGTTAATTCATTGAGAAGGTCATTCCTTTGGAAAGTGAATGGGAGCATATATAAGGAACACATGAATCAAATTGCATACATTTTATCCTATTTCATGTAATGCAATTCTTAGAAATATAAGGAATATGCCTTCAAGCACTTATTGGCACATTCCGGATGGTAAATAGTAGAACTGTTAATTTCAGAGGAAGTTTATTATGTTACAGGTCCTTTTGATTTAATTTAGCACATTTGAAAACCTAATAAATCAGTTATCCTGATTATGTATAGTTCAGGAGGCTTTTAGCGTACTACAAAAAATCATGCAAAAAGCATGTGAAATAGATGCATTGATGGATCTCCAAGATCCAATTCTACTATTGCTGATAACATAACAGTGTGGCTATTAATCAAAGATCCTAGTAACCTATCCCATGGCAACTTGTGACAATAACTCGGTGTCGACAAATTTAAGAAAATAAAACTTTTAAGGCCCTCATCTTCTTCCTAGACTTCCCTTCATTTACTTTCAGCTTGTACCGATACGTTTAGGATTGCATCATGTCAAAATAGTCCAATAATGATAAGCAAAGTAACTCCAAACAAAAAAAAGTACATGCTTCTCAGAGATCATGGCTTGCATACAGTGACATAATCATAAAGTTCTAATCTGATTTAGGTGTTGCTAGAAACACAAGCAAAAGAAGTTATTGCTTCTCATTGGACCAATTAAGCATCCAATTCTAAGATTTGAGATGCCAATATGTTCATAACCTTTCGAGCATTAGCATTTTCTACATTAAGAAAATCTATAGAAGCAACCATTTTTGTTACATGATCCACCCAAAATTTGGGCAGAACATAGACCGTGCTCTTTGATTTAACCAAACTCCATTTGGGATGGCAAAATAAATAGATGAATCTACCAGCGATGTTTTACAGATGATTGCAGCATCAAATGCTTGACTCACAACATTGAGAGTCAACACTATTTCTAAGGATATATGCAAGCCACTTCAAGAACATAACTTTGAGTCATCGACATCCGGCTACCCCAATTAAAAGTTCTCATGCTAGATGTTCAAAAATACCAAGTTAAGGCACGATGAAATCGATGGATAAGAAATAATTAACCGAGAATTAAGTTTCTAATGGGTACCCATATGCATTACCGAAAGCACTCGAGAAACCCAATCCAAGAAGCCAAAGTACATGATACCCATCGACTGTAATCGAACTATTACAGCACACACTAGCCCACTTGAGGTCGCTGATTCCACCACGGGGATGGAAGAAAAGATAACGAAGGAGAGCAAACAAGAACAAGATCGACGAAAGAGAGGAACCTGTAATCCTTCTCGAGAAGTCGTCCCACCAGTCACCACTTCCCGGCGCCGCAGCCGTGACCCCGGCCGCCGCGTTCTTCTCTGCCCTCTTCCTCTTCTTGAGCCCTCTCACCGGACCCATGATCACGGCTCTTCCACCAAGAACTCGACACGGAAGCTCCGCAAAACCCACCGACAGGGTCCAGGAAGGATCGAACGACACCAAAGAAATCGAATTAGAAGAAGGGAGAGACAGAGACGAACAGGTCCGCAAGCTGCTTCCTTTAAGCCGAGAGAAGAGCAGGGGAAGAATATAAAGGAGATCAGTGGGGACAGGATGTGGACAGGGACAAAGTGTGGCTTGAGGAGGCATGCAAGGCCAGTTATGGAGCAGGGAAGGAGGAGGGAGGAAGAGGAAAAGGTTGGTGGGAGAGAGAATGTTATGGTTGCGGACTGCTGCTGCTGCTGCTGCTGCTGCTTCAATAGCATGCACAACACCACCATGGTTCCATGGATGAGGGGGTATGAAAGAGGATTGAGACAGCAGCAAAGCAAATCAGTCTCTAATGAGGACCCTTCATCGTGTGTGTGTGTGTGTGAGAGAGAGAGAGAGAGAGAGAGAGAGAGAGTTACTCCAAATGGGCAGTGCGGCCAGCAAATAGGGGAGGGAGGGACGCCTTTTGCATTGGTTGTACCATGTTGTCAAGGTCTCGGCTTGGACTCGGAGAACTTGGGCCACACCACCACCACCACCACCACCACCACCGCTCGCCTTCCCGAGTGGATCAAACACCATGGCACCAATGTACATGATGGGGTTCATCTCTTTTATATAGCTCGGTCATCGTGAATTGGTAACCCCGTCAAAGACTTACCTTTCTTAGAAAACATGGAAAGACAAGTACGGATGAGATTGCACTGCACGGGTAGGAAGGAGGATCCATCCGATTGATTTCGGTCGGCAATCTGCGCCACCATTTTGGCATGGAATTGGATCCATCGGCAGGGCAGGCTAGATTTGGGAAATAGGGGATCGGCTGCGAGGGACGGGAGGGGCTTACTTAGGGTTGACTACCGCACGGGGTCAGATTTGGGTTGCGGCCTTCAGACCATTGCACTGCCCATGTACTAACCACCACCACTACTACTACTACTGTGCGGGCTTCGTCGTCGCATCGCCATCGTCATCATGATTCCATAACTAACATTCGTATTTAGATCGTCGATGTCATCACCATCAGTCGCAATACGAACGGATTCAGATCGGTCCACGTTGGGAGAGGGAGGGAGTGGGGGCCGCATCATCGAGTTACATGGCCATACGCATCCATCCATGTACACCGCGATTATAGCATCCATGTCGCATGCGTCACAATAAACAGAAGGGGTCACGCCAAACACACACCAGTACGCGTGGCACCGCGAGGACGTCACGAAACCCAGCGTATCGGTCTGGTTGTCAGCTGACGACTCGCCACGCTCCGTGTTCCGTGTCGGGCAGCAGCACAGCGATCCATCCCTCGATTCTGACTTGTAGGCGCCCTCATCGGCTCATTTGACCGCATGAAGTCAGAGGGAGATGCTTACTCAACATCCTACTCAGCATATTAATTTAAAAATATCGGTGCAGACGAGGAATTAACTCCACATTTCATCAACAAAAACAAAAACAAGCTTCTAAAACGAAACAAAATTAATCGCGATGCCTGGGTAGTAATCCGACGATATGAGTTCATATTGGCCATGGAGTATTTGGTCGTTGACTCGGTCAACTTACGTCCTTGATTAATTAATTACATCAGCTGCACTGTCCCGGGGGCTTCTGGAGACGGCGACCTCTCCCTGTCGATGTGGTCCGATATGTGGCACTTCCACATCAGTATCTCTTTTTCATATGTGCATTTTGAAGTGTGTGGTTCTCCGAAAAGTTCTTGGTAGTTTAATTATCTGCTGTTAGTGGTTTCTGACTTGTTTTCGCTTGGAATCTACCTCTTCAGCCCACCCCGGTCGTGGCATCGGAGTTCTTTATTATGTTCGCCAATGAATCTTTCCGATCTGCTGACACAGAGATGACGAAGAACGATGATGCAAGATGTTATGTGAAGCCGAGATAAAAAAGAAGGCGGAGTCAGCTACTACTTCTCCAGGAAACAAGGTTTTTTTTTTTTTTTTTCCTTGCATCCATCCATCTTTTATGGTATATTGTAAAACGCTATATATAGTTTATGCGATCGACGGCGTGGTCATCAAGCATCATCGTTTTGGTGATGGATGAAGACCAGATCATTTGTTTAGGCCATCCACTGGTAGCACTCGAAGTGTGCGTCTGCGGCGTTCCATCGCCTCGTGTAGCGTCTGCTTGGAAGGAGATTGCAGTCAAACCAGCTCCGCGTGGTCTGATAAGAAAAGCAACATATGATTTTGGAATCGTGATACTTCCACAATGTTTCTTCCTTGGGTGCGAAGCAATAGCGAACAAGCACCAAGTCATGGGAGTACCTTCCGAGTAGCTGCAGCGTTCTGGACCTCGAACACACTCAAAGTTGTTACCTTTTGGATTTTTTTCTGAAAGCTTCCGGTGTTTTCCGCGGACGAGCGGATAAGTTCTGCTGCATGTATTAATAGCAGAGCCACTCAACTTATCTCCTACGTTCTTGGTAACTGTGGAAACGTGTCTCGGTGCAAAGCGTTAAGCGAAAGGTGTCGAGGCATCATCAGGTTGCTCGAGGAAGCGCGGAATGGATTCAGAAGAAGCTGAGCTATTGCTGTCACTCTCGTTGGGCGTCAAGCCTGGGAAGAGACGCCGGAGGACGAAGGCGGCCGACGGCGTCTTCCAGTGCAAGACCTGCGGTCGCCAGTTCCCGACTTTCCAAGCGCTCGGCGGCCACCGGACCAGCCACAAGCGCCCTTGCAGCGTGCACCGGTGCTTTCTCTCCGGCGCCGGTTTCGCTATGGGGCGAGCTTTGGGCGGTCATATGCGGCGACACAAGGCCACGGGTGATAAGGAGCCGAAGCAGAGCGATCAGAAGAAGAAGCCGGACACATACATGGCTCCTCTGCAGTTCAACCTGTCCGAGGTGGTCCGCAGGAGTAGTTCCCACTCTCAGCTGCTTCAGTTGTTCGTTTAGAAGAAGACCATCTTATCGTATCTATCTTAGAAACTCCATACGTGTAGACAGATTTTGATTGTAATAAAAAATCTTATATGCTCTGTCAAATCTTCTCTAGCTTCTCATCAACTACGAAAACAAAGTCGTCTCTCTTCTCTGTCGTTGGAGATTAGAACTGCCCTGTTAATTGGTTAACTTATTCTTCTCTTTCGAGCTTCAACTTTACCGCTACAAGTTTAATGCTGCTTCTGATGCTGAGAAGTAGCAGTAGCAAGTATCACGTCCTAATCCAATATGCACAATAAGGAGACGATTCTTTAGTCTCGTCTCCGTGTGGAGGTAGTAGTAGTAGACTATGTGGGAGCTCAGCAATTTTCTCTTGCACTCAGGTCTAACGTCATTCCATTTCTTTCCAAACAACCGGAAACTTAAGCTCAGGTGGGAAAAGCTTCACCAAATTACTTGGGTTGACTCGTATCTGATCCCGAGGTTGAAGAAGCTCTGCACCTCAAGGTGGAAGCTTCTATGTGTGAGTTGTAGTCAAGCATTCCATCATCGGTGGAAGCATCTTTATACGTGTGCGAGGGGTATTCACATACATATTGCATTAAGGTACGTGGTCAAATATCTTTAGAGCATTTCGGAGAAAACTCTCCGAGTCTTCGCCTCCTCCATTTCTGCCTTCCGCCGAAATAGAAGGCGATACCAGCCGTTGAGGAAGACAAGTCCAAAAATAGCCACTGCAGGTGTATAAATACCTTCTTCCTCATTCCAACAGCAACAAAAGGTCAGTGCGGTTTGCACTCTAAATCTTATATAGCCGGTCATCCAAAGTCGAGGTACACAGACGATCACCATGGCAATCGCGAAGACCAGCTACTTGGCGATCACTTGCCTGTGCTTGCTTCTACTGACAGCACCGGCAACGTCCGATACTATGTCGCCGGCAGCGACGCCGGATGGTCTGCCGCCGCCCCCGCCGCCGAGTGGAACCGTCTCCTCCGGCTCCAACGCATGTCTTCACCAGTGCGTCGCAGCGGGCAACTGGAGAGGGTTTTGCAATCTCAGATGCCTCCTCGGGGCGGGCGGCGCCGCGAGTAAGTCATAGTTGGCGTTTGTTTACGCACCCCGTTTTGCCGCTCTCTCACCCCATCTCCGAATCATATACTTTGCTCAACATCGGTTGTCGTGTTTCCTTGCTCTGCAGAAACCGTCGATGAATCAGGCGACTCCAAGAGTCCATGAAGAGTTCTCTTGCTTGCTATGATACTACGATCAATGAACAATAACAAGTGTCTACGAGCTGATGGGTCTCCCTGCGATCTCTACTCGGCCGAGGCATTTCATTGTGTTAGAAGTCTATCCTTGTAAAATTCCTTTTCCGAAGTTTATGAAGCATTTTTTTTTTTTTTTTGGCGCTGCACTCAATAAAAGTATGGGTTGAAGTGTTGTTATTCTATTGCTTCGGATCAAAATGTTTGTCAGCTTTAGCATCGATCCATATCGCTGAGAATTCAACGTGAAACAGAAATCTATAACCCCAGAAAGAGTGACTTGCATGCATGCATGCATGCATGCCTCGCCGTTTAATCTCATGCGTGCATTTTGTAACTCAACTTACTATATATCAAACCGATCAAATGGTATTTAAGGTGCCATATATCAGCAAATACCGCATGGTTGAGGATAATATACGTATGTATAATGCACCATCATCGATGAGTTCGAATACCTATGAAGTAGCAACAGTTGGTTCGAATACTTTGAACCAGCTCTTTTTATACTCGTGTCGACTATCAATATGGTCTACTTAGTCGACAATACTGTGTAAGACATCATCTACGATTGCGAGGTGGTTGTCGACGTGTCCTGAGAGCCTTTGAGTGCTGACGTAGTGGTCGGGTTGACGTGGCCAGGTTGATCGATCGAGCCGTCGTGATCCTCGGGTTGATGTGACCTGACTAGTTGGATGGACCAGATATTTACCGTATCTTGATCTCAATTTTTTTTAACTTGAGTATTAATATTATTTAAATGTTGCGTGACTCACTCATTGCTAATTTTTGTCTTGGCATTTTTTTTCTTTTTTACTATTTATAATCTCATTTTAAAAACTTCTAAAATTCATAAGACATCCTTTACAAATGGATGCAAATGCGTTCAACGTATCACTTAATTCTAATTATCTCTTTGAACTCCTTCCATACAATTTTTTTTATTTATTTTCCTTATTCTACTTCTCTTAACCGCTAAGGTATCTTTTAGATAATTATATGGAACAATCAAATAAGATAACAAAATTTTTTTATATTTATTAGATTGATTTAATATTGTTAAGATTTAATATATCAGGCTACACGCCTAAAAGATGATATTTTAGGTATTTTTGTAATAACCCAGAAGATGTCATCTTTTGGGTGTTAAGTCTTTATCAACTTAGAAGATGTCATATTTAGAACTAATGATTCATAAATGAATGATTATGAAAAACGAGGATATGCTTGATAATTAAAGGATTATATTTTTAAGAAATATATTTTATTGTTTTTTAGATGATCGTATGAAGTAAGGGGTTGTGAATAAAAAAAAAAAAACTCAATACTAATCTCTTTATTTATGAATATTTCAACTCATTTGATGTATAAGACTATTATATCAGTATAGGAATTGATATTGTATACATATATAATGTTTACTGTCGCATTTACGAATAAGACGGGAAGAGTAATGGTCGATTATTTTCGAAAATAATTATTAAATAATGATAGGAAATGGAAGTCAAATCCAATTTATGTTGCAATGCTTCAACTTGCAAAAAGATGGAGCTAAAATGAACATTATTTGCTTGCTTTGTTTTCTTACAAGTCATGTACACTAGATTTAAGCATATGCAGCGCACGTGAAGGTGATAGGGTAAATATTGGACCCGCTAGCTCGGCCCTATCACATCATCCCGATGACCACATTGGCTTAACACGTTAGCCAACCACGTCGACTTACCGAGGAACTCAGGCCACATCAGCAATCACCTCGATAAACACGTGTAACCTTTACGCAACATCGTCTGCTCAGAAGATCGTACTAACGATCGATGGTCTCGTCGAACGAGAACTTGGGAATCGACGAGAGCAACATTCCACGTAGAGCCATACCTGTAGGCCTGTCGAAGGTGTCGCACCCATAAAACACTTTAGGATGACCTCCCTCCGCTCTACAAGTATAAAGATCCTCACTATAACCCACGACAGGGAGGATTTTTTTTGGGTGACTTCTCCTCAAAACCTTCAGGATCTTCCGAATCTCGACTTCTAATCTCCACCCACGAGAAACTAACTTTGACATCCGAAGAGTCACGTTGGGCACACACTCTTCCCCTCCCGATGAATGTCTTCTTGCATGTCCCGACCATTTGTCGAAATCGATCTAATCGATTCATCGACCCAATGAGCAACTCCACCAAGCCTCCCCAGTCTCCAGATCCAAGTTCCAACTTGGATAATCCTACACATACGGATCGAATTGTATCGTACTAACTCCTTGTCTGTGACAGAAAGTGAGGGTTCTCTCATCACATTAATCTCCTCACCATTTATTTATACACGCAAATGTCCAAATTAGATACACTTTTTCTTTTTCCTTATAGTTGTATATACCTACGTAGATCGTGCTAATGCACACCCACGGAAAATAAATGCAGCGAGAGCTGATTTATTTGAGTTCGGTAAGCCTTTTTAAATACATTACATAATATTTTTCTCACATTTGATTCTTTTTTCAACAATCATCACCTATTATTTATCTCGAGAGCATACATATTTAAATTGGGTGATATATATATATATATACATATATATATATATATATTTATATTTGAAATAGGCGGTCAAAAATGAGGGGTAACGGTTTCGATAGTTTCACCTAAGGGGAAACGAGGTCAGATTAACTATGGTTAATAGGGCACCAGAGCTGTTAACTATAGTTAGCCTGGGAACAGAAGGGTAGCCGATTAGGGTTTGGTGGAGCAGAGAAGACGACGAAGATTGCCTCTGTCTCTTGCCTCCGCTATCATTCGTGGATCCGATGTTGGCTTGGTGACTGGATCGAAGATGGAGACCCAATGGATCGCCGAGCTACCGCACGCGGCCACGGACAAGCGCCCGCGGAAGAGGCCCAGGCTTGCGTGGGATGTGCCCCCTCCGATTCCTCCTCCCATGGTCCTCGCCCCTTCCTTCCTGCTTGATTTCGTTGTTTGATTTGTCTCCTGGGCATCGCTTTATGTTTTTTAACCTTTCACTGAATCTTTCCGTTGGTGTTGCGGATCTCGATCATAAAGTCAGGGTTTTGATGATGGATCCCGCAGAAAAGGAAACGTCTTTTCTGCGAATTTATGTTGGACACCGGTGAAATCGTTGGTTATGACTCTGATCCATGCCAATGTCGCTGATTTTTTGTATGATTCTACGAGGACATGTTTTATTTTTTAAATATTTTTGTGATCTTTTACTAAGAGAACTTCGTAGCGGGGTGATAGATGGTAGTCCAGCTATTGGTTTTTGCTTACAACTTCAATACCTGTGAAATTTTTTTGCACTTAAAGATGCAATTTTTTTGTCCTTTTTCATTATTTTTGGGGTTCGTACCTACTTGGTTAAATGCAAACATTTATTATCCTTGAAATAAGGATAAAATTGAGGATTTTACATGTGCAGTTCTCAGAATAACCGAACTTGGAAAAGAATCCTTGAAAGTTTGAACAAATTGCGCATTGTAGGTTCCTCTGATGTTATACTGTGGGATGGAAGCTGCACAAATGGCTACTATGAACCAGCACTTGCAATCATTCTACTACGGTGGAGTACCTCGATATGGTTCTCCTCCTTGGAGGGGTGACGACAAAGATGGTCATTATATCTTTGGCATTGGCGAGAATCTAACACCAAGATGTAATCATCCGTAACTTCCATATATTAACTGCATAAACAGTTGCATCGTGTTCACGTACCTGCTAGTGTTTTAATGTATGTATTCAACTGCAAACTAAAATGCACTTCTAATGTGTTGTTGGATGCTTCTTTTGTGCTCATTGGAAGCTTTTTAGTTCGTGTTAGGGATTGTTTTTCCCTTTCAAAGCACTTTCTGACATCTTTTCAGTTACCTATTTTTCCCAAACTATTTTTTTCTTTCAGTTTCCTTGGCAGGTTTAAAAGTTTTCTTTTTTACTTTTTCACAGAATTTTGCATGATAGTCAATATTCAGATTTAACCTTTTTAAACCTCATAAAATGCTCTTGTTGTTGCTTTCTAAGGTTATGTTGCATGGCGTTTGCATATTGTGGATAGGCAACAGTGATCTTATCTCTTCCTTGGTCATTTTGGCTCTTGGATCATTTTGTGTCCGTTCCATCAAGTTAAGCATTTTGTATACTCTACTACTAACACTTCTTCTCTGTTCACCTATGCAGATAGGATACTGAACAAAATGGGTGAAGGTGAGTTCTTTGTTTTAAATCTTGCATGCCTTAGTTGATGTACAAGAAGGATGTTTGTTCCATTTTCTATACATATCGATCTCTTTGATTTCTTGAATGTCTACTTGACCCTAAGAGCTTAAGCTTATGAGTATGAATGGTTTTTCACCAAGAAAAAGGAGTGTGGATCTTTTTTTCTTTCAAACTGAGTTTTGTCCCTAGATAGTCGTTTATGCATCACATGCTGCAGGAACATTTGGACAAGTCCTGGAATGCTGGGACCTGGAAAATAAAGAACCAGTGGCTATCAAAATTGTGCGTTCTCTCCAGAAATATCGTGAGGCTGCAATGATCGAGATTGATGTACTTCAAAGGCTTGCAAAAGCTGACAGAAGTGGCACTCGGTAGGTTAACAATGTTTCAATTTATTAGTTTATTTCTTGAAACATAGGACTTTAAGAAGGATACAAATCAGGGATATGTATATGTGGTTCTGCTCATGCAGTTGTGTGCAAATACGGAATTGGTTCGACTATCGCAACCATATATGTATAGTAAGTACATTTGCATCAGTGACTAAACTTTCTGAGTAGCCCAATTATTTATTTTCCTAGCATCTATGTGATCTCAACAGGTCTTTGAGAAACTTGGACCAAGCTTATATGACTTTCTTCGGAGAAACAGCTACCGTTCTTTCCCCATTGACTTAGTCCGCGAACTTGCCGGGCAGCTTTTGGAGTCTGTTGCATGTACTTTTCCAGCCCTTCTGTATATGCAATCACAGTATAAAGTATTAGGAGACAATGATGGTTGATCAATCATTTTTCAAGCTATGTTGTCATTTGGAGGATAGAGGGTCTTAGTTTCTTCTAAAGAACATCTGGATTACCTGACATGTAGAGTTAGCAGCTCTGTAAGAAGCTTCTTTCCCTTGTTCTTGTGGTGCAGTTATGCATGACTTGCGGTTAATTCACACTGATCTGAAGCCAGAGAATATTCTTCTCGTCTCCTCTGAATATATAAAGGTTCCTGATCACAAGGTACTATACTTGGTCATAAATTGGACATACTTGCATTTCCTCCTGCATCCCCGCAGCCAGTATCCATGAACATTTATCTTGTGGGAACAATGCTGCTGCTCATTCTTTCCTCCAATGACAAACTTATTTGTCTTGATTTAAATTTTTTAATATTTTTCCAGTCTAATTCGGTCCTCTATATTGTTGGTAACACAGTTTCTACCACGGTCAGCCAAGGATGGTTCACATTTCAAGAATCTGCCAAAATCTAGTGCTATCAAGTTAATTGACTTTGGAAGCACGACATTTGAACACCAGGACCACAGTTACGTAGTTTCAACAAGGCATTATCGTGCACCTGAGGTTATTCTTGGTAAAAAGTTAAATTTTCTGTCCAAGAGTGTATTACATCCATCATATACTTGCCTATGCTTTTGTCTTTTTATTTTTTAATGAATAAGCTCCTAAATGTTGACTTTACTATCTTATTTTGTAGGACTTGGTTGGAACTATCCCTGTGATATGTGGAGTGTGGGTTGCATTCTTGTTGAGCTTTGCTCGGTGAGTTCATTCTCACTGATCATCTGATTGTTCTGTCTTTCCTCTTTGGTCAATTTCATGTGTCTTCTTGAATGCTTCTGTAGTGATTGGCAGTGGAATCTTGAAGTGTGATTTGTAACCATTTGCTTTATAAGCTCAAACTTGCTGTTAACGACTCATTTATCTTGCCATTTTGTTGGATGGTTCTTCTATTTGCAAACTTGGGCTAATAGGTTGCGCACTTGGTCATTTTCACAATGATATCAGCTAAAATTCCCAGATCATATTTCTTTGAGGTCAATGCACATGAATTTGTATCTCAACTCTGGCTACTTGAGTTGCAACATTAAGGGTATCTCTTGAATCGCATCCTCTCATTTGGGCAAGTATGAAAATTTGGCTTGTAACAAACTTGCATGAACTAATTGTTGGAATTAATATCAAAACATCTAAGTTTCTACAAATGTTTATACTTTATAGTCCAATTATTCTGTAAATGGCATATGTTAGATCTTGCCTTGTCATCTGCATCTTACTATGTATTCAACAATGTTGGACAGGATGTAAGAGTTGGAGTGCCAGTATTCTAGTTTTGAGTTCAATTACAACCGACATGTCTGTGTAAGATTAGTTTAGTGGGGGGTTATTGCTTCTCTCCTCCATTCCCTGTGTTCCTAGGAGTCACTGGCCATCTCTTGTACTCTCATTTGCATTTGTAGTAAATCCTTGTGGTTCCATGTAAGAAGTGAATGGCAAGGACAGCATGGTATAGGAGCAGGAACGGTCAGGTTAGGTTGAGATGTGATAGATGGTAAGGGCACATAAGGATGATCTGAACCTGATCCCTCTCATCAGTAATTCAAATTTTCTTGACCAGGATGTGATCTATATAATTAGTTGGTTGGGTCAGATTGACAGGTAATGCTATGTTCTGCTTTGTTTATAGGCAAAAAAATTTCTCAGATCAGATTCAACTGGTTGAACCAAGCCGTCAAGGCATATGAACCCTACCCGACCGAGTCAAGGTCTCCTGCCTTGAACCAACACTACAAAACAAAGGAGCCATCTTAAATGGGTTGGGTCTGGGTCAATTTTGGTTCACCCGACAGTTCCTGGACAAGCCTTGATCTGTCAGGCTTCCTAGCCTTTAGGCAGTTGGCTGGACATCCACAACAGCACAAAGAGGTACATCACCACTGGATTTGTGATGGAGGTAACTCCAGGTGATGCAATTTATTATGATTCCAAGTGTAATATTTGGCTAAATAACTTTGAGTAAACATTCAGGTGAAAGGTAACCATGCCAAAATTTTCGTGGTCCTTGATTTTTGAGAGTTGATCTGAATGGTGAGAAAACCAGTTTGATTTACTGCTTGTACATGTTCTGTATTGTCGCCTCCCCCTCTTGTTTTCCATTTTTCCATGAAGTTTGATGATATTGAAACTGCATGTATTTATCTTATGCCAATTTATCAATGTCAATTTCTATTTTTGAAGGATCAATATGTAGGAATGTAACAGTAACTATGATACCTGTCTTAAGTTCATGTTTCAAGATGGATTGGCTAAAACATGATAGTTTAATTCCATAAAATCAGGGCGAGGCACTCTTTCAAACTCATGAAAATTTGGAGCATTTAGCTATGATGGAAAAGGTGTTAGGACCACTTCCGCAGCACATGATTGTTAGAGCTAAGTAAGTCCAACATTTCTTCTTTCTTTAATGATATTGTAATTACTCAAATTTGGATGTTCCAGATTCGAGTTCAAATAATTTGACAGCTTATTATACTTGTTTCCTTGTGTGTCCATAATAGCCAGCGTGCGGAGAAATATTTCAGGCAAGGTCGAGGATTGCGATTGGACTGGCCCGAAGGGGCAACCTCAAGGGAAAGCATCAGAGCAGTTTGGAGATTGCCTCGCCTTCAGGTAGATTGGGGTTTGACTTTTTGTTTCTGTTTGAAAATAAAGGTACCTTTCCCATGATATTATGTAACTAAGGGATAAAAATCACCCCTGCTATTAACTTCAAAAGTTTGTTGCAGAATCTGGTTATGCAACATGTTGATCACTCTGCTGGGGATCTAATTGATCTTCTGCAAGGGCTTCTCCGTTATGATCCAGCTCAGCGTCTAAAAGCCCGAGAAGCCCTTAGACACCCCTTTTTCACCAGAGATCTGAGAAGATGTGGTTACTCTTTGAACTAAGGGCTTTGCTCTTCTTTCTTAAGTCAAGTTTGTAAGGGAATTGTAAAAAATCTCAGGTATTGCTACAGAAATTATAGTTGAATCTTCTAACCTCATGATGGATGGGAAGTTTTTTTGTATAGAGAACAGTTCTGTAACAGTGAGTTCATCAGGCTTGAATAATGCTACTCATTATCTTCATGTTGGTACTATTGCTATGTGAATGGCCGGAATGCATTGCTTATTCCACCCAAATATTTAGCAGCCTGACTGACACCAATATAGGGTTTTTCTTCTCTTGCAGAGTTTCAGATGAACATGCAGCAAATTCTGTGAACACAATGTAGGGCACATATCAGACAGAAGTTTGGATGAAAGTTCTAAAACATGGTCATGGCTTCGTGTTTTGTTTGTTGGGTTTTACTTTAGCTCAGTGTTCGTAGCATCCCTCTATTGGATCAACCAAGCAATGGCTCAAGGTAGATGAAATACACTGGTTTCAAGCACAACTATGTTGTGACCTGAGGGCTCAAGTACTCATTCTATTCTTTTTGGAGGAGTCATCTTATCATAATTGTGTTTTTTTTGCTTTCGGTAGCAGGTATTGAATGATCCACTCATTCTTCTTTTGGGGCCACCGTATGTATTCTCATCTTTAATATGTCAATTAAGAGTCAATTTGATTTGTTTTGTTTTTGGGATTGGAATGTTGTTTCTACAAAGAACTTGTGTTCATTCTCGTCTAACATTTAGTTCCTGAAGGTATTGATTAGAATTTGCTTTTGGTATGTTGTTTGCGACTGCTGTGAAACTTCGAATAAGCATTGTTAAATCATTTAGCTTGTCATACTATACTGATGATACTAAGGTTAGGTGTACGACTATTTTCTTGGTGTGATAGTAGTCTTCTATCAACATATTTTTTTCAAATATAATTTGATTTAAATCACAATATTCATTGGTTAGTAATTCTTTAGTCTTGCTCTTAAATAGTTAATATTGTATTTCACCTTAAGTTTGTACCGATTATACTAATGTCTTCCTCCAGTGATATACATGTGATGGATGCATTGGATAATTTGCCAGCCTTATGGAAGCATATATTGTGTTCTCCTGGAACTGAATGAACAAAAATTTGCTGTTTAGTGCACGGTAAGTTGCCTTGTTCTATTATTATCTATTGAAGATTCTCTATAATAGAAGGCTCAACATTTAAACAAAATTTTTTTTGATATCAGATTTCAGATTCTCTTTATTTTCCGTCATCATGAAAGACAAGTTTTGCTGGCCTCATAATAGGAGCAAATGCCGCTGGCTTTTCTTTTAGATACTCCTTCCTGACTCATCTTGGTTGCGGGTGGTATGGTGATGGATTTCATAGTTCTGATGTTCCTTTTCAGCAAGAGCATGAAGGAAGGAACCAAGGAGGATTAAATTTGTGTTTTAGACTTTACAATGACTAATGCTGATTGATATTTGATGTTCACCTGCACTAACACACGTTTATTTGTTTTTTCTTCCTATAAGAGAAGGGTCTTGTGGAGGCATACGGGACGCAAAAGGTAAGCCTCACTAATTGAAGTTCTTCATCAAACAACCATCGTACTGCACTAGAGATTTTGCAAGTTGTGTTTTCTTCGGCTCTTTCTTTTTTTTTTTTTTTAATTTTTGCTCGGTTGAACAAAATTGGTGTGATTGTGTTACACTTATCGTCGAGGAGGTTATTTCTTCAGCAAGAAAACCAATACTAAGATGAAGATATTTTCTCTTCGAAAGATTCTCTGTTTCCTTTTTTTTTCTTTTTTCTGAATCATAAATTAATTTTATTCTCTCCTTTGCCTATCTGGCTCGGTGTCCATAACCACAAGAAGCCTGATGATGACAAATTTGAACTCCTCATGAATTTGGATACCGATAGAGTTTTATAAACTGATTGATATGCATTGTCTCCTCACAGGTAAGCCAAAGATTAACCAGCCAAGACCAAGACAACAACAACTGTGGCTTTCTTTGTATGAGTTCATAACAAGCTCAATATAACTGGTCAAAGGAACCTGACACAGAGAAGAAGGTTGAACCACAAAGTTCAAGGTAAGGGTGAGTTTTCTTGATTTCTCTTGTGCAGAATGTGACTCGCTGGAATCATTGACATGTCCAGATATGCTTGTGAAGTATAATAAATACCTCTTCCATGTATGCTTGTGGCCTTTCGACTGGGGCAACTTGTTGGACATCCCTATACGTCTCTCATTGTGTAAGTTTTCCATTTAGAAATGACGATATGCATTGGAATCGATGCATTCTACTTTTTTATAACTCTTTCTTTTGGGATTTTGTCGCCATCATTTAAGTCCTATAATTTACGATAAAGGGTCTCTTAATCGTCTTACATTATGAAGTTCACAATCAAGGTTTATAATTTTGACATTTATCGCTCGATATGAGTGGTACATATTGGTCCGTCAGATTGTTGGTACGCGGATCGTCTTCTACCGGGTGATTTCGTCAAAAATCGATCATCGACGATCGATTGAAGAGAAAAATTGATCGCTGATGGTCAATTGAGGGAGAAATCGACCGTGGGGGATCAATTGAGCGAGAAAAAGGGAAGAAGAATAAGAAGAGGAAAAAAAAAAAAAAAGAAAAGAAGAGAAAAAGAATATCTATTGCTCGTGCGTCATCACCGCTTGCACGTTGTTGCCACCCATAGGTCGTGGGTGCTTTTTCTCCCGCGCGGGAAAAAAGATCGAGGCGACATCAATCGTCATTTTTCTCTCTTTTTTAAAATATTTTTTAATATATTTAATATTATATATTATATTATAAAAAATTATATTATATTTTAATATACTAGACGCACTGTGTATATCACCCGATACCGGTATTGAACCGATATCAAGATTACCTCGGTATATCAGTAAGTCAAATTTTGATCACAATCATGTATGTTTGTTAATGATATTATAATGTTTACAATGGCTTAATTTATGGAAACATCGTCTTTTGCTCCAAAAAAAAAAAAAAAAAGTTTGTAAAGGGATTTTGGCATTTTACTAGTCTAATCCTATTTTTTTTTGTATTTGTTTTTTTTATTTTCTTACTCGTCTAAGCCATATATTTTGATATTTAATTTTTGTTTTCAGTATTGTGGTGGCTTTTTGTTTATTTTTATAATTGATGAACGATCAGAGTTTTAGATGAAAAATCCACCACCGTACGATGTATCATCTTGCCCATCGAAGATCAAATCGTGACCATCCATGGGTTACTATGATGACGAGCGAGAGGGTATGTACCGAAGCGACCCCAAATATGTTAAATGTGTCGTCATTGCTTCGCAGCTGCCGCTGTTGTGGTGTCGAGTGTTGAATGCTCCGCTTTCGCTCAATTCCGGGGTTGGCTCGATCTCCTCCTAGGGTTTCGGGTGACGGCCGCGGAGGAGGAAGATGGCGGATGCTGCGACGGCGACGACGCGGCGTGGTCTGGACGAGGAGGGAACAGAGCTCCTCCTGGTCGAATCCGGCGAGCGAGAGCGGTCGTGGCGGCTCAACTTCCATGGCTTGCGGCTGGCGGAGCGCCGCGAGGAGCCTCCACCTCGCCGCCTCCACGATTGCCTTGGGGCCTTAGGTTATTTTCTTCCCTTTTCTTTTATCCCCTTATAATAAATATGCTTGGGTTTGATGTACTCTTTTTATTACATATATGTACATATGTTAATATAACGTTTATTTTATTGTCTTCTGTCTTCCGCCATTGCCTTTGTTTAGAACAGCTGCCTACCGTATCATCAAATTGTGTTTTTTGTTTGTTCCTTTCTTTCTGTGTGGGAAAAGTAGAGTTTTTGATAGGATCGTCATCTGTTGAGTCATTTGGAAGATCAGATGAACAACAACTCGTTGGTTCAAGGTATATTTACTTGAAACTTTGATTTGATCATCAAGTTGATGAATCTAGACGTCGTCCCAGAGGATTCGAAAGCTAAAGACTGAATCCGGATTCATCCTCCTACAAGTCCTTGATGGCGACGTACCCACTCTGAGTGTTGATTTAGGGCTCCTTGAAACACTGGTTAAGAAAAGATTGGGGATCGTGGTCATCCTTGCAAGATAATGTTAATTGATGGTATTAAAAAGGAGGAAAAATGCTGTATCAACTGTCCAAAATTGGATGTATTCATCTCATCGAGGACTACTACAAGACTTCGTTTGTATGGAATGCCTTCTGTTCTAGACTATCGATTCAGAAGTGTGTTTACTAAAGTTGCTAGAAGAAAAGCTGATGCCACAATTTCTGTGAATAACTATGAGTGTTGATTTAGGGCTCCTTGAAACACTGGTTAAGAAAAGATTGGGGATCGTGGTCATCCTTGCAAGATAATGTTAATTGATGGTATTAAAAAGGAGGAAAAATGCTGTATCAACTGTCCAAAATTGGATGTATTTATATTCATCTCATCGAGGACTACTACAAGACTTCGTTTGTATGGAATGCCTTCTGTTCTAGACTATCGATTCAGAAGTGTGTTTACTAAAGTTGCTAGAAGAAAAGCTGATGCCACAATTTCTGTTAATAACCATAAAAAGAGCAACCATGTTGAAGAGCTAATTTGCATTTGTATTCTATACGATCTATTGAGATGACATATGTTCTTGGAAATTTGTTTTGGAGGCTGTACATCGAATCAATGAAGCTTGCCATTTTTCATTAAAAAGAATGACATGATGGTTGTAGGCGCTGGAGATGTGGTGGCAGAATATTACCAGCAGCAGGTGGAAATGCTCGAAGGCTTCACTGAAATGGATGCCTTGTCTGAACGTGGTTTTCTTCCAGGAATGTCAAAGGTATGGGTTCATCAGTTATTCTTTGTCTTAAAGAGGGCAAGTACTTCCTATAGCAACTATAAGTCACATATGTGTTACTGTTGATTGACATTATCATGTTAAATACAGGAAGAGCGTGAAAGGGTTGCAAAGAGTGAGAAGAGAGCCATCCGACTTTCAAATGTTGCTAACATGGTTCTCTTTGCTGCAAAAGTTTATGCTTCAATCAGAAGTGGCTCGTTGGCAATCATCGCATCTACACTGGATTCTCTGCTTGATCTTTTATCGGGGTTTATACTATGGTTTGCTGCATTCAAAATGCAATCAAGAAATCCCTACCAATACCCGATTGGGAAAAGACGCATGCAGCCATTGGTAAGTATTTTTTCCATGCTACTATTTTTAAATGACTCAAGTCAATCAAATGCACAATTTACCACAGTTGATCTACATTTTATTTACATCCTTTTTCCCCCAATTATTATGAAATTTTTTCTTGTGATACCTATGCTACAAGCAGCAAGCTGCAATGCGGGTAATGTCACTTTAGCATTTGTTTAGCCATTTTACTATTGTTGATGGCACGGTGATTGATGTATTTCTTGCTAAATCGAAATCCTTGTTGTGTAGAATGTTCCTTGTGCATTCCATTATTGGAACCTAGGAATGCAATTTCGATCTGTACTGCCCGGTACGAGCGGTATGTACTGGTCCGCCAGGTTATCTGGACCGCCCGCTACCGGGTGGTACCGTCAAAATCGATCGTTGGTGGTCGATTAAGGGAGAAATCGATCGTCAACGGTGGATTGAGGGAAAAGAAGAAAGAAGAAGAAGAAAGAAGTATCTCGTTTCCTCGCGCTGTCCTCGCTCGCGGGCGATTTTTCTCCCACGCGTGGAGAAAGATCGAGGCGATGTCGCCTCTTTTTTTTCTTTTTTTAATATATTAATTTATTAATATATATTTAATATAATATAATATTATATTATAACAAATATTATAATATATTTTAATGTATCGGGTGGTATGCACTATGTGTACCGCCCAGTACCGGTACCATACCGGTACCGAGATAATCTTGGTACACCGGTACAGACCGGTATGTCAAACCTTGATTAGAACTATGTTGTCATGTTTTTCATCTCTAACTGCTGAGTCTGCTTTTACCTTAGTAAGTAATACAGTCTCTTTGTGCGGTGAATGACGTGACATAAATGCTGCTGTTGCTTTAGCTATGCATTATCAAAAGATGCTGCATTTTTATTTGGGCTGTACAGGAAGATCGAGTTATTAGGCATATCTATTGGAACTCTTGCGCATTTTTCATATTTGCAAAGGGCTGTGTGTTTATTGCATGGCAAATAATCATCTCTCTGAAGAAGGGCTCTGAGAAGCTTTTGTTTGATGTGAATTTTGTTGTAGAAAGTTGCCACTGTATTGCTTTGCTGGTAGCGAACTCATCATTTTTCTCCTCTTATCGATTTTTATATTGAGTTATTGTTTGATCACAGTAATAGTCAACAAACTCTTCTCTTCTTTCTGAAAACAACCTCTTGGGATTGACTATGTTTTCCATTCCCTTCTACAGAATGAGGAATGGTGATCAAAGCTTTGCAAACAAAACAGTTTACCTAGTAATAGACTAGGTATCTTGTGTACATTTAGTCTACAACTTTGGTACTAGTAAAAGTTCATTTTTTTCCTTAAGCCTAAAGCTTTTTATTTTGGCACTTTAGCCTTGTCCCTCTTGTTAGAGGTATGCCTTCTTAATCTGTTCTTAGTTGCACTCAAAAGATTTTATAATTTGCAGGGCATTCTTGTTTTTGCATCCGTTATGGCAACGCTGGGTCTACAGATAATCTTAGAGTCAGTGCACACTCTACTATCTGATGTAAGTGGCAGTGCCTCTAATTTTCTAAGACCATGTTGACCATCAACTTCTTTCACAATATGATTAGTTTTGACAACCCTCGGGCAGATTATAGAAAAATTTTGAAGTTTTGCCATGCCTTATCTTAGTGCAGTAGAGATGTTTGCTCTCATGGAAACTGGAAACCTATCCTGTGTAATTAAATATTTATCATAGTCAGTTGCCTTACGAGTGCTGGTTGCCGAAGTCAGCATTACAGCCTCATACATGTTGATGTGATCAAATGCAGGAGAATGAGTTCAGCTTGACCAAGCAGCAAGAAGCTTGGGTGGTTGACATTATGCTATCAGTAACACTGGTGAAGCTTGGTCTTGTTGTTTACTGTCGTTCGTTCACTAATGAAATAGTCAAAGCTTATGCACAGGATCACTTTTTTGATGTCGTCACAAATGTCATTGGCCTTGTGGCTGCACTACTTGCCAACTATATCGCGAATTGGATAGATCCTGTTGGAGCCATAATTGTAAGTAGGAGTGGCATCATCATCCTTTTACATGCTAATTATTTTTATGCGCTTTTCAGTAATTATTCTGCTATCATGCCATATACTTCTGAATTCTTTAATGGATGTCCTGAACTTGGTTCTACCTTCCTTGAGATGTTATGAACATTCTTGTAGGTCGAACCCCTTTTTAGGTAACATGCAGTTCCCGAAAATATTCGTGTAAGCTTGATGCTTTATTGGATAATAGATCTCACATCAATTTTGAAGATCTCTGATTAGGGGTATTGGGCATCAATTGCAATGAGTTGATAGATGGCTCCAGTGATTTAAAAAGGCGCTCGGGCACTCGCGTAAGTGCTCGGGCGAGGCGAGCCGAGGCGCGAGCGCCTCGCTCAATCTCTATGCGGCACGCTTTAAAGAGGCGTCGCCTCGCCTCGCCCGAGCGCCTCGCTCAATCTCTATGCGGTACGCTTTAAAGAGGCGTCGCCTGGGCGCTCGCCCGAGCCCAGGCGTCGAGTGCTTCGGGCGAGCGCCCAAGTTAAACCGGGTGACCGAACGAGGCTTTTAGCTCTGCTTCGGTCGTTCGCGGTCGATTTCGGCCGTCAGCAGTTGATTGAAGGAGAAATCAACCGTCGGCGGTCGATTGAGGGAGAAATTGATCATCGACGGTCGATTGAGGGAGAAATTGATCATCGACGGTCGATTGAGGGAGAAATTGATCATCGGCGATCAATTGAGGGAGAAAAGGGACGAAGAAAAAAGAAGAGAATAAGAAGAAAGAAGAAGAGGTCACATACCTCCTTTACCCGCGTCGTCTTTGCCCGCGGGCGATTCTTCTCCCACGTGAGGAGACGGAACGTCTCCCTGTACGGGGAGAAAGATCGAGGCGACGTCGTCGAGCCCGCGTCGTCTTTTGCCCGCGCGCCGTCCTCGCCCGCGAGCGATTCCTCTCCCGCGCGAGGAAACGTCTCCTCGCGGGGGGAGAAAGATCGAGGCGATGTCGTCAGTTTTTTTTTAATATATTATATCTAATATTATATTATATTATATTATAAAAATATTATAATATATTTTAATGCACCGGGTGGTATGTACTATGCATACCACCGGTACCGTATACTATATATATATTTATATTTTTTATATTTATTAATTATATTATATATATTTTTATTTTAGCGTATCGCTTCGCTTGGACGAGTGCCTGGCGCCTCGGGCGTTTTGGGACTTTGGCGCCTAACGCTTTTTAAAATCATTGGATGGCTCATTGGATAGATACTCGTAAAACCAATATGACCTCTGCATGTCTTTGGTGTATATAGTAAGAAATGGTAGGCTGAAAAAGGTAAATTCATTTACTTAAATTATATTGATGCATATTTATGAGTTGGGTGATTACGGACTGATATTATGTAAACTAATGTTTCAGCTGGCAGTATACACCATCCGAACGTGGTCAGCGACTGTTGTGGAGAACGTGAACTCCTTGGTCGGCCTCTCGGCAGCGCCAGAATACCTACAGAAGATCACGTACCTCTGCTGGAACCATGACAAGGCCATAAGGCACATCGATACGGTTCGGGCATACACATTTGGCTCCCACTACTTTGTGGAGGTGGACATCGTGTTGCCATCAGAGATGCCCCTAAGAGAAGCACACGACATCGGGGAAGCCTTGCAAGAGAAGCTAGAGCAGTTGCCAGAGATCGAGCGAGCCTTTGTACACCTCGACTACGAATTCACGCATAAGCCTGAGCATGCCCAAGCCCACGACATGTACTAAGAGAGAGAGAGAGAGAGAGAGAGAGAAGAAGAAGCATCGATGTTGAGCTTTATGAGTTAAAGGTTGCTGATGAAATCTTATTACGACTTTTGTGTGTGTGTGTGTGCATATGGTTGGTTTACACGGTGGTGGTCTGTATAATTTAAACGCGTTTCTATCGATGATTTCTTTGTAGCAGGCCATTTTGTTTTTTTTTTTCTTTGTTTGTTTGTTTGTTTGTTTGTGTGACACGAAAGAAGCATCACCAGCTTTTGCGTCATTTGCATGTATCGTGACAGGTCCTCCCTCCTCCCATCTCCTGATGTCTCTTCTTGAGAAAGCGATGTTGCTTGCCTCGAAGCCAATGGCGCTTTCATAACACGCCTGCAACAATCCAAATGCGATTAATTTGCACATAATTTCTATCTATATATATATATATATATATAAAAGGCATGCAAATGAGACATGATATAGTTGTGAAGATGCAACAAGAGCAATAAATAATAATAAATAAATAGCATGAGATTGCCCCCTGTGCGTCTTCCCCACTTGGAAGGTGATGCTACGAGTGGAATATTAAATTCATCTTTTTGTTCCATCCATCCATCCATTTGGAGATGTCACGATTAAGACATCACAATTCACAGAACAAAAACAGATCTGCCAATAAAAGTCCCCTATCAACAACAACAACAACAACAACAACAAGCTTAGGATTATAAAATCATCATCATACAATAATTTTCAAAAGAAAGGGCACCATATAATAATTAATACCCAAAGTAAAATGGAAGAAAAACCACCACAAACCACGCTCAAACTACTAGACACAGAACAAAAGCTAAGTAGTAAATTGGGGGGGGGGGTCTTCTAGAGTGTGTGTGCCAACCAAAAAAAAAAAAAAGGTGGACCAAAAGTGCAGCAGATACTGATGGTGGTGCCCCAAACTCGAAGCAGACAGGGCATATCCCACAACCAAAGCTTTTAGGTTACGACCTTAAGCAAACAAACCTACTAAAACCCAAGGAAAAGCCACTAAAGTCTGCCCAACAGAACCGGCAAGTAGTAAAAGCGCGCACGCAAGCTCAGAAGCATTTCCGGTGGACAATTGCTGGGCCAGACTCCTCGTACTCTCCCTTCGAAATCCACATCTGCAATTTTTGAAGTGCGTCAAAACCATGCATCGCAAATACAAAACTGTGAAGATCTACTAGCAGTGGATCAGGAGATTTGGATTGTTGTACCTGTTGGAAAGTGCTCAGAGAGGCAAGGATGGATCCTCCGATCCAGACACTATATTTACGTTCAGGTGGGGCAACCACCTTAATCTTCATGCTGCTTGGGGCAAGAGCAGTTATCTCCTTGCTCATACGATCACCAATACCAGGGAACATGGTTGATCCACCACTGAGCACAATGTTCCCGTACAAATCTTTCCTGATATCGACATCGCATTTCATAATGGAATTATATGTGGTCTCATGGATTCCAGCAGCTTCCATGCCAATCAACGATGGCTGGAAGAGGACCTCTGGGCACCTAAATCTCTCGGCACCAATAGTAATGACCTGCCCGTCTGGGAGTTCATAGCTCTTCTCCACAGAAGAGCTAGTCTTGGCAGCCTCCAGCTCCTGTTCGTAATCAAGAGCAACATATGCAAGCTTCTCCTTTATGTCCCTCACAATTTCCCGTTCTGCTGTTGTCGTGAATGAATAACCTCTCTCCGTAAGGATCTTCATGAGAGCATCTGTGAGATCACGACCAGCAAGATCCAATCGGAGAATGGCATGAGGTAGTGCATATCCTTCATAAATCGGAACAGTATGACTGACGCCGTCACCAGAGTCGAGCACGATACCTGTCAAATGATAGCTCAATCAAATGGATGAAAATTTTGAACCTCTCCCTACTCAAACAGACACATCGATACGAACCAGTGGTACGGCCACTAGCATAGAGGGAAAGGACTGCCTGAATTGCAACATACATTGCAGGCACATTAAAACTTTCAAACATGATTTGGGTCATTTTCTCTCTATTTGCCTTGGGATTCAGAGGGGCTTCAGTCAGAAGTATCGGGTGCTCCTCTGGAGCTACACGGAGTTCATTGTAGAAGGTATGATGCCAGATCTTTTCCATGTCATCCCAGTTGCTGACAATTCCATGCTCGATTGGATACTTCAACGTGAGAATACCTCGTTTGGACTGGGCCTCATCACCAACATAAGCATCTTTTTGTCCCATCCCAACCATAACACCAGTGTGGCGAGGTCTGCCAACAATACTGGGAAACACTGCTCTGGGTGCATCATCACCAGCAAATCCGGCCTGTTTGACAAAGACAAAAGAAGCATGAGTCATTTTGGAGATTGTGCCCAGAAATGGTGCACAGAAGCACACTTCAAAGAATGAGAATGGCTGATGCCAAACTGACTAACCTTGACCATGCCAGTTCCATTGTCACAAACAAGAGGTTGGATATCCTCATCAGCCATTTTCTATAAAATCTGAATAAGTAATACGGGTGAAGATATCAGCAATACTACCAGCTACATAAATTTTAACCCATGCACTGATCCTTGACTTAAAAATGTACTTATAAAGGACAAATGAACCAAAGAGAGGAAACTCTCCGTTTATACCTATATATATATATATTTTCGATTATGTGGGTTGTGCCACTGGTAATCAGTACATATATAATAATGATAAATAGCACTAGCAAGGAATTATACACAAAAATAAAATTAAGAAGTAGAAATGATGGAAATCATCAATGCTGTTGAAACATTTTGTCTATAACCATATATCTATATAATATATCTAAAAGTAAGAATGATTAAAAACTTCATACACAGCAATTAAGCACAAAAACACAGATAAGTTAAATTAACCTGCTAGTTCTATCCTATCATCCATTAAGAAGGGGGATCTAATGTTGGTTCTCCAACAAAAGATGATGAAAAGCAGCCAGTTTGTGCTTAGCCGCCTCCTCCTCCTCATCCCCCCTCCCCCCCCCCCCCTCCCCTTCTTTCAAGAGGCTTGACCATATACACAAAACCATAATGAGAAGACATGGTCGAAACTCTATATTTAAATATGGCATGAATCTACATTTATATGATTAGCGAGAAAAAGTATTTATAATGCATAATTGGAAATTAGCAAAGATGAAACAAAATGACCAAGCCTTTTTTTTTTTTTGTCTCGGTTCGCAAAAGAGTGTCTTAATCCAACATCGGAAATAAACATAACACTATCCTTAGTTGCTTCGCTATTTTGGCTGGTTATTGAGGATCAAATAAGAAAGAAAAGGCAGAACAAGAAACCAGTTCACATTTCCGACTAAACTAGCGAAGAAGTTCCTCCTCCAGCATAAAAAGATGCAATAAAGAGGTCAGATCCAACAATAAACAAACAAAAGCTGATACTGAACACATATCTCGGATTGAAAGAACCCACAAACAGAGAAGCGAAAACCAAATCCAAAAATACATATGAAGCATAGCGTGCAGTATCTAGATCTGATCACACTCTCCAGGTCCAGCTCAAAAGTAATTCAAAAATCCATCTTTTTCGAAGGAAGACAGCAGCAGACATGTTAGATCGACTGGGAAGCACCGATCGGGGTCGACATCACTAGATTCAGACCAGCAAACCGCAAACCCTCGATTTTGGTCAACAAAAGGCCAGGCGAAGAGACAAGAAAAGCACCAAACAACCGATCGAAGAAAGAAATAGATCTACGAGATCGGAATTTAACCTCTGTAGACGAAGGCGACAGAGGCGATCGTCGGAGGAGGAGTCGTCAGGGTAGACTCCAAAGACACCGAAGAAATGGCGAAGAAGCGAGCGGGCGTATGTCTCGCTTTTATAACGACAAATTATTTATTTTTCTTACGGTAACCGACTTCGGCAAAAAGGCCGGCCCATAGACAATTGGGCTTAGTTTGGGCCCGCATTAGCCCAACCTCCTCCTGTCGCGCGCGCACATAAATAAGCGGTAAGCAGGCCGACCCAGAGACAATTGGGCTTAGTTTGGGCCAACATTAGCCCAACCTTCTGTCGCACGCTCTGCTCTGATCCAATGTAGTAAGATCCGTGGCTTAGTTTCATATATATATATATATATATATATATATATATATATATAAAAGTAGAATAACATCAATTTATTTGATAATTGAATTATGTATCGTCGTGCTCTTTGTTAGGGGGGAGTGAGGTGGACGACAACACTTTGGCATTCCATCACAAAAGAATATGATGAAGAGAGCCCCTGAGATTAACAAGACTGAAGAGGAGACACATCGCAATATGCTTCATGACTTGCCTTTTCCAGATTCCATGGAACACATCATCTTTTCCGGCATTCCTCTCTTGCACAGATTAAGTAGACGAGATCGAGTTAAACTGCACATTCACACTGCCATAACAAACACACAACAAATTAGTAGAGAGAGCACAAAATTTAACGTTCAGAAGTCGACAAAAATTTGACAACGGTCCACCAAAGCTTTTCTTGGTTATGGAAATAATTACTAGCACAGTTCTGCTGCGCGACTGAATGCTGTGATCATTCTTGCGACTCCCTACCTCCGGGAGAAGCATGGCGATCATCATCTCCATCGTCCTTGGGACTCAGGCTCCTCCCGTTTGGCTCAGGACTCTGATATCTATCACCCACCGGCGAGTTTTCACGATCCTGGCTCGTTGTGCTCCTTCTGTTCTCCCTCATGGGGCTCCTGTTAGAGTCTGATCCATCGTGCTCAACTTCCCTACGCTCCTCGGGCGAGGGACTCCGAGACCCACGTGGGCTCTTGCTACCGTCAGGTGAAAGGCTGCGCTTCCTCCCCTTGGATGGAGGTGGGCTCCTTGACCTCGGGCTCCTGTCGTATCCAGGGCTTCTGGACCTTCTGTCCTCGCGTTCTGTGTTTCGTCCATCTCTTCTTGGAGCAGGAGACCTTGATCGGCTGGCGAAGAAAACATTAAGGTTACAGACACCATTACAATTGCATGATTACTGAGAAGTTAAAGAAGACCCTTGTCCTTCACGACACATTTTTTCATAGGTACTATATGGTCAAATATTGCATGGTTGATACCACTCAAGTCGCTAAAAATAATTCCATACCTACATAATGTACAAATTAGTGAACCAAAAATAAGATTAAACAGATGCAGAAAAACAGCTACACCCATCTTGTGTGTGTATGCGTGGAAATGCAGAATCTTTTTAGGGGGAGTGGTGGGGCATGGTGGGATGGCAATGTGATGGTTTATGTACGAGTGGTCAACGGTTAGGGAAATATTAACAGTAAAACAACCAAAAAGCAAAAGCGGTATCAAGCCAAAAAAAAAAAAAAGAAAAAAAAAACAGTACAAGATCGTTCGTTGCTTCCAGAAGACTTCTCCAGTAAATGAAAACATTTCGTTTACGCCAAGGCCATAATATACCATCATTTACCCACAGAGTCGCATCACACAATTACATAGCAAGTTAGCTCTCTGATAATGCATTTCTACATGCATGTATGTAGAGTTATAGATGCAACAAACTAAAATTAAAAAAAAAAAAATCTAAATGGATGTTAAATATCTTTGCTTACCTATAACTACGGCTTCTGCTGTAGCTTCGGCTCCTACCACGGCGAGGGGATGGAGATCGTGAATAACTTCTCCCAGGCCTGCATAAAACACCAGTATGATCTCCAAATGAGCTACCCAGAATGCTGGAGAAGCCATTGCCTAAGAAATAATTACCAAAATGGAAAAAATCAAAGCAAATCCTACTTGAGATTTTTAGGACTGTTATGGCAGTTTCTTTCTATATGGCCTCTGTCTCCACAGCGATAACACCTGTTCTTCCAATCACCAGCTTTGCAGTCTCGAGCCCAATGGCCATCCATGCCACAGTTAAAGCACCTGCCAGAACCAGGTGGCGGGCCTCTTCCAGGATTCTCACGTGAACCACCAGAACCACGTGGCACCTAAAGGAATACAAAGTTCAAGTAGGAAGGAGCAAGAAATAAACAAGTAAATTAATGTGTCGACTTTGTAGTTAAATCACATACCCCCTTTGCAAATTCCACTATAATACGGCTTCCATCAAATTCTCGACCATTCAAGCTGTATCTAGCATCATCTGCATCTCGGGGGTCGCTAAATTCCTGCAAATGTTAGACAAAACCGAATATATGGAACAAAGAGACCAAGCCAGATGTAAGAAAGATACCAAAAACAAATATATAGTGACTGTTCACTGCCATCCCAAAACAACAAGGAAAGAAAGAATAGAGATTGCATAAAGAGTAGAAGTTGACATACAACGAAAGCATAGTCATGCTTCATGTCCACATCTCGTACTCTGCGGAAATGGTTGCCAGAAAGAATAAGGCCATCAGAACTTAAGTAGCAGACCATATGATAATTCGCACCTCAGAAGAATAAAACACCACTTTGTCACACGCAATAAGACTACAAAAGAATCGCCAAACTCTCATTAAGTTTGCAACACTAGCCACCAATTCCACCGAGGGCACCCTCTCACCACAGACCTCCCGGCTGGGCAAAAACCCAACAACCTTCAACAAGATCATTCAAGTTAAAACACACCCACACTTGGACTTAACCTTCTCACAACATAATTATATATAAGAATAAACGACAAACATCGCAGAACGACATACTGGCTCTGGAAAGTATGGCACCTGCTCACAACACACTCAATTTACCACGACTATGAGACTTCTTGCAAAAGCCAAGTGTAAAAGAAGAAAGAATACAGAATAGCTACCATCACAATAAAGCCAGATGGTCAGCATCCTATATCTAGTAAAATAGTGCAAGGAAATCACAGCTTGGAAACAAAGACAGCAATGAACCATGAATGCCATAGTACATTAAAAAACTAACCATAAAAACACAAAGAATTATATAACTGGCAAGCCAGTAAAACTGGCTTATTTTACACAACAAAAATCATACAACGGAGATTTTTTTTTTTTTAAAAGTTTGATCCTACAAAACTACAGGAATCATTCTCATCACTAGAATCAGATCCTGACGAAAAGAACAAAGCAGATGAGATAGCAACTATGATACCTGCCATATCTGCTGAAAAGGTCTTCAAGATCACGTGAACGAGTACGAGAAGATAGGTGACCAACATATAGGCGTGTGCCGCCATGCCGATCGTCATAGCGAGGCATTTTTGGTGCTGTGAGTCTTCTGCAAGTACCAGAAAAGCTACAGCAGCATTTGCACAATCAGGTGATCGAATAGGCACCAATAAAATAAAAAAGAGAACCAAAATTAGCAAAAACTTGTTTAATTTGTCTTATATGAAACAAGACAGATGATGGTGTGACCATGCACAAGAATTTCATGGTGCAGGCTCAACTATATCATTTTAAGGTCGATTTAAAAATACACTGTTTCATCTTTTCTCTAATCACAATGCATGAGACATACAAAATTGTTCATGAACAAAAAATAAAAAGGGATTAAAAATGGTGGGTTCGGATGGTCTGCACCTCAGTATAGCTACATAAAATATTATACTTAGTTTATATACACCTGAAGTAATTTGACATGCATTGTTCAAATGCATGAAAGAAAAAATATTTCATAAACCTCCTCTCCATTGTAATGCACATTTATCATATCTCACTTGTACATGTATATAGATGAGTCATATAATCAAGAGCAAGTTCATCAATTTTCATGCAAAGAAAGATAGAGAAACTATCAACAGGGTCATAATCTAGGGTGAATCAAGACGAATTTGAGCTATTAATTCTATTATAAAAATTGATGAAAGACTCATGAAGTGGATATTCATATTGCTCCAGCCATGAGACAGAATCATGCAACGTTAAGAACTCTAAATATCTCAGTGCGCTTGCCATTAATATTAAATTGTAGAAACTTCTCGTACAATTGAAAAACTAACGTCAACCTCCTCATATTACGGCCTGCTAAATTCTATCGCACAAAACATATATTTGCTGGAGAAGAAGATAGAGATCTGACGATTTTCGAGCTTCAAATCAATACTCTCGCACCAAAGAAAGCGGAAAAAATAATATGGAAAACTAGGGTTTTGAGTGACAATTGCAGGATATTTAGAAACTTCAAAAAGTACACCACCAAGTTATTCAGAAGCAAAAGGAAAAAAAGAGACCCATTTTTAGGGACCTACACATCCCGCAACACTATGGCCAAAGATCCAAAGAATCAAGAATCAATCTTTACCGTGTCTCAAGGGCTAGCTATCCCTACAACGACAAAAAGACGACAAATCGACCGTAATAATCAGATCACGACGAAGCTTCAACACCCGAATACTTCGAATCAAACCCAACAACACGACCAAAACAGAGATATCTCAGAACGAAGATACAACTTCAACAACAAAAGATGAAAATGAAAATTATGCCATGCAATCAAGGGGCAGAATGCAGACGAAACAAATTAAAGTCTTCAATCGGGAAACGAGAAGGAATCAAGCACATGTGAGAACGGGGGGAGGCAGAGAGGGAAACCCTAGCCGGCCGGCCGCCCGAGTCGAGAAAGCCAGAAGGTCGCGAGGTCGTATCCGCGATGAAACGTGTCGATACGATGGTTGCCTTGGTGGATGAACGGTCGAGATGGACGTGAGTTGGGTCAACGGTATCATCTTAACCGTGAGATGGTGTGTGTATGTCTTCCACAGGGAGTGTGACCTGCGCGCTCATACACTGAGCGAAACCACGTAATGCGGCAAAAATAAATTATCATCTTAACTACGTACAAAATCCACGTTAATTACGTATACGATTCCATTAATATATGTATAGCATTTTAGCAAAGTATGTACAACATGTCAGATACTTTGTATGAAACTTTTCATTTGTTTGTAGAATTCATGCCACTTGTGTGCAAAATCTCCACCCACCATGTACAAAGTTTCCAACTTATCAATGGTGTATAGAGCACAAGCTAACTGTGTAAAAATTATTGCTATATATATATATATATATATATATATAGAGAGAGAGAGAGAGAGAGAGAGAGAGAGAGACATGATTTGAACTCACTATTCTAACATTATTATTTGTATGATCATGAAATTTAAAAAAAAAAAAAAAGGTAAGCAATCGAGAAAGGATTCACAACTCTAACAAAGAGTAGCCAGGTAGAGAGAAGTGCGATACTCAAAGTTACAGAAAGCAGGCAACAGTAGTCATGGCAGCATGAGAAGTAGGTGAAGGGGGAATTAGACATGGTCACATAATATATGAAGCACACAGAAAGAAGAGGAGGCTACAGATGGATGCACCACTGCAAGAGGCTGCAGCAGCTGCTGCACTTAATGGGTGGACTTGGAGCGCGAGGAGGACTTGGAAGAGCTGCTGCTGCTGCTGTACTCGTGTTTGGTGGGGAAGAGATCGAGGGTTTTGAGTGGCTTGAGACACGAAGAGACGGTGAAACCGACGTCAGCCCACTGTGGATGATCACCTTCCATGGAGCTTGATGCTGCCACAGCTGCTGCTTCTTGGCGTTCACCACCACCAGCAGCACTCTCTAGTTTCCCCACCAGATTCATTTCTTGGGTCGTTGCATCTTGGAGACAGCCCTGTGATCAAACAGCATCATCAGCTAAGGACGCAGTTCTTGCGGCGGAAGGAGCAATCACGCATGAATAACAATCAAGCATATGCTGCAAAACCCTAGAAAAAGACTATTAGAAGGGGTAGGGGAGAGAGAGAGAGAGAGTCACAAAATATTGGTAATGATCAGTGCTCAGAATTGGCAATGATCAGAGGAAGTAACAGGTACGAAGAAGAAACGAGGACCTGAGTCAACAAGTTTGATGGGCTCTCATGGTGAACGGAAGTGGGAGGAGAAGCCTCGTCGGACGGGTGGGGGAGGTTCTTGTGGCGAAGCTTCTGCCGATCCCTAGCCTTGTGGTTCTGGAACCAGTAGAAAACATTCTTGCCCTCTATCTTCCCATAGAGAGAGAGATGAGAGGTTATCTGCTGTATCTGGGAAGCATTCGGGTTCCTGACGCCACTCGCGTACATCTCCTCCAGTATCATCAGTTGCTCCGGCGTCGGGCACCACCTCGTCGTCGAATTAGTCTGTGACATCTCTACAGCTCCCCCTCCCCTCCCACCTCCCACCTCCCTCCCGCCTCACACTGCGCCTCTCCTTTGTCTCGCGGCTCGACTCTAGGAGTGAATCATTTATATGCACACAAATAGGGGTGTAGCCAGAGAAGTAGGTGCATTTGAAGGATAGGAGGCAGTGACAAGCGACAAAAGGGATGAGGGACGACGACGACGACGACGGAAGGAAACAGACATTAATAGGAACAGTCTCGGTGGAGAAGGGGAAATAAAGGTGAATTCTGTCATGCAGTTGTTCCCAGAGAGGCATTCATTTGGGAGCACGAGAGCTGCTCGCTCCTTCTTCACCACCAATCGCCTCCCCCGTCAATTTTTTTCTTCTCTCTCTCTCTCTCTCTCTCTCTTTCTATATATATATATATATATATATATATAGATAGATAGATAGATAGATAGATAGATATATAAAACCTCGCGACTTATTAAACACAAAGAGACTATGGCTGACACAATGGAAATCCTCAAACAGCGGCATCGTCGACCACCGGTCCAAGAAGAAGAGAAAGCTCACGGGGGTTTTGAGGAATCATGCGCGCGATGTCAAAGGACACGTACAAGGAATCACTGGATGGCGTTCCGATGAACAGTGGGGAAATTTAAGTAGCGATAGTGGTACAGGGAATTAAAAGCTTGGGGTGGTGGGGGGGGGGGGGGGGGGAAGGGATCAGATCGAATACCTGCAACCAGCATCCATCTTTTTCTTCTCCAAGTTTCTTCTGGGTGTTGCCGGTGGAACTCATGGATGGAGAGAGAGAAACCACAATGATATGTGCTCGCTTGTGTTACTGAATCGACAGCTAGTCTTTGCCAACACAGGGCGGATCTTAATGCAGTATTGAATGCGGAACTTAAGATAGGTCTTCATTGCCCCCAACTTTTTCAGTTGGATCGTAATGGGAGCCATCTGAAAGCACAGAAAAGAGGAAACCGTACGTCAAGAAAAAGGTGATGCCGAGAAGTGACGACTTCGTTCCTATATCTCTTTCGATATGGGGTGATGAATGAACCCATACAGAATAGCTTACTTTGCATGTATGCTTCTTCCTCTCTCTCTCTCCCTCTCTTTCGATATGGGTGATGAACCCATACAAGACGTGATTACGATCCCCTCTTCCTATCAACCATAGATGCAGCGTGGCAGTCGGCGAGCAGAAGCGAAGGATGTAGAGGATACAAGGTGGTGTGATGTGACCTGTCGTTCATCATGCCTGCAATCATCTCATTCTCCTCTCTCTCTCGCTCTCTCTCTCTCCCTTGTGGCCTGCCATTGCTGCATGTCATTGATATCATTTGGTACGACATTCCAAGTAAGATCTCTCCATCTTGTTCAAAAGGAAACAGTATAATGTACGTGTTAAAGTAGGAGGGAGGAGGAGGGGGAGGACACTGGCCCTTCTGTCGACCTTGCTTCTTCAGCCTTGCCTCTTCGCGTAGAGCCCATGGAATTCCAGCGTTTTGACCGTCATCTTGTGACCTGTCTCCATCCTGCTGCTTCTTGTCCTTCCGGGAGTGGGAAAAAAAAATTATACAAGTCGTTGATCGTGCTTTTTTGTTTCTCTTGAAACGTCGATCATTTTTGGGAACTCGCTCCATGGATTTCTATGATGAACTGGCGACGCTGAGACGTCTCGAAGATGAAGTTGGGAGGGATGTGCCAAAGAGTGAAGAAAAGTAGCCGACTTAAAACAGCCGGGCGATCACCGGATTCACGTCTGATGCGTAACGAAAACCTGCAGCTTAGAAACTTGTCGACTCGCTTGCATGATAGGGATGAAGGGGAGAAGGTGATGATCCAAAGATTGGGTCGTCGTCACAAAGTAGGTAGACATCACAGATCATGCATCATCCTTGGACTCTCAAGTTAATCGATCAACTGGGTTTTGAAGTGCTCCTACAGCGTCGACCAGAGAGAAAGAGGGTGGAGAAGGAACGCCTTGGCAACTCCGGTAGACTGCATTGGAGTAAAGGCTACCTGTTGAGCCTTCATGACCATTAAAATTCTTTGACCGGCCGCATTCTGATACCTGAGAGTAGCCGACAAGAAGCTTCAACCACTTGGATTTGTTTATATGTTTCTTTGTTATGCTCATCTCAGCAGTCTTCTTCGCACTCCCCTCTTCACTGTTCCATTGCAACCATGTTTGAGGACCCGACTTGTTACGACGCCTCATCCACTGCAAACCATAATGGAAAAGAATTGGCAAGTAACGGAGCTTTGTTGCATGCAACCCAGGTGGTGGTGGTGGTGGTGGTGGTGACCACCGGAGAACCTTGCCTCCATGCTGCTTGCTTGCTACCTTCCTTCATCTCCTAGATGCTATATAAGCCAGTGGCTGGAAGGAAGAGTGAAGTCCAGAGGCTGTTCATAGATCGGCACTATACTGCAAAAACACAGAGCTTAAATAAAAGGTGATCGATCTTACACTGCACACAACCTTGTGACCCAAGTCTTCTATAACCGCAGCTATAAACTACGGCTCCAATACCTGCTCAGGAAATGGTATCGCCCAAAAAAAGAAATCTACTCAGGAAAACGAAGGATCAGGCTTTTTTTTTTTTGAAATATTAATCGCCCAAATATTTGAAAAATCATCACCAAATGATCTAAATAATATAGAAAAGTGGCGAAGCGAAATAGACAACCAGCTGACAGACAAGAAAGCTTTTTTTTCTTCTTCTTCTTCTTCATGATACTGCTGATGGAATAAATATCCCAAATTCTTGAATTGTTTTCGGACAGTCAGAGAATGAAGGAATCATTTCTCGCTACTCCACACCTGTTCTAAATATATATATATATTTTTCTCTGTGTGTATTGTAACATTCGACACTGGGATTTCTGTACAAGAATTATTCTAATGGTTCCCGACACCTTTTCCCTATACCACCACCATGGCTTGGCTACCGACAAGATGTTGTCTCTTCTCTAGAAGTTCTCCTTGTGGAAATGGAAGCGAGTGCTGGAGTTATGGCTGAACTCTTGTGAAATATCCTTGAGTAATCTTGTGAGTGTGGGAGGTCCACAGTAGAAAACACCTGCAACTCCACCAAAAAAATTAAAAGGAATCTAGACATCGAAGAGGTAGAATAGAGATACTAAAATAGTTCAACACCAACCAATTCGAGAGGCTTTGTGGGTGTTGGACAAGTCGGTAAACACTTTCCTCCAGTTTGGCCTTGCAAAGTGTGTCCGTATCTGTCACGCATGAGTCAGTAGGAACTAGAAAAAGAGCTCGTCCTCTTATCTCACTGATACGATGAAGAAGGTAAGTTACCCGACTTCCGGAGACGATATCGACACCGTTTTTGGCATGTTGAAGCGACTGAACCATGGCGATGAGGGCTGACCTCGCATCGCCTTCTTCATACACACTCGTCAAGTAGTTGTGCATCTCTATGACATTCTGCATACTCGATCATCATCGATCAGTTAAAGAGTAAGAAGTATGCAAAATGGAAATCGAGTCAAAAGTTTCAAGGAGGCACATTGTAATCTCTTTCAGCAACATCATTCATGACAGTCTTGAACCATTCAAAGGATCCTTGTTCCCTGGTCACCCAATAGAAGTAGGCCCTTCCCGGACCATTTCCTTTGGTGTTAGATGCATCTGCATCATGTATTCTTTGCATTTCCTGCATGAGATTCGAGCCTGTCAATCAATGGTTCCTTCAAAAAAAAAAAGAAGGTGAAATTATGCTAATAATAACAAGTTTGAATACCTCATTGGTCTTTATATTGTTCAGGAGATCCTTCAGTATACTTATAAATGGAGTTGCACCGATTCCTAGCCCGATGAGCAAAAGAATGTCGTATTTCTTGTAGTTTTGAGCTGGTGCACCGTATGGTCCATCGATGAAGACCTCTGGAAATCTGCCAAAAAAAAAAAAAAGTTATGTCACTCGATGGATCTTTGATGCATTTAAAACTTTTTGTGCAGAGTTAATAATTGTTTAACATGATTCGATCAATACAGAGTTTTGATCACCTTGTATCTTCGAATTGAACATCTGCCACAACCGTGGTTTCAAGTCTTCGTAGATTAGCCTTCTTCAAAGTGACCTGACTCTCGCAGACCTGTATCAAAGAGATTTCCATTCGTTAAAGTCCTGCAAATTTCTATCTTTGGTGACAGAAACCACTTTGTTCTTTAAAAAAAAAAAAAAACCTTTCCAAACAGATTCCTAAGCTCAGACGTCCAGTCCCCTAGCGTCCGGATGTGAACACTCACATAATCATCTCCTGGTGCAGAAGTGATCGAGAACGGATGCCTGTCACCCAAAAAAAACAAAAAAAAAAAAAAGTACGTTTTCTTGGTCATGCAAGATGTGAAGCTTAGCAAGACAGCACTTACCATTCGAAGGGTGACACATCTGGGCATTTGACGAAAAGGTACATCCCACTTTTGTATTTGAAACCTGCTGGCTTCTTCATGTGTAACGAAAGGACATTACCTGGATATATTGCTGCCTGCATGATAATTAATATAATAATAATACATGGGAAAGCTTCGGTCGATCGATCGGGGGTGTGGTGCATGCATAAAAATTCCACATCTCCAAGTTGGGATGGATATACTCACGAGGAGATTACCTTGATGATGCTCACATGAAATCTCTTCTCACGAACCCTCCGAATTAATCTCTCACAGGCATAAAACAGGATTGGGACCGTGAGGTACATCCATGTCTGTGCCACATAAAGTTAGGCAAAAAAGAAAGAAACAAAAATTCATGGAGAAGCATCATTTCACTTAGAGCAAGGGGGAGGGGGAGGGGGAGGGGGAGGGGTGCTTACTGTCTTCTTGTACCATTCCTTGGTGAGGAAAAGGAAGTAGGAGTGGACTATCAGAAGGAGGTAGACGACGGCCAGAAGATGGTGGGCATACCAAAATGCATTGAAACCAGATAAATGGTGGAAGGGGGATGGCAGCTTGACGACGCTCCTCCTAAAGGAATGAGTTGCCAGGGTGAAGGAAAACGCCATGATGACGATCATGAGGATGCCGGTGGCGCCCGGGGCACTTGCCACCAGAGATGCATAAGTGGGTTGCTTGTAGTTAAAATTAGGTCCCAGTGTTCTCATGAACGTCGAGCTCGGACATGCTATCAACCTTGGGAAATCACACGTTACATGAGCAATCGTGTGCACTAGAGTTCCGATGGTCACTGCCAGCGCCACCGTCTGCAAAATGTCCATACGCGTATTATGCAAGAAGAAGAAGAAGAAGAAGAAGAAGAAGAAGAGGAAAACCCTTCAGCTTTGCTCACCTTGTGGAAGTTGATGTTGTCATCGAACGGGATTATGGAACTGAGACGGGTTGATCTGAGCCTCGTGAGGGTGTTGCGACAGACGGGGATGAGGATGAGAGCCATGTTCAGTTTGAGGGTCTCAGCCGCAGCCTTGGCCATGCAGACGCAGTAGCCCATCACCTGGAATGCTGCCCTCCTCTCGTACTGGAGAAACTTCCATGCAGCCAGGGCTAGGTTGACTGTCAACCAAAAGCAGATGAACCATATCCTCTTCCAGTTCTCGTGAACAAAATCTGCGGTCATGCTGAAGAATCTGGTGACCGGGTTTCTGTACTTCAGCGGTATCATCGTTCTCGCAAGGCTCTGCGAGCGTTTTGTCAGCTCGCCGGCTCCTCCTCCGTCCGAGCTGACCATCCCTTGGAGCAACGTCTCCAGCTGCCACAGCTGCCACACACACAACGTATACGCTTGTGAGTCCTCCCGATTCAAGAAATTTATCACATTTCTCTGCAAAACAAAAATAAATAAATAAATAAATAAAGAAAGAAAAAAAAATTCACCTCGATGTAGCCCAGTCCGTCTGGGTCGAGCTCCTCCATTATGAGCGCAGCATAGGTGGCCGCGTGTGCTTTCAACTTGGCAAGCTTGTTTGCTGCGGCACTCAGGATGATGATCTATGGAGTAGCATTCATTTAATGAAAAAATTTAGAGCACTCCAGACAGAATGAAGAATTTAATTGGCAGATTTAGACTAGTTTACCTCCTTCACCTCATCCTCTGAGAGCTTTCCATCACCATTCTTGTCACACCTATTTTTTTTGATGACATAACATTGTTCATGAGGTCGGCTGCGGAAAAGCAGAGAGAGTCGAGAGAGAGAGAGAGAGAGGGAGAGAGGTTGGTTGCTTACATTTCGAAAAAAATCTGGAGTCGAGAATCAAAATTTTGGTCCGTCATTTCTTCCCAAAACTCCTTGAGTTCAGATTTGGTTATGCCGTTGTCTGGTTCCAATTTCCTCCTCCTTGCCAAAGCGACGAACAGCTCTCCGGCAAATTCCTTTGACTCCGCCATGCCTGTCAAATGGGATTCCAGAACAAGGAGGACATCAACAAGTTTACATTCATTCCAAAAAGATCTCATTTTGTCAAACATAAAAAATAAAACTTACTGTGTTTTATATTTGCAAAGATCAATATATTAATTATGAGCCCTTTTTTTTTTCCATTTGTTTTCTTGAATCATTGGTTTTTCCCCCATCAACACTTGCAAAATTATTGGTTTTGTTGCCGTATAATTTTTTATTCGGATAAATTTGCTTTATGGACACGATGATTTTTATCCGATCCCAACCCGACAAGAACAGAGGAGGAGGAGGAGGAGGAGGAGGAGGATACAAGGAGGAGGAACAATTTTAGCTTCCCATGAGATGATTTTTTTTTTTTTTTTACTTCACGATGTGCAAGAAGAAATATTGTGTTGGTAGACTATGAATTGAATTGCCGGGCATCGATCGAGATCGGGGTTCTCCTTTGCAATCTATAATCCCTCAGGGGTAGTAAAAATTGGGATGGAGAAATAATAAGTTGCAAGGAAGGTTTACATAAATATTAATGAGCAGGAGATGGGAGGGGACTCACCGATGCAGGGGCCGAAGTTATCCTTGGGAAGCCTCCCCTCGACGGCAAATTGATCGAACCGCTTGTCGACAGCCTTCCACCCGTCGTTGCCTGCGGACGTCTTATCGAGGAAACGGAGACCGGCGAGGCCCATCTGGGTTCTGGACGTGGCCCGGTTCATCCTCCCGGCGTTCCTCCTGTCCCTGAGGGCTTGGATCCTGGAGCTGGGGCTCTTCACGGACTCCCTGAAGCTCGTCATGATCTTGGACGGCTGGGACAGGAGGGTCCGCGCGAAGCTCTTCGACGACCCGGATGACTTGTGGCGAACCACCGAATCGGCGGCCGCCGTCTGGATATGGTCGCCTTGGACCACGACGCTCTCCAGGTCATGCGCCCCAAGGGGGCTGTCCATGAACTCCTTCGGCAGCCTCATCTCTCCTTCCTCCTCCTCGCTTGGACGCTATGGGATTTGGTGGTAAAATCTGTTTCCCTGCCTCTCTCTCTCTCTCTCTCTTTCTCTTTCTTTCTTTCTTTCTATCTAAGAGGGAGTTGCATGGAGCTCGAGGGAGAGAGAAAGTGAGAGATTGAAATGGAAGAAACGGTCTAAAAAATTGGAGGTTTGGGCGGGTAGACGACGATGGTTAGTTAAGAGAGAAGGGAGAGAGAGAGAGAGAGAGAAAAGGTACGGGAATTAATTAATAGGTAAAAATGGAGAGTGGTGAGGTGGACGACAGGTATCTATCTAATTGGGAGAAACACGGACCCGAGAACACGTGTGCGGCGGTGATTTGCTGATGGAGCTACAAGAGAGGGAGGTTGCAAGGATGGTGTGAAGGGTGAATGCATGCAGCAAGACGTCGTCGTCGTCGTCATCATCATCGACAACAGGATAAATAAAATAATAAAATAAAAAAATTGCATTGATATGTTGTGATGTTGGCATCAGCATTACCTCCCAAGCGCCAAACTTGTTGTAGCTTTTTTTTTTTGGGAGAAACGGATGCGGAAGAAGGAACATAGGGGGGGGGCCGCTTCTTCTCAAATTGGCAACAGCTCGACCACAAAGTGTGTTGTTAGGTTTGAATCTTTTGTTGCTTGTAATCTCTCACGCCACAAACTCAACTTGCAACAGCTCGAACACAAAGTGTGTTGGTTGTTTGGTTTGGTTTGAATCTTCTTGTTGCATGTATTCTCTCACGCCACAAACTCAACCGCCTGTGAATCCTGCAAACAAAATGCCTCGCGATCATCTCTCTCTCAAAGTCAAAAAGTCGTTTTAGTTTCTTTTAGGACTCAAACCACATGTACCGCATTAGATTATGCAGCATATCTATCATAGGGAGGTAGTGTAATAAAAAAACAATTGATAACGATTGATGTGTCTAATAATTGTAGTTGAGTGAACGTATCCTACACACACACACAAAAAATAAATTTAAAAAAAAAAAGTCAAAAGGGGCATGACCTGATTTTTTTTCAATTGCAATTCAGGACAGATATAGAGTTTACGTTCATAGAATATTGATTTGGTTGCTCCACACAGTTAAGACATGACCTGTTTATATTCTTGTATGATCAACCAGAGCAAAGAAAAGAGGGGGAAAAAAAAAAAAGGATCAAAGAAACAGCTCAATGTATATGTATATAGCTGATTCAACAACCAGTTGACAGCAGCAGCTTCTGGTAACCATCCATCCCCATTCGTGATGATGCTGTTATTTGTACCAATTTCTAGCTTTTATATCCTCTCCTGCAGACGTCCATTCACAAAGTAGCCTGTATCGATTCGATGATTGCAGTTCAGTATCGAGTTATAAAACATAATTGCAGTTCAGGATGTGATACAAAAAAAGTTGTATGATACATGGAGTACAACCACAGATATTTTACTCGAGCAGTGGTGATGTCAGAGCAAAAATAATGAAACGTTCCCAGTAGTGAATCTGCTTACTTTCTTTAGTTCAGACTCCGTTGGTAGATCAGAGAGGGACTAATCTTCAGGTGAGCATTGACGAGAAAAAATACATGTTGATGCTGCAAAAGCTTTTGTTAAATCTCTCAACTTATAATTGGATCAGGTGCATACTTGAATTCAGGAAGCTTCTCCACCCTGACGGAAAAAGTTTTATCATTAGCCAATGCATTTATCTTCTACATAAGGTATTGTTATCAGAACTAACGGCACTAAATGAATTTTTTTTTTCCATAATGCTTGCATACAGATCCAATACCTTCTCACTCATTAAGGTCCAGCAGATAAAGAATGACAATATTGGCAATTTGGTACGGTACCAAAATTCCTTTGGTAGTTTATTACCCAACCTAACCACAGTGGATAGACATTATTTTTTGACGACATTGGCATGCTAGATTTATGCCATCTTCTGATCATATATCACCTACATATCGTGTGAACCCTTTGTGCTTTAGTTTTCGTAGAAAGAATTTGAAGTCTCAAATCTTTAGTTTATTTGTTACAAATATACAAGAAAATCTTCACGAGGTTGAGGTGCATCAGACAAGTGACAGATTGACCATAGATTACAAGCCTTAGTTGTCTCCGATTTCAAAAAGAGTAAGAAAGACCAGGGTTTGCAATACCGTACCACTCGGGACGCTCGGTGCGTACCGATCAGATAGAGGACTGGTATGCTCGGTACAACTCGATACCTTAGTATACCATGTGTCGGTACACTTGGTACAACTTGGTATAGCTCGGGACATACTGTACCGACAACTGATCAATACACCAGTATGGTACGATATGGTATTCCAAACCTTGAGAAAGGTTAATTTAAAATGAATTTTCAATTGGTTCCCCACTTAAAATAGAATGATATTAGGGTTTTCCTAGATTCATTATTTTTTGGCCAGAAATTAGTTTCTAGTTTGTTTAGCTATTTTAGGGATTTACTTTTTGAATCTATTCAATATCTATACTAATATAGTTAACCATATATTAACTATATATGGTTAACTATATTAGGAACCGAATCTGATATTTCTAGTCTTCTTACGGTCAGACAATGTGGGTGATGAGATTACTTTCATCGCACAAATTTAATCATATAAATGCCCTTAAGGCCTCGAACTAATGCCATATATATGAAATAAAATTACAATGACAATTACACATCAAACTTTATTAAAAAACAAAATAAATAAGGATATTATTCATATTCTTCAAATCAAGATAATTAAATTGAATATGAAGTTTGAACCAAGTACAATAAAATTAACACAGCACCTATAATTCTTATAGAGAGAATCATCATTACCATTATATGGGAATGGCAAGCCTATTAGTCATCATATGTCTGTGGGCGACAACATTCAAGCAAGTAACAACTACTGAAGCATCCTACGAGCCGTGCACCAACCTGGTCAAGACATTTGACACCCTTTTGAAGGTTTTCTTCCTAGCCACACTAGTACACAGACCATGAAGAAAGTTCTGCAGGCCCTTGGCTTTCTTAATGAATCCTTTGACCATTTAATTTTATTGAGGTTAAGGTCACTAAGAAAATCCATGAAGGAGACCTGCTTAATCAAACTGGTTTACTTATGCTTACTTGTTTATGGGTTGGGAGTCCATGCCATTGCTTTACTATGGATTGGGAATCTGTGTTGTCCCCAATATAGTAAACACTGGTAAACCATGGAGGAGCTTATCCTCATATAGGAGAGCATTGCACTTTTGGGCCTTTTTTTTGACAGTGAAAACTGGTGAAATGAGGGGATCCACCACCTTGGCTGGCCAGAGTAGCTTTCCCTCATATAGAGAACCACTTGCTTCAGGGCTGATTAAATAATAACCTTTCCAACATGGTGAAATTCATCGTCCTGTAGGATCTCAAACAAGGAGGGAAAGCACCCCCATTGTTGGCACATCATTTTTCACTCTCTTAGCCCTTATAATGTTTCGTCAAAAATATAAAAAATCAGCAGACAAACCTCTACCTTGGTTTGTCTGCACGTGTTTTTTCTTTTTTAATCACCCACAGACTCAGTGTCATGATACATCATTATTATCTAAATGCAAAACATTTATACATGGTCTCTAGTCGATAAATACATAATTTTAAGAGCTCAATTTATCTTATCCAGAAAAGGACATTTCAACAAAAACTTGCAGTTAAGATTTAACACCAAAACTCTGCTAATGAGCATGAAATAAATTAAAATAAAAAACCATATTTGCTATCACGTTGATTTATGTATGTACCTTTGTCTAACTTTCAGTATTCCAGTTCCAAGTTGCATGGGGATGCCCATTATAATACATTCGCTAACACCCTCTATCTGATCATCCCTTCCACCATATGAAGCATTAAACAAGTGTTCAGCAGTTTTCTCAAAAGATGCCAGCATCAGAACACTTTCTTTCATTTTTGAAATGCCAAATCTTGTAATCCCAAGCACTTCTCCCTGTTACAAACAATCACAAAGATTACACATTTAAACATTGAAAAAATCCTTCATTGTGAGGCTGCAGCAAGAATGTAGGTGCATCTAATGCCTTACCTTATAGGTCATTAGATCTGCCAGAAGCATCATATGGCGAGTATCTATACTCATTCCATGGCCACGCATGGTATATTGTATTTCATTAATGATGCATTGCCTTGCAGCTTCAATTCCAAGTGTCCGCTGAACTTCAATGACATGGTTACTTCTTGTTTTACTGGCATCAATTCCTGGAGTACCCATGACTGCTAAAAGGTTTGTACTACATTCAAAGAAGTCCAGAAAAGTCAGCTAATTCTCTCTGTTGCTAAAAGAGCAAAGCAAGAGTATCAAGCAAAAAACTAGCCAGTGGACAGAGCAAGGACTAGCGTCAAAACCCTGGGCTGCTAACCATCAGGCAGAGCATGTCGACAACATTTAACTATGTGACCTAAATCGCTAATCTTTTATAAGGTTGAAAAAAAATTTCTTATTCTTAATAAATATTTAACTACAAAAATCATCATAAGCCCTTGTATTTTATCATGTGTGTTTGATCCGTCTTTATTAACTTATACATATCTATTAAAATTCTGCTTAATTTTATATATTTTTCAATCTTTAAAGCATACTCATCTAACAGTTATTTCTTTAACTTCCTCACACCACCATTAGCTCTCTTTTGAAGCTACATATTTACCTTTAGATTCTCTATGTTCTCTGTCACATTCCTAATTTTAGTGGTTATCAAAATCCATTGTATATTACTACTGTTTATGTCCAAGTTCCAAACTTCTTCCTTCTCCATCCTACCTTTGAGAAGTTTTACATTATTGTCTTTATAGTCCCTCCGACTCTTGCAAAATTACTTACTATAATTTCTCTTTTCTATGTTCTAAAACAAATATTTAAAATCACCAATCTATGTTTGACTCGTCAAGCTTCATGTAGTATGATTTGCAATGCGTACATGCAACTCTATTACTAATCTAGTTAAAAAAAGACTACTATACTTGTGTTCACTATTATAAGATATCAAATGCCCATATCCTTTCTTGAATGAAATATTAACAATTATAAGATCATAAGACATGGCAATTTGATTTCTAAAATGCATCAAAGTTCAATCAGCATATCCATTGAAAGTATGAGTAATAGCATTGCTATAAATGTGCATTTACAAAACAACAGAATAACTTAAACATACTAACCCTTCAACCAGTAGGTTGTATACTCCATTTGTTTCGTTGATGACAGCACGCTCAACAGTCGGAATACCCTAATAATTTAGAAACAAGATACTATTTCCTTACTTTAACGAAAAATTGTTCAACCATAGAGTTTCTATTGTGAAATATATTCAATCTAAAAGGAATTCCTAATGTTACCAATACAGCTTATGCAATTTACCTTCACAATAACCTTTGGAAGCATCGCTTTTAGAGAGTGCATTTCAAACTGAAGCTTTCTTCTATCAGCTTCTGGGGGGTAGATCTTCAACTTGTCGCTGCCTATTGTATTTATATGCTGCAAGAAAGCAACCCACTGGAGAATGACACTGGAAAAGTTAAGCAACAAAAAAGGAAGTTCTGGGTACAACATTTACCTCAGATTTCAATTTCATTTTTGGATGGTTTAGGATTGAGTGACACACAGACTCAGCAGAGACCCTCATATGTAAGGCTTCAATTAAATCCATGTCAAGTTTGACGACTATGTATGGTCGACTAGATTTCAACACAATCTTCAATGCTTTAGCAACCTGCACAAAGAACGGGACCACTGCAGGTTCCTAAGTTACTCCAGGAAAAGAAAAAGGAACCAATGAAGAGAACAGTGGAACAAATCAAAATTTTATTCTGATTGTAAATAACAAAACTTGATTGAAGATTCTGTCTATACACGTGATCCAGCATGATTCAAGATTCTACATAAATGAAAGTCTATTAATCAAATATTTACACAAATCTGAAATTTTACCCTTTTCAAGAAAAAAAAGAATAAAACATTGATTTATGTTAATGTTATATATTAATTGTATTTTGTTTCTTCTTTTGTATTTTCTTTTCTTCTAGCTGGGGAGGCTATAAAAAGGGGAAAGGGATTGTAAAAAGAATAAATTTTCCCTGAGTGAGTGTAGAAGGCTTTGAGCGAGTCTAAGAAATAAATTTATATCTTCCCCTTCTCTCTTCTCCAAATATTCTACGCTTATATTTCACCATTATATTAATTTCCTAAAGCCTCAAATCTCTGTTATCTTAGACTTTCCTTTAACCGTACACAATTCACCGAACCTCAAAGTGTGGAAAACCTGATGTTATTGAAGCTATTCGGCATTGAAACTATGCTTGAGGATAATGAATCATCAGATAACATGACAAACAAAAGCAAACAATGGACAATGACTTGAATAGATGGCAATTTGCACATGCAGTTCATAAGGCATGCCTGACACTGGAAAATAACTAACATTGATCTCATTGTTACAGATAAAGGTTAGAGAACAAGACATGACCTCCAATCAATGCATATAAGGCATACCTCCCCTAAGACGGTCTTCTCAATACAGCTTTTCACCACACGTGCAGATAAAACATCACGACCATTAAGAAGTGTAGCAGTAACAATTGGTGTGCTTATATTTTTGGCGGCATTTATTATTTCCTTGATACGAGGAACACCGAGTGTGACATCTAATAGTTGGTCAAGAAAAAACTTACAATGCGAAAGGACATTCACAGTATTTCATTAATTATAGTAAAAAGAAAATATATAAAGAAAATATCAGAGTCAAACTAAAAGAACAACACCCACAAACACAATCCTTTGGAATCACATAAGGTGTTAATTAAGAACAAAAAGGTGAGTGATCAATACAAGCTATGGTAAGTACTGGAAATTTTATTTGTTTAAGTATGTGAGATGAAAATCAGAGTTTTAAGTGACAAACATGATCAGAAAAGCAACGTTATCAAGGCTTCCGTACAGTAATATGCCAAAGTGAGACAACATAAAATATTTATAGAACATTTGTGTTAAGAAGCACATAGCAATGTGACAAAGGGGCTTCCATTATCATTTTGAACCACAAAAGTAGACCAATTTTAATAAATATGACCTCAAGTTCCAAATTTGATGTAATGAAGAAAGACCAATGCACACAAAACATGAGCCATCACTAGAAATTAAACAAGTCCACACAGGAGATAAATATGACATATGAATTGTGTTTATCCCTGTCAATATTAATATGCTTATAATATATACATATATATACACAAACAGGTTTGGATAACAAATCTCAGTTTTTTTTTTAGGAAAAATAAACCTGTTTGATGGAACAAGTATTAGACTACATATATATACACACAAATTTGAGTAACAAAGCTTTCAGTTTTTTTTCCTTTTTGGAAAAATAAACCTGTTTGATGGAACAATTATTTAACTTTATCAATTAGAAATCCTCAACTACTACCAGTGATAATGAATTCTCTAGTTTGTGAAATCACATGTAACTTAAAAGAATTACACATGAATGAATGCGAGAGAAAGGAAATGGGCTTGAGATTTAGGTTAAATCCATGGAGGAAACAACCATATATACAAACATATCGACCAAGACTAATAGATAACTTACAAATAGATGTTTCAGGTAACATAATATCAAATAAAGGATACTCATGCTAGCAACTCCAGCAAAGTGAAATGTTTTCAACGTCATCTGTGTCCCTGGTTCTCCTATGCTTTGAGCTCCAATTGCACCAATAGCTGCTCCAGCTTCAACTTTTTTTGAGTGATAGCGTGATATACATGTCTCTAAAAAAACCTGCAATAACATTTAAAATCTAAATATGAAGAGTTCTTCAAATGATCATACCTAAGAAATCTCTCTGACAATTCTATTTTCGAGCTATAGCTTCTCCTAAACCAAGATCTCATTTCAACAAACATCATAAGCATACAAGAAACTCATGGACATTAAGTCAGCTTTATTATATGCCTATAACCAAGGATCACAAATATCAGAAATATTTATTATTGTTCGAATATTTATTTGTGGGCACATCTCAATATTTATTATTGTTCTCAATTAATATATTAGTTTGTCTAAGGACTTCATTTTACACTTGCTAGACAAGTTCAGATGTTAGAACGACACTATCTTGGGCTTGTTCTTTTAGGATGATAGAGGAATATTGTCAGAGACCATAGTCGTAAAGGGAGCTTGTATATGAAACAAGAAACTCTATCATATTATATAGCATTGCACACGAATTGCAATGTTGATGACAGGGTAGCAGGATGATATAGACAACTAAAAAGTAAAAAACATGTTAAACCAAGGGCAAGAAACATAGAAGTTTGATTCTCGAATGATTTGGTCACTTATACTATCTGTTATCACTTATCACTGTCAAAAAACAAAATGTGCAAATTTGTTGTTCTTTCTCGAAAAGACGAGAATTCCATTCTTCAATACCAATTTGACATGAAATCAAAGAACTAATGTTTAGACTTCCACATATGCAAATGAAATAAATGTACTTCAACATAAAATGCCAAGACAAACCTCAAGTTGTTTAGAACTAATTCCAGATATCTTAGCAGCAACATTTTCCAACACAGTGGAATCCTTTCTCCCTATATTAATTTCATCAAGTTTAAGTGATTTCCTCATGTTTGCGAATGCAGATACACGCTTATGAATGAAATCAGAGAGCAATTTCTTGAAGGCAGCAGAGCAACCACCCTCGGGGGACATATCATATTTTGCCAGTCTGTTATCCATAATTTGTAAAGCTTCCGTTGGAGATAACATGTCATGTTCTCTAGGAGGACAGGTAGCCTGTAATTTGGAAGAGATGAACAATTTTTGGAGAGGAAAATCTTTCAGAACTTTTTCAATAGTTGCTTTTGAACTATACTAACCATAATTTTCATAAATAACTGATCCATATTTAAGGGAATGCCATCCTTCCCTTCCATCTTAGCTGGATCCATGCCATCATCTCCATAAATAAACTGCACTACACCTCCACTAGCATTGCGCACTGTCTGATCATAATAAATGGAGAGATCTTCCAAACCTTTCATCAATCTACGAGACATGTATCCAGTTTCTGCAGTTTTTACCTATTATGCAGCAAATAAACATAAATTTGAAAACTGAAAAAATTTGGCACAAATATTACAGCATATCATAAAGTGATCAAGTATGTTAAGAATTATATCAGTACAACTCAGAAGCTAATATAAAAAAAATGACATTTCCCTGTTTTCATTACTTGAGCAGTGAATTTTGTCAAAAATTTATCTAGTTCATTGCTCTCTTGAGAGGAAAAACAAGCATGGAGGGAAACAAGGTTGAAGTAAGTTCATTGCCTTTAAATATCCTTAAAAATAAAAGTTATGGACATTATATGATTCAAACACTCCAAATCATATGTACGCAGCAAGAACACCAATAAGAGAATAAGATACAGACAATTTATTTTTTAAAAGATCCACACATGAAACTCCTACAGCAATAGTGTTTGGAAACAACAAAAGCAACCAAGAATCCTATACATAGCTAAGAGACTAGGGCTCAATTATGTAGGAACTACAGAACTACAAATAATCACAGAAAATATATGAAAAATTCTGGTGAAAATCAACCAAGTGTAAATTGTGTCCATGTAATAGGTGTCATGTGATCTATAGTCTCATACAACCACCAAATGAGTGAGAGAAACTTAGAGCCAAAATTTTTGGAGAAACTCAGAAAGAAGAAATAAGCAGGCCGTTAGGACAACTTTATGGCACAAGCAACGCATGCCATTGAAAGAATTAGAACTGAAAAATCAGTGAGTCCAGTGAGTATCACATCCACTCAATGTTCTGTCCAACTAGCACCCTAGAGATCAATAAACTTATGAATGAATTCTATAAAAACATACCGTGGTCATGTTTGTTTTAAGGATTTCTGCATAAATAAAACAAGAGTTGTAGGTTGGAAACAGTTTAATTGCATGGACACGTCCAAATGTAAGTTGATCAGGATTAGTGATGTAAGGAGAGAAAGCGGGCGACCTTAGATAATGTTATACAGTTGACTACTCTTAGTTTGACAAGTGATATTACCCAAAAAGAGTTCGGTGACAAGTAACTGATCCTAAACAGTTGTCACTAAGGCTTGCTTGTGCATTCATGTGCCTACTTGTACATATGTTAGATGTATTCTAATATGAAGACAAATGATATAACTTTATACTGCAATATTTCCTATCAGACGGGCCATCCAAAGAAAGAAAAACATGAGACCAAATCTACACATAGCTGCCCCCTCTCTACTGTCTTCCCTTTTTTGAACTTCACACAAACCTGAATACAGGAAAAACAAACAAGAAAACTGTGCACACACAAAGAGTATCACAGGTTGCCTTTTCATACATAGGTCTGGTTTTCAACTTATTCCATGTAATATATCTATGTTTGTCCATCTTCATTTCTAAATTTGTACAAGAGGTACATCAGAAGATCCAATACTAGTTACACTTGATAAGTGAGAGATTATGCAAGCATATATGAGATAGCAAAGACAAGAACAAAATTAAAAAGTCGAATGAACTTTGAAAATTGGAAAGTAAAAAGCTATTGGACAGTTATCCATACTGCTGTGTCGACAAGACCTTCTCGTCCACCCATTGTATGGAAGAAGAACTCTGTGGCCGTCAAACCAGTGTAAAATGAATTAGCAACAAAACCTTTAGCCTGCATGCCACAAAATAACATCATACGAGTTTGTGGTGTAAAATGCTTAAGCCTGAAAAATCTCATATGTATAAATCATATAATCACAATAATAAAAGAGATCATGTCATAATACGACCAGCATATGCATTTACTATGATCAATCAAGTGCAAAGAAATCATAACAGAAAATGTGACAGAACCTTGATGCCAACCATACAACTAATTTGGACACACATCTCAAAGAACAAAAACATTATTTATACATCATCAAACTTACAGCTGGAGTTTTTGAATTTATAGGGAAGTGTGGAAGAGTTCGATCTATAAATCCATTAGGAGCACGACGACCACCAACTGACTGCTGACCAACACATGCAACCATCTGGCTAATATTGATGGGAGAACCCTTAGAACCACACTGTGACATAATCAAAGGGCTATTTCGCCAATGGAGTTCATTCATACAAACCTGAAATATAAAGAAAAAAATTACTGAAAAACAAAAAACCAATGGAAGTTCAGTAATAAAATTTCAAATAAAAGTATAAAACTAAAGAAACCATATTTTTGCCCCTTCCTAATCCACAGAGAAGTCTTCATTAGAAGGAACACAAATATGAGCTTATGGTTAATGTATAATGCTAAATCTCTGGAAACAGAGACTTCAGATAAGTTACAATAGTGCAAAATAAAAATAACAGTGTCCTCACATTTCCAGCAATAGCTCTAATTTGGTTTAATACACCAGTTATCTTAAGTTCCAAGGTCTGAGCTGCATTGCAACCAGGCTGCAATGTAAGTTTCCCTTTGCCGTATAAGGAAATAAGTTCATGGCATTCTCTATATCCTTCATCAATTTTCTTCTTCTTTTGCTGATTAAGATGTTCTCCTGGCTGGACATCATCAATGCCGATTGAAAATCCATGGTTCCCTATCCACCTGGCACTGTAGATGCAAACCAGTAGTACCATATAAGTAGGCGACCATTATGGATGATACAAGATGATAAAGCTTTCTGGCACATATTATGTTTGCTATATTTTTTTTTATAACAAAAATCAAGTCACAAAGAGAATAATAATCATCATGGAAAAATGAATTTCAAAAACCAGGATATGAGATCAGGTTTACTGATCTCAGGTTTTGTTCACAATTAAATATATTTACTGTTTAGATCAGGTTTTGCTCTTGTGAATGTAGGTTAAAGCCACATAAGCATCGACAACCAAGATTAAAGCCAAAAATATAATAATATTGTGTGAAATCAGAGGCGACACAAATTAAAATTAAACTAGTTCACTTTTATCAGCCCATTTTTCTCTTCCTCACTTTCTTATCCACAAAAAAAATGGTTACACACATGTAAACAGTCTTCAATAAAATCAATATTAAGTGTGTTGTAACCACATCCACATCAAGCAGCAAAAACCAACAAATATTCTATGGAATATAAGGCATTATTTGAAGTGAATGTACTACTATAAAAAGGGTGAACAAATATGAATAAATTGACATAAAAGAAAGCTACCTCAATTTTGCCAAACGATTCATACAACTCGCAGCAGCATGAGAATTATAGTCTCTTAAGAGAACAGAGAACAGCCCATCCTTGTTACCATTACCTTCAACAAATAACATGTTACACATAATCTAAAAGGTCAAGTAATCCCTCTTTTATATTTCAAGTAACATATATCATCTGAACGTGCACAGTCATAAGATAACAATCAATACTTGACAAAGTTAAGTGATGACATTTTCTAAAGTAGTAACGTTGACAATTTTTTTGAACACAGGAAGCTCACAAATCAAAAGCTGCTGCTAACAGCATGCAAGTCTAAAAAGATCTTGACAACAATGGTCACAAGAACCAACATACAAAACTAGTTGTGAAAAGTGGAAAAACCAACATCCCACCCGATACCCCTTTTTCTACATGCCATGCAGAATATCCCTGTAATCTAAAGATAAGAAAACATCACATCAGTTAATTAATGGTGCTGAAATTCCACCAGAAAATAGAATGAAGACTGGGCGATCTCGCCTGGTCCAGTCAGGAACCAGACTTACCACCAAGATTTAACAGTCAAAAACCAGGGTACTGGGCAATAATCCTGTCACCCAATACTCCAAATTGCCCGGTCCGATCAGGCACAGGAAGTACCGTCAGTAACTCTGTCGAACCAGACTTGCCATCCAGTTTGATAGTTAAAAACCGAAGGTACCAGGCAATAAGCCTATCATCAGATACACCTACCATTCTTTTTTTATTCTTTATTGTTATTTTTCTTCTTTTGTTGTTTCCTTTACTTATCTTCTCCGCCAGCTCCTCCGCCTCTTCCTCCTCCCTAAAACCTAACCGCCATTTTCCAGCAGCCGAATCGCACCATCCACTGCATCATGTCTCCTCTGCCTCCTCTTCGTCCCTCATCTTCCTCCACCTATTCCTCCACTCCTCTTCCCCCATCCTCCTCCTTCCCACTTATTTCTATCTCTGTCTCTCTCCCCTTCTTTGCCTCTTCCTCCTCCCTGCAACTTAACCACCGCCGCCCTGCAACCAAATCGCACCGTCCTCCATCACCTCATGTCTCCTCTGCCTCCTCTTCCTCCCACTCCACTTCTCCTAAATCTCTGCCTCCTCTTCTTCCACCTACTCCTCTGCTCCTCCTCCCCCATCCTCCTCCTTCCCCCTCGTCTCAGGTCTCTCCCCCTTTCTCTTGGTCCGGATAGTACCAAACCTTACTAAGTGTTAGTATGCCAATCCCACCAAAACTGTATCAATCCAGTAGCTGATCGGTATCAGCACCAGATTGGAATTTTAATCCTTGGTATATACATGAAAAGCCATGTGAAAAGAAAAGAGCTTTAATAGTTATCAAACCTGCAGTTTGCTTTAACATAACAGTAACACCTACATCCCATTGATCATTATCTGCACATAAATGGCCAGCTGACATTTTTTTCTTTGTTTTCCTGTAGGGGGAAGGTCAGGCAGGTTCTTTTTATTTTGTAAGGGAACAAGGTTTTTTTCCCTTTTTTTTGGGGTACTCAAAGGGAGTTTCCGAATTATATATATCTCTTCCGTCGAAGAACTACAGTATGCATCCTTAAAAAGTTAAAAGAAACCTTTGATATCATCAAATGTAATGTGCCTCAAGAGATACAAGAAAGCAGAATATTGCTTACTCAGAAAACATGAAAGTTATATGAATTGATAAAAAATCAGGATCAGAAATCAAAGAGCAAGGTCATAGTTAGCCAAGATGATTAGATGAAAGGTCACCTAGAGTAGTCTTCCCAAGTTGCCCGCATATAAGCTCGCTGTTACGGAAATATACGTATCCATCACTGGGACACATAGTCTCAGATTTTGTATATATTTTCTCTTTGACCATAAGATTTAAGAACACCCTTGTACGTGCATTAGGGCGTATAAGAACACTAAATAGCTGCTTCCCAGTCCAGAGCTCAATAGGCTGCAAAGAACATATTAAAGAATATGTAATCAGGTACCATTATATTGGCAAATTAATGCGACAAACTAAATACAGCTGAGAGAATAACTTAAGACTTGATGCAACCAAGGCAGTACCCAGTGCACGAGTCTAGGAAGGATGAATGTACGCAGTCTAACTCTAAATATAATGAGGTTATTTTCATAACTCGAACCCTGGTCTCCCAATCTCTCAGGTTGCAAAGGGGCAACCACTAAATACGACTAAGTGAAACTAATGGATAAAACAACTCATATATAATTTTTAACAAAATTTCAAAGGAAAAAACTATGGCCATCAAAGTCCATGCTTTCAGACAAATACAAACTTCAATATTAAAAGAGATATCACTAGTTAATCACATTGTATGAAATATAATTTAGATTGGAGAGCAAAAGGAACCTTGCCTTAATAATGGCTGGTGAAGGCAAATCAATGGGATCCATGGCATCACCCATATAGGAGCACATAAGAGAGAATGCAGCTCGATCATAGAATGTGTCTTTTCTTGTAATCAGAAAGGATGACGTGAGGAAGTCTTGAGTGGAAGCAACTAATATTTCTCCATTCTTTGGAGTGCACAAATTATTCTGGACCTGTGAAGCAGAAGTACATAAGCTTTAACAATATTAAATATATAATCACAAGTGTTACTCCTATACATAAAAACTACATTAAATTAAATTTAGATGTCATAACATATAAGGAAAATTTTGAATATGAAAACTGCAAAATGCAAATCAAGCTATCTTCTTTAAAAATGTGGTTTTAAGAGATAAATGAAAACATAAACAAAATAAGTGAAAACAACCCAATATGCAAGAAACTAGTAAGAATATTGGAAAACGTAGAGAACACAACAATATACTTCAAGTTTTGGGACAGCATTTGTTCTCATCTTTTGTAATTTCACAAATTTCTTGTATCATCCCAAATTTAAAGCAGTTTACATTATTTTGTGCATTTCTTCCAGATTTAGAAGATCAAATCAAATTCATTGGGCGACTATAGAACCATGCATGACCTGTGTGTAACCTGCAAGTTCCTACAATTTGAGTTCCATTATGGTATGATGACGGAAGATATGCCCATATCCTCCAGTGGTTCAAGACATTTCACTTTCAAGGAGGCAGGGGGGATTCGACTTCCCCTGGGAGTTCTATGAAAGGAAGTGGCTGATAGATTATCAATAAACAAAAAAGCAAGGTCACCTTGTGTCCTTGAACCGATGATCATCCTTGGGACCAACAAGGATATTACAGGAATATTCTTCTATTGTCCATCAACTACATCTTTCAGCCTCAAATCAGATAATTCTCTCAATTTTACTTGCTTGATCCTATGAAACCAAGGCTGAAAGGATTGAAAAGTCAGTTACAATTATTGATGAAGGATTCCTTGATTGAGCCACCATTTTACTGTGGTAGGAAACTTAAGGACACGATGCATAAGTGCTTTATGCCCATGGATCTTGGACATCTACCACAAGAAAAATTTTCCCGACATAGATAGGCGTTCAATAAATCCATGGTGGCAAGACCTATCATGGTACCAGACCCACCAAAGCACTCCCAATACCTGCTTGGCAGAAACAAACCAGAATGCTATTTAAGGCGATGATTGCTATTGGATGCTTCCTTGATTGCCCAATCATTGGCAAACCATAGTAGTTACACATCCATCAATAACCATCGCATGAACAAGGCAGTATATACTTACTTTTTGTCATATTTTTAGACTATAGATATAATTATATCAGACAATGTTCCTATGTTCACCTAGACCAGTGCGTACTGCATGGCATTTAGTAGTCTGCAAGTGAACCAGGATGCTAACTGCCCTCTTCAGGCAGTCTGATCCAATTCATTTCATTTGTTTTCCCTAACTATCTCTCACACCACCCACCACCACTGGCCTGCCCACTTACTGCTCGCACCACCCTCCGCTGCTGACCCAGCACACCTCCTGTTCCCCACACACCGAGGCACGTGCTGGCAGGGTTTGCAATACCTTACCATACCGCTCGGTATGGGCGGTACATCCGGTAAAGGACTGATAAGCTCAGCACAGCTTGGTGTACCATCTGTCGATATACTTGGTACAGCTCAGTACATACTATACCAACAGTTGATCGATACACCGATATAGTACGGTATTCAGAACCTTGCATGCTGGTATACCATGCATCGATATACCAGTTATGAACCGAACCCATACCGATCCGACATAGTACAAATTCAGTACCCAAGATTTGAGACCATGATATTAGAAAAAAGTAGCGGTGATGGAAATAATCATCTGATATTGCTTTTGACAAAACTAAAATATTAAATAATTTTATATCCTTTGTTGCCACTGTAGCACACCATCAATGCAACAAGTGCATGAAAGCAGCAAAGAGGAATGCTACAACCTCAACTTACTAGATTCACCCAGGGTTATGGAAAAATCTGATTCTACAAATAAGAAATAGTTTAGAATGAATAAGACCTTGGCAGAACACAAACAGAATCCCGAAGTTTATGAGAAAATGAACAATTAAATAGTCATTAATCTCCATTTTGCACATGCATCTCATTTTGCATGTCACAAGCCGAGGAGTCGAACCTAGGAGACTGAACAATGGTCATTAATCTCCATTTTGCACATGCATCTCATCTTGCATGTCACACTAACACAACATACCTACCGCCCATGCACAGAGATGTGACATGAACTCAACACTCAAAAGATGCAAGGCATGCTCATGAATATGTTATCATCTTAAGGCCCTAAACAAGAAAACATCTGCTGCTGGCCTCACTCCGTTGCAATATCACCAACATATTCAGTTTTGCAACCATGAAATGTCTTTACATTGAAACCACGGTTTGACATACTGATCCGTACCGGTACGATACCAGTACCAAGCGGTATGCACAGTGCATACCGTCCAGTGTATTAAAATATATTAAAATATTTTTATAATATAATATTATATCATATAATATTAAATATATTATTAAATATTAATGTATTAAAAAAATAAAAAAAAAGGGACGTCGCCGAGATCTTTCTCCCTTATGGGAGAAAAATCGCCCTCGGGCGAGGGCAGCGATGACGCGCTGGCGAGGACGATGCTGGGAAAGGAGGTACTTCTTTCTTGTTCTCCTCTTCTTCTTCTTCTTTTCCTCTTGTTCTTCTTTCTTCTTTTCCCTCAATCGACTGCCGATGGTCGATTTTGGCGATACTGACCGATAGCGGGCGGTCCGCAATACCAGTAACCTGGCGGACTGATACATACCGCCTGTACCGGGCGATACAGATCGAAATTGCATTCCTTGCATTGAACCCTGACTAAAGACTAACGAACAGGTTGGAATCAATAAGCCGGTCTGGAACTCATTAAGTCTTGGTGTGCATCAGCTTTATCTTCTATAAAGACAAGTTGCATGAGACAAAATCACAATTTGCATTACTATTAGCTTGATTATGATATGGGGTCTACCAATATTAGATATTATACCGCTAATACATAGCTCACACTACCACAAGCATATAAAAGATAGTGACTGCCAAAACATCTCATTGGATAAACTCACAAAAACACCTACATTCAAAAGGAATTGATATGAACTTAGGTACTCCAGATTTCAAGTTGTTATCTAACAATAACAGACTGGATGAAAGAATATACCCCCATGAGCATAAGAGCTTCAGTACGAGCTTCTTCTGTTTGAGGAACATGTAAATTCATCTCATCACCATCAAAATCAGCATTGTAAGGGTTGCAAACAGATTCATTAAATCTCAATGTTCTCCAAGGCATTATCCTTGCCTACATGAACAGAAAGAAAAGTGAAGTGATATTACTGAAACTACCTTCCAAGTGACTATCATAACCACTATAGAGATGAAGATTAATTGCTGATAAACATACATACCCTGTGACACATAATTGACATCCTATGAAGGCTTGGTTGTCTGTTAAAAAGAACAACATCTCCATCTTCTAAATGCCTTTCTACTATATAACCATATTTTAGTTCACTAGCAGCAGTCTTCTTGTCCACATACCTTAAATGCCTACACAACAATTTTCCACAATTAAACTGTTGCATATAATATTATGCCACTATAACCCATGGAATTTACAATACCTAACTACTTACTGCTTGGTGCCATCACCGAATAAAATGAAGTTTGCCCCTGGGTATTTGTCAGGTCCATTGCATATAAGCTGCCTTAACTTTTCTATGTTATACGCAGAAACTCTTTCTGGATAAGTTAATTTCTTAGCCATAAGCACAGGAATCGCAACCTATGAAGCAGCCAAGAGAAAATTTTATTGAGATGAGGAGGATAAATATAGAAAATATTTTTTTATTTTTTTTGTTAGATGTTTTAAATTGGTTGACCTCTGTAATTTTCAAATTCGGGTCAGGAGAAATCACAGTCCTTCCAGTGAATTCAACACGTTTTCCTGACAAGTTACCACGAAAGCGTCCCTGCTTCCCTTTGAGCCTCTGAATAAGTCCTCGATGTTTTGAATCAGGAACTGAAGGAGCTTCACTGTTTATATATTCAACGACTTGAATTTGAAGGTGAACCCAGCAGTCCTGAAAGAAAAAGCAGAAAAAAATATTCAGCCATGTGAACACTCAACCATTGGAAAAAGGATTTACTGGAATTTATCTATGAGAAAAAAAATTTCGTGAGATGAAGGATGCAAATTAAAGCATATTACTATATATTATTTGAAAGAATATAGAAAATCTGCCCAATAAGGATAAATCAAGCTTGCTAAATCAAAGATCAATTTATTGAACATTGAATACACATTGAATGCCTCATGTGATTCAACGACAATCAAGCATGTGCCAAAACATTTATTTGCATTCATCCTAAATGCTAGAAAACACATACAAATAATTTTCTAATGCATTGACAGCATGAAAAATTCTAGCAAATATGCAACAAAAACATACTGCAATATTAATGCCTATTAAGAACGGAGTATAATATAGCGACAGAGATCAACGAGCAAATGAGTGTTTTCATCGAAAGATTTGCTATATCCCAACAATCAGAAAAATAACTGAAAATAGTAAAACAAAGGTATCTATCCATTGTTCATGCCAAGGTTCTTCTGCCAAGACCACCCTACTTCAGCTCAAATGAAGTACTAAAATCAAAGTGTCTAGGACTTCCAAGATTCTGTTCAAGGTCATGGATACTAAGTTATATTGACAACTTGCTAAGAGATCATATGTAGCTAGCTTTTACCCTTTGCCAATAGTGGATGTAAACAAGATCAAAGAGGGTCCTGAGAAATGTAACTTCTTATCATAGGAGACATACTATCTATAAACCTTTAGCTATGTCAATTAACTTATTGCAAAAACGAAGTTCTCAAGAATGCCTCATATGCTAGAATTAAAAAAATTTGCCCTAAACAAAGTAAAGAGAGTTCTCTTCCTGTTATTAATTTGAACTGGCCCATCCATGCTATAATATTTCAAGATAAACGAATGTGAAGCTAATCTCTGGTAAATAAACCAAGGATACCTACAATGACAACTTTCACTTGGAACTTTGACCCTCATTTGATATAAAATAAACCTCTGCACTGGACCAACCTTTGATAGATTCATAATGGAAAGAAAGCCAAACCTATCAACTTATCTTTCGAGTATTTGTTTCAGCTGACTAATTTATTCCAAAGGAAGACCAAAACAGAAGTTAAAGAGTGACAACTCTTACCAAACACTTGAATGGAGGAGCAGCACCTTCAAGATCCTCTCGAAGTATAGAATTGGTGTTGATTATATTTTTCAATATGGTAGTGATACTATCCTCATTGCTGAAATGAACAAAAATTAGATATAGTTACTGCAAGACAACAAAAGAACAGCATGATGAAAAATCAACAGATCAGTGACTAAGACGCATTGTAGAAAGAAAGAACAAAAAAGTCATAGACATACCTTGATTTTCCAAAATCAACAAAAACAGAAGGACGGACAGCCACAGGTGGCACTGCAATAGTTGTCACAATTAATTTCTCAGGTCTATCATAAAGATTAAGCAATTCACAGTCCTGCAGCTCAAGAACGGGGGGAAGTTATCAACAAACAAAAGAAAAGGCAAGAACAACAAATTATTATTTTCTTCTATAGTTTAACATTCAAAGTTCAAACATTAAAGGAAGCATTTACCTCATCGACCATTCTTTTAAAAAGAGAAAGAACAGTAACTGGAGTTAAAATGTGCACAACTTGAAAGGATGATTTAGCTTTAATGTGAGATAATGCAGCACGGACTACTTCTATGCTTTCATCAACACTTCTTGAGAGGTCATGAGCAATGGCGAATGATGATCTTGCTTTTTTTACCACACCTGCATTGATAAGAAATTAAGTTAAAAGCAGCTAAAGCAGGACTTAACTACACCAAATGGATTGTTGATCTTCATCACTTGCATAATTCATGCTATCAGCCAAATGTAAAAAAGTATAAGCAAGCATTAGAGAACTTTCTGCCAACAAGGAAGATGGCACTTCAATTATTTGCAATTACCGATAATTAAACTTCATATAAATGTATCAAAGGTAAACATCTTTTTATCTAATATTCATATACTGTTATAAGAAAAATACATGAATATACATGGGCATCGAGTAACTGATAGGGAGGTTCCTCTCGATTCTGAAGAATTTTGTAATGATGTCAATCAGAACTGATCAGTCACAATTTAAAACTTACACAGAAGCCTGTTTAGAGTTATTAATTATGCATTTAACAGAACCATGATGTAAAACATTGATATTAACTGTTGAGGCTTTTAAGCAAGGTTTACCATACCGTAGTGTACCGCCTGGTATGGGCGGTACATATTAGTCCAACAAAGGACCAATTCCAGGCGATATATACCAGTCCGATAGGGGACCGATACAAGAGGGGTACATACTGGTCTGTCGATATGCTCCACTGTACCATGTGTCAGTACATCGGTATAGTTCGGTACATACCATACCAATGGCCAATCAGTACAACAGCACGGACCGGTAAGGTAAACCATGCTTTTATGTTTTAATTTTCTTCTATATATTGCATGTTGTTTTATTATTTTAAAGATGACATACTCCTGAAAAGCATCTACAAAAGATAAATGGGTGTGAATATCTAGAAGATCGACAAAAGTGCAGGCAGCTCCTTCATGAAGAAAGATAACTTACATCTTAAATGACGAGTATGAAACGGGAAAACAGTGCACAAAATATTTCTTTCAGAAGATATATGAAGAACAAAATGCATGTTCATGATCATGTAGGGTTTAGGGTTTAGGATTTAGGATTAAGAATAAAATATTATTCAACAAGGCACCTTCTTCTATGACAATTACCCAAGAATTTTTTACAACTTTCTGTAGTATGAAGCAAGGTTTGACTTACCAATCCATACCGGTGTACCGACATATCGTCGATATCGGTATGGTACAAGATGGTATATTAAAATATAATATAATATTTTTATAATATAATATAATATTAGTATGTTAAATATATTTTAAAAAAGAAAAAAAGAGGCGACGTCGTCGAGATCTTTTCTCCCTACACAGGGATACGTTCCATCTCCTCACGCGAGAGAAAAAGCGGGCGAGGGCGCTCGCCCGACGACGCACGGGCGAGGGCGGCGCTAGGTTTTCGTCTCCTCTTCTTTTTTCTTCTTTTCCTCTTCTTCTTCTTCCCTTTTCTCCCTCAATCGACCGTCGACAGTCGATTTCTCCCTCAATCGGACGCTGACCACCAAAATCGACCGTCGACGGTCGATTTTTGGCGATACCATTCGGTAGTGGGCGGTCCGCGTACCGGCAACCTGGCAGACCAGTATGTACCGCCCATACCGAGCGGTACAGGTCGAAATTGCAAACCTTGGTATGAAGAAATGGGAGTAAATATAAATTAGTGATCACGACAAAAGCTCCAAGGAAGGTGACTTGAGGCACACTTTAAGATGAAAGCATAGGTGGCTCGAAAACAGATAAGCTAACTACCCCATATCCAAGGTTCGCAATCTCATACCGTAACGATATATCGATCAGCTGTCGGTATGATACGTGCCGAGCTGTACCGAATGTACCGATACATGGTACACTAAGGTATTGAGCATACCGATCCTCTATCGGATTAGTACATACCAAGCGTATCGAGCGGTACGATACGGTATTGCAAACATTGCCCATATCTGCTCAGCATCATAATCATCAAAACCTATACTCCAGGAAGAGGGACACAAAGATAGAAAGGATTTACAAAAGAGGTCATTTAGAAGATCCATCTGAGCATGAGATGACATCACATTTGTTTAGATTAGCAGTTGGGCAGAGAAGAGTTAGTAAACGATCTACTCCTTAAGATTAGCTAATTGCTGCGGAAGTTCCCTATATAAGTAATTAACAGTCAATCATCAATAATTGCAATGATTTTGATTCTAAAGAGATCAGGGATTTAAGGTATCAACTTGTGTGGACAGAATATCACCACAGGTTTTCATGTGTTACCAAGGGCATCTCAATTGTGGTTTGGAAATAGACCATCCCAGCCAACATGAACCCTGTACAAATGTAGGCTGGCCTGCACGTCATAAGCAGATGTCAGGCCAGCAAATTACTAGAATGCTTGTGAACTAAAAAGATGATGCCACCAAGAACAAATAGCTACTGTATGGTCCAAGGCATGATAATTGTGATCCAGTTAAGCAACAAAGACCTTTTCTTTATACTGCAATTTGCAGATATATGCATTACTTGAATGCAGAGACTTGTAGCACAAACATCGCCACTTAGTCCTTAAGCATGACGATGACAATAATCAACATCCTTTAATATACAGCAATAGTTTGCAACACTAATTGGAACATTGGAACTAGGGATGCGAGCAAATCCAACATGAACGGGTAAACTATTGTTTTCATTTGATTCAAATGAATGTACAATTATTTTTGAACGGCATTGTACCGGCATACCAAGAGTAGAATAATTAAAAAAATTGTATATTCTAAGAGTATAACAATGTATATTCTAACTGGGATAAACTTGAAAGAGAAACAACATTGTTTCAGCTTAGCAAAGAGTAGAATAATTAAAAAAACCATTGTTCAACACAAGGATTGCTATGCCGGTCTGTACCGGCATACCAAGCTCAGCTCGGTATGGTACGGTACCTAGTACCGATCGGTCCATACTAGCAGACTGAGCGGTACTCAGTATATACGTCACCTCATTCCTTCTCCCCACGTGAAGAGACGTTTCTTCTCCCCGTGCAGGGAAAAGAAATCGCCCACGAGCGACGGATCGCGCTGGCGATTCTTCGCCCGCGGGCGATGAATAGAGCGGGGGAAGAGCAGCGCGACTCCAAGTTTTTCTTCTCCTTCTCCCTCTTCTTCTTTCTCCCTCCCTTAGCTAATACCGCACGAAGTCAGCCGTCGACGGTCAAAATCGACTGATAACGATCGATTTCGAGTGCTAACAGGGCATAAACAGTCTCAATCGATAGTACCGCCCGATAGCGAGCAGTCCGCATACCGGTCAACTGGCAGACCGGTACCGCCCGGTATGTCGAAATGGCAATCCTTGGTTCAACGAGAAGAAAACAAAACATAATTCAAACAAGAAAACAAGTCCTTCCACCTGCAAACATGAAAACAAAAAATTGCACAAATATAAAATACTTGAGAGAATATATGCAAGTAAACATTAGTATGAATAACATGAAATCATATATGTTGCTCACTGTTTCCAAAAGAAATAATATGTAATGAGCAAGTACTTCGGAGTTCAAAAGGTTTAAAACAACACATTGCTACTCACCATTTCTACTTCCACACCAAGGACAAATAGAAATTTTGCACTTGTCTCTGATTTTCTTCATAAGAGCATTTTTCATAAATATATCAGCTTTAGGATTTCTCATCTTCTTCAAAAAATTTCTCCTTTCATTCTCCAACAGAAGTATCCTAGCACAGGCCTAAATAGCATAATTGGAGTAAGTTTACCATAAAAGAGAAGGTCATAACCGCATAGAGGGTTGAACTATAATCCTAACATAAGGATTGAACAGTATTCAAGCCCGTGCTATATATGCAAAATGATTTTTGAAAGCCTCAGTGATGAAAAATGATTTTTTTTAAACATCCTGATATATGCATCAAACAGGAGGGAAAGGAAGCAGCTATAACATCATAGATTGTGTTTGGTTTGTTGACAGTGTGGAAGCATCAAAACCAGTTTAAATTTTGTGTGTTCATCAGCATATTTAGAACAGCAGCAATAAATCATGCATGAACACTTTGTACACCACCAGTTTAGTGTCAGTTTGATAAGCACACGATATATCACATACGTTTTAGTTTCCAAACACCACGAACATTGTAGATCATCGACCCGATGTTCAATATAGAGCAGCCATGCTTGATCTTAAAATGATAGGATTGCAGCCTCTATTTCTTGAAATAAATCTAGCTCAAGTGTAAAATACATATGTTTACAGATGTATATGCATGTGTTTATAATCTGCAATTGAAATGGTGATAAAAGACAATCTTGTAAATAGATCATGCCTTAAAGGAAGAAAGTACCTTGCAGATGCACTTCAAGACATTAAGAATAGAATTGAAAAAGCCAACATTGAAAACAGGTAGTGTCAGCTTTAGATATCCAAAATGTCCGGGACACTCACTGAAATTCCCATGGCACGTAGCACAAACTCCAGCTTTGTTAGCAGCACCCTGAATATTAGGTTTAATCAGTAGTACTGATGATAAAACAATTTAACAATTAAATATGCTGAAGATTATGCCTTCCAGAAAATGGTATGGATGTAAAATGGCCATGAATGTCACAACCAATTGAACAAAGGGCCCTTTTTTCACCAATTGAGGTTAGGTCGAATTCAAAAACAATTAGTTAAGCAGGTCAAATGAGCTAAGTTTATTAAGCTTGTAAACATATGAACCAAAAGGGAATGAATGTCAAAACTGAAAGACCCTTTTTTCACCAACTGATGTTAGGTCGAATCCAAAAATAATTAGTTAAGCAGGTCAAATCAGGCTGAATTGATTAAGCTTGTAAAGACAATAAACCAACTTATTCCAAGTTGCATTGGTTTACAATGAAAAAAGCAACATCATTAATCAAGTGATAGCCTTCAAACTATAACAAATCTGGCAACTTAAGCCCTAAACCAAGGATCAAGGATTTAGCAACCAAGGATAGCATGTTTGTTAACATTACCAGCCGATATTGACTTAAGTACAACGAACCATTGTACATGTCACAGGGCACAAGAAAATATCATAATTTATAGTAACATCATACTTCTCACCGAGCTACCACTGGTATAAAATCTTCGACACAATATGTATCCTTTACCATATATGTCCGTAGACACAGGAGGCCAACGCAACAATTCCTCATATTAAAGGATAAAAATATAGTTTCACTCTCAACCAAATGAGCTTTAAAACAATACGAAAAGTTCAAGAATTTAATGAATAAGTGCAACAATCAGCAACAAAATGGAGTTGTGGTATTGCTACATGGATATGACTAGTACAATGCGAACAAACTCCCTATATGTGAGAAAAGACTACATATATTTAACCTTCCCTCAACCCACATTGGTAGAAGACTTGTGCAGCTCACAATCAACCCTTGACTAAAACTTCTTCAAAACACTACAAGAAACAATTAGGTACAATCACTAATTCTGAAAGAATGATAATTCCGTCAGAAAATAGCCTTAACATCCAGCCTCGAAATTGCAATGTGTACAATGCAATATTCCTATTCAATAATTCATGGAGTAGGAGAACAAAACCTAAAAGAGAAATAGAAGAAGAGATAGATAGTTGTCGATTACAGTCATCTTTGACAGGAGGTTGCAATGAACTTGGGCATCAAAGGAAGACACACGTACAAACATACCTAATTCCAAGTAAAATGGACACAGAAGCAGCTTTGTAATTCTGTAATATTTGTTGTTCTAGATGTCGCACATACAGGTACTGTTCTATGGCTCCACCACCATATAGATTACTTCCTCTGTGGCAAATTGGCTAGCTAATGCTGTTAACAGACATTGATGCTGATCATATATATATATATATATATATATATATATATATATATATATATAATATATAGACACACATATATCCGTATAAAGGTTATTGCTGATACAAACTCTTAAGTATGTGATTTATGTCTAGTGATTGAACAAGATTGATCGACAAAGAACAAATTCTATTCAACCCAATTATGACCAGAAGGTGCCTCTGGCGTAGAGACATAATAAATAAAGGACAAACCAAAAGTCTGCGTGTTAAACCTTACCCAAGAAAAAGAAAACCCAGATGAAATGCTGATTCCAGAGGATAAAAAGAACTCAAGAAGCAAGAGAGTACCATCTTAGGGTCGAGCAACCCATTCTCCACGGGTCTCAAATCAATCCCATAGATTCGATTGTTCCACACCTGCACCTCCGCTAGTTTCTTTATCTCCTCGCCCGAGAACGTGCTAAACCGAATACTCTTTCTGCATCACCAACAAAACAATGAGACCTCCGAGATTTCTTGTGGGAAAAGATGAAGAATTTGCAACAATGGGTAGGATTTGCTTCGAGATTACATCCTTTGAGGGCCGACGTCCTCGATATAGGGTTCTTTCGTGCACCGCAGCTTCTCCTCCCGCGGCGCCATCGCACAGGGAGAGAGGCCGAAGGAATTGCGACAGGCCGCGGTTATTCGACACAGGACGCACCGGATGAGGAATCCAAACGAGGGCAACGAGACGAAGTTAGGTCCGAGATCAAGAAGCTAGGGTTTTATGAAGGTTTTAGGGGTCCTCTTGGAACGGGGTGGGGAGAGGGAGAGGGAGAGGGAAGCTGCGCTCGGTGGCGAACGGGGCGGGATGTTAGGGGTTCTTAGAGGAGGTCTGTCCCATGGGAGGCGGTTCGTTTTATGTGGGTCGGGTCGCGAACGGCCTGATTCGATCCGGTTTACTCATCAAAACAGTTAATTATAGCTTTCAAATATAATATTTATATATTTACAAATATTATGATTCGAAGCGATTTCTAATAAAATCGATCGAATCGAATAAAAACGGAATTAAACCATCTGACTTTATCCGACTAAAGAGTAGCTAAAATAATTAACTTTATAGCAAAAATAAATAAGACATTTTTATTGAACCATTGAGATACTCAATAGTGTGTTGTGTAGATGAGAATATTAACAAAGTGTGATGTTAGTAGAATCATCCAATCTTATAACTTCATTCAAAATATTATCTCATTCCGAGAATTAGATAGAGATGTTACAAGAAGACTATTGATGTGAAATATTGAGTCAGAGCACCAACATCCATCCATGTTGAAATTATATTTTAAAACTTAATACTTTATAAAAAAAATAATGTTAGTATCACTAATAAAACTACTATAATGAAAGGACATATCCCACATAATAATACGATTTCACGGTGACATTTGGACAGTTTCTATACTCTATAAATACAGTCATATAATCGGTCGTGTATTCATATATTAATATTTTTTATTAATTTATTTTATTGTTCAATATGTTAAAACAACTAATTATATCAATTCATGTATAATATATATTGGGTCTTCAGAGTAGTAAATCTAAATCGATCTTGCTTATAGGGATTAAGATAATGATTATACTTAATAAGCACGATGTCTTTGAGTACGACTCTGCATGGGACGATGCTGTCACCGATTCCTAGAGTCTCATTTGACGAGCCGCCGACTGTCAATACGACCTTCTGAATAGACGACGTTACATAAAGACCACGTGCGCTTACCAAGACGATTGTCAATGTGACTCAAGTTCCCTCGGAGAGCCGACGTGATCCTTGGGCTGACGTGTTGAGCCGACGTGATCCTCAGACTGACATGATCGGACCGAGTAAACGGACCCAATATTTATCCTATTAGATACCTATCGCATAAAGGATAGATAGGGAGTAAGAAGGGGAGGAATCAAGTTAAGATCGAGAATCCAAGTAAAAGAACCATAAAATTACAAAAATTGTGTATTGTATCTTGATCATGGAAATGTATTCTGTCAAAGAAAAAAGACGAGAGATTCGTCGAAGGTGAAAGAAAAGGAGACACTTTACCTTTGTCTCTTGATCATAGTATCCAATCTTTAAACAGCACTCACAACTTAGTTTCTTTATGTTCCTTCCTTGTAATCTACGGTTCACATAAGAGAAGGGAAGAAGACAACAAAGATATATTAGTGGATAAAGGCGACTGGAATCAACCACCCAAAACCCCATGCAAAGCAAGCACAGACCCCACCCCGGCGGTACTCCTGGGAAAGGGAGGAAACCACCACACCACCAGAGGGCACGTACAAGTCGACTACAAACATAACAAACAAACAAACAAAAGAAGCAGCAGAGCCAAGAAAGAAGAGAGTTCAGCCTCTTTTTTTTTGTGGTTTTAGAGGGCCACAAAAGCTGTAGGCAGCAGGGAATAATAATAAGCTTTCCTCGTAGATATCCGATGTCAGGTGAGAGCAATCAAACGACAAAAGGAGAGAGCCTCCGCCTCAAGCCTGCCTGCTTGCCCAGCACTTTCGCTTCGCAAAGCCATCCATGGTTATGAATGAATCTAAACAAAGCAAATGGTCTCACAAAAGCTGTCACCTGACACCCCGCAAGAAAGAGTCCAGTCCACAAAAGGAACACGACACCACGGATTTGAGTTGTCTGCAGTGTTTTCTTTTTTTTGAGAAGAAATAGTAGCAGTTAGTGCTTGCGGACGGAGGGGAATGATGGAAGTGCGGCCATTGTGGTGGCAGCAGCGGTAGAGAATCCTGATGATGCTGCAGAAGAGACAAATTGTAGTGGCGAAGGACTAATTTGCCATGCCTCATCAGCCTCCTCCTGGATTTTAATTAAATGAAATGATGAGTCCATCAAATTGCTACTTCAATTACCTGCGAGTCAAAAGGTAGGTGATTGCATGCAGAGGTGGCTGAGGACCATCCGGTGGTTCCCAGCTGCCTCCTTATCCGACCACCGAGTTATCTTATCCGACCGCGGATAAGTAAATGGGAAAAAACGAAAGCGGAATAAGCAGAGTTTAGTAAGGAAACAGTAGTTATGAATATTTTTTATAACCAATAAAACAAGAAAGAATTATTATCCAATGTGATATCTACATGTTAAAAGAAAAAAAAAAAAAAGTCCATACATGTTTTACTTAGACAACTTGAATCTACCGTCATCAGTAGCTATGAGATGAGCACAGCAACCTAAACAGACTTTATTAGAAACCACGGACAACAAAAAAATAAAAAAAAAGGAAATATACCTAGTCAACCCCAAATAATTGGGACATCATAGCTCGTTATTATTATTATTATTATTATTATTATTATTATTATTATTATTATTATTTTGATGAATGAGCAAGAAAACTCACTTTGGCTGGCCATTTGTAACGGCGTAAACTATCAAAAAGTACTAGTTTTAGAACTGTTTAACTACAAATCCTTTCCTGTAAAGAAAAAAGGGTGAAGGTTTACATGAAAAAGATGACATCAAAATACAACATATATGCGAGTAGAAAAACATGGCTAGGAAGATGATAGGTTTTAAAGCAAGCTAAACCGTCACAAGGAAAAAAAAAAAAAAAGACTTACCAGTATTGATATGGATATGGAATGCTAACCTGAAGAATTCCAAACATGAGAAACATAACAAATACTGGGATCTTACCTCGATGCTGAAAAAGAAGCTTGGACAAGAAGAGGCCCACAAATGAGGATACTGAGGTGCCACAGCCGAGGCAGGACCAATGTTCAGATAATTAAGGCTTTCAGCCTACAACAGCAACCAACCAGTGTCACTCGTTAGAAATGACTTGTATTATACTATACGTTAATGGAAGGTGTGACATGAGATCCATGGATCACCATTGAGAATTATTTAATAAGCATGCAGTACAGAATTAATGCGCTGGCAGGTGCAGCACAGTGAGTGAGTCCTCTTTCACAGAACCCAAGCACACACAGAGTACCTTACCCTTTTATCTCCACCTCCATAATCTTCTAATATACAGGTCATTTGATAGTGGTTACAGGTACCACCAATTCTCTTTTCTTTTTTTTATGTGCATCTTATTAGCGACGTAATCGCAATGAAATGATTGATGCAGCTAACTTGTTACTGCTACAGCAGCGAAAAGGAATTAGGATCAGTCAGGAGGGGATTTGTATTAGAAGAAAATACTTATATAGCAATTGAGGCTATAAACACCGTGATATGCTGAAATATTCCAAAAAGAGGAAACAGTGGATGATTATCTACCTGAGAATTTCCGGTCTCCGTAGCTTTAAATGAGTAGCAACTGAAATTGGTACCACCTGAATTACCATCCCTCTTTGGATAATGGAGGTTAGGTTGAGATATCCTCAGATTGAGATCAATATCCTCAAAGACAACTATCACAAATGAAAACTCAATTTCATTCGAATATTACTTGGAAATAGTAAAATGTACAGAGTCAATAAGGTAGAGTAGCAAGCACAATATATCCTGATGATACCGTCATTTTCAGGTGCCGCAGATATCTCTCCTTCATAGAGGCTTGGCTCAAAATTGGTGATGGCCTCCCTTCCATTGAATCTGATAGCAGCCTTGTCATATGCCCTGAATGCCAAAAGAAAAGAATGGAAAAAGAAAGAATATGTTTGAGATTATAAAATCCACAAATCAAAGATTCTTATTAGAATCCCCATACATGTACTGATAGAGTTAGACCTTGCAGCCTCTATTTCGCTGTCAAATAAGCCAAGATATATATACCTGCAACGAAAATTTATATTTTGAAATGTTAACACGGTGCTTAATTTTTCTTAAAGCAAAAAGAAAAAAAAAACACACACGAAGGTCTTTTTCACAATTAGAAATTCTCTTGGACTTGCAAAAAATATGTTCGATATACTTTTACATATTTTTACTCTTATTTAGTTGATCACAAAAAAAAAAAATCTACTTATTCAAATATTTATGGCCACAAAAAAAAAAAACTCTACTTATTCAAATATTTATGGCCTCTCTAAGAATTTCTTGCAGGATGGTAGACAGCTTATTCAAATATTCTCTCTTTTATCTAACATATTTTCTCTTTACTATTTATACTAAGAACGGTCTCGTGTCATATCGCATGGTCATATAACTTGGAGTGATTCCTCAGATCAGATAAAAGAAAGATGTAAACTTTAAAGAATGTTGAACCGCAAAGACGGAATCGGATCATATAAATAAAGAAAATATATATGAGACTAACTCAAGAATAATTTGAGAACATCAAAAATTATTATAACGTCATACTTTCTTTCAAGGAACTGCCCCATGCGAGCCTCCCAACGACCACATTTGTGGAGAGTCACCCCTCTGTATTTGGAGCTTCCCCTTGCAAATCCAGTACTTTGCCGACGAAGTATATGAACAAATTCTTCCTTGGTTAAATTTCTCATCTGAAATCCAATCACACGGCCAGCGTACGTGATTTTAGTCGCACATATCAATCATATAACTTCAATATATCTACTTGCACGGTTACCTGCTTCAAATCCTCATCATAATCACTAAGATTAAAGTTGATGTCAGCATCAAGTCCACGGAACTTGATCGCAGCACGATCATATGCTCTGTAAACGAAATCCAATAAATAAATGCAACAACGTTGTTGTTCTTCACGATGCAATGATCCACCGAATTCATAAGATATTAGACCACCAAAGCAGACACGAGGGGAGGAGGAAATAAGCAAACCTTGCAGCAGCGTGGGCAGTATCGAAGCCTCCTAAGGTTTTCATACAAAGAGAGGACAACAGTTAAACCACAGAACACAGATACGGCTAGAAATTTAGCCTCGGATTAAGCAAGTAGAGTTGAATTCTTACCCAGATAAACCTGCTTTCCACAATCCCTGCTCAAAATTAGAGGGAAAAAAGAATCGCCACTTGTAAAAATTAGAACACAGTAAAGAAGTACAAGGAGCAGAAGAAAGAATCTGCTTACCAAATGTGGGACTCCCATCTCCCGGTTCTCCGGTAGAAGGTAACTCCACGATACTGTGAACTACGAGACCTCGGGCCTCTTCTGCTCTTCTTCACCTGCCTTCGCTGCAGCAGCAGGTTGGCCTCCGGCTCCGCCAAACCACCCGTCGTTCCCTTCCAGAAGCCAACAGCGGCAAAGCTAAAAGACGAGGAAGAGGACGAGTCCACGGGTACGTGAGGCTGCATCGCAGCAACCTCCGCGGCCAGAGGGAACAGCTGCCGCGTGGCGATGCCCGGATCCGGCGAGACGCATCCCTCCTCCTCAGCCTCGTCCTCGTCAACAACCGGCTCGGCGGGACGACCGAGGACATCGGAACAGAAGACGGAGGCAGCGCCGTTGGAGGAGCGGGGGTCCTCGTCTCCGACGGCGGCGGCCGCGGTGGCGATGTCGGTGCTCGATGACTCAACGGAGTACGGCGCCGCAGCAATGGAGTCGCCGCGGTAGGTCACATTGAGATCGAATTCCATAATATGCCTCGCGCAATCGATCGAATACCTCACCGAACCCGAATCTCGCCGACAAAGTGCAGAAATATTGGGAGGAATCAGAAGGCGGCCAGGAGCAAACTTCGGCGGAAGATATGGCCGCCGAAGGCGATCCGATCCATTTGCGGAGCGGTTGGATCGGTGGGAAGCGAGCGAGCGAGCGAGCGAGCAGCGATGGAGAGAGAAGACAGAACAAGCGAACCAAAAGTGGGATTATATACTGTTTCGTTAACCTCATTTTCGGCTTTCACTAACTATTCAAAAATGTTCTGTTTAAATTTAAAATTATTTATCAATGAGTTATTGGATGTGCTCTTTTTACTACTATTATTTTATATTATTATTTTCTTAAAAGGACTATTACAGTGATTTAAATTAAATAGAGTGGTCTGTTTCCCACGTATGTAATACCAATGTTAAGTCATCATCGAAAGGGGGAGGAGGAGAGTCGCGCGAGTTCGTCGTATGCTGCTCGTCATCCACACCATCGTTCCTTCTTTGTCGGAGGCGATTGGTGTGTGGGTGGGCTCTGTCGATGTTTGAGGTGATCGCAGTGCAATTGCTATGGGCTTTTGTATTGGTTAGTAGGCGAATAATTGTACTCCGATAACAATTTATGAGGTGTTTGTTTCTTTGTCCAGTGTACGGTTTCCTGGCCCACATATTCCTCATGCATAACTAACGACCCAGCTAAATAATATTACAATATGCAATAACATTAAAAAAAAAAAGGAAGAACAATTGAGAATAAAATAGTCTCCACACCACACCTACCGTCGTCACCATCATCACCACCAACTCCTCCTCCCTTTTTTTTTTTTTTTTTTTACTACACCTTTATTAACCAGCATCGCTATAGATTATAATCACTTCCATGGCCTTTCCGATCTCTCTTTCAAGTGTGAACTGAGGTAAAATTATAAGATGGCGATATGATAAGAAAAACTCACTCGTTAATTTGATTAATTTAAGATTATATGACTTGACACATATGCATTCTATATAGTGTGTCTTCAACATCCGAAACTAATCCCTTGTTTGAAATCATCCTAACAATATATGTGACAACACCTCAACACATTTATGAACGAAAAATACGTATATTATGGGAATCTGTCTCATCATGTCTAACTAAATGTTTTTGTCTCATGGGAACCCCCCCCCCCCCCCCCCCTGTTTCATCCAAAGAGTGAATGCAAGTCCCACTAAATTGACTCAACTCATGTGATTAGGATGTAACTGAACATGAAGATTGTCAACCTAAAACAATCAACCATATTCACAATAAAAATAAAAAATAATTAAAAAAAAACAATTATCTCTTATGGGCAGGAATAAAAAATAAAAAGATACATCTACTGTACAATATCAGCAGCAAAGCAAACGATCTGACCGCAGAATCAAAAGTGCTACGTCGAGTCGTCAGCCAAAATTTATGTCCATTCGAAAGAATAATTAAATGCCATGGAGCACTCCAAGACAGCATCACCTCAATGACACTTTTACATTATTTAAGACAACAATTGGGTCTCACCCATTTGCCACAGGAGAAGGTAGGTTTCTATATCTAAGACTACACACACAGCAACAACCAGGGTACGTAAGGCATATTCTCATGTTGGTTCTTAGAGTAACAATAAGAGCAAAACCCAAGTCAATTGAAAGCATTTTACCGAGGAGAATCCTCTTCGTGGTAGGGTCAGCTTACATATTTCTACAACATGGCACTTGAAAGTGCTCCAAATCCATTTTCTGACATAAATCAAGAGGAAAGGAAAGTACCTCAATGTTATATTGGGCATGAAGTCTATGAAGATGATCTAGCCAGCTTGTCCATCCACATCAGCGACCGTTGCAACTGGTTTTTCGCTTATGACCTCAATAGCATCCTGGACAATTTCTCTCTCTGCTTGTGCTGAAGCAAAACATGCATTTGCATGAGCATGTATATTTCAAGGCAATGTTGCATCAACAATACACCCACTAATTAAATATATAGAGAAAATACAATGTCTTAAGTTTCTACCGAGGCTGCAGTTGGTTTTGGGTTAAGAAGGATTAAACTGGCCAAATGCTCTAAGGTTAAGAAGAGTCAAATATATCTGGTCCAATAAGTTAAACTTAAATCGTTTCTTTGATATCCTTGATAATCCGGTTAGTCAGCTACATTAGAAATCAAACAAAATGGCATCAAAAATTAGTTTCTGGTGCGAATGGATGAAGATTACCTGAAATGTTGATGTTGCTATCCTCCACAGGTGCAGAATTACCCTTATCTTCTGGTTTGTTTAGAGACCCATCAACTGTCGATGGATCAAGATTATCAGGAACGGTTGTGCTGCAACTCTCTCTGAGTATCCCATCATTTTTGTCTTGGAAATTAGTGTCCGTAGAACCATCAAGTGTTGATAGGTGAAAGTTACCAGGAACATTTGTGATGTCACTTTTGTCTTGGAGACTAATGTCTGGAGAAGCATTACACATTGATGGATAAGGATTAGCGGCACAGCATGTGTTGCTGCTCTCGACTTGGAGATTTGTCTCTAGAGAAGCATTGGACATCGATGGATGAGGGTGGCTAGGAGTGTCGCTATTCTCTGTGAGAATCACATCATGTCTGTCTTCGAGGTTGATGTCAGGAGAACCATCAGACATCGGTGGATGAAGGTCTCTGAGAAGGCTGGTGTTGCTATGCTCGAGTACTGCTGCATCATTTTTGTCAAGGAGATTGGTGTCTAGATAAGCATCAGGCATTGGTGGATGAAGGTAACTGGGATTATTTGTGCTGCTATTCTCTGTGGGCATAGCATCACTTGCGTCTTGTAGGTTCGCATCTGGAGAACCATCAGACATCAGTGGATGAAGGTCACCGGGAAGGCTGATGTTGCTATGCTCGAGAACTGCTGCATCATTTTTGTCAAGAAGATTGGTGTCTAGATACGCATCAGACATCGATGGATGAGAGTCACTGGGATTATTTGCACTGCTATCCTCTGTCCGCACTGCATCACTTTTTTCTTGTAGATTCGTACCTGGAGAACCATCAGACATCGGCGGATGAAGGTTACTGGGAAGGCTTATGTTGCTATGCTCAAAGACTGATGTATCATTTTTGTCAAGGAGATTGGTGCCTAGATAAGCATCAGACACTGACGGATGAAGGCTACAGGGATTATTAGCACTGCTATTCTCTGTGGGCACTGCATTAAGTTTTTCTTGAAGACTGGTGTCTGGAGAAACATCAGACATCAGTGGATGAAGGTCACTGTGCTCGAGTACCACTGCACCATTTTTGTCAAGGAGATTGGTGTCTGTATAAGCATCAGATATTGATGGATGAAGGTCACTGGGATTATTTTCGCTGCTATTCTCTATGGGCACTGCATCACTTCTGTCTTGTAGATTGGTGTCTGGACAAGTACTAGATATTGATGGATGAAGATCAACAGGAATGTCCGTGCTGTTACTCCCCACGAGTACTGTATCACCTTTGTCTCGAAAACCAGTGTCAGGAGAAGCAATGGACATTGATGAATGAACATTAGCTGGGGTGTTTACATTGCTACTTTCTACCGGTAGTGCATCAGTTTTGTCTAGTTGCTTGGAGTCTGGAAAAGCATCAGGGGTTGACGGAAAATATCTAAGCCGATAACTTAAAAGTGATGGCCCAAAAATGCTATACTTCCCTGCGTTGCTGAAAGCGATTTCTGCATCAGCACGTCGCTTAAATACTACTACCACACGGTTGTTCTTCTGCTGCACTTCTGTTGCTGCTTCCTTTAGGGGTCCATAACGACTGAAAATTCTGATCAGATCAGTCTCAGAAGGAAGAGAACTTGATCCATTAAAATTCAAAACCAATGCAGTTGGCATGAACTCATCGACCATCTTCTCTTCCACACTAATTATTGGCCTATCTATCGGCGCTGCTTGCCTTATATTGGGAGCTACCTTTCCAACTTGAATATGCTCTGCACCTTGCAGAACAGGAACCAGTACAAGAGTTGATGATGTTTGTCCTGAAGACTTCCTCTTCTTTCTCTGACTTCGAGTTTGGGCTTCTCCTTTGCTTTTGGCAGGGCCACTGTGAGAAATCAAGTCAGACCAGTAAGAGTCCTGCATGTGATCGAGTTCTGTCATCTCCAAAACAGCTAACTGATTGTCAACTTTCCTTTTCCTACCCCTTCTACCCCCAGTTTTCTCAGGATGCTTCTTTTCACTATAAGAACTAGAAACACAATAGTCCCTAACTTCAGTAAAGAAACTGATTATAACAGATAAGCAATTGTGTCCGTTCACAGGATCCATTGCTGCTGAGCATAGCTGTGATAACATTTCATCAGAAGAGTAATCTTCCCAATTTTCTTTCTTATCTCTTGGGCTCTGCATATTCACATCACTGAAACCATCAGAAACAAAAACATCAAATATACTATCATCCTTGGATACATTCTTCAGAGATGCTTCACTATGACCCTTAAGGATAGGTGGAGCCCCGGTAAGCTGGCTTGCAACACGACGGATGCATTCACCAATCTTAAAAGAACTGCTAATAGCTAATGATGGCAGCTTATTTTGCAGATCTCCTAATGAGTCTAGCCTTTTTTTCTTACCTTTCTCTGAGTCAGATGAGTCCGAGTCAGTAGCCTTGCGCTTCTTGCTAGAATAAAGTGAATCTGATTCATCAACTTTTATTCCAAACTCAGTATTTGCACCATTTGCAAGCTGAGAACATTCAACCTCCATCAGCTCAGATAGGTTCTTTTGTTTTTTGCCATCCTCCAATACATTCTTTTGCTTACCCATGGAGCTCCACCTTCCTCGTAATTTCAGTTTTCCAAACATCATCTCCGAGACAATAGGACCTGATTGCTCAATGGTAACTTCCATTATCCCTTCCGATTTAGAGTCTGAGATCTCAGCATCATTTTCACTTAATCCACTAATGAACTTGAAAGAAGGAAGTTCAGGATAACCCTTAGACCTGAAAAATGCCTTCAACTGAGCATTCACCATCACATGCTCTAGCCTATCAGTCCCACAATCTGGGAACTTAGCTAAAGCCTTAACATACTCGAGAAGTCTGCCAGGTTGAAAATAGCTTAAGATAGCTAACCTGTCAACATAATAGCCATCGCTATCCTCCCGAATCCCAGCATTCTCAACCTTCTGGTAACTACTATTGGCATTAGCTGCTTCAGGGAAACAGGAACAAGTCATTCCCAACCCCATGCGCCTTTCAACCTCATCCAATGCCCCATCAATGGCACCCACAAATACATCTGAATTGCTCTGTTTTTCCATCTGTGAGAAATATGTCTCAAAATGCTTCAATTGGGATTCATCACACCAAGCAAATGTCTTGTCTCCAAAATAGGCTACAAGAAAGTTGTCCTTTTTTTGATGCCTCAAGGCTAAGTCTGATGCATCCGATGGATCGAAAATTTGACCAGGCCACCAAGGATGACTCTTGACTTTACCCCAGACTAGATCAGATGTGCAGAAACCATCCTCGTCCTTAGAAGGCAAGTAGTAACAAGGATGTTGATCACTATTTTCAACAGAAATATTAGGTCTTGTGGCCACATGTTCCACTGCTTGCTTGTCTGCGCCTTTCGAGGTCTCCTGTTCATCAACCACCATTCTCTCATTATCATGTGAACCTGCATCAGGACTGACGTTCAGGATACTTCCCCCTAGCACAAATTCCTGATCTGCTTCTAAATTTCTACCTGTTTCCACATTTTGGAAGAATTCAGTTGTTGGAGATTCATCTTCTTTACGAACATTGTACTCTGTCAGCATGTTTTGAAGACTCCCTGGATAACAGTTTTCTTCAATATCATTTGTAAAATGACTGCTAGTGGCCAAAGAACTAACAGTTTGGGATTCTGTCTCCTGACTTTTGTTGACAACAACATGAGCAGAGTCAATGCCTGAGGGTACATTCTCAATTTGAGATGATTCAGAAGTCCTGGACATGCTGATTTCCACAGACAAATTTACATCCTCCATATAAGTTTGAGATTCTGTCTCCTGATTATCGTAGAGTAAGTGAATGTCTCCATTGTCTGTTTTTACAACTTCAACATTTGTTGCTGTATCATGCCCAGTACTTACCATATCACCGACATCTAGAAGATATTCACCCAATGGATTTTTACCCAAGATGTTTACTTCCTTTGGATCGGTCAGGTCTGAATCTCTTTTATCACCACTAATTTCATCAGTTTTAGAGCGATCAACAAGCAGAGGATCCACCTCCTGTAATTCTTTCTCATGGATAGCATTTTCTTTATCCTGTACATTCTGACTTAAGGACACAAAAGGCATCTCTGAGAATGAAGTTCTACCACCATCAATATCCAGCAGGGACAGTCTACTGGCCTCTGGTTCCCTGTCCAACTCCTTAGACTCCTTGTACTGATTGATCGCCACAGTCGGGATATCTTCTGTTTCATCAGCTACATCAGAAGACTCAACAATAAGTTCTTCATTTTGATCAGTTTCCCCAGGTCTAAGAACACCTGATTCATGAAGATGTTTATCAACTTCAGGATGATCCACTGCCTCATTTGTCAAATTTTGGTTCTCCTTTACAATAGATAGACCATGCCCAGGGAGTTCATTTCCAGTGCCAATCTCCATAGCATCGACCTGGGTTATTCTCTGATCACGTGTTCCCCCCAAGCTTTCGGCTTCCACCGAAACAAGAGTAACAAATGAATCAGATTCAGCAGCCCCCGTTGCACATCTTGCATCTAATGCATTAGCTCCCAGGTCCACCTCTGTAGGTTCCAGATGTATGTCAACAAGATCATGACTGATCACCTGACTTGCAGTCTCTATACTTGATATACCGTCTCCAGCAAGTTCTTTTCTGTCACTTTCCACAACCCCAACCTCTATGTCCCCCTGATCTGCTACACCATCCGACTTTCCAGCTTCCAACCCCACAACATTCATGGAAGAGTCACACCCTGACAGATATGCTGGGTTAGCAAAACCAGCTTTCAGTTTCTCTTCATCAAGAGAATTTTTCTCTAGTTCACAAACTATGGATCCCGAAGCACTCACTTCAGGTTGCAGCCGTCCATCAACAATCTTGTTCCCATTCTGATAAGATAATTGTTTCTCTTCAACTTCGGTTTGATTGCTGATCTCAGAAACGCCAACCTGGATAGCCACTGGCTCTGATGTATCCACCGACATTTCAACATCGTTCCTGTCTGATGTATCAACCGACATATAAACATCATTCCCGTCGATAGCAGCAGTGGTCAGTGTTGGCACACGCTCCACAGTGCATTCTGCATTAACCATGCTAACTTCAACCTTGTGAGTGCAACTTGAGCCAGCTTCCATCTCTGATGATGGTAAATCCAGAACATTCAATTTATCCTGAAGATGCTCATTAATTGAATCACAGTCCACTGTGCCATTCACGACATTCTCTTCTTTCTCTTTCTGAGATAAAGCATCCTCCACAAGCTCAGTTCTGTTCTCATTCTCCACATGATTATCCTTTTCTCCTACAACTGCTTCATTTTCAAGAAAATGAGATCTATCAACTGTGACCTCATCAAAATTAACAGCATTCGTTGTTCTTGCAGCTCCAGGAACATTTTCTATCTCCATAACATCCACTTGTGCCTCTCCTTGACCTCCAGATTCATTTGCAGCTGTCAAACTTCTTTGGGTTTCTTCATCTTCTGTGGTAGCAGGTTCACCCGAACTCAAATTACCACCAGCAATCATGTCAATCTCGAGATAGGGTTTCTTTACTGAAGAATCAAACTTCTCAACAGTTTCATCTTCATTTCTGGGTTTTTCAGACTTGACCAGCTCGATCCTTGCTGGTACAGTCGCAACCTCTTCAGTCACAGCCGTTTCGACAGCAGACACCATTGTGCTCCCTGCCTCGACCGCAGCACATTCCAGCTTCTGATCACCTTGGCATCCGTCATCTTCCACATCGTTTTGCTTCTCCACCCGAATCTCTAACTCTCCCCCTACGTCAGCGGCACCACCACAACCGACGACCTCAACCCCAGCTTCCGTCACTTTGTTAGCAGCTGTCACGCCATCGTTATCTGCTGCGACATCCATTGTGGCGTTCTGACCGCCGCACGACGCATCTTCCACCTCTCTCGGACTCGAATCCCCGCCATCCGAATCAGCGAAAGGCTTGCCATGTCCATCGCCTCCAGGATCTGAAGCCGGCTCCGCTGCTGCGTCCGTACTTTCTCCCTCCTGCTCCCCGGCGTTCAAGTCGAGGCCTCCGGTCTGCTCCGCCGCCAGCCTCGAAGCCATCGGAAGAGTAAAACCCTAGAGATTACCTGCTCCACCTCTTCACAAATGACCTAAGCTATCGATATGAAAACAGAAACCCTAAGAACTTCCCGTGCGCAAAACAAGACCCTAGAATTCGACATGGATCGAGAGCGACGGAGAAGGAAGAATTGAGAAGAGGAATCTTTCGATGGCAAATTACCTGGATTTTGTTTGGCGTCGCGGTGCAGAGGATCGGGATTTCGGAGAGATCGGAAGGGGAAGAGCGGGGCGAAGAGTGGACGCGGCTTCGGATCAATTATTCCGAGGGGCAGAACCGGGAAACGATTCCATGTGTCCACGGGCGTGCCTCGCTCTCTCTCTCTCTCTCTCTCTCGCTCCTCTCTCTCTCTCTCTCTCTCTCTCTCTCTCTCTTTACGAGCTGCAGCGAGCCGAGGGCGTGCGATCTGACCACCTCCAGTGAGCTTACCCCACCTCCGGTGAGCTTTCCACTCCACGATGTGTAAATGGACGTTATTTTGATTTGTAACGCTTCGTCATCGAAATTATCGGTCGTGTCGTCTTACGAATGTGTCGGTGACATTAATGGCCATCACAGTCATTTTCCGCATCAAATAGATTGCTGACATAATAATACTCCACAGTCCATTAATCAATATTATGGACCCCACCCCGATTCCAGATGCTCTTTCATGGATTTTATTTCACACCTTCGGTGATTTTATTGTAGTAAAATATAATGAGATAAGATAAAGATTGATGATTTTTCCACTCAAATTATCACTAGAAAAAAAAAATTATCGAGCATATTGGTCAAGGATTATGAATGTTGAAGTTGACTATAAAGTTATTAAGAAATATTAAATACAAAGTTTATTTTATTTTATTTTATTTTAGATGACTAAGGATTTTTAAAAAAAAATCAAAACCATTAAGTATGTCCATTACGATTATTTTGTTATGTTACAAGTAGTTTGTGTCATGTTATCTATAAATAAATCTTCCACTTTGTTTGAAGGACTCTCACCAAACATGATGATAAAAGGTGCAATTGAGTCATAACTCGCATCCAATCTGATGCTAAAAGATGGATTCATTTCCGAAATATCACCATGCACGATTAATCACTGTTATTGATCAAATAACAACTACAAATTATGACACAAAGAGAGGCCACCAATAAGATATTGTAATCAAAGCATGAACCTAAAAGAAATAAGACCTATGAACATTTTGCTTGTGTTCGATCCATAGGATTTCGTTTATTAGGCGTACAATCAAGTACGCACCAACATTAAAAACAAAAAAAAGTAGTCCTCTCAAAAGATTCTTGATTGCAGCACCCCAAAAAAACACCGAAAAAAAAAAAAAAGTTGCTTTAGAGCACCGCCTGGATATACACAGACGGCGGGGCGGTAGATCCAACTTGTCTAGCTAATCATGCTTCTGAGCTGATGATGGATTTCTACAAAAGAAGCTTTAACTCGCTCCAAAGATAACATGGGAGGGAGGATATACCAAATGAAGGCTGCTTTTTTTTTTTTTTTTTTTTACAGGGGAACCAAAATCGGACAGCTCACTCAGGAACATGTTCGGTCTTATCCATTGCCTTCTTTGCGAGCTCGTATCCAGCAAAATTCATTGCACCAAGAGGTGCAATCCAGAAGAACCTCGGAACCGCTCCCTTGAAAAGGCCCAGAGGACCCTCCTTATGAAGAATGGAGAAAGCCACCATTTGCATCGATACTGGCAAGCCTTGTGGTGCCGTCATCATTCTCGTCTTCATCACATCAAAGGGTGTGGTGACCACAGCAGCAAGCCCACCGGACAAAGCCCCCACTGCGACGGTCTCCCAAGGTCCCAGGTCTCGGTTAAGAAGGTTCTGTGCAGCCTATCAAAGCAATCGAAACCAAACATGCGTATTTATGCAGAACAAATTTCAGTCTACGAAAACATTCCTAGAAAGTGACCAAAGCGTACTTTTTTACCAAGGCAACAGCAATCAAGTTCTCAAGTAGTTGGCAAATGAAAGTCACGACAAAGTTTGTAATATAGTCATTAATCAAATGAAAATTTAAATATATTAATTTATACAGAAGACTAATGAGTGATGTATCAGGAGTCCATAAGTGAGATCAGGCACTTTGCCTGCAACATCATTGTAAGAGGAAAATTGTTATATCGAGCAACAGTAAGCCAGTTTGCAATTCCTCGAGTCAAAAGTGTTGGATTGTCTTAGAGGTACTTGAATGTAACAACTTACAGCATGAAAGTGAGTTTCAAATGCTTTTTTTCTGAAAAAATGATACACACAATATAAGGCCCTAATATACCCTTTTTGATAAGGTACAACGTAAATTGGATCAGAGATACCGGAATTTTGACAACTGCAACAGCTAATTCTGATCAAGCAAATGGTTAAAAAATATGAAATATCAACCATAACTAAGTTAAAAAAATAAATTCAGAGATACATCAGCAGACTTGAAACAATCCCTATCATGTTTGCATTAAAGGAAGACCATCAAATACAGGAAGCAATTAATAGTACTCAACAAGTCTATATGCTAACCTTTTTGGATTCTGCATATAGGCACATTCCAGCAACATAAAAAGGGACCTCACGGCAAAGTGTGGCACCAGTACCACGAAAGAAACCTTTCAAACCATCTTGATGTAAGGTACCTACAATTGCCTCTCCTACATTATCAAAGATGCCTGCTTGTAGCCGCTGCTTCAAAACTTCACAAGGAATTCGAACTGCTGTTCCCAAGATTGTGCTGCAAAAGGATGCCATAGATTGCACCTACATACGAATAAGTTCTATTTTCTAAGTCTGCATTAGCAAGTTTATCCTTGATGGATGTTTTTTCTACAAAACAAGAATTATTGTTTCAATCACAATACTAAGAGTGAGATCTAATGCAATTACTGATTGTAATACATAGGTGAGAAGGAGACAAACATAGGACCAATGCAAATGGCCTCATAAAAATAAGTTGTTGGCTGAATCTAATCTTCATAAGAAAGAAAAAGAATATGTAAATATCCATATTACCTGAAGCTCTTGGAGTGTTGGTGCAACATTTATTAGCACAAGCTTGCTTGCTTCGAAGATACCGGTCCTCAATCCATGGCTGTAAAGAAAAATAAAGATAATTTGTCTTCACTCACAATTAGCAGAGAAGAAAAGAACTCCAACCTTGAAAACTGTCCAAGGATTGCTGGAATCGAACCCCTGTATAATCCACGAAGTCCAATTTCTGGAAGCTTTGACACGAGCTCTGGGAATGAAAGGGTTGATGCTTGTACACGTGTCTAATAATGTACAAACATAAAACAATTACAATAAATTGCATGATAGAAATAGTGGTAAATTAGAATCAAACAAACGGCATTGAAGATAAATACTTGATATTGTGATCATATTGTGGCGGAAAAGCTCTTTTAGATTCTCTTGCTCATAAAATAATTACTTCATGAAGTTCTTTAAAAAACTACCACTTGCTGAATTCATTAACAAGTATGGAATGTACCAATAATCCAATTGGCATGGGAAGTATGCTTTCCCAATGGGTGATTAGGTGCATGATCTGAAACCAAAAGTTCAGCTGCACATTTTCAAGGTATCTCTATGTGAGCATGACAATCAAATGAACAAACTACATGGATAATCTGTGGATCTTTTTTTGCATAATAATGCCATGTCTTGTCTGAAGTATATATTCAATTTGATACCTCATGCTAAAAATCTTTCTTCTGGTTTTTTTATGCAAGCATAAGCATAACAGATATAAGTTAATCTGTACAAGCTAATTTATTTTGACTTCTTTGAAGTGTGTTTTACATGGTGGTGTATGATTCTACTTTCTGCATAGTGATGAGGCAAACCACTCAGCTAAAATTAAAAACGAAGAAAAAAAACAAAAGAAGGAACACAAAAGAAGTGATAACTCAAGCTGCTTGTTTGATGCAAAAAAACAACTTATCAGCTCCGTCAGTGAGAAAAGGCTCCCAACAAGCTGATGTCCGCTCCCAACAAGCTTGATGTCTGGTAGCTTTCATGTCTCAAGTATTTCCATTAAAACCAAAAAATCAAGAGCTATTGATCTATTTCTGTTGGGCTTCCAAGATGACAAAAAGCTTCCATGTGGGCAGAAGCTACACCAAATTCCTACCAAGGTGTTTCTGCTTCACCTTTCCACAACTTTCCAGTTGAGTTTAATTTCATAGGAAATTGTTACAGCTTTCTATCAAGAACCCCATATATGTAGCCAATCCCCTATATCTAGAACCTTACAATGGGGTTGGCAACAGGAATTTTTTTTTACAGAAAGTAGAAGCATACGCAACTTATGTTAAAGACACTTTAAAGATATTTAAAAAAATTAATGTAGTCAACCCCATATATCTAGAACCTTACAGGTTCTCCTGACAGAACATGCCACTTTAAAATTAGAAGCACATGATTCAAATCATTTTTCATCAATTAAATATGGAACTCAGTGTAGGTAGTAATTTTGCTAACATAATCATGACAATGGGAATGTTGCTAGAAGAAGAAACAAGAAGAATGCCATTTTTCTCAAATGGGTCCATGAAATGTTAACTTTGATAAGTACTTCATCTATCACCAAGTATCATTTCCAGCAGATGATTCAAGACAACAACTTACCACACATGTTATATTATGATAGCCATAGCCTGACATGCAAAATGACCTACTTGAAGGGAGAAAACTCTTGTTTGATTATCTAGAAACCCTCTTTTTTTCCAGATAGTAATAGAAATTCAAGCAAATTTGAACCAGAGTAAAAGAACCTGTCAATTATCAATATCAGCTCTTGTAAATGAAATATGAACAACTTTTCTTCAGATCCAATTGACTGAGATCATTCCTCCGTATAGTTCAGACATGGATTCAGATAATACCAGCCATGGGTAACAAAAAAATACTGATTGGTATGCTAAAAACACAAAAAGAAAGAAAACCTCGAGTTAAAAATTTGTAGTATTTAAAAATTTTCTGCATGCCAATTTGTTTCTTGAACTAGTTTAAACTGGGCATTTCCAGGAACTGGAGATGGCATGATTCATATTCTAGTAAACTTGTGCTATTAAGTAGGTTGAAAAAGTTACCTTCATTGTATCAATAGGATGCATTATAGAAGTAGAAAGTGCACAAGCAAGACCTCCTGCCAAAGCAGACTTTAGAACATTTCCAGTGGATATCTCTACTGGTGGGGGAACAGCTACCACTGTAGCTGCTTCAAACCAGATGTTCCTGCAGATATGAAATTGAGAGCAAAGTCCATCAACTGTACAACTAGGAACTGACCTTTTCTAATTCACTGCAGTATAGCAAAACTATAAATTATAGTTTATGAAACTATAAACTTACCTTTTCATATAAACCGACCTTGTTCAGATTATAAATATGATTACACATAAAGTCTATCAATCAGGTAATTGAACACAGAGATTTGATTTAAATGATCATGCAACAAAATGGGGTTGAGGAATTTGCCTCATATAATTATCATATATCAAGAGTTGCCAAGATTGAAACTATGAACTTAGGAACACGTTGCCCTTTATGTTGGTAATGCTTCTACAAGTATAAGCATTTAGTTCCTCATAATTGTCTTTGCATCTTCCCAAGTGTCCAAATTAACAAAGCATTGGCTAGTGCAATCTGGATTTTTACATCTATGACAATGCATCCACAAAGGGATCTTATTGATACCTTTGATTTTGGACAAAAAAATCAGTCGAGAGACGTGGATTTTTTTCACCTTCAAACTCTAGAACTACTAAAATTTTGCATAGCATATGGAAATAATTGTCACATATAGTTCATAAATTCTCTATTACCAGTTCTCATATTTATTTTTTCTTCTTGCCACTCAGACATGGCATACAATGCCAGCTAGCCAACTCATATCAAAACAGTAATTACTCCCCTCTACCGGGTTTTTTGCATCTATCCCAAAGAAATTTAACTATGAACTTCAAAATCAGTGAAAATTAATTACTGGTCTTTTGGAATTGAATGGCATGACCAAAACTAAGAATCTTAGATGTCTGTAACATCCTGAATAAATGTATAATCATTCAGCAAGTAAAGAATTATAGATGCTTGTAAAATCCTAAATATATGTATAATAATTCAGCAAGTAACTAAGTTAAAAGACTTCTGTTATATTAATAGATAAGTTTTAGAAAGACGTGATAAATAAAGTATCTATTAGACATAGTCAGAGGCATTCAAATTCTAAAGGCATCATAAACAAATAGAGTAGCTCAACTGCTCAAGGCTATTGGTTGTGTCAAGAAAAATCATGTCATGGAAAATGACGAAATCTCCGAGGTGGTAAATTTCAGGAAAACGAAGATCTCACACAACAAGACAGAAAACAAAACATGGGATAATCACCTGACACTAACAGCCGAAATACTGACTCAAAGAACATGATATGGATGTCCTATCTAGAAGCTAGTATCTGCACAAACATCTGTATTAAGTTTGAGTCTTCATATGATTGTTAACTGTGCCATACCTAGGATCATCTTCAAGCCTTTCTGAAGGAAGCAAAAGCATGAAGTTGCGGAAATGACTATATGAAATTGATCCCTCACTGTCTACATTGAGAGAGCGCATCATAGCAATGGCATTATCTTCGCTAGCAGGAAGACCTGCACTTCTTAGTGATGTCAAAATCTGGTTTTTTTGGAGTGTTCCAGACTTGCTAAGACAAAGGGTTGTGTAAGCTCGAAGAATTTTCGGCTCCTTCTGCTCCATCAAGGACAAAAACTGTTTCCACCCAATTGACTTTGAAAACAAGTTGCTTCTTGTACGCCGCAAAAAAACCTTGGCGTACCTCCTTGGCAAGTTTCTCTTTCTCATTGCAATTTCAAGGTCTTCGAGGTTGAGCTGACCATCACCATCTCTATCCAACTCCTCAAAAAACCGCCTTCCTGCAGTAAAAAGAAGGAAGAGACATGAAACCCAGATGCTGCTTCAATCTCACAGAATATCTAAACCAACTAATAGCCTGTAATTATGACCATGAAAACAATATATTTTCATAAGTCTTCGAGGTTGTCAACAAATATATACTAACATAAAATTATTAGCAAAGATAGTCTTCACAGGTTGAATCAGGAAAGCAATTGCAATACATATGCTAAAAGATATTTTAGCATCAATAAGGCTAAGTCCTATTCTTAGCCAACTTGGCCTGCAACCCAAACTGAGGACAATCAAGAAAGAAACAGCAGTTTGATCCAACTAAAGATCAAATGACAACTAACCACTGGGTACTATTCAAAGCACAAAAATGTAGCAGGAAATAAAAGAAAGAAAAATTAGAGAAATATGATAAATTAGGAAAGCAATTAGGGAATTTGAAGAAACATAATATACTTAGCATATGGGTAATTCAGCTCATAAAAAGAGCTGTAAGCCTCTTATAACGTCGAAGACTGTTCCCTTTTCTTTTCTTTCTTACAGAATATTAAGTTATCTTTTTAGTTTGATTAATCTCTTTGAAGTCTATGTCTCTCAATAGAGAAGTAGCAGTCAGGGGTGTCATTCCTAATGGCTTAACAGACTCTTCAAACTGCTAGACACCTGCTGACAAGTGCTAAATGGAATACAGTAAGCATAACAAATTTGTAGGAATTTGTCTTGTACATTCAACTACATGTCTCTTTCTCTCTCTTGCTATCAAGACCATATGGAGCTTTAACAGACAATATTATCATGCTTAGAGGAGATCCTTAATTTGAGGCAGGATGGAAATAGCTTTATTGACAAGTTCAACTTCTAAATTATCTATAGCTTCATAAATCAGTAAGAACTGTCCTTTAAATTCAACTGCACATTGTCTAAGTGATATTTTCCTTATGATGTTTTTCACACATGAAATATTGACAGATAAATTTATCAAGATTACCATAAACCCTTAATTGGGCATGTATCATGGGACTTGCACTTAAGAGTACATTGGTTACTTTTGTACCAACCCAATGTCCTCATGAGCAAGAAATTCTATGAACATGCTTTTAAGGTCACCCACATATAAACTTTCATATTTGTAGCGATCAGAGATTGTAAGAAAATGTTTAATTTCTTGTTAAAGGTTGGCCAAATTGAAGAACTTTATTATGGTGCATGTCATTTTGTGTGGAAACGCACCAGAGCAAGTTGCACAACAACAAGATAATAAAATAGAAGCATCGGTTCCATGATAGGATAAAAACACAGAGTCCAACTGTGAGTCTGTGGCCACTAAAATGGTTATACGGTCAAACAATAAATACTTATCTTAGTATTTACCTTCGACCTCAGCATAATGGAAGAAGTCCTGAACTGAGAACAATTTCTTCTTGTCAGGATAGTCAGTTGCAGACCTCCCCAGCTGAGGGATGAACTCGATCAACTCGGTCAAAGAAACAGTGGAAAGTGTTGATTTTAAGCGCTCAACATTTGACAATGGAATGTTCAATAATCCAGTGGCAATATTCTGTGGGGAGCTACTGGCAGTCTCTTCCTTATCACCACTGGTGGCATGATTCTCATCCTCGGCTTTTGTGGATGGTGTGTCTTCCACGAAGTTAACTGGGGCCCCTCCAACCCTTGCAAAACTCAGATTCGAAAGGAATCCATCAAAATCTGCCTTCTTTCCATTAATTAACCTGTTGATTATCTTCAAGTGCTCAAATTGTGGAGTCCTGGAAGACTTGGAAGCCACTGGCTGACTACATTTCTCAGGGCTGCTGCCCTGGCAAGGCAAATTCAACATTTGAAGATTCTGGACCAAACTTCCCAATGCAATGCAAAGAATCAAATCGAGAGGCAACATTTCTCTGTCAGCCGAAGACGTTTTTTCGGATTTGTCCCAGAACACAATCTTGTACGGAACTCTCTTGGAAGGTTTCCTATGCCACGGCTCAGAGACGAAGTCATCGTCATGGCATTGGTCCCCAAAGCACTTCCTCAATGATTTAAGTGGCCTTGGGAATGCCTGCATGAAGCTGTCGAGCATGATCGACCAAGTGACCGCAAAGGGCGAGCAAGCCACACAAGATCCATTCTTTTCCTCTTCTTCTTCGCTACCTGTCTTGGATGAATTGCCTTCCCGGCCACGGACGCTGCCCCCGCGGGAAGCGTTTGGCAAAAAAGCAGCGAGAAGGCCCTGAATTGGGCTTCTTTCCCGCTCCTCGGAAACCACAACCGTAGCCACCACATCACGGCCCGAGTTCCTCTTCATCGATCCATGGCGTCTCTTCGGAGACTCCACATTATTGGACGTGTCCCTCGAGTTCAGCCAATGGGACTCCAGATCCTTGGCGGCGCGAAGGAACCCAGACTCCAGCGGGGAGAGGACATCCCTGACGGCATGGAGGATAGCCTCCACCGGATCCTGCCGCGAGACCATGCAGAGAGAGCCTGGTGAGTGATCCGATGCTAGGGTTTCCGCCGCCGCTGCCGAGGCGATCCTCGAGTCCCGCTAAGGCCCGATGCTTCTCCAAGTGGCATCAATCTCCGAAACAGGGATCGAAGCGAGGCTAGGGCCTCCGTTGCAGGAACAACAGCTGAGGCGAGGTAAGGTAGGCAATGGCAGCAGGGGGGGGGGGACGCTGACGACAAAGACGATGCGAGGCAGAGTCGAGTTGAGAGACGGGGAGATCAAGAGATGGGAGCAATATTCCAGTACTCGCTAAATCCACCGCTGATAAGGACCATGGCGGGGCCCGCCGGTGTTAACGTGATGTTATCCGGTTACGTTGGGCTGGCGGTGGGTCCGCATTCCGGTCTCTCTTGGTGGGAATGTGGGTGTGAGGATAACGCCTGCGTCGAGAGCCGACGACGGAGCCAAGCCGAGCAGGGCCGAGGACGGGTTGTGTGGTGACGTGTCTCGCCTCATCGGCGGACCACGCAACCCAACATGTTTTCAGTTTCTGGAAACATCTATCTAACGTGTACATGGACATCATCATCATCATCGTCGATGGTGGATACATCGCATCCCGTCGTGCACTTTGTTACTTCAGCACATGGATCAGATATCATACATTCCACGATTCGAAGCATTCCAGATCCTGTGCACGAATCTCGAGGTTTCGATTTCGAGATCAATGGCTGTTGTTGTCTTGACTTGATCCCTCTTCCATTCTTTTTCCGTATTAATTAATACGAATTGTGGCGACGGCTATCGGTCGGATTGTTCGCCGTCGCTCCTCGCTCTCTCCCGCGAATTGTGGGTTCCATGTTTGGTCCTCAGCGCGGTCAAATGTGTCCTCACGCACCCACCGATCCCGGCGGAGCCACCCGTGCCCATTGCCCGAAAAAGGTGCCTTTGTTTCTCCCTCCTTACTTTGCTTTTGTCCCCCCCCCGGCAAAAAAAAAAAAGAAGGCATCCTCTTTGTGCCGGCCCGCTTCCCTTGCCGGGATTTCGATCTCTCCCGGAAGGTCTTTCGAGTCTTTCCGGGGCCCTTCCCGATTAAGCCTCGACCTTTTGATGATCCGTAGTTTGTACAGAGCTTTCTGTTCCGCATTGGAGTTGGATTGAATCTTTTTGGAAGATTTCACGGCTCGGGTACTGGAAAGTCTTTGATATTTGTGGCCAATTGGATATTTCCATATGCCTTTTCGGATAATGTCTCTGATTTGTTGATCGTGTTGTCTTCAACTTTGCTCGGGGATTTGCGGCGGCGGAGGAGAATCTGGAGTGGCGTTCTGAGAAATGAGTTGTTTTCCATGTTTCTCGAGGAGGCACTCCTCAAGAGAGGAAAGCAGTCTGGTCGCAGGTGTCGCCAATGATAATGAGCTAACCAAAATGCCTGGTGAGCTTTGTCCTTGTTTAAGAGCCTACCGTTATTGATGTTTGTTTACGTAATTTTTTATTCTAGCAAATGATTGTGCAAAAAGCAAAAAAAAAAAAAAAAAAAAAACAAAGGCTTTGTCAATCTACTTTTAATTTTTCTGGTCAAATATCTCCAGAATGGTATAATATTGACTTGATTGACTGAGAACATAACGATATGTCCGTCACAATATGATGAAAAGCTGTCTGATACCAGAACATTAATAAGCTATCTAAATATGTTATATGAATTATTAATTAACATCAAAATATATACTATAAACAATAAAAATTCCTGCACTTCAGGATGCTAAGTGCATACTTCTAAAGGCACTTCTTTTTTTTTTTTTTTGTTCTGAATGTTGAAAGTGTTTCATTAGTCAAATCGGATTCTACTTTGCTTTGGTTAATTAAGAGGAAAAACAAGGTGAGAGCTATAACAAATAATAAGCTTTTGTTAAGTGTGTAAGATCATGTAAATTTCAAACATATAAATGGCATAAGTTCTGACTGTTCACTTCTTTTACGAGTATTCAATTTTTTTTTTTTTTTTGACTTAACTGTGAGAAGGCTTTGTTCCATGAGGTTTTTTACCATGGAAGGAAGCAATTCTTATTTGGGATTAGTTATTTTAATGTTTAAAATTGAAGTCCAAACTCTTGGTATATCTAAGTGGAATTACCTTTCTTTATGCGAGCTTGGTATTGAGCAAAATAAATGTCATGCCAACTACAAATTCAATTATTCTTTCTCCTTATTAGTGCTGCTAGATGCATATATATGCCAAAGAGCTGCATCAGCTTTTGGGAAGGCTCCAAAAAGCTTTGCCTTAATAGATGACTCTGGTCATGACAAGCAATTGCTTGTTAATGCCGGATCAGAAAATTCAAAGTTAGGTCAGTCAGAGTCACTTCATGTCCAGTTGAAGGTTATTAGCCTAATTACTACCTTTATTAACCTTCCATTAATAAAACCAAATCAAACTTTAAATCCATCGAATGGTATTGGATGTAGGAATACAAAACTTTCTTTTCCTCTCGAGAGACATTTGTTTTGTAATCTCTGTAGTACTTGGGGACAGTCTGCCTATCTGAGTGAATTGTATGTCAAAATCTCTTTCCTAGCATGACATTATTAGTCAACACTTTAGTGGATTACACAGCCAAGAACACAACATCAGTCGGATACTTCTCCTGCCGTTACTCACTTATTAGTTTAATTTCGATCATTTCACTATGCAGAGTATCCAACTCAGGAAGCCTCCACTGAAACAACCCAAAATGATGCTGGAAATGGAAATATTGCAGCACAGACATTCACATTCCATGAGCTTGCTTCGGCTACAAAGAATTTTCGACCCAAATGCCTTCTGGGTGAAGGAGGGTTTGGTAGAGTTTACAAGGGTCGTGTTGAGAAATCTGGACAGGTAATGAAGTCTATCTTTTGTTGTATGAACTTTTTTCTTGGCATTTTTACGATAACTCTTATCAATCTATATGATTTTCATAAGATTCTTAATTCTTTTGGAAGTTAGATTGTAGCCGTTAAACAGCTCGACAGGAATGGCTTCCAAGGCAACAAAGAATTTCTTGTTGAAGTTTTGATGCTCAGTCTGCTCCATCATCAAAATCTAGTCAAGCTTATCGGATACTGTGCTGATGGTGATCAAAGACTTTTGGTCTATGAGTATATGCCTATGGGCTCCTTGGAAGACCATTTGCTTGGTACTGTCATTTGAGTAGCTTGGTTTATATCTTCCATCCATGCATATAGTTGTGGCATGTTGGACCTAATCATATATTTCATGTATTTGATTTTCTCTTCTATTATAATTCTTAGCAGGTCTAGGGAAATTTCATGATGTGCCCTAGGTTAAGTTAGCATAAATCTGTGCTCCAATAGGTAACTTCTGAGGAAGTTCTTTCCTGTCATATATGATTTATAAAGGAACTAATCCTACACCAAAACTTTTAGGAGTCGTCTTGACTTCAAAATGGACTCTATAGACCACATGATATTGGTGCAGAAAGACTAGAGACTTTTAAAATGACCTGCTCATCAGACTTAAAATATTTGCTGTGACTTAAATAATAACTCTGCACAGTTAGAAACCAGTAACAGTTGTTCGACCTTTCTTGTTTTTCCAGCTGCTAACACTCTGCTTTTGCTTGTTCTTTTTACAAGGACATGTGAGAAAAGAAAAGTAACAACTGCTTGAATTTGAAAAAAGAAATCTTGATTACTTGGGGAATAATGAGAATTTTCTGATTCCAGACATCTCACCTGATCAGAAACCCCTCAGCTGGTATACTAGGATGAAGATAGCTTATGGTGCTGCTCAAGGTCTAGAGTATTTGCATGAGAAGGCCAACCCGCCTGTGATCTACCGTGATCTTAAATCATCTAATATTCTACTTGACAAAGATTTCAACGCAAAGCTCTCGGATTTCGGACTTGCAAAGCTAGGTCCTATGGGGGATAATGTCCATGTTTCTTCCAGGGTGATGGGTACATATGGCTACTGTGCACCCGAGTATGCAAGAACAGGTCATCTGACATTGAAGTCGGACATATACAGCTTTGGAGTTGTTATGCTTGAATTGATCACAGGAAGGAGGGTCATTGACACGTCAAGGCCAACGGACGAACAGAATCTCGTCACTTGGGTATGAAACTATTGTCTTTTCTCAAACGGAACTTGTTATAGCTGATACGTACGGAAATCTTAGGAACAAAGTGCAACTTTACATACTTTAGCGAGTACCATTTATTTTTGTTCGTTGGAATCATCAAGCATCACGTATATCATTACTTCCTATCGTGTTCATTGTTTAGATTATCCGTCTCTTTACATAAACCCAACTTGTCTTGTGGTCAGGCAATGCCGATGTTCAGAGATCAGAAGAGGTTCCCTGAGCTAGTTGATCCACTTTTACAGGGGGATTATCCAGCAAAAGGCTTGAGCCAAGCAATTGCCGTTGCTGCAATGTGCCTCCAAGAAGAGGCCACAGTTCGCCCGTTAATGACCGACGTCGTTATGTCACTGAGCTTCCTAACAACGGCATAGTCAGCTTAGCCCTACTCCCTCTTCCAACTTCCCATGAACAGCGGAGAGCATATAAATCGATCTACTCGAAGCAGATGAGAAGAGCGCTAAGGGTTGCAGCTCAAGACATTAATGGGGATCCTACAGTGGAAGTGAGTCATTATGTATCCTATATACGGAGCTTGTTGCCTCTGTGATCGTGTCTCATTCATCTTAGAACATGAGAACAATGATTAGATACAGAGCAGCAGCATGTTAAGTATGATCATAGGGTATGTGTGGAAACCGGGACTCCTTTTTGTTCTTGCATCTCAAGTATGAAGCATTCATGTTCTCTGAACAACGCAGCTTTTACCAGATAGACAAATCCATGAAAGCACTTGTTAAGAGAACAATTGATGTTTCTTCTTTCAGCTGAAAGCTTTTCAGCAATTATGATGTCAATAAGTAGAAACAGCGGAATCATCTATATTGCAACAGTTGATGTCCAACAAATCCACAGCTTATCATGAGTATTAGCTAAAGATATATAACACAAACAAGCTTGAGAAATGGTATGATGTGGAAACGAAAGTATTAGCTAACACTCGGGTGGATCATATGCCCTTCAATGATTCCACCTGCGTCTTCCCCGTCGGCCCATTCTTCCTGACGTGCATGCGGTACTCGTCGAAGGTCGTCGGCTGGTAGAGCGGCGGCCTCTGCGGCGTCACGAGTTCGCCGACCGGCGCGATCGGCCAGTCGCTCCGCGGATTGTAGAAGAAGGCGAGCGACAGTCGCTCCTGCACTGCATTCACTCTCACTCGATGTTCCACGCTCTTATACTTGGCGTTACTCAAAATCTGTAGCATTGTTAACACTAACAAGTATAAGATTTGACTGTAAGGACATGGTTGAGATATGCATGCATGCGACTCCAGTTTCCCCGGACGACGAAAAGACCCGCGGGAACAAAACGGCTAAAGCTTTCACCTCGACGAATCGCCGAGAGAGAGCGCGAGAGAACCTGAATCTGGTCGCCGATGTTGACGATGAAAGCGCCGGCGAGGGGCTGGACGGTCACCCAATCGTCGCCTCTGCGAACTTGGAGGCCCTTGACGCAGTCGTCAGCCAGGAGGACGGTGAGGCCGCCGGGATCGGAGTGCGGGGAGAGGCCGAGGGTGAGCTCCGGCTGCGGGCACCTCGGATAGTAGTTCACGCGGAGGCAGGCGCCCACGTCGTCGCCTCCGAAGGCGGCCTGCAGTTGATCCACGTCCAAGCCCAGGCTTATGGACAGCACCTTCATCAGCGTCCCACACAGCTTCACCATCTCGTCTCCGTACTCTTGCACCGTCCGCCTGCTCCATCAACATGCATGCACGTCTATTATTCCCTTGTTACTACTGTCATCTCATATGATCGAGTTATTTGATATGCAACCTGCAAGAAGAAGGCAGGGCAGGCCATCTGTGTTGGTTCTTGATGGACTCGGGGAGGAGGTGGAGGTAGAAGTAGTCACCCCAATCCAAGATGGCACCTTTTTCGACGCCGACGCGGCTGCCGTAGCCCTCGTAGGTCCTGGGGTTATTGGCGTACGCTTGCTTCTCCGCCATGGGGAGGCGGAAGAAGCCTCGCCAGACCTCCCGGACCTTCCTGACCACGTCCGGGCTCACCCCGTGGTTCACCACCTGGAAGAATCCCCAGGAGCGGCACGCGTCCGCCACGGCGCAGATGGTGGCGCGGCATTCAGCCGCGCCCTCCGCCAGCCCGCCCAGGTCGATCACCGGGACGCGGGGCGTGGCGACGCCTTTGTCCGACGACGGGCGCTCGGACGGCGGCTTGATGTACAGGTCTGGAATCGTCGTCAGACCGCTGTCCGACAAGGCCTGGACACGAACAACCGGTTCTGGCCACTCCTGGAGGCAGTCCATGAGGCCACTACAACTCACTCCAAGCTCCAGAAGCAGAGACGATGACAACCCCAACAACAACAACAACAACAACGGTATCACAGTGGGCGATGCGAACCTTGTTTTGTATGTTCACAACCATAAGCGTCGTCTGGACGTGCGTAGTATATATAGATGGACAAGGAGGAGGAGGATGGAGATAAGGGTGATGAACTCAAGGGAGAGTAAGGAATGCCGTGAATGAGAGGGATTAGTGGTGATGGCGGCGGCGTAAGGTTTGGCTTGTAATGCTGCGAAAGAGACGCAAGAATCAAATGTGTTCAAAATCGCAATATAATATAGTCGATGGTGTTTTGCTTTCAATCTTCGCAAATCATAATGCACAATAAAAATAGAGTCATTCATATTGACATCAGTCGACAGCCCCTCCTCCTGTCTTCTCTAGCACGTGTAAGTAAGTAAGTAGCTGTCGGTGGGCTCTTCCCCAGCGGATGGATTCATTGCATCTAAAACAGCAACGGAGAGTACGGTCAAAGCTTCGCTTCCTCATATAGGCATCAACTTGCACATCAATGGTGATGTTGGTGCAAAACAACGTGTTCTCGATGCGTGTCATTGCGAATAGGGCCGCGCGCGGCACCACTGGCAGTGGCCGACAGCCATGGCCAGGAGCTTTGGTGTGAGAACTCACCCTTCTCTTTCTCTCTCTCTCTCCTGTTCTTCTTCTTCTTCCCAAGCGAATGGCGACGTGAATGCGATGTGGTGAGTAGATAAACCATTACCCTCGTTTGGTTCGCCAACGGATATGCATCGAGCCCCCTCGGTAGCTTCTTCCTGCTGTCACTTCCACACAGTGCGCTACTGATTAGGCCTCTCGTGGATCGAAAGGGATGAGATAGGGCAACGAAAGGCCATGTGTCGGAGGAGGAGCTTTATCACCTCTGCGGCACAAACATTAGCAGCAGTGGGGAAGGGAATTCTATACTTACTAACTTCGCATACGAACACCAGTCGATAAAACATACTGTAGTAACAAGCGGCTCGTTGATGTTATCTTTCGAGTTCAAAAAAAACCAGTAGGTTACATATAACGATCGATCTGCACTTTGTTGATCAGTAGCTCCACAGGATGAACAGGACGGCGAGGAGAGTGGCGGTTCATCTCGATCGGCGGCGTGCCCGTCGGTCGGTGCTCACAGCTGACGCAAGAACAACTTTCGACGCCGGATCGTGTGTCCCGGGCTACACAGATCTGCTTGCCGCTACCACTGCCACTAAGGGAACTCTTCGCCCTCTCTTTCGAGGTCATTTCCCTCTTCAGCGAAGCCCATGGATCATGGCTCGGAGATTACAAAAGGACAGCAACATCAATGCTCTCATAAGTAAGTAAAAAAAAAAAAAAAAAATGCCATGTCGATGGAACGTTGGTATTGCATCTCCGGGAAGTACAAATAGTACCAGGAATGGGTGAGGCAGCCAAGTGAGGAGCAAAAGGTTGAGGAGGAGGAGAAACCAGTGTGGATGATGGATATCTGCTGCGTGTTGGATGGAGCCTACGAGAAAGTAAAAAAGATGGCAATTATTGTTGCTCTTTTGTTAATTTAGCTTCGGACAATATATATAAATAAAAAAAAAACACAGAAGCCTTATTATTTATTAGTATGGTTGTCGTAATCCATTCAATGACCTTCTTCTGCAAAAGCTCAAAATTGTTAACATCCTCAAAATTGACTACTGAGAAGCATGCAAAGTGTTACAGATACAAAAAGTGGAAAGAGGAGGCCAACAACTGCTGATCTTTTTAACTAAAACGAAATATATTGTTAACATCCTCAGGATGCATGCAACCAAGTATCAAATTATAATACACAAGTATCAAATTATAATTTTGTACATGTCCTTCAAATGGACGATGGATCCAAGGCGCATAAATGTGGTGCATCATATGGTGTACCAAGTTATCAGGTTTGGTGCTACAGAACGAGAAAGTAACACTGCCTATAACAGCATTATATCTCGGTAAATTTCCGAGGCTAAGCTGGTAGGATATATCCCTCCCTCCTTCTTCTGAACCATGGTCATTACACAAAACAAAAGCCCCATATGATACAACAACACTTGCAGCAAAACACATGGCAACAAGCACGCCGACAAGCACACCACACTGCAGCACATACAAGTCCGCTAACCAAAATAATCAAAATACAAAAATCATCATTTTGGGCGTAGTAGAGGACCGACCGATTCTCAACAACAGATGAGCAGCGGCGGTTCCGTCTGTTCATTCATTGCCCAAGTTTAAGGACCCATCCTTCATTAGTCTGATGCTGAGACTGTTAAATCTTCCTCTTGAGTAGTGCCGTGAAGCTTTTCTCCAATCTGTCCCAGTCTTCATCATTGCCACAAATTCATCGTAGCTGATTCGCCCATCCTATAAACACCCACCAAACAAAAAAAGAATAAAAATAAAACCTAGCTTGTTAGGAAATGTTGAGGCTGAAGATGAGGCGTCCCCCGGATGGAAGAGATTAGCTAGCTTACCTTGTCAGTATCAACTTCTAGTAAAATGTCGTTTGCAACATCCATGCTATCAGCAGATCCATCTTCTGCTAGTGCCTCACGCAGTTCCTCTGGTTCAATAAAGCCATTCCCGTCTTTGTCAAAAAAGGAGAAGGCCCTCCTGATATGCTCATCATTTGCCATTCTTTGCAGATGAAGAGACACAGCTACAAACTCTCCATAATCTAGGGTCCCTTTTCCATTGGTATCAACCTGTTTGGCAAATTTGCAAATTCAGATTTTGTGGTATAATTATCTCGGGTGAGATCCGGTCCATATGTTCCGTGAAACTAACTTGGAACTGGTTTTTAAAAAGTGTCAATGCCGATCATCACTAAAAACTTTGGAGAACTTCAGACTCCATAAGGTGTGAACCAAACTTTAAAATGAGGTTGAACTTCATGCACACATGTAAAATTATAAAAATATGCTTACAGCTTCAATGAGCATCTGCACTTCAGACTCCATAAGGTGTGAACCAAACTTAGCAAGTCCAGACTTGAGTTCATCATGCGAAACAATGCCATCATTGTCGGTGTCCATCATTCTAAACATCTCCTTTATGTCTTCAACTTCTTCATTAGACAAGTGATCAGCAATAACCTATTCAAAATAACCAAAATTAAGATATATAAAAATGTGAGAAAAATTTTATATATTTAAGCTAGACAATGTGGTGCGACGAACCCTCAAAGCTTTCCTTTTAAATCTATTCATCCTTGAGAACTGCTTCAGCCTTGACTTGACAACATCACCAAGTGGTACATTTGGAGCTTTTTTGGCATTTTGAAGCCAAGGATGTTCTGCAAGAATATATGTGTACATAAGCATCAGTTCTACATATACGACCAAAAAGAAGATTGCACTTGACATTAGTAGACAAGAGTAGGACATCAAGATAGAAAAAAGACAACTATAGTTAACACATGATCCGAAATTTTCCATAGCATTTGCATCTAGTGTTTTCCAATACTACCCAATTTAATTCGGTACAGGCAGTATCTACTGATCCGATGACCCATCAATACATGGGTAAACCATGAGGGTTTATGCCCGATACCATGCTTGGTATGGGCCTTGTACCACCCAGTTTAGCACTTGTACCGGGCTTATGCCTGGTACAAATAGATAAATATGCCAAGATTATTACCTCGGCACAAAAACAAGATTGTATTCATCTAAGGGGGAAATGCAAAGGAGAGCTAATCCTTTATGAGTCTAATAATTCTCCCACATTTAAAAAACACACTAAACATGGATATTCAGTCATGATTAACTTCTGGAGAAATATTAATTAAATCCGCCCTTTGGATCCTGCTTCTGAACTCTGGAACTCATTTATCAGGAGGGAAGAAGCAACAGATGGCATAATGAGTCTTAAAACCTAGCTGGACAGGGCAACAGACGTAAGGGGTCCTAGAATATAAGTATATGTGCAAGAATTTGTGGAGCTGTCCGAATATGCTCTCTCACCATGTATAACTTCTCCACCCAACAGCTTATAAAACAGTGGTTTCTTTCAATTTGAAAATTTCCACTCATCAATGAAATGAGAACAAGAGAGCAGAGAGCAGGTAAGATGATGGAGCATAGCTAATATCAAGTTTGTGAACACTATTATGCAATGTTCAGTTGAAGACACAGGACAATTTGTAGTTGTCATAAGCGAGCTTGGTTCTTGCTATGCTAAATTGAATCCTTCAACTTTGGCACAGTTACCATATGACTAGAGAAGCATGAGTTGATGAATGGCAAAGAAAATATGTGCCAGATGTTTGACGCAGTGATATATCAAGTCAATGCAGAGTGGAGTGCACTCTAGAGTCTCAACCGAGACAGGAGCGACTTCAGATCAAGTGGAATTTCACTTTATCATATTTAGCCTTTCCAATAAACTCAGATGCCGGCATAATTTACTGCATGTCAGGACATTCATCATTCCTATGCAAGAAGTGTGTTCAGTGCTTGACCTTGCAGAGTGATTCAGTCTATTTCGTTTATTCTTCACCTTCTTACATCTAACTGAAAAATGAATTGAAAATCCTAGTTCCACAATTCAGGTCAGTCATTTAAGAAACTCGAAGCCAACAAATCTAAGTTGCCATAAGACGAATGAATTGGCAATGAAACCGGATAGAACCACAAACAAGCAAATGCCATCGAGATAAATCAGAAGAATCTGATGAATTATCTTGATATTTGCCAGTGCATAATTTAACCAAATCTTGCACAAAACTGGGCCAATGATTTGAATAGCAACTGACATGAGCTTGCAATGTACCATACCAAGCACTTGCTTTGCTGTTAACCGAAGCTCAGGGTCAGGTTCCAACATCTGCCGAACCAAATTTTTAGCATTTTCTGAGACACTAGGCCATGGTTCACGCTTGAAATCTATAATCCCGCGAAGAATGGCTTGTGCAACTCCCTGTTCGGTTTCTGCAGTTTAGACGCATTATATTTCCTATCAGACGGAAAATTCACTTGCAGAATTAACAAGAGATAGACAAATTTATTTAAAAGGCAGTAGATTATATATTTGCAGATGTATCAGAATGAAGCATCTGAAATATAGGTATATTCAACAATACATGGTAGACTCAGTAGTAGGAATCTTACCAGCCCAAAATGGGGGAACTCCACAGAGGAGGATGTAGAGAATAACTCCCGCACTCCATATGTCAATTTCTGGTCCATAATTCCGCTTTAGAACTTCAGGAGCCATGTAGTATGGGCTTCCAACAATCTCAGAAAACCTTTCACCTGTAATAGAGTAAAAGAAGCCAAATTACTTATTGCATGTAATTGAAATGAAAAGAATGTATGCATTATTTGCATGACGAAAGGAGCGCTCATATTCATAGGGCATCGGGCACCTCACAGTAATTTGGTATGTTGAGAAAAACATCATCCAGAACAATAGAGCAAACTAAAATGGAGATATGATTTACTTCCAATCTTTTGACTCGAATGCATGTTTGGTCCCTACTGAACGTTTGTCTGTAGTTCAACCCTTTGTCCTCTTCACAGTCAGACACATCCCCTACAGTCCAACAGCATCCTTTACACGATTCTTCACATATACACAACAACAGTCTTATTTGAACTACTTAAGCATCCAAGATATTAGATTCTTCTAGTGCCAATCAACAAAGTCCAGCCCTTTGGGGAACCCAGAGTCAAATTCCTCTATGAGATATCAAACTGAAATGATCATTGAACGGTTGGATGCATCCACCCTAAAATCATAGATCACATAGTCATACCTAGGCTATCTAGAGAAATAAGTTGAAGGACAAAAGCCGGAATTGCTATGTTGAAAAGCATGGAAACAGAGACTGTGAGAACGAAGGTAGGATATATTTATCTCAGAACTAGGATTTATTGGCTGCATAACAAGCGCAACCATGATGGTGATACTCTGCAAGATCAAAGAATACAACACAAACTGGAATGCCTACAATAAACAGTTTGTTGAACATGGTCAGAGTGAAAGACCTCAACCAACAAATACGGGTTATAGAAAAAGACACAAGTTATGGCAGCAGCGACACAAGGAACAACAACATTACAAGAGCAATCAACAAAGAATTGCTAGGTTGAAAGTGAAGTTTTGGAAGAGCTTTATTCTGTGTTGTGGTTTGAACTTTTTTTCTGTTGTTAACCTACCAGGCATAGGTTCACCAATGCTGGCAACCTTGAACTTGACAAAGGTATATTAAGATGTTTAGCACCAATTAGGATGGCCTTCCATCTCTAAAGAAACTAGGAAATTTAGCAGCAGGAAGTCTGCAAGTATGGCACAATCAACCAGAAGCAGGGGCATACAGATATGGTGGGGATGTAGACTCACCAGGCTTGAAGAATATAGACAGGCCGAAGTCGATTGCCTTCAATGGTGAGTTCTCCTTCTTGTTAGCGAACAAAAAGTTCTCCGGCTTGAGGTCACGGTGGATGACGCCATGCCGATGGCACAGCTGCACGACCTCGACGATGGTCCTCATGACGACGGCCGCAGCGCGCTCCGAGTAGTGCCCTCTCGCGACGATGCGATCGAAAAGCTCCCCGCCCTCGCACAGCTCCATCACCAGGTGAACGGCGCCGTCGTCCTCGCACGCCTCCCGCAGGCTCACGATGCTGGGGCTCCTCGGCAGGTGCCGCATTATGGCCACCTCCCGGCGCACGTCCTCCACGTCCACCGCCGTCCGCAGCTTCCGCTTCGAGATCGACTTGCAAGCGAAGAGCTCCCTGGTGTCGCGATCCATGCAGAGGTAGGTGACGCCGAACTCCCCGCGGCCGAGCTCGCGGTCCAGCACGTACCTCTCCTCGACCGCACTCTCCGACTTGGCATCGCTGCTCAGCACCATCATCCGCTTGGAGTGGCCGCCGCCGCCGCCGCCGTTCTGTTGCTGGCGGTGGTCTTGGTCGTGGTCGTGGTTCTTGCCACGGGCGCCGGGGCCGCCATGGTCGTGGCGGGCTCCGGGGAAGTGGGTCTTGACGTCCTCCCGGGCCACGGCCGCCGGCGAACGACAGCAGTTGCCCATTCCGGGATCCGATCCGGCGCCTTTCCTCCCAAAACGCGATCGAGATCGCTAGGGTTTCACATCAATTTGGGCTTTTCTTTTGTTTCGGGCAAGCTTTAGATTGGGGCAAGCCGAGAACTTTGTCGGTAAATGGGAAGGGAGCAGTGGGAAGGGCAGGGAAGTCGAGAGAGAGAGAGAGAGAGAGGGAGGACCGTTGGGTGTCTCCTCCAACGTTTAAAAGACCCTCCTCCCCATCATGATGATGGCAAGTGGAGTTGCATCGATTTTTTTGACTCGCTCCAAAGGAAGACGGTAAGAGAAGACGAAAGCAGTAAAAAGACTGCGAGCCGAAGGCTTCTTTTTTGCGTCAGTCTCTGCGGGATGCGAACCGACGACAAAGAAAACTACCATGATACTGTTGCTGTTGCTGTTTGCTGTGTGGTGGTGGTGTGTCGCTTATATTGGTTGTCGTTGCTTCTTCTTGCGTGCGCCAGCCTCCTCCGTCTTCCATAAAGCAAGTGCGTGCCAAACAAAGTATTATGAAGTCATACATTTAGCAGTCGGTCATCTTCTTCGGCCACCCTTGGCCAAGTCTCTCTCTCTCTCTCTCTCTCTCTCTCTCTCCTTCGAACAGTTGAAGAAGAATAAGAGGCACCAGAAACTGAAGGGAACCGACTGTTTATTCCAAGCAAAATAGTTTTCAACTTCAAGACAAAAAAAAAATGAAGATGCTGTTGCAGCACCATTGTTCAGCAGTCGATGAGACTCTAGATGATATATCCGCGCCCACAGCTTCTTTTTCTTGCAAGAAAAGAAGAGAAAATTAATGGAGTTCACCACCATCGTTGCACTCTCTCTCTCTCTCTCTCTCTCTCCCAGGATCGCCCAAGCTCATTAACAGTAATCGACTACTATAGATAGTTTCACTGTGCAAGGCATCAAGACACAAGCAGTCTTCCTTGTAACAATCATACTGCTGGTGGTGGTGGTGGTGGTGGTGGTGGTGTAGAGCGAGCGACATCGGAGGCTGGCTTGCTTCACTGGGCTTTTTGCTGCCGGTCAGCAGCGTACAGCCGAGGGTCCGTCTGGTAGTAGACAACGTCTCCCTCGTCGCTGACAAAGTGATCGACTCTTAGACTCCTGAGCAGAATGCCAAAGAGGTGGACCGGAAGAGGCCAAGATTTCTCCGGCTCTCGGTAATACTTGCCGAGTACAGGTTTAGCAGCCTTCGTCTGGAACAGAACAGTAGAAGAACAGAACAACGTTAAAAAGTGCACCGATCACATCGTCATGGATTATTACGAGTGTTGACTGTCTGCTTACTGCTTCTACTAGGTTGTAGTGCGGTATCTGGGGGAAGAGGTGGTGTACGACATGAGTTCCGATGTCATGGTGGATGTTGTTTATCCACCCGTAGTCTCTGTCCAGTGTCGTCAGCCCTCCTCGCAGATAGTTCCATTCCTGCGAGATGGAAGAAAAGGTCAAAGGTGACGATGATGCCAGCCAGCGAGTCTGCTAAAGTACAAGTCTCTTCTCAAGTTGCTTGCAGAGCAGCTTAACACCATTACTAAATTGTGTCTCCTGGAACGTTAGTTCGGAGGATTCACAACCCAACTGTCTCGGAAGGCCTTCTTCTCTCTGGATTTGACGTTCGATCCACCTCAACTTTCAACAAGAACAGTTGATTTGACGAGTATGTCTCTCTCTCTCTCTCTCTCTCTCTATCTATCTATCTATCTGTGTGTGTGTGGGTGGGGTAATAATGGGACCGTACTCGTTGCTTTGAATTTGGTTGACTTGCACGGTTCTTCTGTAGAGGATTCCACATCATAACTTGATGGAGTGGCCCACCACCACCAAAAGATGCTGAATTCACTACATATGTATGGATGCATGCGTAGCCTGTATTGATAACTGGGATGTTGTGGTGTGCATATATATATATATATATATATAACCTATAGAGCAGCAGCTCACGAAAAAAAAGATGAGAAAGAACCAACTGCAGTGTGGTTCTGGTTTATGATGAAGAGGGAGCATGGTCTTCTTACCTTGCCACGGTACCAGGGGAGCCTTTCGCGGTGGCCATGGTGGTGCAGGTAAGTAACCAGATCTAACCACATGATGAACACCTGTTCCAAGGAAGTCGGAGATTACTGACTGCATCAGATGCAATCGCAGGCCATGCTTTTGTAACTTAATCGTCAACTTTCTCACTACTCACCAAGTATGGCACGCCGTAGAATTTGAGCACCGCAACAGGGCCGTACACCCAGGAGAGAGTGAGAAGCGATGCCACCATGGCTGACCAGCAGAAGGTCGATACCATCACATCTTGTTTCTCCTTGGGATGAAACAGGCTGCTGCTGGGCAGGAAGTGAGAGCCTTCCTTCCCGGGGCTTCTCCACCACTGCCGGATCACACAGCCAAGAAGAAGAGATTTTTTTATAAAAAAAAAAAAAAAACTTCAAAGAAACGCCAAGGCGCTGTCATCTTGGGGTTCGACTTCGTGGAACTCACCAGGTAGGCAGGGAAGGCAAACAAGGGGAAAGGTAAGCTGAAACGCAAGGTTCGGCTGGACGAAGCCAATCCCCGGTACGTCTTCTCGGATAGCTGAAACGAAAAAGCACAAGTCAATTCCATTTGGGAAAACCAGATCGACTAATAATTTGATGGAACGCAAAACTCCATATAGCCAGACTCGAACATGTTCAAACTCTGGAGAGCTATCATGGATCCCTCCCATTGGGTTTAACGTGCCATAAATGTCAGGATATGCTGTGATCCAAAGATCACGCAGCTCTGACGAGAGGTCTGCCACAAATACCACCAATCATGCACCTTCAATCAATGACAACACCATCCACACCTGTGGGGCTCATCGTCAGTGACAGGAGCATGGGTTGGACAACTCTACGATCTGCATCATCACCCTGTCACTTAAAACATAAATCCTTCCTTGACGATGGATCGGGTTGTTCATCGAGAAAAATGGAGAGAGGCCTGGGAGACATCACCGTATCGTCTGTCCGCTAGCGACTGAACAATATATAATTAGCACTGTGGACTGAAGAAACCATGTGAGAGGTTGGCACGCTTCCATAGGAAGAGCGATGGGTGATCGGGCGTTTACACATTACACACTGGCATTATTGTCACAAGTTCCCATGTCTCAAGGTCACATCCCCCAGAAAAGTGCACAGTAGAGAGAGAGAGAGAGAGCAGGGCAAAGGATGGAGGGGAGAACAGCTTTAATGTGGGTGGTCATTTGCAAGTTGCTCGAAAGGAGCAAAAGAGACTCGATCATGTTCAAAGAACCCAAAAAAAGAGGACTGAGAAGGAAGGGTAGAGCCATGGGAGTACCACCACCCCCCTCGTCGTGGTTACATGGAATCGTTGCCTTTTGCTTGTTCTTGAAGCAGAATCCAACCCCCCCTTTCTTAGTGTTGTAGGTGTCGGTCCCTACTCCGGCAAAAGAATATATATATATATATATATATATATATATATATATATATATATATATATATATATATATATATATATATATATATATATATATACCATTGCTGGATTTCCAACAATCTAAGTGGTCCACTGTGGCCTTAGATATAAAATGGAGTCTGACCAGATTCACTGACACGGCTAAACAAAACTAGTAGTGGGGTCAGCGTTCCTGAAACCAACAGCCTGGAACTCGTCCGCTACTAGTTGGGCTACACAACGCCGGGAGTTCTCCTCCGGCAACCACAGCAGCCTCCTCTCAAGGAACTTCTAATCTTCTAAAGTGAACTGAACGGGAGATCCCAGTGTTTGATTCAGTTCTACATAGGATGTGCATAACCACGTTTTCCTAAAGAGGCTCACCGAGATGAACAACTTTCAAGCTGGTACATCAACTAGAAATGACTCAGAATCGAATGCCACACGACCCAAGTATTCTGAACAAGAACCAGAAAGGATAAACCAGCAAGACATTTGGCATTTGCAGTGTTTAGAAGCAAAGAAAGAGATAGTTAGTACTGACCGGGTGCCATGATTCATCCTTGTCAACATTCCCATGGTTCTGGTGATGAGTTCTGTGGCTAATCCTCCTGCTCCGAACCCCAACCGATTAAATAGCAATAATGATGATAATATGTATACATACACATCTGCGAACTCCCACCATGGGGGCTCCTGGTTAGGGAGCTGGAGACGAGGTGGAAGCAAGAGGCTTACCATCCATGGTATGGCACCAGAATGGCGGAGTGAAGCAAGTGCCCCACCACGTTGTTCAGCCGCACACTGTCGGAGAAGCTCCCGTGCCCACTGCCAACACAAGTCCTGCTGTTAGTTCATCTGCTCTGAACTCTATCGCACATTCGTTGATCAGCTTCCATCCGAAAACATCATTACATCTCTCTAAAGTCTAACTAAGCTACAGCAATGGGAGCGTGCAAGACACTGGAGATGATGGAGTAGTAGTACCAGTCATGTCCTAGGACAAAAATGGCCCAAAACATGGTGCCTTGGGCGAGCCAATAGATATGCCAGAAGATCCAACTGTTAAGATGGCCGGCGGCGAGCGCAAGCCCGGCGATGACGACGACATCGCGAAGGACGTAGCTCATGGACCGCCATGGATCCTTCACCCAGCAATGGCTCGGTATGGCCGTCCGGACGTCGCCGATCTTGAACGGCGGCCAGCTCGCGCACTCGAACTTCTCCTGCGGCTCCCCGCCGTTCGCAAGTTCCGCTTCCTTCTTCTTCTTGGGAGCGGTCACAGCCCAAGACCAGGGCCAGATGTAGCGGAGGGAGATCCTGGGACGAGGAAATGAATACAACAGCCTCATGGTTTGTTGCTGGTCTCTGGCTGTGGCGTGGGAGGAAGGGGGTGATTTGCCTGCGTATTTATTGCCGCTCTCTCTCTCTCTCTCTCTCTCCCCTCCCATTCGAAGCAGCCTGAGCGAGGGTACTATGGTAGCGCTGTCAATTATAGGCGTTCCCTAATATTAGAGATAATTAATTATAGGTAACCAATATGTATTATAATTATGATACCAAAAAGGACTATAATACGAGGAGCTTCATATCACCGAATATATTGAGTACAGACGAATGTCTATAAAATCAAGATAATATGATATTTCCGACGCAAAGCCTCACCAGGGGCGGTGACGAGGTGGGCCGCCACCCGTCCGGCCACCGCTTAAGGTGGGGGTGTGTCCGCGAGAAGAAGAAAACCGTGCGACAGTGCTTGCTCGCTGCCCCCACTTAAAAGTTGGAGGCGACGAGACGCGGTGGTGCACCGAGTAATTAAAACGGAGGAGATATCGCGTGGGGAAGAGGTGGAGTGCAGGAATCGAGGAGTGTCATGTGAGCCCGGCAGCAGGCATCGGTATAGTGGTAATGAATGACCGACCCCCCTCCCTCCCTCCCCCACTGGACTGGACTTCCACCCACCACGAAAGATGCAGCAGCAGATCTGGATTCCCAAGTAGATCTATAAAACTTATCCCAGCGGGTACTGCTGCTGCATCACAAGAACCCCATCATGGTCGACGACGACCATTGGCAGAGAATCCAAAGTAATGCCCTCTCCCTCCATGAGTGAGAGTGATTACGGCACTGTCTGTCTTGGTGGGAGATGAGATCCTCTTCGAGTTTTTATGTTCTCATTCCTGAGGTAGATTGCTTCGTTGTCTATCCAGTCCAGCCCATCCCATTTTTTTTTCTTTTTTTCTGTTTTTTTAACCCAATGGTTGCTCGATCATTGATTGTCTTATGTTCTTCCCGAATAAAAAACGAAAGCCTTACTCATTCTTTGTGATAGTGTGCCGCACGCACGACTAAAACAATTATAGTCAAGTGGGCGACAACAGTCGCTCTCGCTCATGTTCCATCGACCGCGACTGCGAAAGCTGGTGGAGTTTCTTGGATCACGCAGCAATCTGAGAAAAGTGGCCGACGAGTGGAGGCGATGTTGGATTTGGCATCACAGGGACGCCATCATGTTTGGGAGCGCCAAGCAACCGAGCTCGTTGGCTCGATCGACATTTTGATCCCTACATTCTTGAGCTTTGTTTGCGCAGGGAGACCTGCTCCTGGCGAGGCCGTGATCCAGTCAGTCCACTGGTGAAACAAAAAAAAAAGGGCAAGGCAAGAAAAAGGAAAAAAAAAAAAAAGCTGTAAAGAACTCCTCCCTTTTAACTGTGGTGGAGAGAGAGCTGCAATCCACCTCCCTCCCTCCCTCCTGATCACCATGTGGTGTCGTCGTCGGCGGGTGGGGCTGAGAAGGAAGTCCTAATCTCGGCTTGCAGATGAGTGGTGATCTGCTCTGCTCTGCTCTGCTCTGCTCGCTGGCGCCGGGGAGCATGTAGGATCGGCCGCCGTACAAGATTCCAAGTAGTGCATGCATGCTGCATTATGCAGGGAATGATGTGTCATCATCGGTCGCCAGCGAGATCTGAATCCACCTTCGTTAGCTACTCCGGAGGACTAAACAGTACTACAAAATATTTCAAACAACAAAATTAAGTTTCTTTTTTTTATTATTTCTTTTAGCATCTTGAATTTTTAGAAGCTAATAGAAGTAATTATAATGGTGTCGTAGGATTTAGTATGGTGGATACGAAATCAATACGACACAGCTCAGTCTGTATGCACAGGATCGATTTAGCGAAGTCTTAGCGAAGTCTTAGCGAAGCTTGACGAGATAGCTCGGTTTCATGAAGTTGAGACTTCTCGGGTCGAGGAGTCGATCGAGTTAGTTTCGAGTGGCATCTAGGACATGTAAGAAGATCTTCGTCGAACGGTATGTGCCCGATGAGACCCCTTCGATGGCTAAGTTAGTGTTTTGGGATGAAGGTTATAAAGTGAGAGTCAGAAGATCTCGTGGGTTTCGGGGAGAAGTTACTCGAAAAAAAGATCCTCCCAGCATAGGCTACAATGGGTACATGTGGAGCGAAGAAAGGTCATACGAAAATATTTAATAGGCGCGATGCCTTTATGGATTCCCGGGATCTCGTTTGGTGAGACCATCGATCGCGAGTATGACCCCCCTAGCAACTAGCGTGGTCCTCGAGTTGATATCGAGGTCGATAAGTTGCCAAGGTGACTGTCGATGGGTCCTTGAATTGACGTGTCGAGATTCACATATTAATTACTGAGGTGACCATCGACGTAATCTTCGGACTGACATGTTATTGAGTCGTTGACTCCAACATTTATTCTATCAATTCGAATGTTATAATACAACTCGTTCTAACCTTAATATGGTGAATCCCAACTCAGATTTTCTTTTTTTTCTTTATTCAAACACTTTTCTCGATAAAATATTAGCACAAAATCAAACATATCGTTGTATACACGAAAATTAAGATTGGCTTTAAATCACTAACACTTTACACAATCTGAATTTATAATAAACATATATTAATTTTCATATATTATATGTATCTTTTGGTCACCATAAAAAAAACAAAAACATAAAATTCGGTTTAATTTTAACATGTATAATGTATAATGTATAATGTATAGGAGCTCATAAGAAAAAGTAGGAGAACTCCGGTCAACCGACGACCATCGAACCCACAGGTTCGGTGGAACCATGTTGCATGCATCTTGATCGTCCATCCGTCATCCAATGGTTAGAGATCCTGTCCTAAGGCCAAGTGTTCCCGCCACCTGTCACCGCACCGCCCTCGCTTCCCCGAAACCAAACCCTTCTTCCGACCCTTTGGCCGTTGGATTTCTCCCACTCGCTTGCTCTCTCTCTCGCGAGGAATGGCTTGGCTTCGATACCTCCCTCGCTTCTCCCGCTGCCCTCCCTCGATTCGATTCCTCTCCACCTTCTCCGGCGCCTCAGCCACGGCGGCGGGCCTCGGGCCGACGGCGCCCGGGGCCCAGAAGCCGCGGGTGGCGGTGCTTGGGACGGGATGGGCCGGATGCCGGCTGATGAAGGGCATCGACACCCGCCTCTACGACGTCGTCTGCATCTCCCCCCGCAACCACATGGTCTTCACCCCACTCCTCGCCTCCACCTGCGTCGGCACCCTCGAGTTCCGCTCCGTCGCCGAGCCCGTGAGCCGCATCCAGCCCGCCATCTCCACCGCCCCCGGCTCCTACTTCTTCCTAGCCCGCTGCACCGGCGTCGATGCCGACGGCCACGCGGTGAGTGCACGTTCCTTGCATCGCCCTCCAGGGGAAAGAACACCTGAAAATTTTGATTCGGCCGGTTCACCTTTTTGTTTTCTTGCTATCAGGTGCATTGTGAAACTGTCACCGATGGGGGTGTTCGAGATACATTGGAACCATGGAGGTTTAGGGTGTCCTACGATAAGCTGGTTATTGCAACCGGAGCAGAGGCCTCAACCTTCGGCGTCCACGGTGTGAAAGAGCATGCCATCTTTCTGCGTGAAGTCAACCATGCGCAAGAGATTAGAAGAAAGCTCCTGCTCAACTTAATGCTCTCTGACATACCCGGTATGAATGAATTATTTTGCTTGTTACTTCTGTCCGATTTCTTTCGTATAACTCACTCGTAATGTAACCATGACAACTAAAGGCACATATATTGCTCTTATTAGAGATTACAAGTCATTGAATCTGGGTCAACTAAGCCGGACTATCTACCCTTGACTATTTTATTCAAGTGTAAAGGGGTTATATGGCAAATATACACTTCTTTTCTGGAGCTTATGATTTATGATATCTGATTTCATATGTAAAAACTAGTTTTGTTGTGTTTCTTAATCCCATAGAAGGAGTACAAGTCTTGACCTCTGCAACCTCCTCTTGCATCCAATATACACAGACACCTGTAAATTCAATGCTCATAACTCGCCATATTGTTCATCCAAAACCAAAACAAGCAGCAGGTATTAAACTCTAACAAAATTAAGTTCATACCCATTTATCCAGGATAAATTAAGTTATATTGTTGGCAGTTTGGATGGCAAGATGCTGGAGACTTTTGTGATTATCCAGGACAAATTTAGTTCTCCAAATGTCTCCATCGAAACAATTTGATTATTATTGAACTCATGTGGTTGGTTGTAAGAGTTGGGACTAACTTGTACATAAGCAGGTATATTGGAGGACGAAAAGAGGAGGCTCTTGCACTGTGTTGTTGTTGGAGGCGGTCCTACGGGTGTTGAGTTCAGTGGCGAACTTAGTGACTTCATCAAAAGAGATGTTCATCAACGCTACTCTCATGTTCAAGATTATATACGTGTCACTCTAATTGAGGTCTTCTATAGTCTTGCTTTAGCAATCTCGCAATTCTATTAAAGCTTGAGGTTTATGCTTCATAGTGATATATGCTAAAAAAAGTAAAAATATTGATAATTCCTCTAACAAGTCTTTTTTTTTTTTTACTTTGTTTTTTTTTTTAGGCAAATGAGATATTATCAAGTTTTGATGTTCGCCTCAGAGAATATGCTACTAAACAACTAACTAAGGTGAATGAACTAACCTCCGTGCTGTATATTTTCTTAAGCTTATCCAGTGCAATTTTTATTATTTTCTTTAAATTAACAGGTGTCATAAATGTCCAGATATTTACATTTGCAACTTGAGCTTTTGTTGTCGACATTTGTAAAGGACACTTGAATGTTATCTTCTGTATCTTAATGTTTCTTGTTGAATCATTAACTCGATTATGTAGTTTTGAACGGTTGTGGTTACTAAAGTCTTCCCATTCTATAAGGTTTTGTTTAAAGCTGCATGGATCTTTCACTTTTGTAAAAACATTGTATGAATATGTGGTTCAGATACACAAGTGATGCTTATTCTCATACTGTTGACTAATTACGAGTGATCTATCTTAAAGAATCTTGACTTTGAATTCCAATATCATCTCCCCTTTGAGATTATCAATATTTTCCTTGTTTGGACTCTTTTTCTTATATTGATATCTTTAAACTGGATTGCTTTGCCATATGCTGATCACATGGATGTAAATTGTAGTTGCCTCTTTTATAACAGTAACATGCTCGATTTTAGGATAAATGTTTATGATACATGACAATTGCTATACTTGTTGTTGATGCTTCTAAACTTAATTAGTCAATCACCCATTTGGTAGAGTAATAATGATCCTTTATATACACACAATTGCTGGCACTTTTGACACTTTTTTATTTACAGTAGTATCTCTTATAGTTTTGATTCCTTTTTCTTTCCAGCATCGATCATCACCTGAGTTCTGTATATGCTAACCTTGAACCAAAAAGTTATTTTTCACATAACACATTCTGTAATTCTCAGCAAGGAGTTCGCCTGGTTCGTGGGATTGTAAAGGATGTTGAACCTGAAAAGATAATTCTCAATGATGGATCAGAGGTCCCGTATGGACTTCTTGTGTGGTCTACAGGTGTTGGTCCCTCACCGCTCGTTAGATCTTTACAACTTCCAAAATCACCCGGTGGCAGGTATTATCTTCCTTTTTCTTTGTATTATTTTGTTTTAGTAATGTTGGGGCAACACTACCAGGTTCAATTTGTAAAGATCGGAGTGAGTAGAGTTTTACATGAAAATGCAATTAAAAATAAAAAAAGGAAACAAAGAATAGAATCAAAGCAAGACGAACGGTGGAATCAATGGAGAAGAAGAGTTAACAAATATAACAAGAATCAATGGAGAAGAAGAGTAAACAAATACTTTGTTTATCGTTTATTCTGCTTCATGAACAGGCATCCTCTTAGTTGCTATTACTCCTGTTATTTCTTTCTCTTGGTAGGGACCAATGCCAATGCGTGATGGTTCCAGATGTGATACTCTCTTCCCAGTTTGCAAACACTTTTTCTTTCGAATATTGATTTAGAATAAATCAAATAATCTAAACAATCCAGTCTCTCTTATTCATCCCCGCCTAAGGTACCGAGACTGCAATTGATATAATGGTCTTCCATATTTTCATGCATTTGGCTATATAACACAGATAGAAGGTAATGAAAATCTCTTATCAGAAGGTCGCAATTAAGGGTTTGGAAATCATTGTCTTGAAGACTTGGAAAAGAGCACGAACCAAGTTGCTTAATCTGGGATGCGTGTACTCATATATATCAAGTGACGATTCATGGTGTTTCTTAGCTCACCTCGTGGAGATACTTTAGAATCTATGGTTTCTTGACAGGATCGGTGTTGACGAGTGGCTGCGAGTCCCCTCTGTGCAAGACGTATTCGCAATCGGTGATTGCAGTGGGTTTCTTGAAAGTACAGGCAAGCCAACACCACCAGCATTGGCCCAGGTCAGCAGTATTATGAACTCTTATATTATGTCTTATCAATCCGATGTACATCGGATTGTTTGATCATGATCATGTTTACTCTAAATCGCTGGACATTACTAGCAACTTAATACCGAAAATGCTAATTGTGACCCCTTTGGCTGCATTGACATGCATTTCCAAAAGAACAGAGAGATTAGATTGATGAAAGCTAGATTGCATTATTTTTGCCATTTGGTCCTACTTTGTTTAAATATTAGCTTTACGGAAAGTCCGAGTTAAAAGTCATGTATTTAGAGCAAACATATACATAGCTGAATCTTGATACCAGCTTGTCCTGTGTCAAAATCTGTTTTATTCTATAGTCCTCAAAAACTCTTTGTAGTGTTGGTTTACCGGAAGTGACTCCTGAAATCAAAAGCAGGTTGCAGAAAGGGAGGGGAAATATCTAGCTCATCTATTAAATGGAATTGCTAAAGCTGGTGGAGGCTATGCAAATACTGCAGCAAACATAAGACTTGGTGACCCTTTTGTATATAGGCATCTTGGAAGCATGGCTACGGTTGGAAGATACAAAGCTCTTGTAGACCTTCGGCAAAACAAAGTATGTCATCATCATCATGTTGAAGTTTTACTATCAAAGTAAGCTTATTTTGTAAGCTTTTGCAGGATGCAAGGGGGATTTCTCTTGCAGGTTTTGTCAGCTGGCTCATTTGGCGATCGGCATATCTAACTCGGGTGATTAGTTGGAGAAATAGATTCTATGTTGCTATCAACTGGCTTACCACCTTTGTCTTTGGTCGTGATATCAGCCGCATATAGAAACAGTTGATCAGGTATGAGAAAAAGCTTTTACTCTTTCTTCGATCACTAGAATCGTGTGCATTTATAATACAAACATCTCTCAACTCATAATATTACATGTAAATAATGATACAGGAGGGGAGGGTATCATATACATCTTCAATAACAATAGCAATGATAACAAAGTCCTAAGTTTCAACTATTTGGGGTTAGTTACATGAATTTTTTTTTTGTTGCTATTGAGATATATAAAAAATTATATATCTAGTTAAGTTAAGAATACTTAAATTTTTTATTTATAATTGTCATTAAAATATTTTAGTCTTTTTATTATTATTTTTATACGACTAACATTAATTATTTTATTTCTTCTTATGATCTCATCCAGAGGTCTTATATCATCTTAAACGATTTTTTCTCATCTTATTATTCAGTACCGAATTGTCTATAAATAAATATATATATATATATATATATATTCATAATTTCATTACATCCATAATCTCAACAATATAAAATTTTTGGAATATATTATTTTTTTAATTGTCTAACACTCATATTAATAAAGGTCTCATAATTATCATATGTATATATATTTAATCTCAAGGGTTCCTGATCTTCACATAAAATTCCTAATGTTTTTCATCATTTTAATCATTTTATTTTTATCTTATAAGTAATATCTTCATTTATTTTTATTTTATTTTATTGAATAATTGTATGAAGACATCTAAAAAAAATTTAGTTATATATATTTGAAATTATTTAAAAATATATTATATATATTTAAATTCTAACTATGTAATCTCTTATAAATAAATAATATTTATTTATAAGTTACCAAAATTTATTTATAAGTATTTTGATATTCTAAGTTACTAACTTAAGTTTCTATTCTCATATCAATTTTTTTATTTTTTATTTTGCTTTCATTAGTTTAAAATAATGAGAGAACATGTGCCTAACTTAATTATCACCACATCCCAGCATCAATGTGATGGGCTACGGATGATCTCCTACTCAGTGAAGATGTCTTATGTTATTTTCGAATGATAAAATAAAGCCAAGTCATAGGAACCAAAACAACATATTATTATTTGGTTTTTCCTTCACTCTTTCTCCTCGGTTGGCGGGTTTACAGCTTATTATTATTATTATTAATTAGATCAAAACAAATATCGAGTACGAACCGAAGAGAAGGAAATAGGAACCAACATATGTTGGTTCGACACTTGAAGAGTAGTACAAAAAAGAACCAATCACGGCTGCAGCAATGCGTCACCTCACATTCATCATGTAACACGCTGTTACCGATTCTGATTGCAATCCGTCGGAGGCATCCTCAACTTGACAGCCTCATCTGCTAAACCGAGAGAGAGAGAGAGAGTAGGACGTGATGATGACCGACGAAGAGCTTTGCTAAGATGCTGTCACTACAGTTCTTGATTTAATATACCAATAATAATATTACTTCATTATATTTTTTTTATACAAGGAAGTATTTTTACAACCATTTCATTTTTTTAAAAAAAAATAAAATAGAAAAAAGAAATCTCAATCTATCTATGCTAGATGGGTCTGATGCTTTTGGTATAGATTCCATCGACATGAGAGAACTAGGGATCGATGACCAATTCAAACAAATGCAGGGGCTTATATGCAAAAGGCATCAATACCCGAAAACCCTCGACCACGTGTGTGTGTGTGTGTGTCGTGCTTTCTACACGTGCTCGTTCTCGATATAAGTAGAAAGGATGCCCTAGCCCACAACTGATCCATTTCGCCGCCTGCCCGAAGTCCTAATTCCTAAATCGGCGCACCGATTGCTGTGCTCTCCATCGGATTTCTCCTTGTTAGCAATCTATTTCGGGAGCTCTGATGATTCTTCTTATTTAACGCGATCCTTTTTCCATTTGCTTCTTGTGATTTCTTTCGTTTGGTTTTCTAGGGTGTAGGGTTTAGAGAGATGTCGGATGATGAAGCCCGAGAGGAGAAGGAGTTGGATCTCACCTCCCCCGACGTCGTCACCAAGTACAAGAGCGCGGCTGAGATCGTCAACAGTAATGCTTCCGACCTTATCTATGGTATCTTCCGATGCGAAATTTTGCATAAAAGAACCTTTGATTTTTGCACCGTGCAGAGGCGCTTCAGTTGGTGCTTTCCAAGTGCAAGCCCAAAGCCAAGATCGTTGATCTTTGCGAGCAAGGCGACGCTTTTATCAGGGAGTACGTTTTCTTGTTCGTTTTTTTTTACGTTTGCTTTCATATAGAGCATCATCTTCTCTACTCTGATTTATGCACTAGTGCGGAAGCTGAAGTTTGCATTGGTTGCAACAGGCAAGCTGGGAACATATACAAGAATGTAAAAAGAAAGATCGAGAGGGGTGTGGCGTTTCCTACATGCATTTCTGTCAATAATACCGTGTGTCATTTCTCACCACTCGCCAGCGACGACGCTGTTCTGGAAGAGAATGACATCGTGAAAATGTATGTGTTTGGCTCATCTAGATTGTTAGCTTGCTCTCTGCGTATTGGCTGGCTTGTTTCAGGCGATGCCCATGTTTATACCTGTTCCCTGGTTCTCTGTTTTTTCAGTGACATGGGATGCCATATCGATGGGTTTATTGCAGTGGTTGGGCACACTCATGTTATCCAGGAGGGGCCTGTGACTGGTAGAGCCGCAGATGTGATTGCTGCTGCTAATACAGCAGCAGAAGTTGCCTTAAGGCTTGTGAGGCCCGGAAAAAAGGTATCTGGAATTTGGAGTTTTCTAATTGCAGAATAAAGCTGAAATCTTTTTTCGTGGTTACTAATAACTTTCAAAATGTTCAACTTATCAATGCAGTGTAATCTGGTTATGTTAAATTATATATATATATATATATATATATATATATATATATATATATATATATATACTACGTGCCAATGAAGTGGCCTTTGTTTCATTACTTGGGGGATGATGCTAAATAAAGGAAATGTCAATTTTATATTGCTTGAGCATTCTATTTCCCTTGACCTTTTCTAGTTGTCATTATTCATGGACCGACAAATATCTTACTGTACAAACGTTACAGTTCATTTGTTTTAGTATATCTTAGTGATTTGATGCTATGAAAAAATTTATTTGATAGCCAAATTAAATTGAGATCACCATCAGCCCTTTAGGAAACCTGAGATTATGATCAGTCAACAATAAATAAATTACAAGATCGTTGGAATTTCTCAGAGAAGTAAAATAACTGTGAGAAGTAGGATCTCTTTACCTTTTTTTGTGCTCCACTTGTTGCTCTCTCATCCTATTTGCTCTTCTCTCAAGCCAACCCTCAACCAAGGAGAGGGAGGACTAGTTGTTTTTGGATGCATGGTTGGAGAACGTTATGCAAATTCAGTCTGTTTGACAGTCGAGCATAAATCCAGCCTGAAGTGGTTGTCATAGGAGTCAACTAACCACCACACCTGTTGTGGATCTGCACTAGCTTATTTGAGAGGTGCCCTTAATTAACCATTTTCTGTTGACATATTTAGTTAAATTTCTTATTGTTTTGATTAAGACAATAAGATGTTTAACTAACTATGTCAATGGCGGGAAAGAATCCATGTAGCCAACTCCAAATTGTTGGGGCTTGCGGCTTTGTTATCGTCGTTGTCTTTTTGTTTCGATTAGATTATATAAAAGCTTGAAACTTTCGTGTATTATTATGATGTATTTGATCATCTGTACATTACAATTGATACTAAATGTCCAATGCATCCTTCATTTGGATGGATGTTTTGAGTTTGCCATTCAACTGGCCTTGAAATCACTCGAATTTAATAACTTATGAGTCATGAAATGAAATCTCATTTTCTGTAATGGCTAAAGAACTTCATACAAAATCAGTCAACTGGATTTCAAACAATGTTCACCCTCATGTTGTTTAATCAATTGTTTTACAATTGGTATGCCTTTCTAGGGTTTTTTGCTGTCTTTTTGACAGAATATAATAGACTATATATATATATAATCCCTTTGCATCTGGGATGAATGAATTTTTCATGTTATTTTTAGTATATTGGTTATTGTTTGTGATGTGTAATTATGTATCTGCGCATGCACACTTAGGTTTGTGTTGCTTCCTCTTTTTTCCCCCTAAATTCTTTGTATAGCCTTAAATACTTTTCAGCTACATGAGAAATGGGTTCTAGATATCTAATTGTGATTCTTATTTTATGTTACTCTGTTATGCTTATTACAAGCAGGTGCTCCTATGTGCCTTGTGAATTGTCAGCTAGTTTCAGGTCCTTATCATGCTTATTTGCTGTGGCAGAACAAGGATGTTACAGAAGCTATTCAGAAGGTAGCTGCTGCCTATGACTGCAAAATTGTTGAAGGAGTGCTTAGTCATCAGTTAAAACAGTTTGTAATTGATGGGAACAAAGTCATACTCAGTGTAACAAACCCTGAAACACGTGTTGATGAATTCGAATTTGAAGAAAATGAAGTATATGCAATTGATGTTGTGACTAGTACAGGTGAAGGAAAGGTGAGAATGACTATCTGAAAGATGTCTGATGCGATGATCATCACTAAAATCCTTGTCTAGTGATAAATTGCCACTTTAATTGCCTCTACAATCCTCAGTCTTATATACTGATTTGTGGTATTTATTATGTTACTCGCAGCCAAAACTGGTGGATGAGAAGCAAACTACAATCTATAAAAGAGCTGTCGATAAAAATTACCACCTAAAAATGAAGTCTTCAAGGTTCATTTTCAGCGAAATAAGCCAAAAGTTTCCAATCATGCCATTTTCTGCGAGGTTAGCCATTTTCTATTCTTTGCCGGAGTTGAAGCAGTCTTTCCTTTTTCTTTCTTCAGTGTGAACTATTTGCTTCTTTTTCTTCTAATTAGGGCTTTGGAAGAGAAGCGAGCTCGACTTGGACTAGTTGAATGTGTGAACCATGACCTTTTACAGCCATACCCTGTGTTGCACGAGAAGCCTGGTACCCTGTTTTTTTTTTTTTACAAAGACATTTGTATGTTGTTTTGTTGGCCTTATTTGTTCATTGTTCTTTCCCGTATCATGCTGTGAAAATTTGCATAGAAGTTGTTAAAGAGTTGCTTAATAGTTTCCCGGATTATGCTGTGAAACTTGACAAAGAAGTTGTTAAGAGTTTAACCTTTGTAGTTTTTTTTTTTTTTTTACAGGAGACCTGGTTGCACACCTTAAATTTACAGTATTGTTGATGCCTAATGGGTCAGACAGGATTACCTCTCATCCACTTCAACAATTGCTGCCTTCCAAAATAATTGATGACAATGCCGAAATTAAAGCATGGCTGGCCTTGGGAACAAAGACAAAGAAGAAAGGTGGAGGAAAAAAGAAAAAAGGTAACGAAGACATTTGCTCTAACTTGTTCCGTGGTGGTCTTTTCCTCCGAAATTCTAGTTTGAAATCATTTAGTGAATTTTGCTGGAGTCGGTGTGATGCTTGCTTGTGTGTGACATTGGCACCTGATTTAAAGATTTCAGTTTTCTGATGATCTTTTTTTTGTATGCTTAGAACACGAGATTTGACCGATATATATGATTTGATAGTCTTAAATCTCCTGTTTCTTTTGCTTTTCTTTTCTATTTCAGGCAAGAAAGGAGATGCTCCGGATGATTCCGCCGAATCTGAACTGAAGGAGGATAGTGCATCAAATAGCACGGTGGCGGCATAGCGACCAAGCTAGAAAGTTTTGTTGCACCTTCATTACATTTATTAGTGCTTCCCCAGCGTCATCCTCCTTTCATGAATTTTTATGTTTATGGAAATGGAAATGCAAAATATTCTAATTTTGAGTAATGATTTTGGATTTTGTATTGACAAAAATCTGCAGGGCTCCGCCGCCAAAGAAAGATGAAGACAAATTGTCTGTTGCTTCAGTTATGCACTTAAAGCTGAGTGAGAAATTGTTTTCGAAAAATATGTTTTTGACTAAAAAAATGATTTTTAGTTTTCACTTACTGGTTTATTTAACTTGTAAAACGTCAGTGATGGTTTTGAATTTATATTTCTATGGCGGGATTAATCTCGATCGTCTGCAATGACACATACCGCTATAGTTGTAAATTAGGTATTGGTGGATTGTTATGGTTGTGGTCCCTCCCATGATCGTTGTTTTGTGGCCACTTGATCCCACTCGTCGCGTGGTTTCCCGCCGAAACATGTCTTTGGTGGTCTATAAGAAAGAATTCGTGGTCGCTCTCTTATGGGCATCACCGGTCCCGATCGTGGAGAGGAGGCACAAGAGGGCCGAGGACACCGGATCTCGGATCGCCCTCCCCCATTTTGGCCCTCACGGAGGTTGCAGTCGCTAGAGGACGTGCTCCTTGATCTGTAAGTCGCTCTTGATCCTTATCGATGGCGGTGTTACTGTCGAATTCTTGTGGGTTTCTTTGTCCCCTTTTGTTGCCGTCGTGGCTGATAATGATGATGCTCCGCTTGAAAGGCGAAGATGTACGGGTAATCGACGGAAGGGGAGGGGAACCGGCGACGTGAAGATCCTGGAAGAGCAGGGAGGGAGACCAGCAAGGTCCGGCTAGTGACGCGGCCGGCGGTCCAACACACTCAAGATCGACTTCCACCATCTTGGTTCAACGCTGGTTCTTTTCTTGCTTGTTTAGATTTTGTTGAGCTCTCGATTTGTCCTCGTTTTCCCCCATTTCTTTTCGGCTTTGCTTCGCATGCAGTTGTGCCAATGATTAAGATCCAGGAGCAGTGATGGCGAGTTGATGTTCTGCATCATCCGCTTCGACGATGTCGAAGGTGGGCATCTCGTTCATTCTTTGCTAGCATAATTTTCTTATGCATTAGCAATATGATCCGGGGATACATTAATAAATATCATAAAAAATAACAATTAATAATTAAAATATGTTGTTATTCAAAATAAAAATATCGTTCGTTATTTTTATTTTATTTTTTACTGCAACCTATCATTTATTTTTCACTTGAATACACTACTAAATCTTCAAAGTTGTAGTATTCAAAGGTTATACATACCTTTGCCGACTGTTTATGGCTTTCGGTACGACCTACCTGCGTTATATTCGAGGTGATTGTGGGTGACGCGTCACCTTTTGCTCCCATGATGATGATTGAATTACTAGAAAGATACTATGATGATTGAATTCTTATGGTGGTGGTGGCTAAACAATTAGCTGCCCATGCGAAGACCAGCCCTGAGTTGGAGCACCGGTGTGTTAAGGTGAGATCGATTTGATTTGTTTATTCCGGTGGCGTGCCTCGCCTCCTTGTTCTTGTCCTGCTTTCGATAACTCGGGAATTGAACATTTGGACTCTCCTCCAAACGTCTTAATTCTCGACATACACGAGATTGTTCGTTTCGGAATTTTCTGTGTTGGAGATGGAAAGAAAGAATATATATATATATATATATATATATATATATATATATAGCCAAAAAAACAGATGGATGGATGAGGAGGTCTCCCTGGCCGCGTTGCTCTGTCCATCTTTAGCTTGTGATTGTTGACTTGTTGGGTTCTCTGATTTATGAGCGAGTTGCCATCGGTCGGTAGGTTTGGTGGAGTCGGCCACAGGAATCGCCGAGGGCCGACAACAGGGTTGGAGGGTGGCAATGAATGGAGGAGGTTTCGATGGGACAACCTCGAGGATAGCTTCTCAAATCTGCTGATGGTGGTCCTCATCCTATCACCCACCATGTCACACACACCATTTGAAGATAAAATTACTTTGAATTTTAAACAATGATCACTGGAGCTTTTTTTAGGACGAATCTATGTTTAGAGACGATCTTGCCCATGAATCCGACAAGGATTGTTGGTGATCGTTTCTTTTATCTGACCTGTTATTTAAAAATCTTTAGTGCTCATTTAATACCGTGTCGTGCATTTGTGTCTGTTAAGTGGACACGATCGGTTCTGGCCCATGTACGCTAGCTCACTCATGATTGTCTTAGCTGAAAAGAGATAGTGCTTGGTCGGACGGAATGAGCATCAGAGTTTAGCTCGGGTCGAAAATTGACGCCTGTGGCTCGGGTCAGTCATTGATTCCTGCAAGAAGGCCGAGTCCGATGGGGTTCATGACGTGGCCCTCCAATGATTAAATTAGGAGTTTGTTTGAGAGTTTGCGATCCCCCTGCTCTGTAGAGTTTTTATACTGTGCATTAAAGGTTGTTCATATCTGAGACCCTTAATACCTCTGTTGCTTACCATATCGTCGTACGCCTCCATGTCGTCTGTGATCCTAGCAACATGGTGCATGTTTCGTCTACTGTAGTTGTGGCGGGTCAATCTTACATATGTCATGTCGATCGTACCGACATCGAGTTCGTCATATTTGTGTCAGGTTGGCTCTACTATGTTAGATCGATCATACCCGAGGTTTAACTATTTAAGGATGGGTTAACGTGACGATCAGACCAATATTTATTATATCACGATCGATATAATTTAACATGCAGCAAAAATTGAAACTGTAGTCATAGTCTTCTCCCAACTGTGTTTGGGACAAGTGGTTTTAAAATTTTGTGCCTCTATTTCCACTGTGTTGGGACTTACACGCATATATATATATATATATATATATATATTCTTTGATCACGGGGCAACAGCAGCAACAGATACTTACCGCAGTCCCGAACAAAGGGACGGTCTGAGAAACACAGTAAGTTCTGCGTCAGACAAACAATGGTACAGTCTGAAAACAGTGGCTATGACCGATGCCTTTTCCGATGGCACCATCCCTTCCTCACGTCGTATGATGCCAAAGCAGATGATGTCCTTTCCCTCCCTCCTTCCTTCCCCCGTGTGCTCTTGGGGAATAGTGATATTTATAGAATAGGACTATGGTGGTTTGCAGTCCGGTGGTGATTTAATAACCCAATCCGAGTCGGAAACAGCGCAGCTCTCGGTCGGACACAAAAAGGAGAAAAGAAGAAGAAGAAGAAGAAAAAAAAAAAAGTAAAAGAGGAGGTGGGAGTGCTCAATGCTATATCAATGCGCTTGGGTTAAGGTATTCAAGGGGATGGTTGGTTGTTGAATGGGGGCGGCTCCCTGATGGCTGAATGCTTCGCTTCTTCCTCTTGGTCCGAGGAGGGCCGAGATGGCAGCTCCTGCTCTTCTCTCATGGCTCCTCTGCTGCTGCTTCCAGGGCAAGCCAAACCGGCGTCGGAGGGCAGGGACTCGGCGGCTTCGAGGATCCATAGCGAGGCCGAGAAGAGGCGTAGGGAGAGGATTAACGCTCATCTTTCCACCCTGAGGCGTATGATTCCCAATTCTACCACCAAGGTAGGTTTATCCTTCACCCTGTGTGGATGGATGTTATTTTATTGAAGTAGAAACGATTCTTCTGTTTCTTCTCATTTTATTTATGTGGATACAAATTTTTATTTTTTATTTTTTTCTATGTTCCCTTCGTTTCTTCTTTTTTTGCTCGTCGAGTACATCATCAACCTTGATGCCAATCCAAGTCAATTCCAACTAAGACGACATTATCTATTTCACTTTCTTAATTTTTTAGCATGCGCAAGCTTGTTTGGTTGTCTTTTTCGGCTATAAAACCCACATCGCGGGACAAGTGGGCAACCATCTTCCGTATCTCTTCAGACAGCGCTCGGAAGCTTGGTTTTGGCTCATTTTTTCAGCTGCAGCAAATCCCCCGAACTCTTGTCGTCTGCTATACTCATTTGCCCTAAGCCAGTCTCATCCGCCTGCAGATGGACAAGGCGTCGTTGCTGGGCAGGGTGGTGGATCATCTGAAGGATCTGAAGAGAAGGGCGCTCGACGTCGACCGAAACATCCCAATCCCCGCTGAAGTGAATGAAGTCGACGTGGAATTCAATGCAGGGCATCAGTACGCTTTCCCTGACGAGGAGGAGGAGGAGGACGACGACGATAAGCTGTACATAAAAGCTTCAGTTTGCTGCGACGATCGGCCGGACTTGTTGGAAGAACTGAGCGATGCGTTCCGCCGGTTGGGGCTTCGAGCTGTCAGAGCGGACATGATGACTTTGGGGGGACGATCGCGGAACGTCTTCGTCTTGTTCTTGAAGGATGGTGATAGAAGCGTGTGCTTGAGCTCCCTCAACAGGTCCATACGAGAGACGCTGGGCAGGGTAGCTTCTTCGGGTGCGTCGCAGTCCAACGTGTTCGTGAGCAGGAGACGCAAAGCCATGCGATCGCATTAGCATATATCTCTGTAGGACATGCACATCGTGCGCTTTGATGGCGCCGTTCTTGTTGACCGTTCTCCCATGCTGCCGACGGTCGGACGCAATATGTCGTTTACGTAAAGTGCGTGAATTTTAGATTCTCAATTTTCGGTTTTCTGTAACATATTGGTATTATTACAGGCAGAAATGTTGTGTCCGTGTGGCTGTAGTTTAGTGGTTAGAATTCCACGTTGTGGCCGTGGAGACCTGGGCTCGAATCCCAGCAGCCACAGGGTGGGATAATTATTTTTTTTTTCTTTAACCTATGATCTTTAAATGTGATCAACATTTTAATCATTCACTTCAGCCGTGTGGGAGAAAAAAACATGACACAGTCCAATCCAATGTTTAAAATCCAAAATCTTAATAAGCTCTTTAATCATTCGACATAAGAAGGACGAAAAGAATACGCACACACAATCTCATTTCTACGTAACATGATGCAATGGGAACGGAGAGAGAACATGAGTGGCCCCACCATATGAACCATGGAGAGCAATACAGTTGGACCGGGACACCAATGCCCCCAAATCAGGTTCAAGCCCAACCGCAAGAAGATTAAGCCAACCCCTTTCTTGGGTCGTTATAACGAACTCGAGGAGTAACCATCACTCCCGCTCCCCAAAAAATTCCGACTCCCACTTGAAGAAAAAGAGGGTTAACCATGGCGGACACCCTTCCAGAAGCAGCTCCTCCTCTGCTCGCTCGTCTCCGACGTCGAGAGAGCCACCATGGCGGCGGCGACCCTCCCCGCCTTCCGTGCTCCTGATTGTTCCCATCCCATCCGATCTCTTCCGTTATTTCGCTGCAAGGAAGGAAGGAAGGAAGGAATCGATTTCCCCTTGGTATTTTGAATCCGATTGCAGGCAGCTACCGCGACGACTCCGATCTGTCTCGAATTGGTAAAGCAAATGTTCAGCAGCTGATGCTTTGATGTTATTTAGCCCTTGTTTCTTCATCTTCCTTCGCTTCTTCTGATCCATCTAGCTGATGCTGATGGAATCCAAAATAGAACTTCGATTCATGGCCTCCTCCTTATTTCTACGGTGCTTGCTTTGTAGATGGATTTCATGGGCGAAACCAAGGCGATGGGGGAAGAATGGCATCAGAAGAAAAGTTGGATGAAACCGAAGCCGAGAAATATTACTCACAAGTAAGTTTCTTATTTCCTTTTTAATTTTGGCTGGTTTTTTGATCTGCTTGCATGCTTTCAAAATTTTTATGCATCTTGTTGGTATTCGTCCTCTCTTTGATCCGCGGGCACCATCTCATCTCCACTAGTCGCTCTAGTGAACAGCCGACATAAACGTAAGTTATTTTGACAACATAACGACACGCATAAAGCCCTAATTATTATAGGCGTTGCAAAAGTCTCAAATTAGCCGGTGGCGCGGGTTTACACCGCGGCACCATTCCCGTGCCAAATAAGTAGGTCCTATCTATCCGGTTGTTGGCCGGGCTCGACACGCAAGAAAGACAAATAAATTAAAAGAAACAAAGCACGGGGCTATCATCCCCCCAACAATAGGAAGCACCAGCCCTCCACTATGGTGCATCATTGGCTCCATGACATACCCATGTGGCCACGAGAGGCCCATCTTTGAGGCGTCAACATCTAGTAACGATGGACAGCGACTGCACTGCAGCAGCAGCAGTTCAGCCTTTCTCCCCCAATCGTGTGTGTCTGTGTGTGTGTGTGTGTGTGTATGTGAGTGTGTGTGTGTGTGAGAGAGAGAAAGAGAGAGAGGGAGAGACTCTTCGTTTCATTGAGACTCGTTAAGATTGAATGATCGATAAATTGGGGGTGATTGCTGAACCATTCGATAAGCTCGTCTAGAAAGAGAGTAGGGGAGTCTGTCCGGAAGTGGATGATAATTGCGTAGCTATATAGACCTGCTGCCATTGTTGACGACAATGGAGCGCAAATTAGGTCAAAACCACGTTCCATCCATGTTCATCTTCCTTGTGAAGCATTTACACTTGTGCCATGATTTGGCAGCAAATTTGGTCAAAACCACGTTCCATCCATGTTCAATCCACAACTTAAAACGCACTAATTGATATGCCTAATTTACAATTACATTTTCCGCCTAACTCTGCCAACAAACACAAAGGAAAGGGAACAAGAAAAACCTTCTTCTTCTTCTTCTTCCAAAAAAGAAAGGAGAGAGAAGGGGACCTCCCCCAGCCCTGCGCTGCGACGTCGATCAGAGGGCCACGACGCAGCAGTCGGGGCATCGGACGAGCCCGTTCTCGTTGCACTCGGTGCAGGTCCGGAAGCCCCCGCCCTTGTCGCTGTATCGCTTATGGCTGCCGTTGCAAGCGGCGCAGAGGACGAAGCGCACGCCGCCGCAGCCCTCGCAGGCGGATGCCACGGTGGGGGCCGCGGCCCCCTCGACGAGGCCTTGAGCTCGCCGGACTCGTGAAGGCGACGGATCTCGTCGGCGCCGCCGAGACAGCGGCCGGCGAGGAAGACCTGGGGGAGGGTGGGCTGCCGGAGTCCCAGGACGGCCTGGAGCTCCGTGAGGAAGCGGGAGTCCATGGAGAGGTCGCGCTCGTCGACGGCGACCCGGAGGCCGCGGAGGATGGAGCGGACGGCGCGGCAGTCCTCGAAGGTGCCGCGGACGACGCGGAGGGAGGTGAAGTAGAGGACGAGGCCGCCGCGGCGGGGGTGGCGGTATGGATCGGAGACGGCGGAGCGGAGGGCGCGGAGGGCGGAGGAGGCGAGGCGGGCACGGTGGAGGATGCGGCGGAGGGTGGGAGATGAGGAATGGGGCGCGTCGTGGTCGTCGCGGAGGATGGCCTGGAGGTCCCTGAGAGTCGGGGAGGAGAAGGTGGGGGAGCGGCAGACGGCGCCGGCAGCAGCGGAGGATTGGGCGGTCTTTACCCACGGCGGCCACATGGGGGAGGTGGAGAGAGAAACGTTGGTTGGTTTGTGGCGAGACGCGAGAGGGCGGAAGAGAGGAGGGGAGGCCCAGAAAAGATGCGGGCTTTTGTCGCCGTCGTTGGTTCTTTAAGTAAACCTAACTATTAATTAAATCTTGGATAGTTGTGTCTATAATGTTACTATTAGTAGTGATAATAATAATAATAATAACAGTATAAATTGGTTGTGATGGAGGAGATCGGGTACAGAGGAAAGAAAGGCCGGTGTTGCAGCTTTGGGGTCGTTTTAGCCTAATCTTATTTTGATCCTTCGGTGGCGCAGATTTATTCCTCCCGTTATGTAGATGTATTTTAACAACATTCGAATTTAATCGGGCACGGCACTACAGCCTTCTGGGGGCGGGTGTGGAGATCAGATGCCGTGCGCCGAGACACGATTCTCCTTTGTCCCACCACCTAAAAAAAAAAAAGCTCGACAGCAGGGCCTCCTCCTCCATGTGCATGGGGGGAGAGGAAGTCGTGGCCCCCCCTCCCCCCCCCCCCCCAACTGTTGGATTGGTCTTTTGTAGAGTATCGTATCCTTTTTCCGATTATAACCTCTTTGTTGGAATATAATAAAGTTGCCACCTGCCAACTTTTATACTACACATCATCATCATCTTGGATATGATAAAAGCCAATTTTAGAGGATCTCAGCTCAGCTCAGCTGCTCCCCACCGCTTTCCAGTCTCTTTTCATTCTTTACCTTCAAATTTCAGATTAGAAAATTAAAAATCTAAAGGGTCCATCATGGTATTTATTTATTTATTTAAGGGTCGTCATGTTTTAATGTGAGCATATGCTATAACAAACGTACGAATAGTGAGAGAACCATTTTTTTTGCATGTCCTAGACCTACTCATGATGATCGTTTTGAGATGGGCATCACTGTTCGTCTAAGTATGTATGGCCTTTACACTGTCATTTCAGAACATAAATGTCATTTCGGTAACCTTTCTTTTTTTCTTTTTTTTTTTTGCTGGTAGTAAAGGAAGTTTTTAGGTAGTTGACAAGCCCCAGGGATGATGGTTGTTGGTAGCAATAATCTAATTATTTGGGTGGCCCACGACTACCTTTTTTTAAAAACCCATATATATAGATAGATAGATAGATACAGGGATGATAGATAGTTAGTAGCAATAATCTAACTATTTGACTGGACCACACGAATAGCTTTTTAAGATCCATAGACACTGGCATCGTACCTCAAGTCTTACGAGAGAGGGGGACACCCAAGTTCTTTATGGGAAAGGCACATCGACATAGTAAACCATCTCAAGCGATTCATTCATTCAATCCAAAGTAGCGCCATCCAAAAGAAATACATTTCGTTTGTCTTATTAATGATGTGATGATGACATGGACACGTCACAGCACACAGATTGTTTGTTATTCCCGACTCAACGATTTTGTACAAGTATTTGTTCGATGGGACTAGCTTTGGTGATTGCCTAGCGCCGGCTTCTAATTAAGTTTGGCTGGATGAGTGATGTATGAGCTTAGCTTGGGGGGGAAAAGACAATGGAAAAGGCTGTTTGATCAATTAGTCGAATTTGACCAAATAAATCTCCATGGTTTGTGATCCTATAGGATGACCTCCTCCTCCTCCTCCTCCTCCTCCTACTCCTCACTCTTGTTTGGAAGAGAAAGATTTTGAACACTGACACGGCGTGGGGGGGGACCGCCACCTCGGCGACACTTGCTTTACTATGTATTTATAGGATGCCCATCAAACTGCAGGAAACATGTTACGTGGTAAAGTAAATAATGTTACTCACCAGATGATGACACTTGATAAAAGCTGTTGGTGACAACTGGTCACAGCGATGGCCGTGGAAGTGTGGCAGGCCCGACGACACCCCGGCGCCCCCCCTGCCTTTTTGTATACAAGTCTCCACGTCTGTCTAAAAAAAAAAAAAACCCACCTTCCCCCTAGTGATCAAGCAAGTATTCCTCATGAAATTAATAACATGTCAACTCTGTTTCCAATTTTGCACGTCTTAACCGGTGAAGGATTAAGGTCACAGTTTTGTTGCCTATAAATTCGAACATCGGGATTCCAAATATCTTCATGAAATCAATAGCACAAGTTTGTCTAAATCAAAGCTACATACATGCATATTAAGGTTTGATAGCATATAACATGTTTATGCAAATTCAAAGACCCACCCACGAGCATCATGACATTGAACTTTTATGATATATTGCAATAAATTTTAGATCAAGCTCAATGGACCTTTACTTACTTACACAATCCGTAGGCATAAAACAGCAGGTTAACCCTTCAAGCATTTTTTTAAATGGGAGTAAGAACTAACCTCTTTCAAACTGAATTGGTGTTGACACCAAATACTAGAGGCAGCTTCCAGGGCGCGCACACGCTTCCAGCTTGGTGACAAAGATCAACAATACTAGAGAGAGGCAATGGCAGGTCTGTAGCTTTCGCCATCTGTTACAATCTTAACTTTGTGTCCAATCAGGCACTCTTTTATCTTATCAACACCATCAGCTAACATCCTCTGATTATTTGCCAATCAGAGGCACTATAACCCAGTGCTAAATCAGCTAAAACTGAGAAATTGAGTTTTAACAAGCAAATTATATATATAAAAAAAGTACAATATGTTACAAGCATAAAAACGTGCAGATCATGTGAACAGAAGGAGGTGCTTCGATGAACAATGTAATTCATAAATACTCTATAATGGCTCTTTGCTATCACTTAGATAGATTACTCTAAATACTCTCCAGCTCTGAGGATAAGACGATGGCTTTCTAAAGTTAAAAGACAGGTTTCACCAACATACCACTCTAGCTCCATGAGAAAAGAGGCAGGAATACATAAGCAACTAAAAAGAGAAAACATTGTATGTCTCATGCTTTATTTCCAGTGAGGACATGAAAACTATGAAACTTTGTAATCTTTTAACCTTCTGCAGGTAAATCTTTCGTCTTCTGGACTGGAGCATTGACTATCAAAAGGCACCCCGTAGTGGCAACTTCCTTATGATATGAACCACCTTCCTACTCATCCCCGATCTGGGAAACATGCGAAGACCAGTGTAGCTGCTATAGGCATTTAGTTCCTCGTGCTTGTCACAGTGAAGGAAGCTTCATCTGGTGATATAAACCAGAATTTACCAATCCTGAAAAGCATGATTAATATAACATTCTGTCACGGACAAAAATATAAACAATATGTTCAATGTAATGCTCATGTTTGTTCGTGTCTTTCGGGTTTTGCTTATACCTTGTACAACAAAATAGCGGGCTAGCATTAAGCTTGGCAACCATAGTTTGGGTAGCTTGTGTGGCCGGTTTCGGCTTGTAGATGAGAGTTGTGTAATGTAGACACTTGTGGGGACTTCGGTCTGTAATGGACCTTGATCCTTTGTGTGCGACCGTTCAGAGTTTGTAAAGTCCATGGTTATAATTTGTATTGGCTATATAAAGTGTTTGCTGACTTGGTTGCTTGTGTATCCCGTGGGAAACACTTTCTCTAACCCGTTTTCTCTTTTTTAGGTCCTAAGGGACCATAACAGGTTTCGTGGAGGCTGATCTTTGCGGATGGACACGCGATGATGCCGCACGACTTAGGCAAAACCAGCTAAATTCGTGACATTTGGTATCAGAGCAAGATAAGCACACGCAGAAACACTTACCATGTAAATGTGGGAGACCTAGCTGGGCTGCGTGGAGGGCAGCCAACATCCGCGACCGTTTGGGGGAAACGGATATTGAGATGCAAGGAAAGGAGTCGCTTAAAGGAGCAGGCATCCATGATTGACATTCAAATAAATGACCAACCCTTTACACGAGAGGCACCACAAGGACAAGCAAGCTAGGAAGAATGCGTCGCGCACAAAGGTTGGGATGACTGAGTTCGAACTACGGCTTGACGTTGGCAACCAAACTTGACGGTGCTCAAGGTAAGCGGGGCGCTTGGCGAAAGATTAGACCGTGCAAAGCAGGATGTATTGTACAATAACCGAAAGAGTTGCGCAAGGCTCACAGAGGTGAGAGGAATTGCCAACTCGAAGAATTCGGTACTCATGCAAGGGGGCTTGTATGCGGACGATGGAGTGTTCGCGGCCATCCCAAGGCGACCGAAACTCGTTGCCATGGAGCATTAAAACTTTCTCTTCAGCATGGAAGGATATGTCCGTCAGAGGCTGAAGCGTGCAACAAGTTCAGCATGTTACTGGCCTTAAAGGGTGCAGCGGGGGCTGTATTGGTGAAGAGTCGTAATTTAGCAAGTGTGTTTGTAAGGGCAGAACAATCCACAGTCTGTTCAGCAAGATGAAGTAGTCTAAGGGGATCGTGGTCTCTGAAACTTTCAAAGGGAAGGATGCGAAGAGAAAAGTTGTTCTAACATGATAGATATCAAGGAGGGATATCCAGAGGGAGAATCATGTGTAGTGGATTGCACATGTTGAGGAGGAGTACCTCAAGACAACAACTCCAGAAAGCTCAGTGGACCGAGCGAGCGACAAGGAGTCATTGCAGGAGGTAATGCAGTGGTAGATGCATTGCGAGATCAAGCAGGGGACCAATCCATGGCAATATCATACGAAGACACACTTAGAGTCAATATGAAAATCAAACTCAATGGAGGGCTGATCCGTGTTGAATCTTCGATTTTGATGATGAAATCAATTGATGGATTATTGATCTAACAGGATTGTTAGAGTTGATTGATACTGGATTAATTATGATAGAAGGATTATTACGATCAGGATTGGCCAAGGTTAAGTCCATGCATCGAGTCGATGCGTTTGGAAACTCGCCAGGAGTGTGTCGGGCTCGCCGAGGGTATCAGGAGTTTGAGGATGGCGCAAGGGAGTTCGCCAAAAGAAGACTGAGACTCACCGAAAGATTGTCGAGGGTAGCCGAAAAGCTTGCCGGGAGTCGGGATGATCTTGTAATGGATATTTTGGCAATTATGATTGTATTTAATTAAGTCGTAATTAGCATCATGCAGGTCTAACTATGGCAGGATCAATGAAGTTACAACCAGGTGATGAGCCAAGATACAGCCTAGGCATCGGGCCGAGTTCGGATGATGTGGTGGGATCTCGCAGAAAGTTCGCTAGGAGATTCGCTGAAGGAATCGGGAAGCTCGCTGGGAACGTGAAGGGAGATCGCCGGGAAGAAAACCGGAGGACTTGCCGGAGGTTGCCGGAATATGCGAGAGTTAGGTCTTAATTGATCATTAAGTGTTGTAATCATTGAGTCGTAGTTAGAAGTTAGAGTCCTACTTGAGTTAGATTTGGAAGGAATCCAAATCAACTCAATAAGGCAACCGGATCCACTACTGGGTTTGGTTGAGCTCAGGTTGAGCTCAATCAGTTGACCAAAGAATTAGTCAACGTAAAAATCAAGCCGGAATTCGAAAAGTGGAGGGAACCACTTTTGCAGAAATTATGGCGAGTAAACCGCCGATGAACGACGGTTGGACCGCTCGTACCACCGAATCTGGGTGACGTGCAGTAGCTTTCGACGAGTAAATCACCTAGGTGGCGGGTGAACTACCTGTACCACAGAATCTAGGCGGAGGCCAACTGCTGATGGCGGGTAAACCGCTCGTACCCGGATTTTCCAGATACGATTGAATTTTGGCTCCGGTTTTGAAGCCAATTTGGGGCCTATAAATACCTCAAGTTTTCTTACATTCAGAATAACACTTTTGGAGGGTTATATTCTGAGAATATATTGTGTGAGAATTGTAAGAAAAAGAAAAAGGGTAAGGGAGAGAGCTTATAGTTGTAAATCTAGTCTCCCTTGTAAGCTCAAGTGTAAGGACTTGATCTTCACCCAAAGAAGATTGGTAGTGGATGTCGGTGTGCCTCAAGAAGGAGGACTCGAAAGTGGACGTAGGTCGTTGGCGTTGAACCACTATAAAATTGTAAACGTTTCATACTTGCATTGCTTGAATGTTGTTGAATTGATGCTTCTAACTTAACTAAACTCTTTGAAAGCAAGACGATAAGTTCTTTTCCTCAAACGTGATTATCTTTCCTTAACAACTTACTTTTAATCACTCACTTGTTTTATTAAAAAAGCTTCGGTTTTCATATTACATCTTATTCGAAAAGCTTTTGCTTTATAACTAAAAATTTTAGCTTGCACTAATTCACCCCCCCTTTTTGTGCCAATTGATCATAACAATTGATATCAGAGCAAGGTTATTACTCTTTGGATTAACACCCACTTGAGTAAATGACTTGTTTTGGCATGAATGAGGGACATTCGATTTCACGTCCACCCATGTTCAATGAGACGGATTACACATATTGAAAAACACAGATGCGTATTTTCCTCATCTCTTTGGACTTTGATTTATGGAATATAGTTGAGAGTGAATTTGAAAAGTCTTCTCTTCCAATGAATAATTGGAATGACTTGGAGAAGAAGACTTTATCTTTAAATGCAAAGGCTATGAATGCTTTGCTTTGTGCTCTTGATATGAATGAGTTTAATCATGTTTCTGCTTGTGATTCGGCTTTCGATATTTGGCATACTTTGAAAATCACACATGAAAACACAACTAATATAAATGAATCAATTAATGAAATGCATACAAAAATGAACTTGAAGAACACCTTCCAAAGAACAGGAAGGATTGCGAATTAAGAATGACATATGACTCCTCGAGTGAAATCTCGAGTGATAAGAACCTTGGATATGAACTTTTGATACATGAACCAGAAAAATTAATGAACTTGAACCTTATAAAAATTATGGATACAACCTCTTGCTATGAATGCAAGAAGCCGAGGAGCTCCAAAGATCAAATGCTCAACCAAGAAGTGGAGAACCTTGCTTTAATGGCGATCGAAGATAAGGTTAGTGAGTGTTTAGATTTTTCATTTTCAGAATTATCAAGCATGTTTAATGATTTATTTAATGAGTTTAGAAAACTTCGCAAGTCTTTTAAACTACTTAAAGTTGATCATGATTTGATAGTTAAAAGACTTGATAAATGCATGACTCCTTAGTTTCACCTAAACCATGTTTAAAATACGATATGCTAGATAATGTTAAAATAGAAAATTGTATGCTTAAAACTACATTAGAGAAATTTGAGATAGGGAATAAATCCCTAAATATGATCCTTGCCGATAAGGGTCATATCAATAATAGACATGAAATAGGCTTTGTTGGAAACATTCAATAAAAGCCAACCATATTCGTAAGAGGACCTACATTAAATGTGCCACCAAAAATTAAATATAATTCTTGTGAAAAATTGGGACATAATACCTATAAATGTTCATTTAAAAATTATAGTCCACATAAATTAATTTGGGTTCCTAAAGGAACTATAAACAACCTTAAGCCATTAGAGAAAATGAGAAGAACATGTCATGAAGGATCCAATGTTAAATGGGTACCTAAATCAAAACCTCCAATAATATAAAATTGTTTCCTAATAAGGCTAGGAGCACTAAGTAATGTTTTGAAAGTAGATACTCAAGACTTGAGATCTAATACTCTTTCAAAGCTCACTAGCCTATATAACAATAACAAAAAAAATTATTTGAATTAAGATGTTTGAAGCTTAATGATCCTTGTTTCTATTATAACAAATCCTTTTATTGAAAATAGTTCATCATTATATAATTAATCTTGATGATGCATAACTAGAGCATGATAGAATTAGAAAGAAGAAAGTGTAGTTAAATAAAAGTTATATGTATGAAAGAATGATTTTGATGATGATTATTGTATTTATGTGTATTAAATTGTGCTGATGATTTATGTTGTTTTTGAACCTAAAAATCATATATGAAATCATCATTCTTTAAAATAAAATTTTCTTGATAACATGATAGAATCATTCAATATAGAAAAATCATTGGATTTTAATTGAAAAATATCTCGTAGTAATGACTCTACTTAAAAATGATTTGCTCATTTGGATTTATCTTATTCTACCCTTGATTGATAATGCATAGCTAGAGCATGGTAAGACTAGAACTAAAAGAACCCAAGTTATTATTAATAAAAACTTACTCATGTTGAAATTTACATAAATGAGATTTTGATGATGATTAAAAATTAGTTTAAATGTAAAAACTATTGTTAAATGGTTCAAATATTAACAAAGTCTACAGAATGATTGATTTAGATGTTACATTGATTGAAATGCTATGATTGATTTGAATGATAGAATTTTAACATAGAATAATATAAAAAAAAGAGAGAAAGAAATCACATGAAATAACTAAAAGGAGGATAATTAATCTTAAATGTCATTGTATTCTTGAAATAAATTTCAAAAGAAGGATAATTCTTCTTGAAAGAATATTTCTATCATATGAATCCTTCAACAAGAGATAGAAAGATACTATTGTTGAATCTCTTTAACTAAAAAATTGAATTAGAAAACTTTTAGCTATTTTCTTTTGGAAAACAATCTATGATGACTTTATTGAAATTTTCCGGAAAGCTATTTGTGATGATGATTTTGGATATGTTTTCAAATGATTTGTTTTAAAGAATGAATATGTTTGAATCTATCCAACTTCATTGATATGTTGCTTTTGATTATTTGATAACTTAAATCATGATCTTGAAATCTTAAAAATTATAATTTGAGATCTTTTTACTTACTAAGATTCCTTTCATCCTAAACATGATCTTGACTTTTCAATATTTATAACTTAATATTTCTATAAGAATTAAGATCCTTCTTACTTTGTCTCCTAAGATTTCAAAAGCCTTGAAATTTCATCTAGGAAGAAATGTGTCAAAATAAATCATATTCTTGGCATTTATGATTTGATAATAATATTCTTTATGACATGATTACTTATGACTTTCTTCTTAGTATAACTTATCACCAAAATTACTATTTCTTAACATTGTGATAAGTTGAAAATTAAAAAAGATTTGCATTATCATGAATATTCCCTTAAATTCTTGACTTGACTTATATGTTATGGGAATCATATTATTGATCTCTATTATTTTCTTTAAAAGGAGATTTATGATCTTAACAATAATAATTAAAATTTTTATCAAGATCATTCTTCTTTTCTATTAAAAAGATTTATCTTGGATAAATTAAGATTATCTCCTAAGACTCATTTGTAATATTTACAAAAGAGGAGAAATAAAACTTATTAAACGAAATCATGTCTTTTAGATTTAAATTTTTAATGACATGATATCTCTTATATTTTTTGACATAAATTGAACATGGATGAAAAGAAATTATGCAATCATATTTCTCTCTTAACAATAACAAAAAAGTAGGAGATAAAATTTTTAATATGATTAGAAGCAAGCATTGAACGATGAACAAGTGCTTAAAAGAAAATTAGAACTTTCTAAATGCTTTTTATCCAAATTACATGAGATGATTTTAAATGCATAAGTAGCTCTTAAATTTTTTAATCTCCTTGAATATCTTGAAGTTTTGAGCTTAATTTCGAAATTCACATCTACAAAATTTACATCTTTAAAATTAAATATTTTTATGATATGATATTTTTCATTTCTCTACCTTGATTCTACCTTCTTATTCACACAAAATAGAGAAAGGAAATCACTAGCATTTCAAGAGACGAATAAGTCTATTAATTACATTTTGAATCTCTTGAAAGTAATCTTGATGATTTTGAAATTAAATGATATCATGATTTTGATTTCTTAGAATTATAACTTGAAATCTTTTATGAATCAAAATCTTTTGTTATGTGTTTTCGTATTATTTAAAAGGAGATTTTTATACAAATCATAAACTTGACAACTTAAGGTTTCTTATAAATAAATCAAGAGATTTTATTTTAATTATTTCTCCTACAAATTTGTCTCTGGATATTCACAATTTATCTTCATGAATTGTACATCTCATCACTATGTTAATCTTTCATGATATATTTCATGTGATGATATTGAAAAATGGTGAAATGAGAAAAGTTTTGCATTATTGCAACCATCCCCTCTTTTTGACAATGACAAAAAGGGAGCAAAATTTGTTAGCTTATAAAATTGAAAGCTTGAACAATGCAAAGAAAGCAAAAAATTTGCTACCTTGCACTTCCCAAAAGAGAAGAAAGAACTTACTAGATTTATTTATTATATCTTCTTAAAATTTACATGAGAAAAATGTGTTAAGCTCATATTCAAATTTTATATATCTACAAGATTGAGATTGAGATCTAGAAATACTAAATTATGAAAATATATAAATTGCTAATCTAGATTTCATGAGATTAAGCTTTTTGTGATAACATTTTTGAAAACTTTCTCCATGATTTGATATCTTATTGTTTTCAAAAAATGCATGAAGATGTGCCACATTTGAAATTTACAAGAGATGATTTTATATATCAAGAGATGATTTTTGCTATATTTGAAATACATAAGTAGTATTTAAATCTCTTGGACTTTTGAGCTCAGCTTTTAAAATTTATTAAGAGCTCTTCGCATAATGAAATGATTAAACAACACCTCACCTATTTCTCTCCTTATTAATTATAAAAGGTATGGTTGATAACTAGAGATTAATTTTCAAATATATTAAATTTATTGAGAAATGCTCAATGACTTGAAAATCTTCTATACTCTATGACTTGAAAATTTTCTATGCTTATTGATTTGAAAATTTTCTATGCTTGATGATTTGAAGAAAAGTTGAAAAGTTTTTACTTGAAAATTCTTGATAAGTTGAAAAGTCTAAAAAGTAAATCTTTGTTATGCTTAAAAGGTTATATGCTTGAAATGCTTAATGCTTTGATTTACTTGAATTCAAGAGGATGTGACTCTCTTGAATTTAAGTCTTCTAATATTAATGCATATATTAAGGGGGAGTAATGTCATCATGTGTTTTTGAAATTATTAACTCTATATTTCACCTTTTTGTCGATGACAAAGGGGGAGAAATATATATTGATGACACATGACATTGAAAAATATATATTGATGACACATGACATTGAAAAATATATATTGATGACACTTGATGATATAACTTAGACATTTTACAATTCATGATTTGATGACTTGATGCAAATTTGTGTTAAAATTTGCATTGAATGATTGATTGCTTGAATTTAGGAGTGAGTGCGTCTCTTAAATTTAAGTGGTATGGTTTTAGGGGGAGTTAGGATTAACTCCTGTCATCAATTGATTGTCATCATAAAAAATGGGGAGATTGTTGAATCTTAGATTTTGATGATGAAATCAATTGATGGATTATTGATCTAACAGGATTGTTAGAGTTGATTGATGCAGGATTAATTACGATAGAAGGATTATTACAATCAGAGTTGGCCAAGGTTAAGTCCATGCATCGAGTCAGTGCGTTTGAGAACTCGCCAGGAGTGTGTCGGAAGCTCGCTGAGAGTACCGAGAGTTTGACAGGATGGCGCAAGGGAGTTTGCCAAAAGAAGACTGAGACTCGTCGGAAGATTGTCGGGGGTAGCCGAAAAGCTTGTCGGGAGTCGGAATGGTCTTATAATGGTTATTTTGGCAATTATGATTATATTTAATTAAGTCATAATTAGCATCGTGCAGGTCTAACTATGGCAGGATCAATGAAGTTACAACTAGATGATGGACCAAGATACAGCCTAGGCATCGGGCCGAGTTCGGACGATGCGGTGGGATCTCGCAGGAAGTTCGCTAGGAGATTCGCCGAAGGAATCGGGAAGCTCGCTGGGAACGCGAAGGGAGATTGCCTGGAAGAAGATCGGAGGACTTGCCGCAAGATTGCCGAAGGTTGCCGAAATATGCAGGAGTTAGGTCTTAATTAGGCTTAATTGGTCATTAAGTGTTGTAATCATTGAGTTGTAGTTAGAAGTTAGAGTCCTAATTGAGTTGGATTTGGAAGGAATCCAAATCAACTCAATAAGGCAACCGAATCCACTACTGGGTTTGGTTAAGCTCAGGTTGAGCTCAATCAATTGACCAAAGAGATGGTCAACGTAAAAGTCAAGCTAGAATTCGAAAAGTGGAGTGAACCACTTTTGCGAAAATTCCGACAGGTAAACCGCCGATGAGCGATGGTTGGACCGCTCGTACCACAGAATCCGGGCGGCAGGCAGCAGCTTTCGACGAGTAAATCGCCCAAGTGAGGGTGCTGCGTACCACAGGCGACCACGATGGCGGAAACCGCCAGTCGACGAGTAAACCGCCCGTACCCGGATTTTCTGGATACTATTGGATTTTGGCTCCGATTTTGAAGCCAATTTGGGGCCTATAAATACCCCAAGCTTTCTTACATTCAGAACAACACTTTTGGGGGATTATATTCTAAGAAAATATTGTATGAGAATTGTAAGAAAAAGGGTAAGGGAGAGAGCTTAGAGTTGTAAATCTAATCTCCCTTATAAGCTCAAGTGTAAGGGTTTAATCTTCACCCAAAGAAGATTGGTAGTGGATGCCAGTGTGCCTCATGAAGGAGGACTCGGAAGTGGACGTAGGCTGTTGACGCCGAACCACTATAAAATTATAAGTGTTTCATACTTGCATTGCTTGAATGTTGTTGAATTGATGCTTCTAACTTAACTAAACTCCTTGAAAGCAAGACGATAAGTTCTTTTCCTAAAACGTGATTATCTTTCCGGCTTCCTTAACAACTTATTTTTAATCACTCACTTGTTTTATTAAAAACGAAAAGCTTTTGCTTTAGAAAGAAAAAATTTAGCTTGCAATCATTCACCCCTCCCCCCCCCCCCTCTTAGTGCTAATTGATCCTAACAATCCGTGGAATGGTGGGCGTGAGGGCCACCATCAACTCATTGCAAATCAAGGAGTGGAGCAACTTGGGTGAAACTTAGTAAAGTATCTAAGCCGCATAAAAGAAGTCGACGTAGAAGATGAAACATGGAGCAGAGGCACAAAGCTTTCCTTGGACAGAGGTCAAGGACATGAACTCTTGTAGAGGCAAGAGTGAGATCATGTCGTTCCATGGGTTCTTCATTTTAATAGGACGAACTCTTTTGCATGGTGCCAAAGACGAAGGGAGCTTCGAGCACATGTACCTTGTCTTAGAGATGCATTTGATGAAGGAACTAAGGTGATCCAACTTGCAGAGACAAAGTTGGGATCAGAAGGCCTTAACACGGGGCAAGAGGATGCAGAGACAAGTACTCTTGAAGAATATATCATAATGCTATCATTCGAGTTATCATGAAGCAAGTGGTGCACATCGGAGATTGTGCTAGTGGGGGATAGGGCCCAGGATCAGACAATGGTGCACCAATTTTAGTGAAGTATAGGGACTTCAAGAGTTACTAGGCGACGAACTGTCTTAGAGCGATGCTTTGTCCAGGGGTGACCCGAGAATGGGTGGGCGAAGGTGAATTATCATAGGAGCGAACACAATCGGAGGTGATAGAGGCCCTACGATGTGCTGACAGAGGCGATATGGTGCAGCGAATCGTGGCGGAATAGTTCGAGGCAATACAACACACGCGGGAGAAGTCTCGTAAGGGACGTGATCATACAAAGGCATGATCGAGAGCTACTAGGAGCTCTACTTTGGTGAACAACATAACGACAATAAGAGCTATGGATTCAAGGAGGGAATGCCATGGTATCGCAGAAGCGGGTCTTCCGTGAGTGCATCGAATCCTACATCAGATAAAAGTCTTGGTCATCAGCATATGAGGGTTGTGTACCACCGAGGGAAAATTCCGAGCGCAAGTATCAGTGAGTCCCATAGGGGGGACTTGATCATACAGAGGTATGATCGAACTAGCTGGAGAGTTGGACTGCTCTAGTGCTTACATTAGCTTAAGGGAGCCAAGCAAGTTAGAGGACAAGGCCAAGTAAGCAAACGTTGCTACCAAGGAAGCTAAGGATAACAGAATTGACACGAGCCCCACAACAGGATGGCGGAGGCCATGCATGGGAGTTGTATATCTTTCCATTGACTAAGGAGAACTGCTCGGGGAACACAGAGGTGTTAAAGCAGGTAGTCGAAAGGGGCGAGGAAGCGACGACGAGTCCAGAGGGGCTCAGCTACCTAAAAACAAAGCATTAGTCAGAATGGAGGTGGACTCGGAGGAGTGTCACAATGTCGTAGATGCTAGGCAATAGATAGTAGTACCATGGGCTTGGCAGTGCCATGGTACTGTAGAGGTGGGACATCCGTGGAGTCAACGATCCCCTGCTCTTATGGAGGGAGAGTGTTGGTCGTGAAAGGGGCCGAGGAGGTGGAGAATGCAGAGGCAAATTCCAAGTACCAGGACAAGGCTGAAGGGCATATGCCAAAGAATTTCATAAGACCGATGTTAACGGGCTTCTCATCAAGATAGCTGAAATTGGGGGACTTCAGGTTGATGCAAGGGTGCTCGACCAAGGAACGAAGTAGGTAGTACGTGGTGTTGTACCTTTTCTACTCAAAGTAGGCGCAAAGATGATGGAGAAGATGGTACAATCCCAAAAACGACCAAAACTATCAAAGACTTGCTCTAAGTTGGGATGAAATTTTGCTCTTTTTGGACAAAACTTCTTGTATTCCAAAAGTTCGATGGCAGAGAGAATGCGAATCATAGTAGCTAACTCAACGCAAGGAGTGCAAGCACTTCGGGTGCTTTGAAAGTGTGAGCAAAGAACAGGCAAAGACTAGTAACCAGTTCGATGCATGAATTACAATGTCGATGAGGCGGGGGAAGTCAACTTGCCTTCTCAACTCTTAAGAGAATGGGTGAAACCGAGTACCCCAGTTCTCTTATTTATCCAGTATAGGAGATCTGCCAAGACCCTTCGAAAAAACCTAATAGAAGACAATAGTTGTCGAATCCTCGCCATTGGTGATCGATTCTACTGAGAGTAGATTATCCGCTTCATTTCCCAACTAGATGTCAATCGAAAGTGAAAGTAATGCGAACCTACTTGGAAGCGACAACTTCGTCGAAGAAGAATCGATAGACAAATTTTATGAAGGAAGGACCTCAAAAACTTTAAAGTCTGCAAGGCGATACTCGTTAAAGCTCCAACGAGCATCCATCCAGTTTAAGCAGCATGAAACATTTGAGATACCGACGTAAAACAATGAAGGTATTTTCCTTTATCAAAAGGATCCACAAAAATCAACAAGGATCAGTATAACTCAGTCGACCCCACTTATGAGTCAGTCATTGGTGAGTTAAAGCAGCATGACGAATCAAAGTTCGACTACTCAATAACAGCGGCAAAGAGCACCTAGGAGCCAAGAGTCATGTTGCAGCCAGAGCAGAAGATTGAATATTCAGCAAAAGGAGAGGAGATACAACGTTCATAATGGCTTCGACGAGGACGTCAAAGGAATAAGTGAGGGAGAATGTCACAGACAAAAATATAAATAAGGTATTGGATGTAATACTCATGTTTGTCCATGTCTTTCGAATTTTGTTCATACCGTGCACAGTAAGTAGCGGGCCGGCAGTAAGCTTGGCAGCCCTAGTTTGGGAAGCTTGTGTGGACGATTTTGGCTTGTAAATGAGAGTTGTGTCATGTGGACACTTATGAGGACTTCAGTCTATAATAGACCTTAATCCTTTGTGTGGGACCGTTCAGAGTTTGTAAAGTCTATGATTGCAATTGGCACTGGCTATATAAAGTGTTTGTTGAAGTCGTTGTTTGTAGATCTCGTGGGAAACACTTACTCTAACCTATTTTCTCTTTTGTAGGTCCTAAGGGACCATAGGAGGTTTTGGGGAGGCTGACCTTTGCGGATGGACACCCGATGGTGCCACACGACTTAGGCAAAACCAACTAAGTTCGTGACAATGCGTCAACATGATCACAAGACCATCATAAATTTCTTTAAAGAATGCCTAGTAATTAATTGCACAAGTGTCGAGCACTTTCAGAGGCACAACATATATTTCTGTAAAGAATGCCTAGTAGTTAATTGCACAAGTGTGGAACACTTTCAGAAGCTCTTTCACAATGGCCCTAGACACTTGAACATGTTCAGATGAGAGTGAGAACTAACCTTTCAAATTGAATTGGTTCATCTGGCATCTTAGGCATAGTTTCTCGATAAACTCTTCCGGCTTTGCAATAACATCATCTCGCTGATGGCATCATCTGTCAAGAGAAGCAGAGAACAGGTCAGTAGCTTTATCATCTTCCACGATCGTAACTCCTGTCTTGGGCAGTAAATCAGGCAACTAATACATTATCAACAGAATCAGGTATGTTCTTCGGATTTGTTGATGAATCAGCAACTGGGATTATACAAATGTCTCTGATCTTTCTTAGGATGGAAGCGGCCATTACAAACTATCCTAAGGGTATAACTTTGATATCAAGTAAATGATATGATCCAAATAATGAACAGGCAACTTTGGTGTCATGTAACGAAGACAAAAGTTTCGAAAAGAAAAAAGTGGTCAGTGAGAAGGAGGGATATATTATACGCAATTGGCACAAATAATTAACAGAGACGATAAATCTCACTTGCTGTCTTCGGCCTCCATCATCCTTCAAGGAAACATAATCACCGGCTTCACTTATAGTGAAGAGAGAAAAATATCCAGAGATAGAGGATTTTACCTGTCTTTGATCCTAGGGCGTGAAGAGCAGATCTGAGAAACTGGATGCGGCGAGCCGATGGATCGTCTTCCCCTTATTCACAGTCGGTTGTGGGCTATGCAACTCCTCGTCGATCTCCGACATCTTGTCGTTCAACCTTTATGCCATTGGTCTGGTTGTTTACCCCGTCCATCGCAGATGACCCCGCCGCTGCCAAGGAAATCGAGTCATTACCTCTCGGACCTCAGCACCTGCTGATCTTTGTCTCCGACTCATACAGGGCACCACGCTGCCCTAAACCCCTACCGGTCCAGCGAGGAGCAGAAGCAAGAAATATGGAAGAAGAACGCAACAACGACAACCACACAGCGATCGGCCGCAGAATCATCGCGAAGATCCCCTAATCCTAATCCCAACAAGATCGCGATGGATCGTCAGAGAGGGCGAGAGATGAGAAAAAAGGAAAACGTACCGGCAGATCGGAATTGGGGCCGGACGGAGGGAGAGATCGAGAGGAATCGCAGCTTTATCATCGTTTGATTTGTATTTCTTTTCCAATTCTTCAGGGTTCGAGGCGAAAGGATGAGACGGTTGAACGAAGGACGAAGGGGAAGCACTGTGGAAAGCGACGGCGTCGGCCTTACTGACGGGTCATTTATACGGCAGGGAGAGTGGCTCGGAGCGTTCGAGTTCGCGATCGCATTTATATGATTTATTTATTTTTTTCTCATTGAATTGTGGTTATGCTTTGTGTTTAATCAGTTTTCAAACAAACATTGAACTTTTTTTTTTCTTATGTTTGTTTTTAAAACTTTTAATATTTATATATGCGAGATCAATTATATGAGTTTTAAAATATATAAATTTATTTTGATTTTGAAACATAATACGGGAGGTTAATAATAATTTCAACTTTTATCATTTCATTTAGGCCAATGTCTTTCTATCACTCGATGTTAGAGTTCATCTCATCATATTATGCGTCGATCAACGAAAAGTAAAACATCACTTAACAAAAAGTAAAATGTTACTCGATACCACTCAACATTGGATGTCAGTACAATCTCTCACTTAATCTATTAATTGATAAGATATAAAAAAATTTAAAAATAATTTTATTTTATTAGATTTTGAAACTTAAAAATTATTTTATACGTGTATCATATCAATATGAATTATAGTAATTTTATATCATCAACATCATATTTTCTTGTATGTACCATAATACATTTAGCCCTTCCTAATATAGTCTAAAATAAACCTTGGAATTTGTTTTATCAAGACTATCTTATTATCATATTCAACCATAATATGTACATACATAAAAGTGAATAAAATAGTAGAAACAAATAAATTTAATTACATAAACAAGAATATCAATTATAATATTCACTAAAATATGTATCACTGTATATTTTATATATTGCTCATAAATCTATTTATAAGAACATATTTTTTAAAACATTTACGCAATAAGTCCTAAGTGAATGGATCTGTAATCAATTATAATATTCACTAAAATAATCAATATACTGAAACTTAAATTTTTAATTAATATTAATTATTTTTCTAACTCTTTTCTTTTGTCACTAAGTACTTTATACCATAATACATAGAATTACTAGAGTACTTGTTACTTTTAGAGATGAAAACTATTACGATATGTCAGAAATTACATTTAGCAACTTAACTATTAAATCTGTCCATGCAAAATCTTAAAGATAAGATTTTATAGCCATAAAACTTGATTATTGGTTTTAGTATATGCCAGAAAATTAGCTTATATAGTTGATAATTCAATAATATATTACTTTATTTTTTTATAAATTACCCCTTCAACTAATAAATATAAAATGCAAGGTGGATTTTCTTTGTCAGGATACTTTATAGAATTAGTATATTAAAATATCTTATTTCAAGTTGATGTAATTATATATGTGAGCAAATAATTATTCATTCCTTTTTGATATCTTATTATTTTTTATAATATTTTAATTCTAAATAACTCTAATACATACTTAATATTATAACTATAAAATTAATATATTATTTGGTATTGGCTTGAGCATAATAGACTTTCAGCTAGTCATAATCGATATTTTTCTTTCTCTCATTATTTTCTAAGTTATTTTAAAATACTTATTTTGATTGAAAATTTTTTTTATTTTTGTCATTTACTGAACAAAGCTGTGTACTAAATCTCTCTAACACTCAGTCAATATATTTTTTTGAAATAGTCCTAATAATCATTAAAATTTATCATTGAATATGTCAGTGGAAAGATATCTTATTCACGTCAACCATTTTAAAATTATTGATAATTTTTTTAATTTGGTATAATAAACCAACATCATTATTGGCAAATAAAATATTATCCATATATAATACCAATATAACAAGTTTTCTCTCACTGATCTTAAGATATAAATATTGATTAATATTATTTTCTTAAATAAGAAGAAAATAATGGTATTAAGAAATTTTATATCATTATTTGGAGACACGGTTATAAATTGATTACCTAAATTTGCATACCAAATTTTATATTTTTGTTTGTAAATTATTTAGGTTAATCCATATAAATCTAGTTTCTCATTTAGAAAATTTATTTTTATATCCAAATGATATAACTCAAAATCATAATGATCCACTAATGTCGTTGTATTCTTTTTTGGTAAAACATTTAACCACATGCTTGACTTTTATATCGTTCTATATTACTCTTTAAGTCATGATATGATATATTCTGGCATCACCCTTGTGGCTACAATCGTTAAATACGCAGGCATCAGCGAGGAACACCAAAACTTGACATGGGAAACTGCGTCAGTGCAACCCCTCAAACGTTCAAGCAATCAAAATCCGTACAAGATGGTGTAGCGGGTCCATCGACCCGTACATGCAAGTTGCTTACCTTCGGGAAGCTCGGAGTGGCACCACACAACACTGACCCACGTGCGTTGATCGACACCCCGTACAAGACGTGCGAGCTAACTACCTCCGGGAAGCTCAGAGTGGTGTTGCACGACGTCGAGCCATGTGGTTGATCGATGCTCGTACGAGAAAGGGGACTCGTATCATTGAAGCTCGGAATGATCGCCCAAAGTGACATAAGCTATGTATAGGCCACGCATTAATGATTTTTGTATGCATGCATTAAATGAACCCTTGACCAATGGAGAAAGGTGTTAGGACCCTAGTTGAGTCGGGTCCTAGTCGATTGAGTCGAGTCCTTAAATTAGGCCTTGTTGGCCAGCCTAAACCTGATATTAGGTCAGCTATGAGGAGATTTGAGTCAATCATAATAAATTAGCCTAAATCCTAGTAGGGTTAGGATTCGACTGAATTGGAGTCGGAGTCAGATTAGAGTAGGAGTCAACCAAGTCAAGTTTATAATCAACCTAATGGGTCGCCCACCTGGATGAGGGAAAGTCAGCTAGAGTTAAAAGGAGGTAGCTAAGGTTAGAGAAAGGTAGAGTTTCACTTAGATGAGACTCTCTCTAATGTTGATTAGGAGTTAAATTAGGAGTCAGAGTCTTAGTTTACTTGGAGCAGGTGTTTCACTAGGAGTTGGAGTCTTCTATTAGGGAGAAGTCTTCATGGAGTATGTGTCCTATTAAGAGTTAGGATTTTGAGTCTCTATATAAACTTATGTAGCCACCACTTTCTTCAACCATTGTGCTAAATAGCTTGGAGGAGGGAACCGCTACAGAGTTTTAGGAGGTTGATCCCCTATATAGATCAAACCTCAAGCTTAGAATCCACAAGGATTCTAATAAAAGGGGATTTTAAATACTTCTCTGTTCTAATTTAATTTTCGGAGGGGTCGGGTCAAGAAATCCCTGATCCCAATCTGTGTGTAGGACTCGACGGGCATCTCCTTGTTCCATTACCTATCACCTCGGGCCACTTTGCATGTCAGGGTTCGATCCAAGTCGTGCTAACGACCCGACCACGATATAAAATTATATAACAAGTCATATTTATATAATAAATTATTTTATAGTTATTAGATAATTTAACAAGTTATTAGACATCATTCTAATCCATTGATTTTATCTCTTTTTTTATTGTATCGTGTCATTTTCAGAATTATTATTTTTCATAACTTACAAAAATAATGAAAGATCATTTTAGTTCATATATCATGATATAATTCTTGTATATCATATAATAATAAAAATGATGACTCTCTTTTTTCTTTGAGATATTCTCAGAACTACAGATTAGTATTGACATACAAGATCATTAGTAATGATATCAATATTATATGAAATTTTATTAATGTATTTTATTGTTCACCATTATCAATATTATATGAAAGTTTATTAATGTATTATATTGATTTTAGGAACAATAATCTCTTGAAAAAAATAAACAAATATCAACTTATATTTTTTCAATATCAAGATTAAATTTTGATATTTTTTACTTCATTTAATTTGTTATTTTCTAAAAATCTTATATTATCAGATTTAACTATCCTCATATTATGATTAGAGTAATAAAATTTGTATTCCTTTAATTTTTTATGATAAATAATAAAATACCTAGAACTAAACTTTAAATCTAATTTTTTTTGTGAATTGAAGACATTTATCTCTTCATGAGAATCCTAGGTATGCAAATGTATCAAGTTAGAAATACTACTAATCCATAACTTAAAAGAAGTGGATATAATTGATTTACTATAAAGCATGTTCAATATATATATAACTATCCTTAGGACTTCTCCTCGTATTGACTCGGGTACAAAATAACTTATCATGCTCTTAATCGTATATACAAGAGTATGATTTTATCTTTCAGTAATCTCATTATGTCGTGATACATCTAGTAAAACATATTGAGCACAAATACTTTATTTTGCTAAAAATATAATAAAAGAACCAAAATTATGATTGAGTTTATCATAACTAAAGATTGACATACCGGCATCGGGCAGTACACATATTGCATAGCACCCGGTATATTAAATATTATTATAATATTTTTATAAATATAATATTATTCAATATAATATTAAAAATATATTAAAAAATAAAAACGGGCGATGTCGTCTCGAACTCTCTCCCACATGGGGAGACGACACGTGAGGAGAAAAATCACTCGTGGGAGGCGACGGCTTGCGGGCAACCTGTCGACGGCGATAGTGCAGGTGGCGACGGCTCGTGAGCAACCCGCGAGCGGAGTCGGTGCGAGGTACTTCTCATCCTCTTCTTCTTCTTTCTTCTTTTCCGCTTCTTCTTTTTCCCTTTTTCTTCCTCAATCGACCATCGATGGTCGATTTCTCCTTAAATCGACCAACAATAGCTGAAATCAACCATAACGATCAAAATTAACCATCGACGACGATTTTAGCAATATCGCCCGGTAACGACCAGTCCGCGTATCGATCAGCTATCAGACCGATATGTATCGGGCGGTACGGGGCCTTACTGCTCGGTAAGAAAAACCATGATCATAACTACCATAAAATTTATTAGTTATATTATATCCTATAATTTTAATTTTTTATCTAATTATCTTTTGACTTTATTTATATACACTTAAAGATGTCAATAACATAAGACTTTAGATAGTTATATCTTAACAGATATTCCATAAATGTGATAGAATATCTATTTCCACTGAAATAAGAAAATGGAGTAAATGGAGTTACCTATAGATGTCAGCACATATAATCTCAAATAGTTGGAGTTAATGAAACTATGTCTAATTTCAATATTTAATTACAGACCCTTGTAAGTTTAAGATTCATATTAATTTTATATATATCATACACAATTTAAAAGTTAACTTTTATTAAAATCATGATGAGTTTATCTCTATCAAAACAAAAATTATATACTGACAATTCTGGATAAAAAACTAAAATTTATAGAATTGCAATAACATGACATCATATGAATCATCTCTAACCATAAGTGATAAGTACGAGCTAATATTATTTTCAATGATTCTCTATAACGATAAATATTTTATACTTTTTTAGTTCTTGTATTAAGATAACTTTCTATTATTGGTAATATAAGTTGAAGCGTCAGTATTAATTTACCAAGTATTATAAAAGAACTTATGTAATATTTATTTAAAAACATATAAATGTCACACTTATACATTTTCTTTTTGAACCAAAATCTTATAGTCATTCTTTATATGATTTTTATTATCACAAAAGTAGCATTTTACTAAGAAGATTTTTTTATGAGTCTATATTTATAAATTTAGGTGATTTATAATTTAACTTTATTTTATTGTTACCCACTCGTTAAGTAGTACCAAAAAATATTATGAGTCTTTTCTACTCTAGTCTAATTCTTCTTATATACATATACTAGTAAACTCAATAAAGTTTCAACAAAAAGTAAATTTAATTAAGAATAAACTATTTGGAAACGAACTCACTATATTTATGCCTAATGTTCTTAACCTTATAACCGTGTTGGACATATTAAAGATATAATGTTAAATTTCTTAAATAAAATTATACTAAATTTTAGTCAGTGCTTTTATAAAAATGAGAACTAATAACTGATGAGTAAATTTAAATTGATCTTTAAATATTTTAGTGCACTAGTTGTAAACTATAATGAAATCTAAATATTATTAATAGTTATTATAAAATTGAGTCTTTAGACCTTTTTTTTATCATTTACCTTATTTCATAGAACTTATTTTGAGGATTATCTTACGTTGAGAACCCATTCACTGATTATCTTGGGGATCAAAACATCTTGATGATAGTCAAGGTGCCATTCGATGACAGTCTGGAGCCGCCACCTTGTCCTAATGCCTAGGCTATCATCTTTCATTGTGTTGGTCTTTCGATTTTGAGTTGTCGGGTCAGTCTACTCGACCTGCTCCTTATGTTGGGTGTGTTTGCCCTATTAATTCATTTTTTAACTAGGTCAGGGTCACAATTTGGATATAAAGGCATGATAGTTAATATGATTTTTCATAAGCAATAAAGTTTCTGTTTCTTAATTTGCAACACTACATCTTGAAGTACACTTAACAATCAATGCCCTAGGCTTTGTAGATCAACATCCGATGCTCGCAACATAGTCTTTCCCGACCTAATCCTTAGGGAGGCCTTAAGAGTAAAACTTTTTCAAGCTTGTAACATGTTGCGTTTTCGACAAAGTGACACCTTGTATTGTCTCAAGGCAGTATGTTCCATCTCGAATGACATCGATAACTCAATACAACCCTTCCCAGTTTAACATCAGTTTTCTCGAGACCTGGTTGGGTCACTGACTTCAACTTTGAGGAGTACTAGGTCCTCTAGTCCAACTCCTCGAGGGTGAAACTTCAATTATACAACTTAACCACAATCTTTTAGTATCTCAGCACCCATAAGTGTGCTTCTACTTTGACTTCGTAAGTCAAGTCCTACTCAAAGTCCTTTGGAGGTTTTTCTGTCAAAGCTTTCAACTCGACGTGTCAGGAAAACTATTTTGGGTAACAGAAAAGCCTCGATATCAAAGGCTAAGCTGAATGATGATTCTCTTGGCTCGGTCCTAGTTGTCATTAGGGAGGCTCACATGATGCTTAGTTGCCCGTACACCCAAGTACTCTTGCTTTTGCTGACCCGCTTCTTGAACAATTCTAGAATGGCTCGGTTGGTGACCTCGATAAGATCGTTGATTTGAGGATGAGCTACCAAGCTGAACCTTTGTTGAATCTCGTAAGACTAATAAACTTCTTTAAACTTTGTATTGTTGAATTGTATTTCATTATCAGTAATGAGGGTGCTTAGGATTCTGAAGCAGGTGATGATATTTTTCCATACACCTACTTCTTAGTGATCGATGCTAGTGGCTTTTATCCACTTCATGAAATAATCTACTACCATGATGAGGAATATCTGTTGGCTTGAGGATGATGGAAAGGGTCTAAGGAGGTCCATCCTCCACTAGGCAAAGGGTCATCCGGAGTTGATCAGGCTTAAAGGGATTATAGGTTGATATTGTACTCGAGCAAATTTTTAGCACTTGTGATATCTTTAGGCATGAGTTATTGTATCCTTGCGCAATGTCAGCCAATGGACCTTTGCTAAAGTACTTTGAAGGCAAAGGTCCGTCCACCAAAATATTTCTCATAGATGCATTCATGCACCTTGGTAAGTATCCTCTTGGCCTCTTAGAGTGTTAGGCATCCGAGGAGTTATTGGCTAAAAGACTTGCAATATATATAATTGTTAATTATACAATATCATGCTTGACTCTTTGAGTCACTATAGGTTGGTTAGAGCATCCCATCTTTATTGTAGAATAAGATCTCCTCCATCTAGCTTGGTTCCTCATCAACTGCGGACATATCATGCTTCTCAATGGTATGGATCAGTAGCATTTCGACAAATGACCAACCCTTACTCGGAACTCAGGTGGATGCTAACTTGGCAAGTGCATCAACCTAGGCATTCTATTCACTGGGGACCCGTAACACATTGAGTCTAGAGAAACTGTGAGCTAATTTTTATACCGTGAGATGGTATTTCGCTATGGTTACATCTCGAGCCTCGTAGCTCCCCTTCACTAGGCTCATGACTAGTTGCAAGTCGTTGAATACCATAAAGTCTTGGACTTGAAGAGTTAAAGCTCCAAGAGAAATGCTTCATGCTTCATTGTTAGAGATGCGAGAGTCACTTGCGACCAAGGTAGGTGAACCATTGTAAAGCTGTTGCACATAGGCAGCTGTGCATACGTACGCATGCAACTATTGTAATCTATAACGCTTTTACTATGTACACAACTGTGGCATGTGATTGAGCTGGCGACCACTGGAGGCCATCACCCTCAACAATAGCAGGTTGCCAATAGTAGTCCATCGATCAAATACGAGAAACCTTGCATCGCCCTCAAGCAAGTGACATGATAGACTAGATAAAAAGGCATATTGACAACACAGACGGATCATTTAAGCATTGTAAACCAAAACTAAATAACACATATTTGCAAGCGAAGGGTGCTAATAAATAGATCTAAATACAGAATATATCTAAAATATTTTATGATATATTATTATTTGATTTCAAAACATGGCTCTAATACTAATTATAAAAATAAAAACAGTAATATGCTATTTTTATACGAAAAACTTTAATGTTAAAAATTAAAATCAAATAATATTATATCAAATATAAGATGTGTAACTTTCGATGCTATTTAAAATGCCTTTATTTGATCTATAGGCGCACCATTGTCGAATTTGAAAGCTATAGTGATGCTGATCTATAAGAAAAACTAGACTCATTTTTTTCTCTCATCTTATCATTCACGGGATCACAATGAGATGGATTAGGGACAAGGAGAATATGAGAAAAGATATGTGATGTCTTAATGATAGTTTGTTTTGTTCTTAGGAGGTCTCATCTTTTTATTGACAAGAGCATAGAGTCTGAATCTTATCATAATTAATTTTTTTATTAATCGATAATTATAATCAAAATTTGATAATCTCGAAAAATCTAATATTTATGGAGCTACCATATGAGTAAACAACTGTGTGAGTGTGTGCGTTGGGCAGATGATGGGAACAGTACAATATGCACGCACATTCTCCATCGGAGCCATGGTAGCTGGCGAAGAACTGTTCGTCCCCAGTCGCAGATGACTACAGTCGAAGTGAAAAGGCAGCATTCCAAAAGGCAGACAAAGGGTTGGCATTCTTTCTCCGGTCGTTGAGGCAACTGAGGCTGTGGGAGTTGTAGTCTACCGAGGGGAAGATGCTTGTAATCCTGTTGCTTAAACGACGACAGGCGCAGCACAGGTTGGTGCCGAAGCACCCCTTCGGAAAAGTTATCCGACAAATACCATTTTGGTGTGTTCCCACCGGTAATTCTGATCTTTCTGACGAAACAAAGACGAAACAGTCACCACGAATCGACTTTTCAAAGCTCCACTTATTCCATCTGAGGATCCAAGGGAAGAGAGAGAGAGAGAGAGAGAGAGAGAGAGAGAGAGAGGGGACTTTGGGGTTTAAACTGATGGGTCAAAGATCAATATGCTTTAGAAAAAGAGAGAGAGAAAGAGAGGAGATGTCGTCTAAGCTGCCAATTTGTTTTATCATGATAGATTCGAGGAGCGCTTTTCTTGTGGGAAGTTTTGAGGAAGGAAAAAAAAAAAAGGAAGAAAAGGCCCGAAGCTTATCGAGCTCGCCGGAAGGGAGGGGGGGAGGGGGGGGCGGTACAGCCATCGGACGAGGGGTAAAGGCACGCATGACTGTAACGCGTCGACTGTCCGATTCGGCTCTGCTTTTTGTGGACAGGGAGATGAAGGGGGCGTGAGAGGAAGGACCGAGCTAAGCGTTGGGCTGCTGCTGCTGCTGCTGCTGCTTTGGATTGCAGGCGGGAAGCACTACCCACCATACATACGGCTGCTGCTGCTCGCATCTTAAGTGGCAGTGAAGGGGTCCCAATGTCGGCGGGTAATTGTTAGCCGAGTAAAACGTATACGAAAACAAAAGGATTCAGCCATGCGGTGCTGCAGACGATGTCCCGTTTCTGTACCTCCGTAATCAAAACACTTGCTTCTCACTCCTTTTTTTTCTTTAATTGCCCCAAGTTACAGTAACAACACCAACGTTGCTACCCTCACCCCTTTTATGTCCACTCCTCTCTCTCTCTCTCTCTCTCTCTCTCTCTGTATATATATATATATATACACGTTAACGTGGATGTATATTACTGCAGACAAGGTGACATGTAAACGACCTATGTAATGTCTACACCACATCAACGCCTCAACAACATCGTATCATACTTCATATCATATCATATGATGCTGAGATATCATGATAAAAATACTAAAAGTGAAGAATATGAAACCCCTGAGGACAATGGCCATCGTGGCTGCACATGAAATCGCTACCCTTCCAAATATGCACAATATTTATTTATTAGAGTAAAAAACCCACCACCATGTAAGCTAAGCTGTTGTGGAGCACCAAAAACCTACTCGGTTTAATGGATCCACACACCTTGGGAAAATAAAAAAAAGGGCTGACATCAAATCAAAACGAAACCTCAATTGGCACAAGAATTCCAACTCCTCATCCATATGGATTTAACTTTTGCCTAACGATTAGGTACCAGTTGGGTCCACGGCAACTCGAAAGTCCTCCTATGATTGATGTGACTGATACTTCAAGGCGACCTTTTTGGTATGAAGGAAAAATTTAAACACGCTCCGGATTCCGGAAGAATGATTCATCAGATGGGTGTCTTCTCCTGGCAAGCAACAGATCGTAGGAGAATCGATTCTTAAAATGCAATGTAAACATCAACCCACGTATGCTTCCGATGAGGTCAACGTTAAGGATGTCCACCTGCTGATGACACCATGATGCTTCCACTACGTAAGAAATGACCTCTCTCTCTCTCTCTCTCTCTCAATTTTAATGCAAGCAAGCTTCTGATATTTACAAAAAAAAAAAGTGGTAGAATGAGATCCATGCGGAGCGTATGGAATTCTTTAGGGTTCAGAATTACTCGTCGGAAGCCTTAGATATATCTAACTCTATATACACTTACAGCTTCGCTCTCCATCTTGGACTGATCTGCTAAAAGTATACTGGACGTCTTGCATTAGGAAAATAAAATTTACAAAGCTATTTAGATTTGGGACAAAGGGAGCAACTAAGAACAGCTAAATCGTTTTTTTTTTTTTTTGACTTCTTTAGCACGTAATGAATAGTTCCTGCTTCGTCTCTTTGATGAGCTGCTCCGGATCAATGCTAGGATGGATCTGACATCTGCGCAGAACCATGAGATTTCTTTCCAAGTAATTCCGTGGATTCAAGATTCACAATCCTCAAAACACAGTGGGTTAGGCGTTCGAGAGATATTGAGGTGCCCCTCTGTTTAGCTAAAAGCTCAAAGAGCATGCGTATCCGATAGTTCGCATGATTCATTCATTCTTCCGGGCGCTTATTTTGATTCCACAGTAACTTTAGCTTATCCTGTAATAATGTTGTTGAGCGTTATCTCTCGGGCTAGAGAATCCCATAACAGTATGTAAACCTAATATGTTGATTTGGCATCCGTGGATTAACTTGTCCAAATTCTTGATGAGTGTCTGCTTGAGCTCATCCCGTCAACAACTTCCGATTGATTACGACGTATCACAAGTTACAGATAACGTAGTTTAGGCTTCGATTTTGATATCACTATAAGAAATAAAAATGGAGGTGGCCATCAGAATATTCTAATGCGATCAAACACTGGCGAAAATAATAGGAGAGATGACAAGCAGCTACGCATCCACCACTGCTTACACAAGAAGCGTCGAAACGTCACTCTTTTTTGTTGGTGACGATCGAGTAAGAAGAAGCAGCGGGTGCATCCCAAGCTCAAACCCACTCCAACATTTCTGCTTCTCCGTGGCTTTGCATCACTGTTAACAGCCCGTTCTCGGGTGCTGACCGAGGGGCCACCACGTGAATTCCTTCTTGCCTCTTGGTTTTACCTCCCGCCCCATCCCCCCCTTTCTCACTCTTCTGCTGTCTTTCGTTCGTATTCTTCCCCATCCCATACACCCCATATCTCCCTTTCCTCTTCCGACGTCGGTGCATGGACTCGACTGCACCGGAGGGCGATCCCGTCTCGCCGGAAGGCGATGCCCCGTCCCCTTCCTCCGGCGCCGCAGCTGCAGCAGCGGCCCCAGGCGGCACGGCTGACGCGAGGGCCCAGGCGTCGGCAGCGCCGCTTAGCCGGTATGAGGCGCAGAAGCGCCGGGACTGGAACACGTTCCTGCAGTACCTCCGTAACCAAAGGCCGCCGCTGGCGCTGGCGGGGTGCGGCGGCGCCCAGGTGATCGAGTTCCTGCGGTACCTCGACCAGTTCGGGAAGACGAAGGTGCACGCTCCCGGGTGCGCTTTCTTCGGGCGGCCGACCCCGCCGGCGCCATGCCCGTGCCCACTCAGGCAGGCCTGGGGCTCCCTGGACGCCCTCATCGGGCGCCTCCGAGCGGCCTTCGAGGAGAGCGGGGGAAAGCCTGAGGCCAATCCCTTCGCGGCTCGCGCCGTCCGCTTCTATCTCCGGGAGATCCGGGAGAGCCAAGCCAAAGCCCGCGGCGTCCGGTACGAGAAGAAGAAGCGAAAGCGAGCTCCAACTTCAGCCGTCCGGGACGCAGGCGACACGTCTTCGTCTGCTGCCACTGCCGCCGCCGCCGCCACCACGAGTGGTGGCTCAGGGTCGGACGCTGGGGAGGGATCCTTCACTGCTCGGCCGGGTGGGTCATCTATCTCTTGATCGAGTTGTTGTCCTCTTTCTTTGCCGCTTTTGAATGCAGATGTCGATGATGATCATGGTGAGTAAGTTAGGAAGAACCACAAGAGTTAAGTTGCGGTTGAATTCGGGAGATCTTCTTTCATACAACTTGTTTTGACTCTGAGCTCAGCAATCAATCAAAGATTTCATGAAAGAAAAACAGATATTGCAGTGTCATCTCTCTTCTACCTGTTATTTTTTTCCCTTTTTTTTTTTTTTTTTTTTGTGTGCGTGTGTGTGTTGACGGACTGCTTGCTTCTTTGAAATTTCTTTTTTGTTTTGCTTTTATAATTAATTGTGCAACGCTTAGATGTTTGCTTTAGAGTTTAATTCGTTTGCATATATATACATATATATATTTTAGTGGCGTGATAATCTTTCAGCACAGGCCTCGAACTGCTTCCATCTTTTTGATCGCTATGCTGCTGTCACGAAATCCGAGTGCTTCATCTGTAGCATATATAAACTCCGATCACTTAAATCCTTGTTATATGTGCTCCCTCCCTCCACCAAACTTCCATCTCTTCTATGCTACCCTATGGGTGCTTCAAAAACCTGATGATGTCGTTAGATCTGTCGCCTCATTCAGAACTTTCTTGTGACCCGGCGACCGGTTTGCTTGGCTCCTTTGTGGATGATTTGGCTGCTACTCCATCTGGTTATTTCTTCTTGCTCTTCGTTGTACGACTTAGTAATTTTCATGGAATCCTTGTTTCATTTATTATGCCTTTCTATTGATGAGCTTGCTTCCTGCGTTATGGAGCAGACAACTCCACTGTAGGTTTGATCACAGGCTCTCTTTTTTCCTTCTACCCCATGAGCGATTGTTATTACTCGCCTTCCATAATTTCTTCGGAATGGCTAGCAGTTCCACACGCAACGAAAGAACACTAAAATCAATCGACAACTTCTCCTATACAGTCCTCGATCTTGGCTTTCCTCTCTTCTTGCCATCGGCAGACATGACTGACGGGAGAAGTTTGAAGGGAAGCAACCACACGCGCTCTCTCTCTCTCTCTCTCTCTCTCTCTCAAGTCTTCGTTCCTAGCTCAGATTTGCAGTGAGTGACACCAGTCTCCCCTTCTCTCTTCGCTTCTTCTTCTTCATCTTCTTCTTCTTCTTCTTCTGATCAGCACCAGTTCCAGCCGCCTTGCCACTCCACGCTCGGTTTCCTGTTATCCCTTTTTAGTGATATGTGTAAGCAATTGCAACACTTTGACAAAGAACCGCTCCAACTAGAGCAATTCCAATGATCTGCACTGTACACAGTACATTTTTCTGCACTGCTCGCTCTGAACTACTTTAGTTCTCATGGCAACCTCTTTCCCTGCAATTTTCGCTACTACTGGCGATGGGCCTCCTCTGGATCAGATGTCATCACAAGAATAACAGTAAAAGCAAGAGAAAGAATAACAGTGAAACTTTCTCCCTAGTAGTGGACCAAATCCTTGGAATACTTTTTCATTTTATACTAGATTTTGGAGCTGAGCCGAAACATTTCATTTGGCCTCTTGACCCCTCGTATCTTTCAGCTACTCTGCCGCAGGTTGTCATCAAAGACTATCAATTTCTCTTCTTCGTGATTTATTCTGCACGCGTAAGCTCTAGGTAATAAGAAGACTTGGAAAGTGGAGGTCCAGTGTTTGCTCAACCATTGGATCATTGAAACCAAAATATGTACATCATAGACTGGATTTGTTGGGGTACGTCAATGAGAATCTCGAGCTCGAACGTCCGTTTCGACGCTACGCATGAGGAGTTCCTTTATTATTATTATTTTTTTTTCTTCACTTTGATAAAAGAAGAGAGTCAACAACAACAACAGTGTGAAGCCGTGATTGTTCCTAACGTTTGGGTCGGCTACCACTAAATTCTACATAAGCTTTTTTTTTTTTTTTTGAAATTTATTGATTCAGATAAGTGGAGAGAAAAGGGGATACGTTCGTTCCGGGGCAGATATCCACGACGAGCCTGTCAAGTCCCTGCGGTCGATGGAAACCTCACATCCGCTGGAGAAACGGCTTGTGCTGTATCTCTATCACTCCTTCGAAGAGGTTTCATGTATGAGGAGAGGGTGTTACGTGTTGTTGTTGTTGTTGTTGCTGCTAAATGATGACAAATACACCACCACTGGACCAATCCAGTCGCTGTCTACACTTGGCGCCCACCCTGGGCAGCATTATTTATCATGCATGCCGACCCTGATGAAAGGAACACATATGTACCACTGACGCATTGGCTTCCACGTATATGACTCCATTCCCGTTGAGAAGAAGTCCTCCTCCCGTCATGAACAGCAAGCTTACACATCTCCAAAGAACAACACAAGAGAGAGAGAGAGAGAGAGAGAGAAAACATGATTGGTTAGGTTGGATCCTCTTCGATTATTGTACGGGCTCAGACCCCTTGGCATTCGTATTCAAAAGAAAGTGGTTCTCTCCCAGAAGTGCAAGGTGGGGGCCATCACAGCTAATGTCCATGATTAGAAAGAATCATCCAGCTCTTCTGTGATATAAGCATCTGATGATCACAATCGATGCACAGTGGTGGGCGGAGGACGACAAACTTATTGGGCAAAAGAAAGACGCAGAAACTAACATGGAAATTTGACCATCGATCATCTTCGCTGCTTTCATGTGGGATTGGTTTAAGAAATGGAGAACAAAATATAGTGGGAAAGCCACTTCCGATACGACCGCAATTAATTAATTATTTCGTGTTAGATGCGCCTCTCAGCTTCTTAAGTGTGCCTAATTCAGATGCCATACTCGAGTGGAATGCCTTTTTCGTGAGCCAAAATTATGTTGTGCATGGAAAATATGCATATCCACCTGCATCTCTCAGAGTAATATCTGATCGATCCACCATTCAACTGCATAATACACTTTGTTTTCCATTCAGCCACTCATTATCTTTCTTTTTTTCGTGCTTATTTAGTTGTAAATGTAGGATGGTACTTAGTCTGATTCATGGTAATCTGCAGCACAGAAGCGCAATATTAACAAGCAAATCCAATGGTTAGGGGGGCATTTTTAACACTATAATGCGTTCACTGGATATTTCATGACTCTTTTTTTTTTTGTGTGTCAATGGTTTCCTGTCCTGCTTCAACATTTTGGTCTGATGTACGAAAACACCGATTTGGTATCTTAACTTCGATAAATGATTTTGCTTTTGATATGTTCATTAATGAACGATGCCCTTTGTTTAGCTAGCTAGCTGGCCTTTTGTATTTTTCATTGAAGACTATGGTTTTCTAGGTGATAAAAGTACATAGAATATAAACACCTCTCTAGGAGAGCCAAAGATTGTTTATATGATCCTTTGTTATATTTGTTGGTGTTCCAATCTATATGAGAAGCACTTTTCTTTAGTAAAAGAAAAACCATTGGCTTCCTCGAATGCTTGTAGGATTGTGCTTAATTCTTTTAAGCTCAAGAAAGAAAATGAGATCTAAGCACTGAGATAATCCTTTCTGGCTTTCTGATGTGTGAAATATGGATACCACCTAGGGTTGCTAATTAGCATATTACCAAGATCAGATATCAAATTTAGAGAAACTTGCATGAGCAAGAATTATATATATATATATATAGAGAGAGAGAGAGAGAGAGAGAACGTAAGTAGAGATGAACAGAGAGTCGAGTGGGTTTCGTGATAGCTATGAACTTGCGAGGAAACTTTAATCCGATTATGGCTGAAAAGCTCGATTCACTCAGTCAAGTAAAATGAAGTGGAGGTGGTAATTAGGACAGCACTTTGATTTTATTATCATGAACAACCGAGGGATTGAAAGAAAGTAGGGGTCATTAAAAGACGCATGCATGGTATGGTGATTGAATTTTTTACTTTCTTTTAACATGTTTCAAAAAGCAAGGGTGAATTAAGACACTGATGCGGTCGAAGATAGGTATTGGAACCAAAAGCAGGTTCTCATACTAAGTGGTAATGATGACAAGGAATAATTTTGGCAGAAATTTTGAGATACTCTTTGTCCCAACTGCAACTTCCCAGACTGAATAATACATACACAGACCTAACTCACAAGGATTTGAATGTGTGACTGACTCCTCCTCTTCCTCTTTCTATAGCAAAAGCGCCCCAGTTTTTTGATTCATTCGTTACTGGTGGGATAGGATGGTTTCAAATGACGAATGCAAGTATCCTTGGTTTGTGAACGTGAATGCCGGTGAAAGAGGCTGTGGTGAGCTATGGCTTCTGATGACGAGAGGGGAAATGTTTGGATGAGAGGCGGAAGAAGGACGGATATGGAATGGGGGAGATGGGAACAAAGCCGAAAGCAGCATCTAATCATAATGCAGAAGAAAGGTGGAAGCATCCAAAGCGGGAATGATGATGATCACGTACGTACGCACGCTGTGTGATGCATGTGAACTTGCCGTTGTCGTTGCTGCTGCCGATCATTTTTTACTATATATGCACGGGGTCATGCCACCGACGTTACTCGTTTGCCGGCGAATACTAATTTGGGAGATATATCAAATATGGGAACAAAATCTAACCATCGTCATCTGAAACCCTTTTTATCTTTTGGTATCGAGCGAGTGGACCGGAGTGCTGAAGCCCTAACAGTGCCGGTGGTGCTCGGCTAAATCATGCAGCCACTTGAGTTGCATCCTAAAAAGAATGTAGCAGGCAGCAAGGGATTTCAGGAGACAAATGACCGGAGACACATATGATAAAAGAAGGGCATTGAAGCGTTGATCGTTGTGACAGGCAGCGGCTGGTTTTTTTTTTAGCAAGAAGCACCGACCTGGTTTTGATGATAAGGAAATATCTTCAGCGAGTTTAAAAGGCATAATATATCTCGTGAAAGATCAGACTTCCAGATTACCAAGGGGTCTTAAAGATTTATCAGTCTGCACCAAGCCACGCGGGGCAAAGATTTTGGAAGAAGGTACGTACTGTGTGAAATTAAAAGCAAGTTCTGGATGAATCAAACTTGAGTCAGCAGCAGCAGAGGGAGCATGTCGTACGTGGTGGCGTGTGAAGAAGAAGATTAGGGTTTGGCCAAAGTGGATGCTGCTTGATATGCTAAAAAAAAAGACCCTCCTCCCCAAGGGAAAAAAAAGATATCGTCCGACGACAGAGGGGTGACGAGGAAAAGAAAACCACAGCTGTTGGGTGTCTCTCTTCTGGCATGGTTGACTGCCACTCCAATTTACGGCAAGTGAACAGATGACGACGAGGATTGCGGGATGGGTGGGGGTTGAAAGGAGGAGGATCCGTGAGAGGGAAGTGAATCATTTTTCCATGGGACTCCAGAAGACAGACATGCAAGGACTTGCCTTCTCTTTTCTTTCGACGACACAGATCTGAAAACGAGATGGTTTCTTCATCAAATGAGGGAGGAGGGTCCCTTAAGGCACTCGCGCTGTAATAAATAATAAATATGATCAACAAGGGAAAGTGGAAGAGGAAGGAGAAGGGAGGTGAGGCGAGGAGATCAACAACAGCCTGTCATTGGGTCCATCGATACGAGTGCGCTATTTGGTATCGTCGCAAAGGTAACTCGCAAAGCCTCCAGTTCTCGATGTGCCGTCCCATCGCATCGCATCTCCCCGACACAGGGTCTCTCATGGTTACGTAACAACGTATGAGAGGTATGCAGATGGACCCACGTGCCGCTACCATCCGCAAACAAATTCCCGGTGTTCGTTCCCACTCGCTAATGACAACCCCTTTCTCGGTAAAAGAAAAAGGAGAGCTCCGCTGCTGACCGCGAACACGCCAACTATTTCGGTGTTCCTCCGCCTCCGCCGCCGCACTGCTGCGCGGCGTTGCCATGTATCGACTGCCTCCTCTTGTGAAATCGCAGGATAGGCCCGCCACCGGAGTCCGAGATGGGATGGGGCGTAAGAAGAACGGCCCATCTCAGGTCTGGGCTTTTTGTTATCGGAGTGTGGTGGCGATGATGCAAATGCGATGATGCTCAGATGGTTATTTCTTTCAAAGAGTGGGGCATATAACGCATCCAACCATCTTTACCATTCCATTGTTGTTAGGTTAGACAAGACATGCAAACATAAAGAAGGAAGAAACTACCTGCTTCTAACAACACAAAAACTTCTACCATCCATCCACACCCCACCCCCCCCCCCCCCAAGTCCTACTACGGCAACATCTAACGAAATGCCAACAACAGATCAAAGGTTCGAGAAAAGAGACCTCAACCACAACCACCACACTGGAAATGAGCCACACCCTCCTTCCTTCCTTCCTTCCTTCAACCTTATGCAGCATCTCCCTGAAGGAGCATCTGGTCGAAATGCCAAACCCCTGCAAACATATAATTTGTTTAGTCTTAAGACCATCAATACGAGGGACTAACTTTGATTATATGATTGAATTCAGGTAATCTCATTCACATTCCATTATGAAACCAAATAAAAATTAGACTTCAAAGCTGGAGTCTCAATCTCAGTTCCACCTTTGGAACGGTCCGCCTTCTTCCTAACTATAACCAAATACATTTATGCACCTGAACTAATATAGAACTAATATAGGTTTCAAGAATATATATAAATCAATGTCATAAGTTAAGAAAAAAAACAAAACAATATACTGTAGATATTAAATAATACAATATTTGAATTCTGATGCTAACTACAGAATAAATATCACCAAAAGCCTAATACAATAGCTAATATTAAGGTAGAGATTCTCACCATGTCCTTTCCCGACTCTTCTCAACTGAGCAACGTATTCAGATATCTTTTTAATAGCATCCACCTGAATATAGAAGAGTAAAACTAAGAGCATTAGTGATTGAAGGACTATAATTACATTTTGTAGTTTGATCAGACAAAAACAAAGTCTAACTTATGCTAGATATCAATTTAAATATTAGTGCATCGAATCACCAGATAATTCCATGTATTACCATTCCTAAAAACTGTCAGATCTTCTCATCCGAAAGAAAACAAAAAAAAGAGGTAAAAACCAATTTGAAAAGACTATATACCCAAATGGTCTCTACTCCCGTTTAGCAACGAATGCAAAAAAAAGCCAGCTAGTTATTCTTTTTTTTTCTTTTGGTTAGGATCATAAGATAAACCAAGAATGGACATTGTAACCACTATTTATTAATGGTTGAGGACTTAACAGCAGTATCAGAAAAATAGCAATATTGGAACTATCAATTAAAAGTTGCCCTCAGTTTATTTTTTAGTTCCAAAAGAAACAGAACATGTTTGAAAAAAATGAAATTCAATAGCATCTAAAATCAGATATGGGGATAAGAAAAGTATTTCACCTGTTCCTCAAGAAATTCACTCTCGATAAAATCAGTCAGCTGAGCGTCATTACATCTGTCAGCAACCTGTGTAAAAATTTTTGACACAACAGAGAATTTGATATACTATGTCGGTAGTAACTGCTGAAAAATGAAATAGTCACCATACGTCAGCATCGCTTACACTGTGTAGATTAAGTAGCTTCTCATTTGTCAGCTTCTCAAGAGACAATGCCAATTCCATTGCTAAAAAAACAAAAAAAATCCTGAGTCTGTCATTATTATTCAAGATACAATGCAGTATGATAAGAAACAAAAAAGATAAAAAAAGTATCATGGAAACTGCTACTTTTAAATCATCTACTTAATAAAAAATCTTAAAGGAACATACATGAAAACAAAAACAAATACATCCAGAGAAGGTCACTAATAACTCAGGCAACGTTCCAGTTCAACCATGTTAAAAGAAACATTTAGCTCCAGAAAAGAATGTCCACTTAAAACATACAGAGTGTAGTCAATAAATCCAAAAAAAAATTAGTGAAGCATGCATATCACATCAGATAATTTAATCAGGAACATGTAGACTACCAGATCATCTATGCAATAAAAATATAACCTTGTTTACTTTGTTCCTCTTCTGTGCCAATGATTTGTCTTAAAAAAAAGCTTTCTTTGAATTCCCAACAGCTACAATAAAAAATAAGACTCCATGATGGAGTAGATCAATGCTAAAGTAGTTTGTCCCAAGTGTCATGCTTTGTTAAATATCCCCCTTTTTGATAGGCACCTTAAGAATAGAGTAGATTCGTGCTCGGTGGACAAAGTAAAACATACCGTACAATGCATCGCCCTTCTCAGGGTGATCCAACTCAGAGGGCGGGCTACCAATCAATTGGAGCTTCACTCTTCCTCCACGCTTGTTCTGACCGCACCAGATTCAGTTTCAATCATCACAAACCAGAAAGAAAGAACAGAAGATACTAATGACCAAGAAAAGAAGGAATAAATAAACTATTTACTTGGTACTCCATCAATATCTCTGCGTGAACCCGTTCCTCTTCGCTTGACTCCTTGAAGAACCTGAAGTAAGCGGACACAGAACAGATCTAAGCAATACATATCTACGGAGGAAGAAAAATAAGAACAAACCCTGGATTTCAAAAAGACTTACTTGGCAAGGCCCTTCAGCGCCACGTTGTCGCGATCGAAGTATGCGAACAGGGCATGATATATGTACGAATTGTTGTATTCAACACTGAAGGAAAAAACAACACAGGAAGACCAAAGGATTCATACCATAGTAAATAGAACTAACAGCACAGGTATTGTGGAAAGAGCTACAGGAAAATACAGTAAAAAGGAATCGGCTGAAAAATAGATCCATTTGCTAGAGAATGCGCCATCCAAGAAGAGAAACAAAAAGGAGTAGCATTGTAAAGAAACTAACATATTTTTATCTCAAAAAGGACCCAAAAAAGACGTGTATAAAGAAGAAGAAGAACGAAGGGGAAAAAAAAAAAGAAGAATCGATCCTTCTTTATACAAAAGACAAGAGCTTTATGATTTCTTCGGATTTCACTTGACATAAAAAAAAAGAGAAAATGGAGCCAAGAAGAATAAGATGAAGATCGAGAGAAAATAACATAAAAAACAAGAAGAAAAAAAAGGGAACCTACTTGATCTGTTCGTTAATGGCAGCCTCGCAATCATCGTCGTACTTCTGACGGGCGATGGACAAGCCCGGGGCCGTCGGCACAACGTAGAGCTCTTTCTTGATCTCTTCGACGGGCTGGAACACGACTCCCGTGATGGCTTGGTCAGAAGGAGGGGCGGCGGCCACCACAGATGCGCGCCTCGTCATTCCCCTCGTAGATCTAAAAGGAACAAAAGACGCAGGAAAGGAAGGGTGAGTCCCGCGCAGAAGGGCGGCAGGGGAATGCGGCGGCGACGCCTCGGAGAGGAATGCGAGAGAAGCCGAGGCCTTGAGAAGCATGGTGGTGCTATGCAAAACAAAAGGAACAAAACAGGAAGAGCAGAGCAGAGGAGGTGAGGAAGAGGCTGATATGGATGAGACGATCGAGTAGGGTTGAGAGGGGGATATATAGAGAAGCATAGGGAAATGGATGCGTGAAACGTGGACGGTGTCGATCAGTTGGGGAGGAGAGGTGCGTGTGGAGTGCTCGTGGTCTCCGCACGGAGATCCCACTCTGGATTTGTTGGTAGATTCCTCTTCCGAAATATCACCATTTCTTCTCTTGTTTTTTCCTTTTAACATTTGCAATTTTTTTTAAATCTTTTATATTTTTCTTTTTAAAAGTTAGATTTTTCTAAAAAATAAAATCACTTTATCCTATTATTATTATTATTATAACGAGAACAAAAATGTTAGAGTTTCTATAAAATAAATTCAACCAGAAAAATCAAATCTCAGCAAGCCTTGACCCAACAAGGTTATATATATATTCATATATAATTTCCAAACCTCGAACGAGTATATGTGTAAATTACCACCATAAAATATTGCACCTAAATCCTATTTTTATCATGGCATCTTGGATCCAAGATCTCATCATATTAGTGGACGAATAAAAATAGGGAATAATAGACCAATTTTATGCAAGTCGCTATAATTTAGAACTGACCTCCTAAATTTAGGGAAGAATGGAAGGAAGGATGTGTGGCAGAATAAAGTTGGATTAAATTGAAAGGCGATATGCGCAATGTATGTTGCTCCATCGTGCTCATTGCTTCGTTAAAATAATTACAATCGTGAAGGGCACTATGGCTACAAACAAAGTCTTGTTGCCTTTCTCTGGTCAGTCAACGTGGATGTCCATAAGACTCAATTTTATTCTATTATCTTTTGGAATATATATACACATATATATAGAAGAATACAGTGGCAATAAGCTCTCCCGTGCATTGCAAAAGAAACAAAAGCAATCACTCACTGCGGATAGAGATGGCAGGATTACTCCGACAAGTCGATGGAGACAGATGAACAGCTTTTAGAGGAGGCGCGTGGTGCGCTCGCGCATCCTGTGGACATGCTTCCACAAGCCCCAAAAGAATCTACACAAGTCGTAGTTAGCCTCCACGACACGTCTCTTCCCGTTTCTCTGCTCCACTCTTCCTTCATCCCTCTCTCGGTGCTGATGGATTTCCTCCTCAGCAATCTTGCGCTGAAAAGCTATGAGGAATCCATACACGGAGGTCGAGAGAAACAAGACAAGAAATCGGAAAGAAAATTGATAATGGAGGAAAGCCGACCACCAGAAACCGGACGTTACTTTCGAAGCCAACTCGATTTGACCCGGAGGCACAGCCGGAACACTCGACTAATGGCGTCGCATGGACGATGATGAGACCTTCATCGTAAGTAATGCTGGTCGACAGATTGCAGGCGGAGTTGTATGTGTGTTTCTCGATTGGTGGTGGAACAAGAAAAATATGACCTATTAACTCCTGCACAGCTGACGCATAGGGTTGGCTTTATTTCTTGACACATAATGATACTAATACAGTTAACTTTGGTTCTCGTTTTGTCACCCAACGAACAGGCAATTTAATGCGATCGACAGATTAAACCAGAAAATACATGAAGACCTAAAGCTGAAAGCGAATACATCACTGGGCATGCGACGTTGTCAAAACACCTTGCAAGGAGTGCGTTATAGTTCTTCTCACGAGGTGAGAAGAGTATAATTCAGGGGGACTGCTTCCAATATTTTTCAGGTCTTGTGTGGCTGCTGCATTGATGCTTCATGTATAAATAATTCAGGGGGACTGCTTCCAATATTTTCAGGTCTTGTGTGGCTGCTGCATATTGACGCCTCATGTCACATTTGGCCACGACGAATCCTCCCTAATCAAAGCTTTCGTCCCTCATTCGAGTCAGCCAAATATTATTTGCGTTTCCATCGACTGTAAATATTACTTCTTCCCATCTTAACACTTGGCCACGAATCGTCGGGCGTTGCTGAAGAGGCTTCATCATCCGAGTTTTGTTATCTGGCTCAATTTTTTCTGCCGTTTTCTTTCGATGGAGTACTACCATTTGTTGGAAAAGAGCTTCCGCTTTTGGTTTGCCCGGTGTGCCATGGAACCCGATGACCACGGGCTGGCATGGTTTTGACGGTGGTGGCTGTGACTTCAGCGTGTGTTATCGTATGTCGTGTGTAATCGGTAAGGGCCTAAGAGCTCGTGGAACCAAAGAATAAGACCCAACTCTTATTCTGGATTTTGGTTTGGGCGGCCTCGTCGTGGTAAAGGATCCCATGGAGACTTCGATCTACATGGACCTGCAACGTCTGACATCGACCTTATTCGTAAGATGATATTTTAAGCAGTAGAGGTACAGGTTCTGATTAATGAATGGTTGAAGCCAGTAATTATGTGTGCCGATCTTGCTCACTAGATTGGTGGCAAATGCTAACGCAAGCTTCCATTAACATGGTGGGAAGCTGCATAGGGTGCCTTTTATACGAGGCGTACGGTCAGTCGTTGTTCCCACCGGAAGGGTCGTGTACATTTCGTTTCCTACCCCCAAGAAAAGATGCATGTCTGCTTCTCCTACTGTCAAACAGTCATTTGCTTCTTGCGTGAGAATTGAGCAGCGGAGGAGGAGGAGGAGGAGGAGGAGGGGCCTCTTTCCATGCATGGGAAGAGCCAGACGAGAGGTTCCCACGTGAGGGGCACTAAATGCAAAAGGAGTGCTGCTTGGGACTTGGGTCATCCGAGCTTGTAGTTCCAACTTCTACACTCCATCATCTCCCTTTGAAGCAGGGAGCATTTTTTTTAATTTTTTTTTGAACGTCTTCTTGTAGAAATACTTAAAAAGAGTATTGGATGTTAAACTGATCAGGAGTTTTGTGTAAGCAGATTAAACATCGTTAACCCTAAAAACTTGTGTTCATTAATGTCACATATGAGTCCTTCTATGACGCACCAACGATAGGTACCATCAACCTTTTGGTGAAATCTTGCATATGAACTCGTAGCATTTGTTGCTTACTTGCTATCGCCCGAAAAGTAGAGCATTTAAAAGCAACGATGATTGTGAACTGCAATGTGCTCTCTTTGCTCATTAATTACCTTTTTTTTTTTTTTGTTCCTTCTTTCTGGATAGTTCTCAAAGACACATCGAGATCTAGTATACATCTTATGTTTGATTTAATTCTCTCTCTGTCCATCAGCCTTGCTGCTGTGAGTTGCGAAGCAAGGTTTATCGATCGTGGGTACAGTGGAACCCCGAGCATGCTGTGCTTGATGGTTCGTTGTTTAGGATCCAAGTTCATGGTGCGTTTCTTTCACTTGGCCTATCGGAAAGACACACTTTTACCTGTCGATACGGCCATTTTATTACCGAAAAATATCGGAGACCTTTAAGAGGGGAAAGAGGTTTATATGTACTAACATATATACATCGAGCAGGGAAATAATAGAAAGGAATACTGCGGAAATGCAAGGCTAGTTTGGTGGGTGCATCAGTTGGGAAAACAACCACACAGAGGCCGCCTCCCACTAATCCCTGATGAGTTCTAATTTCCATGTTTCGTCACCATGTATTTTATCTGTAGCTGATGGAGATAGATGGAGCGGGCGTGACCATATGCACGTCTGCCGACAGGCATCCACCGTCTCACTCCTCGGTTGGGATTCTTGTCATCTATCCAGTCTCGTACCTCCCAAGAACTACACAAGTTCAATCGGCCAAACTCCATGCGTTCACACGCTCTCTCTGTACCTACTACCTACGTGAAAGAAGAGAAATGAGTTCGACGGCGAGAAGAGGAGTCAACGAGGAACGTGGGAGTCGCATAAAATACAGCAAAGCAAGCCATGCAAGTCCTTATCCTAATAGAGCAGACCGTCCATTCTTTTCACGCACTCGGCCGGAAGTCAATTCCTCCGCACTCTTCTCTGTTCTCTATGTGCTTCCTAGTCTGATATCATTTCAATTTTTAGGATCTCCTGGCCTTGGACACAGCATGTGCTGTTGAGAAGAAACCTACAAGCATTCGTCGTCTCGCAGAAAACTCGCAATTGGTTTGCGTTTGCAACTGTCAGTCGCTCATCTCATCTATTGAATATATATTTTAGTTCAATAAATTTCTCTTGACGCTATTATGGTTCGTTTCTTCTTCAATCCGTCGTTGTCTATGATGGTGATAGAGCTTCTGGGGGAAGAACTCGATGTCAAAAGTAATTTGCCTGTTTGGGGGTCTGCGCTGTATGTCCAATTTAAAACCAGATAGTGTAGAATGAACATAAAAAAACTGTACTCTACTTGAGCCACATAGAAGTCATGGCAGACACTGTTCGTCGGTCACCGGAAAGCTACAGCAGCGCAGCGCCAGCGACCTGAGCAGGGGAGCAAGGACAAGTTCTAAAATCAAGTTTAACATCCCAAAAAGATTGCACAATCATTGGAAAGCCAGCAGCAGCAGCAGCAGCAGGAACTGGACCAAGTGTGCATGTTCTATAAAAGCGAGGAGTTCGACATCCAGAAACAAGCTGATGTTTTGCCTGCAATCCAGTACGTCCGAGTTGCTGCAGATTAGCAAAGTGTGGACATGCATTTGTATGCACATCACGTTTGTGTTTTTACACTGATGCACAAAGATCCTTGACTTTATGGAAGTAAGATTCTTGTTAAAAGACATAAAAATATTAAGAAAAAATTATTGGCAACCCTGTATGACTACTAGGGCCAGCATTTGTGATAACCAATGAGCGAAGCATGGTTACTTGTGCTTCTTGGAAACCAAAGGACGTATTAATTATTTCTTATCTTATTGCCTACCGTTTCTTTCAATTTCTACCTACCTCTCTCTCTCTCTCTCTCTCAGTCTTTCCCATTATAAGTTATATCAGCCATCACCCTTCGTTATCATCAAAATCTTGAAGTTGAGAGGCAGCCTACTGCTCGAGCTGCATCTTCCATTCTCCGTTTGACGTAGGAAAATGGCTGGGAGCTCACCTTGCGCGTCCTGCAAATTGCTTCGGAGACGGTGTGCCAAAGATTGCATCTTTGCTCCCTATTTCCCCCCCGAGGATCCTCACAAATTTGCCATCGTTCATAAGGTCTTTGGTGCCAGCAACGTTAACAAGATGTTGCAGGTTCATCTCTCTCTCTCTCTCTCTCTTTGTGTGTGTGTGTAGGGTAAAAGAGAAAATAGAACTCAAGAGTTGTAGTCTCACTCCTATGCCTACTGCAGCATGGAAATTTGACCAACACAGGCACGCTCTTCTCTGCATCTGCAGGAGCTTCCAGTGTATCAGAGAGCAGATGCTGTAAGTAGCCTCGTCTATGAGGCAAACGCAAGGAAGAGGGATCCGGTTTACGGCTCCGTGGGGATCATCTCCTACCTCCAGAACCAAATATCTCAGCTACAGATGCAGCTTGCGTTTGCCGAAGCGGAGCTCTTGTGCATCCAAATGCAGCAGGAGCGCTCCTTGGCCAACCAACACGTCATAGATATCCATGAGCCATCCTCTCTCTTCTGCACCACTGCTTCACCAGCATTCCTCAACCCATGAACTTGACCTCCTGCAACACTAACGTTGTTCAGGAGCCTCTCAAATTAAGAGAGTTTTCTATTGTAATACTGGAACATTAACAAAGCGATATATCTTACTTATCAGTGGGTTTTCCGGTGGAGATTTGCTTCTCCGATTTGTCACCCCGATGGGTGAAGTGCCGTTTCTATTTTACTTCTTATCTTTTGGATGTCAACTGGTAATCGGAAGAGTATGGTCTGACGGAGAATATGAGATTTGTTGGGGTGTTAGGTTTGAATTCAAAGATGAGAGAAGGAAAGAGTTGTTCTTTCATTCAATCTTCCAACACATTCACAAACTTGCAGCAGCTATCTTATTGTTGTCTCCCTAACCCTAATCAATCCTTAGTTTATTTTCTAAACTACCGCTATCATAATATTCACAGCCTACCTTTCTCTCTCCCTTCTGTGTTTCACATTCTTGCGATACTTCACTTGATCATTGGCGTAGGTTATTGCGATTGCTTGCAACAAAATAGATTTGCTAGAAATCCATTAACGATGAATGCGAGCAAAAATTAGTTCTGGTTAATATCTATGGAGTTAAACATCAATTCAATCTAAAAGTTTAAGTTACTAAATTATGGACTAGACTCAAATATACATTATAGGACTATCTCGATATTTATCCCTATTCATCTATGTCTCAAATATCTCCCCCTTAATTATAAGGGTAGGTGGTATGGTCAACTTTGTCCGTAACCATATCTTGGTTGATGGTGTGGCTAACTTCGTCCGCATCGTAAACATGACACTTTTTTTTACGCTTTTTTTAAAGTCATCCTCTTTTTTTCTCTCTCTCTCTCTCTTTTTTTTCAGCATCCTCATTTTTTTGTAATTCAAATCTGATCTTTCTTTTTCTTTTTTAATTATTCTCTTTTTTTTTCTTACTTACTTCTATTGTTTATGAACATTGACTCTCATACCATGTTACAAATTCATGTGAGTCAAATTAGTTAGAGTAATATATATTGAGTCCAACATCAATTTACTCCAAAAGCTTAAGTTATTATGAATTAGATTCAACTATCTTTTTTGATATTTATAAACATAATATTATTATTTTTTATCTCTTTTCACACACGTATACATTCTAACAAGATGAACGCACACCGTCATGAGATGAGATGAATATATTGTAACATGATCAAAACACATATCATGCGAGGAAAAAAAGGAATTAGGATTAAATGTCTAAATACTCAGATGAGTGGAGAGAGAGTGCATGGGTCGGTGCCCCCCCTCCACACAAACGAAAGTGGGAGCCACGTCTACGAAAAGAAGAAGAAGAAAAAAAAAAAGGAGCTACGGCATGAGAATTTTATAGTTTCCGTTCAATCTCATCCTTGTCGATCCAATATACTGACAAGACAAAAAAAGCATACCTCCTGCAGGAATGAAGTTTCCTCGTTTGCTGCTTGTTTTCATGATTGCGCGTGTCTCTCTCTCCTCCGGTGTCTCACCAACCTCCCGAGCTAGCTTCCCATGGTGACTGATGTGGCCTTCCTTGCCTTTTGAATCAGTCAGTCCCTCGGGAAGTAAGCAGCAACGTGCAGTCCGGCTCTTGAGATCCATACGTGTTACTCCTACAGTAAAGTTTGCCTGCGACTCCCGTGGTTTCTGCCCAAATGCCAGTCTCCATCGCAAAATCTAAGCACGAAGTATGTCATTAATCCTACAACTAAACTAATGAACGAATAGTACATGAAACTACTTTTTTTTTTTTCTTAGTGGAATACGTTTCGTATGAAAATGGAGGCAATTCCGATGCACTTGCGAAGAAACACGGAGTTAGATGTGAAGTTGTCTCTGACTACCGCAACTTACTTGGTCAGAGACAAGATAGATTAACTACAAGCAAAAGAAAAAGAAGAGGCATGCAAGGAAGCCGCTTTCTCATTTGAGGGCTCGAGGAGAATTGGTTTCAGAAGCTGCCACCTCTCGATTAAGATATAGCCCTTCTTTGTCCTTACGCTCTTCTTTTCTAATTCTCATGTTTTTTTTCAAAGACACAGCACGTGAAGTATCCACGGCTTCCACTTGTGTTTGAGAAAGTTCTCCGGAGGAAGTCATACTACTACGCCAAATCTTTCTTCTTTCTATTCCACTCTTCTACAGTCACCAATAAGCGGGTCAACAACCCAAACTTAGCTAAAACATCTCAGCTGTTCCCAGTGAGATGTCGGTGGTGTTAATATTCCTACATCATCCAACATTACATGTTAAGCTTCTCATGGTGGTGCCAGTTTCAGCCCTACAATGAATGCCACGATTTTTCACATGTTCCATGAGATTGTGGCCAAAACATTGTGTTCTCAGTTGGTGTCGATGCAAATTTTATTGGGTAAAAAAGTAGGTGTATTATGATGAAAGAACATCCTAATTATGGCAGGGTAATTAAGTTGATGAAGGATTGTGGGGGTGAATGAGGCCCGCTAAGATTTGGGACTCGGGGACTTTGGTGTTACAAAAGGTGGACCGACCCAGCTCTACTTGGGTGCTCTTCGATCTCAGCCCATTTTATTGAAGTGCCCGTATGTGTGGGTGGTTCTAGGGAACATCGGAGAAAACGGAGGAGTACAAGCACTCGAACTAGTGGTGGCCATATGTTGTGGAACTTGATGTCGTGGTCGAGGAGCCGTCATGGCTCGATCCTGCCCATATGCGTAAGCTTGTCTGCGTCATCAATCAAGAAGAGGTCGTGAAGTTCGGGAGAAGTCGGTCGGACCATTTCAAGAGCGAGTCTTGGGTTCCTCCATCTCGGGATTTGTCGAAGTATCCTGCACAAAGGCTTCGTCGTGGTAGGAGCATCCGATGTGGCCCCTCCAACGATCAAGTCAGTACCTCGACCGAGATAATCGTAAGAGTTTAATATGTAGAGAGTCCGAGAGAGTGAGAGGGAGAGAAAAAAACTCAAGAGAAAGAAAAAAAAAGAGCCCTCCTCTTCTCCTATTTCCAGGAGGGGTTTTTATACTCGTCAGGCGTCCGATCGATCGTACTCCCGTCCTTACCGTTGTCGCTGTGCTGAGTAAGGTAGGTGTACAATCTTCTCAAGTGCCCACATCGCCATACGTTTAGTCGGCGTGGAGCAAAGACTTGTGCACCACTCTTCATTTACAAGCGTTCTAGCTCTGCTATGGCCATGACAGCCTAGTCAACATTGTGTCACCTTGGTCAGGTAATGTGCCAATTGGGTTAGCGTTAGATCTCTTGCTATCGTGGACTGTCGAGTTGGAGGGGGCTTGCCTAACTGGGTCGGCCCACAACTTACCCCGACACCATGAGAGATTGTTTGGGGGATGAATAATTGGATCATTATATAGATTAACTTAGGTGATAACCACGTTAAGATTGTTTTCCCTACCAATGGATCATGAGATATATTAACTTAGGTGATATCTTCTTCCTCGTAGCTCATCTTTCCAACCCAAGCTGCTCATTCTTCCTCGCCTGAGATAAATCCACCTTGGCTTTTTATCAGCGAATAAGTCACTTTAGTTTCCACATTTAACGAAAAGATACAAATCAGAGTGAGAAAACCAACACGAGTGAAACTACAAGCTGAATATATAAGAATCGATGCGGAGCTTCCAACCCATCTCCCCTCCATTAGTTTCGGGATGGACGGCAATGTCGTGTTCACCTCCAATCCATCATGCAAATGCATTTTGAGGTTGACTATGACATCTAACCATATCCTCAATCGTTAATAAATCATCTCGCTTCTTTGAAGATGATAGATATTATAAGGTGACTTGCCCAAAGATAATGTGATTTATGGAAGGAAGCATCGACATGCAACATAAGTCATAAGGCTGCTCCAAAACTCTCATCTTATGTTTGATTAAACCTATTCAACTCCAATACAGAATTTTATGATCCCTTTTTTTACCTGTTCATGCAGGAAGACGTTCCCTGCCATGAAAGGCCGCCTGGATCCACCACCACCCCTTCAACAACAACAACAACAACAACAACAATAAAGGCTGACCATCTTCCTCCTGGTTAGATCGATTTTAGCGAGCGACGCCACCGAAGTATATTTGTTTTCCATATACGGCGCTGAAGTGAAGGCACTCAGCTTAACCTCTGATGTCGACAGGTTTTTGGGTCCAAACATCAGAATGACAACAATATGTCGACACCTACATTACTTGTTCATACATCGTGTCAACTAAGCATTCAATTGACTTCTAATATTCAATCTCATTCAACCATCCATACGTCAATTCCTTCATTTTCTAAACCTATTTAGGCTCCCGTAATTGATAACAATATGTATATAAAAAGTCTGCACATCGATTCTTCTTATCACAAGACAGTCCCATCAATCTCTATTCAATCTTGCACTGCAGTAACGATGAGCTGATCAAGTAGTACATAAAGATATATATCAATCCCTCGAGGCACTCACTCACCCTCATCTTCCCCAAACTAGGTTTTCGTCTCTCGCGGCACTCCATTCCAAAAGAATCCTCGGAGTTGTGACCACATGAGAACCGCCTTATTGTTCTTCCTTGCTGCCGTTCTCCTCCTTCCTCTCGTTGTTCACGGAGACTGCGACTGCTCAGCGGATGAGGAAGCCCGCGACAAGAAGGCGGCCCGCCCGTTGAAGATCGTAGCAATATTTTCCATCCTTGTCTGCGGCAGCATTGGCGTCTGCATTCCCATCCTGGGCAAACGGATACCGGTTCTCGACCCCGACAGGGATGCCTTCTTCGTCATCAAGGCATTCGCAGCCGGCGTCATTCTCGCCACCGCCTTCGTCCACATCCTACCTGATTCCTTCGACGGTCTTACCTCCTCGTGTCTCCATCCCGACCCTTGGCATAACTTTCCCTTCGCGGGGTTCGGAGCGATGATCGCCGCGATAGGGACGTTGATGATCGATACTCTGGCCACCGGATACTTTAGCCGCCCCCACAACGCCGTGAGCGACGAGACGAAGACCGACGTAGAGACCAGGTCCGACGCTGTGCATGAGGAAACTGTTCGTGTACATACTCATGCCCACGCTGATGGACATCCTTCGCCTCAGCTAATTCGCCATCGAGTCATCTCTCAGGTAAACAACTTTCCTGCTCTAACAAAAAGGTGGAAATGAATCATTGGTTTTTAATAGCAGCTTCAGTCGCGTGCATTGCTTTGGTGCTGCCTTGTTCGAGCAGCAGCAGTCAAGACGTACGTCAAAGTGTTAGATGGTTCGTTTGTTAACCTTAGATTCTCAAATCCAAAGAGTGGCATCCACCTGCTCGTTTCTTCTGTATACGCATATATGGCAGCAGCTGACATCGTTGAATGCGCCATGTTGCCACCTGAAACCTAAATTTGACGGATGTAAACCACAGGTTTTGGAGCTCGGTATCGTCGTTCACTCTGTCATAATCGGGATTGCTTTGGGCGCCTCGGAGACTCCATCCACGATAAAGCCTCTCGTAGTCGCTCTCAGTTTTCATCAGTTCTTTGAGGGCATAGGCCTCGGAGGATGTTTGGTTCAGGTATTGTTCCAGCCGCGCTTGTGCATCGACTCAAAGGTGCAACGATCGCCCCTAAATATGTTCGTATCTCTTTCCTAGAAGCATCCGAACGCTATCCTCGAGAGACTCTTTAAGATGAAAAGGGTGAACTAATCGTAACTAAGGCCTCCGAGCTGGCTAACTTTGATTAGATCTCGTGATCGGGGCAGTGGTTTAACTTTTGCTAGCTGACATTGGACTCCTCCTCGATGCAGGCAAAATTGAAACCGAGGACAGCAGTAACGATGGGGCTCTTCTTTTCACTCACAACACCGGTTGGGGTTGCAGTGGGCATGGGATTGTCATCTGTCTACGATGAAAGTAGTCCTACAGCTCTCATCCTCGAAGGTCTTCTTAATTCTGCCTCCGCTGGGATCTTGATCTACATGTCACTTGTTGATCTCCTCGCCCAAGATTTTATGAACCCAAGAGTGCAAACCAAAGGGAGATTACAAGTTGGGGTAAATATTTCTCTCCTTACCGGTGCAGGACTCATGTCTCTCCTTGCTAAGTGGGCTTAAACGTATTTTGTGAAACTTTTTGTGAATCGAACTCTTTTGTGTTCCATAAAATGTAAACGTTTACCTACATTTACATCTTTGTGTCGTGTATTTGGGATATGTTGCTTGCGGGGTGTGTGCGTCCGTTTGCACGCCCATAGTAAAATTTGTACTTTGTCGGAGTGGTTTGAGTCGATGTACGTACGTAACTCCTTCTGTTCATTATTTGTAACAAAAATGCTAATGAACTTTTTTTTTTTTGGAGTCAATGTACGTGTTTATCTTCAGCTGTGTACGTGCTTTACGTCAGCCAAAACGTGGCCACCGTAAAATGTATCATCGCCTAATTATTAAATGTGGATGAGTTTTCAAGGAGGATGACGACCAATAAGGACGTAAAAGATGAAGGAAGAAGATGGAGTCTGGGTGTCATCTCATGCAACGCAAGTTATTTCCATATCAAAGAGCTCCATCACCCTACATGCTGTCCAAGTTACAACAGCATCCAGACTTTGGACATCCCTGTAGGTACAATACCATGACTTTTTAATTTTATTTTTATATATAAATATATATAAATATAATTTTTCTCATATCAACGTGATTCAACAAAGTTAAGAGCCTCTCATCAGTAATGAGATAATCTTCTATAAAAATATTTTCTTGATTATTTTCAGTAGATATGAGCCTTGATTTCTGACTCTTTGGATCCAAAAATTTTTATTTAGCTCTGACATTAAATTTTTTAATAACTTGGTTGTCTAAGTAGTATTGTTGAGTATGCCTAGTGTTAGTCTTGTAAGTGACATTAAGATGACTAAACTTTGTCACGGGGGAATCACGTATTGAGAGAGTATCAAGTGGCTTCGAAAATTCTATTCTCAAATAAGATGATCGTCGACGATGGATTTGGATACCGACCAAGATTTATGTTCATTTTATTCCTGATTTCCAACCATAAATGAGCAACAAATACCCAGCTATACTTGTTGGCTAGAAGATAAATCACAAAGTAAACGTTCCACAAAAGACAGTGTATGCCCATGACTGTACTTGGATCTTTAGTCATTGGGAATTGATGAGGCAAATTCTAGGTTGGAAACAGGCGCACCAACCTTACGATCATACTCGTCTCTCTCACGATTCCTGAAAGAAAGACGAGCTCTTGCCAACAGATGTATTAACTGAAGAATTTAGTATGAGTTTATTGAGTTTTCCACAAATCCTTAAGTTGCATAATGAAACGATCGATATACGACCTTCCTTCATGGTTTCTTTTATGCAGATATAAATCGTTACAAACTAATTTGAGCTTTGGGAAGACGTATTATATCTGATTCCTTCCACTTCTATTTCTCGAGCTCATGTCTTTCCAAAGTGTGCTCTTTGGTGACAGACTAGTAGAACAATTTCTCGGGCCAATGTTATATTATCTGCTGTTGAACACCATGGGAGATAAAGACTTCGGGCTCCTTGGCGGCGTGTAGCCCATGAAGATTAAGAACTACTCGGAAACCTTGTTTGACCTACTCAGACAGAAGTGAGAATTTGCCGATCCCACAGCAGCCAACAACCCCAATTTCGTTTTCTTTCCTTCGACCACATCGATCTAATCGATGCCGTCAACATAGTCCAGCTTTTTTTTTTCTTTTTCTTTTTTTCTGGCGACAAACTTCCAGTCTGCGGATATGATCCTTAAATTTGTGAGCTTAATCTGGAGCTAAATAATGATGCCCTTCCTTATTCTATCACAAGGCAACAGCACATCGGCATGTTGATCTACCACCCATACTTTTGTCTAGAAATACGCATTCTAATCATGCACATCTATCTTAACTCCACTCGACGACAGCCGAGGGAATATAAGAGGATGTAGTACCGTACATGCTCGTTTGATACATATCTAACAAGATTTCTAGTGGATTTCATACGTAATAAAAAGTTCTTTTTCACTTTTATCTGATACATGGATACGAGAGAAAACAAGTTGAGTGCCTCGGATTATATCCCTGGATCGCTGCAATATCATTGTGAGCTCCGGTATAAGTTGTTGCGGGGTCTCGCCACAAGTTTGCTTTATACTATTGGCAGGTTAGGTTAGGGTGTGGCCTTCGAGCATCCAAATGGAAGGTGACTGACCCATTCGCTCGATGATCATAGCAACCGCAACGATGCAGAGAAAGTTTCCTTTGGATACCTAACTCCATATGTGACCCTGAAACATCTTTGTTTCTCAGACGCAAACTCAAACATACACTCCGTTTGATTCTTGAGGAGTTGAGTTGCAGATGCATGCACTTGTAACATGCTGTCATCAAGTGCCTCTTTCATGCCACAGTATATTCCCAGGCGAGTCTCGATGGTAGCACATGGTTTCTTTCGGAAAGGAGTCTTCCTTCGAGGAGGAGGAGATGAATCTGCCCGTATCCTTCTTATTAGCTTTCAAGCCACAATAAACTGTACATTAGAAGAAAAAAAAGATCCATCTGCTTACTTCGGTAAGGCTATCCTATCGCCACTAGTCTGGCTGTAAACTAAAAGAAAAAAAAAGGGAACGTTCTTTGTGAGAAGATGTCGACTTTGCTTAAGCTAAAATGGTATCTGATACGAGAAGATTAGATGGTTTCACGTTGACATTAGGTGATCGGCTTGTTCCATTACATAAAAGAAAGGAACATCCAATACGCTACAGATGAAACTAAAACCCACAAACAATTAGCACCACTCATTATCCAAGCAACGCTCAGTTAATTAGTGGCTGGCTTCCAACGAAGAGTAAAAATGTTCATAGTTAATAAATCTCAGGTTTAAATTGATATAACAACATCTTATGCACCATTTAATGTAATAAAAAAGAGAAAAAAAAAGGTTTATAGCTAGCTATGTGTGTACATATATACATACATACATTAGAGTCATACAGTCATTATCACGCTACTCGGTGCAGGAACAATGAATTCTTGATGACGTCAGCGCTCGTGCACTGAATCGAAAGCCTTACTACTATTTTCTTCCCACTATCCTATCCCGTCTTGTCCGCCACCATTTTAGAATCCATTGCAACTCTACACAACGGGAGGGGAACTGACAAAGTTGAGGGCCATCACCATACACTCGCGAACTAAAACTTCAGGTTGATACGATTGGATCTCGAGTCTTTTTTTTTTTTTTTTCTGTATGTTCAACCACCACTTTCTAAAACAAAACAAAACAAAACAAAACAACAAAAAACTGTACTTGGACGCGTTCTTGGGTTGGGCATTTTAGAACCTAAAAAAAAAAAAGCACGATTCATCGCTCGCTCACTATGTATTATTATACCAATAATCCATAGTAATTTATCAAGTGTTTCACCGGTTTAAACAAGGCTAAGTAAGATCTAACTTGGTGTTAAATAATAGACCCAAGTTGCTATTGCTTATATCATTCACACACAGTCAACTACTATAGGTAACCGCAGCCGTGCCTGGAAACTGCTGTTTCCATGTCAAAAGAAAACCAGAAGAAGGCACAATTCTGCGCTCCCGGTTTAGCCCAAAGTCAATTGTTGACTAGCTTAACGGAGAAGAAAACGGTGGTGGCTAGCAGGTTTCTGGAGCAAAGATTTGGAAGGGGACGATTGAAGGAAAACTGATGGAGAAAGTAGGTGGCCATGATAAATCTGGCGCCGTAAGCATTAGGCCATGGAAGGTGGGATGGGGAGAGAGGCCTCCTTGCCAACTTGCAGCCATCGAATGGAAGACCAACCAAGAGAGAGCAAGTGGGAGAGAAGAAAACAGATGGGGAAAGCCAAGGAGGAACAAGTGACAGTAAGGGGCTTTAAAATTAACGATCCGTTGGAGGGAGGAGGCCATCGCAAGTTGCTCTTCTTTATGCCGCAAGTTGAGAGGTCACCTGGGAGGCATACAAGCGTTTGAAATTGGATCCTTTGGGAGTGATGATCCCAAGCCACCTCTCTTGGCATTTGCCCACAGTGGAATTAGCGGATGTACACGATGGGTTCGGTGAGGATATATATAAATACATTTTGTGACCATTCGTGCACCTCGGATGGACTACAATGAGCGCCCTCATGGGTGTGGCTCCTCGTGCTCTCCACCTGATCTCGTTCCGGCGAGACCACCATGTAACGCTACCGCCGACGAGGCCTGGCTCACCTCCCATTTGGATCTCATCCACGGTACATGTCACATCCCACGCCCTCTCGTTCGGCGGGTCCACAACCGATAAGTCTCATGGCTCGCAAGATCCATGATTGAGCCTTTACGTATGCCAACATTATTTTAGGTGGAAAGGAGTTTAACCAATGAGAACGAATGAGATCAACTTGGAATATTAAGGGTCCATCCATCTTCAGAAATCATTTAAAGCAGGTAACTAAAGATGTTCGGATATGATGATTCGAACAACTCATGATGGAGCATCCATCATGTCGATCTAACTTCTAAAGCGGAGGATTGGAGAAGTAGGAGCGAATGCGCCATGGCAATCCGAGCATCCTTGCTTTGGTTAGAGAAGGGTGCACTCAGCTCGTCCATCTCGGTGTACCCCCATTCTCAGTTCTTGTCATCATCCACTGTATTCTTTTTGCTCAGGGAAACACATGCACACGCCAATCAAGACCACACAACAGAACGATAAAAAAAAAAAGAAAAAAAAAAGCCCGGACTTTGTAGCGCATTACAACAAACATCTTTTTCGGCTTTCTTGGATAGAGGCTTTTGTATAAACAAACCAAGCTAAGGCATTTTATCCACGAGGGCTTCTTATGTGACTAAAAAGGAGAGGGATAACAAAGACACAAAAAACGAAATAGAAACAAGTTGGGAGGAGTTTTTCCAAAGTCTTCCGATATTTGATTAGCTCCGCAATATTAAATAGCACGCCAATGCCGTCGTCTCCTTCCAAGTGGGCATGCATGCAAGAGGGACGACGGTGGTGGAAGCCATGGGCGGCATGGGAGAGCGATTTACTTGGTTTCCCGCGGGCGCCTGGCCAGGTTCTCGACGGTGCCCGCCAGCGAATGGAGGTTGCAACGGACGATGGTGTCGACGAAGACGCGCGTGTCCTCCCTAGTATTCCCTGCCGGCACGTCCACCACGTACGACTCCACCACTACCGTGCCGTCGTCCCCCTCCGGGTGGAGGGTGGTCACCGATCGGTAGTTGGCGAGGCGGTGCTCCCCGCCGACCACCCGGAAGCTGAGCACGTGGCGTTCGTCGTCCAGGATCTCGAGGCGCTCGCGGCTGGTGGCCGCCGGCAGGCCGGACACGATGCGAACCTCCCGCAGCGTCCCGACGTCGCCGTCGCCGTCGATCACGTGGCAGCTCTTCACGAAGTGCTTGTAGGCTTGCGGCTGGTCGAAGCGCCGAACCACCGACCACACTGTGGCAACCGGCGCCGCGATGTGCTGCACCAGGGCCGAGCAGCACTGGTGGGCCCCTACCGCGTGTTCGTGGTGTCGCGACGCCACGTCAGGAACGCCATGGCCTATGCAACGCACCGAGGCGCCGACTCTGGCGGTCACCGACGCCGGCTTGCCGCCGATGCGGTGCACCGGACGGGACGGCTTTGAAGAGGAGTGGGGCATCGCAGCTGTCTGCCTGAAAAAGGACGATGATATACGAGTTGCTTTAATTAGGTTTTGGTTTTGATTGGGGGGGTGTTGAGAGGGCCAGAAGGGAGACTAATATAGAGTGGAGTATTGGAACCCGAACTCTCTCTATTGAAGTGCAAATTACTTACCATTTGATGGTTACTGAAGTGCCACCAAATTGCACATTATTTATGCACCCAATGCGACCAAATGGCACTCGAAGGGGTGTTTTGGTCTGAGCATCCAATGGGCTGTGGAGACGAAAGTTGGACATGGAAGGGGTGATGAAAGCGTGAACACTGTCGTTGGGGTACTGCAAAAGTAAAACCAAAGACGGACGGAAAGAAAGAGAAAAGGTCAGCAAGTTGACGAGGCCAAATTACCTCCCTACCCTTTGATCGCATATTTCACGCCCCACAATTTGCAAGCAAATAATGATATTGCTTGTTGCTTGGGCATCGTTGACCGAAGGGTCAACATGATCTCGTTTTGTCCCAAAGGCACAAACACATTTAAGGGAATGATCTTAGGAGGAAGCCGAGGTGATAAATGGACTCCCGAGGTCTTGTTGGCTCGCGGTGGCTAGTCCGAGGTCATCCCAAGGTGCGGCTTATTTGTCGAAGAGGGTTTGTCTGATGTCATCCTAACATTGGAGGGATGTTGTTAGGACCCTAGCTGAGTCGATTCCTAGTCGATTGAGTCGAGTCATTAAATTGAGTTTTATTGACCAACTTAGACTTGACATTAGGTCGACTAGGAGGAGATTTGAGTCTATTGTAATAAATTAGTCCGAATCCTAGTAGGATTAAGATAACTGAACTGGAGTTTGGTTAGGAGCCGGAGTTGGATATGGGTTAGAGTTAACTAAGTCAAGTTTGTAACTAACATAATTGGCTACCCACTTTGATTAGGGAAAGATCTCCATCTAGTTAAGACTCTCTCAAGGGTTGATTAGGAGTTAAATTAGGAGTTGGAGTCTTAGTTTAATTGGAGTCGGAGTTGATTCTTAGAGTAGGAGTTAGAGTTGTTAGAAGTAGGAGTCTTGAGTAGGAGTACTATTAGGAGTTAAGGTTTAGAAGCCCTATAAATAGCTTGTATTCTCCCCTCTTTTCAACATAAGTAGATCAATTATTTTTCAGTCATTGTACAGAAAACCAAGGAGTGAGAAACTCCTATAGAGTTCTATGGAGGCCAATCCTCTATAGAAATCACCCCAAGCTTAGATTCCATAAGGATTCTAATATCATGCTACCTAGAACATAACACATGTCTAATTTGAGGAAGTTTTATACTTGAGTTACGACTCCAGTGAGCCAGCAAGCCTTTGTAAAGATCCACAGATGGAAAAACACAAGTAGTAGGTTGGGATGCGAAGAAAAGATTGGTCAAATATGCTATCAACTTAAAAGGAAACCTCTTTTAACTAAAAGAAGTAAGTTACACTGTTCATACAGCCGAGATTTTACATCCCAAGACACATCCCAACTGCCATTCTAAACGTAATGTGTCCCGATAAATGACTTATCAAATATCAGGTGCAATACCAGATACAAAGCATTTGGTCGAACCTGACCAGACATGAAGCATATACGGACAAATGACTTATCAGTATCAGACAAAGTATTTGGTCGAACTTGACCAGAAGCGAAACATATCCCTACACATGACTTGTCTCCTACAAAAGTTAGGAATATAAGAGATGTGTCGTTCACCCAATCATGATAGAGCAACCAAGAATCAATTAGACAATAGAAGACAAATGTAGAAGGTCGAAAGAAAGAGAATATATTAACATCAAAACAAGTACATTCTTGATCAGAGACAACCCCAACTAGGCCCATTACAAAAGAAAGAAGGAAACAATGTAGTGGCTCTACTGAGGGGCTCCTATGCCACTAGAGCATCACTGTCATCAAATGAGACCTCCCCTCCATCAGAACATTATCGTCCTCCGGGAGGGTGGCATAAGGATCCTCCTCGATCTTGAGCTGGGAATACCTCACCCGAAAGCATGCCAGGAAGGCCTTGTACCTGTACTCATAGTTGACTCGACCTATCTTCTCCAAACCGAGCTTGAAGCCAAGAGTTTCCTTGTACTGGGAGATGGTCGGTTGATCTCTCTTGGCGATGGCACTCTACTTCGCGATAAGGGAGCTCTCAACCTTCTGTAGCGCTGACTAGGCCATCCCCAGAGACTACTCGACCTCCCGAGTCTTAGATTGGGCAGGGCCTAGGTTGTCCCCTAGGCCTTGGAGATGGACCTCCAAAAATTGGATTTGCCCCCAAGCCTCTATCTCTCGATGCTGGGACTTCCCCAACAGCTACGTCGCCTCGCTAGCCCATGCCTCAACAGTCGCTACTACAACTCCTTGAGCTTTCGAACCTCACCTCGGAGCTCATCAATTATCGGGGAGAGCTTATCAACAACTCTCCCAGAGTTACGCACTATGTCGATCAATCCCATGGAGAAATGATAGTGCTGCGTGAGCACGCATTAGCACTAAAGCCAAAAAATATGTGGAAGAAACCAACAAGAGGAGGCTCACCATAACCAGATTCTTAGCGGTGTTGTCGAGGAGCGTTCTGAAGGAATGGTGTAGATCTCCTTCACAAGCAAGGGACAAAGGGCCCCCCGACAGAACAGTTGGGTATTGACTCCATCCGCCTACACCCAACTCTTGGCAGTCAGCTTGGCCCATCAAGCTTCGAGCAGGCCCTCCCCAAACAACTCCGCCATCTCCCGGGCAAGAAAAGGCTCGTTATGAGATCGAACCCTAACCCTGCAATTGTCCCTCATGGATCGAGGCTGAGATACAGTTTTATCAATCCGTCTGCTACTCCCCTCCATGTAAGGGGCCTCCGGGGGAATCGCCTTCCTAGGAGCGACCATGGGCGGGGCATCTTTACGAGGGGCATCCTTGCTCAAAAGCACATTCATCTTCTTGACGAGAGGATCGACCTTGCAGTTGATACTTGCTTCGACGACAGGGTCAATCGGTGGTTGAGAAGACTCAGGTCGTGGGGACTATCCATGAATGGTCGTTTTATCCCCTTGAGGTTCATGCCTACAAAATAGAGTATACAATTAACATACGACTGAGAGTCAACGTGAACAACAAAAAGCGATATATGACAAAGGCGAGATGAGTCGTACCCATAGGGGCCGGACCAAGGCTTGCCTCCACCAGCCAAGCCTATGTCATGACCTTTATGGCTTGTGAAGAGGAAAGGATCCCCCTCAAGCGCACTACTTTCTCCGCCTTATCCTTTGTCAGAAGGCGAGGGGAGTTCTCGACGTCACAACCAGTCTATTTGAGGCTGATGCTCCAGCCCCTGAGGGCGCTCATGAAGAAAAAAAAAAGATTTCCACCCCTTATTATTAGAAGGGGCACTGCACTTGCAAAAACCACTTATGGAATCTGATAGTAGCTCACTCACCGCTTGTCGAGGCAAAAGCAAGCCAAAAATAGGGTAAGTGTTGAGTTGATTCCAGCCACCCGACACTCTCCAATGAAAACCATCATATAACACTAGGAGTTTGGCGCTATCTCGAAAGGAGAAACCCTCCAGTGATGGAGGCATGACACCACCAACGAATGCAGGGGAAGCCTTAGCCCTGCCTTAAGGACATCCATTGATGATCCAAATCCATTGGCCGACCGTCGACACATACAAATTATACTTGACAGAAATGTGGTACCTATATATAATGTGGGGTAAGAAGGATTCAAATATGATCAAATCCTCTAAGGCCTTAGAAGCATTCTCATCCATAGAGGATGAAGACCTAGACAGAGAATAGCCCCCAAATTCCTTTCACTACTTGACAAGAAGGGAGACATTGCAAACGAAACATAGAAAGGAAAAGAAGCAAAGCAAGCAAAGGATGCAGTGACTCAACTGCTGAGGAACCAAAGACGACCGAAGGAAGCACCCGGTGATGGGCACGAGAATGAAAGGAGGGCAAGAGAAGGGCAGAGAGCAATAAGCCCTTGCTGCCCTATAGACAAGGCTTATAAAGATGAACGAAGGCAGCTAATTCGAGATAACTTTTCAGCTAAAGGGACACCCTCGAGGAGATGGGCATGCCGCATGAAGTAACCCTTTGCCTTCTCAATGGTGAGATAGCATTACACCCCTAGATCTTGAGAGGATTCGCAATAAATGGGTTTGGATAACCTCAAAAACCAACCTAGAGAAAGGCGCTCCGCCTGTGGAGATACCCACTCACGACGCGATAGCATAACGCTTCATCATCGTAAAGAGCCACCCCCTTTGGAAAGGAGCGAGGAGCACCTACAATCGTCATAGGTCAAATTTTCTGCTAAAAAGGGCAAGCACCTCTGCTGAGTCAGTCTCGGCCTATCCATTATTGACTCAGTCTCGACCAGTACACTATCAACACAACCTCGACTAGTCTATTGTCAACCCAGTCTCGGCCAGTCCACTACCGACTCAGTCTCGGCCAGTTCATTACCGACTCAGTCTATGTCAGTCCATCACCGACCTAGTCTTGGCCAGTCCACTATTGACACAGTCTTGACCACTCCATTGGTGACTTAGCCTTAGCTAGTCCATCGCCGACCCAGTCTTGGCCATTACACTACCAACTCAATCTTGGCCAATCCATTGTCGACCTAGTCTCGGCCAGTCCATTATCGATCCAATCTCGGTCAGTCCACTGTTGACTCAGTCTCGGCTAGTCCATCGCCGACTCGATCATGACCAATCCATCACTGACCCTATCTCGGCCAGTCTACTCTCGACTCAGTCTCGGCCAGTCCATCATCGACTTAGTCTCGGTGATTCCACTACTAACTCAATCTCGACCAATTTATTGCCAACTCAGTCTCGACCAATTCATTGCAAACCTAGTTCCGGCCAATCCATTGCTGACTCAGTCTTGACCAATCCATCGTCAACCCAATCTTGGTCAGTCCACTACTGATTCAGTCTCAGCCAGTCTATCTTTGACTTAGTCTCAGCTAGTCTACTACCGAATTAGTCTCGGCTAGTGCATTGTCAACCCAATCTTACCTAGTCCATTGCCAACTTAGTCTCGGCCAGTCCATCATCAACTTAGTCTTGGCCAATCTATCACTGACCTAATCTCGAATAGTCCTTCGCTGAATCAATCTCGGCTAGTCCTTCACCGACTTAGTCTCGGATAGTTCATTATCGACTCAGTCTCGGCTAGCCCACTACCGACTCAGTCTCGGCCAGTCCTTTGCCAACTCATTCTCGGCCAGTCTACTGCTAACTTAGTCTGGACCATCCCATCCGACTCAATCTCGGCTAGTACAGTACTAACTTAGTCTCGGTCAGTCTATTGCCAACCCAGTCTTGACCAGTCAACTGCCAACTCAATCTTGGTTAGTCTATTGCTGACCCAGTCTCGGCTACTTCACCGTTGACTCAGTCTCGATAGTCCATTACTGATTTGGTTTTGGCCAGTTCATCGTCGACCCATTCTCGGCGATTCCACTACCGACTTAGTCTTGGCCAATCCATTACCGACTCAGTCTCGGTCAGTCCATCACCGACCGAATCTCGGCTAGTCAATTGTCAACCTAGTCTCGGTCAGTTCACTGCTAACTAAGTCTCGGTCAGTCCATTGTTGGCTTAGTCTTAGCTAGTCCATTGCCTACTCAATCTCGGTCAATCCATTGTTGACTTAGTCTCCGCGATTCCACTGTTGACTTAGTCTCGACCAATCCATTGCAAACCTAGTCTCGGCTAGTCCATTGCTAACTCAGTCTCGACCAATCCATCACCAACCCAATCTCGATCAGTCTACTACCAATTCAGTCTTGGCCAATCCATCTTTGACTTAGTCTCGGCTAGTCTACTACCGACTTAGTCTCGGCTAGTGCATTATCGACCCAATCTTACCCAATCCATTGCCAACTCAGTCTCGGCCAGTCCATCATCAACTTAGTCTCGGTCAATCCATCACTGACCCAATCTTGGATAGTCCTTTGCCGACTCAATCTCAGCCAGTCCTTCGCCGACTTAGTTTCGGATAGTCCATTACTGACTCAGTCTCGGCTAGCCCACTACCGACTCAATCTCGGCCAGTTCTTTGCCAACTCATTCTCGGCTAGTCCACTGCTAACTCAGTCTCGACCATCCCACTACCGACTCAATCTCGGCCAGTCCTTTGCCAACTCATTCTCGGCTAGTCCACTGCTAACTCAGTCTCGACCATCCCATTGTCGACTCAGTCTCGACTAGTACAGTACCAACTCAATCTCGGCTAGTCCATTACCAACTCAGTCTTGACTAGTCAACTGTTGACTCAATCTTGGTGGTCCATTCGACCGTCGCCTACTTCCACTCCTCGACTCCATTACCTACTCGGCCAGTCCATTACCGATTTGGTTTCGACCAGTTCATCATCGACTCATTCTCGACCACTCCACTACCGACTCAGTCTTGGCCAATCCGTTATTGACTCAATCTCAGCCAGTCCATCACCGACCCAATCTCAACTAGTCAATTATCAACCTAGTCTCGGTCAGTCCACTGTTGACTTAGTCTCAATCAGTCCATTGTTGACTTAGTCATACCTAGTCCATTGCCTACTCAATCTCGGCCAGTTCATCGTTGACTTAGTCTCGGCGATTCCACTACTGACTCAGTCTTGGCTAATCTATTACCAACTTAGTCTAGGCTAATCTATTGCAAACCTAGTCTCGGCCAGTCCATTGCTGACTTAGTCTCGACCAATCCATCGCTAACCCAATCTCGGTCAGTCCACTACCGATTTAGTCTCGGCCAATCCATCTTTGACTTAGTCTTGGCTAGTCTACTACCGACTTAGTCTCGGCTAGTGCATTATCGACCCAACCTTACCCAGTCCATTGCCAACTTAGTCTCGGCCAGTCCATCATCAACTTAGTCTCAGCCAATCCATCACTGACCCAATCTCGGACAGTCCTTTGCTAACTCAATCTCAACCAGTCCTTCATCGACTTAGTCTCAGATAGTCCGTTACCGACTCAGTCTTGGCCAGCCCACTAGCAATTTAGTCTTCGCTAGTCCTTTGCCAACTCATTCTCGGCCAGTCTACTACTAACTCAATCTTGAGCATCCCACTGCCGACTCAGTCTTGGCTAGTCCATTGCCAACCTAGTTTTGACGAGTCAACTGTCGACTCAATCTTGGTTAGTTCATTGCTGACCCAGTCTCGGCTACTTCACTGTCGACTCAGTCTCGACATTCCATTACCTACTTAGACTCGGCTAGTCCATTATCGATTTGGCCTCGGCCAGTTCATCGTCAACCCAATCTCGGCCATTTCACTATCGACTCGGTCTTGGCCAATCCATTACCAACTTAATCTCGGCTAGTCCATCATCGACCCAATCTCGGCTAGTCAATTATTAACTTAGTCTTGGTCAGTCCATTGTCGACTTAGTCTCGGTCAGCCCATTTTTGACTTAGTCATAGCTAGTCCATCGCATACTTAATCTCAGCCAGTTCATCATCGACCCAGTCTCAACGAGTCCATTGTCGTCCCAGTCTCGACGAGTCCATTGCCGACCCAGTCTCGACAAGTCCACTGCCGACTTAATCTTGGTTAGTCCATTGCTAATCCAGTCTCATCCATTTCACTACCGACTGAGTCTTGGCTAGTCCATTACTGACTCGATCTCGACCAGTTTATTGTCAACCCAGTCTCGACCATTCCACTACCAACTCAATCTCGGCCAATCCATTGCTGACTCAGTCTCAGCCAGTCCATTACCTACTCAATCTCAGCCAGTTCATCATGGATCTAGTCTCGACTAGTCTATTGTCGATCCAGTCTCGACCAGCCCACTATCGAATCAGTCTCAGCCAGTCCATTGCTAACCCAGTCTCGACCAGTCCATTACCACTCAGTTTCGATTAGTCCATTATCGACTTAGTCTCGACTAATCTATCGTCGACTCAATCTCGGCCAGTCCATTGCCAACCCAGTCTCGGCCAGTCCATGCTGATTCGATCTTAGTTAGTCCATGTAGACTTAATCTCGGTTAGTCCATTGTCGACTCAATCTCGATCAGTCTATCGCTGACCTAGTCTCGACCAGTCCATTATGGACTTAGTCTCAACAAATCCATTATCGACTCAATCTCAGCCAGTCCACTATTGATTAAATCTTAGATTTTGATAATAAATCAATTGATATGTTATTGATCAAACAAAGTTATTAGAGTTGATTGATACAAGATTAACTACGATAGACTACAACTAGAGGATTTGCCAAAGTCAAGTCTAAGCATCGGGTCAGAGTGAGGACGATGCAGTTGAGAACTCGCTTGGAGTGCATCGGGAGTTTGCCAAGATGGCACAAGGGACTTCGCTAGAAGAAGACCAAGACTCATCGGGAGATTATTGGGGCTAGTCGAAAAGCTTGCTGAGAGAGTTGAAAAAGTTTTTAAGTGGATTTATTGGTCATGATTGTAATTAATTAAGTCATAGTTAGTATCATTCATGTTTAACCACAATGAAGAAAATGAGTTATAAACCAGACACGGACATAGGATCAAGCTTAGGCATCAAGCCATGGTTTGGATGATACGGTGGGAGCTCGCTAGGACTTCGTCGAAGGTATCGAGAAGATTGCTAGGAACACGTTGGGAGATCACCGGAGGAAAATCGTGAGACTCACCGCAAGGAATGCCGGAGGTTGTCGGATTGTGGGAGTGAGGTTGTTAATTAAGTTTGGTGGTCATATATGATTGTAATCCTTAAGTCGTAGGTTAAGTTTGAGTTCGAATTATGTAAGATTTGAAAGGAATCCAAATCAACTCAAAGAGGCAATCGGGTCCACTAAATGGGATTGATTGAGCTCAATTGGTTGACCAGAGAATTGGTCAACATAAGGGTCAAGTCGGGATTGAAAAGTGAAAGGAATCACTTTTCCGAGATTCGTGACGGCTAAATCATCGACGAGCGACAATTGTACCATCGTCGCCCAGGTTTTCAAGCAATTGATGGCGGCTGAACCGTCCAGGTCGATGGCTAAATCGCTTATACCCTGTTTTTAAGGTGCTTTCGGCGATTGCACCGTCGGTGCCGACAGGTAAAGCGCTCATACTTAGATTTTCTAGATACATTTGAATTTTGGCTTAAAATTTTAAAGCTATTTGGGGCCTATAAATACCCCAAGTTTTCTTACATTTGATACAATAATTTTGGGTTAGAAATTTATGATAAATTATGTGTGAAAATTATAAGAAAAAGAAAAAGGATAAGGGAGTGATTCAAGTGTTGTAATCTTATCTCCTTTGTAAGTTGAAAGGTTGTAAGAATTTAATCTTCACCCAGAGGAGATTGATAGTGGATGCAGGTGTGCCTCAAGGAGGTCTCGAGAAGTGGACATAGGCCAAGGTTGAGACCGAACACTATAAGTTGTGAGTTCTCTTTGCTTATCTTGTTTACTTATTTATATTGCTTCTAATTAGTTCATAGAAAAATACGATCTTCATCCTCAATATTTTTTAATTGGGTTCTTAATTGTTTTCAACAAGATACCAAAAGATGATTTCAACATTATTTACTTTTGAAAATAAGGCTTCGAAATCAAGCATTTCCCTTACGATGTTGCTTATCTTTTTATTTGGATTTGCTTGTTCTTTCTTGAGTCGTTTTTAAGTAAGAAGCTTAGCATTTCTCTATAAGATTAAATTACTCGCTTGAACGAAAAGCTTCTAATTTTATTATTTTTTTCAAACGAAATTTTTTTTGTTAAAAGATCAATTTACACTTACACTAATTCACCCCCCTCTTAGTGTCAATTGATCATAACAATTAGTATAAGAGCAAAGTTTTACTTTTGGACTAAACAACCACTTAAGTAAATGACTTTGTTTGGCATGAATGAGGGTCAATGCATCACAAGTCCACCTTTATTCAATAGGACGGACTACACATCTTGAAAAATTCGGATGCGTATCTTTTTGACACCAATAGATCTTGATTTGTGGTGTATTGTTGAAAAAGATTTTCAAAAGTCAACCAATCCAATAAATGATTGGAATAATTATAAAAAATAAATATTTTCTTGAAATACCAAAACTATGAATGTTTTATTTTGTACTTTAAGCAAAAATGAGTTTGATCGGGTTTCTTCTTGTGATTCGGCTTTTGATATATGACATCAATTAAAAATTATATATGAAATCACAACTAAATTAAATGATTCATTAAATGAAAAGACTTGCAAAAATAAACTTGAATAACACCTTCCAAAGAATATGAAGGAATTTGAAGTAAGCATGACATATGACTCCTCGAGTGAAATCTTGAGTGATGAGGACTTTGAAACTTTGACAAATGAATCGGATAAATTAATGAACCATAAAAATAAATTTAAGATGTACAAAACCTCTTTCTATGAACGTAAGAAGCCACAATCAAAAGGAAGTAGAGAATCTTGCGCTTATGGCTATCTACAATGAGGTAAGTGATTTTTCCAAAGTCTCATTTACTTTTGATGAATTATCAAATGATTTTCATGAGCTTTATGATGAACTTAGAATGATTAGTAAAATCTTATAAGTTACTTAAGAAAGCACATGATTCTTCAGTTAGTAAATTTGAACAAATGTATGAGACATCACCATCATACAATTCATGCACTAAATATGAAACTTTTAATGATCCATCAACATCATGTTTTTCTTGTTTTAAGTATGAGTCACTAGAGGTAATTAAATAATAAAATGACATACTATAATAAACTCAAAAAAGGCTTAAGATAGACAATGAGTCTCTAAATATGATCCATGTTGATAAGGGTCATGATCATAAGGACGGTATTGGCATTGTGAGCAAAACTCATCAAAAGCCAACTATCCTCATTAGAAGACTCATATTATGCTCTTTGCCCAAAAATAAATATAATTTTTGTGGTAGATATGGACACTTTGTCTATAAGTGTTCATTTAGAAATTATAGTCCGTATTAGGTTACTAAAGGAACCATAAACGAACTTAAGCTATTAGAAAAAATGAGAAACATATCATAAAAGACCCAAACTCAAATGGGTACCTAAATTAAAGCCTCTCATAATATAAAGTTGTCTCCTAACAAGGCTAGGAGCACTAAGTAATGTTTTTAAAATAGATGCTCAAGGCATATGACTTGAGATCTAATACTCTTTCAATGCTCACTAACCTAAGTAATAACAAAAAATATTAAAATAAAATTATTGATAATGAATCTTTAGATAACTTATTAATCTTGATTACTTTGGCATGCTAATACATAAATGAATTAGAGACTTTATCTAAATTTAAATTTATAAAAGAAAGATTTTGATGATGATTACTATTGAATGATAGAATTTGAGCATATAACAATATCGAAAAGGGAGAGATAAATCATGTTTTATTATCTAGTATTTTTGAAAAATTAATAACATATTTAATGAGAATGAAATGAACATGGTAACTCATTTCATTAAGTTTAAAAATTTAGAATTAATATAAATCGAAACTCTTGTTTGAAAATATTTTATTGCAATGATCTTGATAAAACTTAGTTTTTGACATTAAATGACATTGCATTCTTGAAATAAATTTTATAAGTTAAAACAACTCAAAAGGGGGATAATTATTCTTAAAAATATTTTTATCATATCAATCTTTAACAAGAGATAAAATGATACTATTATTGTTGAATCTCTTACAAAAAGAATTAGATAACTTTAACTATTTTCTTTTATAAAATTATATTGATCATGAAAATTACATGTTTTATGATAAAGGAACAAAATGTTAGACTTAAATCTAATGCTTAAGATAAATCCTATGTGCTTTTAAGAAATAATAATATATATCTTGATGATTTTTTAATACTTTTTTATTTTGATTGAAGATATTTTATGTTCAGTGAAATCATGCTTGATGATTTAATGATGCATAGTGATCATGCTTAATGAGTTTATATTTCGAAATTATGCATGATGATCTTTGTGATTTATGACTTATTGATTTTTGCTGTAATGAAAGTTCTTTTTCGGTTTTAAATGAAGATGCATGTTTTTATTTGGCTTAAAAGACAAAGGTATGCTTGTATGAAATAAGAAGGGAATACATTTTTCTTGAAAATTTCTGTATCTTATAAATTTTTCAAAAAGAGATTAATGAATCGATTATGTTATTTTTTTATGAATCTCATGAACTATGAAAGTGATTTTGATGATTTGAATTTGAATAAGTTTTTATCCAAATCATGATATTGATTTCTTGATATTTATAAATTGAGATTTATTATAAGTTAAGATTTTTCATTTTTTGTACTCCTACTATTCCTTTGGCTATTCACTTAAACGGAAAAATATTTTAATAAACCATGATATGCTACTTGACATCTTGATAATTTATGACTTGAAGTTTTGTTATGTATTATTCCTTTTTTTTCTCTTTTTTCTTATTTACAAGAACAAATGGGAGAAATGAAATCACTAGTATTCAAGAGATCGATAAGTCTATTTATTTTATTTTTAATATCTTGAAAGTGATTTTGATGATTTGAAATTGAATGAGTTTTTAAGTATATCGTGATTTTGATTCCTTGAAATTATAACTTGAAATCTTTTATGAATCTCTTATTATATGTTCTTATATTATTTAAAAGAAGATTTTTATATAAATCGTGATCTTAACAACTTGAGATTTCTTGTGCATGAATCAGGATATTTTATTTGTCTCTCCTATTATTTGTCTCTTGATATTCACAATTTATCTTCATAAATTATATATCTTATCACCATGTTAATTTTTCTTGATATATTTCATGTGATATTTTGAAAAATAATGTAATAGGAAAAGTTATGCACTATTGTAATCAACCCTTTTTTTTTTTGACAATGACAAAGGGGAGAGCAAAACTTGCTAGCTTGATTATCTCAAAAGAGAAGCAAGAAGTGAGATCTTGCAAAAATTTTGATTAACCTCACATTTAAAAAAAGAACCACACACACACACACAAAGAGAAGTAACACTTGCCAACTTGTTAGTTTGCATTATGTAAAATTGCTAGCTTGAACATTGCAAACGAAGTCAAAATTTGTTAGCTTGCACTTCTCAAAGAGAATAAAGAACTCACTAGCTTGCATGTTCTAAAGTGATGAAAAATTTTGCTAAATTGCTAAGCTTTCATATCTCAAAAACTTACTAATTGCACTTCTCCTTTTGTTGATGACAAAGGGGGAGAAGGTATGATGATGTAAAATCATGTATGATGATCATGCATGTAATGATGATTTTAAAATATACATGATGATTTGGAATAATGCATGCAATACTCATGATTTTATTATGATGATATGATGTATTATATATAATGTGATTAAAATAGTTTCAACTTCGACTTTTGAGCTCATCTTAATATTTTTTTTGAAATTTATTAAGAGTTCTTCTTAATGATATAATACTTTCATAACTCCTCTCTTGTTTCTCTCCTCATTATTCACAAAGGGGAAGAAAATTTTATAATGCATATTCCGTTTTACTAAAGTGGAGTAATGTCATAATGTGTTTTTAAATCGTTCGCTATACATTTCACCTTTTTGTTGATGACAAAGGAGGAGAAATGGACACATGGATATTGATGCACATACTTGAATATTGATCCACGTACTTGGATATTGATACACATACTTGGATATTAATGTACATACTTGCATATTGATGCATAAAATTTTTTAAATTCATGCTTTGATAACTTGATGCAAATTTATATTAAAATTTGTTTGGAATATTGATTGCCTCAAGATACTTAAATTCAAGAGTGTGTGATTCTCTTGAATTTAAGTTTTCTTTATTATGACATGAATGTAGGGGAAGTAAGGTCTAACTCTTGTCATCAATTGTTTGTCATCATTAAAAGGAAGAGATTATTGAATCTCATATTTTGATAATGAAATCAATTGATGGGTTATTGATCTAACAAGATTGTTAGAGTTGATTGATGCATGATTAACTATGACAGATTACAATTAGAGGATTGGCCAAAGTCAAGTCCACACATCGGGTCGAAGTGAGGACGATGCAGTTAAAAACTCACTTAGAGTACATCGAGAGCTTGCTGGGGGGAGGTGAACCACCCGTACTCAAATTTTCTAAATATGTTTGAATTTTAGCTTCAAATTATGAAGCCATTTGGGGCCTATAAATACTTAAGTTTTATTACATTTGATACAACAATTTTGCGCTAGAAATTATGTGATAAATTATGTGTAAAAATTGTAAGAAAAAGAAAAGGGGTAAGAGAGTGATCCAAGTGTTATAATATTGTCTCCCTTATAAGTTGAAAGGTTATAAAGGTTTGGTCTTCACCCAAAAGAGATCGATAGTAGACGCTGGTGTGCCTCAAGGAGGAGGACTTAGGAAGTGGACGTAGACCCAGTCTTGGCTAGTCAATATCGATGCCATCATGGCCTGTCCATTGCCGACTCAATCTCGTTTAGTCCATTGCCGACCCATTCTTGGGCAGTCCACTTGTCAACTCAGTCTCGACTAATCCATTGTCGACCCAATCTCGGTAAGCCCATTAGCGACTCAGTCTCGACAATTCGATTGTTGACTTAGTCTTGGCCAGTCAATCGCTGACCCTATCTAGGCCAATCCACTATCGACTCAGTCTCACCCACTCCATCATCGACCCAATCTCGGCCATAGTCCATCGCTGACCTAATCTCAACCATTCCACTATCGACTCAATCTCGACCATTTATTACTAACTCAGTCTCAGCTAGTCTATCGCCAACCCAATCTCGGCAAGTCTATTGTTGACTTAGTCTCGATTAATCCATCACCGACTAAGTCTCGACTAATCCATCATCGAATCTCGGCGGTCCAGCCCGGTCTTGACTAGTCTCCGACTCGTCTTCTTGATCATCGCCTCAGTCTTGGCCAATCCATCGTTGACCCTATCTCGGCCAGTCCACTGCTAACTCAGTTTTGGCCAGTCAACCGTCGACCCAATCTTGACTAGTCCACTACCGATTCAGACTCTGCTAGTCCATTGATGAATCAGTCTTAACCAATCCACTGCCAACTCAATCTCGGTCAATCCATCGCCGACTCGGTCATGACCAATCCATCGCTAACCTAGTCTCGGCCAGTCCAATACTGACTCAATCTCGGCTAATCCATCACCGACTTAGTCTTGGTCAGTCCATCATTAACTGCGATTCCACTACTGACTCAGTCTCAGTCAGTCATTTGTCGACTCACTCTCAGCCAGTCTATCGTCGACTAAGTCTCGACCAATCCATTGCTGACTTAACCTTGTCTAGTCCATTGTCAACCCTATCTCGGCCAGTCCATTGCCGACTCAGTCTTGGCCAATCCATCGCTGACCTAGTCTCGGCCATTCCACTATCGACTCAGCCTCGACCAGTCCATTGCCAACTCAATCTCGGCTAGTCCATCGCCGACCTAGTCTTAGCTAGTCCATCGTTGACTCAGTCTCGACCAATCCATTGTCGACTCAGTCTCGGCCGCTCCATTGCCAACCCAATCTTAGCCAGTTCATTATCGACTCAATCTCGACCAATCCACTCCTGACTCAGTCTCGACCAGTCCATTGCTGACCTAGTCTCAGCCAGTCCATGGCGGACTCAGTCTTGACTAGTCCATCGTCGACCCAGTCTCGGCTAGTCCACTACTGACTTAGTCTCGACCAATCCATTGTCAACCCAATTTCAGCCAATCAATTGTCGACTCAGTCTTGGCCAGTGCATCACTGACTCAATCTTGGTCAATCCATCGTCGACCCAGTATAGGCTAGTCCAATGCCGACTTAGTCTTTGTCGGTCTATTGCCGACTCAATCTCGGCTAGTCCATCGCAGACTCAGTCTCAGTCCATCATTGACTCGAGCCATTCCACTGTTGACTCACTCTCGGCCAGTCCTTTGTCGACTTGGTCTCGGCCAGTCCATCGCCGACTCAGTCTTGGCCAGTCCATCGTCGACCTAGCCTTGGTCATTCCATTGCCGACCAGTCTCAGCCGGCCAGCATCGACCATGTCTCGTTTGATCTATCTCTCGATGTGTTAGACCAGTTCGACAACATGATGTAAGGAAGCAGGAATAACACCCGAGCCTTTCCGTGCTCCGGTCACATGGGACCAAGCGATACGCCAACCAAATCCATAGGCCTCATGACGAGACCGACAAACATAAACCTCGAGTCGTGCCCCTCGATTTTCCAGAGACACGACTCCTTTAGAAGAAAAGAGAATGATATGACATATCTTGATTTACCATTCCACGAGAACCGCTAGCCCGTCACAAATGAATCAGCTAGACATCCCCAAACTAGCTTAAACCGTAATCTCCTGAAGTGTCGGCGTCCTACTAAAGTACGATCGCAAGATATCCTTCCTTTTCTAACAGGGATCGACACCCGAGTCTCCACATACGTCGTCGACATAGGTGTAGAACTCAGCAATAAAACAAATATGGAGTGTTGGCACGAGGAATAAGTTGCACGGTTGTACCCGTTAAATTTCTACGGATAACGGTTTAACACCACAAGCATTTCACGGATGTCGTGAGCTCCTTTTAACGTCTGCTAAACAATAGTTTCAAATAAACCAGACCTGGCCTCGATTTATTCTAGCAGCGTTGCATGAGACGAGACCACAAGAAAACCAGGGCAGCAGGAGTGAAGAAAGGGAAGTTCTCAGACAAATCGAAGCCCCAGAGAACATTGATCGGGAGGTGCATTTGTGATTCTGTTTTACCTAGTAATCAAACAAAGGTTAACATCTATCAAGCCATCCCCCCCTGTCATACTTGGGGATGGGTACACCATTCTATAATGTGGCCCTTATGTTTTTTTGTGGGTAACGCAGCATTGGCCTTCGGCTTTAGTTTACGGCTAGTTTCAGTGGCGGGCGAGCATCTTATCTATAAAACCACCCCTCAGCAGGCTCACAGCAGGAAGCGAGGCCAAGGGTGGGGTGGGGGGGGGGGGGCAAATTATTATTTAAGTCGAAGAAGAGAAAGAGAGGATGGGCAACAGCCTCAAGTGCTGCTTGGCTTGCATTCTTCCTTGCGGTTCGCTGGACGTCATCCGAATCGTCCATCTCGACGGCCAAGTCGAGGAGTACAGCAGCCGCCAGGTCTCGGCCGGAGATATTCTAGCAGCCAACCCGGAGCACATCTTAAGCAAGCCGTGCTCTCAAGGCGTCACCACCAAGATCGTGATCGTGTCGCCGAGCTCGGACCTGAAGAGGGGCCACATCTATTTCCTGATTCCAGAATCAGCGCTCCAAGGAAAAGAGAGGAGGAAGAAGAGGCACCAGAAAAGTGGCAGCACCGCTGTCGTCCAGGAATCGGGCCAGCACAGCTGCCTGGGGCAGGTCCTTTCGGAAAAGAAGGTTCGTCACCGCCGGCGGAGGAGCGGCCAGGTGGGCGTCTGGAGGCCGCGTCTTGAGAGCATATCAGAGGACTGAATGAACGGAAGACTTTGGGCATCCACAAGTGTCGGGTGGGGGTCGTCGAGGCTTCATGGGGTGACAGTTTTTGGAGCTCTCCGAGTGGCTGATCCCCCGCTGCCTTTGGTTACTTCTTCCCATTTTTCTTCTCTCTATTTCCTATGTAGATATAATCTTTGCCACCTTTTCATTTTTGCCTGCCACTTGATGAAAACCAAAAAAGTGGAAGCTGTGAATCCTTTTGTAATCTATTCTTCAGAGAGAAAAAAAGACACATCAGTTGGAAAGAAATCTCTCTCTCTCTATCTCTCCAAAACCAAAACCTTCTGGCGAGAGAGAGAGAGTGTGTGTGTGTGTGTATAGATATCACATTCAAGAGATAAAAAGAGTCAAATCCATGTCACGAAACCATCCCCCCATTGCAAAAGCGTGAGATGTTAGATTGAGCTCGTGACAGTATTCCTCAGCAGACTCATTCAACATATATTCCTAGCAACATATCACCACTTACTAAGAGAAACTGAAAACATTTTCTTCTAAAAGAAAGCTATTGCATATATTGCCACCAAATATATCCTATGCTTTATGCACACAATTCATGTGCATCTAAGATTAAAGCAGCGCTGCTACTCTTTCATTCTCTTGGGAAAAAGAAACAGCCAAATCATACCTCAAATCGTCATCAAAGAGGAATATTTCCACCTTAAGTTAGATCTACACCAGCTGTATGGGCAAGAACTGCTACCCTTGATTACCAAGACCGCCAACAACTCTGGAGAGGGAGCCCATACCTTTAGTTGATAAGATCAACTTCTATGCAGCCTTGAACTAGCCCTTCATCAGGCTACTGTCTTTTTCAGAGTAGATAATTAAGGTGGCGTTGTTACTCGGTGGCCCATACAATTTGTTTCATGGCTATAGGACAGATTTGACGGTTTCAAATTTTTTGATTGAAATCCATGGCAACATGACTGCTCTTCTCAAGTATTAAGTCAATAAACACAAAATATATTGTGACCGAGTTGCATGCATCGTGGCTTATGGTTACATATTGGGGGTCATCACGATGCAGCAAGTAGCCCTTAAATCACAAATGTTCAGTCTGCAAAACCTAAGCAATTAATGTTATTGCATATCAACTGGTCAATGATTGCAAACAGAGCACGCAATCAGCCTGATCTTACATTTGGTTTTCAGGTTTCATCTCCTCGACATCTGGCATAGATTGATTGTCAGAATTATAACTCTGTGTGTGTGTGTCTCTCTCTCTCTCTCTCTATCTTTCTATATATGTAAGACTCAGCACATTTGATTACTGAGCTGCAGATTTCCCTGTATACGAAACAGAGATGCAATATATAATACCAAGGCTTGTCAGCTACAGCTAATTGATTCCTTTCTAGTTTATAGTTAATTATAGCTCTAAATCATCTTGTCAGCAGAGAATCTTCAATATAACAATGCAAAAAAGGTTGTTTTTATGTGGTATCAGGTGCATCCATAGAAAAAAAACTTTGTGACAACTCAGAAGTGGGTTGATGGATCTGGCATATTTTCTTAATCATTTTGAAATTTAATGTTCTTCAGCTAGCTGTCAGGCTAAAGTCTCGGTGTGTGGAATTATTTCTTTATTCATGTCAACCAAAAAACGTTAAACATGTAGCGGTGCCAAAAAAACAAGCCAAAACTTATGCTGACAAAACTAGATTATCAATTACTTCTACAACAGCCAAAATTAAGCATTAAAGAAACGTTTACCAAAAAATACGACTGAACAGGTACCACTTCCATACTTGATAAGAGGTGTGAAGTATTTTGTATTTCCTGCATCAAGATTAGCTTACCATGTACTAAACAAAGATCCATAGTACTTAAATCCCATTTATCTGAATTTTAGGTACTGACAGAATAGGCCGGGTTAGAAAAAGAAATTCATTATTAGTATTTCTAGTAACATAATTTATTCGAAAGAAATTAAATTAAAGAAAAAATTTACATCATGTTAACTAGGTCCCTTGACTGTAATTGTGTCAGTTGGCTGGTGCTACTTAGTGTGAAAGGGTTCATATGAATGTCCCAAAGAATTCCTCTACAAAATTGTCTCTTCCTAAATGGATCTCTTGCAACAACAAAAGAAAAAAATTATTCATGTCACCATTTTCATGGGAGTAGATTTGGTATGTCATGGCTGTATCTTCATCCAGCAGGCATGGACTCTCAAACACAGTCTCAGTGCACCAATAACTTTTGGTTAGTTGGACCAGTTCTCCACAAACGAAGCTACATTTGTGATAGCACATGGTGACAGATGAATGAGGAATCCGCATAATTGACCATGACTTTCTTATCCACTCGAACATGTTCGTGGCACATTTCATGTGAAAGTGGGGCACATGCCCCAGTGTTAGGTGTGGCTCACCGTGTTGATGGTTCAGGGTTAAGGGGAAAAGAATATCTCTCGGTAAAAAACAGAGGAAACCATGTTCCTAAACTGTAACATGACAGTGCAGGAACCTTCCTGAGGTTAATACTTTCAGTTGTAGATGAGATTGGTGACTTGTTTGTTATCACTACGCCTTACTTCATCATAGGATACACAGGATCTTGATGGAAGGAAGAGGCACATTCAGCTGGTAGAGGCTTATGGGCATCCTTGAACCCTGAAAACCCTATACATGGAGAAAAGAAAGATGCAACAGTGCGAACAGAGGGAATTTTCTAGTATATGTTTAGATGACAGATGGAAACATTCACTTTAGAACAGGTTCGGGGCAGTCGGGATGTGCAAAAGATTCTTCAGACTTGTCAAACATATGGATTGTCTATAAGCAAAAAGGTAGGGAAAAAGACGGACATGAGCAGTTGTAAGCTGTCATAAGACCAAGAAACAGTTTGAACATACTCCTGGTTGATTTGCCACATTTTATCCTGGTGTAACAGGATGCCTATTGTTCAGAAACAGCTTTTGAGAGAAAATGTATGCTCCATTACCCAACTAATACTGGTAAGATGCCCGTGGTCCGTAAAATAAATTGAACAAATATGCGCTATCAGCAGTTCTAGTAATTGCAGCTAAAATCATGTGGCATGCCGCATGTAAATGACACAAAAACACAAAGGAAATAACAAATGATAGGACTGCATTTATGCAACTGGGATATAATGCAACAGAAGAAATATATTGCCAAGGTTTAGTTTACTTAAGATTGCAGAATAAGACTAACCTGTGTAAAAATGTATCTTCTTTCTGGTTGGTTGTTCTCATATGCTTTCTAAAATATCAATGGAGCAGATCAAATCTCAAAAATCCACTTGTCTTGAAGTATACCAAGTTTGTTGATCCTTTATCATCATATTAATGCAACAACATCAGTGGGGAAATTAAACAATTATCCAATATAAGATACTGTATCTGCAGAAGCCATAACTTGGTTTAGATTATGATGATCTGGTTCATAAGCCATAAGCCATAACTTCCATCTCACTGTTACCTTGTTTTATATTATGATGATAATCTTGTTCACCAATAATCATTACATGAACAGGAGCCATCTTTAAAACAGTGGAATCTGTTGTTGTCTCTAACTACAATCTCGCGGTTAGTAATGTCTGAGATGAGCTTTATTGCTGCATGACAATCGTTGCAAACACGAAGGTTCTTCACTACTCTGATTGTGTTGTCTGGTCCCATACTGATCAGACCAAAAGCAATAGCCAGTTTTTCACTATGATGCCCAAGAGAATGCTCTTTCTCTTCCTCTTGTATGTCAAACAAGACCACTTCTGTTGTTGGCATGTACCCTCTTTGCTTTAACTTCTTACCCAACTCATCAAGCTTAGAGTAAATCTCATTAGACAGTGGGTGGGATGTGTCCCCTACATGGAACTCATGAACCACACCTTTTAGCTCAACCCAACTACACCCAGGTGTCTTTTGTATTCCTTTCTCCTTCATGACCAACCTTAGTTTTGCAGAGTCATTCCATCTCTCCGTTATAGAGTATATATTAGATAGCAGAACATAGTTCCCAGAATTTTGTGGCTCTAACTCAATAAGCTTCTTCAACACGTGCTCGGCCAGTTTGGTATCACGATGCAACTTGCAGCCACCCAGCATAGCTCCCCAAACAACAGCATTAGCCTTCATAGGCATCTCATTTATCAATTGATAAGCCTCATTTAACAATCCAGCACGGCAAAATAGATCAACGATACAACCATAGTGCTCAACTCTAGGTGTCAAGCAGTAAACCCTACTGATGCTGTCAAAGTACCGCCTTCCATCTTCCACTAGTCCAGTGTGTGAACAGCTGCAAAGAAGGCCTATGAAAGTATTCCCATCGGGTTGAATGCCCAGCTTCTCAGTCTGAGCGAAAAGCCCAAAGGAGAGCTTCCCATGGCCAGTCATGGCGAAACCAGATATCATTGCATTCCAAACTATAAGGTCTTTTTCCATTATCCTCTTAAAGATACTCCAAGCTCGAACGATACTTCCACATTTGGCATACATATCAATCAGTGCTGTCCCTAGTACTGGGTTCATAAGGAAGTCCCTTGCATCCATTAATTGGGTTGCCTGTTGACCTAGTTCAAGGGCTCCTAATCTGGCACAAGCCGAAAGCACTCCAACCATGGTATAGCAATCCGGTCTCACATTAGTATTCTGCATTTTGAAGAAAAGCTCTAAAGCCTCTCGAGGAAGCCCATTGGAGGAATACCCACAGATCATTGCACTCCAGGACACAACATCCTTCTCGACCATCCTGTCAAAGACAGCACGAGCCTTGCCCATGCTTCCACATTTAGCATACATGTTGACTAGTGAAGTAGCAACAAACACGTTGTTGTTGATGCCCCTGTCCTCTGCATATCTATGTATCCATTCCCCAGCCTCCATATCCCCTAAATGGGAACAAGTAGTCAGTATCCTGACCAAAGTGAAACCATCTGGCACCAAACCCATATCCAACGACCTTCTGAACATGGTGAGCGCCTCTTGCAGCCTTCCACCACCAATATAACCACTAATGATCGAAGTCCAAGAAACAACGTTTCTCACGGGCATATCCTCGAACAACTTCTGCGCAGTATCCAATAAGCCGCATTTTGCATAGAAGGATACCAAGCTGGTCTTCACAAACACATCCACCGTATGCCCTGCTTTTATAACGTGCGCATGAATCTTTGTCCCACCTTCAAGGAGTTGAAGCCTAGCACAGGCCTTGAGAACGAAAGGAAATGTGAAGTTGTCCGGAGACGGGCCCCACCGCCGCATGGTGGCATAGAATTGGACGGCATCTTCCGTTTGGTCGACGGAGACGAGGCCGCGGATCATGGCATTCCAAAGGAAGATGTTCCGTGGATGGTCGGCGGCATGGAAGAGGAGGCAGGCGTTCGAGGGGTGGCCGGCTTCGAAGTAGGAGGCCAGGAGGTGGTAGAGGAGATGGGAGCCTTGGATGAGGCCGAGGCGGAGGGCGCGGGCATGGATGGGCTTGGGAGGGTGGCATCCCTGAGGGAGGAAGAGTTGCTTTAGCTCGGACGCCTTCGACGGGAGAGGGACAGAAGGGAGTGGGGATGGGCGAGAGACGAGGGCGGTGGCCATTCCCCTCCCACATTTAAATATGACAGGGTCGTAATGCGCCCTGGCCCCGGGGATCTATTATATACACATCGTCTTCTCTGCCGAATTCTTCACCAGAATTAGCCTCGCAAAGATAATTGGAGGAGCATTTCTATTCCTCTAGAATAAGAATAGAAGAAATTAAAAAAAAAAAGAAGAAAAGAATACAAAGGCTGTGGATCGATCTCTAAATATCCAAACACCATCACGGCGTTGAACGTTTGCAACACTAAAATCATACTATTCATGATGGAGTCTAAAACTGCCAAATATTTCCGCTCGCTAGCACCTGCAAAATTGAACACAAAAGTGAAAAATAAACGAGCCAGAGTTCAAGAGAAGGAAAAGAGGTAATAATTGCTTTTCTAATTCAGAGCCTCTAGCTTTAGCCTGCTTCAAGCTCGGTGCGACACCCATGGACAAGATCTAAGATCGATGTTTTAGCCAAATCCTCCAAGTCAAGCAAGGAACGCCTGCTCTTGCAGATCAAATACTACAATTGTTAACCAGAAAGTTCAATTTTAGCATAAAAACAGTCACAAACGAGCTTTGGTAACCGTCTTCCATTGATTAAGAACATTAAAGACTTTGGAGAATCCCAGGTGACTACGACAACAGCAACCCTACCATTCATCATTTTACTGTTGATTATATATATATATAAACTTATTACATGTAAAAATTTAATAGCTGGCAATAAGATAACTGTGAATACAGATGAACAATAAGAACAAAAAAAAGGAATAGTATATACTATATACATGATAGTATAATTTGCTTGGATAAAAGGGCCACCTGTCAGCATTACTTTAAAGCTTAAGCAGACTTGCTGACATTTATATAGCCATGCTCTCGTGCAACATCTTGCAGAATCAAGCCATATGATGTACAAAACGAGCATACCTCATCTATGAGAGAACAAAACTTTACAGGAAACAATTGGTACTCAACAATCACTCCAGCTATCTCCGCCGTCCTCTTCATCACTTCCCGCAATTGCCTATTTCACGGAAAACAGACATGATATATTGGCAGAAGAACAAACGAGCAACTTTGCTAATTACGTATCTGTCAATTCTATAGACCAACCTGGCGGAGTGCATTTGCTTTCTCCAAGATGGCAGCAACTTTAATGTTCCCTGGATGACCGTTATTGTTTGGCTTCGAAAGAACTGCTGGCTTCAGGCTGTAAGACTGATTAAGAAGAAGTGGTCTCTTTGAGAATTAATCGAATAGAAGTCTCTAAAGTGGGAAAATAATCTTTAAATTGTCACATAGCATTCCAACCTTGTTTCTTATCTGCTCCAGTAATGCATCTCTCTCATTTGCCTTAGGCTTATTGGAAGGCTTAACAATCTCCGATACCTTTCTCAACTGCAAAATATTAGACTCCAGCAGTGGATCCTTTTTATCTGCTTTTGACTCATTCAAAGGCCTAGCCAGCTCTGGTACCTTCCTTAACTGCAAGATATTAGATGAGGAGAATGGGGAGACGTTAAAAAATGCAACTGTCGACACTTGTTAGCGTATAAATGTAGAAGCAAGCAAGCCTGTCACCACACAAATATTACCGTGCTTCTGTCATGAGCAGCAACAGCCTCTATCAGTGGATTTCTGGGGCGGTTTCGTATGGAACAGGGTTTAATACTAAACCAATCATCTTCGGTTGTAGGTACAAAACCAAAGAGGGTGGACTGATTCCCTTCCAAAGAATACACCAAGTTAGGCTGAGGTACAACACCTGAAGAGAATGAGAGCTCTGATGACTCTAGAAGGTGCATATTTACACCACCAAAGTCCCCATAATTACAGTGATGGTTAGCATCTCCTAAAGCAGATTCAACCAAGAAAGCATTCTGAGGCTCGACTGTCTCCTTTTCCAAATTTAGGTGACTGAGATCAGAATAATGAGGTTTCTCCAACCCTAATCCTGACCGCAGTTGACTAAGTTGAAATCTTTTATCTGACATCACTTGAATCTTCTCTTCCTGTGATGTGGAATCCTGAGAGATTTGGTTTTCCATTGTTGCGGATGGTGTAAATGTATCTACAAGAGATAATTTTAGTCCATCCTGTGTGTAGCAAGCACACTGACTCATCTCATACCCTGAAGATGATGATATTGATGAAGATGCATTTAGTGAATGCATAATGTCGTTCTCTAAGGATACATGCTGATGGATCTGATCAACAATAATTGGTGGCGATTCAGACGAACCCAATGGTGGTGCAATAGGTAAGTTTGCTGGTTTGCTGTCCGATAGTGCCATAAACGTTTTTGTTCTAGCCAGAGATTGAGATGAACTTTCATTTGGCAATAGAGAGGTCAACTGAAGCTTTCGAGATCTCCATTCAAGAGGGGGAAGTGGTGGTGGTTCTTCAGGATTTTGCATAGGGTAGCTGGAAGTTGGTTCATCTGACTGTGGCTCATAGGATAATCTGGATGCGCTCTGAGTAACAGTCACATCAGAACTTGACACCAGCGAAAACATCATATCTAAGACATTGGAAACCGTATATCCTGCAGAAACTTCAGGAGGACTGCCTTTTGATGAAACAAGGGATTCTGAACACAGTTTCCTGACAATGCCTGCATTTGGTAGCTCATCCAAATCATTGCACTTCCCATTGTTCACAAAAGCATGATAGTTTGTTTTAGATCCATCTGAGGGTTTATCATCAATGTCAATAAAAGGAATGCCAAACTCAAGATATTCACCCTTGTGATGCAAAGATTCTGATTCTCCTTTCACTTCATCACCAGCTTGTGAGGTAGAGACTCCAGGTAAACTTGCAGGATCAGGTACAAAAATGTCGGTCAATAGAGTTGTCTGATGTTTTTCACTTTTCTGATAACCTTGTGCAAAAGATTTTGAACTAAGGTCCTGTTCGCTTTCCGTACGATATTTTAGATGTGTATCATAAGTACAGGTTTGCAGATATGCTTGGACATGCTCAGCAGGCACCATGATGCCTATGTCTCCAAGGAATCTGGCATCATTTGCATTAAATGAATGTTTAGCAGACATTCCAGAGCATGAAACACCAGAGTCTAATGCTGATTGTCCTGCCTCTGAAGTAACTGCCATGTTCAGAGTGTTCTCCTTACCCAATATTTCCACCTTCTTTGGACTACTTGTTTCACGAGTCTTTAGTTGATGTCGATATGAAACAGAGGTACTAGGTGTACTATCTTCTAGCAACTGTGACTGAAGGCCAGATGCTTCTTGAGTATACATCAACGAAGGATCATAACTTTTAGCTTCATCTTTAGACGGAAAATTTTCACCTGATATATTATCAACGTGAATAATCTGTTCAATCTCCTGTATATTCTTCTGAGGGATGTCTTCATTAAACTCATTTGGCAATTTCAAATGATCAAGGAAAAACATGGGAGAATTAATGACCCGAGAAATTGTTTCACTTTCAGAACACCAAGGCACCTGTTCTTCTGAGTTCATTATGGAAGATTCTTGAGTTTCCTCTGCTGAGCTAACCTTGGGGGATTCTTGAGGTTCCTCTTTGTCAGCAAGAAACTCCAACTGCAGTTGCAGTGTTTCAGGCAATTCAACATTGTTTTCTGCCACTCTGTCAGCATCTTTGAAGCCAACTTCTGATCTTGAATAAGATAGATTTTCAACAGCAGTTAGATTTTCCATTTCCATCAAGCAATCTTTATCATTGATGGCAACAATAGTAGAAACAGAAGAGAAAATGGTTTCAGTTGAATCTACTTCTGCTTCTTGATTCATCGAATCCGGTCTCTTTCCTATGGTTACATTTGAAAGATGTTGGGGAATTTCAATATACCATGCAAAATCTTTTGCGAGACTACTCTCATGCTTCGTGTCAGAAAGATGATCAGATGTGTCAGGTCTCAGAGACATCTCTTCAGACATTAGCTCAACAGGATTATGAGTGAGATGAAGGCTATCAGAAACATTGTCATCTTTAGTCTGGACAGATGAGCCTGCCATTTTGAATAACCCAGAATATCTTCAGTTAGATTGCTAAAGTTTCAATGTATCTGCCGAATACCAAATTGTGGTTTGCTAAAGAAAAATAAAAATGATATATCTCTGCTACAGTTACTAACTTACCATTCATATTTTGGGCCACACCATCAGTTCCCTTCATATAATCAAAAGATGTTTCTATGTATGTGTCTTCAGGGTGCTGATCATTGTTTATGTCTGCAGCTAATTGGTGATGCTGCACATCCATGCCAGTGTCAGGGACAAAGGCGACGATGGATGTTAAGCTGCTCCCACCTGAATTAGTTGCTGTACCTTCTTCTGAGGCAAAGGTTTCAATATCTTGATCCAACGAATGCTGCATCTCTTTTGCTGTGGGCACAGTGGTAACCAATGAATACTCATTGCCAGAATCTTCGATGAAAACACTTATTGGTGAAGAGGAAAGATCATTGGGCATTTCAAATGTCTCCATCATGTCTTTTAAAATTGGCTCATCCACATGCTCTGCATGATGAGGTTTTGCAGGAGAATTGCTACCCAAGTAAGTTGAACCTGTCATATCAAACAATTAAAACAGAAAAGATGCCATGGTTGTCAATCTGAATAATAAAAAAACACACTATTTGCTTGACAAGTAAAAAAGATAAAACTACCATCCAAGCATTTTGTTGTCTCATCTGTTCCTTTGGCTTTTAGACCAGATGAAGCATCATTCTGGAGAGCAGCAACCAGTTGCTGCGCATCAAAACTTTCTTTAGGATCAAAGTCAATGAGACTAGAAGTTGATTTAATCACAAATGAACTGCAAGATTCATCTTTGATATTTAAATTCAAATCATCAAATGTCATCCTGTTGCTAGATCCATCATACTTGGGATCAGCTGAATTGACAACCTCATCATGTGGCAAAATCTCTTCACAGCTTTTATCATTGGTCTCACCATGAAGTTCTGAATTCATAGAAGAATTTGAGGCGACTACTGTCGGTTGAGTTGCTGGCACTTCGTCTAAATTACTTGAAGTATCTAGGTAAGGAATACTTGACGTTCCACTGTTTGGAATGTTGTTCAAGTTCACTGACACGGCAGAGAGGCCAGCAGAACCTGGTTCCGAAATGCCAGTTTGCATATTATCTGGTCTTTCAGTGGTGTCAAAATCCATCTCATGAACTTCCTTTCTCAGAATATCAAGATATGGTTTGCCTTTATTTTCATCATGGGTTAAATCACAATTTTCTGAGTCTGCAGAAGAATTTGAGGAAACTACTTGTGTTGCTGACATCACAGCTAAATTACTCAATGTATCTATGCATGCAACGCATGACATTCCACTCTTTTGAATGTTGTTCAACATTATCGACATAGTGGAGAGTTCGGCAGAATCTGGTTCAGAAATATCACTTTGCTTCTCCTCTGGTCTCTCACTGGTGTCAAAATCCATCTCATGAGTTTCCTTTCTCAGAACATCAAGATCGAGTCTGCCTTTATTTTCATCATGGGTTACATCACAATTTTCTGAGTTTGCAGAAGAATTTGAGGAAACTACTTCTTCTTGGGTTGCTGACATTACAGCTAAGTTACTCAAGGTATCGAAGCATGCAACATGTGACATTCCACTCTTTTGAGTGTTGTTCAACCTTACTGACATAGTGGCAACTTCAGCAGAATCTGGTTCAGAAATATCTCTTTGCTTCTCCTCTCGTCTCTCACTAGTGTCAAAATCCATCTCATGAGCTTCCTTTCTCAGAACATCAAGATCTGGTCTGCCTTTATTTTTATCATGGGTTTCATAACAAAGTTCTGAATTTGTACCAGAATTTGAGGGAACTACTTCTTGAATTGCTGATACCGCAGCTAAATTACTCAAAGTATCTGAGGACGCATCACTTGACATTCCACTCTTTTGAACGTCATTCAACCTTACTGACACAGTGGGGACTTCAGTAGAATCTGGTTCGGACATATCGCTTTGCTTCTCCTCTGGTATCTTTCTAGTGTCAGAATCTGCCTCATGAGCTTCCTTTCTCAGAATATCAAGATCTAGTCTGCCTCTATTTTCACCATGGGTTTCATCACAAAGTTTTGAGTTTGCAGAAGAATTTGAGGAAACTGCTTCTTCTTGAGTTGCTGACAATGCAGCTAAATTACTCAAAGTACCTGAGTACATATCACTTGACATTCCACTATTTTGAATGTCATTCAACCTTACTGACACAGTGGAGAACTCAGCAGAATCTGGTTCAGAAATATCACATTGCTTCTCCTCTGGTCTCTCACTGCTGTCAGAATCCATCTCATGAGCTTCCTTTCTCAGAATACCAAGATCTGGTCTGCCTTTATTTTCATCATGGGTTTCACCACAAAGTTCTAAGTTCACAGATGAATTTGAGGAAATTAGTTTTTCTTGAGTTGCTGGCATCTCAGTTAAACTACTTGATGCATCTGAGTATCGAACGCATGACATTCCAGTCCTTTGAATGTTGTTCGACCTTAACGTGGAGACTTCAGCAGAAACAGGTTCCAAGATATTAGTCTGCAGCCCCTCTGGTCTTTCACTGGTGTCAATATCCATCTCAAGGGCTTCCTTTATCAGAATACCGAGATCTGGCCTGACTTTATTTTCAGAATCCATTTCTACTTCTGACTCCATGCTGTTTAAGGCATCCATGAAATTCTCCAGCTCACTACCAATGTCTTCACTCCTATAACCATCAGTACTGCCTTCTAGTTTAAGTTCAGCCTCTACTAATGTATAATCTTCAACGTGAAGAGATGTAGTTTTCTCAAGATCACTTAGCTTATAGTCACAGGCACTACCTTCTGATTTTTTCTCAGAATCAGCAAGCTTTTCATTGTTTTCCATGAAGTTAAAAATCCTCTGTGGACTTTTTACTTCACCAAATGGTTCATATTGTACTTCTGACAATTCTTCAACTTCTTTCTTCCAACGATCCAACTCATTTGTTGTTAAGACTGGCACTTCTTTTGTAGGAGTCTTGATAGGACTTGCATATCTTGCTAATGGATGGTTTGCTAACACATCCATAACAGTGTCATGCAATTCAGAAGTTAATTCACTTGAATCAACTAAATTCACATTTATGTTTAAACAACTTCTAGAATTATCATAAACAACTTTCTGCTTATCTGAATGCAGTTCAAGAAGAAGCTTCCTCAGGTTAATTCCAATGCTTCCACTAGTACCATTTAAATTCCTAGATCTCAACCTCCTAAATTTTGAGGCAGATTTATTTGAAACCTGATCAGAAGTTGTTGGATGCAAACTATACAAAACCAAAGATCAAATTACTCCAAAACCAATGCTTATAGAGTACACCTTGATCAGATCGTAAGGACATCAAATGCAAGCTTACTTGGTATTTGCATGTGGCGACAGTAAAGACTCAAGACTTTGACCATTCCTCCAATGTGATCCCTTCTTCTGACAGAACAAAAAAGGCATAATGATTTCAGTACAATATTGGGATGATTTCCGAACTAAACAAAGTGAAAGAAGAGGCAAATATGATGATTCTTTTGGGATATGGGGAACAAGCAAGCTGTCCGAGCCAAAGTAGGTCAAGGTGGCATTAGTTCAAAGTTCAAACTACCTGTTAGGACCAACTCTGGAAAATCATCAGTCTTAACTAGAGGCATGTATCAATGATGCATGAATAAAACATAATACAAACTATTTCAAAGTTCCATAGTACTCATAATTAAAAGATTTCCCTTCTCTAAGGCATGAACCACCATATGGAAGGTGAAAGTAACGTTTGCAATTTCGACATTTACCGCCGGGTACAGGCGGTACATACCGGTCCGCCAGGTTGTTAGTACACGGACCGCCCGCTACCGAGTGGTTCCGCCAAAAATTGACCGTCGGCGATCGATTTCGACTGTCGGCGGTCGATTGAAGGGAGAAATCAACCACCAATGATCGATTGAGGGAGAAATCGACCGTCAGCGGTCGATTGAGCAAGAAAAAGGGAAGAAGAAGAAGAAGAGGAAAAAGAAGAAAAAAAAAGAAAAGATGAGAAGAAAGAATACATATCGCCCGTGCGCGGTCCTCGCCCGTGCACTGTCGCCGCCCGTGGGTCGCGAGCGCTTTTTCTCCCACGTGAGGAGAAAGATTGAGATGACATTGCCCCTTTTTCTCTTTTTTTAAATATTTTAATATATTAATATTATATTATATAATATTATGTTATAAAATATTTATATTATATTTTAATATACCAGGCGGTATGCATAAGCGGTATGCACTGGTACCAGTACCGAGATGAACTCGGTACACCGGTACGAACCGGTAAGTCAAACCTTGGGTGAAAGAACCTCAAGAATTGTGTGATGATAATTTTACACCGAAAGATATGCTGCTTAAAATGGTTGCATCAAAGCCTACTCTCAATAATGAGCAAGTTGCTAATGTGAAGGAGCAGATTTATTAATCGTAACCACAGTGAGACATTAAAGGCTGAATTTTCTTTGTATTTTATCATCAGTGGCAATAGGAGGGAAATCATCAATCGTCATTGAATGGCCTATTAAACCATACATATGGAATGTCATGGAATGAAGCCTCAATGGCACTCTGGGAGGTTTGGAAGGGGGCATATGGATTGATGGAGTGAAAATGTTTGATTCTTCCTATGGATGCACAAATGGTTGATACAACTAAATTTAGCAATATATAGTGGCACTTGCTTCACTTGCCCGTTTAACTCAATTGCATACACCATCATAAATGGGTCTCTGAAACAACAATCAAATTATTCATGATGTATATCCACTTGCCTTGACAAAGATCTTATCGTACTTGGTACCAACTTCAGAGTAGGATTAGTATTGCAAATTAAATCCACCTGCATTTCTTACCTTTTTTTTTTGGCAAGGAGAAGGGTGATATCAAGTATTGAGTTTCAGAAGTCCTGTTTTCACCAAAGATGTGTTCAAAATAAACGCAGAACTCATAACTTTTGTTGCAATTTAAACGAAATTGGATGGACCAAACTAAAAAGGAATAATCAGACCAGTTGATTTAGTTTCAGCTCGAACTTTAAAAATTTATCGATTTGTTTCAATCCGAATTTAGCCTCTTAAGAGCAGAGAGAAGGGGCGGATTGAAGGGGAGCAGGCATAACACCGTTAACCTTATAGACTCGAACCAGACAATATCGATGCCCATTACTAGAGGAGCTTATAAACTTGGATCCACCCTAGTTTTTCCCTAAACCCTCTCCTCGATAAAGTCTTCTTCCCTTCTGTGTCATTGGTACACCCATTTCATGTCTGCCATGCAGGCCACTGCCTCTATAATACTGATTGTATTTGAACCCAGTAGAGGGAACACCTCCTAAATGGTTATTCCCCACATTGTTCAATCTCATGTATACATGGTGAAAAGTGGGTGTTATCTCCCAGGAAGGACATCCCATACTGACTCTGCCTCCATCAAGATCATTAACAGTATGTTGTGTGGAGAGGCCAGTTTGGCATCACAGGCATAGTGAATAGCTACTATCTTGGTTATTAATAGTGCCAAAATTGTCGAATTCTCTTCAAGTATATTTATTCATAGAGCACAAAGGATTCCTTTCCTCCCATCTTTTTTTGTCTATTTGTAAATTTTTCAGGCTAATTTTAAATCATTACCTTAGATTTTTCCACCTGGTGTTTTAAACTGGAGTGACAACAACCTCAGATCTTTTGCTCCATGTTCTGATTTATATGAATATGTGAAACTGATAGAACCCTAGGGTTCTATCGTGGAGGAAGAGGGCAGAAATTGGGATAATCAATCTCTTCGAGGAGGTCTTCCTCCTAAGGTTTTGCTTTTTGGCTAAAACTAATTCTTCATTCCTTGATTTTCATAAAAAAATTACAACCTTTTTCATAGGGATCTGCCAAGAGTCCCGCTAAACTTCAACTCTTAACTAATTGATAAACTCCTAACTGAAAACAATAACTGACTCCATCCTAACCGTAGATAAAAACCAACTCATAACTGACTCGATTGGACTCACCTGATTCATAACTGACTCCGACTGGACAGACTAACATGACTCGACTCGATTTAATTATGAATGGATAGACCCAACTTAGTTAGGTCCTAACAGACCCACCCACTTCAAAGCAGCCTTGTCCTCAAGGTTGAGCAGTATCAGATTTCGGGAGCTTTTCGATATTTGTCTCGCATCACAACACTTTAATTGATTAAATAGAGTGTAGGCAATGGTTTGATCTCCTCGTGCAATTGCTATTGTAGTCTTTTGAAGAGCCCTTTTCATCCGATGGCTAGTGGTAGTACCATGTCTTCTTTTGAGGATCACCACTTCGAAGTCTTCCTGGGACATAAAAAAGAAATCGATAAGTAGTTGTTTTACCTTTGAGCACCTACTATCACAAATTAGAATTCGCCCATTAGCAATCTTGTCTTCGAATTTGGCACATCCTTCGTGATCGAACTCCACATTGTCAATTTTCGATTCCTCCTTAACTGGTTCAATCGCCAGAAGTTTGTCACAGCTTTCATTATCGGACTTCACATAGTCAGTTTTTTATTCCTCTTTAGTTGGCTCGACCGTCAAAAGTGGCTCTTCTATGTTGACCACTTTGAAGTCCTCCTTTATTGATTTTTCCTATTTATTGAAGCTTCTGTTCTGACAAGTGTCCATATTGATTTTTCCTTCATGTACGATGGCGAATGATGTGGCTACTATCATGATGCGAGGATGGCGAGCTTTAACTTCGCATCGAATCTCGGGATTAAGTCCCTCAATAAATTTTTTCACCAATTATATCTCGGACCAATCTCAGGTTTGGTTCAATAGGTGCTTAAATCTGCTCTGGTACTCCTATATTGTAGAAGTCTGACGGATCTTAGTGACATGTCCATTAATGTTCTTGTACTCCAACAATCAGAAGCGAATCAGGAGCTCTCTCTTGAACTGTCCCGACGAAAAGACTCTGTGATAAGTCTCGTACAAATCATACCACTGGATCGCATCACCTTTGAGTTGAGTCGAAGCTATCTCCCCCATGGATTCCTCCGGAGTCCTGTGAAAATGAAAAAACTTTTCAGCACGTGAGATCCAACCGATTGGGTCTTCATCTTCCCATCTAGGAAACTCCTTGTCTTGCCCTTGATCATATTTTTCAGATCTATTTCCTTTGAGATTGAAACTTCCAGCATGTAGAGATTTGTTGGGTTCTCCGATGAACTTCTTTTAAATTCGTTGAAGAGTTCTTGTAGTCTATTCTTTATACAGGCTTCGAAAGCATCAAATCTTACTTCCAATAAGTTATTGATAGCCATTGCGTAGAAGTGCAGATATATAATATTCAAATCCTGACTGCGATTGCGGGAATAGTGACGATGACAAGTTCCTGATGTTGGTGCGAAGATGAAGGATGGTCATCGAGGAGATTGATAGGAGGGGGGCACTGTTTTAAGGCAGGAAGAAATCACGAGGTAAAGAGGTTGCTGCCCTGTTTTTGTTGTTGCATGGGTTGAGGGTGTTGCGGGTTGAGGGCAGCGGCTGCTGCAGAGGAGGGTTCAATTGCGACTGCAATTGAGGAGGAGAAAGGCAGCGATGGCAGGGAGGGGCAGCGACTGGCAGCGTTGCTGCAGGGGGCAGAAGGGTGGAAATCCGGCAAGGGAGGCAGCAGCGTCGATGCTGGCTGTGCGCTGTTGAGGTATAGCCGGTGGTAGTGGAAAAAGCGAAGGAGGCAGGGGAAGGCAGCGAGCGTGTTGTAGAGGATGGGAAGAGGGCAGCGCGTTGGTACGGCAAGGGAGAGGGCGCTGGGTCCGGCGAGTGGTTGGCGAGCGATGAAGAGGAGGAGAGCAATAGCGGTGTTGCAAGAGGGGAGTGGCAGCAACGGGTGGAAAAGCCGCAGGAAGCAGAGGAGATTGGAGGAGAGGGCAACGGCTGTGGTCGGTGAGGGCTGTGGCTACAGCTGCAATTTTTTTGGAGGAGGAAACGAGGGCAGAGATCGCCGCGGCGGGTAGCAGGGGCTAGGAGCAGAAGGCAGGTGCAGCAAGAGCGCAGCAACGCGACTTGGTGCGAGCAACGAGAGAAGGAAGGGAGATGGCAGGGATGGAAGGCGACGGTGGCAAGGAGGATAGGAATAGAGGTGGCCGGCAGAGGAAGAGGCAGCCGAGGGAGAGGGCAGCAGCGATGTGAAGCGGTGGTGGGTGGCGATGGGGAGGCAGATGCTGCAGTGGCAGGTAGGAGTGAAGAAGACCGGCTGGAAGCGGCTGCGGCAGCAAGTGGTGGCCAGCGGCAAATATGGGAGGATAGGAATAGAGGTGGTCGGCGAAGGAAGAGGCGACCGAGAGAGAGGGCAACGAGCAGATGCTGCAGTGGCGAGCAGCAGTGAACCGGATGGAAGCGGTTGCGGCAGCAAGCGGTGGCCAGCGGCAGATGAGGGAGGAGAGGAAGGCAGCAAAAGTACCGAGGAACGTTGCTCTGATACCAAATGATAGAACCCTATGGTTCTATCATGGAGGAAGAGGGTAGAAAAGGGGATAATCGATCTCTTCGAGGGGATCGAGCCTCCTAGATCAAGGAATGAAGTATTAGTTTTGCCTTTTGGCTAAAACTAATACTTCATTCCTTGATTTTTATAAAGAATTTACAGCCTTTTTTATAGGGATCTGCCAAGAGTCCCGCTAAACTTCGACTCTTAACTAACTGATAAACTCTTAACTGAAAACAATAACTGACTTCATTCTAACCAAAGATAAAAACCAACTCATAACTGACTCGATTAGACTCACCTGACTCATAACTGACTCCGACTGGACAAACTGACATGAGTCGACTCGATTTAATTATGAATGGACGTACCCGACTGAGTTAGGGTCCTAACAGAAACCCGCCCAACACATGATATTAAATCACTTATCTTTTATGGAGTCTCCCATGTTCATTACATTCAGTTTCTGCAGTAATTACCACAAGATGACCTCAATGACCCTGAATTTTCATACCTTAGTAATTTAAGAACTTTGATTATAAACCTGGAAATATCTGATCTAGAAAGCAGAAATTTTAAGGTTTCAAATTATTCATTTCCTTTGTTCAGTAAGAAGCCTTCACATATTCTTCTTGCCCTATAGGTCCATCTTCTTAGAGAATGCCATTCCCAGTGAGCCACAATTCAAAGTTAACATTATGAGATAGTCATTGTTTCCATATCCTGGGGGTAATGGGTCCACAACATTCAAGTGAGTCAGGTTTGGCTCTTCCAATTAATCATTTTAAATAAGCTTCTTAGGAGAAGCTCAGAGCAAAAAACAACAAATTGAAAAAAAAAAAGAAAATAGAGAGATCATTTTTGAATCTTACCCTCGTCTTACGTGATTTCTTCTCTTTTGGAATATAAGTTCCCATCAAGCTGGAGGAGACTAGTTCCATCTTAAAGAATGATGGATCCGAATACCTTTTCAAACATGCTCCAGCACCAGCAGTATCAAATCTGAAGGAAAAGGGAATAATTTGCTCAACATGCAAACTTTATACCTTCAGCAGAAAGCACACTGCCAACAAATATCATACTTATCCAGGGTGAATAGCCGAGGTGGTCCATGGCATTCTTCATATGAGTCCAATATAAACCGTGGCATATCCCCTTGAGTGATTAGGTTTTGATCCATTTGAATAGTACAGCGCCAATCAATGCCTGCAAATAATGACACAAGTAAGCACAAAAGAAGAAGGTAGGAAATATGGAAAATTAGGGAATGATAATCTTAAGATATTTCATTGCATACACCACAAAAATTCATCATGTGAAATTAGGAGAATAGAAACAAAACAATTATCCACAGCATTTAATTAAATCAATCTTCTACCGCACCATGCAAAACAGTTAAATGAAGTAATATAGATCGTCAACATGTAAACAGATGCTTGTAAATACCATGGGTAGGTTTCATCTCTTCAGCTCTGCTGTAATTATTGAGTATTGGTGTTCCTCTCCTCATCCTTCAGTCTATCATTTAACCTTAGATGTTTTGAAAGTGATTCTAGTAAGTGAACCCTTAGATGGGTCTGTCCAGAAGTATTTAATATATTTTATTAAATATTTAGTAAAGTTGATAAGTTCAGGTTGGATCCGAGACTTGGTCTGGAATTTTTTGCCTTTATTTTCTTTCTCCTTGCACCTTAATCATAACCTGAAATTATAAACAGATCTGATATCAGACCTATACCCAACCCATGAGACCTTGGATGAAGGTTATCTGGTCTTAATACCATCAGCACATCTAAATATGGGTTTGATTAATTTGGCCTACACTATGGGTAGAAAAAATTCTGCTCCATCTATCCTAAACATATAAAGCATAATCCTACATGACAGATTCCTCAGTGACATGGTTTAAAGCTTAAGATGAAGAATATAGCAGTCTGGTTCTGATGGGACTTATGTGTAAGCTTGTTATGGAGGTGCCAGTTTCCTGTTATCTTGTCAGAAAATAAGTTATTTGCTGAGGAACTGCACGGCTATAGTTCAATGGTGGAAATGAATGAGTTAAGCATTCTTAGCCCAACTGGATGACCCAATTGGACTTGAATATTACAATATCTTTCTTCCTGATGCCAAACTATAAGTTTAGTCTTTAGATCAACCTCTTTAGACCATTCAATTTTCTTGCATCATAGCCAATGAATCGTTCAACTTGGATTTTGTCAAAAAGAAAAATGCAAGAATCAGAACATTAATTATAAATAGCACCAAGAATGAACATGTACACCGATGGATCTAAGCAGTGATTTCAAAAGGCACTCGGGCACTCGAGCGAGGCGAGGCGAGGCAAGGAGAGGCTTGAGCGCCTCGTTCAACGTTCAGGTGGCGCGCTTCAAAGAGGCACCGCCTGGGCGCTTCGGGCGAGCGCCTGGGTTAAACCAGGCGATCGAACTAGGATTTTAGGTCTGGTTCGATCGCATTTGCGTTAGCTGGTTCAATCGAACCAACTAAAGCACTGATATCAGCTTCCTAGCCTCCCGCTCGTGACTTCCCCAACCCTAACCTCACTCGTGATGCCGTCATCGACATTTCTCTCTATTGTTGTTGTCGCTGTCGTTGCTCACCGCTACCGCTACCGCTCTCGAAGCAGCTTCTACTCTCGGTCAGCAACCTCGTCTCTACTCTTCTCACACTCTTCTCACATCGACTCAACTCATTATACTGTTAACAGTATATTTACAATATATTAACAGCATATTATTAACAATATATTAATAGTATATTATTAATATCATGTTTATATTTAAATAATCATATTTATTAATTATATTATATTTTTTTATATTTTAGCGTCTTGTTTCGCTCGGGCGAGCACCTAGCGCCTCGGGCGTTTTGAGACCTTGGCGTCTTTTGGCGACTAGCGCTTTTTAAATCACTTGATCTGAGTCTCACTAAAATACAACTGGGACTTATGGGAACCTGATCTCTTGGGCTATATTAATCTCAAACTTAGGTGATCCGCATTATGCACGTGTTGTTCCTTCATCTACTCTTGTCCTAAATAACATTGTATTGTAAGTACAGACTCATGAAAATTTCCAATAAACATATAACCAATTACTTAAATCGTAAACACATATGATGAAAAAGTAGTGATCGATCTATTATTTTTCAATTTGATGCAATGTATCTATAGTAAATACAAAACCTGATTAACCTGGGGAAAACAACAACTAGAGAAGAGATATCGATATTGCAACTTAACCTTCTTAAAAAAGATGCTTCAAATGTATACTAACCATCATTGTAAGCAAAACTCGAATGACTAGACTGAGATAAAAAAGTCTTCTCAACTGATGGAAACTCTGCCTCAAGCTGCTGGACGCGAAGTGTCAAACCATGACTTCTAGCTGCAGTTCCCGTAATTTCTTCATGCAAGTCATGAAATATTTCTGCAGCAAACCTATGGCGGAACATGGGAAAAATCACTCATATACATGATCTACTCATGCAATAAACTTGAAAAGTTTGAAATTTTCATCATAAGGCAGAACTTCACAACAAAATATTCATGAAAAGATATTGATCGATTAACATCAAAGGGGAAGCATCACCGAGCTATTTTTGAAAAGAACAAAAGAAACAATACCACTTAAATAGTAAATGCATAAAAAAAGAGAAAAAGAAAATGAATAAAAAAAATTGATATTCGCAAACATTCATTTAGATGACAGTTTTATGAAAGTAACAAAATCTTTTACAGGGAAAGAGAAAAATCATAAGTATCTAATTCAATCACATAAAATCGTTCGTTGGTTATACAAGATGATTTTACTGTAGGACATATATAAACTCAGAGCAAAAAAATCCTCCGGTGATCCTTTAATGTGAGACAAGTTGGCAATGCTGATCTGAAGATAAACCATCTACTTTCAATCCATCCGAGTGACTAGGACGGGATGGAGAAAGAAACAAGTGAACAACATCACTACATGCAGAAAAGTGGCTTCGAGCACTAGGAACAATGTAAAAGTGTTGATTAGTTGGATATTTTGGATTTTGGAATTTATTAGGAAACTGAATGACCATAGGATAGCTAAAACTCATCTTAATAGTCAATTTAGCTAACAAATATGTCCTTCTTCAGAATCGAAACATTTGAAGCACCCTCTAGAGATATTTTCCTTTCTTTGGTTACGGATTCCTTCGTTCAACGCTTTGGGATATGATAACTAGTTATCGTTTCATCAACCTACATTCTTCTTCCAATTCTTACCCTTGCTTTGAGTTTCCAAAGTAAAAACCGTACAGATGGAATCACATGCCATAAACTCCCTTTATAGAACTAACAAGATTTTAAGTATCGTTGATGGCACACCAAGGAAACAATGCCATAAAACAAACTACAATAAGTTGGTTGGTTTCATTGTCTTCTTTTGCTTCCGGAGGGTTCTTTGTGCTGTCTTTTCATGGTCGAGTACAAATGTTGTTAATGAAAACATTTGGTATCTCGTCTAACTATGTTCATCTAATATGAAACAACCATCATCCGATTCAACGTCAAGCAACAACCACACATCCCTAAACTATACTAGAAATAATGACGATATTTACCAGAAAGGAAAAAGGAGATGGAACGAAGGCCCCAAAAACCCTAACTTTTTCAGTCTGAATTACCGAATCTGGTCATCTGCAGAATCGAAACCGACCAATTCAAGCTGACACCGAAACCCAAAAATTCCACCATCACCCCCATGACGAGTAAGAGAACAAAAGAACTTACTCTGCAAGATCTCCGAGCTGACGAAGTACGCCGACGAGGCCGGCCATGGCCACCCCTTCGAGGATGGCCTCGGGATCATCCTTGTCGGCTGCTCGGTGGAGCTCTGGATCCGCCAACCCGTACTCGTTCCGTATCAGGTACCGAACGGTCGGCATCTCGCCGGAACCCCCACAAAGAACGGAGCAACAGAAGGAGGCCCCCCCAAGCAGAAATCCCAAGACGGCGCCCTTCTCCCTCCTCTACTCTACCCTCCCCGCTGCCTCATTTCCTCCATGAGAGCTACTATGTTCCTGGAACGCAGCAGGCAGAGAGGATGAGGGAGTGCGAGTGCGAGACTTCCCTTTCTTCTTTATTGTCCCTTCCGCCGGTCCTGTTGGTTTTCTTTTCTGGGGGCGGGAGGCGAATTAAGGGGAAGGAAGAAGATTCACAGTGGCAGTGGGGTGGGGTGGGGGGTTTGAAACGAGTGGGCTGCGGTGAGAACCCCAATACCTCAATTTTCGTAAAGACAAGACGTCTACTGTTTTTTGTGTTTTCTATTTAATCTGAACAAAGAAAGAAAACTCGACACCATTTCAAGAAACAACGAGTGGGCCTTTTTTTCTCTTTGTTTTTTTTTTTTTAAAAAGGGAATTTTAAGTACTTTATATTCTTTTTAATGTTTATACCTGAGCACTCGCAGGGATTCTCTCCAATAATTCGTGATGGGCAAGATTCTCTCCAATTATCGATCGCATGGATCTAAAATTACGAATAGCTAAATTAGTGGTTGGACTGGCGTAGCCGTCGATCAATAAATGGTTGTGATGTAGGAATCTAACCGTTTTAATTAAAAGCACCGCAGGGTGGGGGGGGGGGGGTTAGATCTACCGGTAGTAGTACTGCTGCATTCTATAACTGAAACGTAGTTTTCTTTTTAACTGCTATGCTATGTATTATTATTATTATTATTATTATTATTATTATTATTATTATTATTATGATGCCCAAAAAATTGGATGTTTGGATGAGCTGAAGAAATCAATACACCACCTAACGTAGCATTTGTACACTGTAGCTATCATTCCTTTTGTCGTCGTCGTCGTCGTCGTCGTCGTGGCTGGGAGATAAAATGCTTCGGCTGCAACACAGAGCTGACCCACAGACGCATGAAATAATAATGAAGTCGATGCAACAGCAAGCATTTCGCTGGGCAGCTTCATGGCCGGCCTAGTGATCATGAAAGCAGTGGTCGGAATTAATGTAAAGCCCAAGTATACGCTTCCAAGTGCGGCGTAATCATCTCCTTCTTCTCATCCATTCACTCGAAAACTAGTAATGTACGTTTGATAATGTATATGTCCTTTTCAAGCAAAGGTTGGTGTATACAGGCAATGATTTCTTTCTTTTCCCGAGGAATCGCCAAGCAAAGGTTGGTGTAGACAGACGTGCCCGTACTGATTTCTTTCTTTCCCTGAGGAATCGCCTACGGGAGAAGATGATACTTAACCGTCTTTGATCAGAAGCTACTCTTTGTTGGGCTGGAAATACTATGATCGGAGGAACGTCTGTCTTACGCTGCAGGATCAGTACTACTCTTCAGAGGAAATCCTGTGGAGGGCAATTTAATGGAAGTAAACAAAAAAAGTTAAAAATCAGAAGATTGATTAAAAAATGTGGAAAAGACTGCAAGTTACAGCCTCCATTACAAAATCATCTCAACTCACCATTAGTATATTATCAAGTTACAGGCCTGTCCGGAGTTTGTGAAGGTGAAGAAGATATATATATATATATATATATATCATAGGAGTTGATCCATATTCCATCCTCGAAAGGGATGATGGACTGTGCTTGGATCGGTGGGGGGAGAGCATGGGGGGGGGGGGGTACGCATGGATCTAAATAAAGCTAAGGTGGGTGTGGCTTCTTCACGAGGCAGGCAATGGAGACGATACCAAGCTGGACACCATCATCATCCATATGCTTCTCACACAGCTTATCCTCCAATGCTAGAAGATATCATATTGATCCACTGTCCTAAACTCCCAAGCAAGACAACATACATGAGCTACAGAAAACTAAATAAAGCCACCGGAAATAAACAAGAGTGTCACCGACGGCCAACCACGGGCAAAACGTATCCGCAGGAATCAGATTAAAAACTTCGTCCAGAAGCCACCATGTAATAAACCAACGAAGCAAAGGCGATGTGCATCAGATTGATTGGTGGCTGCTAAGTTGAAGATGAAGAAGGGAGCCCCGCAAAATAGAAGAAAATTCAACAAATCCAAATCTCTGCATATTCCATTCAAGAGCACAACAGTTCACCTGTAAAAGACGGAGAGAGAGGCAGTAAGGCCAGAGGGATGTCATCCCGAAGACCAACCATTTGTAACTACTCTCTGGTCTCGTCTTGCAACGAAAGAATATTTCTTTTCCCATTGACTTCGTCCGATCAGGGGTCAACGAAAGAATGAATGATCATTTATTCTTATGATTATTATTTTCTAAGATGAAGTAAAACCAATGCCATCTTATAAATATAGCTAAGATTACTTAGTACCTAAAATCTAAATCTTTTTTTTTATACAATATATATATATATATATATGTTGATTTTTTTTACATTAGTTTGATACGTGAAAGACAATGATCCTTCTTATCTTCTAGCTACCATTTTCTTTGGACCACCTCTCTCCTCCGTTCCTCAGCTCACTTACGATGGTCATCCCCTCTCCTCTTTTGACACGCATCATCCCTTCACCTCCTTTCCCTATGGTCGTCACTAAAACGAAAAAGAGAAGAATGAACCGAGTATTATAATAAATAAAAATGAGTTTTTGAAAAATCAAAACACGGTACAAAATGGGACTTGCTGTGATAGATAGTAGTAGAACTACCAAATGATATTTTGACGACTAGAAACTCATAAATTCATATTCAACCGCTATTTCGGCCTAAGGTGGCTTCCTCACAGCCTGAAACCTTCATTAGCAATACGCGTGGGTGACCGGTTCTGTGGCGTTCCGACGAGCCACGCACTACAAGTTAATAGATGTTTTTATCTGAAGAATAGTTGTGGACGGAAGCACGAGCTAGTGGATATGTTTATCTCAAGAATAGTCATGGATGAAAGGTGCGAGAGGTTCTAATTCGCGAAAGGTGCAATTGCTAATACGTAAATATCAACAAATGCATTCAATCAATGCCGAGAGTCAAGTCAAGGAGGGGAGAGGTCGGCAGCCTCCTTTGACTAAAGGATAGCTTCTCTTTCATTCTGAACTCTTCTGCAGGCATCGGGATATTTAAGCAGAACACCCAAAATAATGGGCCGACGCTGTCTGTGGTCTTGATCCTAGAGACGTACACAACTTCTGTGAACCCCCAAGTTGCAAAACAATGTATATCTGGTGAGTTTTCTTTGATGCAAAAAAAAAAAAAAAAGAGAGAGAGACTCTAAATTTAGAGGTTACCAGTTCACCAGCCAGCAAGGAGCAAAAAAATCATGGAGTCACGTCACAATAGTATAATATATTTTTCCTAAATATAAAAGGTCGGATAGTAGGTTTGTGCCGAAAAGATTTTGAAGTGGTTGGCCTCTACATCCCCTTCTCGTCCGTAATCGGAAATTTTTTGAGAGGTTTTGTTTTCGTGTGTAAGAGCGGCATTACAAGAGGCGGATAAGTCGATCAATGACTAGGTCTCCTCTCCGTTGCTCTTACAAAGACACCGACTTTGGACAATCACAAGACTTGGTAAAAGTTGTGATCACTCCCGATAGATACAAAGAGGCCTCAACCTCAACCACCCGTCCTCCTTTCCTCCGCTGCTGCAGTTCGGATCCAAATGGCAGCGATGCCGATAACGACGCCGGCACCGTTCGATGGCCCTGTCGTGGTGGTCGGGCCGCAGTTCTGCGCTCCCCACGGCGTCGATCTCACCGTTACCAGGAAGGCCTTCAGCCTGACGGGCAGCGACTTCGCCGTGACGGACGACGACGGCAACGTGGTGCTTAAGGTGAAGGGCGTCTACTTCAGCCTCCGCGATCGGTGCGTCCTCGTTGACGCCGCCGGCAATCCCCTCCTCACCCTGCAACAGAAGGTCAGACAACCTTTACTTTTTCTTCCCCAGCAACACCGGTATGCGGTCGCAATTCTTCTGTGACCGTTCGACAAGCGCCATCGATAGATTTTAAGTTTCGCTGCATGCTGTAGAAATCAGCTTTTACTACTTGTTGTTGTGATTCACCTGTTGTGGAGTGGTGCTTCGGAAAGCAAAGCGGTGGTGATGATACTTACTGTGATGGCCTCTCAGATTTGGAGTATGCACCAAAGATGGCGAGTGTTCAGAGGAGAGAGCACAGATTCGAAATACCTGCTGTTCAGCGTCAAGAAGTCCAGGCTGCTGCAATTTAAGACCAAGTTAGATGTGATCATGGCTTCCAACACCAACGAGGACGCGTGTGATTTCAAGATCAAGGGGAGTTACTTTGAGAGGTCATGCACCGTTTATCTCGGGGAATCCAACTCCATCATAGCCAAAGTAAGAAAGTGATAAAAATAATACTCATCTATATTAGTTTTACTATTATTATTATTATTATTATTATAATATTTTCTTGACCGGTGCTCTATCTTCTCATCATCTAATTGATGGTGTATATTGATTTTACTGTAGATGAGCCGCAAATATACAGTGAAGAACGTGTTACTTGGAAAGGATACGTTCCGTGTAACCGTGTACCCCAATGTGGATTACGCCTTCGTTGCATCGCTCATCGTCATTCTTGATAAAATAAACGAAGTTAGGTCTGGGCACTCAAGTGGGTCTTGATAGTGTAATTTGTAAAGATTTGCTTTGGTAGATTATCGTAAGATTTCTATCTTTTTATTTATCTTTTGATTACAAAAAATTTGAGATTGTGTAGTAGTGTATTTTGTTATGGGCACGTTTAATTAATTCTTAGATGACTGTAACTTATTTTTTTACTCTGTTATGAGCTCATATAGAAATTTGTCTCACAAGCTTTATATTATTTTGTTAATGATGTTACTAGTAATCTAATAGAAGAGTACATCTCGCATCATATGTCGATTTACCTACCATCTGATCCTGGTTCGAGCATCAGCCATATGATATTGTCTTTTATGTCGTGATTTGTCATTGTCACAGTTTGGTCCGATTCGAATGGAGTGAGATGCTTTTCAAGGAAGAAAACTTCTTTCAAAAAAAAGGTAATGATTGCAGTCATCACCTTCCAAGGTGTTTGTTAATAAATTCTCGAGAGATTTTTTTATTTCGAGTCCCTACACAACAGGTCAATGCCGGAAGAAAATTTTCGATGTGATCCCTTCGAAGCTTAAGTCAATTTTTTTATGGATGTAAAATCCATGTCTCTTGGCATCTACCTGAGAACGATTTTCATACCTATCTAAGGGAGTTCATTCTCCATGAGCTTATTGGTGCCTGCCAATATTTTAGGCGGGCAATCCGTCTGTTCGAGGGCATCTTTCTAAGTTTGTGTTTTGTGGGGGTTAGGTGCACAACTAGAGAGGAGCATAGAGGTTTGACCTAAGTGCAACTTTCGATTTTCTACACCGAGTGCACGGCAAGAGAAGAGCATAGAGGCTCTGCTTAAGTGCAACCCTTGGTCTTCTACACCGAATGCATAGCTATAGAGGAGTACGAAGACTCGGTTCTAGTGTAACCCTCAACCTTTTACACCGAGTGTATGACTTGGGGGAGTGCGAAGGCTCGACCAAGGTGTGACTCTCGATCTTCTACATCGAGTATATGGCTAGGGAGGAGTACAAAGGCTCGACTAGGTGCAACCCTCAACCTTCTACATCGAGTGCACTGTAAGAGAGGGGGGCAGAGGCTCGACCTAGGTATAACCCTCAGCCTTCTACACCAAGTGCACGACCAGGGAGGAGCACAAACGCTCGGCCTATGTATAACCCTTGACCTTTTTACACCAAGTGCAAGGCAAGGGGGAGTGTGGAGGCTCAACCTAGGTGCAACTAATCTTTTACACTGAGTGCTAGCTAGGGAGAAGCATGGAGGCCGACCTTAGTGTAACTCTAGACCTTCTACACTAAGTGCATGACTAGGGAGGGGAGTAGAGGCTCGACCTAAGTATAATCCTCAATATTTTACATCGAGTGTAGGCTAGGGGGAGTGTGGAGGCTCGATCTAAGTACAACCCTTGGCCTTTTACACCGAGTGCATGACTAGGGAGGAATGTGGAGGCTTGGCCTAGGTGCAACACTCGACCTTCTACACCAAGTGCACGGCTAGAGAGGAGCATAGAGGTTCGACTTAGGTGTAACTCTCGACCTTCTACATTGAATGCATGACTAGGATGAGCACATAGACTCAGCCTAAGTGCAACCCTTAGCCTTTTACATTGAGTGCATGGTTAGGAAGGAGCACAGAGACTTGGCCTAGGTATAACCCTCAACCTTTTACACTAAGTGTAGGGCTAGGAGGAGCACGGAGGCTCAGCCTAGGTGCAACCCTTGGCTTTTTATACCAAGTGTATGACTAAAGAAGAGTACATAGGCTTGATCTAGGTGTAACTCTTGACCTTTTATATCAAGTGCATGACTAAGGAGAAGCATGGAGGCTCAACTTAGGTATAATTCTTGACCTTCTACACTAAGTGTATGATTAGGGAGGAGCGTGGAGGCTCACTCTAGGTACAATTCTCGACCTTTTATATTGAGTGCATAGTTAAGAAGAGCGTGGAGGCTCGACCTAAGTGCAACCCTCAGCCTTTTACACCGAGTGCACGACTAGGGAGGAGCGCGAAGGCTCAGCCTAGGTGTAACTCTTGGCATTTTATATCGAGTGCACGACTAAGGAGGAGCACGAAGGCTTAGCTTAGGTATAACCCTCAACCTTCTACATCGAATGCATGACCAAGGAGAAGAGGATCGGCCTAGGTGCAACCCTCAGCCTTTTACTCCAAGAGCATAGCTAGGGAGAGCACAGAGACTTAACCTAGGTGCAACTCTCAACCTTATACACCGAGTGTATTGTTAGAGAGGAGCATAGAGGTTCCACTTAGGTGTAACCCTCGACCTTCTATATTGAGTGCATGACTATGAGGAGCATAAGGGCTCAGTCTAGGTGTAATCCTTAGCCTTTTAGATCGAGAGCATGATTAGGGAGGAGCATGGAGGCTCGACATAGGTATAACCCTTGACCTTTTACACCAAGTGCAGGGCTAGGAGGAGCACGGAGACTCAACCTAGGTGCAACCCTCGGCTTTCTACACCAAGTGCACAGCTAGAGAGGAATGTGGAGGCTCAGTCTAAGTGTAACTCTCAGCCTTGCATACCGAGTGCATGATTAAGGGGCAGCGTGGAGGCTCGACCTAGGTATAACCCTCAGCCTTTTACATTGAGTGCATGATTAGGGGTAGTACTGAGTCTTGGCCTAGGTGCAACCATTAGCCCTCTAATGGCAAGGTTTATCTTTTCTCATAACTTCTTCTTTTTATTTGATCGACCAGGTTTACATTGTTTGTACACATATCTCGTAAGTGTAGTTTTAGTTTCCTATAGCTTTTGTAGATGATCAAGATAATGTTGGGAGCCCGTATTTAGGTGTAGAACTTTTTCAAGTTCAATATGTGCCACGTTATTGGTAATTATTCTCCTTCTAAAGTAGCGAGATGGTAGGTTTCTTCTCCAAGTATGTTGGCAACCCAATAAGGATCTTTCGAATTAAATGCTAACTTTCTGGACCTTTATTGGATCGTTGACTTTAGTCTTGCATAGGATGAGATCACTTGTCCTAACTCGTTGAGTGTAGACTCTTCAATTATGAAGTTTGGCCATTGCTTTCTTATTGTCAAGAAGCATAGATGTGTTGCGACTCTCCATTCGTGGATGAGGTCTATATTGGCTTGTCCTTCCTCTGACTTATTTTTTTTTAAGTGTTCAACTCAGAGGGTTAGGAAGACTATTTCTAGGGGGAGTATCACTTCAATTTTGAATGCCAGACTATATGGGGGTTCTCCTGAAGCTGTATTGGGAGTAGTTCATGACACCCATAAGATGTTTATAAGTTCATTAACCCAAGTGTTTTGGGCTTCATTGATTCAATTTTTAGTCCTTCGAGTATACTCAAGTAGTTATTTCTATCAGGTCGTTTATTTGGGGATGTGCTTCTGAGCTAAACCTCAAATAAATTCTATAAGGTTAGCAGAAATTTTTGAATTTGAGGTTGTTGAACTAGGTTTCATTATTGGTGATAATAGCCTTGGGTATCCCATACCGTGTAATTATGTTCCTCCCAATGAATCCCTCTACTTTTTTCTTGGTAATGGATGCTAGTGGTTTGATTTCTACCTATTTTGCGAAGTAATCGACCCCCACTATAAGAAATTTTTGATACCTAGAAGTTAGGGAGGAGGTCCATGCCCCATTGAGTAAGGCCATGCATTGTCCATTGGAGTTAGAGGGACTACATGCTAATGATGTATCAATGCATGTATTTGGCATTGCTAACACCGTTAGGCATAGATTCTTGTATCTTGCTATATGGTTAGCCAGTAATAACCTGTTGAGGATTTTGAAGGCCAAGGCGAATCTATAGGTGTGTTTGCCACATATGCCTTCGTGAACTTCGGCTAACAATATTTCAGCTTCTATAGGCGTTATGCATCAAAGAGGGGGTTGGGTAAAGGATTTTTGATATAACTAATCATTAATTATGCAATATCATATTTGGTTATGTCTGAGTCACTAAGATGAATTCGGATCAATCGAGAGTCCTCTATGTTTTTTGTAGTGAAGGGTTTCTTAAACCCAATTGGATGTATATTCTACTGCAGTAATGCTCTTAGCTATAATTGTTGGAGAGGTGAGCTTTTTGATCCTTAGGAACTTGGCACCTATGACTCATGCAGATACAAGTTTTACCAGTGCATTGGTTTGGCATTTTTATCCAGGGAACCCTTTTTATTTAGAGATGGAGTAAGAAACTAACAATGCAATGTACCTCACCCATGATTACATCTCTGGCTTTATACCTTCCATTAACATGACTTACCACAAGTTGTGACTTGCTGAAGATGTCTAACTCTTTTACTTGTAACTCTTGGGTGAGTCAAAGCCCTAATAACAACGCTTCATATTTGACTTCATTATTGGTTGCCTTGAATTCAAATCAGAGGACTAGCTCATGTAGCTATTTATTTGGTCCCTTCAAATTGATTCCGACTCTTCCACTTCCAATTGTAGCTAACCCGTCAACATATAGCATCCATCTTCCTTCAACTTGCTCTTGGTTATTTTTGTCCTCTGTGGAGTAAGCTCAAAAATGAAATCAACCAGTGCTTGGGCTTTGATAGTTGTCCTTAGTGAGTTTAGATTTTTTTTTCTTTTGTGAGATTCATCCATGTTGATGATGATATGCCATTGGACAACTAAAATCTATATACTTGATGTTACTGTGATCCTCTATTTATTCTAGAAAAGTTTTATTATAAATCTATTATCATTATTGGTGATAGTGGAGATTTGAGTAGATTATGGTTCTATGGTTTTTTTTGTATTAGATTTTTTCTTTAAAAAACTAGTGTCTCATTTTATGGTTGATTTATTATTATGTTGTTTATCTTATTCTGGTTAGTATTTGATTTTGATAATAAGTTGATAATTTGATGATAAATATATTTTGATGCATAAAAAAGAGAAAAAAATTATTCTGCTTCAATAGGTTTTTCAAAAAGTATTTGATAAGTGAAAGACAATGATCTTTCTTATCTTATGCAACCTCTCTTCTAGCTATCATTTTCTTTGGACCACCTCTCTCCTTTGTTCCTCATCTCACTTCAATCGTCATCCCCTCTCTTCTTTTGACACATCATCCCTTCACCTCCTTTTCCTATGGTCGTCACTAAAGTGAAAAAGAGAAGAATGAACCGAGTATTATAATAAATAAAAATAAGTTTAAAAAATTATAACATGGTACAAAATGAGATTTAGCGATGAAAATAAAATAAGAATAAACTGTGTATACGAAAAAATATTAATAGACCGTCATACACAGCGGAATCAAATAGAAATCATAATCAGATGAATACCAAGATTTACATAGAAAACCCCCTAAACTCAAAGGGTAAAAACTATGGGACAAGCCAGAGAAAATTCACTATCAAAATAATAAATATCTGATCTCAAGGCTTCTTGCCCAAACCAAAGCAACAACCACAAGAGAATCACAAGGATCTAAGGACTATAGTACTAAGCACAATATCCAAAACCTTCCCAAGAGATCATAGTAATAATCTAATGTAAACTAATATAACTTGAGATATAAATGATTGAGAATAGTCTTTTCCTATCTTTGATTTCTTCTCTTTCCTGAATCTCTTATTTTCTAGCCTCTACTATCAATCTGCAGTCTTCTTTCTCTCTCCCACGTTTTCAGCCGTTGCTGTCCTCTTAATCTCAACCCTAGCTACCTAATCTAGGGTTTAGGTTAATATAAGTGAAGTTCTAGGCTGTGGGCTTTATTAAAGCCCATTATGGGCTGAATCTGAGTCATCTGCCCAACAACCTCCCCCTTCAGCCCATAAAGGAGGATGTCTTATGACTCCTCAATATGAAGTTATATCGACCAACTATCGGCGCATCTCTTGTCTCTCTTTCGGTAAAGTCTTTATCAACATGTCTGCCCCATTATCATCTGTGTGAATTTTCTAAAGTTGTAACTGCTTCTCTTTAAGTACATTTCTGATTCAGTGATATCTGACATCTATATGCTTTGACTTGGAATGAAATATTAGGTTCTTGCACAAATGGATGGTACTCTGGCTATCACAAAACACTACATAATTTTTTTGTTTTAGCCCCAATTCTTATAAGAATTCTTTCATCCATAACATTTATTTGAAAACATCTATAGCAGTAATATATTCTGCCTTTGTGGTGGAGAGAGCAATACACATTTGCAATCTGGACTATCATGACACTCTCTTCCTGTAAAAGTAAGTACAAAATCTGATATGGACTTTCTTGTGTCAATATCTCTTACCGTATCTACATCTGTATAACCTGTCAACACAGTGGTCCAACTCCAAAGCTTAAACAAACTTTAGAACTTCCTCTGAGTTATCTAAAAATTTACTTCATTACTGTCCAATGCTCTTTGCCTTAATTTATAAAAAAATATTAATAATATTTACTACATATACGATGTTTAAACTTGTACATACCATCACATATATTAATCTTACAATTAATTGACGAGCCACGCAGCACGAGTTAATATATATGTTTTATATGAAGAATAGTCGTCGTGGAGGTAAGCACAAGCTAGTGGATATTTTTTATCTGAAGAGTAGTCGTGGATGAAAGGTGCGAGAGGTTCTAATTAGCGAAAGTTGTCTCAATTGTGAACACGTCAATATCAAACAAATGCATTCAATCAATGCCGAGAGTCAATCAAGGAGGCGACAGGTCGGCAGCCTCCTTTGACTAAAGGAAAGCTTCTCTTTCATTCTGAACTCTTCTGCAGGCATCGGAATATTTAAGCACAACAGCCAAAATAATGTGCCGACGCTGTCTGTGGTCCTGATCCTGGAGACGTACACAACTTCTGTGACCCCCCCAAGCTGCAAAACAATGTATATTTGGTGAGTTTTCTTTGATGCAAAAAAAAAAAAAAAAAAAGAGACTCTAAATTTAGAGGTTATCAGTTCACCAGCCAGCAAGGAGCAAAAAAATCATGGAGTCACGTCACAATAGTATAATATTTTGTGTAAGAGCGGCATTACAAGAGGCGGATAAGTCAGTCAATGACTATGTCTCCTCTCCGTTGCACTTACAAATACACCGACTTTGGACAATCGCAAGACTTGGTAAAAGCTGTGATCACTCCCGATAGATACAAAGAGGCCTCAACCTCAACCACCCGTCCTCCTGTCCTCCGCTGCTGCAGTTCGGATCCAAATGGCAGCGATGCCGATAACGACGCCGGCACCGTTCGTTGGCCCTGTCGTGGTGATCGGGCCGCAGTTCTGCGCTCCCCACGTCGTCGATCTCACCGTTACCAAGAAGGCCCTCAGCCTGACGGACAGCGACTTCGCCGTGACGGACGTCAACGGCAACGTGGTGCTTAAGGTGAAGGGCGTCTTCTTCAGCCTCCGCGATCGGTGCGTCCTCCTTGACGCCGCCGGCAATCCCCTCCTCACCCTGCAACAGAAGGTCAAACAAACCTTTGCTTTTTTTTTTTTTTTTTTGTTTGGCCCCCAGCAACACTGGTGTGCGGTCACAATTCTTCTGTGACCGCTCGACGAGCGCCGTCGATAGATTTGAAGTTTCGCTGCATGCTGTAGAAATCAGCTTTTACTTGTTCTTGTTGTGGAGTGGAGTAGTGCTTCAGAAAGCAAAGCGGTGGTGGTGATGATGATTACCGTGATGGCCTCTCAGATTTTGAGTGCGCACCGGAGATGGCAAGTGTTCAGGGGAGAGAGCACAGATTCGAAAGACCTGGTGTTCAGCGTCAAGAAGTCCAGGCTGCTGCAATTTAAGACCGAGTTAGATGTGATCATGGCTTCCAACACCAACGAGGACGCGTGTGATTTCAAGATCAAGGGGAGTTACTTTGAGAGGTCATGCACCATTTATCTCGGGGAATCCAACTCCATCGTAGCCCAAGTAAGAAAAAAATTAATTAATTCTCATCTACATTAGTATTATTTTTATTTTTATTATTATTTTTGTTTTCTTTTATGGTGCTCAGTCTTCTCATCAACATCATCTAATTGATGATGTATATTGATTTTGCCGTAGATGAGCCGCAAATATACTGTGACGAACGTGTTACTTGGAAAGGATACGTTCGGTGTGACTGTGTACCCCAACGTAGATTACGCCTTCGTTGCATCGCTCATCGTCATTCTTGACGAAATAAACAGAGATAGGTCCGGGCAAGACTGAGATTGTGTTGGGTGGCTCATTTGAAGGTGTTGTTATTTTGACTTGTAAGGATTTGTTCTGGTGGATTATCGTAAGATTTCTATCTTTTTATTTATCTTTTGATAAAAAAAAATTGAGATTGTGCGGTGGTGTATTTTGCTATGGGCACATATAATTAACTCTTAGATGACTGTAACGTATTTTTTTACTCTGTTATGTGCGCATATAGAATATTGTCTCACATGCTTTATATTGCTATGGGCATATAAAGTTATTTGCTAATAATTGTTTTAGCATCATCGACCCTCGTTCTAGTACCAAAATGATGTTATCCTATATGTTATGGTTTATTACTACTATGGCTTGGTTTGATCTGGATGGAGTGAGACCATCAATGTAGCTTTTTTTATATAGGAGGCTGTGATCATGGTCATCACCTTCTAAGTCATTTGCTAGTAAATCCTTGAGAGATTTTTAATTTTGAATCCCTGCATAATAGGTCAGAGAATTTCGACGTGATCCCTTTGAAGCTTAAGTCAGTTTTTTATGGATGTGAAATCTATGTCCCCTGACGTCTACCTGGAGATGATTTTTATACCTATCGTAGGGAGTTCGTTCTCATTGAGCTTGTTGGCACCTGTCGATATTTTAGGTAGGTGATTCATCTCTTCGAGAGCATCTTTCTAAGCATGTATTTTGAAGGGTTGCATCCTCACTGGTGGATGGCATTTGGTTTCATTCGATTGGGCTTATCATGCTTCGCTTCAGAATCTAGCAACATCACTCCTGAGATGGTTTGTGTCGATTTAGGATGCAACCGTTCTCAAACTGATTCGATGCTTCGGGTATGTTTATTATTTTTAATGACGCGACACCATGTATGATCAGAGATGGCTTGCCAGTTAGATAGTACCAAAATTTTCTCTATCGCTAGATAATACGACGACTCTCCTCCCCCGACTCCAACGTGGAAATCTTCATCAGTAAATAAAAACAACTACATAAAATCAACTTACCAATGGTAATCTTCAATAGGAGTTCTTACGGTTCGATTGTGAGGATGTTACCTATTTATGTTGCCTGTGATACTGGGAAGGAGCACATTCTTGCTCTCGAGTTCATGCCACACTTGCAATCCCACCCATTCGCACTTGGGATATCAATGGAGGTCCATTGAATCCTTGTTTGGGACCGTGTTGGTTTGATGGGAAAAGAGTGCCATGTCACTGTTGGATTATGATTCCAATGCACGTCCAGATTCATCAACCTATAGGCTTTCCTATCATCATCTTAGTCCAAATCTCGAACATTGCCATAATCAAACTACATGATAAGTGATGTTCCTAATCCACACGAGGTTTATGATTAATTTACTACAAATCACACGCCAATAGAAATCATCATAAAGATAAATATAGAACGATAATTTTATTTTTTTATATATTCAAATCCTCAATCAATCTATCAATGTCCACTCAAAAAATATTCAAATACTAATAGAACCAACCTAACGGCAAATCGTAATCATAAATTATGGTTACATTATTCTTATTCTATGAGTCATTCAAGTTTCAATTACTAGCTCTTCATTATCACTAATTTCTTCATGGTCTATGTTATAATTACTCTCGCACTGACATGCTAAGTCATTTATCAACCCTATTGAAACAACTAAGAGGAAAATTCTATAATTGATTATATGTAAAATCTAAAAATTATCATAGATGACTTCACTTTAATGAGTTATCCACTAAGTGATAAAGAAGTCGTTATTTATACTCTCAACGACATAAGAGACAAATACAAGGAATTTGTTGAATCTCGAATTTTGATGGTGAAATCAATTATTGGTTATTGATCTAACATACGTGTTAAAGATGGTGATGCAAGATTAACTACGACAGAGAAAGAAAGTTACAATAAGATGTTAGGCCAGAGTCAACTCTGGGGCATCGGGTCGGGGTTCAAACGATGCAATGGGAACTCGCCGAGAGACTCGCTATAAGCTTGTTGAAGGTATCGAAAGCTTACTGTGACTTAGCCGGGAGTTTGTCGAAGGATCAAAGGCTTGTTGGGAGTTCACCAGAAGCTTACCGAAGGTATCAAAAGCTTGCTAGGAGTTCACTGGGATCTTGCTAAAGGTGATCGGGAGCTTGCTAGGATGGCATCAGGAATTCGCCAGAAGAAGACTAAGAGACTCGTCGGAAGATCGTCAAGGGTTGTCAAAAAGCTTGTCGGTAGTCAGGAGGGTCTTGTTGGACTTAATAATCACATTGATTATAATTAATTAGTCATAGTTAATATCATTAGGTTTGAGTCCAATATGAGTTAGTTTAGAAGGAATCCAAATTAACTCAAGTGAGGTAAACCGGATCCATTATGGGGTTTAGATTGAGCTCAGGTCGAGCTCAATTGATTAACCTAGAAATTAGTCGACATGAGGTACAAGTCGAGATTGGAAAAATGAACATAATCATATTTTCAGAAATCCTAGCAATTATACAATCGGTGAGCAGTGGTTGTACCACTATCGCCCATAAATCCAAGCAGCAGGTGATGGTTGAACCACCCAAGCTGGTGGTTGTACCACCTATACCCAGATTTTTCGAATACGTTTGAATTTTGTCTCCAAATCATGAAATCAATTGGAGCCTATAAATACCCCAAGTTTTATTACATTTTATACAATAATTTTGGATTAGAAATTCTGTGATAAATTATGTGTAAGATTTGTAAGAAAAAGAAAAAGGGTAAGGAAGAGAGGAAAGTCTTGTAAAACTTATAGTTCTCCCTTGTAATGTTATAAGGTTCTCTTAAACCTGGTAAAAGGAGAGAGGAAGCTGTAAGGGTTTGATCTTCACCCAAAGAAGATTGATAGTGGATGCCCGTGGGCCTCGGAGAAGAGGATTCGAAAAGTGGACGTAGGCTAGTTGAGGCTGAACCACTATAATTATGAGTGTCTTTATTTGTTTTGCTTTTCACTCTCTATTACTCTCATTTGCTTATAGTTAAAACCAAGCTTCAATCTCTTTACTTCATTTCGGCTTTAAATTGATTTTATTGAAATATCATAAGAAGCTTCCGTTACAAAAGCAATGTTTTTAAATCATTTAATTATTTAATTTCAAGTCCAACAAACGCTTTCGATTTCAATTTTGCTTAAACAAAATTTTTTTCTTAAATCATGATTTTACACTTTCACCAATTTACTCCCCAAACCATCTCCACCCCCCCACCCCTCCTCTTAGTACGAATGATCATAATAGAACTAATAGTAGTAATTGAAGTATCTGACTCACCAATGTCATTTGAAGAACTATATAACAAGTTAATTAATTAAAAAGTATATCTGAAATAATAACTTAGGAAGATATAATTGATTGTCACAACTCAATGTAATAAAAAATCTAAAAGAAATGATATTCAAAGCAACAATAATCGAACAAAATACTTCCTGAACACATGAGCAATACATAAAATGATCATCCTCCATTACACTAACTCTTTAACTATGGTGGCAACTTTATCCCAAATGATTTTAGAAATAACTTCAATAATAATCACTATAACTATCAATAGTTTCAGTATCTCAACAATAGCAATTAGTAAAAAATCATTTACCAGCTCTGTGATAAAATTCAACACAAAATAAAAGTTTTTCATTCTTGACCTAAGCCTATAACTACACCCAATTAGTCTTAAGCAAGCATTATTATTACTCTGACTACTCATTCGATTATTAACTCTGGTACTTCATATCATATCATTTCTAATCTAAAAAATTTATTCATCCATACCAATTATAGAGGCAATAAAGATATTATCATTGGTGACAGTGATAGAATCCCTATCACTCACATTAGTTTCATAATACTTAATTCACATATGAATACTTTTTTGCTCGATAATGTTTTATGTGAACATTATATCAAAATGAGTATTATTTTTATCTCTTAATTCTGCAAACAAAATAGCAGATTGAGTTATTTCTTCACTTATTTCTTGTAAAAGATATGAGCATAAGGTCATCTTTGGTTTGAGGCCAGAATAAAGATAATATATATAAGTGACTATCATCTTCACAAATCACATAAACCAATCGTTATAGTCTCAGTTATTACTTTAATCGATGTGTGACATCGTTGTCTTGATCATTTATCATCCTTCATTCAACAACAACTAATTTCTTATTATTCCCTTCTAACTTAAATTAAGTAGAATTGCTACTCATTATGATGTTTACCTTAGTGATAAAAGTTACTTACTACTTTTTAGAATATCTTTCATTTTCTCCTCTCTATAATTTAAAATTATTTATATTGATGTTTAAAGCCCTCCTAACTATTTCTCTTGCTTCACTAAATATACATGGCTAGCTCTATCCTCTCAAACATAAATATGAAGCTATCACATTCTTTACTCGTTTTAGAAAGGTAATCGAGAATTTTTTTTAATTTACTATGAAAACAATTTACTTTGATGGAATAGGCGAATACCAAGCTCTAATAACTATCTCCTATCGTGTGGTATACAATATCTCAAGCTATCGCCGCATATGCCTCAACTAGTTGGCTTCATTCACCCTAAATATCAAAATTATGTTTATAAATTATGAAAAATTATTGATGGACTTTGTCTAGCTCTAAGACCTTGGTATACTAAACAATGCTTGTTTTTTATATCAATTAGCTTTCTCAACTCCAAATTTGACACCTTTTTATTTTTATAATAATAAAATTAATATATTATATATCAATTAGTTTATGTGAATGATATTATCATTACAGATAATAATTTCATGGAGATTAAGTAATTTATTAAGTAATTGACAAATCGATTCCCCATTAAAGACCTAGGTACTTAAAGCTATTTTTTTATAGTGGAAGCAATGTTCACATCTTTTAGACTTTATCCATCTCAATAGTATATTCTATATCTATTATTAAAGATGAATAAACAAAATATAAAAGAAGTTGTCATCCCACTCTCATTCATTGAGTCACTCAAATTATACAATAGTAATCCTATTACGTGTTTCATACAGTGGTAACAAGTACTTGGTTTATTATAATATTTATTTCTTATATATTTAAATATTTTATGAGTCAATAAATTATCATAATTCATGCATCGATACTCCATTATATATTGGTGTTCACTAAAACATGTCTTGTGATATCTTAAAGGGACTCTGAATTATAGAATTTTTTCTCGTAAACACTTATCACTTTATCTCTATACATTTGTCGATGTTGATTGGATAGTCAATAATGATGATAGAACATCTATATCAGCCAACATTATCTTTCTTGGAACCAATCTAATTAGTTAAAGTTTCGAGAAATAAAAAACGATTACAAGATCAACCACTAAAGCTGAATACCAAACTATTGCCACCACTACTACAAAACTTAACTCGGGTACCAATTTACTACATGAACTTGATATCATCTCCTAGTTCACTCTTATAATATATTATAATAATATTGGTACTACCTATTTATGTTCTGACCTCGATATAACACTCTTGCATGAAATATATTATCATCTGCTTCTATTTTGTTATAGATCAAGTAGTCAAATATTAACTATATGTTTTCCACATCTATATTTTTATTCAATTAACTATTCACTCACAAAATGTCTATGATATTTGAGTTGTATCAATCCTAGATTGATATTCTTTCAAAATCTTATGGAGGCATAATAGAAAATCATAATAAAATAATATATAAAATAATAATTTTATACTCCTTATGTACTTTAATCATAAATCAATCTATCATTTTAGAATCAATCAAACATAATATATATGCTTGATCATATAATTAAAAAAAAAAGAAGTATTGCTTTGAAATCATTCCCTTTTGCTAGAAAATTCTTCTTAGACCACGTGCGTGGCTCGGGCCCACATGTTTGGCCGATCGCTGCTGGTTTAAACTCTACTTTGGACTTTCCCAAGCACACATCCCTCCACCCCCTCCCTCCTCATGTTGCCAAAACCAACGGCAAAAACGCACAAAGACTCCTCAAATCTATTCTCCCACGCACGCACGCACTTTGTGCTCACGAGTCCGTGGGTTTTGGGTTCCCCGACGGACGGTCGCCCACCTCGGACAAGGCAATCGCGAAACAGAAGGCTCCGGTCGGTGGTTTTTGGGGTGGTCCTGCGGTTTTACCCCGGAACGGGGGGCGCCACCATCCCACAGACACAACCCCACGTACATATATGTACATACATATAGCTATGACCCTTGCTGCTTCTTCAGTATCCACCAAAGCTCAACTCACAAGGACTGGAAGTGAACAGCTCGGAGAAGATGAACTCCCTCAAGTCATGGGTGGCTGAGCACAAACTCACAAGTATCGGTAAGATCACTACACCTTGTGCTCGCAATGGTTCATCAACCAATTTACTCTCTCTTTTTTTTTTTTTTTTTGGTTTGTGCATACATTCTGCTAACAGTATTAGTAGTAGTAAACAATTTCATGCCTCGCGTAGGTGCTGTGTGGGCTTCTGCACTGGGATCGTCGCTGGCATTGGCAGTAAAGAGGTCGCCGACGACCAAGACGAGCCTTCGGCTCATACATGCCAGGTATGCGCAAGGTGTACAGGTGATGTATTATTATATTTGGCGGCTGTAAGCTGCAGCCCAAAGGGTGAATCAATCGATGACTCAGTGGGGAACTCCGTTCGTGTGCTACATACAGGATGCACGCCCAGGCGCTGACGCTGGCGGTGCTCTCCAGCGCCGCCCTGCTGCACTACTACGACGCCGACGGCAAGATTGCGATGGATGATGGCGAAAATGTGACCCCGAATTCCTTGGCTTAATTAAGTGACGAGTTGAAGAATAAATGGTTGCTCCGGTGGCCTCTACAATATAATTTTTATATGCTTATTATGCTGGAGGGTGGGGTTAGGTAGCTAGTGGCACAGCCTGCACCGTCCTGTGCCATCTTCCTTAGCTTTGATGTCTGGTCCAGGCTTTTACTTACCGCACTGGGCTGGAGGAGCACAGCTGCTTCTCTCTAGGCTTTGTTATGGTTTTTTTTATTTTCCACAACCTTTGGCCCTTTGGGCTAAAGAAGGAAACAACTACGATGTACTTACAGGTTGCGACTTCACGAGGAGATCATGTATCCTTGGTATATCTATCTGTATCTTCTGGGTTAAGATGCAGCAGCATTGGTGTTAGATAGTGAAGATTTGGAAAAAGTCTTGCTTTTTATGCCTATATGCCAACAACAACAACAACAACAACAACAAAAAAGTCTTGCTTCGAGGGGGAACAGAGCTCAGCCACCGATCGCTCTATCATCAGCAACTGGAGTCAAAATTCTTTACATTTTTTGTACGGGAAGAGAGGGGCACTATTTGGCATCACAATGGGTTGTCTGATACGTGCTACAAAACCCCCCCCCCCAAAAAAAAAAAAACGCACAATTAATGTAAGATGAAGTGGTTGGAGTGTCACCCAATTTTTTGATGCTCCATTGTTTTCAGGTCATAGCGGCCTGTCATACAAAACCTTGCGAGTGCAGTAGGGGAAGTTACCAACATCATGATCGCTACCCGATGGCCATCCTCCCGAGCGACAGCTGAACTCACTCTTTTCTTGTTTGTTTGTTTGTTTATTTATCGAGGGAGGGAGGGAGGGAGGGAGGGAGGGAGGAAGGGAAGGAGGTCGTGTGAGTCGGAAGGTAGTGCTGGAGATGTGCCCACCTCACACTTAACTCACTCTTTTCTTCTCCGTCTGGGTTGGAAGGTCGCTCTCGAACCTTATGGCTAATCAATCATTAATTCTCCCGTCAAAAACTTTTTTTTATACGGAGAGGGGAGGAACCACCATACCAGACAACCCCCCCACCCCATGTACTTGGTGGCCTCGTTCGTTCTCTTCATCCTTGGGTTGGAACTGGGCTTTCGTCGGCACGGTAGACTCTTACAGCACGAAAAGAAACATGACCTACTGGATGGAGTAGGCGCAGCTAACAATTTTTCTTTTTTTTTTGGCTTTGTCATACCAATTATAATATGATGGGAGTTTGAGACTTTCCCGTCTCCTCGAGTTATCTGAAAGGCAATCCTTGTTACCTACTCAAAGATGAGAGATGAGAGCTGAAAGCTGAAAAAGAACAACATAATTGGAATCAGTTTGGTTAGTACGCCACCCCTACCATGACTTGAAAATTATGGCACCACCACCATATCGTTCCTCTTCCCAAATATATATATATATATATATATATATATACGTACATAATGCACACGAGGATTTTTGTGTTCTCTATGACCGAAAACCAGAGGAAGGAGATATCCTCATGGATTGCTGCATCTGCAGTCCCATGGCTTCTGTTTACAGGCCTCCGAGGAACACCATCTGCGCCAGCTGCTACCAAGGAGCCAGAAGCATGATTGCTTTCCTGAATGAACACGACACCGACAGAGATCATATTACCATCAGTTGTGCCGCCGTCTCCCATGCCGCAAAATCCAGCGCCGCAAAGGCAAGCATGATTTTTCTTTCTTCTTCTTCTTCTTCTTCTTCTTCTTCTTCTTCTTCCATATATATGATCTTGAAGGCATAATTTGGTGGCGGTAAGGGGTTGTCCTTTCCGGTGTTTCTTAGAGATTGTTGTTATACAAGGAGTTTTTATTCCATTTGATGTTGTCCCTCGTTCTTGTTGCAAAAACGATCGTTCAAAGTTCGTATGTTTTTACCTCGAAAAGGTTTCGATTGGTACTGATGACTATTTCGGTGGATCATTAGCCTAACTCACTTTCTTCTGCTCTTCATTCCCCCTGTTCTCTCTCTCTCTCTCTCTCTCTCTCTTTCTCAATTCTGATACGTAGAGACGGTTGTTCAGGGCATATCGCACGCTTTCAAGAAGATGAAGGAGATGGAAGAGAGGGAGAAAGACATGAAGGAGAAGCTGAGGTTTCTGGATGGACTAATTGCGCTGAGGGAAAGAATCCACACGGACATTTTGGTGAAACCTGGAAGTGGGCCTCCCATACCTGCCCATAGAGCTCTGTTGGTGAGTTCTCTCGATCAACACACCTTCGTCTTGGTAGAGGAGTTGGCTACTTCATTTTTTTTTGTATAATCATCATCTGTTGCATTGATGTCGTCCCTCTCATTAACAACTAGCGGCCGATGAGATTAGGAGGAAATTGTGATGTATACCGTGCGTGCTTACCGAGAATTCAGTCCCAGAGCAACGGATCTGCTGCTACCAAAGACTGCATTATGCTCCTCAAAGTTGATCACTTTCTCTCGTTAACTCTGCAGGCTGCAAAGTCGGACATCTTCAGAACCATGTTGATGTCAGACGAATGCAAAGCCCCAGCGGAAGACACCATCTCGTTTCCTGAGCTAAGCCATGATGAGCTGACATGCCTTGTGGAGTTCCTGTACAGCGGCAGTTTGCCGGAGTGGAGCACCGAGAAGCACTCCTACTCCATGCTGATAGCAGCCGACAAGTACGACATCCCGTTCCTGAGAAAGTACTGCGAGCATCGGATCCTGGCCACGCTGCGCCCGTCGAATGCGCTGGAGGTGCTCCAGGTCGCGGAGGTTTGTTCCGACGCCGAGTTGAAGGAGCAAGCCATGAACCTGATCACCAAGCACGCGGACGACGTGGTGTTCTCTGTCAGCTACGATGAACTCGCGAGGAACAACGCTCATCTATGCGTGGAGATCACCAGAGCGTTGCTGACGGAGATGAAGGACAAAAGAGACGCCGCCACGTCTCCAAATGAGACTTCGAGTTAGACAAAAAAAAAAAAAAAAGTTTTTTTTTTTTTGTGTTCTTGGTTCTTGGCTCCTTCCTTCCTTCCTTCCTTCCTTCCTTCTCGGTTGGGATGCAAACTTCTTTCTAGCATAGACGACGACTGGGCGAACACCACCTTTTCTGAGTGGGATTTGAATTCTTTCTCCCATACAAATACAATCTCTCTTCGAGCCTTCTATGCCTCCTCCTACTTTGACTTGTAATTGTTCTCTGTGGTAGTCGTCGACAAGCCTTGTTCGGTAACATTAGATCTCCCCCACCACCTTGCGGTCGATTCTATTTTATTTTCTCATAAAGCCCACTGAAAACGGCCCGCTTGCCCTAAGTTGACCCACGAATGGGTTACACGTATCATTGCATAAGCCTAATGTGATCTTAATTTAACCTCCCTCGGAACTCCTCCAACACCTAATGGATCTATCAGGTTCGGATTAAAAAAAAAAAAAAAAAACCAAGTTTTATACAGCCAGCCGTTTGCTTCACAAGTCGGATCCGTCCTTTCCTAATAACACCACCTTACTTTGCATACTTCGATTCGAAACTGCGTATGGATTAACACAGGGCGAGCATTAACCTAAGTCGGATGTCGTTCACTAATTTATGTTTACTATATGCTTATTTATGTACAGAATCTGGCATTACACACAGTGGCTTTGCCACAGTAAAAAGAGTTTTTATATCTGTAGCACATCTTGGAAGCTTTGTGTCAGCTGCTGTCATTTTGCTGTTTTCTGAAAGCTCTCTTTTGCTCCCTTAACTTTCCGCGCACTTGTTAACAGCTTGCACCACTACTTGCCTCACCATCTTAGCATCCACGCCTTGGTTTTGCGGCTGCGAGGCAAAGGATAACGAATGCATGCTTGAGTAGAACTCAAATCAGTTCTCTAAATTATCAGCACATAACCTTCATCGACTGGACTATTATATACGACTTCATACATCCGTGTGTTTAGCATGGTATTCATACTGGTCCACTCGTTATACACTATTTGGCGCCTGCACTTTACGTATCTTTGTGTTTTCCCATCGTGAGTAAATTGATCTGTGCATACCTTGTGGCACTGCATTGGAGTTTCTTCTCCATACCTACGTATCGGTACTGCAAACTATTATGATAGGGCTTGTTTTGATAATGTTTTCGTCCTTTGCGAGCCAAAGTGGAAGCATTATTGATTCACGTTTATATGGGCAATCATGGCCACCTATTATTCCTAGCAGTAAAAGAAACGAAACACCACCGAAACCATTTTTGGGCATGGAAAACTCTAAAAAGTATCGGGTATAGAAATCAATGGAGACATATTGTGAAAGCTATACTAATTGGCATATTGTGAAAGCAGACATTTTTTGGCAGCTCTGTGAATGACTCTTAAATGATGCGTGTGTGTGCTTGTGCCAACAACGCACAGGATGTATATGACGATGATTACTAGAGAAGCACTCCCCGACATAAGTTACCTTAATATAACATTAGCAATGGCGTGAGTTGAACAAGAAGAAGACTGGTAGATGAAATTTGGCTACTTACTTCTCCTCCAACAGCTGCAAGACGAAATGAGTCAGCGCAGGAGATGCTAGCATCCAACACCTCAAGTCCAAGTGCCTCCAATGCTTCAAGAACGGAGACGAGCAATCCCGGGCAGTTCTTATCACAGAATACATTGATTAGGAAACCCTTTTCTAGGGTTTCCACACTAACCTGCAGAGATGTAGAGTGAGGTAAAATGTTCGATCGACTATGATTTACTCCACGGGTCCGTGGCGAAAAATGTACACGAATTATGAACCGTGGTTTCCTGATGAAGTAACTAGTTGTAATCATATCAAAAGAGGTACCATGGGCAAGCAGCTTTCTTCCTCGAGATCTCGCTTGCATGCTTCGATGTTTTGCTTCAACTCTTCAATATATTTCAACGCATCTACTATGATGGATGCTTGGCTTGGCTACGAGGAAGAGGCAGCAAGAAAAAGGAGTGTTAGATGATGCTGTACGTGTATTACCAGAGGGTGTTCTTGTTTGATGACATACGACAAATCTGAAGGCCACGAAAACCAGAATAGGGTCGCAATTGAGCAAACAAAAGAAGAAAAGAAAAAAAAAGAAGAGTAAACCAAATTAAAAGCTTCAGAACATGATCTGAAGCGCAGCAGCACGAACACATCAAGACTCAAAATATTAATCATCTCGAAATCAAAGCACGCCACTACGTACGGCGCTAGAGTTGGTAACAGAACGAAGAAGCTGCAGCCTCTCATGCAGAACCCCTTTCTTTTGCTCCCTCGATGTCATCTTTCTCTTTTGCTTCCGTCCCTCCGCGCTTTTGTGGGTGGGATTGCTCGGAGGGAGGAGCTCTCGCAGCCTTATATTTGTCACCCACAGTGTTTTAGTGGAATCAATTAATCCACTTGGAATCACAAGAGTGCCGGACCGTTTCTGCCATCCAAAATATAGTTCCGTACGTGCTACAACTTTGGATAACCTGTACAATTAACAGCGAATCGGGTACCCAAGCACATACATATATGGGGGACATTGCTCGTCGGTGCTGAGCTGTTTTCTTTTTTCCTGCTTACACTTGGTTGACCTTTGAACAGTTCTCCAGCCCTTGTTGTTGTTGTTGTTGTTGTTAAAAGGAAAATGATCGATGTACTGACGCATCAAAGCGATGAATAATTGTACTCCTTTCTTCCTTCACTATGCTTGCTATCATCTGGTTCGTTGACATCGGGTACATTTAGTAGGGGGTAAGTCTGACACGAAATTGACGTAGTACGTCCGCAGCGAGCTTCCTTCGTGTAACGTCATGCATCCATTCTAGGCAATTTTCTTCCGTGTTACGGAAGAACAACGTATGGTTCATGATGATGTATTAACCAATCTTTCACAGTTTTGGTCACCTTCACCGAACCATTGTAGTGGATAACATACGTTAGCTAATGATCCAAGCCTCATTTTGTCACGCCAAACATTCTATCGCTTCAGAAAACAAGGAAATCCCACGGTGAAACAAAACCGGTACCATTCGTCAACAAGGTCGACGTCGTGTTCCCCCATGGAACTGCTGCCTGTTTGGCTTATCAACACCATTTAACTCTGCGTGTCCCCTATCCGCAGCAGCAATAATTGCAGCAATTATAACTAGCAAACCCATCTACTTCTTGAGAATCCTCGAGTGCCAGTATCCAGACATCCCCGTCCTGTTCGAATCATTAGAAACGAAGAGAAGGATGGTAGGAGGAGTGCTGTGGCGAGCTCAGAATGCTTGTGAATTGCCTCATGCATGCACGCAAGAGGAGGATAGTTAGCAGCAAGCAGAAACTTGGTCCAAATGCTGCTACCGAGCACCCACTGACACTCTGTGGTTTATAACAAGGAGTATGGGGGTAGCGCGGACAGAGGGAGAGGGAAGGAGAGGAATCTGAGGTGGTGCTCGTGATAGGGGCAGAATGGAAAGCGTCAAGGGGATCGGGCGTGGCAGGGAGGACCTTTGTGGGCAAAAGGCGACGCCTGTTTTGGATCTTTGTTTGCCACGATGAGTTGTGAATGCCTCCAAATATCCCTCACGGGTTTCGTCAGCTTGAAATCGCCAGGAATTTGTGACTGCATTCGAAACGATTAAATTCCCTGAGAAAATAATTAAAACAATCGGGGCTCCTTCTATGTATTAATTAATTTAAGAACATCTAAAAAATATTATTTAGAATGTAATATTACAAAACAAAAAAGAAAGAGAGAAACGGTTGCATAAATTTTGCTACAAATCCACCATGTACTTCTAATTATGGATCATATGTTTTCGGGAATTAGATCTTTTAAATTATGTAAGTCCTGTGCGTTAAGAGTAACTCTTAGGTGATGTGTATTCCAAACGCTGCTAACTCTCGGCAAAGATGTCACTTGCACCAAACTTTATTATGTTGGGCGTGAACACGACAGATCGATTCAACGTACTTAATTCTAAAGATAAATCGTACTTGGGTTAATGCTGAAGCCCAGACAGCAATAGTTAAAACGTATCCGAACTGGAACATAAGACCATGCATGCACAGTGCGAAGAAAAAGTACTGCCGCTACTATTGGCTGACCATCAAAAAATACATGGAATAGGCATCATACTCGTTGTGTTCCAACCAGAAGATGCAGAATCTTTATCCGATGAACTGGTCCTCCGGTCTAGCAAGCTGATGGCAGACGAATGGGGGGAACTCTCGGCATATGCTCATTCATACATGATTCATCACAGCAAACATAGATCAGTCATTTCAACTAGTATTGTATGCTATTATGTCACTTAATTCTCTTCCCAAGGGGTTTGTCCTCGGCGCAGATATTTGTTTGGCCATAATAAATTAAGTTTCAGCAGAATATGCACTCACAATCAAACCATTGTTCTTGGAGAAATGGATACTGGTCTCGAGCAAACAACTGCTTCTGCAGCATGTACTTACTTTTTTTCTCTACTTACCTGTGATTTCAACGTGAACTTTGAAGTGGATCTGCAAGGAGAACAATTCTTCCACATCATCAAGCAAGCTATGTTTCAGCTGGGATAACCAAGTACGCGGTAATGTTTCATATATATGACTCACTTCCAGTGTGGGGGGACTGCATCCATTCATCGAAGACGCATATCTTTGAACCTGTGAGCAATTTAAAATTATAAGCTTACCTTTCTTCCGTCTTCCTCTTGTGAACGTAGGGCTGTGTTATCGGGCTCCATACTTGTGAACTTGCCTTCTTTTAGCCCACGGTGATCATCATCTTGTGTTTTCCTTTGCTACTCTCCACATTTAACAGGCTAGGCCAGTGGATGATCGCCTCCCCGCGTTTAGCAGGAGACTAACGTAGCTGCGCACTGTGAATCGAGTCTGTGTTTTTTTTTTTTTTTGTGTGTTTCTATTGATCATTTCCACGATCGACGCGAGCAGGCCAAACGCACAAGCAGTAGAGAACATCACGAGCATCCATCCGTATGGAGCGTTTCAAAGATCGACGACGCATGGGAAGAAATCAAATCACAGACAACTACTTTTTAATGCATCCTAAGGCTTGATCGAGATGGGAGCAAGCGGCGGCCAGCGTGCGTCCCTGTTGTTGTTTCTTGTCCTTGTCCCTCTCTTTCATGTCGTGGACTTCATGACAAGGTATATGGTCTATTAGGCAAAGGCAATGCGATGTAGTGGAGAAGGTAAGATACGATCGACCCCATGTGGATTGCATGATCCACCGAATTAAATGATTGATCACAACCTTTGCACTCGATTAGTTCATAAGTCACGTAGCTTCATATGCCAAACAAATGGCATGCTCAATAATAGCCTTCCTGTACACAAATCATGAGCTATATTATTCTGAACACACAGTCTGCTTCCATGCTCGAAAAGTCAAAGCACGTACAATCGAAATAATGCACGTCCATCACAGATGTTCAACATTGTGAGTCCTTTGAATGAAAGCTGTTCCACACAATACAAGTTCAAATATCCCGTGATTGTAGCCAACAACAATAGAATAGAAACAGGGAGTTAGGTCTGCCTCCTACCATTCATTACCCCCATTTGTTACAGCATGGTGATTGAGCAATGCACAGGGACAGTTCATTCCTAAAGGATGACGATAACGTGCCCTTTTTTGTCACGATCCTCACTCCATTCAGGAGCTCAAGGAACGAAAGAAATAGACAGACCTATGTCTCTCTCTCTCTCTCTCTCTCCTGCATGTGTTTTTACCAACAACAGGAAAAGGGACGGTTCCTTTCCAGTCTCGCTTCCACCATAGTCAATAACAGAGGAGTGCCCAACCCTAATGAAAGGGAAAAAAAAAAAAAAAGCCATCATAGCTGATAGCCTCGATCGATTTAAGCAAGAGCTGGCCCGGTTCACATTTTCTATGACCCTTCTCCCGCTTAATTTGCAGTCTCCTGCTTGAAAAAAGAAGCGACTGTTTCGTCCACCTACCTACACAGTCAAACAAGTCGGCCGTCCTTCCACAGAAACCACTACAGTAGCTGACCCCTTCCAAAACCCACCCAGAGATGAATCAACCTGTTTTTCTCCTTTTTAAAAAAAAAAATTTATTTTTCCTTCTCCGTAGCTGATTAATCATCTCCCACGTCCTCTCTGTCGTTTGATTCCATGCAGACCATTCCGACGCAGTAGGTATGAGAGGCAGCCGTCACGAAAGCAACACCCGCTTGCGCATCCCTATATATGTCGACCGGATGCGTGTGGTCTGGCCATCACAAGTAAACTTGTGTGCAGACTCGTCCGGCCAGCCATGGCTTCCTCTTCCAGGGTCTTTGCTCCTTTGGCGTTGTTTCTTCTTCTCCTTCTCGGCAGCAGCACCGCTGCGGAGCTATCCACAAGCTTTTACTCGTCGTCGTGCCCCGGGCTCTTTAGCACCGTCAAATCCGTTGTCCGGTCTGCTATATCCAAAGACAAGCGGTTGGGCGCTTCCATCCTGCGCCTCTTCTTCCATGACTGCTTCGTTCTTGTAATGTTCTATTACCCAAACAACAACAGCTAGCTAGCTTTTTTTTTTTTTTTTTTTTTGCTATTTTTTGGCCCTGATATATAATGTGCGTGCACAGGGGTGCGATGCGTCAGTGCTGTTAGATGACACGCCCACCTTTCGAGGGGAGAAGACCGCGAAGCCTAACAACAATTCCTTGAGGGGGTTCCAAGTCATCGACCAGATCAAGAATGCAGTGGAGAAGGCGTGCCCGGGGTTGGTGTCATGCGCGGATATTTTGGCGGTTGCTTCAAGAGACTCGGTGGTCACTGTGGGTAGCACTCTTCATCATCATCTGCATCTGTGTGTGTGTATATATATATATATATATATATATATGGTCATGTCAGTTGACCGAAGCGCTTGTTTTGCAGCTCGGAGGGCCTTTCTGGGATGTGAAGTTGGGGAGAAGGGACTCGAGGAAAGCAAGCTTTTCTAAAGCTAACAAAGATATCCCCTCGCCAACTCTATCACTTAGCAAGCTTATCTCCAAGTTTTCAGCCAAGGGCCTTTCAACTAAAGACATGGTTGCACTCTCCGGTAAGATTCCGGACAACCAAGCTTTATAAATCGGTCGATTCAGCTACAAGTAATGCAGAGTTGCAGTAGGGGCCTCCTTATTCTTGAAATTAAATTCAGATGCATCTTTTATCAAGCATATACCATGCGTCAAAATGCTCAGGTTATTATTATATGAGGACAACCGATGTATCTAACATGAACTGTACACGGAATCAATCAACGTTGCGTTCGAGGCGTTGCAGTCTCGATCTCGTACGTCCCCTAGCCGTCGGTCTCGCGCTGCACTTGACACGTGAACAAGTGACGAAGATCATTAGAATTTTGCTTCTTTTGACGCAGAAAAAGAAAAGAAAGACAGGAAATTGAATCGGCTAATGGAATAGAATATACACTTTTGACGAAATTATTGGAGACTGGGGGAGCCACATACCCCAGGATTAATTACAACTTACGTTTATTACTTGCATAGGCCAAGAGAAATAAGAGACTAGCTTTCTTTTTTATTCTTCTTTTTCTACGTAATCATATGGAGGGGAAGGGTTGGTTTCCTATGGTGTCCAAAAGTCAATAGCTCTTGCCGGAGAGGGGGACCTCGATCTTAGTTTTGACTGAGTCGGTGGAGTCAGCATGAGGGTTGGGCCGAGTAGAGGTAAGGAAGGTTAATAATCCATGGAACCACATTTTGACTTGGTTCCTTCTCCCGCTGCAGGTGCCCACACGATTGGGCAAGCAAGGTGCACCTCCTTCCGGGGTCACATCTACAACGACACCGACGTAGACGCCTCCTTTGCCAAGACGAGGCGGTCCGACTGCCCTCGCGCCACCGGCTCCGGGGACAACAATCTGGCGCCGCTGGACCTGCCAACCCCCACCCACTTCGACAACTCCTACTACAACAATCTCATCAACTTCGAGGGCCTCCTGCACACGGATCAACAGCTCTACAACATCAGTGGCTCCGTCAGCTCCGTGGTCAAGGCCTACAGCGGCAGCACCAACACCTTCTTCTCCGACTTCGTAGCGGGGATGATCAACATGGGAGATATCAGGCCCCTCACGGGTTCCAAGGGCGAGATCAGGAGGAACTGCAGGAAGACCAATTGATTAGTCCGCTACCGTGTTTTTGTGTGCACTTACTTAGTAGCAGCACCAACGCTGCATGCGTTTCCGCGACAAACAACGTGAGCGCGCGCGCGAATGTGTCTTCCCCGTCGAGTTTAATCAGATTTCTCAAGATACTAAGAATCGTCTTATCCATCATGTAACTCTTTTAAGTGAATCATCATGTCATCGAAACCTCCACATATTTTAATTTCTCTTCCCAACTTGAATAACCTGTTGAGATGGCCGAGTTGGTCTAAGGCGCCAGATTAAGGTTCTGGTCCGAAAGGGCGTGGGTTCAAATCCCACTAACATTTCGAATTTTTTTTTTTTTTTTTTTTGACCTCATCTTGTCTTTTTCCCGTTTCTATTTTGGAGTACTCACGTCGGTGCAAAATGCTATTTGGTGCGCGTGTTAACTAAGCGTTCGCGCGACCAATGAGAGAGCATAATTGTGTGACAAAACACAATTGTCATAAATAATAAGTCACCACTCGAACAAGTCATTTTTGTAGAGACGGCCGACGACTTGACACGACATGCACGACACCGAACACACAAACAGATGCAACGAGGCAGCTGCATGAAACATTTCTCGGACTTGACCCTAAACATACGTAGATCAAGGCAGATGAGAAAAGGATGACGGCAACCTTTATGTGACCAGTCGCCGCATAGCTTATTATAGTGGAATAAGACAGCTGATACGCTGCGGTAATAAACTGGGACGATCGACATGCACGAACAGTGGTGATACCTCAACCAAATCTCTCGAGGACCAAATTCTTCTGACGATCACGGCGTCGACGGAACAGACTAAGGCGGGGAATCCGTTGGAGTCGGAAGCACAGGATGGAGCCACCGGCCGCGTCTTCATCATCCGGTACTCCGGAAGAGAAGGAATGCTTCTGCCGAGACTCCGAGGATCCCAAACGAGAGAAGGGAGACGACGGTAACGATGACACTGGCGACTTGGGCATCGGCGGATGCGGCATGCATGGCTTCCTTAGGGTGAGCCTTCGGAATAAGGTGGCCAGGTAGCTGAATGACGCGGATGACTTTGGTTTCTTGTTGGCGGCCATAGTCTTCCTGGGGTGGTGGAAGTAGGAGGGTGGCGGGGTGAGGGGCGGGAGCTGTGCGGCGGCGAAGGTGGCTTTGGGCGTCCCCGGCTGCGACTCCCATACGAAGGGCACCGAGGCCGGTGCGACTCCATGGTAGACCCTGAAGGAAGGAGTGGCGGATAAGGAGTTTTCCTTGGAGAGGAGCCTGGCGTAGAACGTGCCCTCTTGCTTGATGCGTATAGGGCTCAGGGGGCTGCTGCCTGAGCTTTTGGCGAGCATTTCGTGGCTGGCTTGGATTTGATTGAGAGCCGTCGGCAGCGCTACCGAACAAGGAGACCGGCAAACTTAAAAAAGAGGACCAGGCGATCGATCTATACGCGTTGGAATCAAGCGACGATTAATGCATGGTCCTGTTTGCGGAGCAACCTAACTTGTTTCTGATATTAATAAGCGCTACTGCACCCGCGCTGCTCCTACCTCTTATTCACTCGTAGATGTTCGCCAAAACTGGATGATACATTGTAACACGAACATTACATTGTGACACGAAGGCTGAGTAATATGTCTATTTCGTGCTGTCTTGCAATTGATTTGTCTCTCTAATCCTTTGAACACATCCAGTGGCCATTTATTCTTTTGACAGAGAAGGAACGCCGGGCGGGTAAATAAATACCATAGATCTTGGATTCTCGATAATGTAGGAGAAAAGAAAAATACACATTACCTTGCATTGGCGTTAACTACTCATCATTTTTGATTTGATCCGCGTGCGATCGTGTAATCTCTCCATCCTAACATCGAGCTGTTCTCGTATCGTGTACGGGGAGTACGAGATCCATTAGTGGTGTTGTGCCTTGTCGAATCGTTTCTGCCGAGATAAGAGAGTGGCTGTACGCTTGAGTCGAGGGAGCCATGTAGCGGTCAACTCCAACAGGCTTAACAATAAAACACACATAAATGTTGGGGTCCCATGCATCACACGTCCGCTAGCCACGTAGACGCTGCAGGCGTTGACTAAATTAAACACCAGTCGCTAAACACCTTTTAATTCACTGATGTCCGGTGACATCATCGCCTCCTTATAAACAATTCAGATTTCGTGGTGGTCCTTTTTTATGTCGAGATGACAAGGGAGGAAGGAGAAAAATATTTAATGATGATGGATGGTGAGATGTAGGGGCATGTGGTGGTGCATGAATCGCCAACGATTAAATCAAAAGGCTTAGTTAGCTTGGAGTGGAAGCAACCGCTGCAAACGATCCCAAGTGGGATTGCCGGAGTCGAGCATCACACGACGTCGCCACCTGCCACCTCTTCCTTATCACGTGCGCTCCATCAGCGTTTCAACGAAGCAACCAGCAATTTTTTTTTAAAAAAATATTTTTTACTGACATAATTGAGTTCATATAAATAAATAAATATAGATGGGTACGTATTGTGAAAAATCCAAACACGGGGTTTCAAATTTCTACCTCAATATCTCTTGGTCAGAAATTGTCATGTATGTATATTATGAAATTTTATATAATACTCTTATCCTGAAATTTTTTTATTTTTGTGTCGATCATCCGCGATCGTTTTCACAGGGAAGAGGTTTGTCGCTGGATGAAAAGTTGTGCACTATATCTATTCACAAATCAAAAGAAAGAGTTCAGTTTATTCAATCAATCAATTTGAGTAGGATAAATAAATAAATAAATAAATAAATTGTACATGATATTAAGAAAAAGAAAAAAAATGCATTCCGACGAACGAAACTAAATAAAGGAACGACCAGAGAGGCAAGTTTGAGAAATACAAGCAACGTTATTTACCACAGAGAGAGAGAGAGAGAGAGAGACCCCCTCCCCTCCCCTCCCCTCCCCCGGTCCCGTCTCTCACGTGAGGGAAGGAACGAGGTTGTGGGTCGGTACCGCGTCCCGGTAAGCTATGCCGGAGCACTCGGTCGACTCCCCCGCGGGGGCGCCGTCACGCCCTCACCATCCTCCTCCGCCTTCTTCTTCGTCGTCGATACGTAATTCTCCGTCTGGTGCGTCATCTTCTCCTCTTCCTTGCCAAATTGGCGACAAGAAGGTGATCGTGGGGCCGTACGAGGTGGGGCGGCTGCTGGGTTGTGGAGCGTTCGCTAAGGTTTACCACGCGCGCCACACGGAAACGGGGCAGAGCGTTGCCCTCAAGGTGCTGTCCAAGCCCAAGCTGCTGCGTTCCGGCCTGGCCGGCAACGTCCGCCGCGAGATCTGCGCCATGCGCCGCCTCTGCCACCCCAACATCCTCCGCCTCCTCGATGTCCTCGCCTCCCGCTCCCGCATCTACCTCGTCCTCGAGCTGGCCAAGGGCGGTGAGCTGTTCTCCCGCCTTGCCGGCCGCGGCCGCTTGACGGAGGACCTTGCCCGCCCAATCTTCCACCAGCTCCTCTCCGCCGTCGCCTATGCCCACGTCCACGGGGTTTTCCACCGCGACCTCAAGCCCGAGAACCTTCTTCTCCTCGACGACTCCCCACACCCTCGCCTCAAAGTCTCCGATTTCGGCCTTGCCGCCGTCGCCGATCAACTCCTTGTTCTTCCTCATCGCCACCTTCCTGATCGCCCTCCTCCCCTCTTCCGCACCATCTGCGGCACCCCGGCCTACGTCGCCCCCGAGGTTCTCTCCTGCCAACCCTACGATGCTGCCAAGGCCGACCTCTGGTCCTGCGGCGTTGTCCTCTTTGTCCTCGTCGCCGGCTACCTCCCCTTCAACGACCCCAACCTCATGGCCCTATACCGCAAGATCTGCCGCGCCGAGTTCCGGTGTCCCCGCTGGGTTTCCCCGGAATTACGCCGTCTCCTCGGCCGCCTTCTCGACCCCAACCCCGCCGTCCGTATCTCTGCCGCCGAGATCGTCCACGAGCCCTGGTTTCGCAAGGGCCTTGACGCCGACCGATTCAACGCCGTGACCCGTCCCCATCGCCATGACCTTGACGGCCGCATCGCCTCCAAGATCCGCGACAGTGGCAGCGAGGAGGACCGCGACGGAGACCTCAACGCCTTCGACCTAATCGCCTTGTCCCCCAGCCTCGACCTTTCAGGTTTCTTCGCGGGGCTCGAGTTGGCGACGCCGTTGCCGTGGAGGGAGAGATTCATCTCTGGCGATTCGGCGGAAGAGATCCTAGCCCGTGTGGAGGCTGCGGTGGCGGGCGAGGAGGGGATGACGGTGCGGCGGTTGGGCAAAGAGGGTCGTGCGGGCGCGGCGTTGGAGGGCCCCGCCGGGGAGCTTGTGGTGCTGGTGGTGCTACGGCAGCTCAACCGGGAGTTGGTGATGGTGGAGATGGAGACGGGCGTCGGGGACGGGAATGGAGACTTCTTGAGGGAGCGGCTCCGTCCGGCGCTCGGGGGCTCCGTCGGCGAACCGGACAGTCCCGGTTCTGGCTCGACCGGAGCCGAACCGGATTTGGCTTTGTTGGACGAGCCGCACCAATCCAGCTCGACGACTAGCTCTTCGTGTTAGCATCTAATGATGTCACTCATCAGGATTAAAATTTATAAACGAAAGAACCACGTGTCCTGGCAACATATGTTAATCCAGGATTTGTGACACGACTCATATGTGCGCATTCCATTGGTGTAGTATGTATTTTTTTAGTAGGGGTTCGACACATAGACAATCTCAAATATGTGAGTGTTGTTTACTTTGCGTTGACTTGTGAAGATGTTGACTTTCCACCCCCGATTGCGATGTGATCAGAAAAGAGGTGATCATTGTTGTTTTTTCTTTTTCATTTTTATGATTTCAATAGATGGGAAAGGTCGTCTATATGTAACAAAATATTTATTTTTCTTTCTTGCAGGAGAAAGGATGCCTTGTTGGTCTTGTTGTGTTTTTGGCTTCATGCTTTACGGCTGGCAACATTGCTTCTGTACAGGTAATCATCATCTTTTCGTGTGTTAATATAATCTAGTATCTCTATAATTAATTTTTTTAAAATATTTTAATATTTATATTAAAAATTTTATTTGTTCCAATAAAATCTTTTTATCTTGATTTTTAACTTTAATATAGGGATCTCAATAGTTTATTTTCCTTAATATAGAGATATCAATATAATTTTTAGAAAGTATTAGAGTTGAGTTGTAATTTAACTTTATATTTGCATCAAGCCAGAGTAGAAATCTTCTTATTTTTAATTAATTTTAAACTTTTTAATAATTTGTTTTTGTTTTGGGGCATTGTGGGAGGATATCCCCAGTGCGGCGGGGGTGTGGTTCTGAGTTGAGTTGAGTTGGCGGTGAGAGGTGGAAACATCAGCCCCGACTCTTCCGATAACACCGATCGATGCGATCATTAATTAATTCACTGCTCACCCAAGTGGCGTTGATAATAATGCGGCGTCGCCATTGTTTTAAACCCAACCTTTCCTCGACCGTGTCTTGTCTTTGTTTGGAAAAGAAAATTATTTGTCGTTTTGCATCGCAATCCATTAACTACAATGGTTTGCTTTTCCAACGTGCCTTTGATTTGAATTCCCGTCCCATCGTGGTAGTACAGAGCTCCTCGGGGAAAACCTCCACTTACTGTCCTCGATATGCTCCCGAGCCGAAGGCATTTGTCGCCGGGATCCTTCTTTTCTCACTGAATCCTGCTCGCTCTCCGAGTCCATCTGTCGAAGGTTGTGCTTTTGCTTGGTTTCCTCCTCCCTTCTTCGGGCGCCGGTACTTGTTTTGGTCATCTTTCTGTTGCTGCTGCGTTTTCTTCTTTCACGAATCCGCTTCAATTTTATGTTGTTATTTCCTGCTAGTTTGGGGTTTTGAGACGCCACCATCAGACTTTTTTTTTTTTTTTGGTTGCTGCTCAACTGTTGATCTATCAAGTCCTCGATATGTTCCGTCGTCTCCGCGGGAGTAAGACAAACCTTGCAGCTCTTTGACGTTTTCAGGTCGCTAAAGGAACGAACCGTTGGCGTTTCTCCTCTCTTCAAATTCATGGATCGTGTGGCACCACCAAGAACCAGCACAAGCTCCTCCGGGTCCGGCCTCCTCTTGTCAAAACTGTGCAAGCGGCGGCGAGCCGTCACCGTATCGTCCTACATCGACAACCCAAAACCCGACTACCGCTCTTCCAGCAGCGCCGAAGCTGGCGCTGGCGACGGCCCCGATGATAACCGAGATGGTAAAGTGCATCCGCAGCCAGTGGAGGAGCCTCTGGCTACAGTCTCCGAGTGCTCAGAAGAAGCTGTGGTCCTGAAGCTATTCGATGCCATTACTGCCCTGAAGCGTGCTTATGTGCAGCTGCAGCAGGCCCATCTTCCTTACGAAACCAAGAAGATCAAGATGGCCGATGATGTCGTGGTGTCTGTGCTGGACACCCTATCTGGTCTCCAGGAAGCGTACAGCTCTCGATCGGCGCTTCACTCGCGGATCCACGACTGTCAGGGTGTGTTGGCACAGCTGCAATCCAAAGCGCGCATCAAGGAATCCAAAATTCGTCGACTGAGGTGGGAAATGGAGGAGTTGGAAACAGAAAACGCAGCGCTGGAGAAGATGGTTAGGCAAACGGAGAAGGTGGTGCTCTTCTATCCTAAAAACTGGGAGTCGACGCCCGCTGTGTTTTCCGGTGTGTGCAGATCCACTGCGAGATCCTTTCACGACTTTGCAAAGCCAGTTATCAGCTTGATGAAGGCTTCGGGGTGGAACCTGGATCGCGCCGTCAGTTCGCTCGACGATTCCCTTTTCTTCGCTCAGAGGGCGCACAAGAAGTATGCGTTGGAAGCGTATCTGTGTCGGGTAATGCTCGGCACGACGACACCCGAGGACGAAAGAAGCCATCGTGATGGGTTCAGTTGGAATCAGTTGGACCGAGTGATGACTTCTCAGGAGCCCTTTGATGCCGTGATGGAGGATCCTAATGGTTGGTTTGGGAAATTTTGCCGAGCAAAGTACGCCGTGGCGGTGCCGGCCAAGATGGAGCGGTCCTTCTTTGGCAATCTAGACCAGAGGTCATTCGTCAGGAGCGGGGGGCACCCGAGGACTCCATTTTATGAGGCATTTGTGAGGATGGCCAGATGGGCTTGGGCGTTGCAGGTGATGGCCAACTCCTTTATTCCGAAGGCCGACATGTTCTATGCCAAGAAAGGCCATGACTTCTCCAAGGATTTTATGGAGAGTGTAGCGGATGGAGTGATCTGGGAGGAGGGAGGGGAGACGCTCCAAGTTGGATTTACGGTGACGCCAGGCTTCCGAATCGGCACCACCATCGTGCGTTGCCGGGTCTATCCCGGCAGGACGGCGTCGTCCATCGGCCCTCATCATGGGTTGCGTTCGTAGTTTACCGGGGGAATTAGATGTGTCCTTTAAACTAGATTTATATATTAAGTGTGCCATCTCCTTCTGCTTCCCAACTTGCAGAAGCAGAAACTATTTATATATACATATGCAACAGTACTTTTATACCTTTCTACAACTTTGCTTCTCCATCCCATAGAGCTCATGTTTCATGAGGTCGAGATGCTACGGCACCATAGCAATGTTACTCCATCTTTTGACGATAGTCTACGTTCAGCAAAGCTATGACCGGAAGAACAGTCGTGGCAAAAGCAGTCACGGGCGGTCGCCCCGCCCGTAGGCAGTTTGCTTGTGGGCATTGTCTTCGCGGCCAAGCACTCATGTCGTTTCGGTTATAAATATAAATAAGAGAATAAAAGCTTGATATTATTGATAAATGTATCATCTATTTATACAGGGATGATGAAAGATTTTATTCAATTAATACAGATTTTTCTCAACTAATAAACGAGATTTACTCGTTCACTTATAGATTTGGCGGTACACTTAGTCAAAAGATTTTCCTCAATTAATGAACGAGATTGGCTCTTTCAATTATAGAATTGGCGGTAGACTTAGTCATCTAACATGCCCTCGCAAGATCGAGCTTCTGTCAAGGATGTCGATCTTGGATCGATGCAATAAAAAGTGATTGCGAGCTAAAGACTTTGTGAGGGAGTCAGCAAGTTGATCAGTCGTGTAAACATGAGAAACACGAAGCTGCTGACGAGCAACTTGATCCCGCACAAAATGAAAGTCGATAGCCACATGCTTCATGCGAGAGTGAAAAATCGGGTTCGCACAGAGGTAAGTTGCACCAAGGTTATCACAATAAATAACGAGTAGAAGAAAAGCGTGAAGCTCCTTAAGCAAGTTGGAGATCCAAATAAGTTCGGCGGCGGTAGCTCGATATTCACCGATCGTAGACTTGGCAACTATCTTTTGTTTCTTAGAACTCCGGTGATCGGATTAGCACCAAGAAAAACAATATAGCGGATGTGGAGGTTTGATCGTCAACATTGTTCAATCGGATCAAAGACATGAAGCTGAGAGGAGAATGTTTGCGAAGAAAAATACCATGATCAATGGTCCCTTTAAGATAACGCAAAACGCATTTGACAACAGTCCAATGGAGAGCAGATGGCCGATGCATGAACTGAGACAGTTTATTAACTTCAAAGGAAATATCTGGGCGAGTAAGGGCGAGATATTGTAGGGAGCCAACTACCTCGAACGGTAGGGTCTCAGCGGGACTACCATCACATAACTTCAGTGATTCACTAGAGGATAGAGGAGTGGCAACCTCTTTTGCATCCTGCATAGCCATCTTGAACAGCAAATCAAGAATATACTTTCTCTGTGAGAGAAAGAGACCAGAAGACGTAGATGTAGCCTCGACTTGAGAAAATAATTTAGGTGACCAAGATCTTTAAGAGAGAATCGGTCGGCCAATTGCTGAATAAATGCTTGAACCGCTATAGAGTTATCACCGGTAATAATAATATCGTCCATATAAACCAGAAGATAGATAGTAAACCCATGTTGGTGGCGTGAAAAGAGAGACATCGATTTAGAGTTAATGAAGCCAAAGACAAGTAGAGACCAAGCTCGATACCAAGCTCATGGAGCTGACGAAGGCCATAAATGGCTTTTCGTAATTCTGAGACATCGGATCGAGGATGTATAAAACCTGGAGGTTGTTGCATGAAAACGTATTCAGTAAGTGTTCCTTGCAAAAAGGCATTGTTAACATCGAGTTGGCGTAAGCACCAGTCGTTGGAGATGGCCAAACTTAAGATAAGCCGAATGGTAGTAGGTTTGACGACAGGACTAAATGTCTTAGTGTAGTCAAGACCAGGACATTGATGAAAACCTTTAGCCACAAGTCGAGCTTTATAGTGAGCAATGGAGCCATCAGGGTTTTGCTTAATGCGATAGACCCACTTACACCCTATAATGTTTTGTGTGGGGTGAGAGGGGGTGAGAGTCCATGTACCATTACGAAGAAGCGCATCATACTCATCACTCATGGCTGTACGCCAGTGTGAGAATTTTTGGGCTTGAGTAAAAGATGATGGTTCAGTATAGGCTAGAGAAGAGTTGGTGCTGACATGTAAATTAAGAACTTGACGGGGTTTAAAGAGACCACTTTTGGAGCGGGTTTGCATTGGATGGCTTGAGACGATAGGAGTAGCAGAGGGTAAGGATTGAGGGTGATCACTAGTGGAGGTGGACGCAGGGACTACAGAGAAACCAGGACAAGGTGAGGCAGGCATTGGCTGGAGTAGAGGAAGAAGCCGGAGAAAAAGACGAAGGAGAAATGTGCGGAATCGAAATAACAAGAGAGTGTGGATCTTGTAGAGGCACGAGGGAGGAGGAAGATGTATTAGAGGAACTCAATGGGATGACACAATGACCTTGATCTCGAAAGGGAAAGACAGACTCCACAAAAGTGACATGTCTGGAGACAAATACCTTAGCAGATAGAGGATCATAGCATCGAAAAGTATTATGTTCAAGAGAATATCCGATGAAAATACAAGGATGAGATCGAGGCTGCAGTTTATGAGAATTGTAGGGGCGTAACCAAGGATAACACAGATAGCCAAAAACTTTTAATGTGTGTAGGTTAGGGCATTTTTGAAATAGCTTTTCAAATGATGACTGATATTGAAGAATTGGAGTGGGCATACGATTAACGAGGTACACCGCAGTTTGAAGGGCGACAGACCAAAAGGCAGAAGGCATAGATGCTTGATGAAGCAGAGTTAGACCAGTTTCAACAACATGACGATGTTTACGTTCAGCAGAACCAACCGGTTGAGGAGTATACGGTGGTGACTTAATATGTTGAATACCACAAGTAGATAGATAAGATGCAAGAGCTTGATATTCACCTCCGCCATCAGAATAGATGGTTTTAATAGTAGTTTGAAAATAGTTCTCAACTAAGTTCTTAAATTTAGAGAATACAACAACGACATCAGATTTTTTACGAAGAGGATAGAACCATGTATACTTGTAAAGTAATCTCTGAAGACAACATAGAATCTAAACTTGTCGAAGGAAACAACCGATGTAGGACCCCAAACATCAGTATAAATAACCTCAAACGGCTTAGAGCAAGAAAGAGAGGAAGTACTAAAAGGTAATTGATGACTTTTATTACTAAGACAGGCATTATAGTGAGTAAGAACATTGCTGGACTTAAAAACATGAATAGAATAACGAGAAAATAATTTTTGTTGAATAGAGTTTGAGGGATGACCAAGACGACGATGCCATATATCGACTGGAGCTGCAGTGGAAGTGTTTCTTTTGGGTGAGAAACACGGTAGACGGTCATTCGTAGATGTTGTCTTTATTCGGGCCGCGAACTAAAGATGCCCCCGTGCTCAAGTCCTTAACAAGAAAATAATCAGGAAAGAACTCAATAGAAGTATGATTTTGTTGACAAAATTGAGAGACATAAATAAGATTTCTCTTGATGTGAGGGGCACACAAAACATTATGAAGTGTAAAAGAGGAGTCGTTAGAATGTAATGTCTTAGAACCAACATGAGTAATAGGGATTCAATTACCATCACCAACGATGACGTCTTCATGGCCGCCATAGCTATTATGGAGTGATAAATTCTGGAGGTCAGAGGTGATATGGTGGGAAGCACCAGAATCCATAATCCAGTTAGACGGACCTTCAGAAGAAGCAATCAGGATATTTGCTTGAGGCCAAGTAGATGGTGCTGGAAGATGCGATCGACAAACTTTAGCAGTGTGACCGATTTTGTCACACAATTGATAGACAACTGGTTGCAGAGACATAGGTGAGGGGCGACGAGGTGAAAAGGAAACATTTGGACGAGAATTGACAGACGAAGGATATAAAGGAAGACGTGATGGATGAAAACTCATAGTAGTGGGAGGTTGGGTGACTACACCTTTTGAAGTATTGTTGTGGTATTTACGGCTGGGCTTTTTGAGTTTTTGGATAAATTGAGCTGTGATGGGAGGTTCTGACAAAGGTCCCGATAGCTTGGTGTCACGCTTTAAGTAAGCTTCATAATCCGTCAGCTTGTCATAAAGTTCTTCAAAGAGGATAGGAGAGTCACGCGCCCGAAGAGCAGCAAGCAGTAAGTTCTTTGTACTCAGGATTTAAGCCATTGAGCGTATGAACTAGTATCTCTTCATCAGTAAGAAGATGACCTATCAAAGCCAGGTCATCGATAATGACTTTGATATTTTGTAAGTAATCAGCAATACAACTCCCCTCTTGCTTGAGAGTCATAAGATTGGAGAGTAGTCCAAGCATGCGAGTCCGAGAGCGGTTCGCCAGGGTAGTTTGTAACTTGTTCCATGCTTCCACAGCAGTGGTACAGAGGTCACAAGCGGGCGATGGATCCCAACAGAGGCTGAATGGCACGGAGAATTATCGATCTGTTGAAGCCATAACTTGTAGGCGGTGGGTACTGGGCTAGGGTCTCCTAGGACATGAATCATGGCTGGTGGACAACTAAGAGAAACGTGAACATAACCCAATAAATCATAACTAAACAAGAGGTTAGAGAATTAAGCACGCCAAGAGGCATAATTGCTATTTTTAGATAACTTAAAAGGGATTAAAGATGCAGCATTGATGGAAATAAGACCGGACAATGAAACAGAATTATTAGTAGGAAAAAGAGTAGGAACATCAGAAGTGGATGAGAAAGACATTAGGAAATCACAAAAGTCGTTGCATAGAGTTAAGAACAGTAACACAACTGGTGACCAAGAAAAAGAAAAGAAGAAAAGAAAAAGAAAAGTAATTAATGGCTATAAAGTTATAGGTAGTAGCATAGATCAGAAGGTGGCTAACAAAACTGAACTGAACTGAATAGTGTAGAAAACACCTGGTAGATACGGGAGTGAGTGGCGAATGAGAATATCCAACGGTAGTCCAATAGGTACAGGTGCAGCCGCAAATGGGAATCTGATTGCCTTACTGTTGGAATACAAACACTGAAAGGGCAGAGAACGGTGGTAGCGTCGGCACGAGGAGAAGCGCTCCTGCGTAGAGCTATAAACTGATGTGGATCGGCTGGAGCTGTTTGCAGGTGATAGTAGATTTGAAAGATCCAGCAAGTAGCGTTGCCTCAGCAATGAGGTAGCAGTAGATGAGGCAGTATGTAATGGCAACTATTTTTCTATCGTTTGACAGAGAGAATAATTTCTCTTATGGCTCTGATACCATGTTAGAAATGGAAATAAGAGAATAAAAGCTTGATATTATTGATAAATGTATCATCTATTTATACAGGGATGATGAAAGATTTCCCTCAACTAATGCAGATTTCCCTCAACTAATGAACGAGATTTACTCGTTCAGTTACAGATTTGGCGGTACACTTAGTCAAAAGATTTCCCTCAACTAATGAGGATTTTCCTCAACTAATGAACGAGATTGGCTCGTTCAATTATAGAATTGGCGGTAGACTTAGTCAGCTAACAGTTTCTTCGTGGATAGCATCAGGCGTAATAATAATGTCTAGAATAATTTTACATCATTCAATCTCATCTCATCACGCTTAGTTCAAAAATCAAATATTGAATAAACAATCTGACTCTATTATCATCTTTAGGAAACCTTTAGAACATCTGTATAACGAAAAATAAAATAAAAGATTTTTCATGTTTATTACATCGCTGTGCGAGGATTAGTATGTGAAAAAAATCATAAAATCAAAAATTACGAGTCATGCGAGATTTATTATCTAAGAAGATCATATATCCCTAAAACTTGTAGATCTAATGGAAGAGGATTAAAGAGGTCAGATGTTCTCATCTCTAGCGGTATCTACTCGGTGGATCGATATAGTGATGCTCCTCAAACTGTTGGACAAAGCCCCTAACTCTTGCACACCTTTTTCGCAGTAAACGTGGATGAATATTTTCTATCTTCTTCGTTGTACTCTTGCAACAAAGAGAGGATGGTCGACTGAGAAGAGATGAAAGGGAGGAGAATAAGAGGGGGTGGCCAAAGATACAACCTATCACCCTGTTGGCCACCCCTACCTCCTATTTATAAGGAGTCACAAAAAACCTTAATGGATCATGCTTTAGTGGGTATTGGATCTCTATCCAATTACCCACACCTCTTAGATTATTGAATCTTTATTCAATAATCTCAATTTACCTCAATTTGGGCCTCATACAATCAATGATGTGTCTCATCCAAAGAGAACAATAGCTTATTGGATAACTCATATCTAATCCTTTACTTGTTGAAACATCCATCATATTGTCATAAACCTAGCTAGTTTTGCCTAAGTCGTGCGACACTCCTGCATGTCCGTTCATAAATATCAGTGTCCCCGAAACCTTCTATGGTCCATTAGGACCTATAAAAAATAAAATAAGTTAGATAAAGTATTTCACATGAGATCCACAAGCCACCACTTCAGCAAATACTTTATAGCCAATGTAAATTACAACCATGGACTTTACAAGCTCTAAATGGCCACACACAAAGAATCATGATCCATTATAGACCAAAATCCCGATAAGCATCTATATATCACAACTCTCATTTACAAGTCAAAAACGACCATAAAGGCTAACCAAACTAGGGCTACCAAGCCTACTACTAGGTTGTTACTTACTGTACAATGTATAAACAAAGACCGAATGACATAGACATACATGAGTATTATATCGAGCACCCTTTTAATATTTTTTTCCATGACATTCTCTCTAACTTATTCCTTCTACATCCTTATTAAAGCCATTACAAATATTGTGTTTTCTCACATTTTGCTGAATCTTCAATCTTCTTCTCTAGCTATAATACGCCTCTCGGCTCTCAGTTGCTCTTTGTCGCTATTGTCATATAGTCGAATTTTGATCTGTCATGTTCCCTCACCTCACTGGTGATTGACTCTAATGATGAGTTGATTGAGTTGTGCTGATTCTTGTTGATTCTTGTTGATTCTTGTGAATCATTCTAATGAAGGAAAAGACCTTCTTTGTTATGTACTGGTATCCCAATCGTCTCATGCTGCTTAAACTGTATGGATGCTTGTTGGAGCTTTAATGAGCATCACCTTGTAGACTTTAAAATTTTTTAGGTCATTCCTTTGCAAAAAATGTCAACTGATTCTTCTTTAACTTAGTTGTTGCTTCCAAGTAAGTTCGTATCAGTTCCATTTTTGATTGGCATTCTATTTGGAAATTAAACAGATAATCTACTCTTCATAACACTGATCATTATTGGTGAGGATTTGAAAACTTTTTTATCTTCCATTAGATTTCTTTGAAGAGTCTTTGAACCTACGCAAAGCTCCTCTGCTAAAGAAATAATAGAACTGAGGTTCTCGGACTTGCCCATTCTCTTAAGAGTTGAGAAGGCAAATGTTACTTAACTTCGCGTGCCTACTTAAGATTATACATCATGCATTAAACTGGTTACTAGACTTTGTCCACTCTTTGCTTACACTTTCAAAGCACTCGAAGTGTTTGTACTCATTGTATTGAATTAACTATTGTGATCCATATTCTCACTGCCATTGAACTTTCAAAATGTAAGAAGATTTGCCCCAAAAGAGTAAATTTTCATCCCAACTTAGACTAAGTCTCTAATAGTTTTGGTCGCCTCTGTGATTGTATCTGTTATGATCAAGTTGGCACTAAGAGGGTGGGGAATTAATTAATATAAGTATAAAAATACTTGATTAGAAAAACTTGCTTGAAGTAAAGAAGAAATCAAAAATGTTTCTTGAACTTCGTTGAAAGCGAATAAGTGAGTGATTTAAAATAAAGTCGAAAGATGACGATTATACCTTTCTTTAAACTAATTAAAAATTATAAAAAAAGATAAGAGTAGAGATACTTACACATTTTATAGTGGTTCGGCCAAAACTTGACCTATGTCTACTTTTCAGAGTCCTCCTTCATCGAGGCCTACTTGAGTTTACTAAATGATTTTCTTCTATAGGTAAAGACCAACCCCTTACACTTCTCTCCTTTTTACAGGTTCTGGAGAAGAACCTCTTACAACATTTTTTCACTTCCCCTAGACTTACTTTTATACTTTGAAGCACTAAAGAGAAGCTCTCAAATTTTACAACTCTTTAACATAATTTTATCCTACTTTTTAGTTCACCATCCTTACTTCTCCAAGTAAGAAAACTGGAGGTATTTATAGACACTAAATAGCTTCAAAAATAGAGCCAAAATTTAAGTCTTTCTATAAATTCTATGTATCGATAGTACTACCGTCGATGCCAGTGGTACTACCACTGAACGCACCCTAATAAACAAGGCGACGATGGTAGTGCCATTGCTTGGGTGTTACTATCATCAACTTGGACGGTACTATCACTACCTACTAGTGATACTATCATCAAGAATTCTGGAAAAGTATCTTTTTCTATACTTTTACATACTCGACTTATATCTTCAGTTGACTCCTTCCCAAGTCAACCAAATGAGCTCAAACCTAACCCAAAGTGGACTCGGTTTGCCTCACTTGAGTTAGTTTTATTTGTCTCTCCTATGATTTATCTCTTAATATTAACAATTTATCTTCATGAATTGTATATCTTATCATCATGTTATTTTTTTTTGATATATTTCATGTGATAATTTAAAAAATGATATACTAGAAAAAGTTTTATACTATCGTAACCATTTGTTCCTTTTAATAAATGGGGAGCAAAACTTGCTAACTTGCTCATCTCAAAAGAGAAGCAAGAAATGCTAACTTACAAATCTAAAAAGAAGAAATTTTTTTGCTTAACCTCACATTCTCAAAAATATGCTAGCCTTCATACTTCAAACAGAATTAACACTTGCCAACTTATTAGCTTACATGATGTAAAATTGCTAGCTTGAACATTACAAAAGAAGTAAAAATTTACTAGCTTTCACTTCTCAAAAGAAAAGAAAGAACTCACTAGGTACTAGGTTGCATGTTCTAGGGTGATAAAAAATTTACTAACTAAGCTTTCATATATCAAAAACTTGCTAATTGCACTTTTCCTTTTTGTTGATGACAATGGAAAGAAGGTATTATGATGTGAAATCATGATGATCATATATGTAATGATGATTTTAAAAATATACATGAGAATATGAAATAATTCATGCAATACTTATGATTTTATTATGATAATATGATGTATTGTATATGATGTGATTAAAATAGTTTAAACTTAGACTTTTGAGCTCATCTTAATAGTTTCAATTTATAAGAGCTTTTCTTAGTGGTGTAATGCTTTCATAACTCCTCCCTTGTTTCTCTCCTCGTTACTCACAAAGGGAAAAAAAATCTTATAATGCATATTCGATAGATTTTATTAAGGGAGAGTAATGTTATCAGCTTTGAAATCGTTAGTTATTCATTTCACCTTTTTGTTGATGACAAAGGGGGAGAAATGAACATTAATGACATATGGATATTGATGCACATAACTGGATGTTGATGCATAAATTTTTTAAAATTTATGCTTTGATGACTTGATGCAAATTTTTATTGAAATTTACTTGAAATATAAATTGCGTCATGATATTTGAATTCGAGATTGTGTGATTCTCTTTAATTTAAGTTTTCTTTATTGTGACATAGATTTAAAGGGAGTTAGGATTAACTTATATCATTAATTAATTATCATCGTCGAAAATGAGGATATTATTGAATCTCAGATTTTGATAATAAAATCAATTGATAGGTTATTGATCTAACAAGATTGTTATAGTTGATTGATGTAAGATTAACTACAACAGATTACAATCAGAGGATTGACCAAAGTCAAGTCCATGCATCGGGTCGGAGTTCGGACGATGTGGTTGGGAACTCGCCTGGAGTACGTTAGGAGCTCGCCGAGGGCATCAGGAGCTTGTCATGATGACACAAGGGAGTTCACCGGAAGATTATCGGGGGTAGCCGAAAGGCTTACCAGGAGTTGAGAAGGTTTTCAAATGGATTTGTTGGTCATGATTGTAATTAATTAAGTCATAATAAGCACCGTGCAAGTTTAATCACAATGGTGAAAAAGAGTTGCATACCAGACATGGACCTAGGATCAAGCTTAGGCATCAGGCTAAGGTTTGGACGAAGTTGTGAGAGTTCGTCGAGAGTTCGCTAGGACTTCGCCGAAGGCATTGAGAAGATCGCTAGGAATACATTGGGAGATCGCCGGAGGATGACCGTGAGACTAGCCAAAGGGAATGCCGGAGGTTGTCGAATTGCAGAAGTAAGATTGTCAATTAAGCTTAGTGGTCATATATGGTTGTAATCCTTAAGTCATATGTTAAGTTTGAATCTGATTTGAGTGTGATTTAGAAGGAATCCAAATCAACTCAAAGAGTCAACCGAGTCCACTAAAAGAGTTTGATTAAGCTCAGGTTGAGCTCAATTAGTTGACCAGAGAATTCGTCAATATAAGGTTCAAGTCAAAATTCGAAAAGTGGAGAGAACCACTTTTTCAAAAATTTCGGTAGTTGAACCGCTAATGAATGATGGGTGTACCACCACCGCCCAGGTTTTTGGGTGACTAACGATGGTTGAATCACATGTACCTTATTTTTAGGGTGTTTTAGGTGACTGCACTACTGGCACCGATGAGTAAATCGCCCGTACATAGATTTTTTAGATACGTTTCAATTTTGGCTCTAAATTCTGAAACCATTTGGGGCCTATAAATACCCTAAGCTTTCTTGCATTCAATACAATAACTTTTGGGGATTAAATCTCCGTGAAAAATTTGTGTGAATTGTAAGAAAAATAAAATATGAACAGAGTGAGCTTAGAGTTGAAAAAATTCTTGTAAAGTGTCTCCCTTGTAAGCTCATGTTGTAAGGGTTTGGTCTTTATCCAAAAGATTTTGATAGCGGACGTCGGTGTACCTCAAGAAGCATGACTCGGGGAGTGGACGTAGGCTGGTTAAGGCCGAACCACTATAAATTTAAGTATGTTTTAATTACTTTACTTATTGCATTTGATTGCTCTTAATCATTCTTTATTTAGATATGAGCCTCAATCTCTCTACTTTTTTGAAATTGACTTTAAATCGATTTTGTCGAAATATAAAGAGAAGATTTTGTTGTTCACTTTCTACTTTACGAAAGAAAATTTTTAAATGAGCACTATTTCTCTTGCAATAATTCACCTCTCTCCCCCTCTTAGTGCCAATTGATCTTAACAGTATCCTATATATTTAAAATTTCAAGTAAAATAGAAATTAAATTATACAAATCTCATGTATTTAAAGTTTTTAATTTTCTTTTAAGTAATTGCTATCAAATGTTAGATGATTTTTTATTTTTAATTTTTCTTCTAACCAAATTAATAATTTTATCCCCCACTTTATTATTGTTTAATATATTATGATGATATATTTTCTTTATGACCATAAGTAGAAAGGGATCATATCATTAAAGATGAAAAATTAAATATTTAAGTGCTAAAAGACACGATTTAATTGAATAACTCTTATAACAAGAAATCTGATGAGATCTAAACAATCTTGATTAAAAAATCTTAAATTATTATTATAAAAATCTTATTTTTAATATAATAAGAAATTATAAAGGTTAAAAATCTGATTTCCATTAAGGATATGACAAGTCTATAAATCAAGGGAATGTTCATGATATGAAAATTTTCATTTAATTTTCAACTCATCACAATTTTGAGATATATTAATTTAGTGATAAGTTATACTAAGAAAGAAATCATAAATAATCATGTTATAAAGTATGCTATTATCAAATTATGAATGTCAAAGGGCATGATTTATTTTGACAAATATCTTCTTAGATAAGATTAAAAGCTTTAGAACTCTTAGGAGATCAAATAAGAAGAGTATTTATTCATAAAAATATCAAATTATAAATATCAAGATTATGAATAAATTATAAAGAAGAAAAGATAGAAGATCTTGATTTGTATATCGAAAACTTCAAGTTATCAAGAATATGGTTCATAATAAGATTTTTAGATTATTATTTCGAAGATACAAATTATGATTTATTTATGTAATTTTTTTGAACGAAGTTAATTTATATAAGGATTTCAAATTTCAATTTTTTAATATGTTAATATTATGATTTAAGTTATCAAATTATTAAAATAAAAAAACAATAAAGTTGAATAGATTCATTCATTAAAAAATATTTGAAAACATATCCAAAATCATTATTAAAATCACTTTTCGAAAGATTTTAATGAAGCCAACATACATTATTTTTCAAAAAAATAGCTAAAGTTCTCTGATTCATTTTTGGACTAGCATGCTCTACTTATTCATTATTAAGATTAGTTGTATATCCATGAACCATTTTTAATAAAAATATAAAATCGAAACAAAGATCATTAAGTTTCAATCATCTTAACTAGAGAGCTTAATAAGTGAGTTAGATCAAGTCATATGACTTGAGCATCCACTACCAAGATATCATTCCTTTTTACACCTAGTCTTGTTATGAGATAACCGTACAAGATGGAGGGTTTTAGTTTAGGTGCCCATTTGAGTTTGGGTCCCTCATGAAACATTTTTTCAATTTTCTTTCATGACTTTAGATTGTTTATGGTTCCTTTAGTAACCCACATCAATTTATGTGGACTATACTTTCTAAATAAATACTTATATATAAATTGTCCATATCTACTATAAAAATTATATCTATTTTTGTGCAAAGAGTATGTTATGTGGATCTTCTAAAAAGAGAAGTTGGTTTTTGATGAGTATTTCACATAATACTAATACATTTCTTCCTATGAACATGACTCTAATTTGCATAGATTATATTTAGGGATTTATTTCATATTTTAAAATTTTCTAATATTTGTTGTAATATAATATTTTCCTTTTTAGGTTTATCTAAAGTTTCACATTTGGTGTATAAACTAAGTGATGGTGATACTTCATGTATTTTTTCAAGTTTACTGACTAGTAAATCATGCTCTTTCTTATGTAGTTTATAAGATTTGCTAATCTTTCTAAACTCATCATAAAGCTCATGAAAAGAACTTAATAACTCAATAAAAATAAAAAAAATTTCAGGTGGTTACTTATCTCATCGTGGTTGGCCACGAGCGCAAGATTTTTCACTTCTTGATTATGATCTTTATCTTCAGAGTTCCTTGTCTTCTTATGTTCATAGCAAGAGGTCTTATCTATTTTAAATTTAATTTTATATTTTTTGTTTATATTCATTAAAATTTTTAATTCTTTTGACAAAAGTTCAAGTTTATAGTTCTCATCACTCGAGGTTTTACTCAAGGAGTCAGATGTCGTTCTCAGTTCAAATTTTCTCATGTCTTTTGGAAGGTGATATTCTTATGTTCTTAGTTTAATATCTTTTATATTCTTTGGAAGGTCTTGTTCTTGTATTGTCAAAATAATTTCATTCCTATTCTTTGGAAGGCGTTCTTCAAATTTATTTTTATAATTTTTTTCATTTAATGATTCATTTAGTTTAATCAAGCTTTTATGTATTATTTCTAATTTATATCAAATCTAAAAAGCCGAATCACATGTGATAACCCATTAAAACTCATTCTTATTCAAGAGCACAAAATAAAACATTCATTACTTTTGTGTTTAAAGAAAAAGTCTTCTTTTCCAGATCATTTCATTCATTCAGTAGTTTGGAATACTTTTCAAGATCATTCTCAACAATATACCATAAATCAAAATCCATAGAAATTATAAAAATATATATTCTAATTTTTCAATAGGTGTAGTCCGTCTCATTAAACATAGGAAAACTTGTGATACATTGACCCTTGTTAATACTATAATAAGTCATTTACTCACTTGAGTGTTAATCTAATGAGTATAACATGGCTCTTATACTAATTGTTAGGATTAAGTTGACACTAAGAAAGGTCGTAGAGGGGAGGGAGAGTGAATTAGTGCAAGTGTAAAAATACTTGATCTGAAAAACTTTCTTGAAGCAAAGAAGGAATAAGAACTTTTCTTAGACTTCATTAAAAGTAAATAAGTGAGCGATTAAAAACAAAGTTGAAAGATAATGCTTGTATCTTTCTTCAGACTAATTAAAAATAATTAAATATAATATAAAATATAAAAGTAGAGATGCTCATATTTTTTATAGTGTTTTGACCAAAACATAACCTATGTCCATTTTTTGGAGTCCTCCTTTGTTAAGGTCCACCGGAGTCCACTAAACGATCTTCCACATGTAAAGATCAGACCTCTTATACTTCTATCCTTTCACAGGTTCAAGAGAGGAATCTTTTATGAGAGTTTATCACTTTCCTTAGACTCATTTTTACACTTTGAAACACTCAAGGGAAGCTCTCAAATTTTACAACTAGTTAACAGAATTTTATCCCACTTTTTCATTTACCACCCTTGATTCTCTAAGCAAGAAAACTTGGGGTATTTATAGATCCTAATTGGCTTAAAAAATGGAGCCAAAATTTAAACCTTTATATAAATTCTATATATGGGTTATACTACTACTGAAAGCACCCTGAAAATAGGGCGATGATGGTACTACTATTGACCTGAGTGGTACTACCACTGTCCGTTTGTGTTACTACCATCGAGAATCCTGTAAAAGTATATTTTACTATACTTTTGCATACCCGACTTGTACCTTTAGTATACGCCTTCTCAAGTCAACCAAATGAGCTCATCCTGAGCTCAAATTTAACTCGAAGTGGACCTGGTTTACCTCACTTAATTTGTATTCCTTCCAAATCCAATTTAAGTTAGACTCTAAACCAAATCGATACTAACTATGACATACTAAGGTATACAAATATAATCAATCTGACTAATGTGTCAAGTGACCTTCCCAACTTTCGATGATCTTCCTGGTAACCTCTGGTAAACTCCCGATAAGTCATGATTATCTCCTAGCCTGATAAGCTCCCGATCATCTTCGGTGAGCTCCCGGCTAACTCCTGGCAAGCCCCCTATACCTTTGGCGAGCTTCCGGCGAACTGCCGACAAGCCTCCCGATACCTTCGGTGAGCTTCCACTGATCTCCTGATGAGTTCCCACTGCATCATCCAAATCCTGATCCGATGCCCAAACTTAACTCCAGCCCAATATCTGATTGTATTGCCTTCTCATAGTTAATCATGCATCATTCATCTCTAACACATAGGTTAGATCAAACACCCATCAATATATTTCATCATCAAAATCTGAGATTCAATAGTACCATCTTCTCTATCATCTTTACTACTTACTACTCTGAGTAGAAAAGGTACAGCACCATGTATTGCACACTTCATTCCTTAGTCGAGCACTCTTGCATCAACCCGATGCTGAATACAGGTATCTTTCAAGTCAATCACGTGAGTAATGGCACATGTGACATAGTACATAGTCTTCTTATATTATTATTATTATTATTATTATTATCATATTTTTATATTATATTTAAATACAACTCATAAATAATCTCGATTATAGGTTGCTCGAGAGGGACATTGAGACAACAAGACAGATCGTGTATTGTAGACTCGTCCATATAATGGAGGCGGCTAGTCTCATAACCACTTATGTGGAGACACTAAGGATTCAGTATAGATACTTATTAGAGAATGAGTTCATTAATTGATCTGCTTATAAAATGTTGTATGATTAATGTTACATAACGTTAGATAGCGATTTTGTAGTCTCAGTTGTGTATCTGGTCCTTAGATTTGAGACATTAAGGATGTTTTGTTTGAGTACTCCTTTCTTTGACGCTGGGCATATAAATCTGAAAAGTTTTATATCTTGTATAATCAGTTATCAAGATTAGTAGTCAATCTCAGGAAAGCTATTGAGTGTTAATAGAGGATCATCTACTCTCGATATCATGAGATGACTATCTCGTATGCTTCACTCAGGTAAATCCCTGATTAGGTTGGCCAGATTAAGAGAGTTCTCCGAGAGAATCCGATTAGAATGAGACTTAGAGAGATTCCATATGTGGCCCGACAGTATCATGCTCAGTATACGATCTCTGAGATATTAGATGGATAAGAGATTATAGATACATAATAGCTAAGGATAGATAGATCCAATGGATAAGATCTCTTCTACCATCAATAGACTATGATGCATTAGCCTAATATGCATAATCGATGAGTCGAGTGAATTATTATAAGATAATAATTCGCTGAGTCAGAAAAGTTTTGACATATGAGACTCACGGTCAGCTCGATATTAAGTTTTAATAATCACACACATATGGTGGATGCTTCAGTGAATAAAGGGTTTGATATGAGTTATCAATTTAGCCCTTGTTCTTATTAGATATGACCCTACATTGAGGCTCAATTAGAAACTAAAGGAGATTGTTGGATATAGATTCAATAATCCAAGATTAGTAGGTAATTGGATAAAGATACAATTCTCACTGAGACAGGAACCCCTAGAGTTTTTGGTGGCTCTCTATAAATAGGAGGCAGGGACGACATATAGATGATAGGTTGCACCTTTGGCTATCTCCTCCAATTCTCCTCCCTCCCTCTACACAAGAGTTACAGATTTATGATTATGATTGGAGAAGTATCGCTACAACAATTCATCGTGTGGATATTACTAGAAAGAAGGACATTTGACCTCGTTCAACTTTCCATTCAGATTTAGAAAAAATAAGGATATACAAGCTCCCTAGGTAAACAATCTCTCATACGATGCAATTTTTAGTTTTGTGACTTTTTCTCTCACTAATCATTGCATGATGATTTTGATTTACATGTGAAATCGATTTTATTTTGATCTTCCGGTGCACATGTGATACTCCTGCTGAGGTTTTCCAATACTTGAAGTCCCCCACTTTTGGCTATCTTGATGAGAAGGCTGTTGACACCGCCCTCCATCTCCTTAGTTTCTTTCACGACCAGTGCTCTCCCTCAATGAGAGCAAGGGATCGATAACTCTATGAAAGTCTCATATTTGCGGTACCATGACTCGGCCAAGCTTATGACACTACTATCGTTGCCTCGCATCTATATCCCTTTCTTCATGATTGGTAGATTCGTATCTGTGACACTGTGAACTCTTCCGAGTCCACCTATATTCTGATTGATGCTTAGCTTTTTGGGTAGCTGAGTCTCTTTGGACTCGTCATCACTTCCTCGTCCCTTTCGACCACCTAATTTATACTTTTGTTTTATTCAAGCAGTTTGTGTTGGTCGATGGAAAGACAGAATGTAACTCTATATATAGCCTCCTCCATCCTGTTGTAGGGCTCATGCTGATTCTGTTTTCCTTAGCTTCTCTAGTAGTAATATTCGCTTACTCGACCTCGTTCTCTGACTTGCCAGGCTCCCTTAAAAGATATGAGAACTGAAGCAGTTATTCAATCGCTCTGATCATACCTTTGTACGATCAAGCCCCCCTCCCACCCCCCAATGGGACTCAGTGGTACTTGCACTCGAGATTCTCCCCAATGGTACACAACCCTTATATATTGATGACCAAGGCTTTCATCTAATGCAAAATTTGATGCATGTATGGAAGACCTGCCTCTGTGGTACCATGACATTCACTCTTTGAATTCATAGCCCTTCTTGTCATCGTGTTATTCACCGAAGTGGAGCCCCTAGTAGCTCCTAATCATACCTTTGCATGATCAAGTCTCTCATGAGACTTCTCCCATATGTGTTGTATTGTCTTGAATTGTTCAACTACGATTCACTATACTATGTCACCTCATGGTGACATCTTAATTGTATTCAAACTCTTGTGGGATGAACTCAGACTATGATCTCTCTATATGTGGCCTCTGCCAACACATCGTAGGGCCTCCGCTAACTCCGATTGTGTTTGCTCCTTTGATAATTGATATTCGTCCACCCATTCTCGGGTCACATCCTGACGAAGCATTGCTCTAGGACAATCCATCATCTAGCAACTCTCAAAGTCCATAAACATAGCTTAAATTGATACACCATTATCTAAATCCTGGACCTCTATCCCCCACCAATACAATCTCTGTTGTGTATCACTTTCTTTAAGAGTGCTCGCCTTCGCATCTTCTTGTCCTGTGCTAAGGTCTTCTGACCCCAACTTCGGCTTCACAAATGAAGCCACCTTAGTTCCTCTATCAAATACTTTTCTGAGATAAGGTGCATATGCCTCAAAGCTCCCTTTGTATTTGGCACCATGTAGGATGAGTCTGCTCCATCAGAATAAAGAACCCATAGAATGACATGATTATGCTTTTGCCTTTGTAAGAGTTCATGTCTTTAACCTCTATCCAACGAAAGCTTCGTGCCTCTACTTCATGTTCCATCTTTTACATCAACTCCCTTCATACGACTTGGATACTTCACAAGTTCCACCTAAGTTGCTTCACCCCTCGATTTGCATTAAGTTGATGGTGGCCCTCGCGCCCACTATTCGATGGGTTACCCTCCATTGAGTACGATTTCCACATTGACTCTTAGTATGTCTTCGTTTGATGTTCCCATGGGTTGCTCCCCACTTGATCTTGTTGGAAAATCTAGAGGGAGCATCACATACACAATAGAAGAAATAAAACAAAATAGGTATTCCATGTATATCAAATCATTGTGCAAAGATTGGTGCACGAAAGATCTACAAAAATGAAAACTGCGATACATAAGATATTGATTACTTAGGGAGATCGTATATCTCTGAAAATCTAAATCCATATATAGAGGATGAAGAAGGTCAAACATCCTCTCTTGCGGTATCTACATGATGGATCATTATAGCGATGCTCCTCCAATCGAAACCTAAAAACTCGCAACCCAAAAGCTCACAAATCTTATATAAGGTAGAGAGGAGAATAAGAAAGGGCGGCCAAAGGTGCAGCCTATTACTAACGTGTCATCCCTGCCTCCTATTTATAGAGAGACATAAAGAAAAACCTAATGAATCTAACCTTAGTGAATATTGGATCTCCATCTAATTACACACTAATCTTACATTATTGAATCTCTATCCAATAATCTCAATTAGCCTCTAACTGAGCCTTATGTAAGGAGCTCATCAATGTTGAGTCTCATGCACTGAGAACATAAGCTAATTGAATAACTCATATCAAATCTCGTATTCATTAAAACATTCACCATATATGTGTGACCCTCTAGGCCCAATATCGAGTTATATGTGAGTAATATCTGTAACAACTTCTTATAACTTAGTAAATTATTATCTCATAATAATTCACTCTACTCATCTATTATTGACATACTAGGCTATTGCGTTATAGTTCCCAAATAGTACATGAGATTTTATTCATTGGACCTATCTGTCCTCAATTATCGTGTATATATAATTCTTTATTTATTTAATATCTCAAAGACTATATATTGGGTATGGTATAGTTAGACTACATATAGAATCTGTCTGATTCTTGCTTTAATCGGATTCTCCTGGAGAACTCCTTCTCTCTCAATCTGAACAACCCCGACCAAGGATTTGTCCAAATGATAACACATAAGATATTGCTCTTATGATACTAAGAATAGATGATTATCTATTGATACTCAATTGCCTTAATAAGGTTGGTTACTAATCTTGATAACCGGTTATACTAGATCTAGAACTTTTTAAACCTATAAGTTTGACGTCAAAAAAAGAAGTATTTAAACAAGACATCCTTAGTGTCTTAATTCTAAGGACTAGACACATAACTAGAACTATAGAATCACTGTTTAATGATAGGTATCATTAATCATCTAACATTCTATAAGCATATCAATCATAAATTCATTCTCCAATAGGTACCTGTATTATACCCTTAGTGTCACACTTAAGTGGCTATGAGACCAGTCGCCTCCATCATATGGATAGGTATACAATATACCAATCTATTTAGTTATCTTAATATTCCTCTCTAGTAACCTATTACCGGGATAATTTAGTATCTTGTTAGGACCCTAACTGAGTCGGGTCCTAGTCAATTGAGTTGAGTCCTTAGATTAGGCCTTGTTAGCTAACTAGACCTAACATTAGGTCGGCTAAGAGGAGATTTGAGTCTATTATAATAAATCAGCCCAAATCCTAGTATAGTTAGAATTCTGTTGAACTGGGGTCTGATTAGGAATCAGAGTTGGATATGGGTTAGAGTCAACTGAGTCATGCATGTAATAAACCCTAAACTAGCCACCACCTCTATTAAAGAAGTGGTCAGCTAAGGTTAAGGGAAGAGTCCTCATGAAGAGGGAGTCTTTTAGCCTCCTCCCTCCTCTTAGAAGAGGTCGGTTAGGGTTAGGATATGAGAGATATATTTAACTAGGACTCTCTCTAAGGTTGAATAAGAAGCAAATTAGAAGTTGGAGAACCCAATAGCCGTCGGCCACATCATGGTTAGGAGTTAGCTAGGGGTTAGGAATTGAAGAAGAGAGGGAGTCTTCCAAGAGTAAGAGTCCTATTAGGAGTTAGAATTTTGAGTCCATATATAAACTCATATAGCCACCCCTTTTTTTATCATTAATAGATCAATTATCTTTCAGTCATTATATAGAAAAATAAGGAGGGAGGAACCCCTATAGAGCTCCAAGAAGGTTGATCCCCTATAGAGATTAACCCAAGCTTAGAATACATTAGGGTTCTAATATATCTGTGTTTAAAGACAAATCGATCTCATTATCGTGATCTCATCACGATCCGATTCTTATTGCATAGAACCAAGGACATCACAATATATATATATATATTCAATAAATAATATAATATGATAATATACCAATAATAATCATAAGCAAAAAGATCATGCATCATGTCATATGTGTCATCACTCACTTGATTAGCATGCAGGGCACCTGTAACTAGTATATCTCGTAATGCATCCACTAAAACATAACCTCATGTAAGGTCATACGATGACTCCTTGCTGCTTGCTCAATCCGTTGAGCTTTGTGGAGTTGTTGGCTTGAGGTACTCCTCCTCAACCTCATGCGGTACCCTTGCATGTCCATTCGCAAAGGTTAGCCTCTTCGAAACCTCATATACTCTCTTAGGACTTACAAAAGAGATAATGAGTTAGAGAAAATATTTCACACGAGATCCACAAGGAACTATTTCAGCAAACATTTTATAAGCCAATGTAAATTATAATCATGGACTTTACAAGCTTTGAATGGTCACATACAAAGGATCATGGTCCCTTACAGACCAAAATCTCCACAAGTGTCCATATGACATGACTCTTATTTACAAGCCAAAAATGGTTATGAAGGCTAACCAAACTAGATCTATTAAGCTTACTGCTAACCTGCAACTTGCTGTATAAAGCATGAACAAAGACCGAAAGATATGGACATACATGAGTATTGCATCGAGCACCCACTTTATATTTGTGTTCATGATAATATATGTGTGACCCTTAGGCCCATTACTGAGCTTACCATGAGTTCCACCTATCAGAACCCCTTTTGACTTAATGAATTTTTATCATATAACAATTCACTCAACTCATCAACTATGGACACACTAGTCCACTACACCATAGTCCTCAAACGGTATAGGCGATATAATCTATTGGACTTATCTGTCCTCAATTACTGTATATCTATAATCTTTCATCCATCTAATATATTAGAGATCGTATATCAGAAATAATAATATCAGACATCTTCAAGAATCTATTTTACTTTAATTAGATTATTTTAAAGAATTATTTCTATTAATCTGAATAATCATAATTTGAATAATCATGAGAATGAGAGCAATATTGATACTCACTTTGGTGAATAATGTGATCCATGGTCTAGTCATAAAATCAAAAAGAAAATCCACATTCACGGGACTTTGACTTAGCAGGGGCGGCGGAGTGGGTCGCTGCATTCACACAAATAAATGCTGGGCGGAGTGGGGGCGCTCTCCCCCCCCCCCCCCCCCCATTAGTTTTGGTAGTTTGAGATCAGATCGTGGATTCACTCACACTCCCACCCCTCGCTGCCAAACCAAGGAACCATCTCTTCCCCCTCGAATCCGTATGTTGCTGCTCTCGCAGAAAGTAGTGATTTAAAGTTCATGGTACTACTTCAAGGCTTCATATATCGAGTTGTTGTTGCAAGAAGAGCAGTTTCATCGAGCTAAATCTTATCCTGGCTGGATAAGGAGGAGGAGATGTCGGAGTTGATAGATGATTTTTTTTTTTTTTTTTCAGAAGCGTACCGCCCCTGTTGTATGGATGGCCAACTGTTCGATTACAGTACCCCCTCCCTCCCTCCTGCACTGCAATCTTGAAAGCGGACAGCCTAACAATAATTATTCATTGCAGCGCCACCGGGCGTGGCGTGGCCTCGGTTTTTAATGCTAACTAAACTAACGAATCCCTGCTTGGATTTTCTACTTCTTTAGATGCGATCTCATTGCAGGGTTTCGAGTTCCTGTTTTCCCTATCGACTATCGTTGACATAAGCAGAACTCTTACACTATCGTTCGTTGGCCGGAAAGGCGTCCGAGCCTAATCGTCACCCAGCAGGAACAAGGCAAAAGGAAGCATAAGACGCATTGGAGCGAAGAGCAGCAGCCCAAACTCAGGGACAATACGGAGACAGCAAACAGATAAGACAACGATGGATCGAGAGAGAAAAAAAAAAACATGGACAAGGTTCTGCCGGGTCCTTCTCCGAGAGAGAGGCTCGGCGGTCATTGAAACGAGTCCTTTTCGAAAAGCCATTTCGAAAATGAAAAAAAAAATATATATATAAAAAAAAAAAAAAAAGCACCGCAACCATTTCAATGACAGGTTCTTTTTTGTTTGGCTTCTTGTTTAGACACCAAGAATGCTATTACGTTGGGGTCGTCGGCGTACCCTACCTAGTATTCTTCTATCTGGCATGAAACGTATCGATCTGTATATGCATGCATAGTGTATAAGCATATAATTGCTGTGACTGACTCTGTCGGGGTTGATGACAGACAAAGGCAGTAATTTTTTTCAGTTTACAAGTGAAGCAGCAGACAAAAAGTTCTCTGGAGAAAAAGCAATCGCCATTGGCCAGTATCTACTGCTAAATAAATAAAGAAAGAGAAAGGGAAAAAGACCCATTGGATCTGGTGCTCTGCTCAACGTAAGATCGTCTTCTCGATGCTCTGCTCACCATCCAAAGCCTAGTCGCACACCATGAAATGATCCCATGCTTTGATACCACCGAAATCGATCCCATCCCATCTTGCACTACGAATTTTTAAGTGCCTGCTCCTCTACTTCCCGAATGTATACTCGTAATCTCTTAGTTAGATAGATACGGCAGATGTGCCCGAGGAAAGGAATTAGAGGAAGCACCTGTATATTTTTCTTTCAAGATCCGCCACCATATGCTATGCTTATTTCGCTGTGTAGATGGAGTGGTGGTGTATGTTTGTGGCCAGACTAATGAGAGGCCCAACCTTGGAGGGGAGTGGGGGAGGGGGAGAACCTGAGAACTAAGCCATCCTCCTCCCTCTTTGGCTAGGGTTGGTAAATGCATCTAACTAAATTTTACGTCCCGACGGTAAGGATCTCATATTGGGTCTTGGATTGACCACCACATAGCTAGCTGCCTTGGAATGTGATGTTAAACGGTGAAGACACGGAGGTAGGTGGTGCCTAAAAAATTTGACATTCACATTTTAGGTGTAATAGCAAATCAGAAACAGTCGCCTGACAAAGAACTCGGAGCTTCGCTAAATAGTTAGTCGCACAGTCCCAAGACAAAGACGGGGGAAGAGTCATACATGCAATAATACTCGGCTTTGCGTGCGGATGGCGATCCATCCACATTGGTCGAGGAAGGAGGCTGCGATATATTAGTGCTACTGTAGCTTTCCCACGTTATCGACAGCATCGGGGCTTTCGTATACTGTTCCTCCCCTCCCCTCCCCTCCCCCCTCCTTCCTCATATGTCAATTCATTTTCTGACTAGGTTTTAGTTGGGGGTTGGATTTGGAGATAGCCAGAAGAAGAATCAAGTCGACTCACCATTAAGATCATTGGAGGAAACAGGCCCATCCGACCACCGCAACACGGCCACCTTATGTACACCCACATATCGGCAGAGACCGGAAGCTGCACGGAAATGGTGCAACATTTATATTGCAGCCGACAACTAAATTGTAACTCACATGCCAGATTTTTAGGGTTTGCTGGTATGAGTGCGTTCTTCGGGGAGGAAGGAAGGGGATACCCATCCGCGGTTGGTCGACCAACATTACATGAATTGAATGTTCTACTGTACACTTCGACAAGCCGTGAAAAAGAACAATATTTGATGTATGATGATGAATCCCCGAGTCCTCCGTGTACTGCCTGCACAAACAACAACCCAGCAGGGATGCTTCTTCTTCATCATTCATCGTGATCACACCCACACCCACATATTTAGTTAAATCTTCTCCGCTCTCATCCGCCAAATACGTTGCGATAGCGAAACCAAAACCATCTCATGGCATGGCTTCCCCGTTTTCCTTTTTACTGTTTACTTCCCACTTTTGTTCTTTTTTTTTTCTTCTTCTTCTTCTTCTTCTTCTTCTTCTTTTCTCTCTTCACTCCGCGGACCCCTTCGAGAGCTACTACCCTTAAATCTCCTTCCCTCATCGCCGCAGCTATTTATCTTCCACCTCCTCCCTCCCCTGCCTTCCTCCTCTCCTCCGAGTCGAGAACCATTTCGCACCACATGCGCGCGCTTCTTGTATCCCCCGTCTACGTTGGCGTTGTCAAGCTCGGCTTTTGCTTGGTCGGCTTAGCCACTCCGACGGCACAGGGTCGGAATGTTCTCTTTGAGATGTCTTACTACTAGATCGGGAGCTTCTTGTGTCCATGTCTAAACTTGGTGATCAGCTCTAACAAGGAAAGCTGTAAGTTTTTTTTTTAATCTATTACCACGGCACCGGAAGGCTCTTAGCTCTTCTTCTTGTTTGTGGCGGGTTTCAGAATGAGATAACGCAGCACAGTTTCCTTTGGTATCTCTGATGATTTAGTGTTTCCTGTGTCTAGCTAGCTAGCATGCTTCCTTCTCCCTGCCCTTTCCTCTGCGTCTAGGCCACTTCCATTTACAAGTTGCTGCTTTCTTCTTTTTCTTGGTAAACTCGGTTTCCGAGAGATGGGGAACTATAGATTTAGGTTCTCTGACATGATACCCAGTGCTTGGTTTTACAAGCTCAAAGACATGAGTCACAGAGGAAACAAGAACCACGGCGCGCCACACTCCACGGGGAGTGGCTTAGGCGTGCCCTCAAAAGCAGCAGCAGCAGCAGAAGCCACTACACCGAAGCCATTCCCACCTGCAGAGACCCATCTCCTTGCCAACAGAGCCTCTTGTTACTATCCCAACAGAAGGGAAGCAGAGAGGTTTTCCTTCTCTCCGACCCACTCCAAGGCCGTGGACACCCATTTCCCCGTGGAACCTCCGACGCAGGTCAAGAAGAAAGGCAGGAAGAAGCCCCTCCGATCTCCCACCAAACCCAAGTTGGTCGCCTCCTCTGTCTCTGCTGGCTGTAGCTGCAGAGCTTCGAAGACGGAATCCATCCCCGAGTCCCCCTCGGCGGCGTCGCTAGAGGCTCCTCCGCCTTATCCGCTCGACTACTACGTTGACGTCAAGGATCTTGAATTCCGAAACATGAATTACTCCGACGAGGACGGATTCGAGGACAATAATAACTTGGCCTCGTGGCAACACTCTCGTAGCTGCAGATTCAGATCCTCTGCCACGGATAATATCATCATCGATACGGACACCACCAACTCCATTACTGGAAAGCTGGAGCTGGTCGACGAATTCGACTCGGTCTCAGAGCTCGAACTCCCTCCGATCATCACGAAGCCCGGGATGAAAGAACCCGAAGCAGCCAAATCCGAGGTTGGGATGTGTCGTAACGTCAGTCTCGGCAAGGGGCAGAACAAGGTTGCAGTCAAGAAGTCCTCTCCTGGGCTTCATCGTCTTCGGATGAGAGCCAACTCTCCACGGCTGGCGAGCAAGAAAGTCCAGGCCCACCGCAGCAGGAGGTGCACCGTGTCGACCACGACATCGGCGACGGCAACGAAGCAGAGGAAAGGGAGCTTATCGGAGAGCTTCGCGGTGGTGAAGTCGTCGTCGGATCCGCAGAGGGACTTCAGGGACTCCATGCTGGAGATGATCGTGGAAAACAATATCCGGGCATCGAAAGACTTGGAGGAGCTGCTTGCTTGTTACCTGTCGCTCAACTCCGACGAGTATCATGATGTCATAGTGAAGGCGTTCCAGCAAATATGGTTTGATCTATGTCGAAATATTAAACTGTAGAATCAAAGAGGGATATAGTGTTTTTTTTTTTTAGTGTTGGTGTTTTCGGTAGACAGCCAAAAAACCAAAAAAAAAAAAAAAAAAGCAATTGCTCGGTGGTTGAATTCTCTGACAGAACCAAGTCGAGTAAAAGCACTTGGGCGCGCGTGTGTGCGTGTCACAGCAGCCGAGAGATCTAACAATGTAATCTTTGGGAGCAGCAGAAAGTTACATAAATGAAAAAGGACATGATGCGCCATGACCTGCTCCTTTACTGATGGGGGGAACCACAGATGGGGGGAGAGGGTTCCAACCCAAGTTAACAGCATTAACTTGCGGATTAAAGCAGTTCCGATGAAAGATGATTACGATGGGCTGCAGCCACTTGTATGGAATTGTCCCATGACAAAGATATCAGAATTTGCTGTCTTCTCATCTCCAAGTGGAGCAGGGAAGGCATTTGCAAAAGGGCACAAAGAAGCTCGCTCAAAGTGAATAGACTTCCTCTTGTCTCACCTACACAAAGGACACCGAATGAAACAAATCTTCCACCTTTCCTCACTGTTGGTTCGTATACATCTCTCACGTTACTCCATGGGAAGCCAAGGACAACATTCAAGTCCCTCGTGCAAGACACAGACAGAGAAAGAGAGAGAGAGAGAGGAAGAGCTGACAGATTCTGGCATAAACCAACTGAATCAACCGAGGGGGACTGTCCGCTGTAATTCTACATGTTATAGTCATAAATGCAGTCTCGCCGTAGCTTGTTACTTCCGCAGTCAAAGTCACTGTTTCACCCGCATCTCTCTCTCTCTCTCTCTCTCTCTCTCTCGTTCCTTCTACGGAATGACATGCCAACAGATGTACAAGCCTTGCTGAATAGGGAGGGGTCAGTAAACGATGCAAACAAAAGCACAAGACAGTCTTTAGATCTTTCAAAAATCTCAACTTTCAGAACCATGCAAACAGGAACACGGCCTGGTAAAAATTTGACCTGACACTGGTTCAGCTAAAGACTGTCTGTCTTCTGCTTAGAATCAAATTAATGGAAGCTTGGAGATCTGCTCGATATCTTATCTACTGTGAAGAGGATGTTTATATATATATATATATATATGGTTTGGGTCCTTGTTTGTTCACCTGCAGTCCATTGGATAAATTAATCAGGTATAGCTTCTGAGACATCCCATCATAATCATAAGATGGGATTCTGTTTTTATAAGAGAGAGGATACTTGAAATACTAAACCTAGAAATTTTAAGGATTTGACATATCACATCAGAAACACGGACTCCCAAAACAAAAAAAAACAAAAACACACCAAAAAAAAAAAGAGAGAAGCTTTTCTCAAGAGAAGTGAAAACTCGTCCGGGCAATTCCAGTTTCCGACAGTGCATCAAAGAATTTCCAACATAATCGTAGCACACAATTTATTGTTATAATTATAACCAGTTTCTTTTTTAACCTCGTCTTGTGGGAATCACGCAAGTGATTGTTATCATTATGTTGTTTCCCCACGTTCTACATGTTCTTTGGTCCCCGGTTGTATAGTAAGTACTCCATCGCGGTCACCAAGGTTCCCGGAAACTATGTGGGGGAAGTGGTCGGCAACCAGCTTGTTACGTGGTGCATCCATCCATCCCTCTGCCTCCCTTTCTTTTTCTTCCATGCATCTTCTTCTCGCTGACTCGCTTCTTCTCTACGTGGGTGTTCTCCCCCGATCATATCCCATTCACGATTCTTGCTCGGTTCTCGACGACAAAGCTCGTGTCTCTCGCTCCCTTCTTGCCAATACTACCTCACTGAAAAATCTGACCAAAAGTCGATGGAGGAGAAGTACATGTAGTAGGAAAACTGCATCTTGATGGGAGATCAACCCACTTCCTTTTCTTTTCTGCTAATATGAATGAAAAATGGTAAACGTGAGACGAATAGCCAGCGGCACTTGTTGATTTGGCAATCGTAAAAATAGACATACCGATGTGTTTTTTTTTAAGCTTATGCGTTAGTTTCTGAGACCGTAGGGAACAAGTGATTTGGTCTTCAATTAAAATATACATTATATTCTTTCCTATCGGAAAATATGCAAGAGATTTTGATTATACGAAGCATAAAAATGCCAATCTTGAACATGATCCAAAGATGAAGAGATTTTGTTTCGTCACTGCGATCAATCTTTGTACCAGCCTCGACTTTAATCCCCAAGTTTTAAATAGAAAACTGATGCAGCTATAAGCTAGGCTTGACTTGCCGGAGTAATCATCATAAATCCAGTAAGTAAAAGAAAAGCATTTTCGACTTATCCAGAAAACTTGATACAGATGTGATCGAGAAACTTAGACAAAATAGTTGACAAAAAATGAAAATGAAAATTTAGAAGAAGCGTGCCACGAAATTGAATAAAAGCCTGGGTTGGTTGGAAGCAAGCATGGCAAAATATTGTATTCATGGAAGTAGATTCAATATTATATTTGCAAAGATCACAGCATGGTCCGAATCCTTTTTTTCCCTATCGTGACCTGTCGCGAACACCGACTACGAAAACTGTGGCAGACTCCTTTTCCCTACGACACTGCATGAATGAATGCGTCCATGGCAGTCACGTAAACACGAATTGATGCACACCCCCGAAATGGGCATGCAATGCGATGGACCCACCCCAATTGCCAAATCTCATCAAGCGTCACTCACCTCCGTGTCCGGCCACCTGCTGCCTGTACCCGTCCCAGTCGATGAACACCACACGCTCGCTCACAGAGAGAGAGAGAGAGAGCGAGAGAGAGAGTCGACCTTCGACGCATTGTACGCAAGGAGAGGAAGGTCGGCAGGCACCGGCGGTGAGTCGCGCCACCTCCCCCACTCCTCGTTCCCCTAAACTAATGATGCTAGTTTACGAGATCTAGAATCTACTGTCTTCTCAAATTTAGCTGGGGAAGTCAAATTAGTTGGCAAGGAAGTGCCGACCTTTACAAAACAATTTGTCCTTTCACCTCCTTTCAGCCAAAAGGTTAGGAGTAAGCAGTCATGAATCGAGAACCGAAAGGAGGGAGGATGGGCGACCAATCGACTTGTCCTTCCTTTACCCGACAAGAGAAGATTGCAAATATCATGCTGTGTACGTCATGAGAAAGGAGGAACACCATGGAAAATTAACTAAGAAGAAGAAGAAGAAGTAAGAAGAGCCTCTTACGTGGTCGGTGGAAATGTGGGTAGATAGATTCCGTTTGTTCCATGGGGGTTTCTGTCTTTGCCTAGTCCTCAGGGTCATCATCGTCGTTAGTTTGCTGCCGCGAAGGGCTAAAGGAGTTTGCCAGATCGACCTCTCATCTCGCCGCTAAGTGATTTGTATGGAGTATTTTCTCATAGCCTTCGTGTCTTTACGGACTTGGATTGGTTCGATTCAGTGTTCCATCTTTGCAGGGTTTGCGCTCATGCTCGTCCTCAAAAGAAGAAGAGATTCAGCGGACAAGATTTCTTTATTCTTTCCCACTTGACAGCAATGAGAGTTGCCGTCGGTCAGACCCACAACAACATCCAGCCACCACCACGGCTGCGGGTGAGACGGAGGCGTCGGCCGGGACCATCCATCCATCTACCCACTCGTGCGACGGTGAGATAAAGACAGGTCGCGCTCATTCATAGACGTAGGTGGACGTGATCGCAGACGCCTGCGCGTAAGGATTCGTATATGTTGAATTTGGATGATCACCACCCCCGCCGCATATATCGACCGCGCCATCCCGCTTCGTCGTCTTGCACCGGCGTCAAAGCGCAGGGTCTCTGCTGCTTCTGCTTCGCTTTCTCCCTCCTCCAACACTAATAGTAGTAGGGGATACGGGAGCTGGGTGGGTGTAGAAGAGAAATCACCCTCGCTTTCCCCACCCACCGCATGTTCTCCCATTGGACCGTCCCTCCCTCCCCGACAAGGATGCACGCCTCATGGATTACAATATTTGGCAGTGTCTTGATGGAATGCGATGAATACCACGTACTCTCTCTCTCTCTTAGTTACCGCCTCTTCTTCACTAATGTAGTTAGATGGCCCCTGCTAATATATGTATTTATATGGTCTAAAATTGGTTCCCATATTTGGTACTCAGTGCCTCAAGATATATAATAGCCTTATCAACCACAGAAACCCTGTGGTCACCATTTTATATGCTACTACTAGTGAAATCAGTGTTGAGGGTGACAAAGATGCGAAGCCGAACAGATAGGCTCAGGATTGATTTGATGGGCAATAATTGTTGAGGGTAGGAGCTAGCTTCGCCTCTGAACAGAGTCTCTTGGCAGTGAGATCCCAAAGTCACCATATGTAACACTCACCAACTATTATGTGATCAGAAATGGTAGACCTAAGTCTGCCGGGATGGACTCAGCTGAACCAGAATAATTCACAGATATATAGATAGTAGGCGGCATGCTCTTTGGATGATGATATAGCAGCACACAAGAAGCATCCACGGGTTTTGCTGGGGGGGGTTGTTAATACTCCAATCGCGTCGCGCCACTATGCGGATGGGGATGGCTTTTGTGCATTGGTTTCGTAGGAGCAGAGGTTGGATCTCGGCAATTGGCTTGCGAATTAAAATTCCACTGACGCTCTTCTGTGTTTCTGCAAATAACAGGAGTAGCACACATGAGTTTTTTTAATGGGGGAGGGGGTGAGTGGAAACAGCTCACGTACTTCCCCTCGAACACAGAAAACAAATGTCCGAACTCCATATGAATAAATCGATACAGCGAGAATAGCTCGCTTACACTTTGTTGTCTTTATATTCAGAGACGACAGATTCGACTTTCAATGATTGAGGCTGGCATGAAGATCCTTGCCGGCCCTACCACACCTCCCCAATCGGGCATGCATGGGAGAGCTGCTATTCATCACCGCACTGCTGATGCTGATGATGGTTCTCCCTCCCTCTCTCTCTCTCTCTCTCTCCTCTTCTCTTCTCTTCTCTTTGTTCCAAATGAAAAATGAGATGACTGTGTCGATGACGATGATGGGCACGCCACAGCAAGACGTAGATAAAAAGAGCCGGCGGGGGGCCTCCTGCTTCCAAGGTCATGTTGCTTTAGCAACAGGGAAACCAGCTGTTGGTGAGGTCGGGAAGCCATCCCTACGATTTGTTTACTCTTTTTCCCTTGAAATTTGTAGGTCATACTTTTAGAGTATTCGTCCGTCGGACGCCGTAGCCATGCCCTACCCCCCAGTCACTGCTGAGTTAGATGGACATATGGATGTGGGTGGGAGCCAGGAGAGACAGGAATCCATGGGGGCGGATCGATCCAGTAATGCACAGTGCTGCTGCTCTCTCGTCTCTGTCATCCAAAAGCTGCTGCTGCTGCTGCTGCTACTGCCCGTGGGAAGAAGGTTCTGTCACACTGTTTGGTCCCTCCCCCCTGATCATCTCACAATCACTATTAAAACTGGTGCTGCAAGGAAACATTGGTAGCAACGCATTCCGCTCTATTGGCCCCTTCCCACATTGATATTTCACCATCATACCACCTTCCACCACGTCCCATGTTGCTTCCTCCCAATCTTTAAGCTGTTCCTCCACCGAAAAATATCATGCTCCTTTTTCTATTATTATTATTATTGTTAGATAAAAGTCAGACCTACGGTTCACATATACAGATATTTGAAAAAGTGGAACCAACCACCGCATCTCAAGCTCAAGGAAAAAGGAAAAGAACTCATTCTCCTTTCGAGTTTACAATCATACAAAGCCGACGACCTCCTTAAAACTCGGGTGAGGGTGGCGATCCGATCCCATCCGATGAGAGAAAAGGAAGGCCCGGTTGCCCTTCTCCATTTATGCGTCTTACTTGCATGAAGATGAGTGTAACAACAGCAACAACAATTGGATTCCATGATTTATTGGGTTCACGGTCATATGCCAAGCACAAAAGAGGGTACCCCCTAGAGAGATGCAGCACGCTTTTAAGCTGAGCTATGGGACGACAAAATTACAAGATACGTAAGATCTTCCCTGCCTGCGGCAAGCTTTGGCCCTTGTATGGTGACCTCAGACCATTTGGAACGGGGTGCAAAATTATTAGCGCATAAAATAGTGATTGTACAAAAATGATGATGCTATTAAGAAGGAGAAGGAGAAGGAGAAGGAGAAGGAGAAAAAAAAAAAACTTAATATTTGCCAAGTCTTGATAATGTCCCCCGTGTGGGGGCTCCTCAAAACTGCGGTAAAGAAACTTTCATCAGATTGATTGCGCTGGGTTTCGTCTCGTCCGAAAGAAATGATATAATAGCAAGTGTTTGAAGACTCGATCCGACTGTAGCCAAAAAGAAAGAAGAAAAAGTAGATGCTGCACGAAATCATTTGTCGGCGACAGAAGACAGACCGACTCGACCGAATACATAGTTTGTGTTTCCTTATTGCGGTGTGAATGCGCGCAGTGTAGCGCTTCCAATATCGCGGCGATGAGACGTTTTAAAAAAGAAGGCGATCTTTGCAGGATACTGATGTCCTGCCACCCCCACCACTTTGTATCATTAATCACTAGCGGATCGGATCTGCTTTGCCAGATCCGTTAATATGGATGGCGATGTCATTTCGTTTCCAACTTTGCACGATCCTGCTGCTGGTTCGGACATTCCCAGCTCTTTGCTTTCCCCACTTGGGTGTTGGGTCCAGCCCATAGGACCAGTCAAATTTATATATATAAAAATATATATATATAAAATATATCTAGTTTGCCTGCTCGTCGCAAAGGGGCTGACTTCATCCACAAATGGGCTCAGCCGAAGAGCAACATCTGTGTGTGCGTGTGCGTGTGCGTGTGTGGTATATACAACATCCATTCTTCTAAGTAGCAACACTTGCACCCTGCGTAGTTCCAGTTATATACAGGCACACATATCATGATATATATATATATATATATATATATATACGTATACAAACTTTACGTCCCAGGGGGTCCACTCGAGTCCCACCTCGTGAAGGCTTGTACGTATCAGCATCAAACGCAGCGTATCATCAGAAGCTTTGTTGGAGTATCGAGTCTCTTAATTAACCATTTCCACCTGCAGAGCCTTGCGTTTTCTTCCTTGATCTCCTGGAGAGGTCGACAGACGAAGGCCAAAGTATGGTTCCTGGAACCCGATTGATGTTGTCTACCGCGCCGACCGTGTTAAACATGCGCTTGTTGAGCCTCTCGACCAAAGCTTTGTGCAGCAGCTGGCTTCGCACATCTATCATCGATCGGTTCCTCATCAACCGCCGGCTATCGACAGGCCTCTTGCCTCCTCGGACACTGGAAGCCCCCCGGGCCTCTGCCGAGACGCGGCACTTCCTGTGGAGCTGATTGGTTATCGACTCATTTTCTGCAAGGTCTTCTTCCCGGCAAAACCATGTTGACTCGTGGCTGTTGGCTATGAGCTGATGATGTTCCCCACGGTGGAAGGTTGCGTCGCTCTCTTGTTCACTGGCTGATACGTAGTTGACAGCAGAATACTTGGTAGAATGGATGGAGATCATGTCCTCATCATCCATTAATCCATCTGTAACTAAACGGTGACCCGGAGTTTATATAACCAGAGCGTAAGAACCGTCGATGATGACGACGACTTGTACATACCTCCAAGCCAGTCTGCTTGGTGACGGTCGTGTTGCTGGCAGAAGATCCCTCGAGAAGAACTCATCCCAAATACTGATGACCCTTGGGAGGAAGCAGGGGAGGAGAGGCAGTAGAAAGGATGGCTGCTTCCCTCCTGTTCGTCATCCACATAGTTGTACACATGGGGCCAGTCTCCGGGAACACCTTCCTTGCAACCAGACATCGACGCTGCTGACACCGCCTGGGCTATCATCTCCGCTATCTCTGCTGGCTCTCGATCAGTAATGTCCAGCTCCTTTACCATCTCATTGGCCACATCAATCGGCGTGTCGCTGACGATGTCGAAATGAAAGTATATGTTGCTGCTCGCATTACCTAATAATACACAAAAGAAGCCGAACATCATGCCAAGCATAAAGATGTCATCATTCTACAATGCCGCTAATGTTAGCGCTGTAGCGAGTCAGGTCGAACCAGGTCCAAACAGGCGATGGAGATATGTTTTGAGGTTTCAGGTTGAAGAACACGCATGGAGATATGTACGATTAATCTGTACGTACATATGCTATGTCGAAGACATGTAAGCTAGCAGATTGTCTATACCATCTATTTATTATCAAAAACTCACACAGTGCAAATCAAACTAAACTCATGCTTGAGTTATGATCCAATATCAGCATAGAAGTATTATCTAAACTCATTAAGGTTTAGCTTTACCCACTACTTCTCACGAGCACCGAGTGTATGAAGAAGGCTTCCTGGGGTCAAATTGAGATCATGTTGCACAATATCGGACACGAGATTCTAGATCCGGGGATCATGCCGGTAAAGTTAGCATGCACGAAGCAGATGGGTTGCCTTTAGGTCAGCACCTGATCAGCAATAGTTCAATCCAAACCACATGCATTTTACTAGGAAAATGAACGTAAAGAGTTCCCACACCTTCGTTATCAGCAATTTGCACTTTGAGGTAGATGGCGTCGTCTTCAGTATTCATTTTGCCAGTGATCGTCATGTCAGTAGCACCCACAACGGGATATAGATCATGATGATACGTCACCTGCAAGGAATCATGATTTCCTGATACGATGTTCTTGACGTCATTGGCCGGATCGTCAAATGTGAGGAAGGGATCAAGAAGGAGCTCCTTAGCCGAGGATCTACGGGGGGCTTTCTGCAGGCATCTCCCGACGAAACGCTTAGCTTCAGGGTCTTGGATGCAGTAAAAAGCATGAGGCAGTTTTCCCTTTAAAAGACGAAAGCCAAATCGAAGTATTTTTATTTATTGAAGTACAAGGCAAAAAAGAGTGTGGGCATGGCATTACTTGAGATCCCAGGTAAAGGAATGCTCTTACCGAAGTAACTTTCTTGTAAATTTGAGCAGGATTTGAACACTCGCTGTAGGGGTACTCAGAGGTCAGCATTTCCAGCACTGACATGCCAAAGGAATAGATGTCCGCGAGCTCATTGTACTCTTCCTCGTAGAGTTCTGGTGCCATGAACTCTGGCGTCCCTGCGGCAGCAAAAGGTGTAGAGCACTGAGAACTTGAAGAAGCGTAGCAGCTGCCAGGGAGTTGGGAGTCTTTCTTTTCATTCTTATAAATGAGCTTAATCGACTCTTGCTAAATAAATATGAGTCTTCGCGTAGGAATATTGTGAAATGGAGATCAACAAAAGAACCTATTTTAAATGATCACCTATGACGCTGTGCTTGCACTGTGCACCCCGGAGCGTTGCAGCCAGGCCAAGATCACCAATCTTGACTTGCCCGAGATGGCCATTGACGAATATGTTGTCACACTTGAGGTCTCTGTGTATCACGGGCGGATCGTGGCCGTGCAGGTACGCAAGCCCCTCGAGGATCTGCCGTGCCCACCTTTTGACGGCCCTAATGTCAACTTGCTGATATCGCTGCCGATACCTGAACCCATCTCCTCTCTCAGATTACTTTCGTCTTCCAACCCCATGCTTTTCTATGTATGTATGCATATATTTATTTTATTTATTCTTCTGTATATGCATCATTTTTATTTAGCTGGAAAACAAACCGTGAAGCTTTTCTATATATGCACCCCGTAAAGAGATCTCAGGCAACAAAAAAATGGAAATAACAGGAGGAGTTAAGAAAGTCTGAGTCCTTAGATCACTGAGCCAGTCATCGACCTCTAATAATATCAACCAAGTCTGAGTCAAAATTGGCATGAAATAACAGGAGGAGTTAAGAAAGCGTACTGTCGAAGCGTGCCTGAGGCGAACAACTCGGTGATGAAATTGAAAGTCCTATGCTCTACATCGATCCAGGATGAATGAAATTTGATGATCGATTCATGGGAGAGGGAGCTAAGGAGGTGGACTTCCGAGTACATGCGCTCCAATGCTTCAGGCGAGCGCATCATGTCGCAGAGCATAGCCTGGTTCCATGCCACCTCCATACCATTCACCTCATCGAAAGCTCTGTAGCTGAAGGTCCTGAATCAAGGAACCCGTGTCGCATAAATCTATCTACGCTACTTCATTTTTGTCTTAATCGATATCCATCGGTGGTTCCAAGGATACACCGTCTTCGTCGCTCCTTTCCCAAGTACTTCATCGAACTGCAAGGCATGCAGGCAAAAAAGGAGACGTGAGGATTTTTTTTTTTTTTCCCCCCCTATTCTCGGTGAGTATTTGTCTGAAGACTCGGGATTCAACAGACACTACTCGTTTATTTGAAAGAAAAATATAATTAGAATGGAAGGATACACAGGGAAAAGAAAGTGGTCGTTTTCATAGTATCCAAAGTGAATGCAGAAAAGTGTTAGGTCTCAATGCTTTTACACTATCATCAAACAACATTCTTAGAGTAACTCGGTCATGTATACTTGAAGCTTTATTAATTGGCTCGAAACAACCGCCCATGCAAATGCTTTCCTTGATACGTAAATTTGGAAACCTGATAAAAACCCTAGTTAGTCCTTACGTTGAACTAGCTCATGATCATAAGCTGCCTTGGTTTGACGATGTTTTGAACGTTGCAGCCCTTCTCCAAATATTTGGATTGCATAATTAACTGTTGCACCTTCCTTAAAATGTTTGGTGGATCTCCCCTCACTTCTACTCTCAAATATATCTAAACATCATGCTGAAACACTGAAAGACTGCCACGCTATGTTTCTCGGCCAAAATTTTTTTTTTTTCCCTCTTGGATGGATGATCAAAGAACTGGTCTCATTGGAGATCTAGATCTGGCGACCATGCATATCATTCTGACACCTTTCTTAATATTGGCAACACTTGGAACCGTGAGCCCAAGTATATTAGCTGGGAGACATAGCTTTCCAGTCGAAGAGGTAAAACATACTATGTGGTACAACATTTAAGGAATGAGGAAGAGGTAAAACATTAACATGCAACGAGGATGATGGGCATCCAGAGACTGATACGCCTTCCCCAAAGACACAAAACAACATTGCTTCCGATTATTTCTGCCATCGTAATATAACGCATACAATAAAATAAATTGCAGATAAGAAATCTGGGTGTTTGTATAATCATCACTTACACGTCCATAGCGACCAGTCACCGGATCCGTCTCGACGTACCCATTTCCCGCGACGGCACGCTCCGCACGCCGTCTCTCGAACATGGCGTCTGCCAGTAGCGTCCTTAACAAAGTCGGATACTAGGAAAAAGGAGAGGGGAAATCAAGAAAAGCAAGCAAAAGAAGCGCCGGCAGCTGTCAGCTGTAGAGGTTCGGAGAAGGTGGAGGAATAAAGAGGTCGAGATGCCGCTAGATGCGCGGCTTTCCTTCGTGGTTCTCGTAAGAGAAGACGCCGAAGAGCTGCCAGCAAAGCCTCGAGTAGTCGATCCGCAACATGATCCAGGCCATGTTGACGACCCCGAGGGCGCGTGAGAAGTCGTGACGGTACCTCCCGATTACCATTGATGTTGTCGAAAATTATGAACCGCACGAAAGGCTTGTCGATCGAATAACTCGAGTTTTGGGTCGGAAAAAGACCGATCAGATCAGGGCGGCGGCGACGTCTCTCTCTCGTGGAGAATTCTTCTGTGCAGCTTCTTTGTTGGTGCTTTGCAGTGATTATGGTGGTGGTAACCTCCTCTTTCAGATGAGATGTAGGGAAATCCTTTTGGCCTGTCACGAGGGTATCCTAAGAAGCAGTCAGTCACGATCGAACTAACAAGATTTGGAGAGCGTGGATGCTATATGCAGGGTACAGTCTTGTGGGGTTTTAAACTTGAAGAATCTAGTGCTTCTCTTTGATACCACCATAATTTGTTTGCACGTAAAGAGGAGGGCTGATCAACAAGGAGCTCCTGGGAGACAAATACGCTTCTGTCGAGTGCAGAGGAGAAAGGACGGAGTCAAGTGTATGAGATACAAAGAGAAACAACTTGCGAGAGAGAGAGAGAGAGAGAGAGAGAGGAATGGAGGAATGGCTGACCCGAAAAAGTTATAGAAAGATGGGGAGAGCCGAGGAGGTGGCACTAATTATAGGCAGCTTGAAGACGGCAGTTGCCACTGGGGCCCACGGGGTTTACAGGTTCCTCGCCCAACTATCGATGGGAATGGCCTGACGAAGTCAAACATAAGGGCGTCTAAATAATATCGCCGTCACAAGATGACGCAGGTTGGCGATGAGTGTCTTGACTTGGTGCATGCACACCAAAGGAGGTGGAGTTCATTCTTTGGACCTTCACTGTCGTATCGACATATTACATTTTTCTGGACAACCATTTAGCTGAATTGACTGACCAAATAGTTCTTCAGGCTGCATCCAACTCCTAATTTAGTTGACTTCGCAGCACCACCTGATCGACGTCAAGATGCATCTACGCATGCACCTACCTAATAATAATAATATCAAGTTGGAGCTTGGATTTGTCAAGTTTACGTTGTTACTCTATTCTATATGAGCCTTGGTGTCAAAATAAAACCTATGAGCACTGCTTAAAAAAGAGAAGCACATCTATCTTTTCCTCAGCGTCAAAGCCGTGAACATAAAACCACTGATACCCAAGTACGCGTAGCCTTCTGTTAAAATAGAGTAAAGGAATGATCGGGAGAGGAGCGTGGTAAACCATCCATGACTAGCTACAAAGGGGATGACCACATGCGACATCTAAGCTGGAGACATCTCCCTGGGTCATTATAATAGGAGGAGGGAGGAAGATTAGAAGGATATGTGAGGAATATTTAACATGCAATGATTGACAATATCATATTTGTGATGGCGCCATGCTTCGCCACAATAATGCAATAAACAAAGCTTTGGTCGGCCACAACTCGTGTTATTATCGAGTATGAGGTCAACATCTTAATATCTTATGCGTATCCACGTACACGTACATCTCAGATGCAATGGAGTGACATCTGCACCAGAAAGGAAAACACAGACCAGCGGCGTTAGTAAAACTTGGAACCGAAGGAAACAGTGAATGTATTGGGTATAAAGATTTTGATAGAATCTTCACAAGATCACAGAGCCCCACTAAGATGCTGATATGGATACGGATATGGCAAACAGTAGGGTGGCAACCTACTGCCCCGAGCTGATTGATTGTGAGGGGAAGGTGATACGGACCGACGATAAAGCCGGTTTGCCCTCTCCCCGGTCAATTTGCACAGACGATCGTTGTCTGACGATCCTTGCGACTGCCAAGACTGATAAGCGATGCGATGTTCTTATACTAGTCGTTCGCTAGCAGGAACTATATGGATCGATCATTCACATAAATGAGTCACAAAAGGACATACAAGTCACTCTCCCCATTAGTCATCGATCTTTCTCCACTAGTCATTCAGGTATAAAAATCTATCCTCTTGAACAGGGGACTGGACTTGAAAAACTTTATTGTTCTCATTCCACTAAATCTAATTTTACCATCCGAATAGGTTATCTTGGGAGGTTTCTCCGCAAGCCTCGAGAGCCATCGTCTCGCCCTCATGGCCTTGTAAAGAAGCAAATCGATGTCATCTTCCATGGACTTGCCTCAAGGGGGAGGGGGAGGGAGGTGTGGTGGGGGAAATAGTTCCTCTAAATGCAAGGCCTATGCTTGAGTCCCATGGAAAAATGCCCGAGACAAGAGTAAAGGCCAGAGATTACTTTCAAGGAATGGGAGTTCGAGCATCTTGACCCCGACCATGATGATAACCTGGTGGTCTTAGCCAGGATAACCAATGCTTGGGTGACAGGGATTATGATCGACACGAGCAGCTCTGCCGCCATACTCTATTTCAATTCCTTCCATAAGCTTAGACTCTCGATGAATGATCTCTCCCTAATGATGTCATCACTAACCGGGTTCATAGGGGATTCCATCTCCCCCTTCGAGACGATAAACCTCAATGTCACCTTTGGTGAAGAACCATGCTTCAAGACCCTGGCGACCATGTTTATGGTGATAAAAATCCCCTCCACCTACAATGCAATCAAGCCCACCTTCAACTGGATGAAGGTGGTGGTATCCACATACCACATGCTGATGAAGTTTTCAACCATGGACGACATCGACGAGTTAAGAAGCAATCCCTGAGAGTCCAAGCAATGCTACCTAATGGCGGTCTTGCTATCGAAAAAGATAAATATTGTGCTAGTTATAGGTGTCCTATAAGCCAATCACGTGAGTCATGACATATGTTATATGCTGCATAGTCTTTTTTACTTATTATTATTATCGGTATTTTCCTACTTTATGTTGCATATTGCATATATAGTGATATCCTTAGATTTGTGCAATGAGAATTGAATCATAATGCAATCATGATAATGAGACTAATTCTTCTTTAGACACAAACCCTAAATAATTTCAGTCATAGGTTACTTAAAGTCACATCGAGATAAGTGAACAGACTCATATACTATATATCCATCCATGTGATGAAAGCAGTTGATCTCATAGCTACTTGTGTGGGGACAAGAGGTATAGTGTAGGTGTTCATCAGAGAATAAGTTCACTAATTGATCCACTTACAAAATATTGAATGATTAATGATACCTGATGCCAAGCAGTGATTTCGTAGTCTCGGTTGTATGTTTGGTCCTTAGACTTGAGATATCAAGAATACCTTATTTGAGTATTTTATTTTTTAACATCGAACTTACGGGTCTAGAGGTTTCAGATCTGGTATAACTGGATATCGAGAATGGTAACCAACATTACGAAGGTAATTAAGTGTCAATAAAAGATGGTCCATTCTCAATATCACAAGAGAAATATCTCTTATGCTCTCACTTAAGCAAATCGCTAGCTAGGGTCATTCAGATTGAAAGAGAATGAGTTATCTGAGAGAATCCGATTAGAACGAGATTCGAATGGATTCCGTACGAGGCCTGATAATACCATGCTCGATATATAATTTTAATGATATTAGATCGATGAGAGACTATAGATACACAAGAACTAAGGATATATGTGTCTAATGGATTAGATCCCTCTATACCTTTGGGAACTATGATATAGTGGCATAGTACGTCCATAGTTAATGAGTTGAATGAATTATTATGGGATAATAATTCACTAAGTCAGAAAGAGTTCCGAGTAAGAAGAAGTTCTTATAAATTCAACTCATGACCAGCTCGGTATATATATATATATATATATATATATATATATATATATATAATCCTCTATTTAGAAGCTGTGCCGGTTAAGTCGTGGAGTTCTGTTGCAGTAAGGGCAAGTAAGGCCAGAGTAGAAAGGAGCTAAGTTTAGTATTAGTATCTTATAATAATAAGGAGTTCGAGTTAAGGAGACAAAAGACTCTATTGGAGAAATTAGGGTGTTAGAGAAAGAAGGGTTGATTTACAGCGCTAAGTACTGAATTTAAGTGAATAACAGAACAATCAACTCCAAAACGGACCTTAGAGCACGCCAATATAGCCTTCGCTGTACCCTTCAAGACTTAACAACATGTTGAACTTGTTGCACACTTCAGCCTCCTACTGATGTATCCTTTCCATACCGAAGAAAAAGTTTCCAATGCTCCATGACATCGAGTTTTGGTCGCCTTGGGATGGCCACAGATACTCCATCGTCAGCATATAAGCCCTTGCATGAGTATCGAATTATGCAAGTTAGTAATTCTCCTCACCTCTATGAGCTTTGCAGAACTCTTTCGGTCATTGCGTAACACATTCTACTTTGCACTGTCTCATCTTTTACCAAGCACTCAGCTTATGTTGAGCACTGTCAAGTTTGGTTGCCAACATCGAGCTGTAGCTCAAACTCAACCATCTAAACCTTTATGTGCTACGCACTCTTCCTAGCTTGCTTTGTCTTCGTTATGCCTCTGGCATAAAAGATTGGCCATTCCTTTGAATGTCAATTATGGATTTCTACTCCTCTTAGTGACTCCATTCCCTATATCTCAATGTCCATTTTTTCAAACAGTCATGCATGTTGACTGCCCTCCATGCAACTCAGCTAGGTCCCCTATGTGTGCATGGCAAATGTTTCTATGTGTACTTATCTCATTTTGATATAAAATATTATGAACTTAGCTGATTTTGCCTAAGTCATGTGACACCATCATGTGTCCATCCACAAAGGTCAACCTCTATGAAACCTTTTATGGTCCCTTAGGACATACAAAGAGAAAACAAGTTAGAGAAAATATTTTCCACAGGATCCACAACCAACCACTTCAGCGAACACTTTATATAGCCAATGCAAATTATAACCATAAACTTTACAAACTCTAAAGGGTCGCACACAAAGGATCAAGGTTCATTACAGACCGAAGTCCTCACAAGTGTCCATATGATATAACTCTCATTTACAAATCGAAACTGACCATAAAGGCTAACCAAACTAGGGCTGCCAAGCTTACTACTAGTCCGCTACTTGCTGTATAAAGTATGAATAATAGTCGAAAGACATGGACATACATGAGCATTACATTGAGCACCCTCTTTATATTTTACTCTGTGATAAGACTATACAGGGGATCTAATCCATTGGACTTGTCTATCCTCAGTTATTATGTATTTATAGTCCATCATCTATCTAATATCTTAGAGACCATATACTGGGCATGACACTGTCAGGCCACATACAAAATTTATCCAAGTCTAACTCTAGTCGGATTCTCCCAGAGAACTTATCCTCTCTCAATCCAAATAGTATAGCAAGGGATTTACCTGAACGATAACACATGAGATATTCCTCTCGTAATAACAAGAGTGGATGATCCTCCATTAACACTCAATTGCCTTCGTAAGGTTGGCTACCAATCCTAATAACTGGCTGTACTATATTTGGAACTCTCTAGACCTATAAGTCCAACGTTAAAGAAACGAGTACTTAAATAAAGCAATATTAGTGTCTCAAGTCTAAGAACTAAATACATAACTAGGACTACAGAATCATTATTTGATGTTAGGTATCATTAACCATACAATAGCATTCTGTAAATGAATGAATTAGTGAACTCATTCTCTAATGAGCACCCTATATTATATTCTTTATGTCCCTACATAGTGCTATAAGACCAACCACCTCCATCATATGGATGGGTATACAATACACCAGTCTGTCTGGTTATCTCGATGTCTCTCTCGAGTAACCTATGATTGAGATTATTTAGTATATGTATTTAAAGACTAATCTATCTCATTATTATGATCTTATCACAATTTGATTCTTATTGCAAAACTAATGACATGTATGTATATGTGTGTGTAATAGATAATATAATGTGAGAAAATATTGATAATAATAATAATACAAAAAGATTATGCAGCATGTCACACATACTATCACTCACATGATTAGCTTGCAGGGCACCTATAACCAACAATCTCTCACTTGACCTAAAGTCAATCACCTATGTGTCTAATCTCCATCAAACCCCTACAACGCTCAAAGACAGTTTGAGCCAATGACTTTGTTAGTAGATTTGCAAAATTATCTTCGGATAAAACTCATTCTATTGCTACATCTTTAGGGGATATCATATCTCTAATTAGGTGGAACCTCCTCAGCACGTGCTTAGATTTCTTACGAGGCTTGGGTTTCTTTGCTTGAGCGATCGTCTCGTTATTATTGTAGTATATGGGAATCTGCTCCATGCTGCTCAGTACGACTCCCAAATCTGTGATAAACTTCTTCATCCACACACCTTTCTTTACAATAATGTATATCACCTTTGTGGTCGAGTCAACAGTAGTATCTTGCTTAGAATTTTTCCAGTCTACTGCTCCTCCATTTAGGGTGAACACTTACCCTAAGTTTGACTTATTATCATCAATATCAGACTGAAAACTCGATTCTAAGGCTACATTCTCCATAAACTAGTAAAAGATCATTAGTCATTCATAAGTACTTCAGGATGCACTTTACTCCCTTTGATAGAACCTCATAGAATTATATCATGGATGAAGATGGAAAAATAGGAACAAACGATTATTTTGAGGGGATCGGGCCTCCTAGATCACTTCGAGGGGATCTGTCTCCTTGATCTTTATAGGGGATCGACCCTCTTGGGTTTTTGCTTATTGGCTAAAACTCATACTTCTTTATCGATTTCTTCATGAAAAAGTTTATAATATTATTTATAGGGATCTACCAAGAGTCTCTCTATGCTTGGACTTAGAGTCTCATTGGACTCTTAATTAAGTGATAGAAATTAAATAAACTCCTAATTGAAAATAATAATCGACTCCACCCTAACTGAAAATAATAATCAACTCCAACTGACTCATAACTGACTCGATTGGGCTCACCTAACCTATAACTGACTCTAACTGAATAGATTTACATGACTCAGTTTGAATTAATTATGAATAGATAGACCCAGGTTAGCTAAGGTCTTAACAGACCCACCCACTTCAAATTAGCCTTGTCCTCAAGGCTGAGCAGTATCAGATTTTGAGAGCACTTTAATATTTGTCACACACCATAACTCTTTGATCGATTAAATAGAGTCTCCACTTAGTATAAGCAATAATTTGGTCTTCTCATGTAATTGTTATTATAATCTTATGAAGAACCCTTTTCATCTGATGGTTAGTGGTAGTACCATGTCTTCTTTTGATAAGTAGTTATTTTACCTTTGAGCACATGTTATCACAAATTAGGATTCACCCATTAATCATCTAGATTTGGCATAACTTTTGTGATCGAGCTCCACATTATCAGTTTTTGTTTCCATTTTATTTGGCTCCACCATCAGAAGCTGCTCTTATTTGTGATTATCTATATTGACCATCTTGAAGTCTTGTATATTAATGCTTTTGTTTCAGTGAGTTTTTATATTAATTTTTTCCTTCATGTAAATTGGCAAATAATACAGCTGCTATCATGATGCAGGTATGGTAAGCTTCAACTTCGCACTAAATCTCGGGATTAAGTCCTTCAATAAATTTTCTCACCAATTGTATCTCGAACAATCTCGGGTTTGGTTTAACATGCGCTCAAATATACTCTGGTTCTCCTGTATTGTAGAAGTTTTACAGATTTTGGCAACCTATCCATTAATGTTCTTGTACTTTGATGGTCCGAAGCAAATCAGGATCTCTCTTGAACTATCCCCACGAAGGGACTCCGTGATAGGTCTCATACAAATCATACCACTGGATTAAGTTACCTTTGAATTGAGTGGAAGCTATCTCCACCATGGATTCCTCTGGAGTCCTGTGAAAATGAAAAAACTTTTCAGCTTGTGAGATCTAGCCGATTAGGTCTCAATCTTCCCATATGGGAAACTCCGCCCTCTTACGTAGGTATCCTGAGTCCTACACATGATCATACTTTTCATATCGACTTCTTCTAAATTCACGGAGGAGTTCTTGCAATCTGTCTTCTATACGAGCCAACATTGCATTTAGTGCATCATCCATAACTATCACATCAGTAATGTCTTATTTGGTATTATTGCAAAGGAAGTGGGTGCCTGTAAGAATGAGGGATGGCTGAAAATGAAGATGGTAGAAACGACAGAAGCGACTATGGAATTCCAGTGGTAAGCAGCGCGACGGGGAAAGAAAAGGACGATGGTGGTCGACGACTGCGTGAATGCAGGAGGCGGTGTCAGCAACCATGACAACATGGTTGGTAGAGGAAGAAGAGGGAATTAGCAATAATGCTACTATGTGCGGCAACACTACGGCAAAGGAGGGCATTGCTGGGTGGGGCTACAGGCGGTAGATGGGGGCGGCAATAGCAACGACATAGGAGGAAGCAAGGTGCAGTTGGAGCGATAGCAATGAGGGCTACGAGGACAACGACAGCGTAGGCTGTAGCTGTAGATCTTTGCTGGAGTTGAGGAAGAGGAAGCAAGAGAGCAGCGGGGGAGCAATGGGGTTCGACGAGCAGCAGGGTTTGATGAGGATGAGGAAGCAAGGGAGCAGCAGGGTTCGATGAGGAAGAGGAAGCAGGGGAGGAAGGAGGTTGGGCAGTGACAATGGCATGGGAGGAGACAGTAGTGACAATAGCAAGGGCTACAGTAGGGGAGATGGGGAAGAGCAATGTGGTAGAGGCGATATGGCTGGGAGCGGCAGGCGACAGATGGGCGCTGAAGAGGAGGGAAGGAATATAGCAATGTGGGGTCGATGGTTAGCAACAGTGACAGGTAGTGGGACCAGCAAGACAGAAGGGGAGATGACAACGGTTAAAGAAGGTAGCAGATAAGGGAAGGAAGGGAGCAAAAATAATAGTGTTGGCTCCACAGTCAAGTTGGGTCAACGATCGATGAAGAGGAGGGCGTAGGAGGAAGCCAAGGGTGCAGAAGAGTAAGCACCCACCAGCTGTGACAGCGTTGGAGCTGCTAAGATTGTGTAGCAGCAAGGTGGCGACAGTGCTCTTCTTCTTCTCTTTCTTTCTTTCTTTTTTTTTATGGCTATAACGAAGATGGTGAGATTGCAGCAAAGTGGCTGCAGGAGATAAGAATAATGTATATCACCTTTGTGGTCGAGTCAACAATAATATCTTGCTTAGAACTTTTCCAGCCTACTGCTCCTCCATTTAGGATGAACACATACCCTAAGTTTGACTTGCTATCATCGATATCGGACTGGAAACTCGATTCTATGTAGCCCTCGACCTGGAGGCTACCTTCTCCATATACCAGTAAAAGATCATTAGTCCTTCGTAAGTACTTCAGGATGGACTTTACTCCCTTTGATAAAACCCCGCAGAATTATATCATGGATGGAGATGAAAAAATGGGAATAAATGATCATTTCGAAAGGATCGAGCCTTCTAGATCACTTTAAGGGGATCTGCCTCCTTGATCTCTATAGGGGATCGACCCTCTTGGGGTTTTTGCTTATTAGCTAAAACTCATACTTCTTTATTGATTTCTTTATGAAAAAGTTTATAATATTATTTATAGGGATCTACGAAGAGTCTCTCTATGCTTGGACTTAGAGTCCCATTGGACTCTTAATTAAGTGATAGAAATTAAATAAACTTATAATTAAAAATAATAATCGACTCCATCCTAACTGAAAATAATAATCAACTCCAATCAACTCATAACTGACTCGATTGGGCTCACGTAACCTATAACTAGCTCTGACTTAATAGACTTACATGACTCAGTTTGAATTAATTATGAACAGATGGACCCGGCTTAGCTAAGGTCTTAAAAGACCCACCAACTTCAAATCAGCCTTGTCTTCAAGGCTGAGCAGTATCAGATTTCGGGAGCACTTTAATATTTGTCACATATCACAACTCTTTGATCGATTAAGTAGAGTCTCCATTTAGTATAAGCAATAATTTGGTCTTCTCGTGCAATTGTCATTATAGTCTTATAAATAACCCTTTTCATCTGATGGCTAGTGGTAGTACCATGTCTTCTTTTGAGGATCACCAGTTTGAAATCTTCCTAGGGCATAAAAAAGAAATCGACAAGTAGTTGTTTTACCTTTGAGCACCTATTATCACAAATTAGGATTCGCCCATTAATAATCTAGATTTGGCACAATTTTTATGATCGAGCTCCACATTGTTAGTTTTTGTTTCCCTTTTATTTGGCTAAACCGTCAGAAGCTGCTCTTATTTATGATTATCTATGTTGACCATCTTGAAGTCTTGTCTATTGAAACTTATGTTTCAGTGAGTTTCCATATTGATTTTTTCCTTCATGTAAACTGGCAAATAATACGACTACTATCATGATGCAAGGATGGTAAACTTTAACTTCACACCGAATCTTGGGATGAAGTCCTTCAATAAATTTTCTCACCAATTGTATCTCGGACCAATCTCGGGTTTGGTGTAACAGACGCTCAAATATGCTCTGGTTCTCTGTACTGTAGAAGTCCTACAGATTTTAGCAACCTGTCCATTAATGTTCTTGTACTGTGACGGTCCGAAGCAAATCATGATCTCTCTTGAACTGTCCCCACGAAGGGACTTCGTGATAGGTCTCGTACAAATCATACCACTAGATCACGTTACCTTTGAGTTGAGTGGAAGCTATCTCCACCATGGATTCCTCCGGAGTCCTGTAAAAACTTAAAAACTTTTCAGCTTATGAGATCTAGCCGATTAGGTCTCAATCTTCCCATCTGGGAAACTCCTCCCTCTTGCGTGGGTATCCTGAGTCCTACACATGATCATACTTTTCATATCGACTTCTTCTAAATTCACAGAGGAGTTCTTACAATCTTTCTATGCGAGCCAACCTTGCGTCTAGTGCATCATCCATAACTATTGCATCAGTAATGTCTTATTTGGTATTGTTGCAAAGGAAGTGGGTGCCTGTGAGAGTGAGGGATGACTGAAAAGGAAGATGGTAGCAACAACAGAAGTAGCTGTAGAATCCTAGTGGTAAGCAGCGCGACGAGGAAAGAAAGGGGCAGTGGCGGTCAACGACTGTGTGAATGCAGGAGGCGGTGTCGGCAACCATGACAACGTGGTTGGTAGAGGAAGAAGAGAGAATTAGCAATAATGCTACTATGTGCGACAATACTGCGACAAAGGAGGACACTACTCGGTGGGGCTATAGGCAGTAGATGGGGGTGACAATAGCAATGACATAGGAGGAAGCAAGGTACGGTTGGAGCGGTAGCAATGAGGGCTACGAGGACAACAGCAGCGTAGGCTGCAGCTACAGATCTTTGTTGGAGTTGAGGAAGAGGAAGCAGGAGAGCAATGGGGTCCGATGAGCAGTAGGGTCTGATGAGGACGAGGAAGCAAGGGAGCAGTAGGGTCCGTTAAGTAAAGGGGTCCTGCGAGGAAGAGGAAGCAAGAGGCGAGGGTCCGACGAGGAAGAGGAAGCAGGGGAGGAAGAAGGAGGTTGGGTAGCGACAATAGCGTGGGAGGAGACAACACTGACAATAGCGAGGGCTACAGTAGGGGAGATGGGGAAGAGCAACATGGCAGAGGTGATATGGCTGGGAGCGGCAAGCTACAAATGGGTGCTGAAGAGGAGGGAAGGAAGATAGCAGTGTGGGGCCGACGGTTGGCAACAGTGACAGGCAGTGGGATCAGCAAGACAGAAGGGGATATGGCAGCGGCTAAAGAAGGTAGCAGATGAGGGAAGGAAGGGAGCAAAAACAATAGTGTTGGCTCTACAGTCAGGTTAGGTCAGCGATCAATGAAGAGGAGGGCGTAGAAGGAGGGCAAGGGCGCAGAAGAGCAAGCACGCACCAGTTGTGACGACATTGGAGCTGCTAAGAGTGTGGAGCAACAAGGTGGCGACATTGCTCTTCTTCTTCTCTCTCCTTCTTTCTTTTTTTCTTATGGCTATAGCGAAGATGGTAAGATTGCAGCAAAGTGGCAGTAGGAGATAAGAAGAGGTGGTGAGTAAGATGGTGAGTAAGATGGTGAGGATAATGATCGCAGTGAAGGCGGTGTGGATGATGAATGACAGCAACAAAAATGCATAGGAACGTGGCTGTAATACTAATTGATAGAACCCCGCAGAATTCTATCAGGGATAGAGATAGAAAAATGGGGATAAACGATCACTTCGAAGGGATCGAGCCTGTTAGATCACTTCAAGGGGATTTGCCTCCTTGATCTCTATACGAGATCGACCCTCTTGGGGTTTTTGCCTATTGGCTAAAACTCTACTTCTTTATTAATTTCTTTATGAAAGAGTTTAAAACATTATTTATAGGGCTTTGCCAAGAGTTCCTCTAGGCTTGGACTTAGAGTCTTACTAAACTTATACTCTTAACTAACTGATAAAAATCAAATAAACTCCTAATTGAAAATAATAACCGACTCCACCCTAATTGAAGATAATAACCAACTCCAACAAACTCATAACTCAATTGGGCTCACTCGACCCATAACTAACTCCGATTGAACAGACTAACATGTCTCAGCTTGAATTAATTATGAATAGATGAACTCGACTTAGCTAGGGTCTTAACACTCTTCCAGTGTTCCAAACATGGATCCACTTAATACCTTCTCATGGCATACAGAGCATATGCTATATCAGGCCTAGTACATAACATAACATATATGATAGATCCTATCACTGAGGCATAGGGTATCCCATCTATGTTTGTCCTTCCCTCATGAGTCTTTGGGAATATATTCGTAGAAAATGATATTTTATGCCTAATTAGTACGAGACATCTCTTGAAATTTTTCATACCAAATCTTTTGATAATGAAGTCTATGTACATAGATTGGAATAAGCCAAATATGCTCTTGGATCTATCTCTATAAATCTGAATCCTCAAAATGTAGGATGCTTTCCCTAAGTCACTCGTGGAGAAGTTTTTAGATAGCCAAGCCTTAACTGTGGAGAGAATTCCTATATCATTCTCAATTATTAGGATGTCATCTACATACAACACCAAAAAGGTGATAACGCTCCCACTTATCATCCTGTATACATAAGGCTCATCTTCGTTCTTAACAAAGTCATAAGATCTGATCGCCTCATCAAATCTAATCTTTCAATTTTGGGAAGCTTCCTTTAGTTTATAAATAGACCTGGGCAACCTACACACCTTATCTGGACTTTTCTTGGATACGAATCACTCTAGCTATATTATATACACTTCCTCCTCGAGGTTACCATTGAGGAATATGATTTTCACATTTATCTGCCAGACCTTATAGTCATAGTGTGTTGCAGTAGCCAAAAAAATTATGATGAATTTTAGTATGGCTATAGGTGAGAAAGTTACATCACAGTCAACTCATTGCATTTGAGATACCCTTTGGCTACTAGCATTGTCTTATAGGTCTCCACATTTCTATCTACTCCAATCTTCTTCTTGAAGATCTACTTGCAGTCGATGGGTACAATACCCTAAGGTGCACCCACAAGGGTCCAAACCTTATTGGAGTACATGAAATTTATTTCAAAATTCATGGCTTCTTGCCACTTCCCAGAGTTTATACTCATAATAGCCTCCTTATAGGTCTGAGAATCAACATCCTAAGTATCCTCTCCATTATTATGTCTCACATATCTTTCAGGAGGATGAGATATTCCACTATACCTGTGTAAAATTAGAACTTGTATACTAAGTACCTAAATAGACTCAACCTTTAGAATGTTGCTTGAGCTAGGTTCTCTAATCTCGCTCAACTCTATCGCACTCTCACTATTTCCACCAATAGTGCGTTTCTCATGATCCTTTTGGCAACTAAGACCTTTTGGTCCTCGGGATGATAGAAATAGTACCCTCAAGTTTTCTTAGGGTATCTCATGAACTTGCATCGTTCAATCCTTGATTTTAACTTGTTGAAGTTGTGCCTTCTAACGTGAGTAAGACAACCCCAAATCTTAATAATCTTCAGATAAAGCTTTTTCTTTTTCTATATCTTATATGATATAGACACTATCAACTTAGATGAGACTATGTTCAAAAGGTAAGCTGCAGTCTCTATGGAATATCTCTAGAATGAGATGGGTAGGTCACCGAAACTCATCATGGATCGCACCATGTCTAATATCATATAATTCCTCCTTTTTGATATATCATTGAGTTGAGGTATATAAGGAGATGTCCACTATGATAGAATCTTATGGCCCCTAAGGAAATGGGTGAACTATGCATTCAAGTACTCTCCTCCTCGATCTGATCAAAGAATCTTAATACTCCTTTCAACTAGTTTTTTATTTTATTCTTATATTCCCTAAATTTCTCAAAGATACTAAACTTGTACTTTATCAAGTACATATGTCCATACCTAGAGAAATTGCCAATGAATGTAATTAAGTATGAGTAACCATCCATAGCCTGAGTCGACATAAGACCACATATATCACTAGGTATGAATTTCAATAACTCAGTGACTCTTTCTCCAGTTTCACTAAAAGGAGAGTTAGTCAACTTTCCATGAAGGCAAGTTTCATAAGTTGCATATGACCCATAGTTGAATGGATCTAAGTATCCATATTTAAACAACTTATGAATCATTTTCTCATAATCATGATCTAGCCTAAAATATCGCAAGTATGCACTATTCACTTACTCTTGTTTTCTCTTGGATGTACTTACATTCATGATGTGTGGAAAAATATCTAGCACATATAAGTCATTAATCAACATCCCTCTAGTGATGATCTCATCATCCAAAATTAATGAGCAACTATTATTTTAAAAATTAATTTATATCTACTAAATGTTAAACAAGAAATGAAAATAATATTTTTGATAATAGAGAAAACATAATAGTAGGAATCTAATGCAATGGTGCACTAAGCTTCCCTCAACATATTGAGCTCAAGGAGAGTTACCTCAAACTTATTCGTATTAAAGTTTATTACGAACCGTGAAAAAGAATCTAGTATGGACTGAAGTATAAGATCAATACATAAATTATCCTTTATGACCATTTCTAGACCTACGAGTTTCTCGATCCACTCTATCATCTTTAAGACATGTTTCTGAACCGATGTCCTTTCTGCCATCCTACCTCGGAAGAGACGCTTGGATATCTAATATCTCTGATGTTCCTTGAACAACTAGCGAAGATAAAGAATGATGGAAGTGACATATATGCTCTCATGTTACCTTTATAATTCAAGAGTCATAAAGGCCAACATATAGCATTTTATAAAAATGAAATCACCTATATACTTTATATAATGAGTGATCTGATTCTCGCTTGCCCTTTCCTCTAGCGTATGCATAATGATGTCAAGGACATATGCGATTTTCTATGTCATGAGAACAATTCTCAAACTGCAAAGTCAATTCATATAGTTTGAACCAGTGAAGTGATTGACATCAAGTATGCCAAGTATGCCAAATAGAAGGTTTACAAACGACATATTTTTGATAAACAAAATATAGTACAAATAAATAACATATAGATTTTGTAAAAAACTAATTAAGATACATAATTCTACTATCTTAAAACCTTCACATGAACTTTGCTAGTCTGCTTAAGAAAACTTCAAGAGAACCAAACCGAAGCTAGAGGCTTTATATCACTAAAATAATTCAAATTTAGCTGCAGCTCAAGAGAAAGCATCTCACTTCCAAGATTCATTTTGTCACAAAAAAAAAAAAGTTTCAAGTACAACACATAAAGCAGGATCAGGTACAAAAACAATCGCAATAATCATACAGTTAACCAGATGGTAACCGATCCCAAAACAAATCAACAAGAAGATGAGGATATCTACAAATTATAAAGACACACCACAGAAATCAGAATCACTGATCTCCTAGTGAAAAATAAGATAAGAACACGAATGAAATAACTAATAGAACAGCATCCTTTAAGAAGCTTGCGGAAGTCAGACTATGGACAAACTTTCAAACTAAACCTATGAGTTGTAGTTCTGTTAGGAATTGTGGCTGCTCTCACTTGCAGCGATAGAGCTCTCTGGATTGAGAACATTTGATCGAACCCTTTCTGATGTTTAGACCCGGCAGAACCTTGAGGTGACCCTGCTGCATCATATCTGAAGGCACATCATTGTGATAGAGTTGAGATTGACAAAACTGTGCATGACATTCAAGGCCCTGTGGATGAGTTTTTGGTTGCTCCTCAGAGGGCATCACTAATGATGAATAGGGAAGATTTAGAAGTCCCAGATTATAAGCTTCGCTTTTATTCACTTTTCCTCCGGTTACAATCTGAAGCCTTTCAACTTCCTGCTTCAAAGCATCACTAACACCTGCAGCCACATTGTGGTTGGATTTAGAAAGGATATTTCCATGATAAAGAAATTTATCATGACTGTAATTTTGACATGAAAATCATGACTGTAAAGGATATTTACAGCCATCATGACTGTAATTTTGACATGAAAATCAGTTTTCTAAGGTGCAAATGGAAACAGCATTAACTGGAATTTAATATCACTAATTTTGTTTATTGGAAACACCTAGAAGATAATCAAAGAAATGTTCCACCAGGAGAATCAACAAATGATAATATTTCTACAAAACAAATCTAAGCCCTCTATTCTATCATATGCATGACATAATAAAATGTTAACATTACCTTCCATGCCTCGATACATACCTATAAAGAATATTTTTGTTGCATGAAGTAACAACAACACTAAGATAACATTTTCCTGCTCAACCAAAGGTTAAACTACTTTGTGATCATGCGACACCTTCCATCTCAAACAAAATTTCAGTTGCAAGGAAAAAAATGTTGAATTGCAAGTTGCAAAACACAGATTTATTTGTGTAATTAGATCTATCAGGAATAAGTTTTCTTTTATTTTGTTTGTCTCTGGTATATTATTTGTTTGGATATTTTAAGAAGAATAACATTAAGAAAGTTAAAAGAGAAAAAAGAAACCAGATAAATCTCATTGATCGTACTTGGTAAATTCAAACACTGATGGAATAGATGGGGAAACAAACTGCACTGCAGTGACATACCGGGTTTCGGGGAAACAAGGCCCCGTATTAATCTTGTAGACCATGTGGTTAACAAAAATATTCAGTATTCTTCAGTCTGACAATCCCCAAACTGAAGAATTTAGTCCACGTTTTAGAAGGCAACATTCTTGAAGCTTCAACCTAGTACCTACTGCACAAAACTCGCATAATCAATTCCAAGAATATGAAATGAAAATTGACCTAATAAGTTCTTCAGCAGTGGTCATCCTGATTCGGCTTGGCCTGACATGAAAATTTGTGCGACACGTCTGTAAGGCCTGCAAACTTAGAACTGTGCAACAGTGGCAGGTCTTATATTGTAATCAGAAATTTCCATACGCTTAATGGTTGTGTGAAACTCACAGAATCATTTCCAAAGTATGAAACAAAATTTGACCTAATAAGTTCTTCATCAGTGTACATATCGGTTCGGTCTGGCTTGACATGAAAAATTGCCCTACACCTTTGTCAGGCCTGTAAACTGAGTGCTAAGCAACAATAGAATGGTCTTATATTGTGTTCAGAACATCCTGTACACTTGGAACTCACAAACAATAGAGGAATCCTACATCCTAGGCCATTAGTAGCTTTAGCAGGAATGAGGCTTCTCCATTCCTACTGCTTCCACCAATGACCTAATAATCTTTATCAACTCTTAACTATCTCTCTGCAGCAGCTAGTTAAAATTGCCCATGTCACCATGCCTCATGATGTAGGATGAGCAGAAGTGAATTTCTTTTTGATAATAGAGAGATAGAACAAAAAGAAAAAGATAATAGAAAAAGACTTGGATAACTACCATACTCTCTCTAGCTCAAAGAGAATACTCCCAAAATGAATACCTCACACCTCCGCACGTCTCACACATGGACGATGGGAAAAGTAACTTGTGGCCTCACACCACTCATACACAAGGTGCGAAAAGAACTCAATTCATCGATTCATTTCTGTTTCATCCATTACAATGCTATATCCCCTTTTTATAGGCTCAAGCACAAGAATAAAAAGACAAGTGCAACAATAATGAAAAAATAAAAATTGCAATCACATCAAATCAAATATATGGTATCCTCTTTCCGAAGGTAATATTTCTAACTTGATTTGAAAAATAATCTTCCTCTCTTTATAATATTCTTGATTGATAAACTTTCATCTTTGTAGAGATAAATCTTCAGTCAAGATTTGATTATAGCAAATGGATTTCTTCTATCTTTTCTGCATTTGCTTCCTTTTTCTCCTTGTTGAGTAGATTGTTGACAAATGACAACTTATTACATATGGCGAAATATCCTTTAACTAATTAAATCTATTTAAATAAATTATAGACTAAATTAGTTCTGCGTCACCTCGACAAGGAGAAAATCCCACAACATATCAGAGTATCCAAGCATTTCAAAATATATTACCCTCATCAATAAGATCCATCTGTGATTTATTTTTAGCCTTATCACCAGAAAAGTCCGAGTTTCCTGGTTTGCCAAGAATTCAACCTACAGAGTGCTTCTATTCTACTATATATCAAGTGTCCTCGCTCATGTTCCACTTTAAAATTTTCCATCATACCTTTACTTAATTGTAAGCTCTAAAGTAACATGAGACTCATGACTTTTCCGGTCCATATTCGTTGGTTTTCTTGGTGCCTGTATATGCTAAAAATTGGCAGTGATAATATCATCTCTTCTTTACCATTTTCCTTGATCTCATTCATTTCGATCAACCAAATGTGAGCTCCAAATTAACACGAGATCCATGATCATTCCAGTCTAAAGCTTTTAGACGTTTCCATGCTTTTCTGAACTAGTTGTCAGTGAGAAACTGCACTGTTTTGCAAGTCCCTTTGAAAATTTTCTGTTGCTTCCATTTTGTAACATTTTAAGCAGACTATATAAACAGACATGGCAAACAAAAATGCTAGAGAACCCACATATTACTTAATTGTTTAAGTAAAAAAGAAAATCCTTAATGTTGTGGTGTATTAACATCTTGCCATGCTCCAACATATAAAAACAAAATCCAGACTTAATAATATCAGTACTGCTTCCATAAGTAAACAATTACAGAACCATTGTTTTAAAACCAGGCTTGAAACAAAAATCAATCATGGTGTCTGATGCACAGATTCCTTATATACAATTATACTTTGCCCATTGATGTGTTGTGCAGAAGGAGAATAATTAAAAGGACAGGTTAATTGGATATTTAAGTGGAGAGAATCAGTGACATGGAAAACTCATATTCACACAAACTTAGAACAATGTTAGCTAAACAGATGGGTTCCAGGCAAGTATTTAAGTGTCACTTTGTTTAGACCTCAGTGTGATAACAATGATGCCTGCTGGATTTTATGTTTTGACTCTGTCCCACGCCGCCTTCACCTTGACAGTGAACAAGCATGGATGGGCATGGAGGCAGAAGTTATACACTTTATTTCAGAAACTTATATACATCACTATCAAAGGATCAAATATTTGAAAAGAAGAAAGAAAAGAAATAAAAGGGAGGGCAGAATAATAGGAAGAATAAAAAAGGGGAACAGGGAGAGAGAGAAAGAGAACTTGGAAATTGGGATCTCATTCAAGTAGAATATTCAATATTCTCTTCTCTCCCTAGTCTTCTCAGCTCCTTAACTCTCGTCAAAGTTACATCCATATCTAACCCTCGAATTTGTTCAATTTTTAAGAAAACATAATGAGGTTACGATCCAGTTCTTGCATCAGGATCGTAGCCATAAAAGGGGGCCTCTCTCTTTGTACCCAAGTGTTGTGTTTGCTTATGCAATTTTCCTAACATGTTTTCAAGTTTATATAAATATATTGTAAGGAATTTTGTAATACCATAGGACAGAAATTGCAAGATACCACCACAGGAAGGCAGAAATTAACTGGTCCATAAAAGGTTGGATTCAAAGATACATATTCATGTACATGTTCTCTTCTGCTCAAAAATTTAGTGTAAGAAGGTTGAAAAATCTCACCATCATGCAATTGAGCTTGTTGCTCCATAGATTGTAACCATAACTTCAGTCCTGCATTTTCAGTGGCCAACTCAGATATATCTTTCTGGTAAGAAGAGTAAACAGTGAAGATAGATTAGTCATATTTTATAAGAAATTATGTTAACTTTAAGTGAAGCAACAAAGTAAATCCTGAAAAGATTTTCCCAGGAGAAAGACTCTCAAACTTGTTAGGTGCAGCTCCATGGCATACATGTTCTTCCAAATAGGCAGAGTGAATATTCTAGTCCTCAGGCAATGAACAATTTATTAGGCAAATGGATAAGGAAACAGAGTGCATACATGAAGCTTGACAAGTATAAAGATAGAAATTCGATTAAAATAAGCAGTTTCAATGGAAATGAGAGTTATCCTGATTTTGAATACATGAGAGTAGTCCCTTTTATAGCATAAAAGGCAAATCCTGCTAAAGATAAGTTAAAAACTGAATCAGAACATATAATTTGGTTGTTCAAATCAAACAGATACAAGGTTGAAGAAACAATATCTTACCACAGAGAGAACAAGATAGATGCACAAAAGGAGACTATTTTCCCTGATTAATATCGTGTACAACTTCAATTATGACAGCTGTTGGACCCTCTCCTCCATAACTAAACTAACTAACTTCCTAATTAGAGAAACTTTTATAATATAAAAGAAAATAAGTCAGTTATTTCCTAGCCAACTGAAGATTCCTTCCAACTATTGCAATGGTACCATCCATCCTATAAAACATGAGTCTCATTGGAACATAATGATAAGATCCAATAGTAGCCAAATAAATAGTTCTGACTTTTATGACTCTTTCTTATTCCTGAATAACCAGGATCTAATCAGACCTTGAAAACTAATCAGATCCAGTTGTTTTTCACTCTTATTTGGGGCCTCCTTTATAGGATATAAAATCAGTGATCTGTGAGTAATCAAAACTAAAATACCCCAGACGGTTAATAGAATCTACTGAATGCAAACTTGCACATAGTCTGACTTAAACACAGCCCCAGTATCTGAGACTAAACCAAATCAATCTACCAAACGCAAAATATTAACTTGCTTATTCCTCAAACATAAGCTGACAAAACTGCGATGTAAGCAAAATTAAATTAAAGGGGCCAGAAGGATGATGAACTCTACACATTTAATCCAATCAGAACCAAGATTAGTAGTTTTGATAACTGAAGCATGCTCTTAGATGCATCAGCTACAAGGCTAAAGTCAGCCAACAATAGCCTTTTTAAATATTTTAACTGCCTTAAAGAGCAAAAAACAACAACTCTTCGAAAAGCAAATTTATAACAACCTGAAACAGCATGAGCTGCGCTGAAAGAGTTGTAGCTTCTGTTTGAAGAGTCTGGACTTTTCTCTCAAGTTCTAAAATATAATTTGCCTTCCGCTGTTTAGAGCGAGCTGCAGACTGCCGATTTGCTAGAATTCTGCATATTGTCATGGCAAACATTCAAAATATGCTTTTAATAGCAGCACATAAGCTTGAAGGGTAATACATTGATAAATTTATAAATGAAAAACAAATATGCACAAAGCATGTAGCAGTATCCATTTTATTTTTTCAGCATAAGTAATAATTACACAGAAGGGCTGTGGAAGCAAACAGATACAATCAGGATCTAGTTGGTTATCTTGAATTAATAACCTAACAAACTTAAAATTAATTTTTAAGTAAAGCTACACTCAAGTTTCTCATCATCGTAATGTCAATATATGTCAACTATTATGTCTCGCTACAAATAAATGTTTGACAAGATAGGAAGTAGTATTTTGAACCCAATAATACCATCAACGTAGAAGTTAGCACCGTATGCTATGGTGATCATGCTTGCAGACAAGGCAGTTCTGATTTACAAAAAGATTTTTCTGCCTTTGATCTATGTTAATTGCCTTGTATTCTTTCTAATTCTTCTGATGGCAGATTAAAGAAATTGCAATTCTCATATGTGGGTTACAATTCAACTGCTTGCCACATTTTGATTTTCATTTTCATTTGATCCATCTTGAGATGGTCGATGGAAACAAATGATCAACAAGCCACTGAAAATTTCGAACAGCAGCATTGGTGGTAAACTTGAAGCATAGGGGGCAGAATCCTAACAAGACTGGAACAGTTTGGGGGAAGTGCAAACCTCTTGGCCCTCTTTGGGTCGATCACCGCCAACTCTGCAAGTTTCTCGGCCGGCATGGCTTTCTTGGCCTCCATCACGTCCCCGAACACTCCCTCGCCTCTAGAGGTCGACACATCGACCGAGCTGCCGTGCCGATGGATCGGCCGGCCGTCTCCACCGGCGGCATTGCCTTGCACTCGAGTCTCCTCGTTCCCCGACGAGCAATCCACCGCCATCCGATCCCGAGAAACCGAGTGGCCGGAGGCTTCTAAAGCGGGTGCTGCACCGTCCTCCACCCCGGATCCGATCTTCTCCACGTCCATGAAAGTCCGGAAGATGTCGTCCTCGGTGACGGGGCCCAGGTGGAGGTCCTCGGAAATCCGGAAGGCCAGCTCGGAGTGCGCCCGCCTATGGTGAGGTCCTCCGAGTTGCGGGGCGGCGGAGCGGGGATCCAGGTCGTTGGCGCACATAGACGACGGCGCATCGGGGACGTTGCGGCGGGGGAGAGTGGGATTGAGATATGGGGGAGGGATCAAGGATTTTGACGGCATTTTGCCGCTGCCTCCTCCGCTTTAATTTGGTCACAAAGAAGAGGAAGAAAAAGAGGGGAGAGGGAGAGAGATCGTCGGACACACCCCAACTGGGGATGGAGAGAGAGAGAGAGAGAGAGAGAGAGAGATGAATCTTAATCAATGGTTTCGGAAACAACCTAACTAGAGATGGAGAGAGAGAGAGAGAGAGAGATGAATCTTCATCAGTGGTTGCCGGAGTCCCGCTCATAAATAAAGAAGCTTCTTTGCAAATTTTAGGATCTTTTTCCCATATTACTACTACTTTTTGTCTTAATAATCGCTCCTCTCCCCTCCGCCTCACGTTTTGTGGGATGACGACCTTCGTGTTTGCTCCACAATATGGTTTCCTTCCCCTTTTAGTGTACTTCAAAATGCATGCAGCATTTATGTCCTCACAAACGACAATATGTACAAATGGATGATTGTATATGTGATATGATGATTGCTCGAATGAATAGATAAAAAAAGTGAACTCCACACATACCCAAATGTACGGTCAAGATCGATCGTCGAAATGCCCACGATCCTGATGGGCGACTCTCAACAGATGCCACCGCCATGAACGATGATGACAAAAAAACCAAAGAAACGAAAAAAAGCTTGGAATGTTCGGTACGAAAGACGTACCACTTGCATTCGAGAGACTTTAAGAGCTCCTCTCCCTTTTGCTTTTAATCCTCTAAGTCTCTCGGACCTTCGAAACACTTCATGTTTTCTTCCTCCTCTTTGTCACCGGAAAATGACCTCTTCTTCTTCTTCTTCTTCTTCTTCTTCTTCTTCTCTCAAGTAGCCAAGGGAGATACTCTCATATATATAATCAAGAATCTTAGTCTTGGATAGAAAATGAGGCAACCCCAACTCATCGACAACGGAATGTGTCACTCTTACCCTAGCAGAAGACTACAACCAAACATGTTTTGTTGTCTTCGAGGCATTGAAGTCGGATAGGAACCTAAGTCGTCGATCAAAAGGAGCACCCACTTACCATAGCCCATGAGGCTTAATGGGAATGGAACTCGATCCACCACCATCATCTCTTATACTACTGACATGCAAGTGCAAAAGTCAGCGGAAAAAAAAAACATACGGAAACTAATAAATAGAGCAATCTGGAAGGAATTTTACATGGAGAAAGAGAGTGAGAAAGGCTAGCTAGATACTGGATTGAGGAGGAGATGACTAACAACTGGATACTAAGAGAGAAAGGCTGTAGATGGTTGACACCTCGTAGGGGGGGCCTTTTTGTTCTCTTTTTTGCTAGCTAGGTCGATGACGAGGCATATCAATTCCATCATCAAAAAGCACCGAGTGTTGTGCTATCCATCCCTGGTGATGATGCATGGGTGGGGGAGTTCCTTCCAACGTACACTCCCAGCGCTTAGTCCACGCTTGTGAAATTTCTTCCCCGTTCCTTTCAATCTTTTGACTTGAACACCGAAAAGACAGTCTGAGGAGGACCCAACCAACCCAATCTGTTCTCCATCTTTAGGTTCAGAGGAGGACATGAGAAGCCGAAGACTCGTGGATGCAGTCGGGTAAGCCAGGCTTAGCATGTTCACAAAGCTTTTGAAGCAGCAGCCACGCACCAATCCATTCTTGGCCACCAGTTTCGAAGTCGTTGACTGTTTCTCGTCGCTTGAAGCTTCAAGTGGTTCAGCACTTTCTGCGAAATGCATATAGCTGATGATATCATTAACGAACTATATTTTTCATGACCCTAATCGTGTGGTAAAACCGACTCTTTGAAATCAAGTCTGGTCACTCGACTGACTTCGAACAACGAAATAATATATATAATATAGACTTTTCGTAGTCCGGCCGGTCGAAGTCCTCAGGGCATTTGACAATCTTAAGATCATACCAGTCCCGATGACTTGATCAAATTAAATCCTCCAAGTAAGGCAAGGAAACCATTTTCCGGAACACTCAGCAAACCTGCAGGCGTTGGAAAACAAGGTGGAATGGGATGAAAGGATGCTGCATGTGTTCCGGCCTCCGTAGAGCAAACGCGGATGTACTTTGTAGGAAACAACCGTCGCAAAGGCCTGATGGATCCTTTGCCGTCGCAGCGTTTGCACTCCGTGCTTCTTCTAAAACCACAAGCGTCACCTTGCTCCAAGACTTTGCAGCGATTACCACACCATGACTTCCCGAGTCTCACCCCTATGTCGCTCGACATGCGGCAAAGGCCCCCTCCTCTCCCCGTCGGTGGTCCTCGAGTAAGTTTTATTATATTATTCCTTCTCGGATCACCGGACGCGTACAGCGGCAGCGGCAGCGGCAGCAGCAGCAACAACAAAACTCCATTGCATCCTTGTTCGAAGGAATTAATCTTGTGTGAACAAACGTGGCCTCTTCTTTAGAACAAGTTAAAACGACTTCAATCGCGATACTATCATCTTGTTGACGTGCTGACTAGGTGGCGCAACCCGCAAGACAAAACTGGGGATCATCTTGTTGTGTGGTCTTGAAAATTACCCAAACCTGAGATTGATCTACTGCACTTCACTGAACCAAATAGGAGTTCCTTTCCTTCCCAGCAGTCATTTTTTTGAAAATGAACTGCACTTCATAGTTTCACAAACTCATGCACGACAAACATATTGTAGTCCTTCTCTTTTCTAAAAAAAAAAATATATTTTTGATTCCGAAAATGATGCTTAATTAGGGTTATGTTATAAACTGGTAGGAAAAAAACACTAAATCCATCGACACGGTTGATCGGGTAAGCGACGTTGACCGAAACACGGCTATGGTCTATGGACCGTAAGAGTTAGTGCACGACTTCTGCCGACGTGGCAGGTGGAATATTGATACCACGACAATTGAAGGCCGTTGAAAACTGGAAGGTGGACGATCCGACGGCCATGGAGTAAAAGGAGGAATCTTGTGGCACTCTTGGATATTCTCGTCTGTCGACCAGGGCAGTAGTGGAATTCGATGATGCCAAGAATACGGAATGCGGAAGGCCAGTCTTTTGGTTTAGTTGCAGTTTTACCAGTGCCGCTCCCCTCCCCTTTCGTTCCCATCCATTTGCCCCTCTAATTCTATTCTCCTCTGCTCGATCCTATTTCTATCCCATTCCTTTCTATTACCATTTTTATCATTACAAGTATCATCTCTTAGCTTTTGTGTTCCCCTGTTTTCTCCGCGCTTCCTTTCTTCTTCCTCCTCCTTTTGTTATTTATACCTTTCTCCTCTGTCGCTTCCTCTATAAGCCTCTCTTCCAATGTTCCTAAAAGTAAAGGCATTGCCCATCTAGATCGACCGCAGCGTGGGGGGGTGGGGGGGGGGTGAAGTTGGTTTTCGCCCCAAGGTGGCAACTTTTACCATCTTTCTACTAGCACGGCTGGTATTATTCGCTGGATCTTCTATTCGCGTGATATTAGGGTACCTCTTGCAACTTATTTGGTTGTTTCCTCCAGATTATTTTCTTTACCTCGAGGAAGTTCCTTCTGGTCTCGAGGTTCCTGCTGTTCTCTTGGTGTCACGACAAGTTTTGTCGAATTAAGCTGATATACTTTGTGTGTTTGTGTGTGTTCTGTGGCTTCGCATAATAACGATACAATCGTACCAAATTCTTAGTTTTTTTTTTTTTTTAAAGGCTTCCCTCCGGGTTTTTCCTTGGGACTTCTCGGTTGGGATTGTTTCTCTACGATTTTTTTCTCCCGGAACCAGGAGAAGCTTATTCTGGAGTTACAGTAACTTGCTTTTCATCGAAACGGCGAAACTCATTCAAAGAAGTCGTATCATCAAATTTTCTTGATATTTAGGTCCGGTACGATGGAAACATAATTTTTTTTGTTGGTAATGTTGTTTGTAACACGGTGGTATTATTAAGACAATGACAATAGGTATGAAAAGTCAGGAGATAGAGAAATCGCATGACATACAGTGCTACTACGGTTATTTTTTATTGATCTTAGCAGATCTGTGGAACATGTTCGTAGGCAGACTATATTTGGGATTGTCATCTCTGGCTGGTAGTAGTCTACCATGGTCAGTTCGCGGCAGCTTGTTCTAATTTTTCAGTAACTTCTTTAATGAACTGACGGACTGGTTTAGTGGAGCTTTGAAATAATTGAATCGGTTGGGCTTGATATGTGGCCTGAGGACTTTTATTCTGACAGCACAAATTTGTAGTGTAATCCAAGTTAATGTTTGGTTTAGCGTAAGTGTGTAACAATTCTTTTTATTCGGTCCTCCAATAGAATAAATGTCCCATTAAATTACATAAAAACAAGAAATGAGGGAGTCGTTTCTGTTTTCTCTTCTGGCTTTGTGACACACTCCTAGATTGATGTATTGAATCGTGAAATGACGGTTGTCTTAACGGCAACTCTCAATTTTAGGTTGTTTTAACACCAATAACCGCAACCAACTGCAGGTTTACCTTGAAGGACAGCCCTGTCTCTGTTTTCACTGGACAAAGGAGATGATATGTTCAGTGTTGTGAACAATTATATTTCTGGCTTTGCAAATTATACTTCCACTTTTCTTCCAAATAACACCACTTGGTTTGTCTTCCTGCTTGCAGTTTAGTCCAACAGTATTCTTGAGATGGGTTGTTTCACAGTCTTGAAATACAAGAAAAAGAAAATTGGGTGTTTTGGAAACAAGAAACCCATGAACGCTGCAGAGACTGTTACGTGTGCACTTCCTGAACCAGCACAACCTGGACCTTCCATCCAGTCTGCCCCTCCAAGTTTCAGAAACAGAACAAAACCTGCTCAATCTGGCCATCGAATACTCAATAGCAGAGCTCGGGCACTGTCTGCTCCTTCTACCCTCGTTGTGGCAAACCAGTATGCTCTTGCTTCACTAGAATATGATGACCAAGAAGAGTGCAAAGGCAGAGGTATCTCAGTGAAGGACCAATGCTTTTCAAATCCTTTGCCGCTGCCCCTTCCCTCGCGACATACTTTCTCCTTGAGTAACTTGGAAAATTTTAACTTGAACAATACTAGTGGCTCTATCCTATCATCTGGACCTCTACCATTGCCTCCGTTAGTGGGAGGAGGGTTCCGGAACTTCTCTTACGAAGAGATTTTGGCTGCTTGTCAAAATTTTTCTGTGGATCGATGCATGTCAAAAGGCCTTTCAACTACAGTCTATAAGGGTACCTTTGGAGATGATAGCATGAGTTTAAAGAGAAGTGAAGCTACAGTTACTCGTTTACTTCCTTCCTGTCAGGTGATATGAACAAGCATCCTCATGCATGTAGTCACACATGTAGGCTTTTATAGATTTATGATGATAGCTGATACTGAAATTCATGCAGGACCGAAATAATAGCAAGTGTGGAGAAAATTTTGCTATAATTAGCTTGACCTTTTAATAATGTGATCTTTGTTTTATTTCTGAAGTTCAACCTTGCCAGTAATAGAAAGTAATGATTACAGAGTTTCAGACTTTCCGTTTCCAACAATACACATTAATCACTCTTCCCAATTTTTTCTTAACTTAAGATTTGTATGTGTGCTTCTTCTGTCATCACATGGAATTTATGTTTTTGCAACTTGTCATTTTGCAACTATAGGTATGCACATTTGTGTGAGAATACCTTGTCTACATATTGATGGCAAATTTTCAAATGCTCCAACGTTGGTGCTATATATTTTTGCACACATGTATCCATGTGCTTTTTGCTAAATGAAAAGTGCATTTGCATTAGCATTCTATTGGCATCCACTTTGTGGGTTTCCACCTCTTCACTGCTTAAATTGTTGCAATGGTCCATGCCAGAAGCTGTCTTCTCTTTATTAATTTTATATTTTCCGAACTATGAACACTAAGATTCTCCTTGTGATATAAACTTAAAATGTTTGAGTATGTTTATATTTTTTAGGGTTTGAAGGAGTTTTTGAATGAGGTGAATGTACTAGCATCCCTACAGCATCCCTGTCTCTGCAAGTTGCTTGGTTTCCATGCTCAAGAGGGGTCTGATGAGCAGATGTTAATTTATGAGAGGCTCTATCATGGAAGTTTAGATCGACTTCTTCATGGGGGATTAGATGGTCGATCCATGGATTGGCTTACACGAATGAAGGTTGCCCTATGTGCTGCAAAAGGCCTTGCATTTTTGCATGAAGAAGGGCCTTTTCAGGTTAGTTCATCACACAATTCAACAGACCTCCAACCATCCCGCATCAGACATTGTTTTTTAGTGAGAGTTCTAACTTCTGGTTTGATTCCGGATTACTTTGTTAAAATGACTAGTGTTAGGGACAATATCGCTCCAAAGAGATACAGTCTTCAGATATGTCTCTGACAACCTTGTAAACAACACCGAATTCCTGTAGTTGTTGACCTTGAATTTGGTTAGTTCTCTCTCAAATATAAATATATTAACATTACATTCTCTGCTGATTATGTTTGCTACATTTGAGGATGTAGCAGAAAGTAGGGTCCAACATTCTAACAAGAGATAGTGTTTGCTGGAATTTTAATTTTGGGTCTCCATATTAACTAGAAATCACTATAAAATTGTATACTTTGGTTGTGGAAAATGGAACGGTGATATTTGAGGCTGATTTTTTATAAGGTAAGATGATTAAAAGTGATAAATTTTGGGGTGAAGGCTGCTCGAATTTGTTGTTTTTGGTCGGAAAATGACACTATTTTGTAGTATATTGATGGTGAATGCATCACTCATTAGTTCAATGAAGGGAATGGGAAGTGATTTATGCAGAAGCTGAGGATAAAAGCTTGATGCTCTGATGGCCTCAAAATACGATGGTAGATAGCCGGTACCATATGCACTACAGAAAATCTTCTTTTCCTGCATCTTTGTAAACTATAATAACACCAAGGGAGTCATAGCCTTAAAATCAAGGTTTGCAATTTCGGCATTTACCGCCCGATACGGGCAGTACATACCGGTCCGCCAGGTTGTCGGTACGTGGACCGCCAGCTATCGGGTGGTTCTGCCAAAAATCGACCGTCGACGGTTGATTGAAGGGAGAAATCGACCGTCGACAGTCAATTGAGGGAGAAATCGACCATTGGCGGTCGATTGAGCGAGAAAAAGGGAAGAAGAAGAAGAGGAGGAAAAAGAAGAAAAAAAAGAAAAGAGGAGAAAAAGAATACCTATTCCCCGCGCGCGATCCTCGCCCGTGCGCCATCGTCGACCCGCGGTTGATTGAGCGAGAAAAAGGGAAGAAGAAGAAGAAGAGGAAAAAGAAGAAGAAAAAAAAAAAAGAGGAGAAAAAGAATACCTATCATCCGTCATGTCCTCGCCTTGGCCGTCATGGTTGCGCTTTTTCTCCAGCAGGAGAAAGATCGAGGCGACGCCGCCTCGACGCCCCTTTTTCCCATTTTTAATATTTTAATAATTAATATTTGTATTATATATAAATATATTGGGTGGTACGCACTGTGTGTACCACCTGGTACTAGTACCGTACCAGTACCATAGCATCTGATTGTGTTGGTTTTCTCTCATCAACCTAATTGTGTCTGGATGATCGATCACCTGATTAAATTTTTAAATGCGGGACCATAGCAGGACTTAATTATTATTTTTTGGAAGAATCCTTTTGTTTGCCTCTTATTTGAATAATTGTTCACCTAGTTTCTGATTTGTATTTGCACCAGTTGTCAGATAGTGTAGTCAACTCCGGGTGACTGACCTATTTTAAATCCTACAGAGGTGCCAAGGTAGTGACTCAAGTAAATTTCATAAAATTCATATTAAGAATGTTTTATTTTAGTTAATACATAAACATAATCAAGATTTGCTTCCGGTGTTCTACAACTCAGGTATTAAGATATTGATTTAAGAAAAGTACTTAGAAGATATATTTTTGTGTGCAAAGGCAATATATGTCATCATTATAATTGTATATGTTAAGCATTTAGAAGGTAATACAAGTGTCATATACATCATTTTTTTTTTAATCCAGGCCATAATAAATGTATATGTTAAGCGAATAGATACATGCATGACTGCATATTTGTACACATGTGATTCAGGTGTTTATAGATAAGGCATCCTGAGACTTTAATCTGCCTGGCATCCATTTATTACATCTAATAGCAGTGCATATCTGTGCTTTTGTGCAAGGCACATTTATCACTTCTAATAGCAGTGCATATCTGGTTGGGTCCACAGTAGTACTTTTCTTGCATGTGAGGGGGATTGTTTGAGCTTTAATATGATGTTGGCCCCCTTGCTGTTTCAGTCTCTTTTTGGCTTCATATATTATGTACATTGGTCCGTGTTTTTTTTTGACACTTTCTATTCCAAGCGTGAAAATTTATGAATACTTAAAATGAAACTTCTGGTGATATTTTTTGTCAAAAGTGCTTAAAAAATTTTCTAGAAGTTCAGAAGTTGGTAATTACTGGTTCTAGAACTTTTATAAACACAGTTCATTTCCTACCATCTGAACTTAATAAGCAAAGTACAGTATTCCAATTTAATGTGGAAGAATCACACAAGTGACGATTACCACCAAACACAGTTTCTAAAAGCAAAAGCACACAAACAAAATAAATTCTTTTTGTAATTTATTTTGTTTGTTAGATACAAATTCCCATGAAGAACACCAAATTCAACCTTTAGTGTTTGTGGTAATTGTTCACTCAACTAAACTTCTGGGAAACAAAGGATATTTTGTATCAAAGTTTGAAATTTCGAGATGTACCGCCCGGTACGAGTGGTACATGCCATTCCGTCAGTTTACCGGTACGTGGACTGCCCGCTACCGGATGGTACCACTAAAAATCGATCATCGGCAGTCGATTTCAATCGTCGGCAACCGATTGAGGGAGAATCGATCGTCGGCGGTCGATTGAGGGAGATCGGAGATCGGAGAAAAAGGGAAGAAGAAGAAGAGGAAAAGAAGAAGAGGAGAAGAAACATAACCTCTCACCCGCCGTCTCCGTCTTGGCCGTAGCCGCCTGTCGCATCACAGTCTCCATGCCAGACCCATGGGCTATTTTTCTCCGCGTGGAGAAAGATTGAGGTGACGCCGCCTTTTCCTTATTTTTTTAAAGATATTTAATATTTTTAATATTATATAATATAATATAAATATTATATAATATTTTATTATTTTTAATATACCGGGTGGTACACACTGTGTGTACCACCCAGTACTGGTACGGACCGGTAAGTCAATCCTTGTTTTGTATCATTAAAATTAATGATTTATTTTCAGAAATTCCTTCTATGGAAATGGTTGTGCTTATTTGATGCCCTTCTGATTTTGCAGGCCATGTATTATGACTTTTCAACTTCAAATATACAAGTCGACAAGGACTTCAGTGCAAAGCTATCAGGATATGGATGTGCAAGCAACAATCCAGAGGCAGGCATCTCTGATTCTTCGATTGTAAGTGATTTACTTGATATAACAAGCATAAGAACCACATCCGATTTTCTAAATCTTGCTAAAGAGAAAAAGGACAAAGAAGTTGTTTGCACAGCCAGATTAATGCATGCAAATTTTCTTGCCCCAGCACGGCAATTGCATGTGACCATGGTCAGATTTTTGCACATCTCCGGGACATGCTGGACTCCGAGCCTGTTCACCCCAGCACATTGCACCGCACAACAGGTTATGCGTGCTCAGGACTATGTTTTAATCTACTTAAAATCTTCTTATGTTTAACACTGTCAGCATCGGCCGCAGAACTCCCTTGAAATTTAAGGAAATATATTATAATCATTGTTTGCAGCTATCTCATGCAATACAAATCACAACCCAGTTTTCTACACTGTTGCATGCAGCTCTCGTGCGATACAAATCATAACCCAACTATCTCGTCGTGTAACTTGATGTTCTAGTTTTATCCCGATGGATAATACATGCATCATGAATATGAAATTTCTTGTTCTACCATCTATTTTCTGAATGTGTCATTTAGATGTTGGTCTTCCATATGATTCTGGAACTGCATTTATACCTTAACCTCGACAAAAAACAACTGCAGGTTTTGATTGGTTAGACATCTGTGAACTAGACCTGTGAAAAATGAACACAGCAGACTGGACTAAGTGTGAAGTAGAATGAACATTACAAAAACCACTGATAAGATAATATACTCTATGATTTGTTTCAGGCTACTGCAAACCTATCAGTGGAGACCTTGGAGAAGGGGTTGCTCACTCCGAAGAGTAATGTCTGGAGTTTTGGAATAGTCCTTCTTGAACTGCTGACTGGTAGGAAAAATATTGACAACCGCTATCCCAAAGAAGAGCGAAACATTGCAAAATGGAGTAGACCTTTTCTTGCTGATGATTGTCGCCTATCTCTTATCACGGATCCCCGTATCAAAGGGCGTATCCCTCCCAAGTCTGCCCGAACTGTTGCAGACGTTGCACTAAAATGTCTCCGAAAGGATCCTTCGGAGAGGCCTACCATGAGGTTCATCGTCGAAGCACTCAAGGATGTTCCTGACATGAAATTCCGTAGCCGTTACCCCCTCCAAGAGCCATCTGTCATCGCAGGGAAACGGATGTGCAAGTCTCCAAGTCTGACTGGCATCATTCCACCACAACCTCCTGCCAGTTTCTCAATTTCACCTCCATCACAAAGCCAATTGTTGCTTTCGCGAAGGACATCAATATCCATACCTTATCCGCCTCATAAGTGCTCTACTACACGTGCAGTAGAGGATAATAGGATAAGCAGTATCCGAAGCTGGTCGCCTGCTATGTGGAGGCTTGAAGGGTTTTGATTTTTGTCTATATTGGTTAGTAATTTGTTGTTTTTGGCTTCTTTGTTTTTGTATGGTGTGACCTGATGCAATAGAGGAAGATGTATATTTTCTTTGCTTATCCACTCCTGGGTAAGTAATGAGGGTAGGATTACCATTTGTAGATACAGGAGTGTACGCCTTATGTTGTCAATGAATCTACACCACAATTTTGCGTCGGGCAGGGCCTAATCGCTGAGTCTTTGTGTATTATTGTTGACTGAAGTCTTTGTGTATTGTTGACTGAACTAGTCTTATCTAACGGAGGGAGTTCCTGTCAAGTCACCGTATTTGTGAACGGCATCTTTTTCAACTTATGAGCTTGACTTGAGCTCGCCAACCAAATTCAAGTCACAGTATTCCTGTCAAGGTGTGGTATTTGAGTTCATTCTAATGAATCAGCTTAAAGTAGCAGGATTAGGATTTGATTGAATTTAACTTTTGTTATGAGTCAGAATTTGATTTGGATCGGGTCAATCAAGTTAAGTTTGCAATCAATCTAATTGGTCATTTATCTTGATGAGACGAAGTCGGCTAAGGCTCAGAGGAGGTCGGCTAGGATTAAAAATAAAAAGGGAGAGTTTTATTTAGTTAAGACTCTATCTAAGATTGATTATGAGTTAGATTAGGAGTTGGAGTATTGGTTTAGCTGAAGTAGGAGTCCTATTAGGATTAGGGTTTTGAGACCCTATATAAACACCTGTAGCCACAAATTTTTTAGCATGAATAGATTAATCTTTTCTTTGTAACCGAATACCAAGGAGAGAGAAACCTTTATAGAGTTCCAAGGAGGTCGATCCACTTCAAAAATCAATCCAAGCTTAGAATCCTGAGGGGTTCTAACACTTGGTATCAGAGTCGTGTTCTTGACACCTCACTGCTCTTCCACCTTCATCGCTGCCATCCAGCCGTCGATCATCTTCCCAAATAATTCTCATAATTGCTGATCTTATAGTTGACACATCGTCATCACCCTCTGTCGCAGATCCTCCATCATCTACAGCCTCCATCAAAATTGTATTAGTTTCTAGTATCTACCTTACTATTGCTATAATTTATTTATCCAAAAACTGAAAACATAGTTCCATCTACCATTGTTACAATCCTTGTCATTCATCTATCTTGCTGAAAAAATTGCTAGATGAAAAAAAAATGATGCGATAATCTTTCGACGTTGACACAATTTTTCAATCACCTACTACTTTACTGCCATGTTTTTGCCAAAAACGTGCTGTCATATTCATCTTTGTATTTTATGTCGGTTTGGCTTTCCCTATTGGTGGATTCTCACTGAATTCTTCTTTAAATCTTGATGTAACTACTAAAAACTTATTATCAAACTACTATTCTTCGACATAAAATTCTATTGCTACATCCATATCATCTGATCTTGCTGTCATATTTGCTATCATCTATATTGCTGATATCCTTATTGATTTTGTGTTGTTATATCCTCAAAATACTGCTACAATATTGCTGAAATTTTTGTCATAAAACTACTATCTTTCGATAAAAAATTCTACTACCATAATTTTCGATGTTTCTTGTTGCATATACAACTAATCTTTGTCAAACTTGTCTTGTTGCATATATAACTAATCTTTGTCAAACTTGTCTTGTTGCATATACAACTAATCTTTGTCAAACTTGTTGTTGCCACCCGCATCAACCCTAAGGCACCCCTTTATCCTTAAGATGCAGCCGTCGTAGCCTACTTTTAATTTTTACAATCATCCCAAACAGCAGTGTAAAAACTGCCGCAATGATCTTCCATCGTTGACGCAATCTTCCAACTATAAACTATCTTCTTGCCAATCTTGCTGCTATATTTTATTGTTATATTCTCGTTAATATTTTGCATCGGCTTGGCTTTCATCGTCACTTGCTCTTCGCTGGAATCATTTATATGTTGTTGGCATGCTACCAAAAATTTTCATCGTAAAGCCATTATCTTTACGACGAAAGTTATGCTGCAAGATTGTTGATATTTCTTACTGCACATCTAAACCGTTTTTGCTGACTTTGTTGCCATCAACATTTCTACCTATTTGCTGCCATCCTCCTATACTACTTGCTAGCAAAATTACACCAAAACCCTCAGTATATTGTTGGAATTCTTTCATCTATCCATGACGAAGAATTTTATAGCCTTGTTCCTGGGCACTTCTTACCACAACCATGCCAAATTGGTTGCTGCCCCCAACAGCAACACTAAACTTTTCTTCCCAGCCTTAAACCACTACCACCGAAACCCTTTCCAACCCTCACAACAACCACAACCACAGCACCAACAACAACCTAAACCGTAAACTATTAATCCAAATCCAAAACCTTGATCCATCACCCTTTTGGCCTTAATCTCCACCGAAACCATTGTTGTCACTAATAGCAACTCTAAGCCATCCCTTTAACCTTAACATTTGGCCATCATTCCCCATATACAACCCCTACAGCAGGCTCCATACCACAACCCCAACAACAACCTATTAACCCCAAACCACAGTCATATACCCTTGATCCACCACCTCTTTCGGCCACCAATCCACCCAACTAGTTTATGCCGTTGACCCAATAACAAGAGAAGGACCTTGATATCACAGATCTAGAGTCTTACGCCATGGCATCGGTAGATCTGATCGGTGCCAAGTTGGAGGCCTTTAAGACGCCTATGGAGGACAGACTACGTACTCTCTTCGTGGAGTTTAGATTAGGCCAATCATTGAGCCCAAGAAGATCATAGCATGAAGAGAGTTTTGATCGCAAGAAGAACCCACTAGAGAAAGGGGAACAAGCGACGGACTCATCATATCCTCACATAAGGGTGGGCTTCGCTCGATGGGAAGATGAGACCCGATCGGATGGATTTCACGCACGGAGTGGTACTTCCGCTATCACAGGACCTTGGAGGCTTCTGGGGTCGATATTGCTGCCATCTATCTAGGAAGAGAAGCTATTCAGTAGTATGATTAGTACAAGCACACCCACTGAATCCTCACATGGAATCAATTTAAGAGTGGGCTGCTAATCCACTTTAGACCAATGGAGTATAAGAACACGAACAACCAATTCATGAAGATTCGCCAAATCTCAATCATACAAGAATATCAAATCAGGTTTAAGCATCTTTCAAATTAAACTCAAGATTGGACTGAAAAGAAGTTGTTAGGGACATCCATTGAAGGATTAAAGCTAGAGATCATATGCAAAGTCAAGGTGCGATAACTGTATACATTAATGCTTGTCATCTCCTTCATTCGCATCCATGAGAAACGGCTGAACAACGATATCTGAAGGACCAAGATCATGAACCAACTAGCAATCATCAAGCCTTCGGCCTCTCCTGCCACCAAGATCGACAAAAGGGCTATATTGGTGCTACGACGAACTATGGAATAGAGATCACTATTGCAAAAGGGGAAAACTTTTGGTGATTGAATCAATCAAGGATCCATAACCTGAGAACATAGATCCTAGACCTGAGAGGGAAGATACGGAGAAAGAACCGCAACCAGCCATCAGCACCATACATGCCCTAGTCAACTATGCCAACTCGTAATCCATAAAGATCGATGGATTCCTCGAACACCAGTCGATCATCATTCTTATCGACACCAAAAGCACCAATAATTTCATGGATAGCAAGGTTGTTGTCTAATTAACTCACCAGATTAAAGATTACAACAGGTTCGATGTAAAAGTCATAGATGGCTAAATCCTCAATTGCAATCGAAAGTGCCCTCGAGTGAACTAGTTTTACAGGACCAAGAAATCACTGCAAACTTCTTCCTCCTACCACTTGATGATTATCAAGTATTACTTGGCATTGAATGTTATCCATCTAGGTGATGTTTCTTGATTTTTTCTAAATTAATCATGAATTTTTTCAGTCATGGGAAATAGGTGATCCTACGAGGAAAGCGTGGGAGTGAAGTACCGATTGTTTTTACGTAATACATGGAGAGGGTCCTGCACAAATCACATGTTTGCTTCTTAATACAACTTTAAGGGTTGCCAACAGAGGAATCAATAATGAACAAAGATCCAAATCTCCCCTCATTGCTTGCTAAATTTTCGGATGAGTTTATTGAACTAACAAAACTGCCCCTTACTCGGCTGCATGACCATCGCAAGTTCATGGAGGACAATGTCAAGATAAGCGCTCCCCTTATGACATTGCCCAAATAAGATGTCTTCCTTTGGCCGGATGAAGCTACTACAGCCTTTACTGCTCTCATATTATAATTTAATCTACACCGGTGCTAGCCTTACCCGACTTTAATAAAGTGTTCATCATCAAATCTGATGCATCGAGAGTCAGAATTGATGTTGTTCTCATGCACGATGGTCGACTCCTAGCCTACATCAGCAAAGCCCTCTCTCCATATCACCTGAAGCTATCAATCTATGATGAAGAAATACTGACTATTGTTGAATTTGTGGACTCTGCCAAAGGACAGCCACCATCTCAGAAGAAAGCCTGACTACCATTAAAGAACAACCACATGCCAGCCTACACAAGAAAGAAATAGTCATCCAACAAATGCCAAGGTAGAATGAAGTTTGCTATTGAAGATCGGGTCTTCCTTCATCTTCAGCCCTACCAACAAGAATCTATCGAGACTCGAGCCTTAAGGAAGTGGTCTTCCTATTTCTTTAGACCATATAAAATTGGAGATCACATTGGAGACGTGACTTGTGGATCGGATCTGCACACCAATTCAGAAATATAATTGATCCTCCAAGGATCTCACCTCAAATGAAAGTTTAGAGAGGATGACTCAGCCCAGATCCACCCATCGAACATCTCAGTTGATGAGGAGGTCTAAGTTCAGCTGATGATCACATGGGATCATAGGATCATGTTAGACAGGACTATGGTGAGCCTACTGAAGATACCATGAGGAAGCTTCAAGAAGAATTGAAGACCAGGACTCAAAGTTCATGGAGCCTCAACCTTGAGAACACGGCTGATTCGAAGAGGACGGGTCTGTTAGGACTCCAATTGAGACGGGTCCTAGTTGATTGAGTTGAGTCCTTAGACTAAGCTTTATTAGTCAGCTTAGGCCTAATATTAGATCGACTATAAGGAGAATTAAGTTCATTATAATAAATCAGTCCAAATTCTAGTAGGGTTAGAATTCGACTGAACTGGAGTCTAGTTATGAGTTGAAGTTAGATTCAGCTCGGGTCAATCAAGTCAAGCTTATAATCAACCCAATTGACCATCCACTTTGATAAGGAAAAGTAGATTATGGCTGAGAGGAGGTTGGCTAAGGTTAGAGAGTATTTAATTAGGACTCTCTCTAAGATTGATTAAGAGTTAAATTAGGAGTTAGGAGTCTTAATTTAATTGAAGTATGAATCTTATTAGAATTATAATTTTGAGACTCTATATAACTATTTATAGTCATAATTTTTTTTATCATAAATAAATCAATCTATTGTAGAATAGCAAAGGAAGAGAAACCTCCATTAAAAGTTGAAAGAAAAGCAATTCACTTTAGATATCAATGCAAGCCTAAAATAATGCGGGGTTCTAACATGATTTCTTTCATCTCAAATTGGACATCCGACTATGGGGCGGTCACGTTAGTGAGTGTTTTGTCGGGACCCTCTTGGTGACGCATATGTTCTCAAGCCCCCCCCCCCCCCCATGTGCATGCATGCATGCATGCATGTTGTGCCTGTTCAAACTTGTAGAGAAAGGGGCAGCACATCATACTGTCCTTTCTCTTAATATAGTGGTGGAACGCAAAAGCCACTCCACCGACCATTCTTCCTTTTTTTTTTTCTTGTACCTTTACCTTTATGTGATAACTTGTCCTTTCTCTTCTTGCTACTGTTGTCCACCACCAGCTCACTCTTCACTTTACTCCCTTTTTTTATCATGCAAGGATGAGGGTGACTGAGAAGCACTTTTCAAGTCTTGCATGAGCTTGGCGACCCTGCTGCAGCTTGCAGAATGGTAAAAGTTCCAAACATACACGAGCTTGCGCCATCAAGCTTTACGTTTGTCAAAGCTATAGTATGGCCAAACCCGTACTCTCGTTCGTAATCGCTTCTTCAGGTCAAACTTCGATACTTGGGGATCAAACTCACATCAAAACTGTTTATCCACTAACTAAATCCTCTCAACCTATATACGAAAGAAAGCAAGTCTCCATCCACCCACTCGGTTGTCCTTTTTACAGGTCAAAAGGCGGGAAGCAGACGGACGCCGTGAGATTGGCGTATATAAATATGATTACTCCCTGCACTGGCTAGCTATTGTTGGAATGAAGTTTAGCTAGCTGTCATCATCTTCCACCTCGACATTTCTTTCACCAATGTGGTGGATCTCATCATACAAGAGACGGCGAGTAAATTTAAGGACGAGTCGCCGCGGATGATTTGCTCTCCGCTTTACCCGTTTGTTTATTAACAACTATCTCGACTCTGTTTACTTGTGTCGAGTGAATGCAGAGAATTCTCTGCTCAGGTCAACTGGATTCATGTCGCCGATGCTCTTTCAGCGCTTCAGCGGATTAAGATGGATATTGGCTGGCGGCGCGCTCGGTAGTCGCCGTCATGGATGCGTGCTTCAATTTTATTTTTTATTTTTCTAATTTAGGCTATATGTGAAAGGTCCATTCCCGCTTTTGAAATGTAACATCTCTCAATGGACGAACGTGGATGGAACTGATTAAACTAATGAAATTATAAGCGACAAAATTTTTTGATGAGAAAATATAACACCACCATATCTAAATCACATGAATAAACAAGCGTTGACTTTTAGTTTTTTGACAATCCTAAGAGCCCGGTGAACAGGAATCCGGCAATAGAAACTCCAGCTAGACAATTTCAAACACTTCATTCTCCCCTCACACATTCTGACCAAAATAAGAAACAACCAAAAAAAAAAAAAAACGAAAAAAGGGAACATAGTTTTACTCTTCTCCCCTTCGATAAGCAAGCCGGATTCCTTTTCGCCATAGAACTCGATCTTCCGCTCGATCTTATGCTGAGCTACTCGCCTCATGTCTTAGACTTCAAGAAAAAGCAACAAAAAGAAGAGGTGAATAATTCAGAAACTCAAGTCGATTCGTCGTCCTCGAGGTGCTCCTGCGGGCATCTGATCATCTCCAAAATGCTTACAACTTCATTCATGCCAGGCCTATTTGATGGGACTTGCGATGTACAGATCAACCCCAACTTCACCACTGGCACAGCCTCCTCTGCCGGAAACTTCCCACCGATCCTCCCATCCACTAGCTCATCAACTCTTCCTTCTTCCAATGCGACCCTCACCACATCGCAAAGCACTACCACATCATCCTCCATGTACTCCACAGGTCGCCTTCCCGTAACAATCTCCAGCAGCAGCACTCCAAATCCGTAGACATCACATTTCTCGGTGATCTTCACCATCCGGCATGCAAACTCTGGTGCCATATAACCAAGTGCACTCTGAATTTTGCTGCTAAGCACATAGCGGTCCAGCATCGGTAATAGTTTTGCCAGCCCATAGTCCCCAACTTTGGCCTCACCTGAGCCGTCGATAAGGATGTTGCTTGATTTGAGATTGTAGTGGATTATGTTCAGCCGATGTAGGTAAGCTAAGCTTCTCGCGATCCCAAGAATAATATCGAACCGTTGTTGCCACGAGAAGGGGTTCGAGGTGGAACACTCATGCAGGTGCTTATATAAGCTCCCACCAGAGACAAACTCGTATATGAGGAGCTGCAATGATTGTGTCCAATAGTAACCTTCAAGGGCCACTAGATTAGAATGTCTTGGTTTTCCCAGCTTTTTAACCTCCCTTTCGAAATCTTCCTGCGATTTCACTAGGCTTGAAACTGTAAGCTTCTTGATGACCACAGGCCTCCCATCCTGGAGAATCGTCTTATAGACTGTGCCAAAGCCCCCACGACCCAGCTCGCAGTCCTTGTTTAGGATTGCATGTGCTCGGGCGCTGAAATTCGGATCACTCCCGGAGAACATTACAAGTTTGCCAGAATTTGCATCGGTTGAAGGAGAATTGCTGTAGTAGCCATCATCAGACAGAGCAAGGGCAGCAGCAGAATGGGGGTCGGTGGAGGCCCGGACTCGCATGTTAAGGATGGTAATTGTGATGACACCAAGTGCAATAACAGCAGCAGCACCAATTGCAATAAAAGCAGATATGCTGAATATGATTTTCTTGTGGCGGCTGTTCTTGGATGAAAGGGAGGTATCGGCAGATGAAGTGGAAGAGTTAGGATTGAGGACTATAGGCTTGGGAAGAACAGTGGGGCAGGAACGGTTCACAACTGAGCCACAGAGACCAGGGTTGTCAGAGAGGGAGGAAGGTGGAATGGTATTGAAGAAGTTTCCAGCAGGGAGGTCCCCAGAGAAGAGATTGTGGGATATGTTGAAGGAGAGGAGATGGGGGAGATTGGAGAGCTGCTTTGGGAGGCTTCCACTTAGTCGGTTGAAGGAAAGATCTACTTTGTAAAGGTTGGTGAGGTTGGATAGGGTTGGGGGTAGGGGACCTGTGAGATTGTTCTGCGAGAGCATCCTAAAATGAAACAATTTAAACAAAAGAGTCGTTAGAACAGGTTTATGCTGAAATCTGATTTACATTGATACGATGATACAAAAAGAGTGAATTAACAAAATCACCTCCGATTTCGCAGGCAAAGTCAAACCGAAAGCTGAAATAAATACGACTATGTCAAGGAAGAAACAAAATAGTATCTCATGCGACAGGATTATCAATTTCAGAGAAAAAAAAAACATTATGTTGTAACAAGTTATATACGTTATTTAACCACTCCTAAGAACTAACCAAAGTAACATCTAAGAGCAGCTACTGCAAAGGGACATACATATTAAGAAAAGCAACAAGAAAGCTACTCCAAAACCCAATGTATAATATACGCTGCTGTGACTAACGCATAAGTGTCCTGTGGCAGAGAATTTATACAGAAAAGCAGGAAGGAAGACAGGTTGATCGATCAATGGAGGGCTGCCTGCTCTTATGATGATAAGGGCATCAAATACCATAATTCCACATCCAACAACTGGAAATATCCTATCTACCACCAAGCAGTAAGAAGCGGAAAGAACTTACATGGTTGTGAGGGAAGAGCAATTCCCTATCTGTACTGGGATTTCTCCAGCCAGAGAGTTCTTCTCCAGCCTCAGCTCCTTCAGAGAGACTGCTTTCCCGATCTCAAGTGGAATGCTCCCATTAATCAGGTTCCTACTAAGATCAAGGACTTCCACCGTCTCCAGCGCCAGAACACTTGCTGGTAGAGATCCGGAAAGCAAATTCCCGGACAGGTTCAATTGCTGCAAGCTCAGAAGATTCCCGAGAACCAATGGAATTGCACCAGAGAAAGCATTTCCCGACAAATCTAAGTAGCTCAGAGTCCGATCACTGGTTGTGGAAACTCCTACGGAGATGCAACCGCTCATTTTGTTCCCGGAGACTGAAATTTGCTGCAATTTCAACTCAAAAACCCAGGATGGAAGATTTCCAGTCAAAGAGTTACCACTTAAATCCAAGTCCGTCAGGCTTCTGCAAGCACCAATTGATTCCGGCAAGCCTCCAATGAGCCTATTTCGTGACAAATCCAGACTTTTAAGAAGCTGCAGCTTGCCGATCGACTCAGGAACTCTGCCGGAGAACCAGTTTCTGGACAAATCAAGGAACTCCAAGTTTTTCATTTCTCCGATCCATGTTGGAACTTCGCCTGAGAACAAGTTCGAGGCCAGCCTCAAGTGACTGCACATGGAGAGCCTGTGCATAGAATCAGGAAGGCTCCCGGTGAGAAAATTCACACTAAAATCTAGATATTTCAACAGCAAACAGCTGCCCATGTCATCAGGCAACCGACCGGAGAGACGATTTTGTCGCAAGCTGATCGACCTCAGATTGTACAGCCGACTGATTCCGCCAGGTATCTCGCCGACCAGAGAATTGCCGGATAGATCAAGTGACCGAAGACCATATAAGGACCAGAGCCCCTTGGGCAAAGAACCGGACAGCCGGTTTGAGGAAAGATTTAAAGCCGCCAACGTTAAGCAAGAGCCGAGGCTCGGTGGGATATGCCCTGAGAAGGCGTTGTTCGCCAATGAGAGGGATCTTAAAGACCGACATTGCCTAAAAAATTCATCTGGGATTACGCCGGAGAGGTTGTTTTCGCTGAGGTCGACAACCCGAAGGCTCTCGAGTTGGGAAAGCTTGGGATTGAGGCTCCCGGAGAAGTTGTTCTTGGAGAGGTACAGCTTCTGGATGGATTGGAGCTGGAGGAGGCCCCGTCCGATCTTTCCCGAGAGGGAGAACCCAACCAAGGAGAGCTCAGTGACTCGGTTGGTCTTTGCATTGCACTTGACGCCGGTCCAGCAGCAGGGATCGTCTTCGTCCTCGTTCCAAGAAGCGAGCTTGGACAGGGGATCCAGAATGTCGGCCTTGAAGACAATCAAACCGAGTACATCGTCGTTTAGAGCAGGGCTTCCTGATTTGGCCAGAAGAGGGCAAAACAACAACAGCAAGGACGCCAGGTAGAACGCCAGATTCCTCATCCTCCTGCCCAATAACATTAGGGGAAATGCCTCTGAGACTAGAGGAGGAAATGGCAGGCCTAGCAAACTCAAATTCGCAGCCTTGTTGCTCCTTGGATCGACTTCTCTGCTCTGAAATGTTTCCTGTGGACTTATGGAGGCACAACAAAAAGAAGAAAAAAAATGCGCACGTTGCCGTCTATCGGCCGCTGGGGATTACAGCGGATGGAGAAACCGGGATGAAGGAACTTTACGCCAAGATTTCATGAGATGGCCGTCGATGCAGCTCGCTGTTTCTGGATGGTCGGAACAAGCTCGATGATCGGGTCCCCCATCAAGACGGCGGCCACCTTGGGACTCGAGGGAAGATAAGAAAGTGGGAGGAGACACATGACGAGGACCGAGCAAGAAGATGCGAAAGGCTTTGGGTTCCAGCCGAATAAACTTAAAAAGGCAATGGATGAAGTAGGAACCCCAGGCGACGATGATGGCCGCGCAAGCGGGGGAGCGGTCTCGGCTGAGAGGGGATGAGGGCGGCGGTGGATCTACCATTAATAGGGAAACGGTAGCCGCTTATCCAGAGGGGAATCAGGGGAGACCTCGCCGGAACTCTGGCCGGACATGACGAAGGGGGGCGGGGTGGGTGGTGCCTCTCGGTATCTATTAAATGCTATCTATCAGCACCACAGTGAGCTCTGTTGTTGTGAGTGCCAAAGGTTGGGTGGGTTTGCTACTCCCACTTTTTTATGGTGGGAAGGAAAAGTTAGAGAGTGAGCGAGGGAGAGGGAGAGGGAGAGGTAGGTGAGGTAGTCGAATGCGAAGATGTTGGTGGATACAAATCAATACATGGCCAAAAGGGTGCGTGGGATTACTACGATCTGACGGACACGTGGATGCGCCCGTCTGTAGGTTGGCAAGAATTAAGGGTTCAGATTGGCCATGGCGCTCTAAGATGCGTGCGGAAACACCACCAATCTATCTGCTGAGTCCTCCTCTGTTTTAATAGCAAAATGGTTCACCGGCGAGGGATGCGCAACCCAAACCACCAATCTATCTGCTCGTTACTTCCCTGCCTGCTGGTAATAAAGTCATTATGAATGTTCAAAATTAACCGACGACGGAGATGCAAGTCGATGATGGGAGCAGCTTACATCCGTCCTTCCGGTTCTGGTCGGGACACCATGATTGCAAGCAGCGAGCGTCCCAGGCATAAAGGAAAAAAGTAACGCGATAGGAGGAGGAGGAAGGGGTTCTTTATTATTCGGATGGATGGATGGATGGATTGGGAGGCATCCTTACCTTGTGAACCAATCAATTCTGGCTTGCTAAAAGGGCATCCTTTTAATGATTACAACGCTCTTTTGGTGTCGCCCCTTTCTTCTTTTTTTTTTTCTTGACGCCATCAGATTTTAAAATTTTGGAACACCCAATGGTCTGCGGAGGTGTTTCTGTGGGTGTTCGTCTCCGAGGTAAAGGCTTCCCACGTCGGATGCACGGCAGTGCAATAAATACGGACGCAAAATAAATGAGGCCTGCTTCACCCCCCCTCCCCTCTACTAAATATCTCCACCGAGAAATAAAGAGGCTTTAGATGGAGGCAATAAATGGTGCGTGTCTTCTTCCTTCGGGGGCACTGTGCGCGGAGGCATCCATCTCTCCTGCCTCCGTGTACCCGAGGGAAAGAAAGCAACCCTTTGAATTATCCAGGGTGACGTGGTTTGTCACGTGTTGGCTGAGTGACAGATGTAAAATAATAATAATCATAATCATAATAATAAACTTTAATTAGCAACGAAATATTGAAAAGTCGGACAAAAAAAAATATATAATATCTATATCACAGAAAAATAATCTACTAACAATAATAAACACCCATTTAACGGATCGTTAAAATAAATCTGGCTTATTATTACTGACAAAAATATAAATAAGATATTTAATATAATATTCATATTTATTTGTGTCCTTCAATTTTTATATATTCTTTGTCCAACCTTGTTGTAGGTTTGTAAATCCTAATTTTGTTAGTTTTTGTGGTTGGTTTTAGTTTATAAATGGGAGTTATGTCATGTAGTCATTTGTGGAGACTTCGATCTGTAATATATTATTATACTTTGTGTGTAATCATTCAGAACTTGTAAAGTCCATAGTTGTAATTTGCATTGGCTATATAAAGTGTTTGCTAAAGTTGTTGCTTGTGGATTTCGTGGAAAGTGATTACTCTAACCTATTTTCTCTTTTATAGGTCCTGAGGGGCCATAGGAGATTTCGGGGAGGCTAACTTTTACGAATGGACTTGCAAGGGTGCTACACAACTTAGGTAAAACCAGCTAAGTTCATAACATTTTGGTATCAAAGCACACGCAGAAACACTTGTCATACAAACGTGAGGGACCTAGCAGGGTTGTGTGGAGGGCAGCCAGCACGCACAATCGCTTGGGGGAAATGGACATTGAGATGTAGGGAAATGAGTCGCTCAGAGGAGCGGGTAGCCAACATGCGCAATCGTTTTGGGGAAACGAACATTGAGATGTAGGGAAATGAGTCGCTCAGAGGAGGGGACATCTAGGTTTGATATTCAGAGGAATGGTCAATCGTTTGTGCGAGAGGCACCACGAGGACAAGCAAGCTAAGGAGAATGTGTAGCACCCAAAGTTTAGGATGGCTAAGTTCGAGCTACAGCTTGACGTTGATAACCAAACTTGACGGTGCTCAAGGTAAACGGGGTGCTTGGTAAAAGATAAGACCATGCAAAATGGAATGTATTGTTCAATGACCAAAAGAGTTATACAAAGCTCACAGTGGTAAGGGGAATTACTAACTCGAAGAATTCAGTACTCATGCAAGGGCTTGTATACGGATGATGGAGTGTTTGTGACTATCCAAGTGATTAGAACTCGACGCTATAGAGCATCATAACTTTTTCTTCAGTATTGAATGGATATGTCCGTAGGAGGTTGAAATATGCAATAAGTTCAGCATGTTGCTAGACCTTGAAGGGTGCAGTAGGGACTATATTGGCGAAGAGTCACAATCTAGCAAGTGCGTTTGCAGGGGCAGAACAAGGTACAAGTTGTTCAACAAGACGGAGTAGTCCAAAGGGGATGGTGGTATTCGAAACTTTCAGTTGGAAGAATGCAAATAGGAAAGTTGCTCCAATATGATAGATATCCAAGAGGGATTAGTCCTGGTTCTCCAGAGAGAGAATCATGTGCAGGGACCGTATATATTGAGAAAGAGTACCTCAAGACAGTATCTCAAAGCTCAACGAATCAAGCAAGCAATGAGAAGTTATTGCATGATCTCAAATGAAATAATGCATTAGTAGATACATTGCGAGATCAAATGAGGGAGCGACCATGGCAACATCATATGAAGGCACAATTAGAGTCGATGTGGAAATCAAACTCAACAGAGGGCTGACCCATGGAATGGTAGGCATGAGGGACACCGTCAACTCAATGCAAATCGAGAGGTGGAGCAACTTGGGTGGAACTTAGTGAAGTATCTAAGCTGCATGAAGGGAGTCAATGTAGATGATGAAAATATTGAGCAGAAGCACAGAGCTTTCCTTGGACAAAGGTCAAGGACATGAACTCTTATAGAGGTAAGAGTGAGATTATGACGTTCCATGGGTTCTTCATCATGATGGGACGTACTCATTTTGCATGGTGCCAAAGATGAACGAAGTTTTGAGGCACATACACCTTATCTTAGAGAATCATTTAACAGAGGTACTAAGGTAATTCAACTTGCAGAGGCAAAGTTGGATCAAAAGGCATTAACACACGGCAAGAGGACGTAGGGGTGAGTACTCTTGAAGAATATACCACAGTGTTGCTATTCGAATTATTACGAAGGAAGTAGTGCACAACGGAGATTGTGCTGGTGGAGGATAGATGCCCAAGATCCAGACAATGGTGCACTAAATTTAGCAAAGTCTGGTGACTTCGAGAGCTATTAGGCGACGAACTATCCTAGAACGATACTTCATCCAGGGGTGACTCGAGAATGGGTGGGCGAATGTGAAGTGTCAAAGGAGTGAATACAATCGGAGGTGGCGGAGGCCCTACGTTGTGCTGGTAGAGGCCACATAAGGAGATATTATAGCCCGAGTTCATCACATATGAATCTGAATGTAATGAAGATGTCACCAGGAGGCGACATGATGCAGCGGATCGTGGTGGAATAATTCATGGCAATACAACACACATGGATATGTCCCATGAGGGACGTGATTATACAAAGGTATGATCAGGAGCTACTAGGAGCTCCACTTCAATAAACAATACAACGGAAAGAAGGGCTATAGATTTAATGAGTGAATGTTATGGTACTGCAGCAGCGGGTCTTTTGTATGTGTGTATCGAATCTTATATAGAATGAAAGCCTTGGTTATTAGCATATGGGGGCTGTGTACCACCGAGAGAGAATTCTGAGTGTAAATACCATAGTGTACCATACAGGGGACATGATCATATAGAGGTATGATTAGAGCGACTGGAGAGTTGGACTACTTCAGTGCTTATATTCACTTAAGGGAGTTAGACAAGTCAGAGGAGAAGACCGAGTAATCGAACGTTACTACCAAGGAAGCTAAAGAGAACATAATTGGTGCGAGCCTTACAATAAGAGAGCGGAAGCCATGCATAAGAGTTGTGGTCTGTCTTTCCAATGACCAAGAGAAGCTACTTGGAGAACATAAAGGCATTGAAGCAGGTGGTCGAAAGGAGTGAGGAAGCGATGGCGAGTCTAGAGTATCTTAACTACCGAAAAGCAAAGCATCGGTTAGAAATGAGATCAACTTGGAGGAGTACCACAGTGCCATAGAGGCAGATCTATTATTCACGAATAAAGGGATGTAGATGCAAGACAACAGATAGTAGAGCCATAGGCTAGTAGTGACATGGGCTGGTAGTGCCATGGTACTATAGAGGCGGGACTTCTATGAAGTTATCAATTCTTAGCTCTTATGGAGGGATATCATTAGTCGTAAAAGGAGCCGAGGAGATAGAGAATGCAGAGGTAAACTCCAAGTACCAAGACAGGGCAGAAAGGCAGAGGTCAAGGAACTTCACAAGACCAGTATCGACGGGTTTCTCAACAAAATAGCCGAAAGTGATGCAGGAGTGCTCGACCAAGAAAGAAGTAGGTAGTACGTGTCGTTGTACCTTTTCTACTCAGAGGAGTAAGTGACAAAGATGATGGAGAAGACAATACAATCCCAGAGGTGACCAGAACTATCAAAGATTTACTCCAAGTTGGGCTAAACTTTTTTTACTCTTTTTGAGCAAAACTTCATGCATTTCGGAAGATCGTTGGCAGTGGGAAGGCGAATTACAGTAACTAACTCAACGCAAGGAATACAAACACTTCAAGTGCTTTGGAAGTGCGAGCAAAGAGCAGGCGAAATGCTAGTAACCAGCTCGATACATGAAGTACAACCTCGAGGAGGCAGACGAAATCAAATAACCTTTACCTTCTCAACTCAAGAGTGGGTGAAACCAAGTACCCCAGTTCTCATACCTCGAGGAGGCGAGCGAAATCAAGTAACTTTTGCCTTCTTAATTCAAAAGAGAATGGGTAAAACTTAGTATCCCGATTCTCTTATTTATCTAATAGAGGAGTTCTACACAAGTTCAATGATCCTTCGAGGAAAGCTTATAGAAGATAATACTTATCAAATCCTCACTATAGTGATCAATACTACTAAGAGTAAATTATCTGCTTCATTTTCCAATAGAATGTTAATCGACAGCGGGAGTGATGCGAACCTACTTGGAAGTGACAATTAAAGTTGAAGAATAATCAATGAGCGAATCATGTGGAGGAAGGATCTCAAAAAATCCAAAGTCTATGAAGCGATGCTCGTTAAAACTCTAATAATTATTCATCCAATTTATGCAATATGAGACTATTAAAATACTGGCGCATAATATGGAAGGTCTTTTTCTTCACTAGAAGGATCCACAGAAATCAACAAGGATTAGCACAACTCAGCTAACACCACATAAGAGTCAGTCATTAGTGAGTTGAAGCAACCTGAAAGATCAGAGTTCAACTACTCAATAACAACAACAAAGGACAGCTGGGAGCCAAGCGATGTATTGCAGCCAAAGTAGAAGATTGAAAATTAGTAAAAGGTGAGGAGACGCAGCGTCTATAATGACTTCGACGAGGACGTCGAAGGAATAAGTGGGGGAGAATATCATAAACAAAAATATAAACAAGGTGTTTAATGTAATGCTTATGTTTGTTTGTGTCATTCGATTTTTGTACATTCTTTATATAACAAGTAGTGGGTTTACAATAGGCTTGGTGGCCCTAATTTGGTTAGCATTATTGGTTGATTTTGGTTTATAAATGAGAGTTGTGTCATGTAGGCACTTGTGGGGACTTCGATCTATAATAGACTATTATCCTTTGTGTGTAACCGTTCAGAACTTATAAAGTCCATAGTTATAATTTGCATTGGCTATATAAAGTACTTGCTAAAGCTGTTGCTTGTGGATCCCGTGGAAAGTACTTTATCTAACCCGTTTTCTCTTTTGTAGGTCCTAAGGGACCCTAGGAGGTTTCGGGGAGGCTGACTTTTACAGGCGGACTCGCAAAGGTGTCGCACGACTTAGGTAAAACCAGCTAAATCTGTGACATTATGCCGATCAGTACACGATAAAAATCTCAATTCAAGTTGTTATTCCACCATCGTCTGTAAATCAGTAGCACAATTACAACGAAACTAAAGTTATTTATATTCTATCTAGTGCCGCTAGGACCAAGGGGGTAAGGTAGATCGGAAACAAAGATGGTTGTTGGTATAAGACATGCTCCCATCTAGTGCATCTTTGGGCACGATTGACACCATCATTTGTGGATTCTGGGTTATGAATAAGAAATGTACTAGAAGGTGGCAAGTGAGATAAATGATGATCGTGTGGCAAAAGTTAGTATGTTCGCTCGAGATGAACTCTTCATTAGATCGATACTATGTTTTGGTTTTGTAGGGATCCCTACACAAATTATCAATGTCGAAGGACTTCTCGACCTAACCTCTATGATGGTAAAGTTAGTGGTGTAGTGAAAATAGTAAAAGTTTTTTTTTTCCATCCCATTTTCCGGTTTTGGAGTCGACTTTTATCCCTGGGCAACTGTTGGTCGGAGGTGATAGCTCATCCCATTGGGCTCGTGGTTCCATAGGGCTTTATTTTATATCAATGGTTGGTTGGTATCTTTTCCTATGGTGCATCATCAGCGAAGGACAATTGCAAGGGCGTCGTTTGTCTGGACTGATGTCTATGAGGGATAAGTGGATGACGATCGCTTCCGCCATGTGACTAGAAAAGAGGGAGCTATGCTTCGTCGCTAGGGATTAATGCTCCCTGTGGGTATGTGACCAAAAAGGAAGAGATGGGCTTTGTTGACAGGGATTAATGCTACCTGAGGTGACCTTCCTCGAAATCATATTTGACAAGAGATGAGATGTTAATTTCCTACCGTTTATCATAGGAAAGGAGAGGCATGTGGGTTCGTATGCCTTTGTCACTTGTTAGGTGACAGTGGGTTGTAGTAGGGTGAGTTTGAAAATCCAAAACAGATATCATCTTATTCTCTATTTTTGACTTATTTTATTGATAAATATCTTGTTATATGTAATTGACACATAGATTGATGAAACAATAGCCATCATAATTTTCAAATATAAATCCAGCTCACCGAATTCATCACAATGCCCCCCATCTATGCTAAGTTTGCATTAGCCATTCCTGTGCTTTGTTTGACCAACCAAAAGTAATATAATAAGTCTCACCTGATCGACTCTCATCTCGTTCCTAAAATTTTCAGACCATCCACGTCCAAAAGCCATTTGCTGACAAAGCTGTTAGGGTCAGGACGTCAATATATATCTCTTCTTTCAACTATATACAATTACTTCGTACAACGTACCAGTGGACCTCTATTTCACCCGATTGATCCTCCTCTAGTTCCTAGTTTCCATATCAAAACCACACAGCCCATTTGTTGACAGTGCTCTTAAGGTCAGGAGAGTCATCATTCTTCCCTTCACCGAGTGGGCATCACTTCATTCCATCTGTGTCTAGACTTGAAGTGGATGCTCAATTTTGTTTGAAATAGGTTTCATATTTCTCAGCAAAATGTCATATGAACAGTAGACAATCTATATATTTCTCATGTAGCTAGCTAGCTAGCACTGGGGATTTCCAGCAATGCACATAGCAGTCAAGTGAATGTGTAATACTAAAAGGTCGCTTGGTGACAAGAAGCTTGCACAGAGTCGTCAAGAATGGGATGATGACTCTAATAACTTTCTGATGTACAAAACATATATCTGAATAAATAAATATATGGAATACCAATTCTCCTGTCTTTTTTTTTTTTTGCATTTTCATTTGCGAGGAAGGACATACTGAACTCAAACATTGGGCAATCAATAGTGGTGGGACAATGCAACCAATAATCTATGAGATAGCATCCATGATGCTGGTTGTCTGCTAACTCGAGTTCATTGCTAAATATAGGCTTGACATCAAATCCGAAGAAGAACACAGAACCAACTTCTCATTAGCTTCTCCCTATTAGACCTATGTGAAAGGATAAGAGCTTCTCATTGACATACTGGAAACACCATATATATATATATATATATATATATATATATATACACACACATAATACAGGCACAAACCGAAAGATCACGAGCAGACATATACACCACAGCAATAGTGTATTATCACTAGCAAATTAACCTAATCAACACGATATATATATATATATATATATATACGCAACGGGGGACTTGTTAAGATATCGAGAACCTCCTCCTCCTGGGTTTGGTCACATCCACTCCGACCCCATCGTCTATGTTGGAAGTATCCTTGGATCCTTGCTTGAAAGGATTAAGCTTCCCAAGCGTCCGAGAAACCGAGGAGAAGAACGACGTCTTCTTGCTCCCGAACTTGACGCCGCTTCCCTCTCCTCCTCCTCCTCCTCCTCCTCCTCCTCGTTGCAGCTCCGACACGTACATCTTCATCTGCGCCAGCTCCGATCGCAGGGCCTCGTTCTCCCTGATCAGCGAGACGTCGGCTTTCAGCCCTTCGTCTCGTCCCAGAGTCACGCCCAGTGCTCCAGCCGCTGCCTCCCCGTCTGTCCCGCTCCTTAGCTTCAGTTGGTCATAATACAGCGCATGGAGGACAATCTGTAGGGGAAGCCGCTTGTTCTGCGACGCATGGAGCCGGGCCTCGTACGACAGCTTCAGCGGGTCCATCACACTGCATACCTTCTCCCTCTCGATCTCATCCAGCCCAGGATGCGCCTGTGCAGTATTTTTATCCATTTCAAATTCTAGTTTAATTAGCTTGCGTTGAAGTCAGTGCTCTCTCTCTCTCTCTCTCTCTCTCTCTCTCTCTCTCTCTCTCTATATATATATATATATAATTACCTTGAGATAAATGTCGACAGCGCGATAGAGATCGTCGTCGAAGCGACGCGCCGACTTGGGGAGAGCTCCAGCAATACCCGCGAACTTGGATACCGAGAGCTCCTCGTCCGTCGCGATCTCCCCTACGAAGCTGTCCACCGTGCGCGCAACTTTCTGAACCGCCGCCGAGCAGCAAGCGACGCCGCCACCGCCTCCGTAGAGCGCCCCACCCCCGCCACCGGCCTCCCTTTCCGCAAAGCTTGCCACGATCCGCCGCGCGCTGTCCAGATCCACGATTCGCTGGCCGGAATAGTCCAGAGAAACAGTGAGGAGGTCGGCGACTGTCGCCTGGTCGAGAGAAGCGGAGGCCCGCTGCTCCAGCTCCCGCCGGCGGGCCGCGGAGGCTTCGAGGAAAAGGGCGGCCCGGAGGAGGCAGCAGATAAAGCCGACGGGGAGGGGGGCGTCGGGGTGAGGTGGGAGGACGTGAACGAGGGACTCGAGGAGACCGCGCTGCCGGATGCGGGCGTCGCCGCTCTGGTTGGAGGCCGGGGTACCGGAGGAAAGGGGAAGGAGTTCGGCGAGGGACTTCTCGGCGTATACCACGACGGCGGCAGCGAGGGATTTTGGGGCTGCGCCGCGGGATTTCATGGCGGAGAGAATCTTCTGAAGGGAAGCGGGGGCGAGAGCGGGGAGCTCACCGGCCCACCAATCTGTCGGGGAGCGCGTCGGGTTGTTAGCCTCGTTGCATGCCTTCGATAACGAAAACAAAAAAGTATAAAAATGATCCGTTCCTGAATTAATTAACATAATTGAGGTGATGAAGTTTCTATTAAACATATTCCTAACCCCCCCCCCCCAACAAAAAAAAGAAAAAAAAAGGTTACATGTTCGAGAGCTGAGATATCTATCTTCCCTTCACCTCATCAGAAACCTATAGATGGATAAACGCCAAAAAAAAAAAAAAAAAAGCTAATCTGAAGTTGACTCAATCAAATTTTCTAAAAGAGACATTAAAGATGTGATGCGCACAGGTAAATAAACCATAAAAATCATAACTTCTACATAGATAGATGTCTGTTAAAATTTGTTAACTAGGAATGAATAAATTGATACTTGGGATGGAATATACTGCAAAAGCATCAACAATCATTATATACATAATTGCCTTTTAGGGAACAAAGCCTTTAGTTTATTATCTCTGGAAGAAAGAACAGAAAAGGCAGCCTGGATTTATTAATTAAACAAACTGCATAATTTTTTCTGGTTGAATAAATATGAAGAGCAGAAGAAGAAACCTTCAAACTGATAGCATCAACCGAGCGCTGCACGATCCGGAGCTCCTCGGCCATGGGGAGGAGGGAGCCCTCGCACGACCCGAGCAGCGCCACCGCCCCCGGGAGCGTCTTGACCGCCGCTTGGTTGATGAATTCCTCCGCCCTCTCTGCTAAATTGCCACGGCCGTAATCTTCCGTCATCTGCAAATACTCCGCCGCGCATCGCAGCGCCGCCACGTTATGCACCGAGATCTCGAAATTCATGCCATAGCAGAACTTGGCCGCCTTCTCGAACACCTCCGCGCCGCCAGGCATATCGGAGAGATCTATGCAGCCAAGGTCCGCCCTCTCCGACTCCATGACCTTCCTTCTGATGTAACCACTGTTCGCCACTAGCATGAACTGCATCAGATCATGTCCGATAGATATCAAAGGGGGACATAATAATTCTTCTTCTATACATGAAAAAAAGTTACCAGTCATATATAATTGTAGTTGAAGAAATATAGACCGAGGAAAGAGTTTACGTACCTTATGGAGCCGAAAAGTGTCGTCGCCGACCTGGACGATAATGTCGCTTGGGATATCTTGAGAGAATACCCTGGAATTTGCAAGGAGTTAAGAATTGATGATGAACGGATTAATAGATGAAGACCGCTGACTACCGATGGCAGGAGGAGTACTGGTTCTACATGGGGAACAGAGAGAAGAGTTTGTACCATTGGCTGGTCTTTTCCATGGCTGCACAGAGACGAGAGCTGGGGGTGGAAGACGCCATGACAAGCACAAAGCTAATCTTCTCTCCCGGTGAAAGAGGTCGAGCACCGACTGGTTTGCGTGGATATATAGCTCACTTGGAGACTTCTTAGCCATATCTGAGATCCAAAATTTTTCCTCTCTTTTCTTCCATGTAATGGTATGTCCCTTGTTTTTTCTGGTATTTGGAATCCAAGCTTCGATCATCTTGTCCGATTGGAGGAGTGGCTGCGGTTGCACTGACCGGTCCCACTCGCAGCCCACTCACTACACTTGGTTATGCTGCACCACTTGCTTAAGAATGCAACTTTCTTTTGTTTTTTGTTTTTTTTTATCGAATACCCTGAATGAAAAAAATAAATTAGTCAATCAAATACAATGAATTAAATCAAATTCTGAAAAAAAAAAGAAAGATTTAAGGGAAGCGATGATTATGATGATAACGATGACTGATATTAATGATGGAAGATAGATACACAATTATAATATCTAAAATAAGTCATTGACTTCATATATCAATCATGACTAATTCAAGAAAAAGTACACTAGAAAATATTTCTTTCACCCAATATACGTGAGAAACTAACATAGGAGCAAAATCTAGTACATTTTTGCCTAGATCCTATGGTAACATTGACATGAGATAACTATGAGGATTTTTATCATGATGCGAACAATTCAAAAAAAACTATCATATAGAAACGCATATTACAAAATGGCTATACTTAATAACAAAAGTTTAATTAAGTATAACAAGTACTGGGCACCACACCAGAGGCTGGTCCCATGCAGAACCCCACCACCAAGGGAGTGCTTATCGTGGTGGACGCCCGCCACGTCACCGTCCCAAGCTGGCGGGGCAACAAGAGATAACGTGGTGGACCCGACGCAATCCCTTTGGTAAGGTGTCGGCCAACGTTCTCCCTCCACGTGTATCGTAGCTCTCCCGGCGATTACTTTTGCGCTCAGCGAGAAATATAACGGTATATTTCCAGAGACCGCCGCCGAGGGTCGGTGGCGTGGCGTAGCTCTCGCTCCGGTTCCATGTTTGAGGTTGACGGCGAAAGAAGAGGTCGAGAGAGACGTGCGGAGCTGCTTGCCGTCACACGTTTAGACGTAGGTGATGACCACTCGTGGCGAGGGCACGAGAGACCGATGTGGCAGCAGGATGCACGAATTCTTGTCGTTCCTACGTAATATACGTACATGCATGTTATCCTTTTGCCATGGAGGAGGTCCCAGCGGAGCGATGCATCTCTCTGCACCAATTGTTCTCTGCCTGTTTTCCGATGATCATCGGTGCACCATTGCTAGCTATAGACAAGTTTAATTAGGCTTCTTAAAAACCGCCTTCGCTAACTCGTTCATCACAACAAGTTAAGTGCCGGTCCCAAGGGTCTGTGAATTATGGCCACACGCAGACAAACATGTTAAGCTTGCTCTCTGTATCAGCATTTCTCTAATTGAACGAGGAACAACTTGACACTGCTGCTGCTGTGTCATACATATGAAACCCTCTCTGCATGTTCCATTGTTGCTATCTCAAGCCACTAGTTTTTTTCATAGTGACCAACATGAAACTAAAAAGAGTACCGCAACTTGAAAGCTAGAATTAGAAAATTGGGTGGCTGTTCCTGGACAAGTATATCATATATCTTATTAATCAGCAGGGACGGACAACACTTGGTACTGGATTCTTAGATTGTTCACAAAAAAGGCAACGAAAAGAAACGAGCAGTCAGTAAAGATGAGCTTGGGTCGCATGGATTACTCTGAAAGTGAAGTTCCTCCCGTCTCTTTTGAATCGGATGGACACTTACTGCCAAAGTTTCATGCACGCAAGAGAGGAGAGGTAGAACTGAAGATTAGGGCTTCACAGACAGCAACAAACCTTGGAAACGATGGCATCCCTCTGTCTTCTTTTGACCCAGTGGCTCAAGTTGAAAAGACAGAATGTTACGAGAACAAACAAGTTGCACTGTGCATTCTGGCAAACGAAGCTAAACCACCACTTCTGGTCGTCGTTTGCCTGGAAAGTTTGTGGTTCGATTGATGGAGGGCTGACGCTCGAAGAAGCTAATTTCTTGGCCAACTGATGAGTAAATACAGACAACACTCCCTGACAGTACTCCGTCGGATATACGTATGTATTCATGAACTCGAACGTGGCTGCTTCTATTACATTAGCAGCATAGTTAGCCAGATTGATGACCATCGATTAGATAAATCTTTATTTATTATTGGGGAAAAAAATATCATCAACGTTCTTTATCAATAAGAAGTGGCTCCGATCCATATATATGATTTCATCTAAGGTGGAAAGTATACTCTCTCGACTTGTCACTTGCACAAAGACTGAATCATGATAGGCATCCCGAGCCAGTCCCTCCGATATTTAGGTTAGTCTCGAGGTCAACTTTTTTTAGCTCTAAGTTTTTGACTTGTCCCCTTAACCTGGAGTTGAGGGCATGTTTTTATATCTAACATTGAAGAGATAGAATATTTTGTGACTTTGCCATAAGGGTGCCTCACGACTTAAGTAATTTTAGCTAAGTCTATGATATTGTGGTATCAGAGTAGTCAAGCAATTCGAGTAAGCAGTAAAAAAGTTTCATAATTTCATCATGACAAATCATCATGGCAAATCGAGCAAGATGAGGCAAACCAGACTATTGCCCTCGGCAACGGTAGGTGGGCTGCATGTACAAACTCACTCTCAAGTTGTTAGAGTCGCTCATGAGGAGAGCAGCAACAAACAAGATGAGTGAGAAGTTGGATATTCTCCATAAGTAGATGAGGCACAATCTTGAGTGCCAATGGGGAAAAAAGCCACGAGGAAAGGCTTACAGTGGTAGAAACCCACCTTGATATTTTGAAGCGAGTTTGGAGGAACTCTATTAAGGCCAATGAAGGCTTCTTGAGGTAGAGAACTCAAAAGAAGAAGCTGAATCTTGGATTGACAAGGTTGAGTCCTTAGTCGATCAATTGGCAGAAGACACCAAAGACTTCATGCTAATATGGTGGAACTCACATCCTAGGTGACATTGCTCACAAGGGCTCTTAATGCAAAAGAGAGCAACACCCATGTTGCACCATTACAAAACTTGAAGGCACCTGAGCCGCATTACTATGGGAGTGTCAGGGATGTTAAAGAGTTTAAAATTTTTTTATTTGGCATAAAATAATACTTTTGAGTTACAAGACCCGATTCTGAAGAAACCAAAGTTTTGATAGCAATTATGTATCTAAATGGAGATGCAAAACTTTGGTGGCAAACCCATTGGGAAGAGATCCAATAAGGTTGGAATCGAGTGGACAAATAAGAGGACTTGAAGTGGGAGTTGAGAACTCAGTTCCTACCTGAGAATACAGAGTTCATTGCAAGATGGAAGCTGAGACAACTCCATCAAAGTGCTTCCATTCGAGACTATGTGAAGTAATTTTATGCACTAATGTTAGACATATATGAATGTCCAACAAGATAAGCTGTTGTAGCTTCCATGATGACCTGAAGCTGTGGGCACATAGGAACTGTATCGAGCGAATGCTACTAATATGATCAGGGCAATTGTGGTCATGAAAGGCTCACTAACATTGTTTCTTCGAAGGACTCGGGGAAGAAGAAACAATCTTTGGGAAATTGGTCACTAAAATATTCCCGAATGAAGGAGTTTAAGGGCGAACAAATGAAAAAAAATTCCTATAAAGAACTAAGCTCAAAAAGTAAGGTCCCAAAAACTAACTGATGCTTCTTATGTGAAGGATCACACATGGTAAAGGAGTGCTCATAAAAAAATATGTACTCAATGTATTAACTGCATCAATCCACACATACCCCCCCACCCCACCCCCCCAAGTCGGACAAGGGCAAGGCTGTCGCCCTTAGTTCAAGTAGTTCAGTATCTAGCAACAACGATGAGGAGTCGCAAGGATCCCAGATGAGAGTAATACGTTTGTTGAATGCATTACAGGGTCAAGTGGGAGAGAACATGAAGATAAAGCTACAGAAAGCAGGGAGTAGCTAGCTGATGTACATGGATATTAAGATCAATGGCCAAATAATCTGTGTAATGATGGACATGGGTGCCACCCACAATTTTCTTACTGACCAAGAAGCAAGTTGACTTGGGCTGAACTTGGAGAAGAACCCAAGTCGTATGAAGGTTGTGAACTTGAAAACTAAGTAGATCTTTAGGCTGGCAAAGGGGTCCGTATCAAGATTAAAATGTAGAGTGGGAGTACAAACATGATGGTGGTGTCATTAGATGACTTCCATATGATTCTCAGAATGGAGTTCATACATGAGGTGAAGTTGGTGTCATTGCCATTCTTAAACTCCCTATGCCTAATGGGAAGTAACGACTTCTACATGATTCTAGTTTCTTAGTGAGGCACTAAGGACCCATAACAAATATTAGCATTATAATTGAAGAAAAGTGTATGAAAAGGAGAACGAGGAGGTCATTCATGAACTTGTTGTAGTAGTGAACATTCTGAAGGACTTTATAGATATCATGCCACTCGAGTTATCGGGAGTGAAGCCTCTACTTAGACCACTATACCTAATGGCCCCTCTAGAGTTGACAGAACTTAGGAAGCAGTTAGATGAACTGCTAAGTAATAGTCTTATCTATAGTTCTAGAGCATTATTCAGAGCTCTAGTCATCTTCTAAAAGAACTAAGACGAGAGCCTTCAATTATGCATTGATTATTGAGCCTTAAATAAGGTGACAGTGAATAATAACTATCACATCCTGCACATCATGGATTTTTTCGATCAATTGGGCAAAACAAAGTATTTCTCTATACTCGACCATTGATTGGGGTACTTGTGTGATTAGATATAGAGTGTTCGAGTTCTTGACGATGTCTTTCGGCTTAACCAACACTTTAGCTATATTCTATACTATCATGAACCAATTATTTAAGAATTTGAACAAGTTTGTGATCATTTACTTGGACAATATCGTTATTTATAACTAAACACTTGAGGAGCATGTCGAGTACCTTTAAATAATTTTTAAGGTTCTCAAGAAAAATATTTTATTTGTGAAAAAATAGAAGTGTTACTTTGCTTAGACGAATATTTTGTTCTTGGGGCACCGCTCGATGATGATTCCATTCGGATGGACAAATCAAAGGTACAAACTATGACAAAATGGTGAACATCAGACAAGGTACCAGAGTTGATATTCTTTATTGGTTTCATTAATTATTATCGGTGCTTTATACCTGGATATTTGAAGCGTATAGCTCCACTGATGGAGTTGCTGGAGAAGGAGCAGTCTTGAAGATGGTCGAATAAATGTGCAACAACATTTTAAGACCTAAAAGCTGCTATGTTGGAAGAATCAGTACTTAAATTATTAGATTATGGGAAGCCCTTCAAAGTCTATACAGATGCTTCATACTTTGTTATTGGTGGTGTACTTATGTAGGAGGGTTACCCGGTGGCCTACAAGAGTCCAAGCTTAACAAGACAGAGCGAGAATATCCAGTACACGAGAAGGAGATGACAGTGGTGGTCCATTGTTTACGAGTTTAGTGACACTACATTCTCGGAGCATAATTTATGCTAAGGATAGACATCACATTGAGTTACTTTTATACTCAAAACAAACTCCCCCTAAAGTAAGCACAATGTTAGGACACCCTGGTTGAGTTCAATATAGCAATGGAGTACAAGCTCAGAAGAGTAAATGTCATGGCCAATACTTTGAAGTGGAAAGTGGAGTTGGTGATCGCCATGTAGCTGGAAGGTAGAGGCCAAGCAAGTCAGTTGCACTCTAACTTCCTTTCTAGGATGAGGGATGGACTGTATAGTGAAACCTAGGTATTGACCCTAATGCAACCCATCAAATAGAGCAAGACACAATGATTTTGGGTCCAAGAGAGACTCGTCTACACCAAAGAAAATAGAGCTTATGTTCCATAGGTGGAGAATTTGAGGCATGAACTATTGAGAGAGTGTCATGATTCCCTTTGGATTGCACATCCGGGTATTTATAAAAATATTGGCTCTCATGGAAAGGGTCTTCTATTAGTTGAAGATGTGGATCGATATGGATGAATATGTTCAAACATGCTTTATTTGTTAAAAAGATAAGGTAGAATAACGAAAGCTGGTGGGACTTTTAAAGTTGCTGCCCATACCAGAAAGGTCATGAGGGAGTATTTCCTTAGACTTTATATCAATATTATCGACAGTATAGGGATATAGGTTGATAATTATGGTGGTTGATTGATTTTTGAACTATATAACATTAATTAATGTACCCTTATACTATTCAACAGAGGAGGCGTCCAAGTTGATAATGAAGAACATGATGAAGTATTGGGGCATTCCACATAATATCATTAGTGATCGAGATGCACGATTTTTGAGAGATTATGGATTAAGTTATTCAAGTTGTTGGGGTCTAAGTCATACTTCTCCATAAGCCTCCATCCCTAGACGAATGGCCAAACTGAAAGAATAAATTTACTCATTGAGTAATATCTTTGACACTTTGTAAAGGAATAGCATCGAAATATAGATATTACATGGACTTACTTAGAAAAGGTGACAAAAATATAAAGAAGTGGGCAGACTTGGGAAGACAACTACAAGAGTTTAAAATCAGTGATTTGGTGTTGGTGAAGCTTTAACCATTATCACCCTAGTTCTTTAGGCATAAAATATATAAAGGATTGATGTACAAGTATAAAGGACCCTTTTCAATTATCAATAGGGTAGGTAATGTCACATACAAGTTATAGCTGTAGGCATGGCTCAAAATCCATAATATTTTCAACACAAGCAACTTGAAAGCTACCGATCAGATTCACAAGATGGTTTCGAAGTGTTCCAACTCAGCTACCCCCACCAGAGCCTTCTACGAGAAGTAAGCTGAAATCATTTTAATGGATCACAAGACAAAGTGTTAGAACCCTTACAGATTCTAAGCTTGGGGTGATCTCTATAGGGGATCGGTCTCCTTGGAACTCTATAAGGGTTCCTCTCTCCTTGGTACTCAAGCCATTGGCTAAAGAAAGATTTATCTATTCATGATAAAAATTGGATGATGACAAGACTATTTATAGGCCTTCAATCCTTAATTCCTAAGAGTACTCCTACTTCAAGACTCCTACCCTTAACCAACTTCTAAGCAACTCTAAGTCCAACCACCAACCGACCCATCTAGGGGTGGCCGGTTGCTTTATTGTTTCCTAATCATATTCTAATTTAACCTCTCTTCAACTAACCCCTTATTAATTAGGATAAGAGGTTGTTAATTAAGATAACATGCATCTTACTCTCCCCTTAAATATTTTCCTCAATTAATCCTAACATAATTGGCCTCCTTACTTTCCTTAATAGGGGTCCACTATATATAATTTATATGAATGCCCCTTAGATTTTATATGATTGTCCTCTTCTATGAAACTAAATTAGGACTCCTCTAGCTAGAGTCTTAACAGACCAACCCTCTTCAAATCAGCCTTATCCTGAAGGCTGAGGCTCCATGAACTTTTGGTCTTAATCTGTAATTCTCTTTGAAGCCTCCTTACGGTATCTACGGTAGGCGCACTGTGGTTTGATGGTCCAACATTATCTTGTATCTCTCTATCAGGGGTAGTAGTATTTGGACGATGGTGCATCATGATCTTATGATCCCATGCGATCATCAGTTAAACTTGAACCTCCTCATAAGTTAGGTTGTCAGGTGGATAGATCTGTGCTGAGTCATCTTTTCTAAACTTCCATTTATGGTGAGATACTTGGAGGATCAATTGTATTTTAAATTGATGTACTAATCTGATCCATAATTTATAGCTCTAATGTAATCTCCAATTTTGTGGGGTCCAAAGAAACTATAAGACTAATTCCATGAGGCTCGAGTCTTCATAAATTCCTGCTGGTATGGATGAATATAGAGAAAGACTCAATATTTAATAACAAACTTCCTTCTACTCCGGTATTTATCGGATGACTGCTTCTTTCTTGTGCGGGTTGGCATGTGTATTGATAGCCAGGCTTTCCTCTGTGATAGTAGTTGCCTTCTAGTAAAGTCCATAGTGAGGTGAGTTCGATCTGAGTTTAGAAGGAGCAGAAGCTATAATTTTTTGAGACTTACTTTCATCTCTTCTTCATATTGTTGTCCTGTATCATACCAAGCGACAAATTCAGCAAAGATTAGCATTCCCTCATTATTGATTGGTAGCCTTAGGCGATTTTGAGTGAGGGCTTTGCTGATGTAGGCTAGGAGTTAGCCATTTTGTATGTGGATAACATAATTTCTAGCTTCCGATGCATTAATAATATGCACTTTATCGAAGTCGGGTAAATATAGCACCGACGAAGAGTAGGGGCTGCAACTTGGCTATATGACCCATGTTTCAAGCATCTCATCTTTAATCCTCACTATTTTAGCTTTATAGAGGTGAGGATAATGATACAGCCAAGAGTTTACTGCTGGCTTGGCCACGAGAATTAGAATTTGGTGGACATGCTAGCGGTTAGAAAGTAGGCTATGCGGTTCGACAAAAATATTTAAAAATTTAGCAAATAATTGAAGTATGTTTTGGTCTTCAAATTTTTTTGGCTTCCCCATGAAGTGCGGCTGAAGTTGCATTAGAGAATCATTGTTTTCTTTGTTCAAAATATTCTCTGTTAGCTGTGTGCAAGTCATTGTTATATTGCTCCCATGTTTTCTCACATAGGATCTCCTGTCTCTCATGGTTAAAAAATTTTATAATAAATTTAAAAAAATTCCAGATAATATCACCTAGTATAGCCAGCCATTTGATATTGAGCATGGCCTTATAGTCATTAAGAGAAAGGTAGAAGAAATTAGCAAATATCTCTTGGTTTTATCGTAATAATTTCACCCGCGGACATCTTTTATTGCACTTTAAAATTTGGTCGTCGGTGTCCTTAACATCTAACCTGCTGCAAACTTTATTTTAGAGCATTAATTGGGTAGCAACCTTGCCATTTATAAAGTTGTTGGTGCTCGGGGTGTCAACAAGAATGGTAATCGGTTGTTGCTTCAGAAGTCCTCCTACTTTCATCGTTTGTGGGTTCGCATAGCCGGCAAGAGTATGCATCATAAAATCAATCGGCTATTGTTCTTCATCCGTAACCTTTTCCTCATGCTTCTAGACCTCCTCCTCCATGTCTTTAAGAGGTTCGATTAGTAGGAGGTGGCCCTTTCTATAGTGATGATCATGACTCCAAAGTTCATTGCAATTCTAGCAAAGATCTTTTATCGATCAGTCGTGTAGTTCTTCTCTTATCAATTGTTTTAGCAGCAAAGGATGGCTAGAAGTAGGAGGTTCATATGCCATAAGTCTATGAGTGGTTCTCATCCTCCAAGCATCTTAGTTGAGCCATTCCTCTTGTACTCAGGTGAAAGAAATTACAACCGATATAATTCAGGGTTGCCGCGCCTTAACCTCTCCATTAATCTTCGACTTGAGTCCCTCGATGAATGTCTCTAATAATTATCGATCAGTGCAATCACAAGCAAGGTAAGATAATTCCTTAAACCTGGTCTGGTATTCTTGGATCATGGAGGTTTGTTGGATCTTGGCAAGTTGTCCGTTGATATTCTCATTCTTAGTCGGTGCAAAGTGGTTCAGCAGTGTGTACTTGAATTGTTTGCACGTCGGAGCTCATGTTTGTATTCAAGCCAACTGTACCATCGTATAACATCTCCTTTAAGGTGGATGACAGTGGTGTCCACTATGAAATCTTTCGGTGTTTGGTGATGACAAAAGTAACATTCGGTGTGCGAAATCTATCCCGTCGGATCTCCTTCTTCCTATCGAGGGAAGTCCACCCTCATGCATGGTTTCCTCATATCAATAGCTCATACTTCCTTTTTGAGAGGCCTCTCTAAACTTGTACTTTGCTTGAATTTTGTTGGACTCCGAGATTGGCCTAATCCGAATTCGGCAAATAAGACGCGCAATCTATCCTCCATGCATGATTCAAACACCTCCAACTTGGTATAAATTGAACCGTGAGATGCCATTGCGTATGCCTCCAAATCTGAGATGTTAATATCCTTCTCCTATTGTTGGGTCAGCAATATTAAATAGTTGGGCGGATTGATAGCTGAAAGAGGCGGTGAATTAAGGGTAGATGATTGTAGTTTGAGGCTGAAAGATTGCTATTTTTGGTTGCTGTTGGGACTATGATTTAGGACTACTATAGGGGTCATATAGGGGGTATAACGGCTGAAGCTTAAGGTTAAAGGAATGAGTTAGGATTGTTGTTGATGACAACAACAGACTTGGTAGGAATTGGGTGTGGATGCAACAAACAGTATTGAAGGTAGTGCATCAAAATTTTTTTGGCAAAGAGGGTGCTATTGATGCAGTTGTTTGGGCTATTATAGAGGCTGTAAGGGGGCTTCAATGATAGAGGTTTAGGTTTAGAAGGGTGGCTTAGGGTTACTGTTGATGGCAGCAACCAGTTTGGTAGGGATTAGTGACCAAAAATGTGACGGATCAAAGTTGCGATTTAGGGTTGATAGATTATGGTTTGTATTACCGTTGGTGCTATAGTTTGAGGGTGCTGTGGAGGCTGCAAATAATTTTTGTGGTAGTGGTTTAAAGTTTGGAAGGAAGGTTTAGGATTGCTGTTGGGGCAGCAACCGGTTTGGCAAGGTTCGCTGGCTGCGGAAGATAAGGATCAGAGGAAGGTTCGGTGGCTGTAGAACATCATTGTTTGGGCTATGGTTTGGGTTAGCTATGAAAATTAAAAAAAGGCTATGATAGCTGCATCTTAAGGCTATAGGGGTGCTCTAAAGATGACATAGGTGGCAATAGCAATTTCGGTAAGGATCAGATATGGGTGTAGCAAAAAACACCGAAAGGTAGTGCTATAGAATTCTGCATCGATAGGCTATGATAGTCACTATTTTGGGTTACAATTTTGGGTGCTATTATGGTAAAGAAAATAAGTTATGAGGGTCACATATTAAGGCTAAAGGGATGTCCTAAAGACATCTTGGGTGGTGGTAGAAATTAGTTGGGTTTTGGTGGGTTAAGGAGAAAAAGAAAGACAAAGGTGTAGTAGCAGATTTTTCAACAAAAAAATTCTAATAGTGAAGATGCAATTTTTTTTCTGGAAATTCTCAATGAAAATTTAAGTGAAACTCAAAGAGAATCTACTAGCAAGGAAGAAAAAATATCGTCAAAAATTTCATGCAAGGAAACGACAACAAAAGATTGAGCAAAATCAAAGATTATTAGAAGGTGTTGTAGTAGTGTATAATAAGGAATCAAGTAAAACTCAATAGGAATCCACTAGCAAGAGAAATGTGATGCTATCGAAAAATTTATGGAAAAAATTGGTAACAAAAAGTTTTGGCAAGATTAAGGAATACGATAAGGTAGTGCGGTAGAATTTTTTCATCAAAAGATTTCAGCAGTATAAACAATATTCTTTTTCTAGCAGTTCAAAATAAGGATCTAAGTAAAACTTAAAGAAAATATGTTGGTAAGGGAAAAGTAATGTCAATAAAAAATTCATGGAAGAAAACGACAACAAAAGGTTCAGCAAAATCAAAGATCACTGGAAGGTACTATAATAAATTTTTATGTCTAAACTAGAACAGCTTTGACTTAAAAGATGAGCAGGTTATCTTGATGATTTTTTAATGAAACCAAAGGAAGATCCGAGGATAGAAAGTTACAAAGTCGTAATAGAAAGTTTATAAAAATTTAATTAGTAAAAATATAGTAGTAAATCAAAAAGTAAGGGGTGTGCGGTTGGAATTCTACGATGTAACTTTCATCGTAAAGATGTAAACTTTACGATGAAAAATTTGTGCAGCAAATAAGAACAAATATTTTTGTATTTTTTGAATAGGGATAACTAAATTATAGCAATAGTAATATAGGAAACTAGAACCTGTTGCAATTCACAGGGAGATCAAAGGATGATCTGTAATAGTGGAGATGACGATGGAATTTGGTGATAATCTTCGAGCAATTGTGGGGATTGCTTTGGACGACTATAAAGGGCTGATGGATGACTATGGAAGGGCAGTGAGATGCCAAGAACACTGCTTTGATACTAAGTGTTAGAACCCTTATGAATTCTAAGTTTGGGGTGATCTCTATATGAGATCTGCCTCCTTGGAACTCTATAGGGGTTCCTCCCTCCTTAGTACTCAAGCCATTGGCTAAAGAAAGATTGATCTATTCATGATAAAAGTGGATAGATTACAAAGCTATCTATAGGCCTTCAATCACTAATTCCTAAGAGGACTCCTACTTCAAGACTCCTACTCTTAACCAACTCTTAATGCAACTCTAAGTCTAACTACCAATCGACCAATCTAGGGGTGGTCGATTTCTTTATTGTTTCCTAATCCTATTCTAATTTAATCTCTCCTCAACTAATCTTTATTTACCTAGGATAATGGATGATTAATTAAGGTAACATGCATCTTACTCTCTCTATAAATATATTCCTCAATTAATCCTAACGTCATTACTTTTCTTAATAGGGGTCGGCTAGATTGGATTTACATGAATACCCCTTAGATTTTCTTCCATAAAACTAAATTAGGATTCATCTGGCTAAAGCCCTAATATAAAATTAGAACACATCGAGTACTTGATTGATGAAGCGGAGAAAACTTCACTATAATTCATTTGACACCCTTCCTTTCGTTCCAGCCTCAGTTTCTACTGTTATTTCAATGTATTTTCTGATTTATTTTAGTTGTACGTGTCGAGCGTATTCGATGTTCCATGTATTTGCCGTTGGAGAATTAATACTATGGTGCTTATACATCGTCAACGATAGAATATATTTGCGACAACGATTAGATAGATGTTTTTGAATCTTTTTTAACCAAGTATTTAATCTATTTCCCCTTCTAAACCGTTATCGTTGTAACCAGAGGATTCAATTTTTTAAATCCTTTTCTAACAATAATTCTCGTCGTCTGTCACTTGGATTACCATCAAATTTCATTTATTTATATTTTATACGAAGCCCATTCGGTCGACGTAGCCAACTCGAGTCGACTCGGATAGTCCCACTATAGGATTTGCCGGGCCTGACCTACGGTTCTCCAATCTTACGGTCCAGATCGTGACACCCTCCTCGCAATACGAATCCGACGTTGGTCATCCGGCATCGACTGTGGCCGCTGGACTCGGCCGATGTCTGCTGAACCGATGAGATAAGAATCGGTTCGATCCTTCCCTCTCCTCGCTTGTTTGTGCACACAGAGCAACGCGTGACCGACGCAGATGACGCACTCAAGTGTCTGGAATCATCCCTTCCTTGTCTTCTCCCCCTCACACTCCCATCTCCTTATCTCATCTCTCCCTCGCTATCTTGCTACACACCCCATTTATAATTACAGCAACAAAAAAGTAGGAGGAATCAAACCACGAAGAATAAGGCGTCGTTTAGGGCACACAAACACAGAACGAACCATGCCTTTCGGCGCTTCCATCCCTTCGCCTCCTCCTACGTAAGCTTTTCTCTCCTCTTCGCTTAGAAATATTCCACTTATTAGTTTCGGTGTTCTCTTTCAATTTCGCTGCTCTGAATTTTGTTTATCAAATCCACATACACGAGCATTAGATTCTGAGGCTTTCGGCTTTTGACTCGGTATTGTGCTCCAAGCTCTTTAATCACCTCAGTTTGGTAGCATGAAAGGGGATTTCCAGACAATTTCGGTAACCCATGTTCTATTTAATTGCCTGCCCCGGTAAACCATTGGAACCGTTGACAAGATGCATACTTCAAAAAAACAAAAAAAAAAGGACATTTTTGCAGACTACTACTGACGGGAAAATCTTCGTCGATGTTTGAGTCGGCCTGACATGGTCCAAACCCGGGCATAGGAATGTCTAAGGTGAAAGTGTCGAGCTCCGGAGGCTCCATTTGCACTAAGACCGAGGTGACTTGATCCATCTCATGCTCAAGTTAGTGACCAAGGTCTCTTAGTGGGTGTGAATTCTTTTTTTCGGAAAGAGAGTCCCTGGGTGTAAGCTTTTATATCTGGCCTTGGAGGGGATAATCTATAACTGTCCCAGTGTCTCCCTCTTGTCGTTTTGTCTACGTGGGTGACAAAGGGGAGATAGCCCTGAATTGCTAGCCTTGGACTTTTGTCCACGCGGGCAGATGGGTGGAGGACGTAGACCTTTTCGTTCCATGATGGTTTCCATGTGACGGTTATGTGTCGGATGATGATTGACTATTAGTATATTTCTTATCATTTGTCCCCCCGAAGGTGTGCTTTAGGGTTTTTGCAAGAGGGGTTTGAAGTGTGGCGTTTAGTTCATTCGACACAAGAACGTTCGAGATCTCCTCTTGCAGGTCGGATTTTCCCGACTAATGCCTCGTGCGATGCTTCTCGACCTTCGTGCCTTTGGTGGAGGCAGAGGTTGGGCATCCCGACCTCCACATCTCGGGCGGAGGTGGGGGTTGGTCGTCTCAACTCCACGCCTCGCATGACGACGGAGGTTGGGCATTCCGATCTCCGCGTAGGCGTCTCAACCTCCACCTCTTGAGCTGAGGCGGGGATTGGGCGTTCCGACCTCCATGCCTTATGCGACGATGGAGGTCGAGCATCCCAACCTCCTCGTCTAGGGCGGAGGTAACGGTCGGGTGTCCTGACCTCCAGGCCTCGTGCGATGGCGAGGGGCAGGCTTCTTGACCTCCACGCCTCGCATGATGGCGGAGGTCGGGTTTCCCGACTTATGCGTCTCGAGCATATTTGGCCTGTGTCTTCATCGTAGCGGATTTCTTCTCATGCGGGTTGGATTTTCTGACTGACACGTCTCGAGCACATTTGGCCTATGCCTCCTCTATGATGAATTTCTTCTCAAGCGGATCGGGTTTTTCCAACTCATGCGTCTCAAACATATTCAGCCTGTGCCCTTGTTGTGGCAAGCTTCGAGTCCTTCCTTCCTCATGGTGGATTTCGAGTCCTTTCGCCATGGTGGGCTTCATGTGCTCCCTCAGTTGTGGCGGATTTTAACTCCTCACACCATGGTAGGCTTCAAGCCCTCTCTCCGTCGCAGCAGATTCCCAATGCTCTTCTCACCGTGGCGGGCTTTGTCTATGGGTGCCTTGATCAACGACTCCATCGACTTCGGATTAGGAGGGGCTTGGTGAAATTTCGGGGGTTCATCAGTGGTGTCTCAAGTTGGGACTTCTTCAGTAGGGAGACCGCCATCAGATAGCATTGGCACGACTCCCTCGGGTTTGCTTCTTAATTCTCTTATGCTGGTCCTTGTTGTGAATTTCAATACCATGTGGTAGGTCAACACCACTACCCTTAACCTATTGAGCTTCGGTTAGCCCTATCATGTTGTACGTCAATGTCTACCACCATGAATTTGTTTATCATTGTTTTGGAGCAGGGCTCGTCCCCAAATGTGACGTGCAGGCTCATAATCTCGAGAAGGGAGATGGAGTCGCTAGTGAACCTCGGCAGCGAAGAAGTCATAGGGGTGAGATCATTAGCCGAGAGCTCAAGTTTTTGAAAAGCGTCGAAGTAGAGAATATCGACAGAGCTACCTGTGTCAATCATGACCCTCTTCACTTGGGTGTTAATCATCCTCACAGAAACCACCAAGGCATCATTGTGGTTTGGGTTGAGGTACTCCGTTTCTTTTTCCTTAAAGGTTATTTTCAAGTTGTCTTTGTACCTTGGGTGCTTTTCGATGGTAGCTCGGGCGTGAGCTTTGAAGACCCGAGGAGCTATCTCCTCCCGAGGCAGGTCCATTGATGATGATGTAGATCTACCTCTCTATTGGCCCCTGAGGTCGGGGCGATGGTTCTTGGTGCCTTCGGACAAACTTCCGGAGGTGTCCTTGACGAATGAGTTCTTTGATTTGCTCCTTCAAATCGCGACAGTCCTCCGTGTCTTGGCCATAATCACGGTGGAAGTGGTAGTACATAGATTTGTTCCTCCTCTCCAACAGTGTCTTCATCGGTTGAGGGTCTCTCAAGAGCCCTTTTTCCTTTTTTCGTAAAAGACTTCGGTTCTAGTCATGTTTAAGGGAGTCGACTCTGACCTCGAGCGAGGCAGCTCGGGTCGGTCATTTCTTCTTTGCCATGGTGACCTCGGGGTTAGGGCTGACGATAGTCGCTCCTGTCTCGGCCTTTTGCGCGTCTCCTCGTGCTTACTTTAGATCATTGCCTACACAATAATGTATTGGTTGGCCCTCTGGAGCACTTCGGGCACCATCGCCGGTGGCCTTTCCATCAGCGACCAGAATAAGCGAGACGACATGAGCTCCATCATGAAGGCCTATATTATAAATGATGGATGGGCTTCCTGCATGCCTCGGATCTCATTAGCGAATCAAGCGACGAAGTCAGAGAGTGTTTCTTCTTCCCCTTGCTTGAGTCCGAGGAGCATTGCCGTCGATGGCCTCGGGCGCATATTCCTGAGAAAGTAGAGCTCGAACTTCTTTGCAAGCTGAGCAAAGGAGTCGACTGAATGCAACTTCAAGCAAGTATACCATTCTCGTGCTATGCTTCTTGACGTTGTTGGGAAGGCACGACACATCAGGGTGTCCAAGGTGTTGTACAATGACATCTGGATGCCGAAGGCTGTAGTGTGCTTTATTGGGTCAGTACTGCTGTCAAAGGCCTCTAGCGATGGGAGACAAAAGTTTCTCGTGATTGGCTCCTCCTGGATGTTCTGAGTGCATGAGGATCAATCCGAGGTGGGATCGATCAAACTTTGCCCTCAGGATTGCTAGAACTCTCCCTGCATCTCTTCTAAGCATTGGTCCATATGCCGTAGTTGGATCCTCATGAGTCATCCTTTGAGTCCGCTGATTGGGTTTCAGATTTGGGGAGAGCAAACCGGTGGTGCGACGGTGCATTGAAGTCCACGGTTGGGGAGCGGGGTACTCAGCTAGTAGTTCTGTGGGCCTTGGGCGATCTTGAGATGCTGGCATCGCATCGGGTGGGGGGATCCCGACGGGTGTTGGTGCTAGTGGTAGTTGAGGTATTGATCGCGACCGAGATAATGGTGTTGCTTGTTGGTTTAGCGGAGGCGGGAGCAGGGCGATAGCCTGCATCATGTCTGTTAGCGTCTACACCTACTGTGTGAGGTTCAGGAACACCTCAGCAGGAACAAGTAGGTGGCTCAAGGTCGTCCTTGGGGGCGAAAGCCTGGGTCATCGAGCAAACGTCAGTAACGCATTAGCGTTTGCGCCTAATCGGACATATCCACTTATGGGAAGGATGGCAGCTGCCCCTCTAAGTAAAGGTGCTATGGGTCGGAGGCAGGGCCTCGTCGTCGGAGTGTTCGTTAGGAGGGTTGACGGGTGAACGTTCTTGCAACATCAGACCCTCCTTTTAGCGCCAAAATGTTAGGGGAAATTGTTGTCGACGTCTGAGTTAACCTGACATGGTCCGAACCCGAGGATGTAGGAGTGTCTGAGATGACTCCGAGGTGGAAGCATTGAGCTCCGAAGGTGCCACCTGTATTAAGAATGAGGTTGGGTAAAATTTCTCGACCTGGTCTCTCCGATGCTCAAGTTAGTGACCGAGGTCTCTTAGTAGGTATGGATTTTTCTTGGGAAGAGAGCCCCCACTAACGTAGCATCAAGAATTAACTTTTATATCTGGCCTTGGAGGGGACAATCTGTAACTGCCCCAATGTTCCCCTCTTGGCATTTTGTCCATGTGGGTGGCAAGGGGGAGACAACCCTGAATTGCCTGCCTTATATTTTTATCGATGCTGGCAGATGGCTGGAGGGTGACCTGGACCTTTTCCTTCGACAATACCTTTCACGTGATGGTTATGTGTTGGACGATGATTGACTATTAGTATATTCCCTATCAAATACCTTCTTGGGTAGTATTAGATTCTATGTTTTGTATACATGTCTAATAAATCAAACATGGCTTGTTATGTTGCATGTCTAATGAGGCAATATGTGCCTTTATTACCTCTCGTATTAGTTTCAGGCAAGTGCCTAGTTGTTGGGCTGATTTTGGCAACTTTGCAGCTAATACGTTGGTCAATGATTCTCTTCCATTTAAGTGCTGCTCTGTTCGCTGCATGAAATTTAAAAAAGGAGCAAAAAGGTTATAAAAATGTTATCGAAGTTTAAAGTTAACAGGGTTAGGGTTGATGTCAAACAATAATGAACTTAGTTCATTTATGGGTCTTTGGTTTTCCTGTGTCTCTACCATTACTATGTAGGGAAGAAGATTTACTTTGTTTCTCTCATCGATGTCAATGTCAACTTTGAAAACTTTACCAACACCATGACATGCTATGTTGCATCTATCTCTTTGGGGGAAGCTAGCATTTTCATTTAGAGGATTGATATTAAGATTTTTATCAAATTATAGCATACCAATGATTTCATAAATGGTTGTTGTAATCTTTTAAAAAAATATATAAATTGAAGACAAATTTCCATGTATTCCATCTACTTGGAAACTAGTTATAAAGTCAACAATATGGTAGACATTAAAGAGTTGCTAAGTGAATGATGCTTGTGCCAATGTTGTAAGGAGAGTCAATATATTTAACTCTGCCAACAAAGCAGTTGTTTTCATGACTCAATCTATGATCTCCAAAGCTCACAAAGAAGCAAAGAGTCTCGCATTGGAGCAATATTATAAACACATAATTGAAAACAAAATTATGTAAACAAAGTAAATAAATTTGCCAAAATAAAGTGTATGATCTCCAAAGCTCACAAAGAAGCAAAGAGTCTCGCATTGGAGCAATATTATAAACACATAATTGAAAACAAAATTATGTAAACAAAGTAAATAAATTTGCCAAAATAAAGTGTGAGATAAATTTTGATAGAGTTAAAGGACTATGATACTCTAAATGGAGGAATTAGATGGTCCAAAAGAAAATGTAGATAAAGATTTGATACTGGGGCGAAATTTACAAAATGATGTCACCTCATTGCAATATTTAGAGTAATGTTTGTGTATATGGGGCAACTTTTGAACATGAAAGAGAGTGTTTGCCCTCATCCTGTTTGTGGCTTTGCCATTGCATCTATCCATCAGTTCCCAGTAAGGGAGTACAGTTTATCCCTGCTCAACATTTCTACCCAAGTTATATGGACATCTTCACCTTTTTTAACTTTGGTAATGACTTCTAAGCACCTTGCCTTAATCTTATAAGCATACTTGAACAATCTTGTTCTCATTTACTTTTTTTCTTGCTATATTGTCATGTGGTCCACTCATGTTTTCTTAAACTTACTAGCTGCAAATAACTTGATATGACCTCATTTTTTGATATCCACCACCAAAAACAAGATGTAATATCCCTGACTATTTGATTAGTTTAGTTGCAAGCAGTGATTGAAGAAGGCACTCGGCTGCGCCGAGCTTGCTTAAACGTGCGTGCTTCAAAGAGGCGCCTGGCGCCGCCGAGCCCGGCTGAGCGGGCGAGCGCCTAGCGATCGAACCAGGCTTTTAGCTCTGGTTCGGTTGATTCGCGTTAGTTGGTTCAGCTAACGCATCGAGATATGTTTCCCCAACCCTAATCTCACTCGCGAATTGCGATTACGCTGTCGACATTTCCGCCGCTCATTGCCGCCGCTTCTCCGCTATCACCACATCGCTCTCCGCCGCCTCCCTATTGCTTTCGCTCTCATTCAGGTTAGTCGCCTCGCCTTGTCTTGTTAATAGTATACTGTTAACTTATTATACTGTTAACAATAAGTGAACAGTGTTGTTAACAATATACTATTAATTTAATATCATATTTTATTAAATAATTATATTTATTAAATATATTTTTTATTTTTTTATATTTTAACGCGTCGCTTTGCTCAGGCAAGCTCCTAGGTGAGCGCCTAGTGCCTCGGGCGTTTTGGAACCTTGGCGCCTTTTGGCTCTTAGCGCTGTTTAAATCACTGGTTACAAATATAAAAATTTAGGACTCAACAATTGCAATTGGTTACACTGCATTTATGCAAGTTTACATGTTGTTACTACAGGATCTGAGAAGGATCAATATATACAACCTTACTTTTAAATACACAGAGAGGTTGTTTCAGTGACATGAACCGTGTCGCTTCCCATTGTACCAAGGCCCAATCTCTAGGCTTGGAATTATCCTATACATGATATATATAATTTGTATATTGAGGATGGAATTATCTAACACATGATATATCACTTCTTTATTGAGGAAAATATAAAATATCTACATTCTACAATAAATATGATATTACCTCTCAAAGAACTTCTAAAATTTATTAACCATTTCTTGAAAATGCTACTTGGAATTTGAAGTGCAAAATGCAAAATGCAAAATTGTAATATTTCTTTAGTAATCCTGGTATATGTTTGATTGCATATGACTTCTTAAGTTATATAAATCTTCAGATGGACTGTGTTATATGATATGGCATTGGGAATCAGATAAGCTAAATTCCTGAATGAAGGTTTTTAAGATATAATGATTCTATTGGCTTCTTACTGTTACATATCTTGGCCATCTCAGATATTTGGTTCATCACCTTGCTTGCTGGTTTCAAGTTTCAAACAAGTGCTGGATTCATAATGGACTCTCTGGGTTTGTTCCAGGTTAAGCACCTTCATTTTAAGTCACTCAAATGGATTTTACATTTATAACCACATTGTATTCAAAGTAAATTATCATATTTTTCTCATTTAAGATTAAAACTAGTATTTTTTTGTATTTACACTGTAATCAGAATGAATTTTGCTATATTACATAATCAAAAGAATCACACCTTTATTACTACCTGTGCTAGCAGAGAAATATGTATCTTTATCAACAGTCGTTGTAGAACTATCTTTGGTTTTATATTGTTACTGTAATATGGTTAAAGTTATGTGATTTGCTTCCTATGCAATTGTTAAACTCTTGGTGACTTAATGTTATGCTACCTTTGAGCCTTCACAACTCATGGCTTGGCATTGTAATTTTCTTCCCTTTTCATAATACAGTGGTTGTTTTCCTTTCGTCTTTTTGTTCTTTATGGTTTGACTCCTAAAGGGGTAATGTCTTTTTGTTCTTTTTATTTTCCCTTTTAATCCTTGACCCTTTTTGGATGACTTGGAAGGTGCGTGATGTTGCCTTGTTTAATGGCCTTTGATGCACTCCTCTAGTTCCCTACAGGATTGTTTCCATTATGATGTATACTCTGCATTCATGCATATCTGAAGGGACCAAAGACATAAGGCAAGTCTTGGTTAAGTGGCAAGCTCCGGATGCTGGATGGTGTAAAATCAATATCGATGGATCATGGAGCCAAACATTGGTGCTGGTGCTGGTGCTGGTTTTGTGATGTGCTTAAGTTGTGGTCGATGTATTATGACAGGCTGCAAATGTATACAACATGGGAAACCTTTGCTCTTAAGTGTTAGTTGTAATCAGAGAGGGCACCGAACAGGCCTTAGCTAAGGGTTATAAATAATTCTGATTGAATCAGATGTTATGGCTGTAGTCACAAATTCTCACCAAAGAGTGTGATCGTCTCTATGGCAACTCATAAACTTAGTCAGGTCAATGTATGGATTTCAAAGAACTTTGTGTTTAGGCTGGGTAACAAACCAATTAACTGGTTAGCCAATTTTACTAAGAGATCATAAGTTTAGTTTTCTTTGGAAGGCAACTGGCCTTCCTATTTGCATGTCTTACCTAGCTTTGATTCCCAGGGCTCCTTTTGTATCAAGTTAAAGTTATGCAATTTTCTTATTTTTTGGAAAAAGAAAATGATGGGTAATATGCATATAGGGGAGTGTTGGGATTATATTAGATATGGAGTCCTAAATATGCGGAAGCCACAAACACCATAATCTTCTTTTTCCCTCTTTATGTGAATCAACAAGATATAATTTAACACAAAATATATTGTAAATAATCTAATAGTGCAGGCCAATCAGATTAGTGACAGAATACTAAGCAAATCACGGGACAAGATTTACGTAGAAAAATTCTTCAACATGAAGGGAAAAAACTGCGGGCAAACTAGATCAATCTTCCACTATAAAATAATAGGATTGCAATGTCACTCTCTCTAGATTAACTGGAGGATATCAATATCATATCAAAACTAGACACTTAGATGAGTTTCAAGAAACCAGGGAGAAAAACTGAATAGAAGAAGAAATCTTAAAGATTTCCGCTGATCAATTTAGAGAGCATGGTGTCTAGATTAACATACAAAAAAATCATGATATTGAAAGTTCGAAGCCAATTTCACTAACCAATAATCGAATCTTTCTTCTCCCTAGATGAAAGCTCTTTTTTTTCCTCTGATGGCCATCTTTTAGGTTTTTATCTAACTCCTAGGGTTAGGGTTTTTTAATTAACCCGCATGGGTCTCACCATTTAAGTCATGGGCAGGACCACCCAACTGGGAGATATAGTTGTTGTTTCCAGGCCCTGACTAAACTGTATGAGTCGATACCACTAATACTAGGAAACTAAATCTCACCAAACTTTGCAATTCCATGGAAGCCATATTGGGAAACCAATTTGATTGTTCTTTTAGGAAACTGGAAAGCCTGATACTTATCCAATTGAACTTATCATATGATTCTCAGTGTTACTGTGATCTAAAAAAAGAGAAACAATTTATCAAGGAAGAAAGTTTTCATCAGAGTGAATGACCAAAAGCTTATGTCTGTGTTGTTTACTTATTTGTCCTTACAAATTTATACAATCAATATTTTATCTGTTGTGTTATTTGTTTAGTGTTTCTTGCTTTCTTAGACATTTTTATTAGCTATTTTTCCCTCATTACACTATCATGTTGTTTCTTGATCAGTCTTCTTTCTTGATAACATTGTTTTTTTTTAATTTTCAAATCGAATTCTCTAACCATTCATCAAGGTCTAAAGAAAGTTCAAGACTTAGAGGTCGGTAAATCAATGAAATTTAGTGTAATGGAGGCTTGTTTCTTTGTATCTTGTGGTAACATGTTGAACACCTTATTTATTTTGCAGCAAAAAGAAGGGCCATGGTTCTGCCTTTGAGGGCTAGCTTTTGGGATTCCATTAAATCTGGGTAACTGAAAATGTACATTAATTTTTCAGTCATAAGATCTGTATATATTTTTTGAGGATTCTCATCGTACTTGATGTTATATGCTAAGTTTCCAATTCCTTTATTCTTCTCAAACTTCACTGGAATCAAATAAATTTTGCTGCAATCTATAACTTGTTACTCATCTTCTCTATGGTTTTATGTTTCCTTGAATTGGAGATTTGGAAAAATAGATTTTTGGATCTATTTGACTTGTATTTTTTTTTTTTTGACTTACAATCTTAACAAGACATTCTATTATCAACAATTTAGCCTCTTTGCGTTTTACTAATCTTCTGGGAAATAATGAGGTTGTTTGCAGTCATCTTTGGTTGGCAAGTGAAAAATTACTGGCTAGGATAATGTTCTATTAATTGGTAGCTTACGATGTTTGGTGCTTCACTCTCTCCTTTTGAGGGGGTTTGAGTTAGTTGTTGCATGTGAAATTCTGCTTCTTTGAAATTAGTGCATATTCAACTAACTCATGTTTGATTATGCAGCTTCTTGAAGAATAACAACTCAACACAAGTTGTTGAGTCACCTTCATCGTTTATGGAAGTAGAAGACCCCTTTCCACAAGAGATGGTGCTTCTTGAAAAGACCCAACCTGATGGAACACGTGAGCGGATCATCTTTTCTTCGGCTGGAGACGTTGATGTATATGATGTGCAAGCTTTATGTGATAAGGTACTTCAAAAATATTGTCTCATTTTTATGTTCTAGACAAACCCTTTTTAATTGTCTCTCGTATTTAAGTTTCTTATATGCTGTATAAACTGTGTATTGCTTCTAATACCTAATATTGTGATTTTCCCTCGTGCTTTTTAAGCTGTTGACTTTTTGTAGATAAACATAGTATAGCTATCATTTTTTATTTGATATTTGGAAATAATACTTCATAACGTATAAGAAATTGGTTGATTTTCTAAGAAAAGACCCAACGTTTGGGTCTTTCTCAGAGAACATCCTTCATTTGCCTCTTATTTTTCAAGACAATAAAAATACCCTTATTGATAGCTAACAGCTAAACCCAACTAAACTGAATCAGTCAAACATTCAATCGATGAGAAACCTAATCGGTTACAATGTTTTTAACAGTGTTAAAAAATAACTTTGTTATTCAACTAAAAACACTGAAACCCTAAAAAACAATGCAAGTCAGTCTTAATTAATTCAAATTCTCATAAATATTAAATATTCTTTATTATATGTATTAAGCTTCCATGAAATATTTTATTAAGAGTTCTTAAGTGATTTTGAATGAAAATTAAAAATATTTTGACATATTTCAAAATGAAGGATGACAAATCCTTATTTCTCTATGGAACCTTAAATTTAGATCTATAATTTTTGAAAAATCTTATAATATTATTTTATTTATTAAAAATAATTATAATAAAACAAATATTCTCATTAGAATGTTTTTGAACAGACTTACAGGGTTTTTGTCACTAAAATAAAACATTGTAACTCAAATAAAAATACATAACTCTATTTAATTTATTGAAATTTTCACTAACAATAAAAATCAATTTACTATATGTTTTCGGATGTCTTATAAAATTATTAATATGAGATATGAGAATTTCAATGATTTTGAATGAAAATTATGAAGATTGTAACATATTTTAAAATAAACCATGATAAGAATTATAAATTTCACTTTGTCCTAATTTTAGGTGTAAATATTTTTAAAATCCTATAATATTTATAATATTATGAAAGATTGATAATAAAAAAAAGGAGACAATATTAAGGTTAGAACTTGTTACAATGATAAGGTTGCGCCTTTGAAACCAGGATTTGAGCCAAAAAACAACCTCGATATTAGCCCTCCCCAGACCCACACTGGCAGGAGCTTTGGGTATTGGAGGTGCCCTTATAACTCTATTCAAGATTTGAACCTAAAGATTGAAAACTAGGTTATTTTTGCCCAAACTTTAGAACAAAAAAAAAAAAATCTAAAACTAGAAACACAAGGTGAGATATCATAGGTGGTGGATCATATACACCAGGTCTTCCGAAAGCATTTAGCAACTATCTCAATTTGGCTATACTAACTAGTATTATTTCCTGTTCTTCCTGTAATTTGATCTGACAGGTAGGATGGCCCCGAAGACCACTAACAAAAATAGCAGCATCTTTGAAAAATAGTTATCTGGTTGCTACACTTCATTTAATATGTAGGTCTCCAGGCACAGGTACTTTCAGTTTTCAGTATCAACTTAACTGATACCTTGTGCTTGTTTGTAGACTTACAACAACTTTATGTTGTGATTTATTCAATCAAATATTTCACAGAGGGGATTGATCAGAAGCAACTTATTGGCATGGCTCGTGCCACCTCTGATCATGCATTTAATGCGACAATATGGGATGTCCTTGTTGATCCTTCCTATCAGGTGAGGTACAATCCTATATTTTCATTTTGTTAATTCAAAGCTGAAGGTGGTGTCAAAATCTTCATATGCAGTTACATTGTTCATTTCGGATGTTTTTACCTAGGAACATCTTGTAATGTGCACAAAGTTTGTGAAACTTTGATGCTTTTTTAGGGGCAGGGTCTAGGTAAAGCACTTGTGGAACAGCTAATCCGGGTGTTGCTGCAAAGAGATATTGGCAATATAACTTTATTTGCAGATAACAAAGGTACTAGTTAAAAGGTCACAAGTGGTAGCTTTTGTGTACAGTTCATAAATTTATCAAACTAGTAGTGTTGCAAAACTTCATCTTGGTTGATACCTATCATCAATCAGTGAGCTTTTATGAATGTGTATATGTATGAAGGATTTCCTGTTTCCACCTGATGTGTGGCTATTTAGCTTGCAGATTCTGGGTATATTGATTTATAACATGTTAGTTTAAATAACAACAGCTGCAAGATTTAACTTTCCTGACTACCAATATTATTTTGTCATTACATTGTTTAACCATAATACATGAAAGAAAGAACTCAAATGTGAGGTCTCCTTGAAAAAATAGCTATTTTTAGGCTGTAACCATCAATCATTTTGGATCTTATGTCTCGAGGTTTCTGATATCGTACTGAGTTACTTTCATTTTATAGCACATTTTTTCAGGCATTTTGTTTATAATGCTACAAACTTTGAATTTTATTATGTTGTCATGCCGTTATTAACTGCAGTGGTGGATTTCTACAAGAATTTGGGATTTGAAGCTGATCCTGAAGGTATCAAGGGCATGTTCTGGTACCCAAGATATTAGTGATCCTGATGAGTAGTACATGGTCTCTAAATGTTTTTTGGGTACTAGAAATTACATGGGCTATCTGAAAGTATTGGTGCTGTCAAACTATGTAAGTATATGTACATTGTTTGAGTTAATTTTGCTACTTTAAAATTCATTCTCATGATGTCGGGTGACGCTTCATTGTGTAGATTGCTAGAGATCCATCTTTTTGACAGTCATTCAGCATGGATGTTACTGTTTACTTTTCCCAGAAAAGATGTATAAACGAGGTGGGAGTTACATATTTGCTAATTACACCTTACGCGGTCCTCCATCGTGCATTGGCTGATGATTTTTTTTCCAGTGCGAATGTTCTTCAAGATGTGATCCATTAGTGAGTGCTGGAAGGATTGATTATGTTAAACAAGCTGCGGGTCTCTATTTTTTCGTTAAAAACGAATTGCTATTCGATATCTTTAATTCCAATGGGTCAAGGTGGAAAAAAAAAAAAAGTCCTGACGTTGCAAGGTAAGTTTAGAAATATTATAAAATTTTTAAAATAAGATTATTAATAATAAAAAAGAGATTATAAATAATGATCTCTTATTTAATTTATTAACTTTCATATTTGATTGTAGTTGAGATCCTCGATGTAGACATAGTTGGAGATGAGGAATAACTCAATGTATTGTTGCTTCCATCGTGATTATAGCCAAGACACGAAGGACTGTCGTGATTTGAAGGAGCAACTCGAATAACTCATTCGTTGAGGATACCTTCATAAGTTCGTTTGAAGGCACCAAGAATCATTACTCCGGCTTGAGATCCTCGATGTAGACATAGTTGGAGATGAGGAATAACTCAATGTATTGTTGCTTCCATCGTGATTATAGCCAAGACACGAAGGACTGTCGTGATTTGAAGGAGCAACTCGAATAACTCATTCGTTGAGGATACCTTCATAAGTTCGTTTGAAGGCACCAAGAATCGTTACTCCAGCTTCAAGGGCTAGTGTAGAGGCAAATCGATGTCATCATCAGTGGACCTGCCTTGGGAGGAGATAGCTCCTCGGGTCTTCAAAGCCCATGCTTAAGCTACCATCCAAAAGCGCCTAAGGTCCAAAGAAGATTTGAAAATAACCTTTAAGGAAAAAGAAACATAGTACCTTTACCCAAACCATGATGATGCGTTGGTGGTCTCTGTGAGGATGATTAACACTTGAGTGAAGAGGGTCATGATTGACATAGGTAGTTCTGTCGATATCCTCTATTTTGACGCTTTTAAAAAACTTGAGCTATCGACTAACGATCTCACCCTTACCACTTCTTTGCTGATGAGGTTTACTAGCAATTCTATCTCCCTTCTCGAGATTATGAGCTTGCACGTCATGTTTGGGGACGAGCCTTGCTCCAAAACGATAAACATTGACGTACAATGTGATCATAGTCTAACCCATGCCCAACAGGTTGAGGGCAGTGATGTTAACCTACCACATGATATTGAAATTCACAATAAGGATCAACATCGGAGAGTTGAGAAACAACTCGAGGGAGTCGTGCTAGTGCTATCTGATGTCGATCTCTCTACCGAAGAAGGCTCAACCTGGGACACCGCTGATGGACTCCGAAAATTTCACCAAGCCCCTCGCACATCTGAAGTTGATGGAGTCACTGATGGAGACACCCCTAGACAAAGCCCGCCATGGTAGCAAGAGCATTCAAAATCCATCATGACGAAAAGAGAGCATGAAGCCTGTCATGGTGGTAGGACTCAAAATCCGTCACAATAGAGGAAGAACATGAAACTCACTATTGGCGAAAGGAATTGAAATCCACCACGACAAAGGAAGGACTCGAAGCCTGCCATAACAGACCGAATATATTTGAGACACACGAGTTGAAAAAACTCGACCTTCTTGATAATAAATCCATTATGACAAAGGCACATGCTAAATGTGCTCAAGACATGTTCATCGAAAAAACCCAACTTGCATGAGAAAAATCCCATCACGATGAAGATATACGCCAAATATACTTGAGATGCGTGAGTCGAAAAACCCGACCTCCACCATCATGGAAGGCGTGAAGATCAAGAAGTCCATCCCTCAGCCAATAGCATTCATCACCTCCTCGCTGATGTTACCAACAACAATTCATGGTCACCAGAAGCAGTTAGAGGTAAGCTGAGACAAAAGTTGGTCCATGCACGTTGTTCTCTCCCCAACATAAAGCATGCCAATAAGAACAAGTTAAATAGCAAGGGTTGATGAAGATAACTTTCTACACCTCATTCGGTCTCCGGCTGAATTCTATTTACAAATGACATGCGACTCGAGCAGGCGGAACCAAAAGTAGCATTCTACCAGCAGGTTGGATTGCTTGATTGTTGGTCAAGAATTCCATGGCAGTTCGTGTATACATCATAGTAGTAGACCCAAGGTAATCCTCTCCAAATCCGCACGCCTTAAAGAACAAGCTGCAAAAATTGCATACTAACAATGCAGCTGGCCTTTTCCCAAGCCATACATATCATAATTGCTAGCACATTACTATACAAACAAGAGTGAAAACAACCAAATGGAAGGCTTGCCTGTAATAGTGCATCAGAAAGAAAAACTACAAGTATATCCCGATTTTTTTATGTACAAAACTAATGTTGCTCAGTTACTGATCAAGGTACCAGAAACCATAATGTTAGGAAAAGAAGCACAGACAAATATGATAGCTTAATTAGGCTATTATGTAAACATTATAATAGTTGATATAATACAAGATTTTAGAGAAGTTGATGATCCAGTTCACTAAGTTGGCTGATATTGCACATAAGCATATGAACATCAATTAGTGGTTAAGGAGACACATGAAACCTATAGGGATTGCTCTGCATTCATAAAGCACAACAAACCAAAAATGATTCAATAAAGAAATTCTAAACATGAAATAATATTTTGCTTGGCAGGAAAAGCAACTTTAGTGGCTTCATCAATGTGGTAAATAAGAAAATCCATCAGAAGAATCATTTTTTTATATATTTGTATATACTCTGGATCTGTTTCTCAAGCTACCTTCCTTTGCTGTCCTGAATATGCAAATGATAGCATTTTGATTTGATGTACAAATGACCAACAAAAGAAAACAAAGAAAACCACTCAAGTGCCTACAGATACATTCTCAATCTGTTCTCTCTATCAAATAAAACATCACCCATAATAACAAGCCAAGAAAATTACAGCAAGTATTGCAATAAAATAAAAAGGAACAAGAAGAGGTAGTTGCCAAAGTTTTGTCTTTTGCTGTCAATACCTAATGCTCCGGATACATGGCTCCAAAAGTAATTTAAAACAACATCTGTTAAAATGTTTGTAGCACCAATTCAGCAGAGTCTATAGTGAAGAGCCAGACCAGGACCAGTTATATGCCATTCAGCTTTAAGCTGCACCGATGTCTAGAATATGCCATTCTATTTAATAATCTCTCATTTGATTGCTGATAAAATCTAATGTGTCACTCATTTGACAAAAGGCAAGTGCTACTCTAGCTCCTAAAGTGAAGATTATCAGAAGCACATTACTCATCAATTTGAGAAAGATGCTGAGGATTATTTTGTGTACCAGTCCCAGTATGTTCCTGGTCAGAACATGTACTGGTGGTATGACACAATCCACATGTTGATTGGCATGAGCCAACCACATTGCCAAAAGGGTACTGCTACACCCTTGGCCCCTTATAAATACTTGTACACAGGATTGTATGTCTCAGTTCAGCAATCATTTGAGTGTAGATATTTGTGCAAATATGGACATTTACTCCTAAAGAAGGGTTATAAAATGATATTACACAAAGTCGCAAGATGATTATATATTTTTCTTTAGTTCAAACAAGAATCCTTTGATGCAAGAACTCCTGGTTAGTCCAAGGATAACCAACTTCTAGTTAGCTGTACTAGCATACACTACAAGTATTTCATGGTACAAACAAGGTTAATTACTTCAGACAAATGTCCACCTCTCTTATCCACAAGTTGTTTCAGAAAACATCTTTCATTGGCAATCTATATAAACTTCCATAATTTCCCCTCACTATTTCGAAAGTGACAACCTGCGCTACTAACCTTTGAATCAAGGATTTAAGTATCAGCCTATGCTAATAAAATATGCAATTTTTTGTGGACATGGTTCCAGAAATAAGTCCCTTAGTACTGGGTTCAGTGTTGATGAGCAATAAAATCATTTCTTGTGTCCATAAGTTTTAATCCTAACTGGTTTGAGTAGACCTTAACTGAGTCGAATTAAATAAACCAACCATTGTTCCGTTGTACAAGCACTCTCTTGTCTCCCATTCTGAAACCGAGTTGCAAACAAGACTTCCAACTAGAGATATAGCATCTTCATGTAATTGCTGCACTCTGACGCTACCCATTGAACACTAAACAAAGCACGAATGATCTGCCTGAAAGGAGCTTCTCTCAACTATCAGAACGTGATATGTGATATTTCCCTCTTCTCCTGATAAAGAGAGAAACAACTCAACAAGAACCCACAAATTTTTTATTTCTTATTTAGTACCCCTGGTATGTTCAGGTGAGCAGAATACAGCAAAGCTATAATCCAATGTAAATACAATTTTAACCACCTATCAGGATCCGCTACTCAAGTGATACTTAGTATCTTGCTGTTTGATCATTAGGCATAATGCTGATCTAATGGCAGTGTGATGAGTCATCCTATCAATATCATCATCTGTATACTATGCAATGTAATTTATAGAACCTAAAATTGTCCAAGAGAGATCTGACAAACTTATACTTCATGGAAGCCATCAAAGCATTACAAAAGGATGGCCTTAGGCACTCATCATAGATGAAATTCTCCTTCCTCTCTAGAAGACATGTCTGTAGTATAGTAATAATAGTAAAAAACTCCATATCATTTGTAATTCTAACAGAATTAGTAATTCTGTTAGAATTCATAATTCTAGCGGAATTAGAAACCGAGAACAGAACATAGAATTAGTAATTCTAACAGAAAAATATTTGTTGGAAAGTCTTTTTTTTCCATAAGTGAAAATTTAATTAAGAATATTTGTTGGAAAGTTTATCAGGACAGTGACACAAAGAAAACGAATAGATGTATTCTTAATACTGATCAAGCATTTGCAGCAACAATTGAAGAAAGATTATTGCACCATCTGGATTACGTAGCTCTCCCACCCTCCAACAGAAGAAACTATCATGTTTGATCATGAGCAGGATGAAACTACAAAGTACGAAGAAACATAATGGATGTACCTCTCATTTTCTGAACACAAGGCTGAGATATCATATATGCCTCTACCAGTAATAATCCTGTTGATAAACAATTTCAAAATTATAAAAAAAATGTATGGACTAGTAGATAGGCAAATACTGTTAAGATGATCCAATTATTACAAGCAACTAAAGGTATCAATATCATGCGAGATCTGAGACTTCCCAAATTGTGACAGCAAAACTATAAGTTAGTTTCTATTGTCAAATGGTGGTCAAAATATAAGTGTGTAAGTTTCTATTGTCAAACTATAAGTGTGTAAGTTTTCTATTGTCAAACTGTAAGTGTGTAAGTTTCTATTGTCAAACTATAAGTGTGACAGTAAAACTTTAGGGCATGCAATAAGCATGCAAAAAGCTGTTCACAAATTCAGAACCTAAAGCAATGATTTTGATGGCTTACACGCTGTCGACGATGGTTATATCTGAAATTGAACAATAGCAGAGTTGTCCAGAATCCATGTTATTAGTTGCTAAAGTGGGATATAAGTCATACAGAGGATTCCAAATGCTGAAGCAAGTTACACTTCAAACAGCATTTCAAAATTTAGAAATTAGATATTCCTACCTTGTGATTCGTTCAACTATCTTTCGTCCGATACCCCGTCCCTGTAAAGAAGGGATAACCTGAAAGGAACTTAATGTAAATGACATGAATATTTGCAATAGCGTAATAGTCTAGATGGTACCATATAATAATGTGATACAAGGTTTGGTGCTCAATTAACTAAGCTGTTGATTGATCATTCAAACAATCGGAGCAAGAATAGTTTTAAAATTATATATCTGCTAAAGCCATTAAAACATCCATACAAACATTATCGAAATGATTATTGGTACTTCTAGTTGATCTTTTCACCGAATGAAATTTGCTTCCATATAAAGTGAAAGATTTCACGCTAAGGATTGAAAGTTCAAATCAGTTGGGCACTTGCCTATTAGCTAAGTCCTTTGGGCAAGGTTTGACATACCAAAATGTACCGCTCGGTACGAGTGGTACATATCGGTTCGACAAAAGACCAGTATGGGCGGTACATCGATACACCTCAGTGTACCATGTGTCGATATGCTTGGTATAGCTCGATACATACTATACGGATAGTTGGTTGATACACCAATACGGACCGATAATGCGAACCATGCCTTTGGGAATAATGATAACCCAACTAATAATTTATCATGGTGTTGGAGTAAGTCATTAGTTTGAATGTTGGCTTTGCCCCATTTTACAGCACCTAGTGTTACCAAAACTTGTTGGTATTTGGTTTGCACAGTTATCTTGGCTAGTCCACATTGTTAAGCCCTAAATTTCCTCATATGATGTGCAAAATTTGTTGGTATGTGCACCGTGGGTACATTAGAGGTCAAATATAAGTTGGGACCTTTCCTATCAACTTAAGCTTTTGATAGACTTGCAACCTTAAGGGAGCCAGAGAAACTTCTTCATGAAATTACTTTTCATTTTTAACATGGCTTAGAAATTTTCTTATTTTTGTGTTGTACAGTTCCTTATTCAGGATAACCTATGAAGTTCCATGAGATTGGAAATGCAAATATGGTAGTAACATCAGAATGCATTTGATATAGTAATTCTTCAAATAAGAAATCTATACATATCTACATTATATAACAAATGATGAAGTACAAAACTAGTTCTGATCTTGCTAAGTAAAAGATGAAGATAAAGAGCTAGTATAAAACAAGAAACACAACACCAACAAAAAGGGTTTATGTACAAATTCTATGGAAGGTTATTATGCCTTACGTCAAGATACGAATTATGTAACTGAACAAAAAAAGAAAAAACATGAACCCGCTCCAGTTAGTGTTGTGATACCTTGGACATTTTCATTGAGGTTTTAACATGATTGTTATAATGCAGAACACGAAGAAAGCATTCCCTGGTACAATCAAACACCTAGATGCCAAAATATGTTTCACTTGAGAGAGAACATGCTTTCTTCCTGTATAATTGTCATGGGCAACAAAATTGCAAACGAAGACATTTGATTTGGTTAAATTCTAAAGAATGATACTCATCCGATGTGATCTGTTAGGATTCCAAAGATTGCTATTGCAAGAGTAAGTTGACGGCTTGCTAATAACGTTCGGAGCAACACAGTGAAATAAGCGCAAAGACAATTACAAATAGTTGCATTTTTTGAACCCTTATAATATCTCGTGAACAAAAAGCAAACACTTGATCGACCTTACCACGACATCGTGAATGGAAGCTGTCAATCCACCGTCCGAAACTGCTCGACCGAAGCCCACCAACCGTCGGTCCCGCTCTGCAGGCATGACCCTCTGGAACAATTTTTCGAAGGTAAAAGGGGAGACGTCATAGCCGCCTTCGCCGCAGCCGTCCTCAGCCAAGAATTTCGATCGGCAGAAGACAGAGACAACAACGGAACTGTGGCGGAGGGCCACGCGGAGCTTCTCCGGATCGGCAGACTCGGCTCGGCCGTCGGGGGCGAGGGCCGGAAAGCGGTGGCAAGAGTGGTTGGCGGCGGCGAGGAGGGCCCGTAGCTGGAAAGGATCGACGTGGGATGGGTTGGTGGAGATGGTGATGGGTGGAGGGGGTTTCCTTGCTTTCGGCTGGGGATTAAGACTGGGATGTAAGGAATAGCTGAAGGGGAAAGAGGCGGGGGAGACGCAGGCGGAGGAGGAGGAGGAGGAGACCGTACTGGGTAGCGTGGCGCAGGTGACGGCCATTTAATAATTTGCAGAATGCAGACGGATAAAAAGGGCAAGGAGGACAAAGAATTCCAACTTATAGTTAGTTGGTCCGACAACAACTTATAGTTGTTTGATATCGAGGGATTGGAAACTTCACACCAAAATTTAAGATCTCGGCATCATAGGTAACAAAAGTTTACACAAATCAGGAGAAAAAATTGTCACAAAAGATGGATCATCTGGATGTCCTAGTTTTTTTATCGGAACATATGGAATGATCCCACAGTAAGATATGTTTTTCCAACAGTTAGATATGGAAACATATGAAATAACCTCAGGAGTTTGTCAGATATTTTTTTTCATTAATCTTCCCTCAGTCATCACATAAAATTTTATCCATACCTAATTGTTTCTTGCATTGACTTATCCAACCTATGTTGTCTCTTTCTTCTTGGTGGTGCATCATCAGTTATATCTCCAATAATATCACGATATAGATGTTTATAACCATCAGAAACTTATTCAGCTTTCATGACTTACAAAAAGGCTTATATGGTTTGTAAAACTAATAGTTTTCAAGCCTTCAATGGATCTATTTATTCGATTCAAAAATTCCCGTGTGACGCATAGTACCTTCCTCCTCAGGAAACTGATTTCGGTGACTGCCGTAAGTACAAAGCTTCATCAACATTACAGCTGCCTCTTCTCTTGCTTCTGGAGGCAATCAATCAATCAATCAAGATATGCAAGCATATATGTTATATTTGAATGAGACAGAATTTTCTCTTTGATATTTAGGGGGAAAATATCTTCCACCAATAGGGGGATGATGATGATGAAAGGTTGATGAGTTCTCAGGACAGAAAAAAAAAAAAAGGGTACTACAGTGTCAGTATCCTGGGGTGTTGGTGCTCCAAGCAGAAAGCTCAGTAATGAAGAAGCTAGCTGAGTGCAGCAGAACTCAGCATTTTTTTCTTTTTTTTTTTGGATGTAGCAAGCAACAACCACACAACAATGAGACATTTTGCCTGAGATATCATAAGCAATCCCCACTGCCCCTCCCCCCCCATCCCATGTATAATTCAATTGCTTAAGAAGCCACTATGCTGACAGCCCAAGTAAAATGGGTAACAACATCAAACTAAATCTCTTCTAGGCCTTGATATCATATGTCAAGCTTAGCCGATAACAGGAGGGGTGATTCTAGGATTCTCGACTTAGCTAAATTATATACTGATTTGTGTTTGGAAGGTGTGATTGCTTTCCTTTCTTTTATTCATTTTATATTGTGTTGCTTTCTAACAATGTGCCTTTTGTTTTATTAAAATTTTTTAATATGCCTGCCTACCTACCTGTTAGGAGAAAACACTTTCATTTTGAGTCTCACTAACTTACTTGAGAGCAGGAGGTGATGAATACTGTGTGTCTCACTTAGAATTATGCTGTCGTTAATCTTGATTTTAGGAAAGCTATTAACTGTAACCTAAATCATGTGGGGTTAGTCTTAAATAACTGGAGCTCTATCGGTGGGCACAACAGCCATTAAGGACACCCTTTATCATATTATTAATTTAGAGGTTAAAGTGAAAGTATACTTACATATATTTACCCTCTCAAGGCTTCTATTCTTAATGAATCTATAAATCACCCTCACCCTCAATATGTTAGTTTGGTATTGCTACCAAAGTCTTGTTGTGTATTCAATACTTTCATATTATATATATATATATATATATATATAATATTAATGAAATTCACATATCACTTATTATTCTCATTCTTTATTATTTTTCGCTTTTGGTTTAAGATATCCAATAGAATATTGTAGTTCATATATATCAGATATAATTCACATTATTTTCTTGCGGGCTCAGAAACAAAAAAAAAAAAAAAAAAAGCAGCAAAACTATATAGAACGAGGATTAATAATTTTAGGCAATGTTGGATCTGTTTCTCTCTCTCTCTCTCTTGCGGCTCTGAACCCTAGAGGGGCACACTGTGGAGCACCAGAGTCTCAATGGACAGCCCAGGTCCAAAGGCGCAGAGGAATCCCCACTCGAGCCCGTCGCCGGTGGTTGTCCGCTCCTCGACCGTCGACCGCTTCCTGACGTCGTCCATGACGAAGAGAACGGTGGCGCCCATCATGTTCCCGTACTCGCTGAAGACGTGCCTCGACGAGCGGAGCTTCCCCTGCTGAAGCCCCAGCTTGGCCTCGATGGCGTCCATGATCCCCCAGTTCCCCGGGTGCGAAACCCAGAAGACCTTGTTCCAGTCAGTGATGCCCAGGGGCTTGAATGCCTCGCGGAGGCAGTTCTCTAGGTTGTTGGCGATGAGCATGGGAAGCTGGCGCATGAAATGGAAGGTGAGGCCGACCTGCTTGAGGTGCCCTCCCACGGCCATATCGCTCTCCGGCACCGTCACTTCCGCAGCAGACATGATCTCGAAGATGGGCTTCTCGACGCCTTGGATTGGATCGGCGCCGACGATGACCGCTGCTGCTCCGTCGGCAAACGCGGCCTGGCCTGCCAGGCTCTGGATGTCGCGCTCGTCCGGTCCTCGGAAGACGATGGTGTTGACCTCGCAGGCGACCAGGAGTACGCGGGCGTCCCTGTTGTTCTCCGCGATGTCCTTGGCGATGCGAAGCATCTGAGCACCCATGTGGCAGGCCTGGCTGTAGAGCATGATGCGGTTGACAGCCAGCGGGAGGCCGAGGAGCTTGATGAGGCGGTAGTCGGCGCCGGGCATGTCGATGCCGCTAGTGGAGCAGAAGAGCAGGTGGGTGATCTCCGACTTGTCGCGGCCCCACTCTTTGATGGCCTTGGCGGCGGCTTCCTTGGCGAGCCTCGGCACCTCTTCCACCACGATGTCCTGCCGCTCGTCGAAGGAGGTCCCCGTATAAGAGCACATCCCTGGTTTCTCCCCGAGGATCTCCTCCGTGAGCAGCATGTAACGCCTTTTGATCATGGTCCTGTCACCTTCATTCATACACACAACAAGCAACACTTGAATTCCCTCCCTGTCTTGCTTTTCATAGAAGAATAACCAGATAACTCACAGATACGCTGGAACTTGTGCTTGAGCTCCTGCATGTGCTCCGAGTTGGTAACCCGGAAGTAGAAGTCCGGGTAAGAGCTCTGCTCGTAGACGATGGGGGGATTGGCGGTGCCGATGGCCATGATGGTGGCCGGACCTTCAGATCTTGTGGTCTTGCGAGAGGCGTCGACGGCGGCCATGGTTGCAGGTCGCAGAAAGAGTAAGGTTACAGGATCGCTAAGGGTGGGTGATGAGTGGCGAGAGCACGTCCCGTCCTCGGGCGGCTTATATAGCGTCTCCCCTCTACCATGCTTCAGATCCTGATCTTGGATCGTAGAAGAGACGATACAGCAATGACGCATCATAAGAGATTGCGTTGAACTCACCTACCATCGACCGGTGGTAAATAGATAGATAGATAGATCCCCAGTCTGGTACGTCTTTGATCGATCGACCTCATGCATTCAACACACCCCAGTGCCGTTGGTCATCCACTACTGGGGCTTGTCTTTTATTAAGTCGGAACGATGATTCACTCGGCTGCTGCTTGATGCTGACCAGCACACACGACGACATATTGGAGTTTTGTGCAGCACAGGGGGTTGGTTGTTGGAGTTGAAAGCCTCACCAAACTCCGGTCACCAACTTCCTCTGCCACCTACCTACTGCTTCACAAGTATATCCAAATCTGAACGTAATGTCTGCCTCCTTGTTAAGCTATACGTTGACGAGTGACTATAGAGAAGAATAGACAAGTTTCAAAACTAAAACTCTTTTACTCTTTTTTTTTTTTTTTAAACTCTACCTCATGTCTTCTTCTAATTAAAAATAAACTCAAATTTTAGAATCTCCTATCTTAACTAAGACTTGTAAACCAAAAAAAATCATATTTGATTTAATATTTCAGATTCTCATGTATACATCGTCAACTTTTTTTTGAAGGAAAAAAAGTGATGGAAAGGAACACGCCAGGCATATCAGAAGAAACGGGAACGTTTAGCCTAAAAAAAAAAAAGAAAAAAAAAGAAAGGGAAATAGATGCATAACCTCCTCACCAATTGCCCCTTCCAATTTACGCACTAAAAAAAGTCGGCGTTACGTGTTTATGTTATACGGTCAATGCTTGCAATTATCTATCGGCCATTGAAATTCTAAATTATAACATTACCAAAATAATTCCCTTTCACATCAGATCGAATAGCCAAACTCGCACAACTTTAATAGAATAAAAATTTGTCGCTGTGTATTGCTATTGGTGGATGCAAACGTCACGGAACTACACGAAGGACTTCTTCCGTCAACATGAATGGGATGGTTTGAGGAAAACAAAAGACTATTTGTGCTAATAATCATGGTTGTGGTAGAAAGAAAGCATTATAGAATCAAATCATATATAATGTTTAACCTATAATTTTTAAGCTTCAATGATGTGCAGATACTATTTCTTGATGACACAATCATCTACATCCATGTATTCTATAGGATGTATTTCCTGATGCGTATATACTTTGTTTTTTTTTTTTTTTTACAAGCGAGGAAGGCATGATTTGATCTTAAAATATTATAATAATATGATAGAGTCTTTTATATATTTGAAAAACAAAAAAATAATAATCGTAAGATTAGCTAACGTAGTTGGTAAAACTTTGACAGTTTTAAGCATAAGGATAAAATCATAGAGTGAGACAAAATGAAGCTCTCTACAGAAATAAATAAACATGCGACACTCTATGAAAAATAATAATATTTAGAGATTTTCTTCAGACAATTATCCAAAAAAATAATGTTGTGAAGCAACTTCCATAATCACATTCTAATTCCAGCAGAATACTTTGGACCGCTATGAAGTCCCATTGTAAGTTTTTCTTTTCTTTTTTTTGTATATATTATTTTTTTATTCATCAGTATTTTTTATTTATTTTTGAAAATAATATTGACAGTATTTTTCTTTAGTTGGCTCTAAGAAAGTTCTAAACTCTTCTTGAGAAAATTAAAGACGAGACATCTCTGACCAACACCATGGGACATGGTTAAAGATGAAAGAACGAGTATCTCCTTAGGTGATGACCAGGGAAAAAATTAAATGACTATTTTTGAAACGAACCAAAATGATAAAGGAAGATGGCAAAACTAATAACATAAGATGGAACTGCTTGAGCAAACCTCCCTCTAATTTACCTTCTTTCCCAATACCAAATTACTTAATTTCTGATTATCATAAGTTTTTTTCTCTATTTATAAATTAATTAAAATATAATTTTAACATTAATACCATAGCAGTCCTAGTGATAGGATTCCAACAGGGTTAAGTTTTAATCACCCTAGAAGTAGTCAAATAAAACCCTGTGAGATTGTAATAAAATTCCATCTAGCCACTTATATCCTATAAAGAAGTGTGGTTATAGTTTAGATTGGGGTCTTAGGGCTTTTGCCGTCTCTCTTACTGGGCTAGTCAGCCAGAGTTTCCCCTTGCTAGGGTCGACTATAGAGCCAACCTAGCCGCCACCTATTCCCTCTAAGATAGATAGGCTAGAGAAGGGGAAAAAGGATAATTTAAGTTAGGTAAGCATCCCATGGGCTAGGGTTTAGAATCCTATATAATGATGTAGCTGCCCCCTCTCTTAAATATCATCTTTTTATTTAGCCTTGTGCCGAGTCTAGGAGGGAGGAACCTCTATAACGTTCCAAGGGTTGATCCCCCTCAAGGGTCAAAATCTATATAGCTCCCCTAGCAGTTCTATCATCTGGTATCAGAACCGCGTTCCTATTGCCCTGTAGCCATCTCATCCGCCTCCATCTTTCAAGCAATTCCTACAATTACTTTTAACGTCGCCTCCACCCACCGTCGCCCACCAAGCCACAGATCTATCAATCTGTTGCCGTCCTCTGCGTCAATATCATAGATCTAGTAAAAACTTCAAAGCCTACGTCTCTTGCTACTACTATTCCTTTATATTATATATGGAAGAAGTTTTTCTAAAGTTTCTTTACTGCAAAATTTTACCGTCGCAAACGTTATCATTGTTGCGAAGGGGAAAGGCTATAGAAAAATTTTAGCTAATTGTTGCTTCTTGAACCTGAACTTTTGATCATCCTTTTTGGCTGAAACTTTTATACAAGTTCCTAGATCATCTTAGCTTTCATCTAAGATTGATCTCTAGAAAAAATTTCTTTTGGATTCGGACTTATAGCGCTACAATTCTTCATCATGCAGTGCTGAAATTTTATGATGAAGAATCTACCTTTCGCCTGTTGGCATCTTAAAATTAAACTTTTGTTCATCCTTTTTAGCTGAAATTTTATGATGAAGAATCTTAGATTTCATTTAAGATTAATTTCTAAGAAAAATTCCTTTTGAAATCAGAATTATAGCACTGTAATTCTTTGTCATGCAGTGCTAAAATTTTATGATAAGAATTATGTGATATTGTTTACAATAATTTTTCGACCATTATGCTGCCAAAATTTTCTTGATCCAAATTACTACTACTATCACTATCTGAACTAAGATTCTGATATTGAAATTCTCTATAAATTTCTTAGATTTTTGCTGAAATTAATGTTGAGAAACTGATGCTTCCTCGATGAGAATTCTATTCGGTAGTATAGCGTATACCGCAGCGATCTTTCATCGAAACATTATCAAATTTGCTGCCATCTTTTCCAAATTTGAAACTCTCTTTTCCTCATCGTCATCCCCTAACACCACAGCCCCAAAGTTCATAATTTTTGGCTGAAATTTTTTTTGAGAAACTGCTGTTTCTTTGATAACAATTCCGCTTTTGCAAGCAGCATATGTTGTAGCGAACTTCATCAAATTCTATCAAATCTTCGCTACCATCTCTTCTAGATATAAAATCATCTTTCCATAACCTTTACTCTCTACTATCACAGCCCCAAAATCCTACCAAACTGTAGCCAAAACTATACCCAAATTAGCCGTAAAATAACCTAAAATCGCAGCCTCTTACAACCAGTACCTATTGCAGCATATCCTTATCGATCCCTATCAAACATTTACTGCCATCTATCCCAGATTTAAAACCTTTTTTTTTCTAACATTTATCTATTGCTATCATAGCCTTAAAATCATACCAATTCATAGCCAAAACTTAACAAAACTATAGCTATAAATCACACATAAAACAACCGTAAACTATACCCAAAAATCATAACCTTCGGTCCACCAACCTTTCAGCCACCCAATCTCCCTTATCCCTTCAACCGCAGCACGCATCTTTCATTGCACAATGCTGCCAATAGCGACCTCTTGCTACCATCCTCCTTAGCCAGCAACGATCCTTGTGACAAAAAGCTACCAGTAGTGATCTTTCGCTATAATTTATTTACATCGCAGCCCGCAATAATCGTCACGCCAACTATCTTGATCGCAGCTAGTAACAAATTGAACACGACAACCATCTCTCACTCCATACCGTTGCTGCCCTCCTCCATAATAGCCATGCACACTGCTACCCATCTTCCTCCTATTGTAGCCGTACCCTTGTTGCAACCGACGCCACTTACAGCCACGAAGTCACAACGCAACCGCAGCCGACGTTGCTGTTGCCCCCTTCTCCCTCCATCGTTATTGTTGCCTTCCAACTCAGATCTCTTGGCTGCCATCGTTCGATATATATTAGCCAGCTAAAAAATCACAGCCTCGACAATATTGCAGCATCACCGAAGGACCACAATCGATGTTGCTGCTACCATCTTCTTCCTCCACCGTTTCTACTACCCTTGGCTGCCATCCTCCACTTGGAGACTTCACCACCGCAGCCCCGACATTGCTACCATTTGCTGCCTTCAACCTAAAAATTACAGCTACACTCTTCAATCAGTTTATTTGATAGGTTAGAGTTCCTTACATCATGACATCGGTGGGCTTATTCAAAGCCAAATTGGAGGATTTCGAGATGTGTATGGATGCTAAATTACATGCTTTCTTTAAGGAGTTTAGATTGGGCCGATCGTCGAGCCCAAGAAGATCACAACGAGATGCAAATTCAAATTACAAAAAGAATCCACTAGAGATAATAAGCAAAGTTAAGACACGACTGCCCTACATCTCGACGACATTAACTTTCTTTGCACAACTTCAAGAAGGGCACCTCAATCAAGATGCTTAGAGACCACATCCCAACCTAAAGCATATAAACCTTCAGCATCAATTAATTGCAAGAAGCGTGATGAAGAACTAATAATGATCAATCAAACCTCTACTATCCAAGAGTACCAAACCAGGTTTGAAAGGTTATCTAATCAAACTTGTGATTTATCTGAAAAGCAGATATTGAGGACTTTTATTAAGGGCTTGAAGCTGGAGATTCGTGAAGAAGTTAAAGCGCGACAACCATACACACCTAAGGCAACCATCTACTTCGCGTGACATCAAAAGGAGCATTTGAACTATGAAGCTCGGAGGACTAGGGTCAGTCCCCGACTAGCGGCTCCAAAGCTTTCACCTCCCCCTACTATCAGCTGATCCCCTCAGCCGAAAAAACTAATAAGAGAAGACTTTCATAATGGATCGACAAAGGAACTCAAACTTGAAGATATAATTCTCGAGCCAAAGGAGAAGGATACACCACAACCGGCCACCCACACGATCCCTACCTTAGCCGGCTACACCAACCTACAAAAATTAAAGATTGAAGGGTTTCTCGAGCAGTAGTCCATCATCATCCTCATCGACGCTGGGAGTATACACAACTTCATGAGCAGTAAGGTTGCTACCCACTTAATGCTCCAAAAAGAATATTACAATAGGTTCAAAGTCAAGGTAGCTAACGACTAAATTCTGAAGTGCAACCGGAAGTGCCCACGGGTTTAATTGATCATACAAGAGTAAGACGTAGTTGCTGATTTTTTCCTCCTACCTCTCGATGATTTTGATATAGTGCTCGACATTGATTGGCTATTCACAATTGGAGATGTTTTGTAAAATTTTTTGAGGCTAGCCATGAAATTTTTCAGCAAAGAAAAACAGGTGGTCCTACGAGGGAGCCCAACGGCTACAACCACAACACAACACTTAGAGGGGGTCAAAAGAAGAATCCACCAATTTCTTAATTTAAATCCAAGAGTTTCATGAGATTGAAGATAAGAACTCTTTCCTACAACTTACTGAATTTTTGGGCGTCTCCACCCAACTGAGTCGGCTACCTCCTCTGAAGCTGGCCAACCCCCCATACTAAAGTAGCCAAAACTTGTACCAGCTGATACTCGACCAGATTGCTTCCTACAACCTTGAAGCTAAGAGAATTGCCCAAGAGATGATAGAGACATAGATTGTCCGGCCGTACCTATTTCTTGGTATGACACATCCCTACATCTTTTTCACTAGGGATAAGTTACTTCTGAAGTGTTGCATTCAGCTTAACTCACTATGGTTGCTGATGCAACACTTCCAAATCTCAGGAGACTTTCACAACTTTCCCTAAGATCGGACCATGATGCTTAAAGACTTCCTTATTGATGACCTCTGATCTACGGCCCAAGACCGCAAGAAAATTGAAACACTCGAATGGTGAAATTATACTAAGAGAATGATCATTCACAGATCTCAACAAAACATCATCCCTCTCACTGAGAAGAAAGATTGGCTATTACTAAAGACTAACCAAATGACAGCATATATAAAAAGAAATGGCCTCTCGACAAACTACAGAATGGATGAAAAATTGAAGATCAAGTTGTCTTACACCTCCAGCCCGATCAGCAGGAAACTCAAGCCTTAAGGAAGTGATCTCCCTATCTCTTTGGGCCTTACAAAATTGGGGATCACATTGGGGCCATAACTTGGAGATCAGGTCTATGTACTATATTAAAATTACAGTTGATCCGTCAGGTATCCCACCTCAAATGAAAATTTAAAGAAGATGACTTAACCCAAATCCTCCCAACTAACACCCTAGTTGATGAGGAGGCCAAAGTTTAGTTGATGATAGTATGTGAATCATATAAGGAGCTGAAAACCCGGTTCCCCAAGATCATAAAATCTCAGTCTTGAAGACAAGGTTGATTTTAAGAGGGCGTGTTTGATAGGACTCCAGTAGGGTTGAGTCCTAATCACCATAGAAGTAGTCAAATAAAACCCTATGAGATTGTAATAAAACCCCACCTAGCCACTTCTATCATATAAAGAAGTGTGGTTAGGATTTAGATTGGGGCTTAGGGCTTAATGGTTACTGCCTCTTTTACTGGACTGGTTGGCCATGATTTTCCCCTACTAGGGTTGACTATAGAGCAAACCTAGTCACAACTTGTTCCCTTTAAGATACGTAGGCTATAGAATGGGTAAAAAAGATAATTTAAGTTGGATAAGTACTCTATGAGCTCGGGTTTAGAATCATATATAATGATATAGCCGCCCCCTCTATTGAATCAAACAAATATTATCTTTTTATTTAGCCTTATGTAGGAGGGAGTAACTCCTACAACATTTTAAGAATTGATCATCCTCAAAAATCAAAATCTATAAAACTACTATAGGGTTGTATCACTTAGTCATCTTGGGCATACTCTCCTTCTCAAAGTTTCTTAAAAATTGGTACAGATCTATCTATGTTTATAAGTTCTCTTTATGCTACTTTAGGGCCAAATACAGCCACACACATCGTGTGTAGGCCTGGTTCTAAAGAATACTTCATAATTAAGACTATCCACTTTTTTTATTGTTTACTTTTGGGTGGAGTCACATTATAAAATGAAAATTAATGCTGCAAGAAAATATTATCTTAATAAGGCATCAACATTTAAGCCAATACTCTAAAAGATTATAAACATGACCTTAATAAAAAAATAATATCTATATCAATATCCTAGATTAACTTGGTATAGTGAAAATGAATGCTGCAAGAAAGCGTCATCAACATTTAAGCCAATACTCTCAAGAAAAAGATAACACCAAAATCAATATCATAGAAAGTAATTGCAAGAGGAATAAATCAATAACAGTTTTCTCCACCAACTTTGTCAGAGATAACAAAAACCATGGTATTGGCACTGGAAAATATTAAACAATAAGTCGAGTAAGACTCAGGAAAGCCTCAAAATGTACTGAATCGAAAAGAGCCGTATTTAACCAAATCGAACTGAACTAAATCGAATCGAATCGAGTCGAGTCGAACCAAACCAAATCGAGCTAAATCGAACCAAACTGAACTAACTCGAACTAAATCGAACCGATCTGACCCATCCCGAACAAACCGAGCCGAGTAGAACTGAATCGAACCAAATCGAGTTGAGTCGAGATGAGCCAAGTCGAACCAAACTCGAATTGAATTGAACTGAACCAACTCGACCTGATTGAACTGAACCAAATCGAGTTGAACCGAATCATACCAAATTGAATCGAGCAGAGCCGAGCCGAGCCAAACCTGAACCAAACCGAACCGAATCGATCGGACCCAAACAAACCGAATCGAATCAAGGTGAGTCGAGCTAGACCCGAACCAAATTGAACCGAATCGATCCAACCCGACCCTACCCGAATGAATCGAACCGAGCCGAGCCAAGTAGAATCGAAATGAACCAAACCGAACCATATCGAAACGAACTGAACCGAGCCAAGCTGAGCAGAGTTGAGTCGAGCCAAATCCGACTTAACCGACTCGACCCAACACGAACGAACCAAATTGAATCGAGATGAGGCAAGCCAGACCCGAACCAAACCGACCCGACCCGACCTGACCTGAATGGACCCAACCGAATCAAATCAAACTAAATCGAAACTAATTGAGCTGAGTTAAGTCAAATCGAAACCAAACTGAGCTGAGCTAAGTAGAACTAAATTGAGTTGAACTGAAACTACCCAAACTGAACCGAATTAGGCCAAACCGAATCGAACCGAGCCGAGCCAAGTTGAACCAAACTGAATTGAATTGAGCTGAGCCAAGTAGAAATAAATCTAACCGAATAGAGCCAAATCAAATAGTATCGAATCGAATCAAGCCGAGCCAAGCCGAGCCAAGCCAAGTCGATTCGACCCATACCGAACCGAACTGACTCAATTTGACCTGTATGAATCGAACTGAATCGAGCCGAGCCAAGCAGAAACAAGTCGAGTTGAGCCGAATCGAGCTGATCCGAGCTGAACCGAGTAGAGCCAAACTAAGCTGAGTCGAGTAGAACCAAACCGATTTGACTCGAGCTAAACCGAACCAAGCTGAGCTGAGCCGAACCAAACCGAGCCGAGCCGAGTAGAACCGAACTGAACCTTACTAAATTGAATCAAGCGAAGCCAAGTTGAGATAAGCCTAGCCGAGCCTAGCCGAGCCGAACCAGACCCAAATGAATCAAACTGAACTGAACCGAATCAAACCGAACCGAACCAAATTGAATCAAGCTAAGTCGAGCCTAGCCGAGCCGAGCTAAACCTGATCCGAACCGAGTCGAAGTGAATATAACTCGACCAAGTCGAACCGAACCTAGTTGAACTGAGCCGAACCGAACTAAGCCAAGTTGAGCTGAGACGAGTCGAATCGTATCGAGTCGAACCGAATCAAACTAAACCGAATCGAACAGTATCTGGTCGGGTCGAATCGATTTAGTTCGGCTCTGGCTCGGCTCGACTAGGTTTTGTAGTGGTGTATTATGTGTTGTTCAGTGTATTGTGCATAGTGTAATGTATTGTAGTGTATTGTGTGTAGTGTAGTGTCGTCTATTGTGTGTAGTGTAATATTTTATGTGTACTGTATTGTATGTGTTTTGTATTATTGTATGTATTGTATTGTATTGTGTGTATGATGTGTATTATGTATAGTGTATAATATATTATGTATTGTTGTGTGTGTAGTGTATTATGTATTGTATTGTGTGTGTGTAATGTTTTATGTTGTATAGTGTTGTGCGTGCGTAGGGTATTATTGTGTGTGATTTGTATATTATTGTGGAATGTGCTATGTATTGTTGTATACTATATTGTGTCTGTGTAGTGTTGTATATTGTGTGTAGCATAGTGTAGTGTATTGTGTGTAGTGGAGTGTTATGTATTGTGTGTAGTATATTATAGTATAGTGTTATATATTATGTGTAGTGTATTGTATGTAGTGTAGTACATTATGTATAGTATATTGTAGTGTAGTGTTATATATTTTGTGTAGTGTATTTTAATATAGTGTTGTGTATTGTGTGTAGTGTAGTATTGTGTAATGTATGTAGTGTTGTATATTGTGTGTAGTGTAGTGTTATTTATTGTGTGTAAGGTAGTGTTGTGTATTGTGTGTAGTTTAGTGTAGTGTATTGTATATAGTATAGTGTTGTATATTATGTGTAGTGTATTTTGTATAGTATAGTGTATTGTGTATAGTGTGTGGTGTATTGTAGTATAGTGTAGTGTATTATAGTGTAGTGTAGTGTATTGTGTGTAGTATATTGTGTGTAGTGTAGTGTATTGTAGTGTAGCATATTGTGTGTAGTGTATTGTAGTGTAGTGTATTATGTGTAATATATTATATGTAGTGTATTGTGTGTGTGTGTTGTGTGTGTAGTGTGCATTATATTGTGTGTAGTATGTAGTATAGTTTTATTTATTGTATGTAGTTTAGTGTTTTATATTGTATGTAGTGTAGTGTAGTGTATTGTGTGTAGTGTATTATTGTAGTGTAGTGTAGTATATTTTGTTTAGTATAGTGTTGTGTATTATGTGTAGTATAGTGTATTGTGTGTAGTATAGTATTGTGTATTGTGTATAGTGTAGTGCAGTGTATTATGTATATTACATTGTAGTGTAGTGTTGTGAATTGTGTGTAGTGTATTGTTTGTAATGTAGTGTTGTGTATTGTGTGTAGTGTAGTATAGTGCATTGTGTGTAGTGTATTATAATATATTGTTGTGTATTGTGTGTGTGTATTGTAGTTTAGTGTTGTGTATTGTGTGTAGTGTAGTGTATTGTGCGTAGTGTAGTATTATGTATTATGTATTTTTTAGTGTAGTATATTATGTGTAGTGTATTACGTATAGTATAGTATTGTATATTATGTGTAGTGTATTTTGTGTAGTGTAGTGCAATGTATTGTAGTGTATTATGTGTAGTAGATTATAGTGTAGTATATTTGTGTGTAGTGTATTGTGTGTAGTATATTGTATGTAGTGTAGTATATTTTAGTATAGTATATTGTGTGTGGTGTATTATAGTCTAGTATATTGTGTGTAGTGTAGTGTGTTGTGTATTGTAGTGTAGTGTATTATGTGTGTGTTGTGTATTGTTGTGTGTGTAGCGTGTAGTGTGTAGTATATTGTGAATTGTAAATCATTATGTGTAGCGTGTAGTATATTGTGTTTAGCGTTGTGTTATGTATTGTGTGTAGTTTAGTATAGTTTATTGTGTATAGTGTATTGTATATAGTGTAGTATTATATATTTTGTGTAGTGTATTTTATGTAGTATATTGTAGCGTAGTGTAGTATATTATAGTGTACTGTATTATAGTGTAGTGTACTGTGTATAGTTTAGTGCATTGTATAGTGTAGTGTTTTGTAGTGTAGCATATTGTATGTAGTGTGTAGTGCGTGTTGTTTATTGTTATGTGTGTGGTGTATTGTGTTTAGTGTGGTGTTGTGTATTGTGTGTAGTGTAGTGTAGTATATTGTATGTAGTATCTTATTATAGTGTAGTGCTGTGTATTGTGTGTAGTGTAGTGTTGTGTATTGTATATAGTATTATGTATTTTGTATAGTGTATTATGTGTGGTATATTATTATAGTGTAGTGTTGTATATTGTGTGTAGTGTAGTGTATTGTGTGTAGTATAGTATTGTATATTATGTGTAGTGTAGTATATTGTGTGTAGTGTATTGTGTGTATTGTAGTGTAGTGTATTATGTGTATTGCATTTTAGTGTAGTATTGTAAATTGTGTGTAGTGTATTGTGTATAGTGTACTGTTGTGTATTATGTGTAGTATAGTATAGTGTATTGTGTGTAGTATATTGTTGCGTAGTATTGTGTATTGTAATGTAGTGTTGTGTATTGGGTATATTGTAGTATATTGTGTGTAGTATAGTGTTATTTATTGTGTATAGTATAGTATATTTTGTGTAGTGTATTGTATGTAGTATAGTGTTGTATATTATGTGTAGTGTACTTTGTGTAGTATAGTGTATTATGTGTAGTGTATTGTAATGTAGTATATTGTGTGTAGTGTGTTATAGTGTAGTATTTTTGTGTGTAGTGTAATGTAGTATTTTGTATGTAGTATATTGTGTAGTGAAGTGTAGTGTATTGTGTGTAGTGTATTATAGTGTAATATATTATATGTAGTGTAGTATATTATAGTGTAGTGTTTTGTGTGTAGTGTATTGTATTGTGTAGTGCAGTGTATTGTGAGTGTGTTGCATATTGTTTTGTGTGTAGTGTGTAGTGTATTGTGTGTAGTGTGTGTTGTGTATTATTATGTGTGTAGTATGTTGTGTATTGTGTGTCATATATCATGTGTAGTGTATTGTATTATGTAGTGTAGTGTATTGTGTAGTATGTAGTGTATTATAGTGTAGTGTATTGTGTGCAGTATATTGTATTGTGTGTAGTGTATTATGTAGTATTGTATATTGTGTATTGTATAGTGTATTGTGAGTGTGTTGCGTATTGTTGTGTGTGTAGTGTGTAGTGTATTGTGTGTAGTGTGTTGTGTATTGTTATGTGTGTAGTGTATAGCGTATTGTGTGTAGTATATTATATATAGTGTAGTGTTGTGTATTGTGTGTAGTGTAGTATTGTGTATTGAGTGTACTGTAGTATATTGTTTGTAGTGTAGTTTTATTTATTGTATAGTATATTGTGTGTAGTTTAATGTAGTATATTGTGTGTCGTATATTATATGTAGTGTAGTGTTGTATATTTTATGTAATGTAGTGTATTATGTGTAGTATAGTATGTGTAGTATATTGTAGTGTAGTGTAGTGTATTGTGTGTAGTATAGTGTAGTGTATTGTGAGTAGTATATTATGTGTAGTATAATAGTGTATTATAGTGTAGTGTATTGTGTGTAGTGTAATGTAGTGTAGTGTATTATGTATAGTGTAGTGTAGTGTATTGTGTGTTTTGTATTGCAGTATAGTGTATTATGTGTAGTATAATGTATTGTGCATAATGTATTGTAGTGTAGTGTATTGTGTAGTATAGTGTATTGTGTGAAGTGTAGTGGATTGTGTGTATTGTATTATGTGTAGTGTGTGTTGTGTATGTTATTTATGTGTGTTATATATTATGTATTGTGTGTAGTGTAGTGTATTGTGTGTAGTGTAGTGGATTGTGTGTGTGTTGTGTGTGTAGTGTATATTGTACTATGTGGTGTGTGTTGTATATGTTGTTTGTGTGTATTTTATATTATGTATAGTATTTGCTAGTTATAGGTGCCCTACAAGCCAATTACCTGAGTGATGACATGTGTGATATGATGTGTGATCTTTTTGCTTATGATTAATATTGACATATTCTCACATTATATTATATGTAGCATATATATTGTGATGTACTTGGTTTTGTGCAATAGGAATTAGATCGTGATGAGATCACGATAATGAAATCGATTTGCCTTTAAACACAGATCCTAAATAATCTCGGTCATAGGTTACTCGAGAGGAACATCAAGATAACCGGACATATCAGTGTACTATATACCCGTCCATATGATGGAGGCGGTTGGTCTCATAGCCACTTGTGTGGAGACACTAAGAATATAATACATAATGTCCACTGATTGATTCACTTATGGAATACTGTATAGTTAATGATATATAATGTCAGACAACGATTCCATAGTCTTAGTTATGTATCTGATCGTTAGACTTGAAACACCAAGGATGTCTTGTATGAGTACTTCTTTCTTTGACCCCAGACTTACATGTTTGAAAAATTCTAGATTTGGTACAGTTGGTTATCAGGATTGGTAGCCAACCTTACAAAGGCAACTGAGTGTCAATAGAGGATCATCCACTCTCGGTATTACGAGAGGTATATTCCATATGTGCTTACTCAGACAAATCCCTAGCCAGGGTCATTCGAATTGAGAGAGAAAGAGTTCTCCGGGAGAATCCGATTAGAGCGAGACTATGACGGATTCCGTATGTAACCTGACAATACCATGTCCAATATATGGTCTCTAGGATATTAGTTGGATGAATGATTATAGATACATGGTAACTGTGGACAGACAGGTTCGATGGATTTGATTCCCCTTGTACCGTCTGGGGACTATGACGTAGTGGCCTAGTACATCCATAGTCGATGAGTTGAGTGAATTATTGTTGGGATAATAATTCACTATATCAGAAAGAGTTCTGATGGGAGCGACTCACGACCAATACGATATCGGGCCTAGAGGGTCACACACATATGGTGGATGCTTCAGCGAATAAAGGATTATATGGAGATCCAATTAGCCCTTATTCTCATTAGATGAGACCCTATGCTGATGGGCTCATTGCTTAAGGCCTAATTAGAGGCATAAGAAGATTATTTGATAGAGATCCAATAATACAAGGTTAGTGGGCTATTGGATGGAGATCCAATACCCACTAAGACAGGAACCCTAAGTTTTTTGGTGGCTCTCTATAAATAGGAGGGGAGACTCATGGTTGATAGGCTGCTTCTTTAGCCACCACCTCCTATTATCCTCCCTCCCTTTGTGTAAGAGTTGCGAGATCAGATTAGAGGAGTATCGCTAGAGAGGAGGACGCTTGACCTCCTTCATCTTCTCCATTCGGATCTGGAATACAGGGATATATGATCTCTCTAGGTAAAATCAATCTATCACACATTGCAGTTTTATTGATTTTTGCATTTTGCTTACGACCCTAATCTTTTGCAAGATGATTTGATCTGTATGGGAAACTGGTATTTTGTTTTGATTTCCGCTACACATGTGATACACCCGCTGAGGTTTCCCAACAGTATCGTGTATAGTGTAGTGGATTGTAGTGTAGTGTGTGTTGTGTATGTTCTACCAAGCCGAGTAAAACCAAACCGAATCGAGCCTATCTGAGTCGAGTAGAATCGAATCGAACTGAACCATTTTGAACCAAATTGAGTTGAGCTCAGCTGAGCCAGACCCAAACAGAACCGAATTGACCCGACCTGATCGAACTGAATCGAATCGAGCCGAACCGAACTGTACCGAATTGAGTTGATCCAAGCCGAGCCGAGCCGAGCGAAGCCAGACCTGAACTGAATCGAACAGTACTGAACCGAACCTTGCCGAGTTGAGCTGAAAAGAATTGAATCGTATCGATCCGAATAGAGCCGAGCTAGACTCGACCCGAACCAAACCATATCGAACTAAACTAAATCGAATCAAATTAAGTTGAACCAAACCGAGCAGAATCGAATCGAACCAAATAATACCCGAACTGACCTTATCCGAACGAATCAAAATGAACCGAGCTGAGCCGAGACAAGTCGAGTCGAGTAGACCCAAACCAAATTGAGCCGTATAGAACCAAATCGAACCATATTGAACCAAATCGAGCCGAGCCAAGCTGAACCGAACCGGACCAACCCGACCTGAACGAATCGAACCGAACTGAACCAAGTCCCAAGCCGAGCCGAATCGAGCCTGACCTGACCCAGCAAGAACTAACTGAATCAAACCAAACTGAATCGAGCCAAGCTGAGCCGAGTAGAACCGAAGCAAACCGAACTAAACCGAGCCATATTGAGCCTAGCCAGACCAGAACTGAATCTAACTAACTTGACGTCACTAAACCAAATCGAATCAAACCAAATCGAGCTAAGCTGAGCCGAGCCAGACCCGAATGAACCAAATCGACCTGACCAATGGAATCAAACTAAGCCAAGGTAAGTAGAATAGAACCGAACTAAGCTAAGTCGAGTGAGCCAGACTCAAACCGGTCGAGCCAAACTGAATCAAGCTAAGCCGAACTAAACCGAACCGAGCCGACCAGATTTGACTCAAACAGAACCATATCGAACTGAATTGAGCTAAGCCGAGCTGAGTGGAGCCGAGCCGAGCCAGACCCGAACCGAACCGAACCATACCAAACAGAACCAAACTGAACCTAGCTAAACTGAATCGAGCTGAACTGAACCAAACCGAATCGAATTGAGCAGAATCGAACCGAATAGAACTATACCCTAACCGACCTAACCTAAATGAGTCAAATCGAACCGAGCTGAGCCGAGAAGAATCAAATCGAGCCGAGCTACACCGAACCAAGCCAAACCTTACTAAACCGAGCCGACCTAAACCGATCCAAATTGAGCCGAGCTGAACCGAACCAAATTAAACCGAGAACCGAACTAAACTGAACTAGACCCAAACTAAATCAAACTGACCCGACTAGTCCCGAACAAACCGAATCAGACCGAGCTGAGTAGAACCAAACCGAACTAAGCCTATCTGAGCTGAGTAGAACCGAATCGAACTGAACCATACCGAACCAAATCAAGCTAAGCCTAGCCGAGCCAGACCGAAACCAAACCGAACCGAATTGAATTGACCTTACTCGATCGAACTGAACTGAATTGAGCCGAACTGAACCGTACCGAATTGAATCGAGCAGAGCTGAGTTGAGTCGAGCCAGACTTAAACCGAACCGAACTGAATTGTACCTTATCGAGCTGAGCTGAATAGAACTGAACCGTATCGATCCGAATAGAGTCGAGCCGAGCCAAGCCAAACTCAAACCGAACCGAACTGAATCGACCGAACCTGAACGAATCGATCCGAATCAATGTGAGCCAACCTAGACCCGAACCAAGCTGAACCAAACCAGTCCAACCCGACCCTACCCAAATGAATCGAACTGAGTCGAGTCGAGTAGAATCGAAACGAATCGAACTGTACTGAAATAAACTGAAACAAGCCGAGTAGAGCAGAGCTGAGCTAAGCTAAACCGGAATCTAACTGACCTGACCCAACCCAAATGAACCAAATTAAATCGAGTTGAGCCAAGCCAGACCCAAACCAAACCGACCTGACCCGAACAAACTGAAACAAATTGAATCGAACTAAACCGAACTAAATTGAGCCTAGCTGAGTCAAATCGAAATCGAACTAAGCTTAGCCAAGTTGAACCGAACCGAGCTGAACCGAACCTACCCGAACCGAATCGAATTGGGCCAAATCGAACAAAACCAAGCCAAGCCGAGCTGAACCGTACCACATTGAATCGAGCCGAGCCAAGTAGAAACAAACCAAACCGAATAGAACCAAATCGAATCGTATCAAATCAAATTGAGCCAAGCCAAGCCGAGCTGATCCGACCCATATGAACCGAACCAAACCGAGCCGCATCGAGCCGAGCTAAGTAGAAACGAGCCGAGCTAATTCAAGCTGAACCGAGTAGAGCCAAACTACGTTGAGCCGAGTATAATCGAACCGATTCGACTCGAGCCGAACTAAATCGAGCCGAGCTGAGCTGAACCTACCTAAACCAAATCAAATTGGACCAAACCGAATAGAACCAAGCCAAGCCGAGCTAAACCGTACCAAATTGAATTGAGCCAAGACAAGTAGAAACAAACCAAACCGAATAAAACCAAATCGAACCATATCGAATCAAATCAAGCCGAGCCAAGCCAAGCTGATCCGACTCGTATGAACTAAACCAAACCGAGTCGAATCAAGCCGAGCCAAGTAGAAACGAGACGAGCTGATCGGAGCCGAACCGAGTAGAGCCAAACTACGCTGAGCCAAGTATAACCGAATCAATTCGACTCGAGCCGAACCGAACCGAGCCGAGTTGAGTTGAGCTGAATAGAACCGAACCAAACCTTACCGAACAGATTCGAGCCGAGCCAAGCTGAGATAAACCTAGTCGAGCTAAGCCAAGCCGAGCCGAGTCAAATAGAACTGAACCAAACCGAACTAAGCTGAACTAAATCGAGCCGAGCCAAGTTGAGTTAGACCCAAACCAAACCGACCTGAATGAATTAAACCGAATCAAATTGAGCCGAACTGACCCAACCCGACCCGAACGAATCAAACTGAACTGAACCAAATCGAATCGAGCTGAATCGAATAGAGCCGAACCGTGTAGAATCGAATCGAACCGTATCAAACTGTATCAAGTCGGGTCTGATCGGTTTGGTTCAGTTCGGTTCGGCTCTGGCTCAGCTCAGCTCGGCTTGGCTCAACTTGGTTCTGTAGTGGTGTACTTTATGTGTGTAGTATTGTGTATTATGTGTCATCTAGTGTATTGTATGTAATGTATTCTAGTGTAGTGTAGTGTTGTGTATTATGTGTAGTGTAATGTATTGTGGGTAGTGTATTATATGTGTTGTGTATTATTATATGTAATGTATTATATTATCTGTAGTGTATTGTGTATAATTTACTGTATATTATTTTGTGTGTGTAGTGTATTATGTATTGTATAATGCATGCGTAGTGTTTTGTGTTGTGTAGTGTGTTGTGTATTGTTGTATAGTGTATTATGGTTATGTAGTGTTGTATATTATGTGTAGTGTAGTGTATTGTGTGTAGTTGAGTGTTGTGTATTGTGTGTAGTGTATTGTAGTATAGTGTTGTGTATTATGTGTAGTGTAATATATTGTGTATAGTGTATTTTAGTGTAATATTGTGTATTATGTATATTGTAGTATTTTGTGTGTAGTATAGTGTTGTGTATTATGTGTAGTATAGTGTATTTGGTGTATTATATTATTATAGTGTAGTGTTATGTATTTTGTGTAGTGTAGTGTATAGTATTGTGTATTGTGTGTAGTGTAGTGTATTATTGTAGTGTAGTGTTGTGTATTGTGTGTAGTGTAGTGTATTGTGTGTAGTATAGTGTTATGTATTATGTGTAGTATAGTGTATTGTGTGTAGTGTAATGTTGTTTATTATATGGTGTAGTGTATTGTGTATTGCATTATAGTCTAGTGTTGTGAATTGGGTGTAGTGAATTGTATGTTGTGTAGTGTTGTGTATTGAGTATATTATAGTATAGTGTATTATGTGTAGTATATTGTAACGTAGTGTTGTGTATTGTGTGTAGTGTATTGTAGTGTAGTATAGTGTATTATGTATAGTATATCGAGTGTAGTGTAGTGTTATTTATTTTGTATAGTGTAGTGTAGTATATTATGTGTAGTGAGTTTTATGTAGTGTAGTGTATTATAATATAGTGTATTATAGTGTGGTGTAGTGTATTATTTGTAGTATATTGTATGTAGTGTAGTGTATTGTAGTGTAGTGTATTGTTTGTAGTGTATTGTAGTATAGTATATTGTGTAGTGTAGTGTATTGTAGTGTAGTGTATTGTGTATGCGTTATGTATTATTGTGTGTAGTGTGTAGTATGTTATTTATAGTGTGTGTAGTGTATTATTGTGTATTGTGTATAGTTTAGTGTAGTCTATCGTGTGTAGTGTATTGTATGTAGTATAGTGTTGTATATTATTTTTAGTATATTTTGTGTAGTGTAGTATATTGTGTGCAATGTAGTGTGTGTAGTGTATTGTAGTGTAGTGTATTGTATGTAGTATATTGTAGTGTAGTGTGTTGTGTGTGTTGTGTATTGTTGCATGTGTAGTATGTAGTGTATTATGTATTGTGTGTGTTGTGTATATTGTTTATATATGTGTAGTATTGTGTGTAGTGTAAGTAGTATATTATGTGTAGTATATGTGTACGTATATCGTGTTGTGTGTGGTGTACCGGTATTGTATTGTTTATGTGTTATATTTGTGTTGTGTGTGTTGTATATTGTGTGTGTATTGTATGTGTTGTGTGTGTATGTGCTATGTGTATGTATGTGTATTGTGTGTATTGTGTGTATTGTGTACAAATTGTGTGGGTATATATTTGTATTATGTTTTGTTTATGAATCGAGCCAAACTAAACCGAACTGAGCCGAATCGAATCGAACTGAACTATACCCAAACCGATATGACCGAATGAATCGAACCAAATAGAACCGAGCCGAGCCGAGCTGAGACGAGCTAAGTCGAGTCGAACCAAACCGAATAGAGCCAAGCCAAGCCAAGTAGAACTGAACCGAACAGAACCGAGCTAAACTGAATCGAATCGAGCTGAACCGAACTGAGCCGAACTGAATTGAACCGAACCGAGCCTAGTCGAACCGAACCAGACTCGAACCAAATCGTATTGACCTGACCCGGCCTGAATGAACCGAATCGAGCCGAGTCAAGACAAGTAGAACCGAATCGAACTGAGCCTATCTGAGCCGAGTAGAACCAAATCAAACCAAACCATTTCAAACCAAATCGAGTTAAGTCGAGTCAAGCCAGACCCAACCGAATTGACCCGACCTAATCGAACTGAATCGAATCGAGCTGAACCGAACCATACTGAATTGAATTGAGTTGAGCCGAGCAGAGTCGAGCTAGACCTGAACTGAATCGAACACTACCGAACCGAGCCGAATAGAATTGACCTAAATCGAACCGAACCAGACGAGCCGAGCCGAATCAATCGAGCTGAACCGATCGAATCGAACTGAATTGAATCATACCCGAACCGACCCAACCCGAAAGAATCAAACTGAGCCGAGCCAAGCCGAGCCGAGTCGAGCCGAATCGAATCGAACTGAGCCGAGCCAAACCTGAATCAAACTGACCTGAACTTTATTAAGCCGAGCCGAACTGAACTGAATCGAGTCGAGTATACCTGACTCAAACAGAATCGTACCAAACAAAATCGAGCTGAGATGAGTTGAGCCGAGCCGAATCAAACCCGAAATGAACCATACTGAATTGAGCTGAACCAAACCGAATTGAACTGACCAAACTAAGCAGAATCGAATCGAACACAACCATACCTGAATCGACCTGACATGAATGAATCGAACCAAACCGAGCTGAGCCGAGCTGAGATGAGCCAAGTCGAGTAGAATCGAACCAAGCTGAGCCAAGCCGAGTAGAGCCGAACCGAACCGAGCCGAACTGCATCGAACCGAGCCGAACCTAACCAAACCGAGCTGAACTGAGCTGAGCCAAACTGAACTGAGCTAAATGGAACCAAACCGAACTAGACCTAAACTAAATCGAACCTACCCCACCCGTCTTAAACAAATCGAACCAAACCGAGCTGAGCCGAGTACAACCGAATCGAATCGAGCCTCTTCGAGCCAAGTAGAACCGAATCGAACTGAACTACACCAAACCAAATCGAGCTGAGCCGAGCCGAGTTAGGCCCAAATCAAATTGAATCGAACTGACCTATCCCAATCGAACTGAACCAAATTGAGCCGAACCAAACCGAATCGAGTAGAGTCGAGCTGACCTAGACTAGAACCGAACCGAACCATACCAAATCAAACCCTATCGAGCCAAGTTGGATAGAACCGAACCAAACCAAACCGTATCGATCTGAATAGAGCCAAGCTGAGCCGAGCCGAGCTAGACTCAAACCGAACCGAATCGAACTGAATCGACCCGACTCAAACGAACCATACCGAATCAAGACAAGCCAAGCTAGACCTGAACTGAACCGAACCAAACTGATTCAACCCGACCTTACCCAAATAAATTGAACCGAGCCAAGCTGAGATGAGCCAAGTAGAATCGAAACAAATCAAATCGTATTGAAACAAACTGAATCGAGCTGAACCGAGCCAAACACAAACCTAACTAACCCGACATAACCCGAATGAACCAAACTGAATCAAGCCAAGCTAAGCCAGACCCAAACCAAACCGACTCTACTCGACCCAAATGAACCAAACCGAATCGAATCAAACTAAACCAAACCGAATTGAGCCAAGTTGAGCCAAACCAGAATTGAACCGAGCTGAGCCAAGTAGAACTGAACTGAGCTGAATCGAACTGAGCTGAACGAACCTACCTGAACTGAACTAAATTGGGCCAAACCAAACTGAAGCGAGTCGAGCTGAGCTAAACAGAATCGAATCGAATCGAGCCGAGTCAAGTAGAAATGAATCAAACTGAACATAACCAAATCAAATCATATCGAATTGAATCGAGCCAAGCCGAGCGAATCTGACCTATACTGAACCGAATCGACTCGACCCGACCTGTATGAACCGAATCTGACCTATATTGTGTGTATTGTATGTTGTGTATGTGTTATGCTTGCGTTTTTTTATGCACGTTGTATATTGTGTTGTGTGTGGTGTACTTATATTGTGTTCTTTATATGTTATGTGTGTGTGTATGTGTATTATGCGTGCTGTGTATGTGTTGTGTATTTATATGTAATATGTATGTATGTGTTGTGTGTATGTATCATGTGCGTATATATTTGTATTATGTTTTGTTTATGAACCAAACTGAGCCAAATCGAGCCGAACCAAACTAAACTGAACTGAATCGAGCCGAATCAAACCAAATCGAACCATACCAGAATCGCCGAACGAATCGAACCGAACCGAGCCGAGCTTAGACGAGTCAAGTAGAACCGAACCAAATCGAGTCGAGCTGAGTATAACCAAATCGAATCGAGCCAAGCCGATTAGAATTGAACCAAATAGAACCGAGCCAAACTGCATCGAACTGAACCGAGCTAAACCAAATCGAACCCAGTAGAATTGAACCAAACTGAACTAAACCAAACCGAGCTGAACCGAACCGAGCTGAAACGAACCAGGCTCGAACCGAATCGAACCAACCTGACTCGGCCTAAATGAATTGAACCGAGCCGAGCCGAGTAGAATTGAATTGAACCGAGCTGATCCGAGTAGAACCGAATCGAACCGAACTATTCCAAACCAAATCAAGCTAACCCGAATCGAGCCAGACCCAAATCGAACTGAACCGAATTAACCCGACCCGATCAAACTAAATCAAATCGAGCCAAATCGAACCATACTTAATCGAATCGAGTTGAACCGAGCTGAGCTAGACCCAAACAGAACCAAATAGGACCGAACCAGACCTTACTAAATCGAGCTGAATAAAATCAAACCAAACCGTATCGATTCGAATAGAGCCGAGCCAGACCTAAATAAAATCAAACTGAGCTGAGTCTAGCTAGACCCAACTTGACTAGAACTAACCGAATCGAACCGAACTGAATCGAGTGGAGCCAGACTAGAACTGAATCTAACTGACCCGATATGACTAGACCAAATCGAATCAAACCGAATCGAGCTGAGCCGAGCCAAGCCGAGTCAGACCTGAACCAAACCGAATCGACCTAACCCGAATTGAACTGAATTGAGCTAAGGCGAGTAGAACAGAACCAAATTGAGCCGAGCTCAACCAAGTAGAACCAAACCGATTCGACTCAAGCATAATCGAATCGAGCTGAGCTGAGCCGAACCGAACTGAGTCGAGTAGAACCGAACTGAACCTTACCGATCCGATCGAGCCGAGCCGAGCCAAGCTGAGATAAGCCTAGCTGAGCCAAACTGAGCTGACCCGAGCTGAGCCGAGTCAAATAGAACTGAACCAAATTGAATTGTATCAAACCAAATCGAGCTGAGCCAAGCTATACCCAAATCGAACTGACCTGAATTGAATCGAGTCGAGCCGAACCAGACCCGAACTGAACCAACCCAACCCGACTCGAATGAATCAAATCGAATCGAATCGAATCGAGCCGAGCTGAGCCAAACCCGATTCGAACTGAGTCGAAATGAGTAGAACCTAATCGAGTCAAATAGAACCGAGCTGGGTCGAATCGAACCGAATTGAACATAACCAAACCTTATCGAATTATATCGAGTTGGGTCGGGTCGGATCAGTTTGGTTCGGTTTAGGTCAGCTCTGCCTCGGCTTAGCTTGGCTCGATTAGGCTCTATAGTGGTGTACTGTGTGTAGTGTAGAGTTGTGTATTTTGTGTTATTTAGTATATTATGTGTAGTGTAGTGTATTGTGTGTATTGTACTATTGTGTATTGTGTGTAGTGTAATATATTGTGTGTAGTATATTGTACGTGTTATGTATTGTTATGTGTATTGTATTATATTGTGTATAGTGATGTGTTTGTGTGTTGAGTATTGTGTATCGTGTAATGTGTATTGTTGTATGTGTAGTGTCTTATGTTTTGTATTGTGTGTGTAGCGTTGTGTGTGTAGTGTATTATTGTATGTTTGTGTGTTATATATTGTTATGGAGTGTGTTGTATATTATTGTGTAGTGTATTGTGTATGTGTAGTGTAGTGCAGTGTATTGTGTGTAGTGGAGTTTTTTGTATTGTGTGTAGTGTAGTGTATTGTGTGTAGTGTATTGTAGTGTAGTGTTATTGTGTATTATGTGTAGTATAGTGTATTGTATGTAGTGGAGTTTTTTGTATTGTGTGTAGTGAAGTGTATTGTGTGTAGTATATTGTAGTGTAGTGTTATTGTGTATTATATGTAGTATAGTGTATTGTGTGTAGTGTATTATAGTGTAGTGTAGTGTATTGGGTGAACTGTATTATGTGTAGTGTAGTGTATTGAATTATTGTAGTGTAGTGCAGTGTATTGTGTATTGTATGTAGTGCATTATTATGTATTGTGTGTTGTGTAGTGTTGTGTATTGTGTATAGCATAGTGTAGTATATTTTGTGTAGTGTATTATTGTAGTGTAGTGTATTGCATTGTAGTGTAGTGTTGTGAATTGTATGTCGTGTAGTGTTGTGTATTATGTGTAGTGTAGTATAGTGTATTGTGTATGGTATATTATAGTGTAATATTTTATATTATATGTAGTACATTATATGTGTGGTGTGTATTGTATTGGATTGTGTTTAGTGGTGTGTGAGCGTTGTATATTGTGTATAATGGACTATGTATTATTGTGTGTGTGTAGTGTTTTGTATTGTGTAATGTTGTGTGTGTAGTGTATTTTTGTAAGTGTGTGTGTTTGTGTGTTGTATATAGTTGTGGAATGTGTTGTGTATTGTGTTTGTGTAGTGTTGTGTATTGTGTGTAGCATAGTGTTGTGTATTGTTATGTATTATGTATAGCATATTGTAGTATAGTGTTGTGTATTGTTATGTATTATGTGTAGCATATTGTAGTATAGTGTTGTGTATGTATTGTAGTATAGTGCTGTGTATTGTGTGTAGTGTAGTATAGTGTATTGCGTGTATTGTATTATTGTAGTGCAGTGTTGTGTATTGTGTGTAGCGTAGTGTATTATGTGTAGCGTAGTATATTGTGTGTAGTGTGATGTTATGTATTGTGTATAGTATTATGTATGGTGTAGTATTGTATATTATGTGTAGTGCAGTGTTGTGTATTGTGTGTATTATAGTATAGTGTATTTTGTGTAGTATATTATTGTAGTGTTGTGTTGTGTATTGTGTATAGTGTTTTGTGTTAGTATAGTGTTGTGAATTATGTGTAGTGTAGTATTGTGTATTGTGTGTAGTGTAGTGTATTGTATGTATTGTATTATAGTGTAGTGTTATGAATTGTCTGTAGTGTATTGTGCGTAGTGTAGTGCTTTGTATTGTGTGTAGTATAGTATAGTATATTGTGTGCAATGTATTATAGTGTAGTATTGTGTATTCTGTGTAGTGTATTGTAGTATAATGATGTGTATTGTATGTAGTGTATTGTATATAGTGTAATATAATTTATTATGTGTAGTGCTGTGTATTTTGTATAGTTTAGTGTAGTGTATTGTGTGTAATGTATTATATGTAGTGTAGTGTTGTGTATTATGTGAAGTGTATTTTGTATAGTGTAGTGTATTGTGTGTAGGGTGTGTAGTGTATTGTTGTAGTATAGTGTATTATGTGTAGTATATTATAGTGTACTATAGTGTAATGTATTATGTATAGTGTATTATAGTATAGTGTATTGTATGTAGTGTAGTGTATTGTAGTGTGTGTAGTATAGTGTTGTGTATTGTGTAAAGTGTAGTGTAGTTTATTGTGTGTAGTGTTATGTATTTTGTGTAGTTTACAGTAGTATATTGTGCGTAGTATATTGTATGTAGTGTAGTGTTGTATATTATGTGTAGTATATTTTGTATAGTGTAGTGTATTGTGTGTAGGTGGTGTAGTGTATTGTAGTGTATTGTATTATGTGTAGTGTATTATAGTGTAGTGTAGTGTAGTTATTGTATGTAGTAGTGTAGCGTAGTGTGTGTAGTGTAGTGTATTGTGGTGTATTATGTATAGTGTATAGTAGTGTAGTATATTGTATGTAGTGTAGTGTATTGTAGTATAGTGTATTGTGTGTAGTGTATTGTAGTGTAGTGTTTTATAGTGTAGTGTTTTATATTGTGTGCAGTGTATTGTGTGTGTAGTTTGTAGTGTATTGTATGTTGTGTATTATTATGTGTGTAGTGTATATAGTGTGTAGTATATAGTGTGTAGTATATTGTGTGTAGTGTAGTGTTGTGTATTGTGTGTAGTTTTCTGTAGTGTATTGTATGTGATGTATTGTATGTAGTGTAGTGTATTGTATGTGTGTTGTGTATTGTTGTGTGTATAGTGTGTAGTATATTATATGTAGTATGTGTGTATTGTGTGTAGTTTTGTGTAGTGTATTGTATGTGATATATTGTATGTAGTGTAGTGTATTGTATGTGTGTTGTGTATTGTTGTGTGTATAGTGTGTAGTATATTATGTATAGTATGTGTGTATTGTTGTGTGTATTGTTATGTGTGTAGTGTGTAGTGTGTAGTGTATTGTGTGTAGTGTAGTATTGTGTATTGTGTGTAGTGTAGTGTTGTGTATTGTGTATAGCATATTGTAGTATAGTGTTGTGTATTGTAGTGTAGTGTAGTGTAGTGTATTATGTATAGTATATTGTGCGTAGTGTAATGTATTGTAATGTAGTGTATTATATGTAGTGTATTATATAGTGTATTGTGTGGTGTATTGTATTATGTGTAGTGTATTGTAGTGTATTATGTGTAGTGTATTGTAGTATAGTCTATTGAGTACTATAGTATATTGTAGTATTGTGTATTGTGTAGTGTATTATTTATGTGTTGTGTATTGTATGCGTAGTGTATAGTGTGTTGTATATTGTTATGTGTGTAGTATGTAGTGTGTAATGTGTGTTGTGTATTGTTATGTGTAGTGTATTGTGTAGTGTAGTGTATGTGTATTGTAGTATAGTATATTGTATATAATATAGTATATTGTGTGTAGTGTATTGTATGTAGTATAGTGTATTGTGTGGAGTATTATATTGTAGTGTATTATGTAGTGTAGTGTATTGTGTATAGTGTATTGTAGTGTAGTATATTGTGTGGAGTATTGTATTATTGTGTATTGTGTAGTGTAGTGTATTGTAGTGTAGTATATTGTGTATAGTGTATTATATTATATGTGTAGTATATTGTTGTGTGTGTAGTGTGTGTTGTTTATATGTTATGTGTGTGTGTATGAGTATTGTGTGTGTTGTTTATGAGTTGTGTGTGTGTATGTTTATTGTGTGTGTTGTGTATCTGTTATGTGTGTATGTGTAATGTGTATGTATACGTTATGTGTATGTATTTATATTGTGTTGTGTATAAATCATATGCGTATATATTTATATTGTGTTTTGTTTACGAATCGAATCGGATCGGGTCGAATTGAGCCGAACCAAACTGAGCCGAATCGAGTAGAACCGAACCGAACCGAGTCGAGTCGAGCTGAGTAGAACTGAACAGGATAGAACCGAGCCGAACTGCATCGAACGAAACCAAGCCAAACTGAATTGAACCTAGCCAAACCGAATCGAGCCGAACCGAACCGAACCGAATTGAGCCGAGCCAAACAGAACCAGACCTGAACCAAATCGAATCGACCAATGAACTTAATCGAGCTGAGCCGAGTAGAATCGAACTGAACCGAGCCTATACGAGTCAAGTAGAATCGAATCAAACCGAACCGTTCCAAATTAAATCGAGCTGAGTTGAGTCGAGTCGAGCCAGACCTGAATTGACCTGACCTGATCGAATTGAATGAGCTGAACCGAACTGTATCGAATCGAATCGAGTTGTGCCGAGCTGAGCCAGACCTGAACTGAACCGAACAGTACTAAACCGAACCTTTCCGAGTCGAGCCGAATAGAATCGAACTGAACAAAACTATATCAATCTAAATAGAGCCGAGCTAGACCTCAACTGAACCGAATCGAACCGAGCCGAACTGAATCGAGTTGAGCTGAATCGAACCGAATTGAACTAAACTGAACCGAATCGAGTAGAATCGAATGAAACCGAATCATACCCGAACTGACCCGACCCAAACAAATCGAACTGAACCGAGCCGAGCCGAGCCGAGTCGAGACTAGCCGTGTCGAGTAGAATCAAATCGTATAGAACCGAACTGAGCCGAATCGAGCTAAGCCAAGCTGAACTAAATAGGACCGACCCGACTTGAATGAGTCGAACCAAACTGAACTGAGTCGAGCCAAGTCAAGCCAAGCCAAGTCGAGCCAGACCTGACCATACTAGAACTAACCGAATCAAGCCGAGCAGAGCCGAGTATAACCAAAACAAATCGAATCGAGCCGTATCGAACTACATCGAACTGAGCCAGGCTAGAACTGAATCTAGCTGACCTGACCCGACTAGACCAAACCGAATCTAGTTGAGCCGAGCAAAGCCAAACCCAAACTAAACCGAATTGACCTGACCCGAATGGAACTGAGCTGAGCCAAGGTGAGTAGAACAGAACCGAACTAAGCCGAGTCGAGCCGAACCGAATTGAGCCGAGCCGAACTAAATCGAACTGAGCTGAGCAGACCCGACTCTAACATAACCGTACTAAACCAAATAGAATTGAGCTGAACCGAATCGAACTGAATTTAACTAAGCAGAATCGAATCGAACAGAATCGTACAAGAATCGACCCGACCCGAATGAATCAAACCAAATCGAACCGAGCCTACGAGTCGAGTTGAGTAGAACCGAGCTGAACCTGAGCCCTGGTTCAATTTCTTATTATTAGTTGGATACTTCCCTGGGAGGTGGATTCTACTTTTGAGTGGAATTGGCCTATTAGAATTGATTAAAGGATCCTGATCAGTAGGTTTAGTCCCATAGTTTGTAGTCGGATTCCTGCTTCTCTGTTTCACTCTTTTTATGTACTACCGGTATCCTTACTTTAAAGTTTCATTCTTCTTATCGATGGTTGGGGATTCCCTTTCTCTTATTTTGGTCCGGTCCGAGAAGCATTAGTTCGGTCCCGAGTTACGAGTTGTTCTTAGAAGCACCGGTCCAACCAAGTTCGAGAAGTACTAGTGTGATTCTTTCCAGTAGTACAAATCATTAGCAAGTCCTATTTTCATCACGAGTGTATGTGACTTTATCCCTTGTTTCATCTGTTGAATTGAGTGCAGGAAGTGAAGTTGAGGTCGACAAAAGTATAGGCGACGAAGCTTGAAGTGAAGTTGAGGTCGACAAAAGTATAGTAAAATGGAGTTTTAGCTACGTTATTGTCTAAATTGAAGTTGAAGAGCTCTATTAAGGGGTGCAACATCTTTACTTATTGTCGATCTTGCAGTATCTTTATTCATTTCTATCTTTACTCATTTCTATCTAATTGCCCTCAAAATAAAGAAGTGAATTGATTAATTTAATTCTAATCTGTTGTTAGCAAGATCAGTAACAGGATCTAAAGTGTAAGAAGTAAATTCGACAACATCTGAAAATGATGTTTCTATTCTAAGAAGTTGAGTTTGATATGCAAGTTCCATATTAAAGTCGAGTTTGGTTCGATTTGGGTTTGGCTCGGTTGAATAGAGCTGAGCCGAGCCGAGCCGAGCCGAATAGAGCTGAGTTGGACCAAATCGAACTGACCCGACCCCGCCTGAATGAACTGAGCCGAGCTGAGAAGAACTGAACCTTACCGAGTTGAGCCAAACCTAAACCTAACCGACCCGACTTAACCCAAATCGAACCAAACTTGACTTTAATATAGTGTGTGTTGAGCTGAGGCAAGCCAAACCCGAACCAAACTGACCCAAGACAACCTGAACGAACCGAATTGATCAAACTAAACCGAATCGAATTGAGCGAGCTGAGCCAAATCGGAACCGAATCGAGCTGAACTAAACCTATTCGAACCAAACCAAATTGGGCAAAATCGAACGAAATCGAGCTGAGCCAAGTTGAATCGAACTGAATTGAATCGACCCGAGCCAAGTAGAAATGAACCGAACTGAACATAACCAAATCGAATTGTATCAAATCAAATCGAGCTAAGCCGAGCTGATCCGACCCATACCGAATCGAACTAACCTAACCCGACTCATATGAACTGAACCGAACCGAATCGAGCTAAGCTGAGCCGAGCCGAGTAGAAACGAGCCAAGCTGAGCCGAGCTGAGTGGAGCTGAATTGATCTGAGCTGAATCGAGTAGAGCCAAATCGAGTAAAGCCAAACCGAGTTGAGCCGTGTAGAACCGAACAGAGTTAGTTCAGAGTATAACCGAACTGAACTTTACTGAATCAAATCAAGCCGAGCCAAGCTGAGCCGAGTCGAGTCGAATAGAACCGAACCAAATCGAACTGTACCAACCTAAATCGAGCTGAGCCGAGCCTAACCGAACCAAGCCGAATGAATCAAACTGAATCAAATCGAGCTGAGCCGAACCAAACCCAAACTGAACCGAGTGGTGTATAATGTGTACTATGTGTTGTTTAGTGTATTGTGTATATTGTATTGTAGTGTAGTGTATTGTGTGTAGTGTAGTGTAGTGTATTGTGTGTAGTGTAATGTATTATATGTAGTGTATAATATGCATTGTGTATTATTATGTGTAATGTATTATATTGTATGTAGTGTTGTGTGTGTGTTGTGTTTTGTATATTGTGTATAGTATATTGTATATTGTTGTGTGTGTAGTATATTATGTATTGTATTGTGTGTGTGTAGTGTTTTGTGTTATGTAGTGTTGTGTGTGTAGTGTATTATTGTGTGTGTATTATGTACTGTTGTAGAGTGTGTTGTGTATTGTTGTGTAGTGTATTGTGTCTGTGTAGTGTTGTGTATTGTGTGTTGTGCAGTGTAGTGTATTGTGTGAATTGGAGTGTTATGTATTGTGTTAGTGTATTGTAGTATAATGTTGTGTATTATGTGTAGTGTATTATGTATAGTTTATTATAGTGTAGTGTTATGTAGTGTAGTGTATTGTGTATTCTTGTAGTATAGTATTGTTTATTGTGTGTAGTGCATTGTGTGTAGTGTATAGTGTATTGTGTGTAGTGTAGTGTTGTGTATTGTATTGTGTGTAGTGTAGTATTGTGCATTGTGTGTAGTATAGTGATGTGTATTATATGTAGTATAGTATAGTGTATTGTGTGCGGTATATTATTATAGTATAGTGTTATGTATTATGTGTAGTGTAGCGTATTGTGTATAATATAGTATTGTATATTATGTGTAGTGTAGTGTATTGTGTGTATTGCATTGTAGTGTTGTGAATTGTGTGTAGTGTATTGTGGTATAGTATATTGTGTATACTGCAGTGTTGTATATTGTGTGTAATTTAGTGTAGTGTATTTTTTTGTAGTGTGATATATTATGTATAGTGTATTATAGGGTAGTGTATTGTGTAGTATATTACAGTGTAGTGTAGTGTATTGTGTGTAGTGTAGTATAGTGTATTGTGTATAGTAATATATTGTGTATAGTGTAGTGTAGTGTATTATATGTAGTATATTGAGTGTAGTGTAGTCTAGTGTAGTGTAGTGTATCATGTCTAGTGTATTGTGTATAGTGTATTGTGTGTGTGTTGTGTATTGTTGTGTGTGTAATGTGTAGTATATTATGTGTTGTGTATTATTATGTGTGTAGTGTGTAGTGTATTTATTGTGGGTAGTGTAGTGTTATATATTTTGTATAGTATAGTGTATTGTCTGTAGTGTAGTGTTGTATATTATATGTAGTGTAGTATATTCTGTGTAGTGTAATGTATTGTATATAATATATTGTATGTAGTATAGTGTATTATAATGTAGTGCATTATATGTAATGTATTGTAGTGTAGTGTATTGTGTGTAGTATAATGTATTGTGTGTAGTATCTTGTATTATAATGTACTGTGTAGTGTAGTATAGTGTATTGTGCGTGTGTTTTCTATTATTGTGTTTGTAGTGTGTAGTGTATACTGTGTATTATTATGTGTGTAGTGTATAGTGTATTGTATATTGTTGTATGTGCAGTATTTAGTGTTGTGTGTTGTATGCGTTGTGTATTGTTATGTGTATAGTGTGTTGTATTATGTGTAGTGTGTTATAGTGTAGTGTATTGTAATGTAGTATATTATGTGTAGTGTTTTGTATTATAGTGTATTGTGTAGTATAGTATAGTGTATTGTGTGTGTGTTTTATATTGTTGTATTTGTAGTGTGTAGTGTGTGTTGTGTATTGTTTTGTTGTAGTGTGTAGTGTATTGTGTGAAGTTTAGTATTGTGTGTAGTTTAGTGTAGTGTATTGTGTGTGTATTGTGTATTATTGTGTGTAGTATGTAGTGTTTTATGTGTTGTGCATTGTTATATGTGTAGTGTGTAGTGTATTGTTTGTAGTGTAGTGTTATTTATTATGTATAGTATAGTATTATGCATTGTGTGTAGTATATTATATAAAGTGTGGTGTTTTTATATTGTGTAGTGCTTTTTTTGTATTGTAGTGTATTGTGTATAGTGTATTGTGTATAGTGTATTGTGTGTAGTATGGTGTGTGTAGTGTATTGTAGTGTAGTATTGTGTATAGTGTAGTATATTATAGTGTATTGTATATTATTGGTAGTGTTGTATATTGTAGTATAGTGTATTGTGAGTAGTGTAGTCTATTGTAGTGTAATATATTGTGTGAAGTGTATTGTATTGTAGTGTATTGTATTGTGTATAGTGTATTGTGTAGTATAGTGTATTGTGTGTAGTGCAGTGTATTATGAGTGTATTGAGTATTGTGTAGTGTAGTACATTGTTGTGTAGTGTATAGTGTATTGTGTAGTGTAGTGCATTGTTGTGTAGTGTATTGTGTGTAGTGTGTTGTATATTGTTATGTGTATAGTGTGTAGTGTATTGTGTATAGTGTGTGTTGTGTATTGTTATGTGTGTAGTGTATTGTGTGTAGTGTATATTGTTTATTGTGAGTGTGTTGTATATTGTTGTGTGTAGTGTATTGTATGTATAGTATATTATTATATGTGTAGTGTATTGTGTGTATTATTTGTATTGTGTGTTGTGTATTGTTATTTATATTGTGTATTATGTGTATTGTGTGTTGTGTATTGTTATATGTGTAGTGTATTATGTGTAGTGTAGTATATTGTTATATATGTAGTATAGTATATTGTAGTGTAGTGCATTGTGTGTAGTGTATTGTGTGTAGTGTATTGTGAGTGTGTTATGTATTGCTATGTGTGTAGTGTGTAGTGTATTGTGTGTTGTGTATTGTTATATGTGTAGTATGTAGTGTAGTATATTGTGAGTGTATAGCATATTGTTGTGTGTGTAGTGTGTAGTGAGTGTATTGTGTATAGTGTGTGTTGTGTATTGTTATGTGTGTAGTGTGTTGTATATTGTGTATAGTGTGTGTTGTGTATTGTTGTGTGTATAGTGTATTGTGTAGTGTAGTGCATTGTGTGTAGTATATTATGTGTGTGTAGTGTGTAATGTATTATGTGTAGTGTGTGTTGTATATTGTTATACGTGTAGTGTGTAGTGTATTGTGTGTAGTGTGGGTGGTGTATGTTTTTTATATTGTGTTTTGTATTGTGTATAGTATATGTTGTATGTGTGTGCACGTTGTGTATTGTGTTGTGTGTGGTGTGCGTATATTGTGTTGTTTATGTGTTATGTGTTTGTATGTGTATTGTGTGTGTTGTGTATGTGTTGTGTGTATTTGTTTAATATGTATGTATGTGTTATATGTATGTATTTGCATTATGTTGTGTACAAAAATTGTTCGTATATATTGTGTTTTGTTTATAAATCGAACTGGGCCGAATCGAACCGAACTGAACCGAATCGTACCTGAACCGACATGACCCGAACGAATCGAATCGAACCGAGCCGAGTCGAGTAGAACCGAACCGAACCGAATCGAGCCGAGCCAAGTAAAACTAAATTGAACAGAACCGAGCCGAACCGCATCGAACCGAACCAAGCCGAACCGAATCAAACTGAGCCAAACCGAACCGAGATAAACTGAACCGAGCCAAATCGAACCGAACCAAGCTGAACTGAATCAAATCGAACCAAACCGAGCCAAGCCGAATCGAACCAGGCCCGAACTGAATCGAACCTGCCCAACGTAGCCCGAATGAACCGAGTCAAGCCGAGTAAAACCGAATTGAACCAAATTGTTCTGAACTAAATCGAGTTGAGCCCAGTCAAGTCAGACTCGAACCAAATCGAATTGACCCAACCAATCAAACTGAACCAAATCGAGTCGAACCGAACCGTACTGAATTGAATCGAGTTGAGTCGAGCCAAGCCGAGCCAGACCTGAACCGAACCGAACATTACCGAACCGAACCTTACCGAATCGAGCCGAATAGAACCGAACCAAATTAAACTATATCGATCTGAGTAGAGTCGAGCCAGACCTGAACCGAACCGAACCATACTAAACAAGGCCGAATCGAGTCGAATCATACCCAAATCAACTTGACCCGAACAAATTGAACTGAACCGAGCAAAGCCGAGCTGAGACGAGGAGAGTCCAGTAGGGCCGAACCAAATTAAGCCGTATAGAATCGAACTGAACCATATCAAATCGAATCGAGCCGAGCTGAGCCAAGTCGAGCCAAGCTAAACCAAATCGGACCGACCCAACCCAAATAAATCAAACCGAACTGAACCGAGTCGAGCCAAGCCAAGCCTAGTCGAGTCGAGCCAAACCTGACTCGACTAGAACAAATTGAACTGAACCTTGCCGAGTGGAGCCAAATAGAACCGAACCGAACAAAACCGTATTGATTTGAATAGAGCTGAGCCAGACCTAAACCGAACCGAACCAAACCGAATTGAGTCGAGCCAAATTGAACTGAATCGAACTAAATCGAACCGAGCAGAATCGAACCGAACCAAATCAACCGACCTGATTCGAACGAATCGAACTGAACCGAGTCGAGCCGAGACGAGCCAAGTCGAGTAGAATCGAACCGAATCGAGTTGCATAAAATCGAATCGAATCGTATCGAACCAAATCGAGCCAAGTTGAGCTAAGTAGAGCTGAGCTGAACCGAATTAGACCAACCTGACCGGAATGAATCGAACTGAGTCGAGCCAAGCCGAGCCGAGCCAAGTCGAGCTAGACCCGACTCGTCTAGAACTAACCGAATCGATCCGAACTGAATCGAGCCGAGTAGAACCAAAATAAATCGAATAGAATTGAACCAAGTCGTATCAAACAGAATTGAGTCGAGCCAGACTATAACTCAATCTAACTGATCTGACCCAACCATATCAAATCGAATTAAATCGAATCGAGCTGAGTTGAGTCGAGCGAGACCCGAACCGAACCGAATCAACCTGACCCGAATAGAACTGAGTCGAGCTAAGGCAAGTAGAATAGAACCAAACTAAGCCGAGACCCAAATCGAACTGAGCCGAACCAAATCAAGCCGAGCCGAACTGAACTGAATGGAGCCGAGCAGACCCGACTAGAACAAAACCGAATCGAGCAGAGTTGAGTTAAACCCGAATAGAACTCTAGAACCGAATCGATCTGAGCTGAACTGAATCGAACCGAGCCGAGTAAACGACGAATAACTACCAAGTCAGATGAGATGAGCCAAGTGGAGAGTCGAGCCGAGCGACAATCGAATCAACCATATCAAACCGAATCGAGCCGAGCCAACCCGAACGAATCAACCGAATCGATCCAACCCGACCCTACTTGAACGAATCGAACTGCAAGTAGAATCTAAATGAACCGAACCGTATCGAGATGAACTGAACCGAGCCGAGCCGAGCTCGACCTGAACCTAACCGACCTAACCCAACCCAAATGAACCAAACCGAATCGAGCCGAGCCAAGCCAGACCTGAACCAAACTGACCCGACGCAACTCGAATGAACCAAACCAAATCGAATCGAACTAAACTAAACCGAATTGAACTGAGCTAAGCCAAACCGGAACCAAACCGAGCTGAGCCTAGTAGAGACGAACTGAGCTGAGCTGAACCCACCCGAATCGAATCAAATGGGCCAAACCGAATCGAGCTGAGCTGAACCAAATCGAATTGAATCGAGCCGAGCCAAGTAGAAATGAATCGAACAGAACCAAATCGAATCAGACGAATCGAATCGATCGAAGAGCCGAGTCGATTCGACTCGTACCGAACCGAACCGACATGACCCGACTCAACCCATATGAACCGAACCAAACCGAGCCGAGTTGAATCAAGTTGAACCAAATCGAACTGAACCGAATCAAGGCAAATCGAATCAAACCGAACCGAACCATACCCGAACTGGCATGACCCGAATGAATCGAACCAAACTAAGTTGAGCCAAGATGAACCGAGTTGAGCAGAATCAAACCGAATCGAGCCGAGATGAGTAGAACTAAACCAAACAGAACCGAGTCGAACCGCATCGAACTGAATCAAGCTGAACCGAGTCGAACCAAGCCAAACCAAACCGAGTCGAATCGAACCAAATCGAGCCGAACTGAATCGAACCCAACCGAGCCGAGCCGAACTGAACCAAACCCAAATTGAATCGAACCGCGACATCAATGAATCAACCAAGAGTAAATCAACTCGAGTCGAGCCAAACCTAAACCTAACCACCGACCTAACCCAAATGAACCAAATCGAATCGAAATGAGCCAAGCTAAATCCAAACCAACTAACGATGTGACTCAACAAACCGAATCGAACCTAATAAAACTAATCCAACCAAATTGAGCCGATGAGCCAAACGAACCAACCGAAATGAGCCAAGTAAAGTCGAGTTGAATCGAACCACCCGAATCGAATCAAATGGGCCAAACCGAATCGAACTGAGCTGAACCAAACCGAATTGAATCGAGCCGAGCCAAGTAGAAATGAATCGAACAAAACAGAACCAAATCGAACTGTATCCAATCAAATCGGATTGAGCTAAGCTGAGTCGATTCGACTTGTACTGAACCGAATAGACATGACTTGACTTGACCCATATGAACCGAACCAAACCGAGCCGAGTTGAATCGAGTTGAGCCAAACCGAACTGAACAGAATCAAAGCCAAATCGAATCGAACCGAACCGAACCATACCCGAACTGGCATGACCCGAATGAATCGAACCAAACTGAGTTGAGCCGAGATGAACCGAGTTGAGTAGAATCAAACCGAATCGAGCCGAGATGAGTAGAACTAAACCAAACAGAACCGAGTCGAATCGTATCGAACTAAATCAAGCCGAACCGAGTCGAACCAAGCCAAACTGAACCGAGTCGAATCGAACCGAACTGAGCCGAACTGAACCGAGCCGAGCCGAACTGAACCAAACCCAAATCGAATCGAACCGACCCGACCCGGCCTGAATGAATCAAGCCAAGCTGAGTAAAACTGAACCTTGCTGAGTCGAGCCAAACCTAAACCTAACCAACCCGACCTAACCCAAATGAACCAAACCGAATCGAGCCGAGCCAAGCCAAATCCAAACCAAACCAACCCGATGTGACTCGAACAAACTGAATCGAACCTAATCAAACTAATCCGAACCAAATTAAGCCGAGCTGAGCCAAACCAGAACCGAACCGAGCTGAGCCTAGTAGAGCCAAACTGAGCTGAACTGAACCCACCCGAATCGAATCAAATGGGCCAAACCGAATCGAGCTGAGCTGAACCAAACCGAATTGAATCGAGCCGAGCCAAGTAGAAATGAATCGAACAGAACAGAACCAAATCGAACTGTATCGAATCGAATCGGATTGAGCCAAGCTGAGTCGATTCGACTCGTACCGAACTAACAGACATGACTCGACTCAACCCGTATGAACCAAACCAAACCGAGCCGAGTTGAATCAAGTTGAACCAAATCGAACTGAACCGAATCAAGGCAAATCGAATCGAACTGAACCGAACCATACCCGAACTGGCATGACCCGAATGAGTCGAACCAAACTGAGTTGAGCCGAGATGAATCGAGTTGAGTAGAATCAAACAGAATCCAGCCGAGATGAGTAGAACTAAACCAAACAGAACCGAGTCGAATCGTATCGAACTGAATCAAGCCGAACCGAGTCGAACCAAGCCAAACTGAACCGAGTCGAATCGAACCGAACTGAGCCGAACTGAACTGAGCCGAGCCGAACTGAACCAAACCCAAATCGAATCGAACCGACCCGACCCGACCTGAATGAATCGAGCCAAGCTGAGTAAAACTGAACCTTGCTGAGTCGAGCCAAACCTAAACCTAACCAACCTGACCTAACCCAAATGAACCAAACTGAATCGAGCCGAGCCAAGCCAAATCCAAACCAAACCAACCCGATGTGACTCGAACAAACTGAATCGAACCTAATCAAACTAATCTGAACCAAATTGAGCCGAGCTGAGCCAAACCAAAACCGAATCGAGCTGAGCCAAGTAGAGCTGAACTGAGCTGAACTGAACCAACCCGAATCGAATCAAATGGGCCAAACCGAATCGAGCTGAGCTGAACCAAACCGAATTGAATCGAGTCGAGCGAAGTAGAAATGAATCGAACAGAACAGAACCAAATCAAACTCTTTCGAATCGAATCAGATTGAGCCAAGCTGAGTCGATTCAACTCGTACCGAACTAACAGACATGACCTGACTCGACCCGTATGAACCAAACCAAACCGAGCCGAGTTGAATCGAGTCAAACCAAATCGAATTGAACCAAATCAAGCCAAATCGAATCGAACCAAACCGAACCATACCCGAACTGGCATGACCCGAATGAATCGAACCAAACTGAGCTGAGCCGAGATGAACCGAGTCAAGTAGAATCAAACAGAATCCAGCCGAGATGAGTAGAACTAAACCAAATAGATCCGAGTCGAACCGCATCAAACTGAATCAAGTCGAACCTAGTCGTACCAAGCCAAACCGAACCGAGTCGAATCGAACCGAACCGAGCCGAACTGAACCGAACCCAACCGAGCCAAGCCGAACTGAACCAAACCCAAATCCAAGCGAACCGACCCGACCCGACCTGAATGAATCGAGCCAAGCTGAGTAAAACTGAACCTTGCTGAGTCGTGCCAACCTAAACCTAACCGACCCGACCCAACCCAAATTAACCAAACTGAATCGAGCCGAGCCAAGCCAAATCCAAACCAAACCAACCCGATGTGACTCAAACAAACTGAATCGAACCTAATTAAACTAATCCAAACCAAATTGAGCCGAGCTGAGCCAAACCAGAACCGAACCGAGCTGAGCCAAGTAGAGTCGAACCGAGCTAAACTAAACCCACCCGAACCGAATTGAATTGGGCCAAACCGAATCGAACCGAGCTAAGCTGAGCTAAACTGAACCGAATTGAATCGAGCCGAGCCAAGTAGAAATGAACCAAACTGAACAAAACCAAATCGAACCATATCGAATCGAATCAGGTCGAGCCAAGCGGAGTCGATTCGACTCGTATCGAACTGAACCGACCGGACCCGTATGAACCGAATTGAACCAAGCTAAGGCGAGTAGTATAGAATCAAACCAAGTCGAGACCTAAATCAAACTGAGCTGAACATAATCAAGTGAAGCCAAGCTGAACTGAAATGAGTCGAGCAGACCTGGATCGAATAGAACCGAATCGAGCAGAGCTAAGCCAAGTCGAGCCAGACCCGAATAGAACTAAGTCGAATTGAATCGAGCCGAGCCAAATTGAACCAAACCGAGCCAAGCAGAACCGACTCGAACATAACTATACCGAACCGAATCGATCCGAGATGAGCCAACTTGAGACAAGCTGAGCCGAGCTAGACCCGAACCGAACTGATCCAACCTGACCCTACTCGAACGAATCGAACCGTGCTGAGCCGAGTAGAATCAAAATGAACCGAACCGTATTGAGACGAACTGAACCAAGCTGAGATGAGCCAAACCTGAACCTAACCAACTCGACCCAACCTGAACGAACTAAACTAAATTGAGCCAAGCCAAGCCAGACCTGAACCAAACCGACCTGACGCAACTAGAATGAATCGAACCAAGTCGAATCAAACTAAACTAAACCAAATTGAGCCGAGCTAAGCCAAATCGGAACCAAACCGAGTTGAGCCAAGTAGAGCCGAACCGAGCTGAATTGAACCCACCCGAGCCGAACCAAATTGGGCCAAACTGAACCAAATGGAGCCAAACCGAGCTGAACCAAACCAAAATCAATCGAAATGACCGATAAATCAACCAAACCGAATTGAATCGAGCAAAGTAGAAACGAACCAAATCGAACAAAACCAAATCGAATCGAATCAATGCTGAGTCGATCCGACCCATATCGAACCGACCCGACCCGACCCATATAAACTGATCTGAACCGAGTCGAGCCGAATCAAGCCGAGCCGACTAGAAATGAGTCGAGCTGAGCTGATTTGAGCTGAACCGAGTAGAGCCAAATCGAGCTGAGTTGAGTAGAATAGAACCGATTCGACTCGAGCAGAACCATACTGAGCTGAATTGAGCCAAACCGAACCAAGCCGAGTAGAACCGAACCGAACCTTATCGAACCAAATTGAGCCGAGCCAAGCTGAGATAAGACTAGCTGAGCCAAGCCGAGCTGAGCCGAGCCGAATAGAACTGAACTATATAGAACAAAATCGTGTCCAGCCGAGCTAGATAGACTGAACCAACCCGAACGAATCAAACTAAATCAAATCAAGTCGAGCTGAGCCGAACCATACCCGAACCTAACTGACTCGACCTGACCCAAATGAATCAAACTGAACTAACCGAGTTGAGTAGAACTGAACCGAATCGAGCCGAGCTGAGTAGAACTAAGCCGAACAGAACTGAGTCGAACCACATCAAATCGAACCAAGCTGAACCGAATCGAACTGAGCCAAACTGAACCGAGCTGAAATGAATCGAGCCAAACTGAACCAAATCTAACTGAACCATACCTAAATCGAATCGAACCAACCTAACCCGGCCCGAATGAACTGAGCTGAGCCGAGTAGAACTGAACCTTACCGAGTCGAGCCAAACCCGAACCTAACCGACCGACCCAACCCGAATGAACCAAATCGAATCGAGCCGAGCCAAGTAGAAATGAACCAAACCGAACAAAACCAAATCGAACCGTATCGAATCAAATTAGGCTGAGGCAAGCCGAGTCGATCTGACCCGTACCGAACTGAACCGACTCGACTAGACCCATATTAACCGAACCGAACCGAGCCGAGCTGAATCGAGCCGAGACGAGTAGAACTGAATGGAACTGAATCGAGCCGAGCCAAGTATAAATGAATCGAACCGAACAGAACGAAATCAAACTGTATCAAACTGAACCGAACCGAGCCGAGCCAAGCCAAATTGAGCTGAACCAAATTGAGCTGAGCCAAATTAAGCCGAGCCGAGCCAAATCGAATGACCGAATCGAAGCTAAATCGAATCGAACCGAGTCGTACTCGAACAGACATGACCAACGAATCGAATCGAGCCGAGCCGAGTTGAGTCGAGATGTGCCGAGTCGAGTAGAATGAAATCGAACCGAATCGAACTGAGCCGAGTAGAACTAAACTGAACAGAACCGAGCCGAACTAAGCCGAATGAATCAAACCGAGCCAATCTGAACCGAGCTGAATTAAAGAACCAAGCCAAACTAAACCGAAGCAGTGGTGAACTGCACTACACCGAATCGACCAACCCGAATGAACCGAGGTGAGCCGAGTATAACTGAATCAAACTGAGCCGAGCTGAGCCGAGTAAAACCGAATCGAACCGAACCATTTCAAACCAAATCGCGTTAAGCCCAATCGAGCCAGACTCGAACCGAACCGAATTGACCCGACCGATCAAATTGAACCGAATCGAGTCGAACCGAATCGTATTGAATCGAATCGAGTTGAGCTAAGCTGAGCCATACCTAAATCGAATCGAACCGTAACGAGTCAAATCGAGTTGAGCCGAGCTGAGCCATACCTGAACTGAACCAAACAGTACCGAGCGGAACCTTGTTGAGTCAAGCCAAATAGAATCGAACCGAATCGATTTGAATAGAGCCAAGCCAAACTTGAACCGATCCGAACCATACTAAATCGAGTCGAACCGAAACCAATCGAGTTGAGTCATACTCGAATCGACCTGACCAGAACGAATTGAACTAAACTGAGTCAAGCCGAGCTGAGATGAGGCGAGTCGAGTAGAGCCAAACCGAATTGAGCCGTATAGAACCGAATCAACCGAACCGAACCAGACGAACCGAATCGAGCTGAGATGAGCCAAGCCGAGCCGAACCGAATCTGACCGATTCAACAATGAATCCAACCAAATTAAACTGAGTCGAGCCAAGGCAAGCCAACCCGAGTCAAGCCAAACCCGACTCGACTAGAACTAACCGAACCTTGCCGAGTCGAGCCAAATATAATCGAACCGAATAGAACTGTATTGATCCGAATAGAGCCGAGCCAGACTTGAATCGAACCGAATTGAACCGAGGTGAACCAAATCGAATCGAGCCAAATTGAACTGAATCGAATCAACCGAATCGACCGTAATCGAATCCGAATAATCAATGACCACCGAACGAAGTCGAGTAGAATCAAACCGAATTGAGCAGAATCAACCGAATCAATCAGACGAACCAAATCGAGTCGAGTCGAGCCAAGCCGAGCGGACTAAACCGAATCGACCAACCCGACGCAAACAAATCGAATCAACTAAATCGACTCGAGCCAAGCCGAGCAAATCGATCCGAATCAATCGAGTTGAGCCAAACTATAACCAAATCTAATCGACTGACCGACCAAACCGAATTAAATGAATGACCAATAGAACCGAACCGAGCTAAGGTGAGTAGAATAGAACCAAACCAAGCCGAGACCAATCGAATCGATCCAAACGAATCAAGCCGAGAATGAATCGAATTGAGCCGAGACCCGACCAAGTAATCGCATGAATCAATCGAGCCGAAATGAGCCGAAATAGAATCGAGTCGAATCGAATCGAGCCAAGCCGAATCAAGCCAAGCCGAATCGAATCGATCGAGCCAAGGCACTATCAATGTAATCAGACGAATCGAGCCGAGATGTGCTGTTAAGACAAGCCGAGAGAGCGACCAAACCGAACCGAACCATATCGAATCAATCGAGTCGAGCCAACCCGAATTAATCGAATCGATTCAACCCAACCTACTAATGAATCGAATCGTGAAGCCGAGAATCAAACGAACCATATTGTATCGAGTCGAATCGAGCCGAGCAAATCGAGCTTAATCGACCAACCAACCAACAAACCAAACCGATCGAGCCAAGCCCGAACTAATCAACCCAATACAACTCAAACGAATCAACCAAATCGATTGAGCCGAGCTTAGCCAAACTAGAACCAAACCGAGCTAAGCCAAGTAGAGCGAACAGAGCTGAAATAAACCCAACCAAATCGAACTTAATTGGGCCAAACTCAACCGAACCGACCTGATCCGAGTTGAACCGAACCAAATTGAATCGAGCCGAGCCAAGCAGAAACGAACCAAATCGAACAAGACCAAATTGAACAAAACCAAATCGAATCAGATCGAATCAAATTAGCCAAGCCAAGTCAACTCATTGAACCGAACGGACGACCCAACCGTGAAATAATCAACCGAGCCAAGCCGAATCGAGTCGAGTTGAGTAGAAATGAGTAGAGGTGCCAAGCCGAGCTTAGCTGAGCCGCTGAGCCAAACCGGTAGAGCCAAATCGAGTTGAGTAGAATATAATCATTCGATTCGAGCGTAACCAAATCGAGCCGAATTGAGCTAAACCGAACTGAGCCGAGTAGAACCGTACCAAACCTTATCGAACCAAATTGAGCTGAGCCAAGCTGAGATAAGCCTAGCTGAGCCAAGTCGAATAGAACTGAACCAAATCGAAGCTTGACCTAAATCGAACCAACCAAAACGGATTGAACTTGACCCGAACCTAACCGATCAAGTCAAGCCGAGCCGAACTTGACCCGAACCTAACCGATCCGACCTGACTCGAATGAATCAAACTGAACTAAAGTGAATCGAATCGAACTGAACCAAGCTGAGTCGAGCCGAGAAGAGCCGACACGAGTAGAATTGAACCGAATCGAGCCGAGCCAAGTAGAACTAAACCAAACAGAACTGACTCGAACCATATTGAATCGAACCAAGCCCAATCGAATCGAACTGAGCCAAACCAAATCGAGCCAAATAGAACCAAACTGAGTCGAACTGAACGGAACCAAACCGAGCCGAGCTGAACTGAACTAGACCCAAACTGAATCGAATCGACCCAACCTAGCCTGAATGAACCGAGCCGAGCCAAGTAAAACTGAACCTTGTCGAGTCGAGCAAAACCCGAACCTAACCGACCCGACAAAACCTGAATGAACCAAACCAAATCGAGTCGAGCCAAGCCAGACTCGAATCGACCCGATCCAAATGAATCGAATCGAGCCGAACCAACCTGATCTGAACGAATTGAATTGAACCGAGCTGAGTCGAGATGAGCTAAGTCGAGTAGAATCAAACCGAATCGAGCTTTATAGAACCGTATCAAACTGAATCGAGCCGAGTCAAGCCAAAGCAAGCCGACCTAAATCAAATCAGACTGACCCGACCCGAACAAATCAAACCGAACTGAACCGAGTCGAGCCAAGCCAAGCCGAGCCAGACCCGACCTGACTAGAACTAACCGAATCGATCTGAACCGAATCGAGCTGAGTAGAACTGAAACAAACCGAACCGAATCGAACTAAGCCGTATCGAACCAAATCGAGTCGATCTAGACTATAACTGAATCTAACTGACTCGACCTGACCATACCAAATTGAATTAAATTGAATCGAGCTGAGCCGAGCCGAGCCAGACCCGAACTGAATTGACCTGACCCGAATAGAACCAAGCTGAGCTAAGGCATGTAGAATAGAACCAAACCAAGCCAAGACCTGAATCAAACTGATGCGAACCGAATCAAGCTGAGCCAAATCGAACGAATCGAGCCGAGCATCGACCAATAGAAACGCATGTAATCGAGTCGAGTAGAGCTAAGCCAAGCCGAGCCGACAGTATGAACCAAACTGAACCAACCAGAACAAATTGAACCGAATCGAATAAAGCCGAGCTAAGCTGAACCATACCCGAACCTAACCGACCCAACTTGACCCGAATGAATCAAACTGAACCAAAGCGAATTGAATCAAACCGAATCGAGCTGAGCCGAGCTAAGACGAATCGAGTTGAGTAGAATTGAACCGAATCGAGTCGAGCTGAGTAGAACTAAACTGAACAGAACCGAATCGAATCGAACCAAGCCGAACCGAGCCAAATCGAATCGAGAATGAACCGAATCGAATCAACCGAGAGCCAATGAACCACACCCAAACCAAATCGACTGACCGAATCAATAAACCGAATCGAGTTGAGTAAAATCAACCTTACCTAGTCGAGCCAAACCAACCTAACCGACCGACCCAACTAATGAACTAATCAATCGAGCCTAGCCAAGCTAGACCCGAACCAAACCGACCCGATGTAACTCGAACGAACCGAATCGAATTGAATCAAACTAAACCGAACTGAATTGAGCTGAGCATAGCTAAACTGGAACCAAACCGAGCTAAACCAAGTAGAGTCGAACTGAGCTAAACTGAACCCACTAAATCGAACAATTGGGCCAAACCGAATCGAACCGAGCCGAGCCAAGCTGAACTGAACCGAATTGAATCGATCTGAGCCAAGTAGAAACGATCCAAACCGAACAAAACCAAATCGAACCATATCGAATTGAATCGGATCGAGCCAAGTCAAGTCAATCCGACCCATATCGAACCGAACTGACCTGACCCAAATGAACCGAACCGAACTGAGCTAAGCCAAATCGAGCTGAGTCAAGTAGATATGAGCCGAAGAAGGAAAGCCGATTCGAAAGTAGAGCCAAATCGAGCCGAGTAGAATGTAATCGATTCGACTTGAGCAGAACCAAACCTAGCTAAACTGAGCCAAATCTAATCGAGCCGAGTAGAACCGAACCGAACCGAATCTAGCTAAGCCAACCTGAACGAACTGAACCGAACCGAACTGATCCAACCCAACCCTACTCGAACGAATCGAACCGTGCCGAGCCGAGTAGAATTGAAACGAACCGAACCGTATCGAGACGATCTGAATCAAGTCGAGCTGAGTCAAACCCGAACCTAACCGACCCAACCCAACCCAAACGGACCAAACCGAATCGAGCCAAAAAGCCTAGACCTGAACTAAACCCACCTGATGTGCTTGAACGAACCGAACTAAATCGAATCAAATTGAGTCGAGCCAACCGAACCAAACCGAGCTGATCCAAGTAGAGCTAAACCGAGATGAACTGAACCCATCCGAACCAAACCGAATTGGGCTAAACCAAACCGAACCGAGCTGAGCCGAGCCAAGTAGAAATGAATTGAACCAAACATAACCAAATCAGACTATATCGAATTGAATCGGATCGAGCCAAGCTAAGTCAATCCGACCCGTACCAAACCAACCCGACTCGACTGGTATAAACCGAACCAAATCGAGCCGAGTCGAATAGAGCTAAACTAAACCAACTGAATCGAATCAAGCTAAATCGAATCAAATTGAACCAAACCGAACTGACATGACCGGAACGAATCGAATCGAATCGAAGAGCCGATAGATGAACCGAGTCAAGTAGAACCAAACCGATCGAGCCGAGACGAGTAGAACTAAACCGAATCAACCACGTCGAATCAGATCGAACTAAACTAAGCCAAATCGAATCGAAAGCCAAACCAAATCGAGTCGAACCGAAACCGAATCGAATTGAATTGAATCAACTAAACCGAGCCAAGAATCAACTAGACCCAACCTAATCGATCGACCTAGTCCGAATGAACCGAGCCGAGCCGAGTAGAATCAACCTTGTAGAGTCAAGCAAAACCCGAATCTAATCGATCGACCCAACCCGAATGAACCTAACCAAATCAAGCCGAGCTAAGCGACCGAACGACCCGATCCGAATGAATTGAATCGAACCGAATCAAATCATACCCTAACTAACCCGATCCAAATGAATCGAATCGAACCGAGCCAAGCCGAGCCGAGATAAGCCAAGTCGAGTAGAGTCGAACCGAATCGAGCCGTATAGAACCGAACTAAATCAAGCCGAGCCGTGTTGAATCGAATCGGATCGACCGACCGAACGAATCAAACCGAATCAACCGAGTTGAGCTAAGTCAAGCCGAGCGAAATCGAGCCAAACCGAGTAGAACTAACCAAATGGAACCGAATCGAGACGAGTAGAAATGAAATAAACCGAACCGAACTAAATCGAGCCGTATCGAACTGAATCGAGCGGAGCCAGATGGTGACCGAATCTAACTGACCCGACCTGACTTGACCAAACTAAATTAAACTGAATCGAGCCAAGCCGAGCCGACCAACCAAACCGAATCGACTGATCAATAGAATCGAAATGAGCTAAGGTGAGTAGAATAGAACCAAACCAAGCCGAGACCAATCGAATCGAGCCGAACCGAATCAAGCCGAGCCGAGACGAATCGAACCGAGCCGAGGCACTACTGAATGTAACCGCATGTAATCGATCGAGTAGCCGAGCCGAGCGAGCTAGCTCGAATAGAACCGAGTCGAACCGATTGAGCCGAATCGCCGAATCGAGTCGAGCAAACCCGACTCTAACAAAATTTTACTAAACTGAATCAAGCTGAGATGAGCCAAGTTGAGACAAGACGAGCCGAGCCATACTCGAACTGAATCAAACCATACCAAATCGAATCGAGCCGAGCCAACCTGAATGAACCGAATCAAATCAATCCAACCGGACCCTACTCAAACAAATCAAACCATGCCGAGCCAAGTAGAATTGAAATGAACTGAACCATATCAAGATGAACTAAATTGAGCCGAGCCATACCAAACCCGAACCTAAATGACCTGACCCAACCCGAACGAACCAAACTGAATCGAGCAGTGCCAAGCCAAACCTGAACCAAACCGACCCGAGGTGACTCGAACGAATCGAACTAAACCGAATCGAATTGAGCCGAGCTAAGCCAAACCGGAATCAAACCGAGCTGAGCCAAGTAGAGTCGAATCGAGCTGAAGTGAACCCCCCTGAACCGAACTGAATTGGGACAAACCGAACCAAACTGAGTCGAGCCAAGTTGAACCGAATCGAGCCAAGTAGAAATGAATCGAACCAAATAGACCCAAATTGAACTATATCGAATTGAATCAGATCGAGCCAAGCCGAGTCGATCTGACCCAAACCGAATCGAACTGACCTGACTTGACCCGTATGAACCGAACCAAACCGAGCTGAGTCAAATTAAGTCGAACCAAACCAAATTGAACTGAATCAAGCCGAATTGAATTGAACCAAACTGAACCACACCCAAATCGAGTTGAATAGAATCAAACTGAATCGAGCCGAGCCGAGTAGAACTAAACCAAATAGAGCCGACTCGAACCACATCAAACTGAATCAGACAGGGACAAACTAAACTGAGCCGAATCGAACCGAACTGAACCAAACCAAACTAAACCGAACCGAGCCAAGCTAAATTGAACCAAACCCAAACTGAATTGAACCAATCTGACCTAGATCGAATGAATCGAGCCGAGCCGGGTAGAACTGAGCCTTGGAGAGTCGAGCCAAACTCGAACCTAACCGTCCCGATCAAACCCGAATGAACCAAACCGAATCGAGCCGAGCCAAGCTAAACCCGAACCAAATTGACCCGACGTGACTCGTACGAACTGAATCAAATCGAATTAGACTAAACTGAATCGAATTGAGCCAAGTTGAGCCAAATAAGAACCAAACCGAGCTAAGCCAAGTAGAGCCTAATCAAGCTGAACTGAACCCACCCGAACCGAACTGAATTGGGCCAAACCAAATCGAACCGAGCTGAGCCGAGCTGAACCAAACCAAATTGAATCGAGTCGAGCCAAGTAGAAATGAACCAGACCAAACAAAACAAAATCGAATCGAATCGGGCTAAACCAAGCCGAGTCGATCCGACCAGATCAACCAAATCGAAGCGAATCGAGCCAAACCGAATCAACCGATCGAATCAAATCGACCCTACCCGAACTAAATCAACCTCACCGAATCGATTCAAAGATTTGATACTTGAACCAAATCGAACTAAATGGAATCGAATCTTACCAAGTTGAGCTGAATAGAACCGAATCAAACTGAACCATATTGGTCTGAATAGAGCTGAGCTGTGCCGAGCCGAGTCGAGTAGAATCAAACCGAATAGAGCCGAGCCAAGCCTAGTAGAACTGAACCGAGCCGAACTGCACCAAACCGAGCCGAACCTAACCAAATCGTGTCGAGCTGAGCCAAACTGAATCGAATTAAATAGAGCCAAATCGAACCAAACTGAACTAGACCTAAACTAAATCGAACCGACCTGACTTGTCCTGAACAAACTGAACCGAGTTGATCCGAGCCAAGCTGAGCCCAGCTGAGCCGAGTTGAACCGAACTGAATCGAGCCTATCCAAGCCAAGTAGAACTGAACCGAATTGAATCATACTGAACTACATCGAGCTGAGCCGAGCCAAGCTAGACCCGAACCAAATTGAATCGAACTGACCCGACCCGATCGAATTGAACAAAATCGTACCGAACCGAATCGAGCAGAGCCGAGCGATTTGAGCCGAACTGAACCTTATCGAGCCGAGCTGACTAGAACCGAACCGTATTGATCTGAATAGAGCCGAGCCAAGCTAGACTCGAACCGAACCAAACCGAATCGGACTTGAATTGTGTGTAGTGTTGTGAATTGTGTATAGTGTATTGTGAGTAGTTTAGTGTTGTATATTGTGAAGAGTATAGTATAGTATATCGTATGTAGTGTATTGTAGTATAGTATATTGTGTGTAGTATAGTGCATTGTGTGGAGCCGAGCCAAACTGAATCAAATTGAAGAGAACCAAACCGAACTAGACCTAAACTAAATCGAACCGACCCGACCTGTCCCGAACAAACTAAATCGAGTTGAGCCGAGTAGAATCGAACCGAATTGGCTGAGCTGAGCCAAACTTGAATCAAACAAAGCTGAGCCAAGTAGAGCTGAACCAAGCTGAACCCACCCGAACCAAACCGAACCGAACCGAGCTGAGTCGAACCAAATTGAATCGAGCCGAGCCAAGTAGAAACGAACCAAACTGAACAAAACCAAATCGAATCGGGCCAAGCCGAGTTGATCCGACCACTAAACCGAATCGACTCGACCAGATGAACCGAATCAACCGAAATGAAAGCTAAGCCGATGAGCCGAGCCAAACCAAGTAGTGACAAATTGAGTGAGTGAGTAGAACAAAATCGATTTGACTCGAGCGTAACCAAACCGAGCCGAATCGAGCCAAACCGAACCGAGGTAGAATCGAATCAACCTTATCGAATCGAATCGAGCCAAGGCCGAGATAGCCGAGCCAAGCCGAGTGAATAAAACCAAGCCAAACCGAACTATACTGAATGAAATCGAGCCGAGTCGAGCTATAACTAAACCAAACTAACCCGAACGAATCAAATCGAATCGAATCAAGTCGAAGCGAGCTAAACTAGACCCGAACCTAATCAACCCGACTTGACCTGAACGAATCAAACTAAAGTGAACTGAATCAAATCAAGCCAAGCTGAGCTAAGCTGAGTAGTTTCGAACTAAGCCAAACTTTATCGAACCGAATAACCGAGTGGAATAATCGAAATGAACCAAACCGAACCGAGCCGAGCCGAGTAGAACCGAACCAAACCGAGCCTATCCGAGCCTAGTAGAACCAAGCCAAACTGAACCATATTGAACCAAATCAAGCTGAGCTGAATCGAGCCAAGCCGAGCCAAACTCGAACCGAACCGAACCAAACTAACCTGACTCGATCAAACTAAACTAAGTCGAGTTGAACTGAACCATACCGAACCGAATCGAGCAGAGACGAGCCAAGCCAGACCTGAATCAAATCGAACCATATGGAACCAAATCTTATGAAGCCGAGCTGAATAAAATCGAACCAAACTGAACCATATCGATCCAAATAGAGCTAAGCCGAGCTGAGCCAAGTAGAATCGAACCGAGCCGAACAGCACCGAACTGAGCCAAACCTAACCAAACCATGTCAAATTGAGCCAAATCGAATCGAACTGAATAGAGCCAAACCGAACTAAACCAAACTAGATGTAAACTAAATCGAACTGACCCAACCCATCCCGAACAAATCGAACCAAGTTGAGCCGAGTCGAGTTGAGCCGAGTAGAATCAAACCAAATCGAGCCTATCCGAGCCAAGTAGAATCGAACCGAACTGAACCATACCGAATCACATCGAGCTGAGCCGAGCCGAGCTAGACCCGAACTGAACCGAATCGAACTGACCCGACCCGATCAAACTGAATCGAACCGAACCAAATCGAGCAGAGCCTAGTCGCGCCAGACTTAAACTGAACCGAATCGTACCGAACCAAACCTTATCGAGCCGAGCTGAATCGAACCGCATCGATTCGAATAGAGTCGAGCCGAGCTAGACTTGAACCGAACCAAACCGAATCGACCAGACTCGAATTATGTATAGTGTATTGTGAGTAGTCTAGTGTTGTGTATAATGTGTAGTGTAGTATAGTGTAATATGTGTAATATATTGTAGTATATTGTATTATGTGTAGTGTAGTGTTATTTATTGTGTGTATTATAGTGTTGTGTATTGTGTGTAGTAGTGTTACGTATTATGTGTAGTTTAGTGTAGTGTATTGTATGTAGTGTAGTATTGTATATTATGTGTAGTGTACTTTTTTGTAGTGTGGTGTATCATGTGTAGTGTATTATAGGGTAGTGTATTGTGTAGTGTATTAGAGTGTCGTGTAGTGTAGTATAGTGTATCGTGTGTAGTGTAGTATAGTATATTCTGTATAGTGTAGTGTAGTATATTGTATGTAGTATAGTATAGTGTATTGTGTGTAGTATATTCTGTATAGTATAGTGTAGTGTATTATGTGTTGTGTGTTGTAGTGTAGTATATTATGTGCAGTGTAGTATATTGTGTGTAGTGTAGTGTATTGTGTGTGTGTGTTGTGCATTGTTGTGTGTGTGTTGTGTAGTATATTGTAGTGTGTGTGTTGTGCATTATTGTGTGTTCTGTATTATTATGTGTGTAGTATATTGTATATAGTTTAGTGTAGTGTATTGTATGTAATGTAGTGTTGTATATTATGTGTAGTATAGTGTATTGTAGTGTAGTGTATTATGGGTAGTGTAATGTATTGTGTATAGTATATTGTGTGTAGTATAGTGTAGTATATTGTAATGTAGTGTATTATGTGTAGTGTGTTGCAGTATAGTATATTATGTATAGCATAGTGTATTGTATTGTATTGTATTGTGTAGGGTAGTGTAGTGTGTTGTGTGTGTGTTTTGTATTGTTGTGTTTGTAGTGTGTAGTGTATTGTGTATTGTGTGTGTTGTGTATTATTATATGTGTAGTGTATAGTTTAGTGTAGTGTATTGTGTGTAGTGTTTTGTATATAGTGTAGTGTTGTATATTATGTGTAGTGTATTTTGTGTTGGGTAGTATATTGTGTGGTGTAGTGTATGTAGTGTAGTGTATTATTTTGTAGTGTAGTGTATTGTGTGGTAATGTAGTGTATTATGTGTAGTGTATTATAGTGTAGTGTATTATGTGTAGTGTTTTGTATTGTAGTGCATTGTGTGTGTGTTTTATATTGTTATGTTTGTAGTGTGTAGTGTATTATATGTAGTGTGTGTTATATATTATTATATGTTTGTATGTAGTGTGTAGTGTAGTGTTATTTGTTATGTGTAGTGTTGTGTTATATATATTATGTAGTTTAGTGTAGTGTACTTTGTGTAGTGTTTGGTATATATTGTAGTGTTGTATATTATGTGTAGTGTATTTTGTGTTTTGTAGTGTATTGTGTGTAGTGTAGTGTGTGTAGTGTATTGTAGTGTTGTGTATTGTGTGTAGTATATTTTAGTATAGTGTATATTTTAGTATATTATATGTTATGTATTGTTGTGTATTTAGTGTGTAGTGTTGCATATTGTTATGTGGTAGTGTGTAGTGTATTGTGTGTAGTTTAGTATTGTGTAGTTCAGTATAGTGTATTGTGTCCTCTAGAGTAGTGTATTATGTGTGTGTTGTGTATTGTTGTGTGTGTAGTGTGTAGTGTATTGTGTGTTGTATATTGTGTGTAGTGTGTAGTGTATTGTATGTAGTGTAGTGTTATTTATTGTGTGTAGTGTAGTGTAGTATATTGTGTGTAGTTTAGTGTATGGTGTGTAGTGTTTTATATAGTGTTGTATATTATGTGTATTTGTGCATTGTAGTGTATGTAGTGTAGTGTATTGTGTGTAGTGTATTGTAGTGTAGTATATTGTGAGTAGTGCAATGTATTGTATTGTAGTGTAGTGTATTGTGTGTAGTGTGGTGTGTGTAGTATATTGTGTGTAGTGTATTGTAGTATAGTATATTGTGTGTAGTATATGTGTAGTGTAGTATAGTATATTGTGTGTAGTATAGTGTAGTGTTGTGTATTGTGTGTAGTGTAGTGTTGTGTATTGTTATGTGTTTAGTGTGTAGTGTATTGTGTGTAGTGTGTGTTGTGTATTGTTGTGTGTATAGTGTAGTGTAGTAGTGTAGTGCATTGTGTGTAGTGTTTTGTGTGTGTGTTGTGTGTGTGTTGTGTGTGTAGTGTGTTGTGTATTGTGTATAGCGTAGTATATTATGTGTTGTGTACTATATTGTATATAGTGTAATGTTGTGTATTATGTATAATGTAGTGTAGTGTATTGTGTGTATTGCATTATAGTGTAGTGTTATGAATTATTTGTTGTGTATTGTGTACAATGTATTATAGTATAGTGTATTGTAGTATAGTGTATTGTAGTGTAGTATATTTTGTGAAGCGTATTGTGTATTGTAGTGTATTGGGTGTAGTTTAGTATTGTGTAGTTTGGTGTAGTGTATTGTGTGTACTTTAGTGTAGTGTATTATATGTGTTATGTATTGTTGTATGTATAGTGTGTAGTGTATTGTGTGTTGTGTATTGTTATGTGTGTAGTGTGTAGTGTATTGTGTGTAGTGTAGTGTTGTCTATTTTGTGTAGTTTAGTATAGTGTATTGTATGGCGTATTATGTGTAGTGTATTGTGTGTAGTGTATTGTGTATATTATGTGTAGTGTATTGTGTGTAGTATATTGTGTGTAGTGTATTATAGTGTAGTATCTTGTGTGTTGTATATTATAGTATAGTGTAGTGCATTGTAGTGTAGTGTATTGTGTCTAGTGTAGTGTTATGTATTGTTATGTGTTTAGTGTGTAGTGTGTTGTGTATTGTTATATGTTTAGTGTGTTGTGTGTTGTGTGTAGTGTGTAGTGTGTAGTGTATGTTGTCTATTGTTATGTGTGTAGTGTATATTGTGTAGTGTAGTGTATAGTAGTGTAGTGCATTGTGTATAGTGTATTGTGTGTAGGGTATTGTGTAGTGTATTATGTGTAGTGTAGTGTATTATTATGTGTAGTGTAGTGTATTATGTGTAGTGTATTATATAGTATAGTGTATTGTGTGTAGTGTAATGTATTATTATGAGTGTAGTGTATTGTGTAGTGTAGTATATTATAGTATAGTGCATTGTATAGTGTATTATGGTGTGTGTAGTGTATTGTGTGTAGTGTAGTGTATTGTGAGTGTGTTGCATATTGTTGTGTGTAGTGTGCAGTGTATTGTGTGTAGTGTGTGATGTATGTTGTTATGTGCATAGTGTGTAGTGTATTATATATAGAGTAGTGCATTGTGTAGTTTGTGTGTACTTTAGTGTAGTGTATTGTGTGTATAGTGTGTAGTGTATTGTGTATTGTGTATTGTTATGTGTGTAGTGTGTATATTGTGTGTAGTGTAATATTATTTATTGTGTGTTGTGTATTTTATGGTGTATTATGTGCAGTGTATTATGTATATTATGTGTAGTGTATTATGTAGTATTGTATATTAAAGTGTAGTATAGTGTTGTGTATTTAGTGTTAGTGTAGTGTGTGCAGTGTAGTGTACATAGTGTGTGTATGTGTAGTGTGTACATCACACACTACACAATGCACTACACTATAATACACTACACTACACACACCATAATACATACACTACACAATGCACTACACTATAATACACTACACTACACAATACACTACACACATAATAATACACTACATTACACACAATACACTACACTATACAATATACTACACATAATACACTAAACTACACAATACACTACACACATTAATACACCACACACATAATACACTACACATACACTACACATAATGCATTATAATTATTATAATAATATATACACACATATAATAATAACAATATACTATAATAATATAATACACACACAATATATATAATATAATTACACATAACAATAGACACACACTACAAAAATAATACACAATAACATACACATAATACATATACATATATAATAATACACAACAACATAAACAATAATAATAATAACACACTAAACACATAACAATACACAACACTACACTACACACAATACACTACACTACAATACACAACACACAATATACTACACTATAATACACTACATACAATATACTACACACAATACACTACACACATAACAATAGACAATATATACTATACACAATACACTACACACTACACACAAAACAACACATAACACACAACACACAATACACTACATATATAACAATACACAACACACACAAGACTACACAACACACAATAAATAATATTACACAATAATATAATAATTATAATAATATAATAATACATACACACACACACTAATATACACACAATAATACACACACAATAATACACATAATATAATAATAATAATAATAAATATAATAATAACACATAATAACACATAATAAATAATATTATACATAATATATATACACTACACACATAATAATATATATACACATAATACAAGACACACTATATAATAAATATACAACAAACATAATACACTACACTAAAGTATACACAACTATACTAAACTTCACAATGCACTACACTATAATACTACACTACACAATACACTACACTACACACAATACACTACACTATACACACACAATACACACACACACACTACACACATATAATACACAACACACACTACACAATATACACTACACACACATAATATAATATGCATCACACACATGATAATACACACTACACATACAACAATATGTAATACACTAATAATATTACACTACACAATATAATAATAATACATAATAATACACATAAATACACAATGCAATACACACAATACATAACACATATAAAGTACACACAATACACTAAACTATAATGCAATACACTATAATACACTACACTACACATATAATAATACGCTACTCTACACACAATACACTATACTATACAATACACAATACACTACACATTACACACACAACAATATGCTACACACTCACAATACACTACACTATACACAATACACTATACACTACACACATAACAATACACAACACACACTACACATAATACACTACACACTATACACATAACAATACACTAAAGTACACACAATGCACTACACTACACACATAACAGTACACAACACACCATACACTACACACTATACAAACAACAATACACAACACACACAATACACTATACTAAAGTACACACAATACACTTCACTAGACTACACAATGCACTACACTATAATACACTACACTACATAATAATACACTACACTACACATAATACACTATACTATATAATACACAATACACTACACACTACACACTACACACTACACACAATAATACACAACACACACTACATAATATAATATACACTATACATATATAATAATATGCACACACACAATCACATATATATATATACACAACAATATGCAATTCACTCACAATACATTACACTACAAACAATATACACACTACACACATAACAATACACAACAAACAACACACTATACACAACACACACAATACACTACACTATACAATACACAATACACTACACATTACACACACAACAATATGCTACACACTCAATATATACTATACACACACACTACATACACACACATACACAACACACACTACACATAATACACTACACACTATACACAACAATATACATCACACACTTCACACAATACACTACACACTACACACACAACAATATGCAACACACTCACAATACACTACACTATATAATACACTACACATAATACACTACACAATGCACTACACTATAATACACTACACAATGCACTACACTATAATACACTACACTACAATACACTACACTATATAATACACTACACATAATACACTAGACAAAATACACTACACAAATAACTACACTACACTACACTACACAATATACACTACACATAACAATAGACAATATACACTACACACAATATATACTACACACTAAATAATAAAACAATACACACACAATAATACAATAATACACACATATAGCAATACACAACATGCACTACACACAACACACAACACACTAAACACATAACAATACACAACACACTACACACTAAACACATAAACAATACACAACACTACACAACACACAATACACTACACTATAATACACAACACACAATATACTACACTATAATACACTACATACAATATACTACACACAATACACTACAAATAATATATATAATACACTACATACAATACACTACACATAATACACCATATAATACACTACACTAAACTACACACAATACACAACACTACAAAACACACAATAAATAACATTACACTATACACACATAACAATACACAACACACAATACACTACATATTATACACACAACAATACACAACACGCACAATACACTACACTAAAGTACACACAATAGACTACACTAAACTACACAATGCACTACACTATAATACACTACACTACACAATACACTACACACATAATAATACACTACACTACACACACTACACACACTACACTACACTATACAATACACAATACACTACACACTACACACATAACAATACACAACACACACTACACATAATACACTACACACTATACACATAACAATATACATCACACACTACACACTACACACAACAATATGCAACACACTCACAATACACTACACTACACACAATACACTACACACACTATAATACACTACACAATGCACTACACTATAATACAGTACACTACACAATACACTATACACATAATCATACACTATACTGCACATAATACACTACACTATATAAAACACTAGACATAATACACTACACTACACACATAATAATACACTACACTATACACAATACACTACACAACACTAGACACAATACACTACACACAATGCACTACACTACTATAAACTGCACTACACAATATACACTACACACATAACAATAGACAACATACACTACACACAATATACTACACACTACACACAAAACAATGCACAACACATAATACACACAATACGCTACACATATAAGAATACACAACACACACTACACACAACACACAACACACTAAACACATAATAATACACAATACACTACACACTAAACACATAACAATACACAACACTACACTACACACAATACAATGTATTACAATGCAATACACTACACACAATATACTACACTACAATACACAACATGAAATATACTACACTATAATAAACTATATACAATATACTACACACAATACACTACACATATTATATACAATACACTACACACAATACACTACACATAATACACCATACAATACACTACACTAAACTACACACAATAAATAACATTACACTACACGCAATATACACACTACACACATAACAATATACAACACACAATACACTACACACTATACACACAATAATACCCAACACACACAATACACTATACTAAAGTACACACAATACACTACACTAAACTACACAATGCACTACACTATAATACACTACACTACACACAATACACTACACTATACAATATACAATATACTACACATTACACACACAACAATATGCTACACACTCACAATACACTACATACTACACACTACACGCATAAGAATACACAACACACACTACACATAATACACTACACACTATACACATAACAATATACATCACACACTCCACACAAATGAGAACCAAACCGAGCTAAGCCAGGTAGAGCCTAACCGAGCTAAACTGAACCCACCCGAACCGAATCGAATTGGGCCAAACTGAACCAAACCGAGCTGAGCTAAACCGAACCAAATTGAATCAAGTCGAGCCAAGTAGAAATGAACCAAACCAAATAAAACCAAATCCAATCGTATTGAATCGAATCAGTTCAAGTCGATCGACCATACAACTAAATCGAGCTAAACGAAGCTAAACTCAAATCAATCGAATTGAACTAACCCTACTCAATCAACCAAATCAAGTGAACCGAACTGCATCAATCGATTCGACAGATGAGTCAAGCATGAACCAAATCGAACCATATGGAACCGAATCTACCGAGTTGAGCTGAATAGAAGCGAATCAACAATCGAACCATATCGATCCAATAGAGTGAGAGCCGAGTCGAGTAGAATCAAATCAATCGAGCCGACCAGCAAGTAGAACCAAACCGAGCCGAATCGCACCAAATCGAGTCGAACCTAACCAAACTGTCGAGTCAAACCAAATCGAACTAAACAGCCAAACCAAGACCTAAACTAAATCAAACGACGAGTCCCAACAACCGAATCGAGTTGAGCTAAGCCAAGAGCCGAGTAGAACTAAACTAAATTGAGCCTATCCGAGCCAAGTAGAATCGAATCAACAACCATACCAAACCACATCGAATGAGAGGTGAGCTAGACCAATCAACGAATCGAATCGACCCGATCCGATCAAACCAATCAAACCAAACCGCATCGAATCAACGAGCAGCCGTGCTAGACTTAAGAACCGAATCGCATCAACCAAACTTATCGAGCCGAGTTGAATAGAACCAAACGAAATTGAACCGTATCGATCCGAATAGAGTCGAGCTGAGCTAGACTCGAACCGAACCAAACCGAATTGACCAGACTCAAATTGTGTGAAGTGTATTGTGAGTAGTCTAGTGTTGTGTATAGTGTGTAGTGTAGTGTAATGTAATATGTGTAATATATTGTAGTGTATTGTATTGTGTGTAGTGTAGTGTTATTTATTGTGTGTACTGTAGTGTCATGTTTCGTGTGTAGTAGTGTTGTGTATTATGTGTAGTTTAGTATAGTATATTGTATGTACTGTATTGTATGTTGTGTAGTATTGTATATTATGTGTTTTTTTTATAGTGTGGTGTATTGTGTAGTGTATTATAGGGTAGTGTATTGTGTAGTGTATTATAGGGTATTGTATTGTGTAGTGTATTAAAGTGTCATGTAGTGTAGTATAGTGTATTGTGTGTAGTGTAGTATATTATATTGTGTGTAGTATATTCTGTATAGTGTAGTGTAGTGTAGTATAGTATATTGTGTGTAGTATATTTTGTATAGTATAGTGTAGTGTATTATGTGTTGTGTATTGCAGTATAGTATATTATGTGCAGTGTAGTATATTGTGTGTAGTGTAGTGTATTGTGTGTGTGTGTTGTGCATTGTTGTGTGTGTGTTGTGCATTATTGTGTGTTGTGTATTGTTATGTGTGTAGTATATTATATATAGTTTAGTGTAGTGTATTGTATGTAATGTAGTGTTGTATATTATGTGTAGTGTAGTGTATTGTGTGTAGTGTATTGTAGTGTAGTGTATTGTGGGTAGTGTAATGTATTGTGTATAGTATATTGTGTGTAGTGTATTATAATGTAGTGTATTATGTATAGTGTGTTGTAGTATAATATATTGTGTATAGCGTAGTGTATTGTAGTGTATTGTGTAGGGTAGTGTAGTGTATTGTGTGTGTGTTTTGTATTGTTGTGTTTGTAGTGTGTAGTGTAGTGTAGTGTGTGTAGTGTATTATTTTAGTGTAGTATCGTATATTGTGTGTAGTATAGTATTGTGTTTTATGTGTAATGTAGTATATTGTGTTTATTGTAGTGTTACGTATTATGTATAGTGTATTGTGTGTATTGCATTGTAGTGTAGTGTTATGAATTATTTGTAATGTATTGTATAGTATAGTATTGTGTATTATGTGTAGTGTAGTATATTGTGTGTATTATAGTATTGTATATTATGTGTAGTATAGTGTAGTATATTGTGTGTATTGCATTTTAGTGTAGTGTTATTAAGTGTTTATAATATATTATGTGAAGTGTACTGTTGTGTATTGTGTGTAGTATAACATAGTGTTTTGTGTGTAGTGTATTATAGTATAGTATTGTGTATTATGTGTAGTGTATTGTAATATAGTGTTATATATTTTGTGTAGTGTACGTGTATTGTGTCTACTATATTGTTTTGTGTATTGTAGTGTTATTTATTGTGTGTAGCATAGTGTTGTGTATTGTGTAATTTAATGTAGTATATTGTGTGTAGTGTTTTGTATGTAGGGTAGTGTTGTATATTATGTGTAGTGAATTTTGTGTTGGGTAGTGTATTGTGTGTAGTGTAGTGCGTGTAGTGTATTGTAGCATAGTATATTATGTGTAGTGAATTGTATGTAGTGTACTGTGTTATGTGTAGTATTTTGTATTGTAATGCATTGTGTAGTGTAGTGTATTGTGTGTGTTTGTATTGTTATGTTTGTAGTGTAGTGTATTGTGTGTAGTGTATTATTATTATATATATGTAGTGTATGTGTGTAGTGTAGTAGTGTATTATTGTAGTGTTGTTTCGTGTATTTTATATACTATATTGTGTGTATTGTAGTGCTGTGTATTGTGTATAGTGTAATGTAGTATACTATGTGTATTGCATTGTAGTGTAGTGTTATGAATTGTTTATAGTTTTTATTGTGTAGTGTACTATTGTGTATTTTGTGTAGTATAGTTTAGTGTTTTGTGTGTAGTGTATTATAATGTGTGTAGCATAGTGTTGTGTATTGTGTGCAGTAGTGTATTATGTGTAGTGTTTTGTATATAGTATAGTGTTGTATAATATGTGTAGTGTATTTTGTGTAGGGTAGTGTATTGTGTGTAGTGTAGTGTGTGTAGTGTAATGTAGTGTAGTGTATTATATGTAGTGTATTATTATGTAGTGTCATGTATTGTGTAGTATAGTTTATTACAGTGTAGTGTATTATATGTAGTGTATTGTAGTGTAGTGTATTGTATATTGTGTATTGTTATTTGTGTAGTGTGTCATGTATTGTGTGTAGTGTATTGTTATGTGTGTAGTGTGTAGTGTATAGTGTAATTAGTATAGTCTAGTGTTATTTATTGTGTGTAGTGTAGTGTTGTATATTTTGTGTAGTTTAGTGTAGTGTATTGTGTGTAGTGTTTTGTATATAGTGTAGTGTTGTATATTATGTGTAGTGTATTTTGTGTTGGGTAGTATATTGTGTGGTGTAGTGTATGTAGTGTATTGTGTGGTAATGTAGTGTATTATACTACCCAACACAAAATACACTACACATAATATACAACACTACACTATATACAAAACACTACACAATACACTACACTAAACTACACAAAATATACAACACTACACTACACACAATAAATAACACTAGACTATACTAATTACACTATACACACACATAATAATACATACACACACAATACATGACACACTACACAAATAACAATACACAATATACAATACACTACAATACACATATAATACACTAATGTAATAAACTATACTACACAATACATGACACTACATAATAATACACTACATATAATACACTGCACTACATTACACTACACACACTACACTACACATAATACACTACCCTACACAAAATACACTACACATATTATACAACACTATACTATATACAAAACACTACACATAATACACTACTGCACACAATACACAACACTATGCTACACACATTATAATACACTACACACAAAACACTAAACTATACTACACAAAATACACAATAGTACACTACACAATAAAAACTATAAACAATTCATAACACTACACTACAATGCAATACACATAATATACTACATTACACTATACACAATACACAACACTACAATACATAATATATATATAAATATAAACAACACAATAACAATATAATACACACACATAATAATATAATATACTACAATATATATATAATATAATAATACACACAATACACTACACACTACAAACATAACAATACAAAGCACACACACAATACACTACACTACACTACACAATGCATTACAATACAAAATACTACACATAACACAGTACACTACATACAATTCACTACACATAATATACTACGCTACAATACACTACACGCACTACACTACACACAATACACTACCCAACACAAAATTCACTACACATAATATACAACACTACCCTACATACAAAACACTACACATAATATACTACATTAAATTACACAATACACAACACTATATACACACAATAAATAACTACAATACACACAAAACAATATAGTAGACACAATATACAACAGTACACTACACAAAATATATAACACTATATTACAATACACTACACATAATACACAATACTATACTATAATACACTACACACAAAACACTATGTTATACTACACACAATACACAACAGTACACTTCACATAATATATTATAAACACTTAATAACACTACACTAAAATGCAATACACACAATATACTACACTATACTACACATAATATACAATACTATAATACACACAATATACTACACTACACACACAATAATATACTATACACAATACATTACAAATAATAACACTACACTACAATGTAATACACACAATACACTATACATAATACGTAATACACAAACACAATATACTACATTACATAAAACACAATACTATACTACACAATATAATACTACACTAAAATAATACACACACACTACACACTACACCTACAAACACAATAATAAAACACACAATACACTACACACTACGCTATATACACAATATATTATACTACAACACACTATACATAATACACTACATTATAATACACACACAATATACACACACATTACACACTACAACACTACACTACAATACACTACACACAATACACTACACTACACATAATATACAACACTACATTACATACAATACACTACACTACAATACACTACACACAATACACTACACTACACATAATATACAACACTACATTACATACAATACACTACACTAAACTATATATAATATACTACACACATAACAATACACAACACACAATAATACAACACACACACAACAATGCACAACACACAAACACAATACACTACACACAATATACTATACACATAATATACTATACTATATACACAACACATAATACACTACACTATACTATACAAAATATACTACACACAATATATACTACACTACACTACACAATATACTACACACACATATAATATACTACACTACACACAATACACTATACTACACTACATGACACTTTAATACACTACACAATACAATACCTATAATACACAATACACTACCCTATAATCCACTACATAATATACAATACTACACAACATACAATACAACATACAATATACTACGCTAAACACACATAATACACCACTACACACGAAACATGACACTACAAGACACACAAATAACACTACACTACACACAATACAATACACTACAATATATTACATATTACATTATACTACACTACACACTATACACAACACTAGACTACTCACAATACACTACACAATTAGTCGGTCAATTCGGTTTCGAGTCTAGCTCACCGACTCATCGATACTCAATTCCGTTGGTTCTATTCAACTCGGCTCGATAAGTTTGGACGATTGTTTAAGTCTAGCTTTAGGCTCGCTCGATTTTGAGTTTGGTTTGATTTTGATGATCTTGGTCTAGCTCAGCTCACTCGATGTGGTATGGTTGGTTCGATTCTACTTGGCTCGGATAGGCTCAATTTAGTTTAGTTCTACTCGACTTACTTGGCTTAGCTCAACTCGCTGTTCAAGTCGTCTGATTTAGTTTAGGTCTAGTTCGTTTGGTTTGGTTTGGCTTAGTTCGATTCGGTTTGACTACTACACTGGTTAGGTTCATTGGTGCTCGGTTTGGTTCTACTTGGTCTCGATTGTTTGATTCTACTCACTACACTCTATTCGGATCGATATGGTTTGATTCAGTTCGGTTCACTTCTATTCAGCTCAACTCGGTAAGATTCGGTTCCATATGGTTCGATTTGGTTCGTCCGCTTGACTCATCTCGAATCACTATGATTCACTTGATTTGGTTATACGAGTAGGGTTCAATTCAGTTTGAGTTTAGCTCGATTCGACTTAGCTCGATTTAGTTCGGTATGGTCGGATCGACTTGACTGGGCTCAGCCTGATTCGATTCAATACGATTGGATTTGGTTTTGTTTGGTTTGGTTCATTTCTACTTGGCTCGACTTGATTCAATTTGGTTCGATTTAGCTCAACTCGGTTTGGTTCAGTTTGGCCCAATTCGGTTCGGTGGGTTCGGTTGCTAGGCTCTACGCTTAGCTCGGTTTGGTTCTCATTTGTGTGTAGTGTGTGATGTATATTGTTATGTGTATAGTGTAGTGTATTATGTAGTGTGTGTTGTGTATTCTTATGTGTGTAGCGTGTAGTGTGTAGTGTAGTGTATTGTGAGTGTGTAGCATATTGTTGTGTGTGTAATGTAGTATATTGTATATTGTATAGTGTAGTGTAGTGTATTACTATGTGTGTAGTGTATTGTGTGTAGTGTAGTGTATTATAGTGTAGTGCATTGTGTAGTTTAGTGTAGTGTATTGTGTGTACTTTAGTATAGTGTATTGTGTGTGTTGGGTATTATTGTGTGTATAGTGTGTAGTGTATTGTGTGTTGTATATTGTTATGTGTGTAGTGTGTATATTGCGTGTAGTGTAATGTTATTTATTGTGTGTAGTTTAGTGTAGTGTATTGTATGGTGTATTATGTGTAGTGTAGTGTGTGTAGTGTATTGTGTATAATATGTGTAGTGTATTGTGTGTAGTATATTGTATGTAGTGTATTATAGTGTAGTATATTGCGTGTTGTGTATTGTAGTGTAGTATATTGTGTGTAGTGTATTGCATTGTAATGCATTGTATTGTGTGTAGTGTAGTGTTGTGTATTGTTATGTGTTTAGTGTGTAGTGTATTGTGTATTATTATGTGTTTAGTGTGTTGTGTGTAGTGTGTGTTGTGTATTCTTATATGTGTAGTGTATTGTGTGTATTGTGTGTTGTGCATTGTTTTGTGTGTAGTGTGTAGTATATTGTGTGTAGTGTATGTTGTATATTGTTATGTGTATAGTGTATATTGTGTAGTATAGTTTATAGTAGTGTAGTTCATTGTGTGTAGTGTATTGTGTCTAGTGTTGTGTAGTGTATTGTGTATAGTGTATTATTATGTGTGTAGTGTAGTGTATTATGTCTAGTGTTTTATATAGTGTAGTGTATTGTGTGCAGTGTAGTGTATGATTATGTGTATAGTGTACTGTGTAGTGTACTGTATTATAGTGTAGTGCATTATATAGTGTATTATAGTGTGTGTAGTGTATTGTGTGTAGTGTAGTGTATTGTGAGTGTGTTGTATATTGTTGTGTGTAGTGTGTAGTGTGTGATGTATATTGTTATGTGTATAGTGTGTAGTGTATTATGTGTAGTGTGTGTTGTGTATTGTTATGTGTGTAGTGTGTAGTGTATTGTGTATTGTATAGTGTAGTGTAGTGTGTGTAGTGTAGTGTATTATTATGTGTGTAGTGTATTGTGTAGTGTAGTGTATTATAGTGTAGTGCATTGTGTAGTTTAGTGTAGTGTATTATTGTGTGTACTTTAGTGTAGTGTATTGTGCGTGTTGTGTATTGTTGTGTGTATAATGTGTAGTGTATTGTGTGTTGTGTATTGTTATGTGTGTATAGTGTAATGTTATTTATTGTGTGTTTTGAAGTGTTGTGTATTGTGTGTAGTTTAGTGTAGTGTATTATATGGTGTATTATGTGTAGTGTATTGTATGTAGTGTATTATATATATTATTTGTAGTGTATTATGTGTAGTATATTGTATGTAGTGTATTATAGTGTAGTATATTGTGTGTTGTGTATTGTAGTGTAGTGTATTGTGTGTTGTGTAGTGTTGTGTATTGTTTATGTGTTTAGTGTGTAGTGTGTTGTGTATTGTTATGTGTTTAGTGTGTTGTGTGTTGTGTGTAGTGCATGTTGTGTATTGCTATATGTGTAGTGTATTGTGTGTTGTGTATTGTTTTGTGTGTAGTGTGTAGTATATTGTGTGTAGTGTATGTTGTCTATTGTTATGTGTAGTGTATATTGTGTAGTGTAGTGTAGTGTAGTGCATTGTGTGTAGTGTATTTTGTCTAGTGTATTGTGTAGTGTAGTGTATTATGTGTAGTGTATTATATAGTGTAGTGTATTGTGTAGTGTAGTGTATTATAGTGTAGTGCATTGTGTAGTGTATTATAGTGTAGTGCATTGTGTAGTGTATTATATAGTGTAGTGTATTGCATTGTGTAGTGTGTAGTGTATTGTGTGTAGTGTGTGATGTATATTATTATGTGTATAGTGTGTAGTGTATTATGTGTAGTGTGTGTTGTGTATTGTTATGGGTGTAGTGTGTAGTGTATTGTGTATAGTATAGTGTATTGTGAGTGTGTAGCATATTGTTGTGTGTGTAATGTGTAGTGTATTGTGTGTGTTGTGTATTGTTGTGTATAGTGTGTTGTTTGTTGTGTATTGTTTTGTGTGTAGTGTGTATATTGTGTGTAGTGTGTGATGCATATTGTTATGTGTATAGTGTATAGTATATTATGTGTAGTGTGTGTTGTGTATTATTGTGTGTAGTGTGTAGTGTATTGTGTATTATATAGTATAGTGTATTATGTGTAGTGTAGTGTATTATTATGTGTGTAGTGTATTGTGTAGTGTAGTGTATTATAGTGTAGTGCATTGTGTAGTTTAGTGAAGTGTATTGTGTGTACTTTAGTATAGTGTATTGTGTGTGTTGTGTATTGTTGTTTGTATAGTGTGTAGTGTGTGGTGTGTTGTGTACTGTTATGTGTGTAGTGTAGTGCATTGTGTGTACTTTAGTGTATTGTTATGTGTATAGTGTGTAGTGTGTGTTGTGTATTGTTATGTGTGTAGTGTGTAGGGTATTGTGTATAGTGTAGTGTATTGTGAGTGTGTAGCATATTGTTGTGTGTGTAATGTGTAGTGTATTGTGTATTGTATAGTGTAGTGTATTGTGTGTAGAGTAGCCTATTATTATATGTGTAGTGTAGTGTATTATAGTGTAGTGCATTGTATAGTTTAGTGTAATGTATTATGTGTACTTTAGTGTAGTGTATTGTGTGTGTTATGTATTGTCGTGTGTATAGTGCGTTGTGTGTTATGTATTGTTATGTGTGTAGTGTGTATTTTGTGTGCAGTGTAATATATCGTGAGTGTACTACATATTGTTGTATGTGTAGTGTATAGTGTATCATGTGTAGTGTGTGATGCATATTGTTATGTGTATTGTGTGTAGTGCATTATGTGTAGTGTGTGTTGTGTATTGGTATGTGTGTAGTGTGTAGTGTATTGTGTATTGTATAGTGTAGTGTATTGTGTGTAGTGTAGTGTATTGTGTAGTGTAGTGTATTATAGTGTAGTGCATTGTGAAGTTTAGTGTAGTGTATTGTGTGTACTTTAGTGTAGTGTATTATGTTTGTTGTGTATTGTTGTGTATATAGTGTATACTGTATTGTGTGTTGTATATTGTTATGTGTGTAGTGTGTATATTGTGTGTAGCGTAATGTTATTGATTATGTGTTGTGTAGTGTTGTGTTTCTTGTGTATTGTTGTTATATGTGTAGTGTATTGTGTGTGGGTGTATTGTTGTGTGTATAGTATGTAATATATTGTGTGTTGTGTATTGTTATGTGTGTAGTGTGTATATTGTATGTGGTGTAATGTTATTTATTATGTGTTGTGTAGTGTTGTGTGTTGTGTATTGTTATATATGTAGTGTATTGTGTGTTGTGTGTTGTTTTGTGTGTAGTGTGTAGTGTATTGTGTATAGTATATATTGTCTATTGTAATGTGTGTAGTGTGTATTGTGTGTAGTGTATTGTGTATATTATGTGTAGTGTATTGTGTGTAGTATATTGTATGTAGTGTATTATAGTGTAGTATATTGTGTGTTGTGTATTGTAGTGTAGTGTAGTGTATTGTGTGTAGTGTAGTGTTTTGTATTGTTATGTGTTTAGTGTGTTGTGTATTGTTATTTGTTTAGTGTGTTGTGTGTTGTGTGTAGTTTGTGTTGTGTATTGTTATGTGTAGTGTATTGTGTGTATTGTGTGTTGTGTATTATTTTGTGTGTAGTGTGTGTAGTCTATTGTTATGTGTAGTGTATTGTGTGTATTGTGTGTTGTGTATTATATTGTGTGTAGTGTATGTTGTCTATTGTTATGTGTGTAGTGTATAATAGTGTAGTGCATTGTGTGTAGTGTATTGTGTGTAGTGTAGTGTATTAATGTGTGTAGTGTGTGGTGTGTTGTGTACTGTTATGTGTGTAGTGTAGTGCATTGTGTGTACTTTAGTGTATTGTTATGTGTATAGTGTGTAGTGTGTGTTGTGTATTGTTATGTGTGTAGTGTGTAGGGTATTGTGTATAGTGTAGTGTATTGTGAGTGTGTAGCATATTGTTGTGTGTGTAATGTGTAGTGTATTGTGTATTGTATAGTGTGTATGTGTAGAGTAGTATTATTATATGTGTAGTGTAGTGTATTATAGTGTAGTGCATTGTATAGTTTAGTGTAGTGTATTATGTGTACTTTAGTGTAGTGTATTGTGTGTGTTATGTATTGTCGTGTGTATAGTGCGTTGTGTGTTATGTATTGTTATGTGTGTAGTGTGTATTTTGTGTGCAGTGTAATATATCGTGAGTGTACTACATATTGTTGTATGTGTAGTGTATAGTGTATCATGTGTAGTGTGTGATGCATATTGTTATGTGTATTGTGTGTAGTGTATTATGTGTAGTGTGTGTTGTGTATTGGTATGTGTGTAGTGTGTAGTGTATTGTGTATTGTATAGTGTAGTGTATTGTATGTAGTGTAGTGTATTGTGTAGTGTAGTGTATTATAGTGTAGTGCATTGTGAAGTTTAGTATAGTGTATTGTGTATACTTTAGTGTAGTGTATTATGTTTGTTGTGTATTGTTGTGTGTATAGTGTGTACTGTATTGTGTGTTGTATATTGTTATGTGTGTAGTGTGTATATTGTGTGTAGCGTAATGTTATTTATTGTGTTGTGTAGTGTTGTGTGTGTTGTGTATTGTTGTTATATGTGTAGTGTATTGTGTGTGTGGTGTATTGTTGTGTGTATAGTGTGTAGTGTATTGTGTGTTGTGTATTGTTATGTGTGTAGTGTGTATATTGTGTGTGGTGTAATGTTATTTATTGTGTGTTGTGTAGTATTGTGTGTGTTGTGTATTGTTATATATGTAGTGTATTGTGTGTTGTGTGTTGTGTGTTGTTTTGTGTGTAGTGTGTAGTGTATTGTGTATAGTATATATTGTCTATTGTTATGTGTGTAGTGTATATTGTGTGTAGTGTATTGTGTATATTATGTGTAGTGTATTGTGTGTAGTATATTGTATGTAGTGTATTATAGTGTAGTATATTGTGTGTTGTGTATTGTAGTGTAGTGTAGTGTTTTGTATTGTTATGTGTATAGTGTGTTGTGTATTGTTATTTGTTTAGTGTGTTGTGTGTTGTGTGTAGTTTGTGTTGTGTATTGTTATGTGTAGTGTATTGTGTGTATTGTGTGTTGTGTATTATTTTGTGTGTAGTGTGTGTAGTCTATTGTTATGTGTAGTGTATTGTGTATTGTGTGTGTGTATTATATTGTGTGTATGTTGTCTATTGTTATGTGTGTAGTGTATATAGTGCATTGTGTGTATTGTGTAGTGTAGTGTATTAAGTGTGTGGTGTGTGTGTAGTTATGTGTAGTGTGCATTGTGTATTTAGTGTATGTATAGTGTAGTGTGTTGTGTATTGTGTGTAGTGTGTAGTTGTATAGTGTAGTGTATGAGTGTAGCATATTGTGTGTGTAGTGTAGTGTAGTATTATAGTGTAGTGTGTAGAGTAGTATTATTATATGTGTAGTGTAGTGTATTATAGTGTAGTGTTGTATAGTTTAGTGTAGTGTATTATGTTTAGTGTAGTGTAGTGTGTTATGTATTGTGTGTATAGTGTATTGTTATGTAGTGTATTTTGTGTGTAATATAGTGAGTGTACTACATATTGTTGTGTGTAGTGTATAGTGATGCATATTATGTGTATTGTGTAGTGTATTGTGTAGTGTGTGTGTATGTGTGTAGTGTAGTGTATTGTGTATTGTATAGTGTATTATTGTAGTGTAGTGTATTGTAGTGTAGTGTATTATGTGTAGTGCATGAAGTAGTATAGTGTATTGTATACTTTAGTGTAGTGTATTATGTTGTTGTATTGTATAGTGTATTATGTGTATATTGTTATGTGTGTATATGTGTAGTGTATGTTATTTATTGTGTATGTGTGTTGTGTGTATTATAGTATGTATTGTGTGTGGTGTATTGTTGTATAGTGTGTAGTGTTGTATTGTTGTGTAGTGTATATTGTGTGTGGTGTAATGTTATTTATTGTGTGTAGTATTGTGTGTTGTGTATTGTTATATAGTGTATTGTGTGTTGTGTGTATTGTTTTAGTGTGTATAGTATATATTGTCTATTGTTATGTGTGTGTGTGTAGTGTATTATATATATGTGTATTGTGTATGTATATTACACTACACACAATATACACACTACACACATAACAATACACAATACACTACACACTATACACAATACACTACACTAAAGTACACACAAACTACACAATGCACTACACTATATATAGTACACTACACACTATGCACATAACAATATACATCACACTACACACAATACACATTACACACAACAATATGCAACACACTCACAATACACTACACTACACACAATACACTACACACACCATAATACACTACACAATGCACTATACTATAATACACTACACTACACAATACACTACACACATAATAATACATTACACTACACACAATACACTATACTATATAATACACTACACATAATACACTACACTACACATATAATAATACACTGCACTACACATCATACACTACACTATAATACACTAAACATAATATACTACACAATACACTACACACAATACACTACACACAATGCACTACACTACTATACACTACACTACACAATATACACTACAATAATAGACAATATATACACTACACTACACACAACACACAACACACTAAACATATAACAATACACAACACACTACACACTAAACACATAACAATACACAACACTACACTAGACACAATACACTACACTACAATGCACTACACTATACTACAATATACAACACACAAGATACTACACTATAATACACTAATAATATATAATATAATATAATAATACACATAATAATACACTACACATAATACGCCATACAATACACTATACTAAACTACACAAAATAGACAACACTACACTACACACTACATACAATACACTACACACTACACACATAAACAATACACAACACACAATACACTACACACTATACATACAACAATACATAACACATATAATACACTACACTAAACTACACATATAATAATACACTACACTACACATCATACACTACACTATAATACACTACATAATATACTACACAATACACTACACACAATACACTACACACAATACACTATACAATGCACTATAACTACTATACACTACACTACACAATATACACTACACACATAATAATAGACAACATACACTACACACTACACACAACACACAACACACTAAACATATAACAATACACAACACACTACACACTAAACACATAACAATACACAACACTACACTAGACACAATACACTACACTACAATGCACTACACTACACTACAATATACAACACACAAGATACTACACTATAATACACTACACACAATATACACATAATATACACAATACACTACACACAATACACTAATATAATACGCCATACAATATAATATACTAAACGACACAAAATAGACAACACTACACTACACAATACACTACACACTATATACAATACACTACACACTACACAATAAACAATACAACACACAATACACTACAACTATACATACAACAATACATAACATATATAATACACTACACTAAAGTACACATAATACACTACACTAAACTACAATACTAAACTACACCAATACACTATACACAATACACTATAATACACATACACTACAAAATATACTACACTACATAATACACTACACTACAATACACTATACTACAATACACTATACTATAATACACATAATAATACACAACAAATAATTCATAACACTACACTATAATGTAATACACATAATACACTACACTACATTATACATAATATAATAATTATATATAATATAGTATAACACATAATATAATACACTATACAAATACATAACAACATTAACAACACACACACAAAACACTACACACAATGACACTACACTACACTACTACATAATAATACATACTACACATAATAATACACAACACACACTACACACAATACACTACACACTAAACACATAACAATACACAACACTACACTACACACAATACACAACACTACACTATACTACACACAATATACTATACTACACTACACATAATATACTACACTATACTACACACAATATACTATACTACAATACACTACACACAATATACTACACACACCACACTACACACAATACACTACACTACAATACAATACATTGCACTACTCACAATATACTACACTACAATACACTACACACAGTACACTACACACACTACACTACATACAATACACTACAATGCACAAAATACACTACACATAATATACAACACAACACTATATACAAAACACTACACACCATACACTACACTAAACTACACACAATATACTACATTACACTACACACAATAAATAACACTACACTACATACAATACACTACACACTACACACATAACAATATACAACACACAATACACTACACACTACACACACAACAATACACAACACACACATAATACACTACTCTAGAGGACACAATACACTATACTGAACTACACAATACTAAACTACACACAATACACTACACACTACCACATAACAATATGCAACACACTACACACTAAATACACAACAATACATAACACATATAATATACTAAAATATACAACACTATACTAAAATATACTACACACAATACACAACACTACAATACACTACACACACTACACTACACACAATACACTACAAAACACAAAATACACTACACATAATATACAACACTACAATATATACCAAACACTACACAAAGTACACTACACTAAACTACATAATATATATAACACAACACTACACATAATAAATAACACTACACTACACACTACATACAAACATATAATAATATATAACACACTACATATAATACACTACACACTACAAACATAACAATATAAAACACACACACAATACACACTACACAATACACTACAATACAAAACACTACACATAATACACTACACTACATACACTACACCACACAATATACTACCCAACACAAAATACACTACACATAATATACAACACTACACTATATACAAAACACTACACACAATACACTACACTAAACTATACACTACACATATAATAATACACAACACACACAATACACAATACACTACACACTACAAACACAACAATACAAAACACACACACAACACACTACACTACCCTACACAATACAATACAATACACTATGCTATACATAATATACTATACTGCAACACACTACACATAATACACTACATTACAATATACTACACTATACTACACACAATATACTATACACAATACATTACACTACCCATAATACACTACACTACAATACTATACTATATAATATATACAACACTACATTACATACAATACACTACACTAAACTATATACAATATACTACACACATAATAATACAGAACATACAATAATACACAACACACACACTACAATATACTACACAACACACACACAACAATGCACAACACACACACACAATACACTACACTACACACAATATACTACACTGCGCATAATATACTACACTACAACACACAACACATAATACACTACACTATACTATACAGAATATACTACACACAATACACTATACTATACTACATACAATATACTACACTACACTATACAGAATATACTATACTACACTACACACGATACACTATACTACACTACACGACACTCTAATACACTACACAATACACTACCCTATAATACACTACACATGATACACCACACTACAAAAAAGTACACTACACATAATATACAATACTACACTACATACAATATACTACACTAAACTACACATAATACTTAAGACTACTACACACAATCCACAACACTATAATACACACAATAAATAACACTACACTACACATAATACAATATACTACAATATATTACACATATTACACTATACTACACTACACATTATACACAACACTAGACTACTCACAATACACTATACATAATTCGAGTCTGGTCGATTCGGTTTGGTTCGGTTCGATTTCACCGATAAGGTTTGGTTCGATTCGATTCGATTTAAGTCTGCGACTAGGCTCGATTTGGTTCGGTTCGATCTTTGATGGTCGGTCGGATTCGTTGATTCGGGTCTAGCTTGGCTCGGCTCAGCTCGATGTGATTCGGTATGGTTCAGTTCGGTTCGATTCTACTTGGCTCGGATAGGCTCGATTTGGTTTGATTCTACTCGGCTCAGCTCGACTCGGCTCAACTTGGTTCGATTTGTTCGGGATGGGTTGGGTCAGTTCGATTTAGTTTACATCTAGTTTGGTTTAGTTCGGTTTGGCTCTATTCAGTTCGATTCGATTTGGCTCAATTTGACATGGTTTGGTTAGGTTTGGCTCGTCGTCTTTGGTTCGATTCTACTTGGCTCAGCTCGGCTTAGCTCTATTTGGATCGATATGGTTCAGTTTGGTTCGATTTTATTCAGCTCGGCTTCATAAGATTTGGTTCCATATGGTTCGATTTGATTCAGGTCTGGCTTGGCTCGTCTCTGCTCGATTCGGTTCGGTATGGTTTAGTTCAACTCGACTTAGTTTAGTTCGATCGAGTCAGGTTAGTTTGGTTCGGTTCGGTTTGAGTTTGGCTCAGCTTGGCTCGATTCAGCTCAGCTTGATTTGGTTCAATATGGTTCAGTTTGGCTTGGTTCTACTAGGCTCGGATAGGCTCGGTTTGGTTCGGTTCTACTCGGCTCGGCTCGGTTCGGTTTGGTTCAGCTCGGCTCGATTCAGTTCCACTCGGTTCAGCCAGTTCGGTTCGATAAAGTTTGGCTTAGTTCGAAACTACTCGGCTCAGCTCAGCTTGGCTTGATTTGATTCAGTTCACTTCAGTTTGATTCGTTCAGGTCAAGTCGGGTTGATTAGGTTCGGGTCTAGTTTAGCTCGCTTCGACTTGATTTGATTCGATTTGATTCGTTCGGGTTAGTTTGGTTTAGTTATAGCTCGACTCAGCTCGATTTCATTCAGTATAGTTCGGTTTGGCTTGTTTTATTCGACTCGGCTTGGCTCAGCTAGGCTTATCTCAGCTTGGCTTGGCTCGATTCAGTTCGATAAGGTTCGGTTCAGTTCTACTCGGCTCGGTTCGGTTTGGCTCAGTTCGGCTCGGTTTGGTTCTGCTCGAGTCAAATCGATTTTGTTCTACTCAGCTCAGCTCAATTTGTCACTACTTGGTTTGGCTCGGCTCAGCTCGGCTTAGCTCAGCTCGGTTCAGTTCGGTTCATACGAGTTGGGTCGAGTCAGTTCGGTTTGGTACATGTCAGATCAACTCAGCTTGGCTTGGCCCGATTCGATTTGGTTTTGTTCAGTTTGGTTCGTTTCTACTTGGCTCGGCTCGATTCAATTTGGTTCGACTCAGCTCGGTTCGGTTCGGTTTGGTTCGGGTGGGTTCAGTTGAGCTTGGTTCAGCTCTACTTGGCTCAGCTTTGTTTGATTCAAGTTTGGCTCAGCTCAGCCAATTCGGTTCGATTCTACTCGGCTCAACTCGGCTCAACTCGATTTAGTTTGTTCGGGACAGGTCGGGTCGGTTCGATTTAGTTTAGGTCTAGTTCGGTTTGGGTCAGGTCATTTAGGTTCGGGTTTGGCATGGCTCGGCTCAATTTAGTTCATCTCGATATGGTTCGGTTCATTTCAATTCTACTTGGCTCGGCATGGTTTGATTTGTTTGAGTAGGGTCCGGTTGGATTGGTTTGATTCGGTTCATTCAGGTTGGCTCGGCTCGATTCGATTTGGTATGGTTTGATTCAGTTCGAGTATGGCTCGGCTCGTCTTGTCTCAACTTGGCTCATCTCAGCTTGATTCAGTTCAGTAAAATTTTGTTAGAGTCGGGTTTGCTCGACTCAGTTCGGTTCAGTTCAGCTCAATTCGATTCGACTCAGTTATATTCAGGCCTAGCTCGGCTCGGCTCAGCTCTCCTCGATTCGATTACATGCGGTTCAAGTGTCCGCTCCTCTCGGTTCCGATTCGGCTCTTGATTCGATTCGATTCGGGTCTCGGCTTGGTTTGGTTCTATTCTACTCACCTTAGCTCAGCTCAGTTCTATTCGAGTCAGGTCGATTCAGTTTGGTTCGGGTCTAGCTCAGCTTGGTTCAGCTCGATTTAGTTTAATTTAGTTTGGTCAGGTCAGGTCGGGTCAGTTAGATTCAGTCACCATCTGGCTCCGCTCGATTCGATTCGATACGGCTCGATTTAGTTCGGTTCGGTTTATTTCATTTCTACTTGTCTCGATTCGGTTCAGATTAATTCGGTTAGTTCTACTCGGGTCAGGTTTGGCTCGATTTCGCTCGGCTTGACTTAGCTCAACTCGGTTCAGTTCAGTTTGATTCGTTCAGGTCAGGTCAGTCCGATTCAGTTCAGCACGGCTCGGCTTGATTTAGTTCGGTTCTATACGGCTCGATTCGGTTCGACTCTACTCGACTTGGCTTATCTCGGCTCGGCTTGGCTCGGTTCGGTTCGATTCATTTGGATCGGGTTAGTTAGGGTATGATTTGATTCGGTTTGATTCGATTCATTCGGATCGGGTTCGTTCGGGTCCGGCTTAGCTCGGCTTGATTTGGTTAGGTTCATTCGGGTTGGGTCGAGTCGATTAGATTCGGGTTTTGCTTGACTCTGCAAGGTTCAGTTCTACTCGGCTTGGCTCGGTTCATTCGGACTAGGTCAGGTCGATTCGATTAGGTTGGGTCTAGTTCAGTTCAGCTTGGCTCGGTTTAGTTCAGTTCAATTCAGTTCGGCTTGATTCGATTCGGTTCGGTTCGACTCGATTTGGTTTGGCTCGGTTCGATTCGATTTGGCTTAGTTTAGTTCGATGCGGTTCGACGTGGTTCAGTTCGGTTTAGTTCTACTCGTCTCGGCTCGATTCGGTTTGGTTCTACTTGACTCGGTTCATCTAGGCTCGGCTCAGCTCAGTTCAGTTCGATTCGTTTCGGTCATGTCAGTTCGGGTATAGTTCGGTTTGGTTCAATTTGATTCGATTTGGCTTGATTCGATTCAGTTGGTTTAGTTTAGCTCTATTCGACTCGGCTCGATTTGGTTGATTCATACCGGTCGAGTCAGGTTGATTTGGTACGGGTCGGATTGACTTAGCTTGGCTCGATCCGATTCGATTCGATATAGTCCGATTTGGTTATGTTTGGTTTAATTCATTTCTACTTGGCTCGGCTCAGCTCGGTTCGGTTTGGTTTAGCCCAATTCGGTTTGGTTTGGGTGGGTTCGGTTCATCTCGGTTTAGCTCTACTTGGATCAGCTCGGTTTGGTTCCAGTTTGGCTCTGCTCGACTCAATTTGATTCGATTTAGTTCGGTTCGTTCAAGCACATCAGGTGGGTTTAGTTCAGGTCTAGGCTTTTTGGCTCGATTCGGTTTGGTCCGTTTAGGTTGGGTCGGTTAGGTTCGGGTTTGACTCAGCTCAACTTGATTCATATCGTCTCGATACGGTTCGGTTCGTTTCAATTCTACTCGGCTCGGCATGGTTCGATTCGGTAGGGTTGGGTTGATCGATTCGGTTGATTCGATTCGTTCAGGTTGGCTTAGCTAGATTCGGTTCGGTTCGGTTTGGTTCTACTCGGCTCGATTAGATTTGACTCAGTTTAGCTAGGTTTGGTTCTGCTCAAGTCGAATTGATTCTGTTCTACTCGGCTCAGCTCGATTTGGCTCTACTCGGTTCGGCTCGAATCAGCTCGGCTCGGCTAAGCTCGGCTCATTTCTACTTGACTCAGCTCGATTTGGCTTAGCTCAGTTCGGTTCGGTTCATTTGGGTCAGGTTAGTTCGGTTCGATATGGGTCGGATTGACTTGACTTGGCTCGATCCGATTCGATTCGATATGGTTCGATTTGGTTTTGTTCGGTTTGGTTCGTTTCTACTTGGCTCGCTCAATTCAATTCAATTCGGTTCAGCTTGGCTCGATTCGGTTCGGTTTGGCCCAATTCAATTTAGATCGAGTGGGTTCAGTTCAGCTCAATTCAGCTCTACTTGGCTCAGCTCGGTTTAGTTCCTGTTTGGCTTAGCTCAGCTCAATTCAGTTCGGTTTAGTTTGATTCAACTCGATTCGGTTCGTTCGAGTTACATCGGGTCGGTTTGGTTCGGGTCTAGCTTGGCTAGGCTCGATTCAGTTTGGTTCATTCAGGTTGGGTCGGGTCGGTTAGGTTCGGGTTTGGCTCGACTAGGTAAGGTTCAGTTTTACTCAACTCAGTTCAGTTTATTCAGGCTGGGTCAGGTCGGTACGATTTGGTTTGGGTGTGGTTCAGTTTGGCTCGGCTCGGTTCAGTTCGACTCAGTTCGGTTCGGCTCGGTTCGATTTGGCTCGGTTCAGCTTGGTTCGATTCGATTCGGTTCTGTTCAGTTTAGTTCTACTCAGCTCGACTCGATTCGGTTCAATTCTACTCAACTCGATTCGTCTTAGCTCGGCTCAGCTCGATTCGGTTTGATTCAATTCGCTTTGGTTCAGTTTGATTCATTCGGGTCAAGTTGGGTCGGTTAGGTTCGGGTATGGTTCAGCTTAGCTCGGCTTTATTCGATTCGGTTCAATTTGTTCTGGTTGGTTCATACGGTCGTTTGGCTTAGCTCTACTACTCGATTCATGCGTTTCTATTGGTGGGATTCGGCTCGATTTGGCTCGGCTTGATTGATTCGCTTGGTTTGGTTCTATTCTACATGCCTTAGCTCGGCTTGGTTCTATTCGGTCGGTCAATTCGGTCGGCTCGGCTACTACCGATTCGATTTAATTCAATTTGGTATGGTCAGGTCGAGTCAGTTAGATTCAGTTATAGTCTAAATTGACTCGATTTGGTTCGATACGGCTTAGTTCGATTCAGTTCGATTTGTTTCAGTTCTACTCAGCTCGATTCGATTCAGATCGATTCGGTTGGTTCTAGTCAGGTCGGGTCTGGCTCGGCTTGGCTTGGTTCGACTTGATTCGGTTTGATTTGTTCGGTCACCGATTTGATTTAGGTCGGCTTGCTTTGGCTTGACTCGGCTCGATTCAGTTTGATACGGTTCTATATAGCTCGATTCGGTTTGATTCTACTCGACTTGGCTCATCTCGACTCAGCTCGGTTCAATTCAATTCATTCAGATCAGGTTGGTTCGGGTATGATTTGGTTCGGCTCGATTCGATTCATTTGGATCGGGTCGGTTCGAGTCTGGCTTGGCTCGACTCGATTTGGTTTGGTTCATTCAGGTTTTGTCGGGTCGGTTAGGTTCGGGTTTTGCTCGACTCGACAAGGTTCAGTTTTACTTGGCTCGACTCGGTTCATTCAGGCTAGGTTGGGTCGATTCGATTCAGTTTGGGTCCGTTCGCTCACGGTTTGGTTCCGTTCGACTCGTTGGTTCTATTTGGCTCGATTTGGTTTGGCTCGATTCGATTCGATTGGGCTTGGTTGGTTCAATATGGTTCGAGCCGGCCTGCTTGGTTTAGTTCTACTTGGCTCGCTCGATTCGGTTCAATTCTACTCGTGTCGGCTCTTCTCCGACTCAGCTTGGTTCAGTTCGATTCGATTCACTTTAGTTCAGTTTGATTCATTCGAGTCAGGTCGGATCGGTTAGGTTCGGGTCAAGTTTGGCTCGGCTCGATTTGATTTGATTCGGTTCAATCCATTTTGGTTGGTTCGATTTAGGTCAAGCTTCGATTTGGTTCAGTTCTATTCGACTTGGCTCAGCTAGGCTTATCTCAGCTTGGCTCAGCTCAATTTGGTTCGATAAGGTTTGGTACGGTTCTACTCGGCTCAGTTCGGTTTAGCTCAATTCGGCTCAGTTTGGTTCTGCTCGAGTCGAATTGATTATGTTCTACTCAGCTCAACTCGATTTGGCTCTACCCAGTTTGGCTCAAAGCAGCTCAGCTAAGCTCGGCTTGGCACAGCTCTACTCATTTCTACTCAACTCGACTCGATTCGGCTTGGCTCGGTTCAGTTCTGTTTATACGGGTTGGGTCGGGTCCGTTCGGTTCAGTACGGGTTGGAATGACTCGGCTTGGCTCAGCCCAATTTGATTCGATACGGTTCGATTTGGTTTTGTTCAATTTGGTCTTGTTCGATTTGGTTCGTTTCTGCTTGGCTCGGCTCGATTCAATTTGGTTCGGTTCAACTCGGATCAGGTCGGTTCGGTTCAGTTTGGCCCAATTAAGTTCGATTTGGTTGGGTTTATTTCAGCTCTGTTCGGCTCTACTTGGCTTAGCTCAGTTTGGTTCTAGTTTGGCTAAGCTCGGCTCAATTCGATTCGATTTGGTTCGGTTCGTTTGAGTTGTATTGGGTTGGATTAGTTCAGGACTGGCTTGGCTCGGGTCGATTCGGTTTGGTTTGTTCGGGTTGGGTCGGGTCAGTTAAGCTCGATTTGGCTCAGCTCGGCTCGATTCAGTTCGACTCGATACAATATGGTTCGTTTCAGTTCTACTCGGCTCAGCACAGTTCGATTCATTCGAGTAGGGTTGGGTTGAATCAGTTCAGTTAGTTCGGGTTGGCTCGACTCGATTCGGTTCGATATGGTTCGGTTCGGTTTGGGTCTGGCTCTGCTCGGCTTGTCTTAACTTGGCACATCTCACCGATCTCCTCGCCTGCTCGAGTGGTCCGCTGGCTCGATCTGATTTGGCTTGATTCGGCGCTTGGCTTGATTCGGTTCAGTTCGGCTTGGCTCGATTCGATTCGACTCAGTTCTATTTAGGTCTGGCTCAGCTCAGCTCAGCTCAGCTCGATTCGGTTCTGTACGATTCTGTTCGAGTCGGGTCTACTCGGCTCAATTCAGTTCAGTTCAGCTCAGCTTGATTCGGTTCGGATCAGTTCGATTCGGGTCTCGGCTTGGTTTGGTTCTATTCTACTCACCTTAGCTCGGTTCGGTTCTATTCGGGTCAGGTCAATTCAGTTTAATTCGGTTTGGTCTGGTCAGGTCTGGTCAGTTAGATTTAGTTATAGTTTGGCTCAACTCGATTCAGTTCGGATCGATTTGCTCAGCTTGGCTTGGCTCGAGTCGATTTAGTTTAGTTCGATTTGTTTGCGTCGGGTTGGTCCGATTCGGTTTAGTCCGGCTTAGCTTGGCTCGACTCGACTCGATTTGGTTCGATACGATTCGGTTCGGTTCTATACTGCTCAATTCAGTTTGATTCTACTCGACTTGGCTCGTCTCGGCTCGGTTCAGTTCAATTCATTCGGATTGGGTCTGTTCGGGTATGATTCTGTTCGATTCGATTCTGGTCAGTTCGGTTCAGTTCGATTCAGTTCAATTTGGCTCGATTCGATTTGGTTCACCTCGGTTCGATTCAAGTCTGGCTCGACTCTATTCAGATCAATACAGTTCTATTCGGTTCGGTTATATTTGGCTCGACTCGGCAAGGTTCGGTTAGTTCTAGTCGAGTCGGGTTTGGCTTGACTCGGGTTGGCTTGCCTTGGCTCGACTCAGTTTAATTTGGTTGGATTCATTCGGGTCGAATCAGTCCGATTCGGTTCAGCTCGGCTCGGCTTGGCTCATCTCAGCTCGATTCGGTTCGATACGGTTCGGTTCGGTTCAGTTCGGTTCTATACGGCTCAATTCGGTTTGGCTCTACTCGACTCATCTCGGACTCTTTAGTTCAATTGCTCGTCGTCGATTTGAGTATGACTCAACTCGATTGGTTTCGGTTCGACTCGATTTAGTATGGTTCGGATCGGTTCAAGTTTGGCTTGGCTCTATTCAAATCGATTCGGTTCGGTTCTATTTGGCTTGACTCAACAAGGTTCCCGATCTGCTTTGGTTGATTGTATGGCTCACCTCAACTCAATTTGACTCACATTCGATTCGATTTAGGTATGGCTCACCTTAGCTCAACTCGATTCGATTCGGTCGATTCGATCGGTTCAATTTCAATTTGATCGGTCAATTCGGTTGGTTGAGTCGCTCGATTGGGCTTAACGTGATTTGGTTTGAAATGGTTGGTTCGATTCGGTTTTACTACCATTTCGGTTTGATTATACTCGGCTCACCTCGGTTCATTCGGTAGCCTGAGGTTCGATTCTGTGGTCCGTCTTCGACTCGGCTGGTTTAGTTTGGCTTGGTTCTTTAATTCGGCTCAGTTCAGATTGGCTCGGTTTGATTCGGTTCGGCTTAGTTCGGCTCGGTTCTATTCAGTTTAGTTCTACTAGTTCGATTCGGTTCGATTTCATTCTACTCGACTCGACATCTCTCAACTCCTCCGATTCGATTCGGTCATGTCTGTCGACGACTCTGTCGATTCGATTTAGCTCGATTCTCGGCTCGATTTGGCTCGCTTAATTTGGCTCACCAATTTGGCTCTACTTCTCGGTTGACTGATTTGGTCTGTTCGTTCGATTCATTTATACTTGGCTCTCGATCTGGCCCATCTCGGCTCGATTCATTTTCGGTGGTTAATATGGGTCTAGTCGAGTCCGTTCGAGACGGTCGATCGACTTGCCTCTCAATTTGATTCGACATTCGATTTGGTTTTGTCTTGGTTCATTTCTACTTGGCTCGGCTCGATTTGGTTCATTCGGTTGGGTCGGTTAGGTTTGGCTCGACTCGAAGGTTCATTCACCCTCATTTCATCGGTTAGGTTGGTTCGATTCGATTTAGGTATGGGCTCACCGATTCGATTTGGTTGATTTGGCTCGATTCATTTCATTTCTGGCTCATTCGATTGGTTCGGCTTGGTTCGGTTTGATGTGGTTCGACTCGATTCTGTCGGCTTAGTTCTACTCACTCGGCTCGATTCTTCTTCTACTCAACTCGGTTAGTTCATTTGATTCATTTGGGTCGAGTCGAGGTATGGTTCACCGACTTGATTTGATTTAGTTTGATTCGTTCGGGTTGGTTCACCATCTAGCTCCGACACGATTTTGTTCTATATAGTTCGATTCTATTCTTCTCATTGGCTCATAGTCTTATCTCACTTGGCTCAATTTGGTTCGATAAGGTTGATTCGGTTCTACTCGGCTTGGTTGGTTTGGCTCAATTCATCAAGATGGTTCCGCTGAGTCGAATCGGTTCTATTCTACTCAACTCACCGATTTGGCTCTACTGCTCATCAAATCACCACACTCATTTCTAGTCGATTTCGACTTGATCATCGGTCTGTTCGATGGTCGGATCGACTTCGGCTCATCGATTCGATTCGATTTGGTTTTTCTACTTTGCCTTTCGATTCAATTCGGTTTGGTTCAGTTCGGCTCAGCTCGGTTCGGTTTGGTTTAGCCCAATTCGGTTCGGTTCGGGTGGGTTCAGTTCAGCTCGGTTCAGCTCTACTTGGCTCAGATCGGCTTCATTTCGGTTTGGCTCAGCTTGGCTCAATTCAGTTCGATTTAGTTTGATTTGATTCGATTCAGTTCGTTCGAGTCACATTAGGTTAGTTTGATTACGGTCTGACTTGGCTCAGCTCGATTCGGTTTGATTCATTCAGGTCGGGTTAGGTTAGTTAGGTTTGGGTTTGGCTCGACTCGGCAAGGTTCAGTTCTACTTGACTCAGCTCGGTTCATTCGGGCCCGGTCGAGTCAGCTCGATTTGATTTTGGTTTGGTTCAGCTCGGTTTGGCTCCATTTGGTTCAGTTTGGCCCAATTTGGTTCGGCTCGGGTGGGTTCAATTCAGCTCGGTTCGGCTCTACTTGGCTCAACTCGGTTTGGTTCCGATTTGGCTTAGCTCGGCTCAATTTGGTTTAGTTTAGTTTGATTCAACTTGGTTCGATTCATTCTAGTTGCGTCAGGTCGGTTTGGTTCAGGTCTGGCTTGGCTTGGCTCAATTTAGTTTAGTTCGTTCGGGTTGGGTCGGGTTGGTTAGGTTCCGGTTTGGCTCATCTCAGCTTGGTTCAATACACGGTTCGGTTCATTTTGATTCTACTCGGCTAAGCACGGTTCGATTCGTTCGAGTAGGGTCAGGTTGGATCAGTTCGGTTCGGGTCTAGCTCGGCTCGGCTTGTCTCAACTTGGCTCATCTCGGATCGATTCGGTTCGGTATAGTTATGTTCGAGTCGGTTCTGCTTGGCTCGGTTTGGTTCAATTTGGCTCGGCTCGATTCAATTCGACTTAGTTCTATTCGGGTCTGGCTCGACTTGGCTTAGCTCTGCTCGATTCGGTTCTGTACGGTTCTGTTCGAGCCAGGTCTGCTCGACTCATTTCAGTTCAGCTTGGCTTCACTTGATTATGTTCAGCTCAGTTTGATTTAGGTCTCGACTTGGTTTGGTTCTATACTACTCGCCTTAGCTTGGTTCAATTCGGTTCATACGGGTCCGGTCGGTTCGGTTCGATACGAGTCGAATCGACTCCACTTGGCTCGGCCTGATTCGATTCGATATGGTTCGATTTGGTTTTGTTCAGTTTGGTTCATTTCTACTTGGCTCGGCTCGATTCAATTCGGTTTAGTTTAGCTCAGCTTAGCTCAGTTCGATTCGGTTTGGCCCAATTCAATTCGGTTCGGGTGGGTTTAGTTTAGCTCGGTTCGACTCTACTTGGCTCAGCTCGGTTCGGTTCTGGTTTGGCTCAGCTCGGCTCAATTTGGTTTGGATTAGTTTAATTAGGTTCGATTCAGTTTGTTTGAGTCACATCGGGTTGGTTTGGTTTGGATTTGGCTTGGCTCGGCTCGATTCAGTTTGGTTAATTTGGGTTGGGTCGGGTCGGTTAGGTTTAGGTTGGCACGACTCAGCAAGGTTCAGTTTTACTCAGCTTGGCTCGATTCATTCAGGCCGGGTCGGGTCGGTTCGCTTGGATTTGGGTTTGGTTGATTGGCTTGGGTCTTTGATTTCTGGTTCGATTCGACTCGGTTCGGTTTGGCTTGGTACGACTAGGTTCGGCTTGATTCAGTTTGATGCGGTTCTCGGATCTATTTGGTTTAGTTCTACTCATCTCGGCTGGATTCTGTTTGATTCTACTTGACTCGGTTCATCTCGGCTCAGCTCAGTTTCGTTCGATTCATTCGGGTCATGCCAATTCGGGTATGGTTCGGTTTGGTTCGATTCGATTTGGCTTGATTCGGTTCAGTTCGATTTGGTTTGACTCGATTCAACTCGGCTCGGTTTGGTTTGGTTCATACGGGTCGAGTCAGATCATGTCTGTTAGTTCGGTACGAGTTGAATCGACTCAGCTTGGCTCAATCTGATTCGATTCGAAACAGTTTGATTTGGTTCTGTTCTGTTCGATTCATTTCTACTTGGCTCGACTCGATTCAATTCGGTTTGGTTCAACTCAGCTCGATTCGGTTTGGCCCATTTGATTCGATTCGGGTTGGTTCAGTTCAGCTCAGTTCGGCTCTACTTGGCTCAGCTCGATTTGGTTCTGGTTTGGCTCAGCTCGGCTCAATTTGGTTCGGATTAGTTTGATTCGGTTCGATTCAGTTTGTTCGAGTCACATCGGGTTGGTTTGGTTTGGATTTGGCTTGGCTCGGCTCGATTCGGTTTGGTTCATTTGGGTTAGGTCGGGTTGGTTAGGTTTAGGTTTGGCTCGAAGGTTCGATTTTACTCGGCTCGATTCATTCAGGCCGGGTCGGGTCGGTTCGATTCGATTTGGGTTTGGTTCAGTTCGGCTCGGCTCATTCGGGTCATGCCAGTTCGGGTATGGTTCGGTTCGGTTCGATTCGATTTGCCTTGATTCGGTTCAGTTCGATTTGGTTCAACTTGATTCAACTCGGCTCGGTTTGGTTTGGTTCATACGGGTTGAGTCGAGTCATGTCTGAGTGACGAGTCGAATCGACTCGCTGGCTCAATCCGATTCGATTCGATCGATTCGGTTCGCTCGCTCGATTCATTTCTACTTGGCTTGGCTCGATTCAATTCGGTTTGGTTCAGCTCAGCTCGATTCGGTTTGGCCCATTTGATTCGATTCGGGTGGGTTCAGTTCAGCTCAGTTCGGCTCTACTAGGCTCAGCTTGGTTCGGTTCTGGTTTGGCTCAGCTCGGCTTAATTTGGTTCGGATTAGTTTGATTAGGTTCGATTCAGTTTGTTCGAGTCACATCGGGTTGGTTTGGTTTGGATTTGGCTTGGCTCGATTCGGTTTGGTTCATTTGGGTTAGGTCTTGGTTTAGGTTTGGCTCGACTCGAAGGTTTAGTTTTACTCCTTGGCTTGATTCATTCATGGTCGGGTTGGTTAGATTCGATTTGGTTGATTCGGCTCGGCTCGATTCGGCTCGATTCGATTCATTTGGCTTGGTTCGACTCGGTTCGGCTTGATTTAGTTCGATCATCGATTCCTGTTGGTTTAGTTCTACTCATCTCGGCTCGATTCGGTTTGATTCTACTCAACTCGGTTCATCTCGGCTCAACTCAGTTTGGTTCGATTCATTCAGGTCATGCCAGTTCGGGTATGGTTCGGTTCGGTTCGATTCGATTTGGCTTGATTCTGTTCAGTTCGGTTTGGCTCAACTCGATTCAACTCGGCTCGGTTTGGTTCGGTTTATATGGGTCGAGTCAAGTCATGTCTATTCGGTTCAGTACGAGTCGAATCGACTCAGCTTAGCTCAATCCGATTTGATTCGATACAGTTCGATTTGGTTATGTTTTGTTCGATTCATTTCTACTTGGCTCGGCTCGATTCAATTCGGTTTGGTTCAGCTCAGCTCGATTCGGTTTGGCCCATTTGATTCGATTCGGGTGGGGATTCTGGCTCTACTAGGCTCATTTCGGTTGGCTCATTCGGCTTAATTTGGTTGGATTAGTTTGATTAGGTTCGATTCATTTGTTCGAGTCACATCGGGTTGGTTTGGTTTGATTTGGCTTGGCTCACCGGTTTGGTTCATTTGGGTTAGGTTGGTTAGGTTTAGGTTTGGCTCGACTCGAAGGTTCGGTTACTCACTTGGCTTGATTCATTCAGCCGGGTGTCGATTCGATTTGGTGCCTGCCTTCGCTTCCTTTCGATTCGACTGATTGGCTTGGTTCGACTCGGTTCAGCTTGATTTAGTTTGATACGATTCGACTCGATTCTGTTTGGTTTAGTTCTACTCATCTCGGCTCGATTCGGTTTGATTCTACTCAACTCGGTTCATCTCGGCTCAACTCAGTTTGGTTCGATTCATTCGGGTCATGCCAGTTCGGGTATGGTTCGGTTCGGTTCGATTCGATTTGGCTTGATTCTGTTCAGTTCGGTTTGGCTCAACTCGATTCAACTCGGCTCGGTTTGGTTCAGTTCATATGGGTCGAGTTAAGTCATGTCTATTTGGTTCAGTACGAGTCGAATCGACTCAGCTTAGCTCAATCCGATTTGATTCGATACAGTTCGATTTGGTTATGTTTTGTTCGATTCATTTCTACTTGGCTCGGCTCGATTCAATTCGGTTTGGTTCAGCTCAGCTCGATTCGGTTTGGCCCATTTGATTCGATTTGGGTTGGTTCATCATTTTCACTCTACTTGGCTCATCGATTCGGTTCGGTTTGGCTCACTCAGCTCAATTTGGTTCGGATTAGTTTGATTCGGTTCGATTCAGTTTGTTCGAGTCACATCGGGTTGGTTTGGTTTGGATTTGGCTTGGCTTGGCTCGATTCGGTTTGGTTCATTTGGGTTAGGTCGGGTTGGTTAGGTTTAGGTTTGGCCCATTTGATTCGATTCGGGTGGGTTCAGTTCAGCTCGGTTCGACTTTACTTGGCTCAGCTCGGTTCGGTTCTGGTTTGGCTCAGCTCGGCTCAATTTGGTTCGGATTAGTTTTATTAGGTTCGATTCAGTTTGTTCGAGTCACATCAGGTTGGTTCGGTTTGGATTTAGCTTGGCTTAGCTCGATTCAGTTTGGTTCATTTGGGTTAGGTCCGGTCGGTTAGGTTTAGGTTTGGCTCGACTCAGCAAGGTTCAGTTTTACTCAGCTTGGCTCGATTCATTCAGGCCGGGTCGGGTCGGTTCGATTCAATTTGGGTTTGGTCCGGGTTCGATCTGGCTCGATTTGGTTCGATTCGACTTGGTTTGGCTTGGTTCGACTCGGTTCGGCTTGATTCAGTTCGATGCGGTTCGACTCGGTTCTGTTTGGTTTAGTTCTACTCATCTTGGCTCGATTTGGTTTGATTCTACTCAACTCAGTTCATCTCGGCTCAACTTAGTTTGGTTCGATTCATTCGGGTCATGCCAGTTCGGGTATGGTTCGGTTCGGTTTGATAGACTACATACAATAGACTACACTAAAATACACAACACACAATATAATACACTTTAATAGACTACATACAATAGACTACACACAATACACTACACATAATACACTGCACATAATACACCATAAAATATACAACACTACACAATACACAATAAATAACATTACACTACACACAATATACACACTACACACATAACAATACACAATACACAACACACACACACTACACACTATACACACAACAATACACCGATAATACACTACACATATATAACAACAATACACGACAATAACACTACACAACACACAATAAATAACATTACACACAATATACACACTACACACAACAATATACAACACACAATACAGTACACACTATACACACAACAATACACAACAAACATAATACACTACACTAAAGTATACACAATATACTATACTAAACTTCACAATGCTAGTACTATAATACACTACACTACACAATACACTACACTACACACAATACATTACACTATACAATACACAATACACTACACATTACACACACAACAATATGCTACACACTCATAATACACTACAATATACACAATACCCTACACACTACACACATAACAATACACAACATATACTACACATAATACACTACACACTATACACATAACAATACACTAAAGTACACACAATGCACTACACTACACACATAACAGTACACAACACACCATACACTACACACTATACAAACAACAATACACAACACGCACAATACACTATACTAAAGTACACACAATACACTTCACTAAACTACACAATGCACTACACTATAATACACTACACTACACAATAGACTACACTATATAATACGCTACACATAATACACTACACTACACAATACACTAGACAAAATACACTACACACAATGCACTACACTACACAATATACACTACACATAACAATAGACAACATACACTACACACAAAACAATACACAACACACAATACATACAATACACTACACATATAGCAATACACAACATGCACTACACACAACACACAACATACTAAACACATAACAATACACAGCACACTACACACTACACACTAAACACATAAACAATACACAACACTACACTACACACAATACACTACACTACAATACACAACACACAATATGCTACACTATAATACACTACATACAATATACTACACATAATACACTACACATAATATATATAATACACTACATACAATACACTACACATAATGCACCATATAATACACTACACTAAACTATACACAATACACAACACTACAAAACACACAATAAATAACATTACACTATACACATAACAATACACAACACTATACTACACACAATGCACTACACTACACTACACTACACTACAATACACAACACACAATATACTACACTATAATACACTACATACAATATACTACACACAATACACTACACATAATATATATAATACACTACACATAATACACTATATAATACATTACACTAAACTACACACAATGCACAACACTACAAAACACACAATAAATAACATTACACTATACACACATAACAATACACAACACACAATACACTACACTAAAGTACACATAATACACTATACTAAACTACACAATGCACTACACTATAATACACTACACTACACAATACACTACACACATAATAATACACTACACTACACACACTACACTACACTATACAATACACAATACACTACACACTACACACATAACAATACACAAGACACACTACACATATTACACTACACACTATACACATAACAATATACATCACACACTACACACAATACACTGCACATAATATACACAAAACACTACGTACAATACACTACACATAATACACTACAATAAACATAACACAATACAACACACAATAAATAACATTACACTACACGCAATATACACACTACATACATAACAATATACAACACACAATACACTACACACTATATACACAACAATACATAACACACACAACACACTACACTTAAAGTACACACAATACACAATACTAAACTACACAATGTACTACACTATAATACACTACACTACATAATATACTACACACATAATAATACACTACACTACACACAATACACTACACTATACAATACACAATACACTACACATTACACACACAACAATATGCTACACACTCACAATACACTACACTATACACAATACACTACACACTACACACTACACACATAACAATACATTACACACACTACACATAATACACTACACACTATACACATAACAATATACATCACACTACACACAATACACTACACACTACACACAACAATATGCAACACACTCACAATACACTACACTACACACACTACACTACACACAATACACTACACAATGCACTACACTATAATTTAGTACACTACACAATACACTACACACATAATCATACACTACACTGCACACAATACACTACACTATATAAAAACACTACACATAATACACTACACTACACACATAATAATACACTACACTATACAAAATACACTATACACAATACACTATACAATACACTAGACACAATACACTACACACAATGCACTACACTACTATAAACTACACTACACTACTATAAACTACACTACACAATATACACTACACACATAACAGTAGACAACATACACTACACACAATATAGTACACACTACATACAAAACAATGCACAACATACAATACACACAATACACTACACATATAAGAATACACAACACACACAACACAACACACAACACACTAAACACATAACAATACACAATACATTACACACTAAACACATAACAATACACAACACTACACTACACACAATACAATGCACTACAATGCAATACAATACACACAATATACTATACTACAATACATAACACACAATATACTACACTATAATACACTATATACAATATACTACACACAATACATATTATATATACACTACACATAATACACCATACAATACAGTACACTAAACTACACACAATAAATAACATTACACTACACGCAATATACACACTACACACATAACAATATACAATACACAATACACTACACACTATACACACAATAATACCCAACACATACAATACACTATACTAAAGTACACACAATACACTACACTAAACTACACAATGCACTACACGATAATACACTACACTACACAATACACTACACACATAGTAATACACTACACTACACACAATACACTACACTATACAATATACAATATGCTACACATTACACACACAACAATATGCTACACACTCACAATACACTACACACTACACACTACACGCATAAGAATACACAACACACACTACACATAATACACTACACACTATACACATAACAATATACATCACACACTACACAAAAATGAGAACCAAACCGAGCTAAGCCAGGTAGAGTCTAACCGAGCTAAACTGAACCCACCCGAACCGAATCGAATTGGGCCAAACTGAACAAAACCGAGCTGAGCTAAACCGAACCAAATTGAATCAAGCCAAGCCAAGTAGAAATGAACCAAACCAAATAAAACCAAATCCAATCGTATTGAATCGAATCAGGATGAGCCCAGTCGAGTCGATCCGACCATACCGAACTAAATCGAGCTAAACCGAATCGAGCTAAACTCAAACTGAATCGAATTGAACTAACCCTACTCAGTCGAACTGAACCAAATCAAGCTGAACCGAACCGTACCGAATTGATTCGAGCAGAGATGAGTCAAGCCAGACCTGAACCAAATCGAACCATATGGAACCGAATCTTACCGAGCTGAGCTGAATATAAGCGAACCGAACTGAATCAAACCATATCGATCCGAATAGGAAAGTGATGAGTCGAGTAGAATCAAACCGAATCGAGCCGACCCGAGCCAAGTAGAACCAAACTGAGCCGAACGGCACCAAACTGAGTCGAACCTAACCAAACTGTGTCGAGCTGAGTCAAACCGAATCAAACTAAACAGAGCCAAACCGAATCAAACCGAACTAGACCTAAACTAAATCGAACTGACCTGACCTGTCCCGAACAAACTGAACTGAGTTGAGCTAAGCCAAGCCGAGTCGAGCCGAGTAGAACTAAACTAAATTGAGCCTATCCGAGCCAAGTAGAATCGAACCGAACTGAACCATACCAAACCACATCGAGCTGAGCCGAGGTGAGCTAGACCCGAACTGAACCGAATCGAACTGACCCGACCCGATCAAACTGAATCAAACCAAACCGTACCGAACCGAATCGAGCAGAGCCTAGCTGAGCTAGACTTAAACTGAACCGAATCGTACCGAACCAAACTTATCGAGCCGAGTTGAATAGAACCAAACTGAATTGAACCGTATCGATCCGAATAGAGTCGAGCTGAGCTAGACTCAAACCGAACCAAACCGAATTGACCAGACTCGAATTGTGTGTAGTGTATTATGAGTAGTCTAGTGTTGTGTATAGTGTGTAGTGTAGTATAGTGTAATATGTGTAATATATTATAGTGTATTGTATTGTGTGTAGTGTAGTGTTATTTATTGTGTGTACTATGGTGTCATGTTTCGTGTGTAGTAGTGTTGTGTATTATGTGTAGTTTAGTGTAGTATATTGTATGTAGTGTATTGTATATTGTGTAGTATTGTATATTATGTGTAGTGTATTTTTTTATAGTGTGGTGTATTGGGTGTAGTGTATTATAGGGTAGTGTATTGTGTAGTGTATTATAGGGTATTGTATTGTGTAGTGTATTAGAGTGTCGTGTAGTGTAGTATAGTGTATTGTGTATAGTGTAGTATATTATATTGTGTGTAGTATATTCTGTATAGTGTAGTGTAGTGTATTCTATGTAGTATAGTATAGTATATTGTGTGTAGTATATTCTGTATAGTATAGTGTAGTGTATTATGTGTTGTGTATTGTAGTATAGTATATTATGTGCAGTGTAGTATATTGTGTGTAGTGTAGTGTATTGTGTGTGTGTGTTGTGCATTGTTGTGTGTGTGTTGTGCATTATTATGTGTTGTGTATTGTTATGTGTGTAGTATATTATATATAGTTTAGTGTAGTGTATTGTATGTAATGTAGTGTTGTATATTATGTGTAGTATAGTGTATTATGTGTAGTGTATTGTAGTGTACTGTATTGTGGGTAGTGTAATGTATTGTGTATAGTATATTGTGTGTAGTGTATTATAATGTAGTGTATTATGTATAGTGTGTTGTAGTATAATATATTGTGTATAGCGTAGTGTATTGTAGTGTATTGTGTGTGTGTTTTGTATTGTTGTGTTTGTAGTGTGTAGTGTAGTGTAGTGTATGTAGTGTATTATTTTAGTGTAGTATCGTATATTGTGTGTAGTATAGTATTGTGTTTTATGTGTAATGTAGTATATTGTGTTTATTGTAGTGTTATGTATTATGTATAGTGTATTGTGTGTAGTGCATTGTAGTGTAGTGTTATGAATTATTTGTAATGTATTGTGTATAGTATAGTATTGTGTATTATGTGTAGTGTAGTATATTGTGTGTATTATAGTATTGTATATTATGTGTAGTATAATGTAGTATATTATGTGTATTGCATTTTAGTGTAGTGTTATTAAGTGTTTATAATATATTATGTGAAGTGTACTGTTGTGTATTGTGTGTAGTATAACATAGTGTTTTGTGTGTAGTGTATTATAGTATAGTATTGTGTATTATGTGTAGTGTATTGTAATATAGTGTTATATATTTTGTGTAGTGTACTGTTGTGTATTGTGTCTACTATATTGTTTTGTGTGTATTGTAGTGTTATTTATTGTGTGTAGTGTAGTGCGTGTAGTGTATTGTAGCGTAGTATATTATGTGTAGTGAATTGTATGTAGTGTACTGTGTTATGTGTAGTATTTTGTATTGTAATGCATTGTGTAGTGTAGTGTATTGTGTGTGTGCTTTGTATTGTTATGTTTGTAGTATGCAGTGTATTGTGCGTAGTGTGTATTATTATATATGTAGTGTGTAGTGTATTCTGTGTAGTGTAGTGTAGTGTGTGTAGTGTATTATTGTAGTGTTGTTTCGTGTATTGTATATACTATATTGTGTGTATTGTAGTGTTGTGTATTGTGTATTGTGTAATGTAGTATATTATGTGTATTGCATTGTAGTGTAGTGTTATGAATTGTTTATAGTTTTTATTGTGTAGTGTACTATTGTGTATTTTGTGTAGTATAGTTTAGTGTTTTGTGTGTAGTGTATTATAATGTGTGTAGCATAGTGTTGTGTATTGTGTGCCGTAGTGTATTATGTGTAGTGTTTTGTATATAGTATAGTGTTCTATAATATGTGTAGTGTATTTTGTGTAGGGTAGTGTATTGTGTGTAGTGTAGTGTAATGTAGTGTAGTGTATTATATGTAGTGTATTATTATGTAGTGTCATGTATTGTGTAGTATAGTTTATTACAGTGTAGTGTATTATATGTAGTGTATTGTAGTGTAGTGTATTGTATATTGTGTATTGTTATTTGTGTAGTGTGTCATGTATTGTGTGTAGTGTATTGTTATGTGTGTAGTGTGTAGTGTATAGTGTAATTAGTATAGTCTAGTGTTATTTATTGTGTGTAGTGTAGTGTTGTATATTTTGTGTAGTTTAGTGTAGTGTATTGTGTGTAGTGTTTTGTATATAGTGTAGTGTTGTATATTATATGTAGTGTATTTTGTGTTGGGTAGTATATTGTGTGGTGTAGTGTATGTAGTGTATTGTAGTGTAGTGTATTATTTTGTAGTGTAGTGTATTGTGTGGTAATGTAGTGTATTATGTTTAGCATATTATAGTGGTGTATTATGTGTAGTGTTTTGTATTATAGTGTATTGTGTAGTGTAGTGTAGTGTATTGTGTGTGTGTTTTATATTGTTATGTTTGTAGCGTGTAGTGTATTATATGTAGTGTGTGTTGTATATTATTATATGTTTGTATGTAGTGTCTAGTGTAGTGTTATTTATTATGTGCAGTGTTGTGTTATATATATTATGTAGTTTAGTGTAGTGTACTTTGTGTAGTGTTTGGTATATATTGTAGTGTTGTATATTATGTGTAGTATATTTTGTGTTTTGTAGTGTATTGTGTGTAGTGTAGTGTGTGTAGTGTATTGTAGTGTTGTGTATTGTGTGTAGTATATTTTAGTATAGTGTTGTGTATTGTTGTATATTTTAGTATATTATATGTGTTATGTATTGTTGTGTATTTAGTGTGTAGTGTGTTGCATATTGTTATGTGGTAGTGTGTAGTGTATTGTGTGTAGTTTAGTATTGTGTAGTTTAGTATAGTGTATTGTGTCCTCTAGAGTAGTGTATTATGTGTGTGTTGTATATTGTTGTGTGTGTAGTGTGTAGTGTGTAGTGTGTAGTGTATTGTATGTAGTGTAGTGTTATTTATTGTGTGTAGTGTAGTGTAGTGTATTATGTGTAGTTTAGTGTAGTGTATGGTGTGTAGTGTATTGTATATAGTGTTGTGTTGTATATTATGTGTAGTGTATTTTGTGCATTGTAGTGTATTGTGTGTAGTGTAATGTGTGTAGTATATTGTGTGAAGTGTATTGTAGTGTAGTATATTGTGAGTAGTGCAATGTATTGTATTGTAGTGTAGTGTATTGTGTGTAGTGTAGTGTGTGTAGTGTATTGTAGTATAGTATATTATGTGTTGTATAGTATAGTGTTGTGTATTGTTTGTAGTGTAGTGTTGTGTATTATTATGTGTTTAGTGTGTCGTGTGTTGTGTTTTGTGTATTGTGTATTGTTATGTGTGTAGTGGTATTGTGTAGTGTAGTGTATTATAGTGTAGTGCATTATGTGTAGTGTTTTGTGTGTGTGTTGTGTGTGTAGTGTGTTGTGTATTGTGTATAACGTAGTGTATTATGTGTAGTGTATTATAATATTATATATTATGTGTTGTGTACTATATTGTATATAGTGTAATGTTGTGTATTATATATAATATAGTGTAGTGTATTGTGTGTATTGCATTATAGTGTAGTGTTATGAATTATTTGTTGTGTATTATGTACAGTGTATTATAGTATAGTGTATTGTAGTATAGTGTATTGTAGTGTAGTGTATTATGTGTAGTGTAGTATATTTTGTGAAGTGTATTGTATATTGTAGTGTATTGTGTGTAGTGTATTATGTGTAGTTTAGTATTGTGTAGTTTAGTGTAGTGTATTATATGTGTTATGTATTATTGTATGTATAGTGTGTAGTGTATTGTGTGTTGTATATTGTTATGTGTGTAGTGTGTAGTGTATTGTGTGTAGTGTAGTGTTGTCTATTGTGTGTAGTTTAGTATAGTGTATTGTATGGTGTATTATGTGTCGTGTATTGTGTGTAGTATATTGTGTACAGTGTATTATAGTGTAGTATATTGTGTGTTGTGTATTGTAGTGCAGTGTATTGTGTGTAGTATAGTGTATTGTGTATAGTGTAGTGTTGTGTATTGTTATGTGTTTAGTATGTAGTGTGTTGTGTATTGTTATGTGTTTAGTGTATTGTGTGTTATGTGTTCTGTGTAGTGTATTATTATATGTGTAGTGTATTGTGTGTATTGTGTGTTGTGTATTGTTTTGTGTGTAGTATGTAATATATTGTGTGTAGTGTATGTTGTCTATTGTTATGAGTGTAGTGTATAGTAGTGTCGTGCATTGTGTGTAGTGTATTATGTGTAGTGTATTGTGTAGTGTATTGTGTGTAGTGTATTATGTGTAGTTTAGTGTATTATTATGTGTAGTGTATTGTGTAGTGTAGTGTATTATGTGTAGTATATTATATAGTGTAGTGTATTGTGTGTAGTGTAGTTTATGATTATGTGTGTAGTGTATTGTGTAGTGTACTGTATTATAGTGTAGTGCATTGTGCAGTGTCTTATAGTGTGTGTAGTGTAGTGTGTGTAGTGTACTGCATTTTGAGTGTGGTGTATATTGTTGTGTGTGTAGTATGTAGTGTGTAGTGTGTGATGTATATTGTTATGTGTATAGTGTGTCGTGTATTATGTGTAGTGTGTGTAATGTATTGTTGTGTGTAGTGTGTAGTGTGTAGTGTATTGTGTAGTGTAGTGTATTGTGAGTGTGTAACATATTGTTGTGTGTGTAATGTGTAGTGTATTGTATAGTGTAGTGTATTGTGTGTAGTGTATTATTATTGTGTAGTATATTATGTAGTGTAGTGTATTATAGTGTAGTATAGTATGTGTATACTTTAGTGTAGTGTATTGTGTGTGTTATGTATTGTTGTGTATATAGTGTGTAGTGTATTGTGTGTTGTATATTGTTATGTATGTAGTGTGTATATTGCGTGTAGTGTAGTGTATTATAGTGTAGTACATTGTGTAGTTTAGTATTGTGTACTTTATATGTGTGTATTATGGTGTGTGTAGTGTGTGTAGTGTAGACAGTAGTGTGTTGCATTGTTGTGTGTAGTGTGCAGTGTATTGTGTAGTGTGATATATTATATATAGTGTGTAGTGTATTATATATAGTGCATTGTGTGTACTAGTAAGTGTGTGTGTATAGTGTAGTGTATTTATTATGTGTAATATTGTGTGTAGTGTAATGTTATTTATTGTGTGTTGTGTATGTATATTATGTGTAGTGTATAGTGTATATTATGTGTAGTGTATTGTGTGTAGTCTATTGTATGTAGTCTATTAAAGTGTAGTATATTGTGTGTTGTGTATTTTAGTGCAGTGTAGTGCATTGTGTGTAGTATAGTGTTGTGTATTGTTATGTGTTTAGTGTGTACATCACACACTACACAATGCACTACACTTATAATACACTACACTACACACACCATAATACACTACACAATGCACTACACTATAATACACTACACTATACAATGCACTACACTATAATACACTACATTACACAATAAACTAGACACATAATACACTACATTACACACAATATACTACACTATACAATATACTACACATAATACACTAAACTATACAATACACTACACACATAATAATATACTACACTACACATAATACACTACACAATACACTACACACAATGCACTACACTATTATACACTACACAATATATACACTACACATAACAATAGACAACATACACTACACACAATATACTACACCACACAAAATAATACAACACACAATAATACACAATACACTACACATATAATAATACACAACACAAACTACACAACACACAACACACTAAACAAATAATAGTACACAACACACTAAACACATAACAATACAACACTACACTACACAATACACTACACAATACACACATAATATACTACACTATAATATATATACAATATACTGCACAATACACTATACATAATATATAATAATACACTACACACAATATACACTACACATACAATAGACAATATATACTATAATAATACACACTACACATAAACAACACACAACACATAATACACTATATATATAATAATACACAACACATAATACACACAACACACAATAAATAACATTACACCACACACAATATACACTACACATATAATAATACACAACACACAATACATTACATATACTATATAACACAATAATACACTACACATATAATAACAATAATAACAACACACACACTACAAACAATCAATCAATAACATTAATAATACAATATACACACTATAATAATATATACAATATCACAATACATAACTATACACACAACAATACACAACAAACACAATACACTACACTAAAGTACACACAATACACTATACTAAACTTCACAATGCACAACACTATAATACACTACACTACACAATACACAACACTACACACAATACACTACACTATGCAATACACAATACACTGCACACTACACACATACCAATACACAACACACACTACACACAATACACATAACAATATGCATCACACACTACACATAATACACTATACACTACATATACAACAATATGTAATACACTCACGATATATTACACTGCACACAATATACACACTACACACATAACAATACATAACACACAACGCACTATACACACGACAATACATAACACACACAATACACTACACTAAAGTACACACAATACACTACACTAAACTATACAATGCACTACACTATAATACACTACACTACACATATAATAATACGCTACTCTACACACAATACACTATACTATACAATACACAATACACTACACATTACACACACAACAATATGCTACACACTCACAATACACTACACTATACATAATTATAATACATAATAATACACAACACACACTACACATATAATACACTACACACTATACACATAACAATACACTAAAGTACACACAATGCACTACACTACACACATAACAGTACACAACACACCATACACTACACACTATATAAACAACAATACACAACACACACAATACACTATACTAAAGTACACACAATACACCTCACTAAACTACACAATGCACTACACTATAATACACTATACTACACAATACACTACACTACACATAATACACTATACTATATAATACACAATACACTACACACTAGACACTACACACTATACACAATAATACACAACACACACTACACATAATATACTATACACTATACACATAACAATATACATCACACACTACACACAATACACTATATACTACACACACAACAATATGCAATTCACTCATAATACATTACACTACCCACAATATACACACTACACACATAACAATACACAACAAACAACACACTATACACACAACAATACACAACACACACAATACACTACACATTACACACACAACAATATGCAACACACTCACAATACACTATACTATACACAATACACTACACACTACACATATAACAATACACAACACACACTACACATAATACACTACACACTATACACAACAATATACATCACACACTACACACAATACACTACACACTACACACACAACAATATGCAACACACTCACAATATACTACACTATATAATACACTACACATAATACACTACACAATGCACTACACTATAATACACTACACAATGCACTACACTATAATACACTACACTACACAATACGCTACACTATATAATACACTACACATAATACACTAAACTACACAATACATTAGACAAAATACACTACACACAATGCACTACACTACACTACACTGCACAATATACACTACACATAACAATAGACAACATACACTACACACAATATACTACACACTACACATAAAACAATACACAACACACAATACACACAATACACTACACATATAGCAATACACAACATGCACTACACACAACACACAACACACTAAACACATAACAATACACAACACACTACACACTAAACACATAAACAATACACAACACTACACTACACACAATACACTACACTATAATACACACAATATACTACACTATAATACACTACATACAATATACTGCACACAATACACTACACATAATATATATAATACACTACATACAATACACTACACATAATATACCATATAATACACTACACTAAACTACACACAATACACAACACTACAAAACACACAATAAATAACATTACACTATACACACATAACAATACACAACACACAATACACTACACTAAACTACACAATGCACTACACGATAATACAGTACACTACACAATACGCTATACACATAATAATACACCATACTATACATAATACACTACACTATACAATACACAATACACTACACACTACACACATAACAATACACAACATACACTACACATAATACACTACACACTATACACATAACAATATACATCACACACAACACACAATACACTACACACTACATACAACAATACGAAACACACTCACAATACACTACACTACACACAATACACTACACACACTATAATACACTACACAATGCACTACACTATAATACAGTACACTACACAATACACTACACACATAATCATACACTACACTGCACACAATACACTACACTATATAAAACACTAGACATAATACACTACACTACACACAATAATACACTACACTATACACAATACACTATACACAATACACTACACAATACACTAAACACAATACACTACACACAATGCACTACACTACTATAAACTACACTACACAATATACACTACACACATAACAATAGACAACATACACTACACACAAATATACTACACACTACACACAAAACAATGCACAACACACAATACACACAATACACTACACATAAGAATACACAACACACTACACATAACACACAACACACTAAACACATAATAATACACAATACACTACATACTAAACATATAACAATACACAACACTACACTACACACAATACAATGCATTGCAATGCAATACACTACACACAATATACTATACTACAATACACAACACGCAATATACTACACTATAATACACTACATACAATATACTACATACAATACACTACACATATTATACACAATACACTACACATAATACACTATACAATACACTACACTAAACTACACACAATAAATAACATTACACTACACGCAATATACACACTACACACATAACAATATACAACACACAATACACTACACACTATACACACAATAATACCCAACACACACAATACACTATACTAAAGTACACACAATACACTACACTAAGCTACACAATGCACTACACTATAATACACTACACTACACAATACACTACACACATAGTAATACACTATACTACACACAATACACTACACTATATAATATACAATATACTACACATTACACACACAACAATATGTTACACACTCACAATACACTACACACTACGCACTACACGCATAAGAATACACAACACACACTACACATAATACACTATACACTATACACATAACAATATACATCACACACTACACATAAATGAGAACCAAACCGAGCTAAGCCAGGTAGAGCCTAACCGAGCTAAACTAAACCCACCCGAACCGAATCGAATTGGGCCAAACTGAACCAAACCGAGCTGAGCTAAACCGAACCAAATTGAATCAAGTCGAGCCAAGTAGAAATGAACCAAACCAAATAAAACCAAATCCAATCGTATTGAATCGAATCAGGCTGAGCCCAGTCAAGTCGATCCGACCATACCGAACTAAATCGAGCTAAACTTAAACTGAATCAAATTGAACTAACCCTATTCAGTCGAACTGAACCAAATCAAGCTGAACCGAACCGTACCGAACTGATTCGAGCAGAGATGAGTCAAGCCAGACCTGAACCAAATCGAACCATATGGAACCGAATCTTACCGAGTTGAGCTGAATAGAAGCGAACCGAACTGAATCGAACCATATCGATCCGAATAGAGCTGAGCCGAGTCGAGTAGAATCAAACCGAATCGAGCCGACCGAGCCAAGTAGAACCAAACCGAGCCGAATCGCACCAAACCGAGTCGAACCTAACCAAACTGTGTCGAGCTGAGTCAAACCGAATCGAACTAAACAGAGCCAAACCGAACCAAACCGAACTAGACCTAAACTAAATCGAACCGACCTGACTTGTCCCAAACAAACAGAACTGAGTTGAGCTAAGCCAAGCCGAGCCGAGCCGAGTAGAACTAAACTAAATTGAGCCTATCCGAGCCAAGTAGAATCGAACCGAACTGAACCATACCAAACCACATCGAGCTGAGCCGAGGTAAGCTAGACCAATCAACCGAATCGAATCGACCACGATCAAATCAATCGAACTAACCCGACCGATCAATGAATCGAACCAAACCGCATCAACCGATCGGCAGAGCCGAGCTAGACTTAAACGAACCGAATCGCATCAACCAAAACTTATCGAGCCGAGTTGAATAGAACCAAATGAATTGAACCGATCCGAATAGAGTCGAGCTGAGCTAGACTCGAACCGAACCAAACCAAATTGACCAGACTCGAATTGTGTGTAGTGTATTGTGAGTAGTCTAGTGTTGTGTATAGTGTGTAGTGTAGTATAGTGTAATATGTGCAATATATTGTAGTGTATTGTATTGTGTGTAGTGTTATTTATTGTGTGTACTGTAGTGTCATGTTTCGTGTGTAGTAGTGTTGTGTATTATGTGTAGTTTAGTGTAGTATATTGTATGTAGTGTATTGTATGTTGTGTAGTATTGTATATTATGTGTAGTGTATTTTTTTATAGTGTGGTGTATTGGGTGTAGTGTATTATAGGGTAGTGTATTGTGTAGTGTATTATAGGGTATTGTATTGTGTAGTGTATTAGAGTGTCGTGTAGTGTGTGTAGTGTAGTATATTATATTATGTGTAGTATATTCTGTATAGTGTAGTGTAGTGTATTCTATGTAGTATAATATAGTGTATTGTGTGTAGTATATTCTGTATAGTATAGTGTAGTGTATTGTGTGTTGTGTATTGTAGTGTAGTATATTATGTGCAGTGTAGTATATTGTGTGTAGTGTAGTGTATTGTGTGTGTGTTGTGCATTATTGTGTGTTGTATATTGTTATGTGTGTAGTATATTATATATAGTTTAGTGTAGTGTATTGTATGTAATGTAGTGTTGTATATTATGTGTTGTATATTGTTGTGTGTGTAGTGTGTAGTGTATTGTGTGTTGTATATTGTTATGTGTGTAGTGTGTAGTGTATTGTATGTAGTGTAGTGTTATTTATTGTGTGTAGTGTAATGTAGTATATTGTGTGTAGTTTAGTGTAGTGTATGGTGTGTAGTGTTTTGTATATAGTGTTGTGTTGTATATTATGTGTAGTGTATTTTGTGCATTGTAGTGTATTGTATGTAGTGTAGTGTGTGTAGTGTATTGTGTGTAGTGTATTGTGAGTAGTGCAATGTATTGTATTGTAGTGTAGTGTATTGTGTGTAGTGTGGTGTGTGTAGTATATTGTGTGTAGTGTATTGTAGTATAGTATATTGTGTGTAGTATAGTGTAGTATATTGTGTGTAGTGTATTGTAGTATAGTATATTGTGTGTAGTATAGTGTAGTATATTATGTGTAGTGTAGTATAGTATATTGTGTGTAGTATAGTGTAGTGTTGTGTATTGTGTGTAGTGTAGTGTTGTGTATTGTTATGTGTTTAGTGTGTAGTGTATTGTGTGTAGTGTGTGTTGTGTATTGTTATGTGTGTAGTGGTATTATGTAGTGTAGTGTAGTAGTGTAGTGCATTGTGTGTAGTGTTTTGTGTGTGTGTTGTGTGTGTAATGTGTTGTGTATTGTGTATAGCGTAGTATATTATGTGTTGTGTACTATATTGTATATAGTGTAATGTTGTGTATTATGTATAATGTAGTGTAGTGTATTGTGTGTATTACATTATAGTGTAGTGTTATGAATTATTTGTTGTGTATTGTGTACAGTGTATTATAGTATAGTGTATTGTAGTATAGTGTATTGTAGTGTAGTGTATTATGTGTAGTGTAGTATATTTTGTGAAGCGTATTGTGTATTGTAGTGTATTGTGTGTAGTGTATTGGGTGTAGTTTAGTATTGTGTAGTTTAGTGTAGTGTATTGTGTGTACTTTAGTGTAGTGTATTATATGTGTTATGTATTGTTGTATGTATAGTGTGTAGTGTATTGTGTGTTGTGTATTGTTTATGTGTGTAGTGTGTAGTGTATTGTATGTAGTGTGTAGTGTATTGTGTGTAATGTAGTGTTGTCTATTTTGTGTAGTTTAGTATAGTGTATTGTATGGCGTATTATGTGTAGTGTATTGTGTGTAGTGTATTGTGTATATTATGTGTAGTATATTGTGTGTAGTGTATTATAGTGTAGTATCTTGTGTGTTGTATATTGTAGTATAGTGTAGTGCATTGTAGTGTAGTGTATTGTGTCTAGTGTAGTGTTGTGTATTGTTATGTGTTTAGTGTGTAGTGTGTTGTGTATTGTGTCTAGTGTAGTGTTGTGTATTGTTATGTGTTTAGTGTGTAGTGTGTTGTGTATTGTTATATGTTTAGTGTGTTGTGTGTTGTGTGTAGTGTGTAGTGTATGTTGTCTATTGTTATGTGTGTAGTGTATATTGTGTAGTGTAGTGTATAGTAGTGTAGTGCATTGTGTGTAGTGTATTGTGTGTAGTGTATTGTGTAGTATATTATGTGTAGTGTATTATAGTGTAGTGTATGATGTGTAGTGTAGTGTATTATTATATGTGTAGTTTAGTGTAGTGTATTATATAGTATAGTGTATTGTAATGTATTATTATGTGTGTAGTGTATTGTGTAGTGTAGTGTATTATAGTATAGTGCATTGTGTAGTGTATTATGGTGTGTGTAGTGTATTGTGTGTAGTGTAGTGTATTGTGAGTGTGTTGCATATTGTTGTGTGTAGTGTGCAGTGTATTGTGTGTAGTGTGTGATGTATATTGTTATGTGCATAGTGTGTAGTGTACTATATATAGTGTAGTGCATTGTGTAGTTTGTGTGTACTTTAGTGTAGTGTATTGTGTGTATAGTGTGTAGTGTATTGTGTATTGTTATGTGTGTAGTGTGTATATTGTGTGTAGTGTAATATTATTTATTGTGTGTTGTGTATTTTATGGTGTATTATGTGCAGTGTATTATGTGTAGTGTATTGTATATATTATGTGTAGTGTATTATGTGTAGTGTAGTATGTAGTCTATTAAAGTGTAGTATATTGCGTGTTGTGTATTTTAGTGTAGTGTATTGTGTGTAGTGTAGTGCATTGTGTGTAGTATAGTGTTGTGTATTGTTATGTGTTTAGTGTGTACATCACACACTACACAATGCACTACACTATAATACACTACACTACACACACCATAATACACTACACAATGCACTACACTATAATACACTACACTACACAATGCACTACACACATAATAATACACAACATTACACACAATACACTACACTATACAATATACTACACATAATACACTAAACTACACAATACACTACACACATTAATACACTACACTACACACAATACACTACACACAATGCACTACACTATTATACACTACACACATAACAATAGACAACATACACACACAATATAATACATAACAATAATACACATAATACACAATAACAATAGACTACACACTAATAATAAAATAATAATAATAATAATAATAAACACAATACACTAATAATAATATAATAATAATAACACATAATAACACAATAAATACACTAAACAAATAATAATAATAATAAATACACTAAACATAATAATACATACACACACAACACATAATACACTATACTACAACAATACACAATATAATATAACTATAATACACTATATAATATACTACACAATAATACAATATAATATAATATACACAATACACAATAATATATACATAATATATAATAATAGACAATATATAATATAATAATACACTACACACACATAACAAAACAACACACAACACACAATATAATACACTACATATATAATAATACACAACACACAAATACTACATAACACACAATAAATAACATTACACACACAATATATATACACACATATAATAATAATACACAATACACAATACACACACACTATACACACAATACACCACACACATAATATACAATATATAATAACAATAATACACAACACACACAACACTACACAACACAATAAATAATATTATTACACACATAATATACACACTACACAATAATAATATACAACACACAATATAACACTATATAATACAACAATACACAATAAACATAATACACTACACTAAAGTATACACAATACACTATACTAAACTTCACAATACTACACTATAATATACACTACAATACACTACACTATACAATACACAATACACTACACACTACACACTACACACATACCAATACACAACACACACTACACATAATACACTACACACAATACACATAACAATATGCATCACACACTACACATGATACACTACACACTACACATACAACAATATGTAGTACACTCACGATATATTACACTGCACACAAAATACACACTACACACATAACAATACATAACACACAACGCACTATACACACGACAATACATAACACACACAATACACTACACTAAAGTACACATAATACACTACACTAAACTATACAATGCACTACACTATAATACACTACACTACACATATAATAATAGGCTACACAATAATACACATAATACACTATATAAATACACATACACATTACACACACAACAATATGCTACACACTCACAATATAACTACACTATACACAATAATACACACTACACATAACAATACACAACACACACTACAAACTATACACATAACAATACACTAAAGTACACACAATGCACTACACTACACACATAACAGTACACAACACACCACACACTACACACATTAATACACTACACTACACACAATACACTACACACAATGCACTACACTATTATACACTACACACATAACAATAGACAACATACACTACACACAATATAATACACAACACACAATACACACAATACACTACACATAACAATAGACTACACACACTACACACAAAATAATACACAACACACAATATGCTACACACTCACAATACACTACACTATACACAATACACTATACACTACACACATAACAATACACAACACACACTACACATAATACACTACACACTATACACATAACAATACACTAAAGTACACACAATGCACTACACTACACACATAACAGTACACAACACACCACACACTACACACTATACAAACAACAATACACAACACACACAATACACTATACTAAAGTACACACAATACACTTCACTAAACTACACAATGCATTACACTATAATACACTACACTACACAATACACTACACACATAATAATACACTACACTACACATAATACACTATACTATATAATACACAATACACTACACACTACACACAATAATACACAACACACACTACACATAATATACTATACACTATACACATAACAATATGCATCACACACTACACACATAACAATACACAACAAACAACACACTATACACAACAATACACAACACACACAATACACTACACATTACACACACAACAATATGCTACACACTCACAATACACTATACTATACACAATACACTACACACTACACACATAACAATACACAACACACACTACACATAATACACTACACACTATACACAACAATATACATCACACACTACACACAATACACTACACACTACACACACAACAATATGCAACACACTCACAATACACTACACTATATAATACACTACACAATGCACTACACTATAATACACTACACAATGCACTACACTATAATACACTACACTACACAATACACTACACTATATAATACACTACACTACACAATACACTAGACAAAATACACTACACACAATGCACTACACTACACTACACTACACAATATACACTACACATAACAATAGACAACATACACTACACACAATATACTACACACTACACACAAAACAATACACAACACACAATACACTACACATATAGCAATACACAACATGCACTACACACAACACACAACACACTAAACACATAACAATACACAACACACTACACACTAAACACATAAACAATACACAACACTACACAACACACAATACACTACACTACAATACACAACACACAATATACTACACTATAATACACTACATACAATATACTACACACAATACACTACACATAATATATATAATACACTACACATAATACACTATATAATACATTACACTAAACTACACACACACACAACACTACAAACACACAATAAATAACATTACACACATAACAATACACAACACACAATACACTACACATTATACACACAACAATACACAACACGCACAATACACTACAAGTACACACAATACACTACACTAAACTACACAATGCACTACACTATATACACTACACTACACACACTACACACATACACATACACACTACACACACTATACACACACACACACATACACACTACACACATAACAATACACAACACACACTACACATAATACACTACACACTATACACATAACAATATACATCACACACTACACACTACACACAACAATATACAACACACTCACAATACACTACACTACACACAATACACTACACACACTATAATACACTATATAATGCACTACACTATAATACAGTATACTACACAGTACACTATACACATAATCATACACTACACTGCACACAATACACTACACTATATAAAACACTAGATATAATACACTACACTACACACATAATAATACACTATACACAATACACTACACAACACTAGACACAATACACTACACACAATGCACTACACTACTATAAACTATACTACACAATATACACTACACACATAACAATATACAATATACACTACACACAATATACTACACACTACACACAAAACAATGCACAACACACACACACAATACACACATATAAGAATACACACACACACTACACACAACACACTAAACACATATACACAATACACTACACACTAAACATAATAATACACAACACTACACTACACAATACAATGCATTATGCAATACACTACACACAATATACTACACTACAATACACAACACGCAATATACTACACTATAATACACTACATACAATATACTACACACAATACACTATACATATATATACACACACAATACACTACACAATACACCATACAATACACTACACTAAACTACACAAAATAACATTACACTACACGCAATATACACACTACACATAATACACACACACACACACACACACACACATACCCACACAATACACTATACTAAAGTACACACAATACACTACACTAAACTACACAATGCACTACACTATAATACACTACACTACACAATACACTACACACATAGTAATACACTACACTACACACAATACACTACACTATACAATATACAATATACTACACATTACACACACAACAATATGCTACACACTCACAATACACTACACACTACACACTACACACTACACGCTACACACATAAGAATACACAACACACACTACACATAATACACTACACACTATACACATAACAATATACATCACACACTACACACAAATGAGAACCAAACCGAGCTAAGCCAGGTAGAGCCTAACCGAGCTAAACTGAACCCACCCGAACCGAATCGAATTGGGCCAAACTGAACCAAACCGAGTTGAGCTAAATCGAACCAAATTGAATCAAGTCGAGCCAAGTAGAAATGAACCAAACCAAATAAAACCAAATCCAATCGTATTGAATCGAATCAGGCTGAGCCCAGTCAAGTCGATCCGACCATACCGAACTAAATCGAGCTAAGCCGAATCGAGCTAAACTCAAACTGAATCGAATTGAACTAACCCTACTCAGTCGAACTGAACCAAATCAAGCTGAACCGAACCGTACCGAACTGATTCGAGCAGAGATGAGTCAAGCCAGACCTGAACCAAATCGAACCATATGGAACCGAATCTTACCGAGTTGAGCTGAATAGAAGCGAACCGAACTGAATCGAACCATATCGATCCGAATAGAGCTGAGCCGAGCGGAGCTGAGTCGAGTAGAATCAAACCGAATCGAGCCGACCTGAGCCAAGTAGAACCAAACCGAGCCGAACTGCACCAAACTGAGTCGAACCTAACCAAACTGTGTCGAGCTGAGTCAAACCGAATCGAACTAAACAGAGCCAAACCAAACCAAACCGAACTAGACCTAAACTAAATCGAACCGACCTGACTTGTCCCGAACAAACTGAACAGAGTTGAGCTAAGCCAAGTAGAGTCGAGCCGAGTAGAACTAAACTAAATTGAGCCTATCCGAGCCAAGTAGAATCGAACCGAACTGAACCATACCAAACCACATCGAGCTGAGCCGAGGTGAGCCGAGTGTAGTGCATTGTGTGAAGTGTATTGTAGTGTAGTATATTGTGAGTAGTGCAATGTATTGTATTGTAGTGTAGTGTATTGTGTGTAGTGTAGTGTGTGTAGTGTATTGTGTGTAGTGTATTGTAGTATAGTATATCATGTGTAGTATAGTGTAGCGTTGTGTACTGTTTGTAGTGTAATGTTGTGTATTATTATGTGTTTAGTGTGTCGTGTGTTGTGTTTTGTGTATTGTGTATTGTTATGTGTGTAGTGGTATTGTGTAGTGTAGTGTATTATAGTGTAGTGCATTATGTGTAGTGTTTTGTGTGTGTGTTGTGTATTGTGTATAAGGTAGTGTATTATGTGTAGTGTATTATAATATTGTATATTATGTGTTGTGTACTATATTGTATATAGTGTAATGTTGTGTATTATATATAATATAGTGTAGTGTATTGTGTGTATTGCATTATAGTGTAGTGTTATGAATTATTTGTTGTGTATTATGTATAGTGTATTATAGTATAGTGTATTGTAGTATAGTGTATTGTAGTGTAGTATATTATGTGTAGTGTAGTATATTTTGTGAAGTGTATTGTGTATTGTAGTGTATTGTGTGTAGTTTAGTATTGTGTAGTTTAGTGTAGTGTATTGTGTGTACTTTAGTGTAGTGTATTATATGTGTTATGTATTATTGTATGTATAGTGTGTAGTGTATTGTGTGTTGTATATTGTTATGTGTGTAGTGTGTAGTGTATTGTGTGTAGTGTAGTGTTGTCTATTATGTGTAGTTTAGTATAGTGTATTGTATGGTGTATTATGTATAGTGTATTGTGTATATTATGTATAGTGTATTGTGTGTAGTATATTATGTGTAGTGTATTATAGTGTAGTATATTGTGTGTTGTGTATTGTAGTGCATTGTATTGTGTGTAGTGTAGTGTATTGTGTATATTGTAGTGTAGTGTATTGTTATGTGTTTAGTATGTAGTGTGTTGTGTATTGTGTGTGTTATGTGTTTTGTGTAGTGTATTGTTATATGTGTAGTGTATTGTGTGTATTGTGTGTTGTGTGTAATATATTGTGTGTAGTGTATGTTGTCTATTGTTATGAGTGTAGTGTATAGTAGTGTCGTGCATTGTGTGTAGTGTATTATGTGTAGTGTATTGTGTAGTGTATTGTGTGTAGTGTATTATGTATAGTTTAGTGTATTATTATGTGTAGTGTATTGTGTAGTGTAGTGTATTATGTGTAGTATATTGTATAGTGTAGTGTATTGTGTGTAGTGTAGTGTGTGTAGTGTAGTGCATTTTGAGTGTGGTGCATATTGTTGTGTGTGTAGTATGTAGTGTGTAGTGTATTGTGTGTAGTGTGTGATGTATATTGTTATGTGTATAGTGTGTAGTGTAGTGTGTGTAATGTATTGTTATGTGTGTAGTGTGTAGTGTGTAGTGTATTGTGTAGTGTAGTGTATTGTGAGTGTGTAGCATATTGTTGTGTGTGTAATGTGTAGTGTATTGTGTATTGTATAGTGTAGTGTATTGTGTGTAGTGTAGTGTATTATTATGTGTGTAGTATATTGTGTAGTGTAGTGTATTATAGTGTAGTACATTGTGTAGTTTAGTATTGTGTATTGTGTGTACTTTAGTGTAGTGTATTGTGTGTGTTATGTATTGTTGTGTATATAGTGGGTAGTGTATTGTGTGTTGTATATTGTTATGTATGTAGTGTGTATGTATATTGCGTGTAGTGTAATGTTATTTATTGTGTGTTGTGTTGTGTTATGTTCTGTGCGTAGTTTATTGTAGTGTATTATATGGTGTATTATGTGTAGTGTGTAGTGTATTGTGTGTAGTATATTTTATGTAGTGTATTATAGTGTGTAGTGTATTGTGTGTAGTATATTTTATGTAGTGTTTTGTGTATATTATGTGTAGTGTATTGTGTGTAGTATATTTTATGTAGTGTATTATAGTGTAGTATATTGTGTGTTGTGTATTGTAGTGGAGTGTATTGTGTGTAGTGTAGTGTATTGTAGTGTAGTGTATTGTGTGTAGTGTAGTGTTGTGTATTGTTATGTGTTTAGTGTTTAGTGTGTTTTGTATTGTTATGTGTTTAGTGTGTTGTGTGTTGTGTGTAGTGTATATTATGTATTGTTATATGTGTAGTGTATTGTTTGTATTGTGTGTTGTGTATTATTTTGTGTGTAGTGTGTAGTATATTATATGTAGTGTATGTTGTCTATTGTTATGTGTGTAGTGTATATTGTGTAGTGTAGTGTATAGTAGTGTAGTGCATTATGTGTAGTGTATTGTGTGTAGTGTATTATGTGTATTGGATAGTGTAGTGTATTGTGTGTAGTGTAGTGTATTATAGTGTAGTGCATTGTGTAGTGTATTATGGTGTGTGTAGTGTATTGTGAGTGTATTGCATATTATTGTGTGTAGTGTATAATGTATTGTGTATAGTTTGTGATGCATATTGTTATGTGTATAGTGTGTAGTGTATTATGTGTAGTGTGTGTTGTGTATATGTGTAGTGTATTGTGTATAGTGTAGTGTATTGTGAGTGTGTAGCATATTGTTGTGTGTAATGTGTAGTGTATTGTGTATTGTATAGTGTATTGTATAGTGCATTGTATCGTGTGTAGTGTAGTCTATTATTATGTGTGTAGTGTATTGTGTAGTGTAGTGTATTATAGTGTAGTGTAGTGTATTATGTGTAGTATAGTGTAGTGTATGTATAGTATAGTGTATTGTATTGTAGTGTATTGTGTGTGTGTTATGTATTGTTGTGTGTAGTGTGTAGTGTATTGTGTGTAGTGTAGTGTATTGTGAGTGTGTTGCATATTGTTGTATGTGTAGTGTGTAGTGTATTGTGTGTAGTGTATTGTGTGTAGTGTGTGATGTATATTGTTATGTGTATAGTGTGTAGTGTATTATATGTAGTGTGTGTTGTGTATTGTTATGTGTGTAGTGTGTAGTGTATTGTGTATAGTGTAGTGTATTGTGAGTGTGTAGCATACTGTTGTGTGTGTAATGTGTAGTGTATTGTGTATTGTATATTGTTATGTGTGTAATGTGTAGTGTATTGTGTATTGTGAATTGTTATGTGTGTAGTGTGTATTGTGTATTGTTATGTGTGTAGTGTATTGTATGTAGTGTATGTTGTGTATTGTTATATGTATAGTGTATTGTGTATTGTTGTGTAGTAGTGTAGTGCATTGTGTGTAGTGTATTGTGTGTGTTATGTGTGTAGTGTGTATTGTATATTGTTATGTGTGTACTGTATTGTGTGTAGTGTACGTTGTGTATGTTTTTTGTGTTGTGTTTTGTATTGTGTGTTATGTATTGTGTATTGTGTAAAGTACGTGTTATGTGTGTGTCTTGTGTGTGCACGTTATATATTGTGTTGTGTGTGGTGTACGTGTATTGTGTTATTTGTGTTATGTGTGTGCCTTTGTGTATTGTGTTATGTATGTTTAATGTGTATGTGTACGTCGTATGTATTTGTATTATGTTGGGTACAAATGTATATATTTGTATTGTGAATTAATCGAGCCGAATCGAATCGAACTAAACTGAATTGAGCCGAACCGAACCGAACCGAGTCATACCTGAATAGACATAACCCGAATGAATCGAATCAAACCAAGCCGCGTTGAGGCGAGATGAGCCAAGTCGAGTAGAACGAAACCGAACCGAACCGAATCAAACCGAGCCAAATCGAACCGAGCCAATCTGAACCGAGTCGAATCGAAGAACCAAGCTGAATTGAACCGAACCGAGTCGAGTCAAACTGAACCAGACCCACATCGAATCGAACCTACCCGACTTAGCCTGAATGAACCGAGGTGAACCGAGTAGAACTGTACCGAACCGAGCTGAGCCAAGCCGAGTAAAACCAAATCGAACGTTGCTCAACCAAATCGAGTTAAGCGAGCCAAACTCGAACCGAACCGAATTGACCCGACCGATCAAACTAAACTGAGTCGAGTCGAACCGAACCGTATCGAATCAAATCGAGTTGAGCCGAGCTGAGCCATACCTGAACCGAACCGAACAATACCAAACGGAACCTTGTCGAGTCGAGCCAAATAGAACCAAACCGAATCGAACCGTATCGATCTGAATAGAGCCAAGCCAAACTTATACCAATCCGAACCATACTAAACCGAGCCGAACCGAAATGAATCAAGTCGAGTCATACCCGAATCGACCTGACCTGAACGAATTGAACTAAATCGAGTCAAGCCGAGCTGAGACGAGGTGAGTTGAGTAGAGCTGAACCGAATAGAGCCATATAGAACCGAACCGATCCGTATCGAACCAAATCAAGCTGAGCTAAGCCGACTGAATGAATCGAATCGACCAACCCGACCGATTGAATCAACCGAACTGAACCAAGTCGAGCCAAGGCAAGCCGAGCTGAGTCAAGCAAAACCCGACTCGACTAGAACTAACCAAACCGAACCTTGCCGAGTAGAGCCGAATAGAACCGAATCGAACCGAACAGAACCGTATCGATTCGAATAGAGCCGAACCAGACTTGAATCGAATCGAACCGAGCGGAACCGAATCAAAATGAGTCGAATCGAACCGAATCGAACCGACAGAATTGAACCAAACCGAATCATACCCGAACCGACCCGATCCAAACGAATCGAACTGAACCGAGCAAAGCCGAGACGAGCCAAGTCAAGTAGAATCAAATTGAATTGAGTCGTATAGAACCGAATCGAATCAGACGAACCAAATTGAGGTCGAGCCAAGCTGAGTGAAATCAATCGACCGACAACGAATTGAACCAACCGAATCGAGCCAAGCCAAGCCAAGCAAAGTCGAACCAGACCCTACCCAACTAGAACTAACCGAATCGATCCGAACCGAATTGAGCTGAGCCAAACTTTAACTGAATCTAATTGACCCGACCCGACCATACCAAACTGCATCGGCCTAACAAGAATAGAACCGAACCGAGCTAAGGCGAGTAGAATAGAACCAAACCAAGCCGAGACCCGAATCGAACTGATCCGAATCGAATCAAGCCATGATGAACTGAACCGAATCGAGCCGAGTAGACCCGATTCGAACAGAACCGTATAGAACCGAATCGAGCAGAGCTGAGCCGAGTCAAGCCAGACCCGAATAGAACTGAGTCGAACCGAATCGAGCCGACGAATAATCGAGCCGAGCACTGACAATAACTGCATCGGCCGAATCCGAGATGTGCCAAGTTGAGACAAGCCGAGCAGAACTAGACCCAAACCGAACCGAACCATATCGAACTGAATGAAGCCGAGCCAAACCGAATGAACCAAACCGAACTTATCTAACCCGACCCTACTCGAATGAATCATACCATGCTGAGCCGAGTAGAATTGAAATGAATCGAACCATATCGAGTCGAACTAAACCGAGCCGAGCCAAGCCAAACCAAACCTAACCGACTTGACCCAACCCGAATGAACCAAACCGAATCGAGCTGAGCCAAGTCAAGTCAGACCTGAACTAAATCGACCTGACGTGACTCGAACAAACCGAACCGAATCGAATTGAGCCGAGTTGAGCCAAACCGGAACCAAATCGAGCTGAGCCAAGTAGAGCCGAACTGAGCTGAAATGAACCCACCCGAATCGAACTAAATTGGGCCAAACCAAACCGAATCGACTTGACCCGAGCTGAACCGAATCGAATTGAATCAAGCCGAGCCAAGTAGAAATAAACCAAATCGAACAAAACCAAATTGAACCATATTGAATCGAATCGGGCTGAGCCAAGCCGAGTCATTCTGAACCGTACCGAACCAAACCGACCCGACCCGACCCATATAAATAGAACCAAACCGAGCCGAGCCGAGTAGAAACGAGTAGAGCTGAGCCGAGTAGAAACGAGTAGAGCTGAGCCGAGCTGCTTCGAGCCAAACCGAGTAGAGCCAAATCGAGCTGAGCATAGTAGAGCAGAATTGATTCAACTTGAGCAGAACCAAACCGAGCCAAACTAAGCGAAACCGAATTGAGTCGAGTCGAACCTTATCGAACCAAATTGAGCTGAGCCAAGCTGAGATAAGCCTAGCTGAGCCAAGCCGACCGAGTCGAGTCGAACATAATTGAACCAACCCAAACTATATCGAATGAAATCGAGCTGAGCTGAGCTAGACCTAAACCGAACCAATCAAAACGAATTGAACCGAATCGAATCAAGCCAAGCCGAGCCAAACCAGACCCGAATCTAACCGACCCGACCTGACTCGAATGATTCAAACTGAACCGAAGCGAATCGAATCGAACCGAACTAAGCCGAGCCGAGTCGAGTCGAGTCGAGTAGAATTGAACTGAATCAAGTCGAGCCAAGTAGAACTAAACCAAATAGAACCGAGTTGAACCACATCGAACCGAACCAAGCCGAACCGAATCGAACTGAGCCAAACCGAACTGAGCCGAACAGAACCGAACCTAGTCGAACTGAACAGAATCGAGCCGAGCCGAACTAAACTAGACCCAAACCGAATTGAACCGTCCCGACCTGACCCGAATGAACCGAGTCGAGCCGAGTAGAACTGAACCTTATCGAGTCGAGCAAAACCCGATCCTAACTGACCTGACCCAACCCTAATGAACCAACAATTCGAGCGGAGCTAAGCTAGACCAGATCCAAACGAATCGAATCGAACTGAACCGAATCATACCCGAACCGACCCGATCTGAACGAATTGAACTATATCGAGCCAAGCTGAGACGAGCCAAGTCGAGTAGAATCGAACTGAATCGAGTGTATAGAGTATCAAACCGAATTGAGAGTCGACCAAGCCAAGAATCAATCGACGACCGACCTTAACAAATCGACTCGAGTCGAGCTAATCCAAGCTGCCAAGTCGAGCCGACTGACCCGATTAGAACTAATCAATCGATCCAACCAAATCAAGCCGAGTAGAATCAAACAAACCGAACCGAATCAACCGAGTATCGAATCAATCGAGCCGATCCGCACTATAAGAATCTAACTAACTCGACCTAACTAGACTAAACCAAATTAAATCGAATCGAGCTGAGCCGAGCCGAGCCAGACCCGAACATAACCGAATCAACTTGACGCGAATAGTACCGAGCCAAGCTAAGGCGAGTAGAACAGAATCAAACCGAGCCGAGACCCGAATCGAACTGAGCCGAATCGAATCAAGCCGAGTAAGCCGAGGACTTGAATATAATCGCATGTAATCAATCGAGCTGAGCCAAGCCGAGCTAGACGACCCGTATGGTCAACCAACCGTAACAAATTGCATCGAATCAAGCCGAGCTAAGCCAAACCAGACCCGAACCTAATTGACACGATCTGACCCAAATGAATCAAATTGAACTGAAGCGAATCGAATCGAACTGAACCGAGTCGAGCTGAGCTGAGATGAACCAAGTCGAGTAGAATCGAACCAAATCGAGTCGAGTCGAGTAGAACTAAATTGAAGAGAACCGAATCAAACCGCATCGAATCGAACCAAGGTGAACCGAACTGAATCGAGCCAAACCGAACCGAGCTAAGCCAAACCGAGTCAAACTGAATCGAGTCAAGCCGAACTGAACCAAACCCAAACCGAATCGAACCAACCTGACCCGACCCAAATGAACCAAGCCGAACCGAGTAGAACTAAACCTTGCTGAGTCGAGCCAAACCCGAACCTAACGGACCCGACCTAACCTGAATGAACCAAACTGAATCGAGCCTAGCCAAGCCAGACCTGAACCAAATCGACCTGATGCAACTCGAACAAATTGAATCGAATTGAATCAAACTAAACCGAACCAAATTGAGTGAGCTAAGCCAATTCGAACCAAATCGAGCTAAGCCAAGTAGAGCCGAACCGAGCTAAACTGAGCCCACCAAATCGAATCGAATTGGGCCAAAACCGAATTGAACTGAGTCGAGCCGAGCTGAACTGAACCGAATTGAATCGAGTTGAGCCAAGTAGAAATGATCCAAATTGAACAAACCGACCCAACCCGACCCGTATGAACTGAACGGAACTGAGCCAAGCCGAATCAAGCCGAGCCGAGTAGAAACGAACCGAGCTCAGTCGAGCTGAGTTGAGCCGAGCTGATTCAAGCCAAACCAATTACAACCAAATTAAGGTAAGCCGAGTAGAACAAAATCGATTGGACTCGAGCAGAACCAAACCGAGTTGAATTGAGCCAAACTGAATCAAGCCGAGTAGAACCAAACTAAATCGAATCTAGCTAACTTAACCCGAATGAACCGAGCCAAGCTGAGTAGAACAAAATGGCTTGGCTTGGCTCTGCTCGATTCGATTTAATTCGGTTTGGTCTGGTCGGGTCGAGTCAATTAGATTCAGTTATAGTTTGGATTGGCTCGATCTGACTCGATGTTCGATTTATTTCGTATTCGATTTGGTTCGATCGATTGTAGTTCTAGTTGGGTTTGGCTTGACTTGGGCTTGGCTTCGACTCGTCGGTTCGATTTGTTTGGTCGATCCGATTTGGCTCGTACTCGATTGATACAATTATATAAAGCTCGATTTGGTTCGATTATACTCAACTTGGTTCGTCTCGGCTTGGTTCAGTTCAGTTCAATTCATTCGAATCAGGTCAGTTCGTGTATGATTCAATTCAGTTCGATTCGATTCATTGGGATCGAGTCAGTTCAGGTCTAGCTTGGCTCGGCTCAATTTGGTTGGGTTCATTCGGGTTGGGTCGGGTCGGTTAGGTTCGGGTTTTGCTCGATCGACAAGGTTCGTACTCTCTTGGTTCATTCGCATGCCATGTCAGTTCAATTTGATTTGGTTCTAGTTCAGTTTGTCTCGGTTCGGTTCCATTTAGTTTTACTCGATTGAGTTCTGTTCGGCTCGGTTTGGTTTGGCTAAGTTTGATTCGATTTTGTTTGGTTTAGTTCTACTTGGCTCGGCTAGATTCGGTTCAATTCTACTCAGAACTTGACTCATCTTAGCTCAGCTTGGCTTGGTTCGGTTTGATTCGATTCGCTTTGGTTCAGTTTGATTGTCAGTCGTGTAGGTTCGGTCGGTTATCGACTTAATTCTTTAGGTCTAGCTCGGTCTGCTCGATTTCGCTCGATATAGTTCTTCGATTAGGTTCAAATTTGGCTTCTATTCGGATCGATAAGGTTTTGTTCGATTCGGTTCTATTCGGCAAGACTGAAGGTTCGGTTGTTAGTTCTAGTCGAGTCTTGGCTTGACTGCTTGCCTTGGCTCGACTCGCGTTGGATTCATTCGGTCGTTGGTCCGATCGGTTCAGCTCAAGATGGCTCATTAGCTTGATTCTCGATATCGGTTCGGTTTGGTTCTATATGACTCAATGTTCGGCTTTACTCGACTCACTCGCGCTTGACTTGGTTCACCAATTGCTCGTGTCAGTCAATCTGTGTGACTCGACTCGATCTGCTTTGGTTTGACTTGGTTTAGTATCGTTCGGATGGGTTCAAGTTTGGCTTGGCTCTATTCAGATTGATACGGTTTGATTCAGTTCGGTTCTATTTGGCTCGACTTGACAAGGTTCCATTCAGTACTGTTCGGTTTGGTTCTGGTATGGCTCAGCTTGGCTCAACTCAATTTGATTCGATATGGTTCGGTTCGACTCGATTCGGTTAAGTTCGATCGGTTGGGTCAATTTGGTTCGGTTCAAGTCTGGCTCGATTGGGCTTAACTTGATTTGGTTCGGAACGATTCGGTTCGATTCGATTTTACTTACGGCTCGTTCGGGTCTGACTTGGTTCGACTCGATTCGATTTGGCTGGTTCTATTTAGTTCTACCTACTGACTGGCTCGATTCGGTTCGGTTTCGTTCTACTCGACTCGGCTCATTTCGGCTTAACTCGGCTCGGTTCGATTCGATTCATTCGGGTCATGTCTATTTGGGTACGACTCGGTTTGGTTCGATTCAGCTCGATTCGGTTCAGTTTGGTTTGGTTCTGCTCGATTAGGAGTTAGATTCATAAACAAAACATAATACAAATATATACGCACATGATTTGTACACTACACAATACAAATACATACAACACACACATACAGATTAAACATATACACATAACACATACACACACACAATACACAAACACACACACACACAACACAAACAACGCAATACAAGTACACCACACACAACACAATACATAAACGTGCACACACACAGAACACATATATAATAATATATAATATAATACACAATAATAATACAAAACATAACATAAAATATATATATAATACACTACACACGATATAGTATACACTATATATATAATAATATAATAATACATACTAACACACACAATACACTACACACTATATATATAATAATACACAATATACAATATACACACACATAATAATAATAATAATACACATACACATATAATAATAATAATAATAATATAATACACATATACATTACAATAATACAAGTATACACTAATACATTACACTATACACAGTACACTACACACTACACACATAACAATACACAACACACACTACACACTATACACAAAATAATATACATCACACAGTACACACAATACACTATACACTACACACACAACAATATGCAACACACTCACAATACACTATACTACACACACTACACTACACTACACAATACACTACACACAATACACTACACAAACCATAATACACTACACAATGCACTACACTATAATACACTACACTACACAATGCACTACACTATAATACACTACACTACACACATAATAATACACTACACTATATACAATACACTACACTATACAATACACAATACACACATTACACACAATAATATATACATACACACAATACACAACACTATACACAATACACACTACACTACACACATAATAATAACACACACACATAATAATAATACACTACAAACTATACATATAACAATATGCATCACACACTACTCACAATACACTATACACTACACACACAACAATATGTAACACACTCACAATACACTACACTACACACAATATACTACTACACACACCATAATACACTACATAATGCACTACACTACACAATACACTACACTATACGATATACTACACATAATACACTACAGTACACAATACACTACACACATAATAATATACTACACTACACATAATACAATACACACAATACACTACACACAATGCACTACACTACTATACACTATACTACACAATATACACTACACACATAACAATAGACAACATACACTACACAAAATATACTACACACTACACACAATATACTACACACTACACACAAAACAATACACAACACACAATACACTACACATATAACAATACACAACACACACTACACACAACACACAACACACTAAATAAATAACAATACACAACACACTACACACTAAACACATAACAATACACAACACACTACACACTAAACACATAACAATACACAACACTACACTACACACAATACACTACACTACAATGCACTACACTACACACAATACAATATACTACACTATAATACACTACATACAATATACTACACACAATATACTACACATGATATACACAATACACACTACACACAATACACTACATATAATACACCATGTAATATACTACACCTAACTACACACAATACACAACACTACACAACACATAATAAATAACATTACACTACACACAATATACACACTACACACTATACAAACAACAATACACAACACACACAATACACTACACTAAAGTACACACAATACACTACACTAAACTACACAATGCACTACACTATAATAAACTACACAACACAATACACTACACACATAATAATATACTACACTACACTATAAAATACATAATACATTACATACTACACACATAATAATACACAACACACACTACATATAATACACTACACACTATACACATAACAATATACATCACACAATTACACAATACACTACACACTACATACAACAATATGCAACACACTCACAACACTACACTACACACACTACAGTACACTACACAATACACTACACACACCATAATATACTACACAATGCACTACACTATAATAAACTACACAACACAATACACTACACACATAATAATATACTACACTACACTATAAAATACATAATACATTACATACTACACACATAATAATACACAACACACACTACACATAATACACTACACACTATACACATAACAATATACATCACACACTACACACAATACACTACACACTACACACAACAATATGCAACACACTCACAATACACTACACTACACTACACACTAAACACATAAACACAACACTACACTACACACAATACACTACACAAAACTACACTACACACAATACACTACACTACAATCCACTACACTACACACAATACAATATACTACACTATAATACACTACATACAATATACTACACACAATATACTACACATAATAGACACAATACACAATAATAATAATAATAAATATATAATACTACAACAAACAATATACTACACTAAACTACAAAACTACACAACACACAATAAATAACATTATTACACACATATACACACATATACATAACAATAATACAACACACAATACACTACACACATAATAATACACTACACTACAGACAATACACTACACTATAAAATACACAATATACTACACACTACACACATAATAATACACAACACACACTACACATAATACACTACACACTATATACATAACAATATACATCACAATAATAATAATACACAATACACTATACACAACAATATGCAACACACTACAATACACTACACTACACACACTACACTACACTACACAATACACTATACACAATACACTACACACACCATAATATACTACACAATGCACTACATTATAATACACTACACTACACAATACACTACACATATAATAATACACTATACTACACACAATACACTACACTATACAATACACTACACATAATACACTACAATACATTACACACAATACACACAATGCACTACACTACTATACACTACACTACACAATACACACTGCACACATAACAATAGACAATATACATTACATACAATATATTACACACTACACACAAAATAATACACAACATGCAATACACACAATACACTACACATATAACACAATACACACAAAACTCACTACACACAACACACTAAACACATAAGAATACACAACACTACACTACACACAATACACTACACTATACAAAATACACTACACTATAATACACAACACACAATATACTACACTATAATACACTACATACAATATACTACACACAATACACTACACTATACAAAATACACTACACTATAATACACAACACACAATATACTACTCTATAATACACTACATACAATATACTACACACAATACACTACACATAATATACACAATACACTACACACAATACACACTACACACATTACAATAGACAATATATACTATACACAATACACTACACACTACACACAAAACAACACACAACACACAATACACAACATATATAACAATACACAACACACACAACACTACACTATACACATAACAAAACACAACACACAATATACTACACACTATACACGCAACAATACACCACACACACAATACACTACACATATAACAACAATACACAACACACACAACACTACACAACACACAATAAAATAACATTACACTACACACAATATACACACTACACACATAACAATATACAACACACAATACAATATACACTATATATACAATAATACACAACACACAATACACTACACTAAAGTACACACAATACACTACACTAAACTTCACAATGCACTACACTATAATACACTACACTACACAATACACTACACTACACATAAATACACTACACTATACAATACACAATACACTACACACATACATAACACACACTACACATAATGCACTACACAATACATAATAATATGCATCACACACTCCACATAATACACTATACACTACACATACAACAATATGCAATACACTCACGATACATTACACTGCACACAATATACACACTGCACACATAACAATACATAACACACAACGCACTATACACACGACAATACATAACACACACAATACACTACACTAAAGTACACACAATACACTACACTAAACTATATAATGCACTACACTATAATACACTACACTACACACTATACTATACATATAATAATACGCTACACTACACACAATACACTACACTATACAATACACAATACACTACACATTACACACACAATAATATGCTACACACTCACAATACACTACACTATACACTACACACATAACAATACACAACACATACTACACATAATACACTACACACTATACACATAACAATATACATCACACACTACACACAATATACTACACACTACACACACAACAATATGCAACACACTCACAATACACTACACTACACACACTACGCTACACTACATAATACACTACACTATAATACACTACACACAATATACTATACTGCACATAACAATACACAACACACACATAACAATGCACAACACATACACATAATATACTACACTACACACAATATACTACACTGCTCATATTACACTACACTACACACAATATACTATACATAATATACTACACCCAATACACTATACTATACTACATAGAATACACTACACTACACTATACAGAATATACTACACACAATACACTATACTACACTACACGACACTCTAATACACTACACAATACAATACCCTATAATACACTACACAATACACTACCCTATAATACAGTACACCCAATACACCACACTTTAAAAAATTATACTACACATAATATACAATATTACACAACATACAATACACTACATATAATATACTACACTAAACTACACATAATACATAACACTACTACACACGAAGCATGACACTACAGTACACACAATAAATAACACTACACTACACACAATACAATACACTACAATATATTACACATATTACACTATACAACACACAATACAATATACTACACTATAATACACTACATACAATATACTACACACAATATACTACATACAGTATACTACACATAATATACACAATACACCACACACAATACACTACATATAATACTACAACAAACAATATACTACACTAAACTACACAAAACTACACAACATACAATAAATAACATTACACTACACACAATATACACACTACACACATAACAATACACAACACACAATACACTACACACATAATAATACACTACACTACAGACAATACACTACACTATAAAATATACAATATACTACACACTACACACATAATAATACACAACACACACTACACATAATACACTACACACTATACACATAATAATATACATCACACACAATACACAATACACTACACACTACGCACACAACAATATGCAACACACTAACAATACACTACACTACACTACACAATACACTATACACAATGCACTACACACATAATATAATACTACACAATGCAATACACTATAATACACCACTACACAATACACTACATATAATAATACACTATACTACACACAATACACTACACTATACAATACACTACACTACACAATACATTACACACAATACACTACATACAATGCACTACACTACTATACACTACACTACACAATACACACTACACACATAACAATAGACAATATACACTACATACAATATATTACACACTACACACAAAATAATACACAACACACAATACACACAATACACTACACATATAACACAATACACACAAAACTCACTACACACAACACACTAAACACATAAGAATACACAACACTACACTACACACAATACACTACACTATACAAAATACACTACACTATAATACACAACACAATATATACTACACTATAATACACTACATATAATATACTACACAATATACACTACACATAATATATAATAATACACTAATAATAATATACACACTACACACATTACAATAGACAATATATACTATACACAATACACTACACACTACACACAAAACAACACACAACACACAATACACTACATATATAACAATACACAACACACACAACACATAATAAATAAGATTACACCACATACAATATACACACTACACACATAATAAAACACAACACACAATATACTACACACTATACACGCAACAATACACCACACACACAATACTACACATATAACAACAATACACAAGAAACACAACACTACACAACACATAATAAATAACATTACACTACACAATATACACACTACACACATAACAATATACAACACACAATACAATATACACTATATACACAACAATACACAACACACACAATACACTACACTAAAGTACACACAATACACTACACTAAACTTCACAATGCACTACACTATAATACACTACACAATACACTACACTACACACAATACATTACACTATACAATACACAATACAATACACTACACACATACCAATACACAACACACTACACATAATGCACTACACACAATACATAATAATATGTCACACACTACACACAATACACTATACACTACAATAACACAAGTATAATACACTCACAATACATTACATAAATATATACACACTACACACATAACAATACACAACAAACAAAACACTACACAACAATACACAACACACACAAGACACTACACTATACAATACACCATACACTACACATTACACACACAACAATATGCTACACACTCACAATACACTACACTATACACTACACTACACACTACACACATAACAATACACAACACACACTACACATAATACACCACACACTACTCTGCACACATAATAATACACTACACTACACAATATATAGTACACTACACTATACACAATACACTACACACTACACACATAACAATACACAACACACACTACGCATAATACACTACACACTATACATATAACAATATACATCATACACTACACACAATACACTACACACTACACACACAACAATATGCAATACACTCACAATACACTACACACTAAACACATAACAATACACAACACTACACTACACACAATACACACAATGCACTACACTACAATACACAACACATAATATACTACACTATAATACACTACATACAATATACTACACACAATACACTACACATAATATACATAATACACTACACAATACACCATGTAATACACTACACTAAATTACACACAATACACAATACTACACAACACACAATAAATAACATTACACTATACACAATATACACACTACACACATAACAATACACAATACACAATACACTACACATTATACACACAACAATACACAACACACACAATACACCACACTAAAGTACACACCATACACTACACTAAACTACACAATGCACTACACTATAATACCCTACACTACACAATACACTAGACACATAATAATACACTACACTACACAATACACTACACACACCATAATACACTACACAATGCACTACACTATAATACACTACACTACACACAACACACTACACTACACATAACACACTACACGACACAATACACTACCCACAATACACTACACACAATGCACTACACTACTATACACTACACTACACAATACACACTACACACATAACAATAGACAATATACACTACACACAATACACTACACACTATACACAAAATAATACACAACACACAATACACGCAATATACTACACATATAACAATACACAACACGCACAACACTACATAACACACAATAAATAACATTACACTACATAATGCACTACACTTTAATACACTACACAATGCATTACACTTTAGTACACTACACTACAAAATACACTACACATATAATAATACACTACACTACACACAATACACTACACTATATAATATACTACACATAATACACTACACTACACAATACACTACACTACACACATAATAATATACTACACTACACATAATACACTACACACAATACACTACACACAATATACTAGACACAATACACTACACACAATGCACTACACCTATACACTACACTACACAATATACACTACACACATAACAATAGACAACATACACTACACACAATATACTACACACTACACACAAAATAATGCACGACACACAATACACACAATATACTACACATAAGAATACACAACACAGACTACACACAACACACAACACACAACACACATAACAATATACAACACACTACATACTAAACACATAACAATACACAACACTACACTACACACAATACAATGCAGTGCAATGCACTACACTCACTACACATAATACACTACACTACAATACACAACACACAATATACTACACTATAATACACAACATACAATATACTACACACAATACACTACACATAATATACACAATATACTACACATAATACACCATATAATACACTACACTAAACTACACAATACACAACACTACACAACACACAATAAATAACATTACACTACACGCAATATACACACTATACACATAACAATATACAACACACAATACACTACACACTATACACACAACAATACACAACACACACAATACACTACACTAAAGTACACATAATACACTACACTAAACTACACAATGCACTACACTATAATACACTACACTACACAATACACTACACACATAATAATAAACTACACTACACACAATACACTACACTATACAATACACAATACACTACACATTACACACACAATAATATGCTACACACACACAATACACTACACTATACACAATACACTACACATAATACACTACACACTATACACATAACAATACACAACACACACTACACATAATACACTACACACTATACACATAACAATATACATCACACACTACACACAAATGAGAACCAAACCGCGCTAAGCCAGGTAGAGCCTAACCGAGCTAAACTGAACCCACTCGAACCAAATCGTATTGGGCCAAACTGAACCGAACCGAGCTGAGCTGAGCTGAACCAAATTGAATCGAGCCGAGCCAAGTAGAAATGAACCAAATCAAATAAAACCAAATCCAATCGTATTGAATCGAATCAGGCTGAGCCCAGTCGAGTCGATCCGACCATACCGAACTAAATCAAGCTAAGTCGAATCGAGCCAAACTCAAACTGAATCGAATTGAACTAACCCTACTCAGTCGAACATAACCAAATCAGGCTGAACCGAACCGTACCGAACCAATTCGAGTAGAGATGAGTCAAGCCAGACCTGAACCAAATCGAACCATATGGAATCGAATCTTACCGAGCTGAGCTGAATAGAAGCGAACCGAACTGAATCGAACCATATCGATCCGAATAGAGTCGTCGAGTGAGTCGAGTAGAATCAAACCGAATCGAGTCGACCCGAGCCAAGTAGAACTAAACCGAGCCGAACTGCACCAAACTGAGCCGAACCTAACCAAACTGTGTCAAGCTGAGTCAAACCGAATCGAACCGAACAGAGCCAAACCAAACCAAACTGAACTAGAACTAAACTAAATCAAACCGACGTGAGCCGTCCCGAACAAACTGAACTGAGTTGAGCCGAGCCAAGCCGAGCCGAGCCGAGTAGAACTAAACTAAATTGAGCTTATCCAAGCTAAGTCGAATCGAACCGAACTGAACCATACCGAACCTCATCGAGCTGATCCGAGGTGAGCTAGACCCGAACTGAACCGAATCGAATCGACACGACCCGGTCAAGCTGAATCGAACCGAACTGTACCGAACCGAATCGAGCAAAGCCTAGCCGAGCTAGACTTAAACTGAACCGAATCGTACCGAACCAAAACTTATCGAGCCGAGTTGAATAGAACCAAACTGAATCGAACCGTATCGATCCGAATAGAATCGAGCCGAGCTAGACTCGAACCGAACCAAATCGAATTGACTAGACTCGAATTGTGTGTAGTGTATTGTGAGTAGTCTAGTGTTGTGTATAGTGTGTAGTGTAGTATAGTGTAATATGTGTAATATATTGTAGTGTATTGTATTGTGTGTCGTGTAGTGTTATTTATTGTGTGTACTGTAGTGTCATGTTTTGTGTGTAGTAGTGTTGTGTATTATGTGTAGTTTAGTGTAGTGTATTGAATGTAGTGTATTGTATGTTGTGTAGTATTGTATATTATGTGTAGTATATTTTTTTGTAGTGTGGTGTATTGTGTGTAGTGTATTATTGTGTAGTGAATTATAGAGTATTGTATTGTGTAGTGTATTAGAGTGTCGTGTAGTGTAGTATAGTGTATTGTGTGTAGTATAGTATAATATATTGTGTGTAGTATATTCTGTATAGTGTAGTGTAGTGTATTCTATGTAGTATAGTATAGTGTATTGTGTGTAGTATATTATGTATAGTATATTGTGTGTTGTAGTGTATTATGTGCAGTGTAGTATATTGTGTGTAGTGTAGTATATTATGTGTGTGTATTGTGCATTGTTGTGTGTGTTGTGCACTATTGTGTGTTGTGTATTGTTATGTGCAGTATAGTATATTGTGTGTAGTGTAGTATATTATGTGTAGTGTAATATATTGTGTGTAGTGTAGTATATTGTGTGTGTGTTTGTGCATTGTTGTGTGTGTGTTATGTATTATTGTGTTGTGTATTATTATGTGTGTAGTATATTGTATATAGTTTAGTGTAGTGTATTGTATGTAATGTAGTGTTGTATATTATGTGTAGTATAGTGTATTGTGTGTAGTGTATTGTAGTGTAGTGTATTGTGAGTAGTGTAATGTATTGTGTATAGTATATTGTGTGTAGTGTAGTGTAGTGTATTATGTATAGTGTGTTGTAGTATAGTATATTGTGTATAGCGTAGTGTATTGTAGTGTATTGTGTAGGGTATTGTTGTGTGTAGTATATTATGTGTAGTGTAGTGTAGTGTGTGTAGTGTATTATTTTAGTATAGTGTTGTATATTGTGTGTAGTATAGTATTGTGTATTATGTGTAATGTAGTATATTGTGTATATTGTAGTGTTATGTATTATGTATAGTGTATTATGTGTATTGCATTGTAGTGTAGTATTATGAATTATTTGTAATGTATTGTGTATAGTATAGTAGACACTATACTTGGCTTAGCTAGGATTGGCTTGGCATGGCTAGGCTACACTAAAAAGGCTTGGCTTAGCATGGCTAGGGTTAGCTTGGTTTGGCTTTGCTTACTCTATCGAACTTTAACGAACCCCACCGAATTGCTCCGAACCTAACCGCATCGCACCGAACCGAACCGAATCAAATCGCCTTGCACTACATCACACCAAACTACATCAAATCGAATCAAAATGAACAGAACCCTATCGAATCGAACCCAACCCCACCAAACCCAACCTAAACAAACTGAACTCCACCAAACTCCATCGAACCGAATTGAACCAAACCAAACCCCAATGAATCGAACCCCACCGACCCAAATCGAGCCGAACCCAACAGAATCGAAGCATTCCGAACCCAAGTGAACACCATCGAACATAACCGAACCAAACCAAATCCCAACGAACCGAACCCCACTGACCCGAACCAAGCCAAACCCAAACGACTTAAACCATGCGGAACCGAACAAACCCCATCGAACATAATCGAACTGAACCCCATCGAACCAAACGCCACCGAAATGAACCCCATCGAACCAAACCGAACTGAATCAAACCGAACCCCACCGACCCGAACCAGGCTGAACCCAATCAAATCGAACTATTCTGAACCAAAGCGAACCCTGTCGAACAGAATGAAATCGAACCCCATCAAACCAAATCGAACCGAATGCCACCGAAATGAACCCCATTGAACCGAACCGCATTGAACCTAACCGCATCGTAATAAACCAAATTAAACCACACCACACCGCATCAAATCAAATCGAACCGAACCAAACCCCACTAAACTGAACCCTACTGAACCGAACCTGACTAAACCAAACCGAACCCCTTCGAACCCAACCAAACTAAACAGAACCATATCGATCAGAACCGAATCCACCAAATTGAACCATTCCGAACCAAACCGAACCCCATCGAACCGAATCAAACCCTACCGAATCGAACTGAACTGAACTGAATCAAATTGAACAAAATTGAGCCCCACTATACCGAACTGAATTGAACGAAACTGAACTGAACTCCACTAAACCAAACCTATTGAACTGAACTGAAGCCTATTAAATCGAACCAAAATGAATCAAACAAAATCGAACCCCACCTTACCGAAGCGAATTAAACTGAACTGAATCGAACTTCACCAAATCGAATCCTACCGAGCTAAGCCAAGCCTAGCCGAGCCAAGCCAAGCTTAGCCAAGCCAAGCCTAGCCATGCCAAGCCAAGATAAGCCTAGCCTAACCAACCCAAGCCTATCTAAGCTAAGTCTAGCCTAGCCAAACTTAGCTTAGCCTATGGACAAAGTTGTAGAGAAACACCTTTGCCCTCTCTGGTAATTCCTTATAAGGCTAAGATAGGCTTGGCTTTGTAATACTTAACTTGGCTAGGGTAGGCTTAGCTTGGCTTAGCTAGGAATGACTTGGCTTGACTTGGCTAGGTTAGGCTAGGCTAGGCTTGGTTTGGCTAGGCAAGGCTAGGCTTGGCTTGGCTTGGCTTTGCTTACCCTATCGAACTTTACCAAACCCCACCGAATCACTCTAAACCTAATCGCATCGCACCGAACCGAACCGAATCGAATCGCCCCGCACCGCATCATACCAAACAACATCGAACCTAACCGCACTGTAATAAACCAAATCGAATCACACCACACCGCATAAACCGAATCGAACCGAACCTAACCGAATCGAACCCAACCGAACCAAACTGAATCCTGTCGAACCAAACCAAACAGAAGTTCATCGATCCAGACCGAACCCACCGAATCAAACCATTACGAACCAAACTGAACCTCATCGACCCGAATCGAACCCTATTGAACTGAATCAAACTGAACGAAATCGAACCACACCTTACCGAACTGAATTGAACGAAACTGAACCGAACTCCACTGAACCAAATAACTAAACTGATCCCCATCAAATCAAACCGAATAAAATCGAATCCCACCTTACAGAAGCAAATTGAATGGAACCAAACCAAACTTCACCGAATCAAATCCTACCGAATCAAATCGAAATGAATCGAAACCCAACGAATCGAACCAAACGGAACCGAATCGAGCCCCCCTTACCGAACTGAATTGAGCGGAAATGAACCTAGCCAAGCCAAGCCAAGCCTAGTGAAGCCTAGCCTAGCCAAGCCAAGCAAAGCAAAGCCAAGCCAAGCCTAGCCTAGTCGAGCCAAGCCTAGCCTAGCCAAGCCAAGCCAAGCCTATCCAAGCTAAGTCTAGCTAAGCCTAGCCTAACCAAGCTTAGCTTAGCCTATAGACAAAGTTGTAGCGGAACACCTTTGGCCTCACTAGTAATTCCTTGTAAGGGTAGGCTAGGCTTGGCTAGGTTAGGCTTGGCTTAGCTAGGCTTGGCTTGGCTTGGCTTGGCTAGGCTAGGCTTGGCTTGGTTTGGCTTTGCTTAGCTTAGTTCGGTGGGGTTGGGTTCGGTAGGGTTTGGATCGATTTGATAGGGTTTAGCCTAGCCAAGCCTAGCCTATCAAAACCAAGCTAAGCTAAGCCTAGCCTTGCCAAGCCTAGCCAAGCCAAGCCTAACGAAGCCTAGCCTAGCCAAACCAAGCCAAGCAAAGCAAAGCCAAGCCAACCCAAGCCTAGTTGAGCCAAGCTAAGCCAACCCAAGCCTAGCCAAGCCAAGCTAAGCCAAACCTAGCCAAGCCAAGTCTTGCCTAGCCAAGCTAAGCCAAGCCAAGCCAAGCCAAGCCAAGACTAGCCAAGCCAAGCTTAGCCAAGCCAATCGTAGCCTAGCCAAGCCATGCCTATGCTAGCTAAGTCGAGCCAAGCCTAGCCGAGCCAAGCTTAGCTTAGCCTATAGACAAAGTTGTACATGAACACCTTTGGCCTCTCTGGTAATTCCTTATAAGGCTAGGCTAGGCTTGGCTTGGCTTGGCTTAGCTTGACTAGGCTTGGTTTGGCTTGACTTTGCTTGGCTAGGCTTGACTGTGCTTACCCTACTGAACTTTGTCGAACCCCACTGAATCGCATCGAACTTAAACGCATCGCACTGAAACGAACCGAATCGAATCACCCCGCATCGCATCGCACCAAACTGCATCGAATCGAATCGAAATGAATAGAACTCTATCGAATCAGCTTAGCTACACTTAGCTTGGCTAGGGTAGGCATGACTTGGCTTAGCTAGGCTTGACTTAGCTTGGCTTTGTTAGGCTTGGCTTGGCTTGGCTTGTCTAGTCTTGGCTTGGCTAGGCTAGGCTTTGGCATGGCTAGACTTGGCTTGGCTTGGCATGGCTAGACTTGGCTTGGCTTGGCTTGGCTAGGCTAGGCTAAGGTTGGCTTGGCTTGGCTTAGCTTGGCTAGGCTTGGTTAGGCTTGGCTTTGCTTTGCTAGGCTTGGCTTGGCTTGGCTTTGCTTACCTTACCGAACTTTACCGAACCTCACAATATCGCACTGAACCTAAACACATCGCACCGAACCAAACCAAGTCGAATCGCCCCACACTGCATTGCACCAAACTACATCGAATCGAACCAAAATCAATAGAACTCTATCAAATCGAACCCAACCCTACTAAACCCAATCGAAACAAATCGAACTCCACCAAACTCCATCAAATCGAGCTAAATCGAATCGAGTGGAACCGAGTCGAACTAAGCCGAACCGAACTTAGTCGAGTCGAACTAACCCTAATGAATCAAATCGAATCGAACACTACCAAACCTAACCGAACCGAATCAAACCGAATGAAATCGAACCTCACCATCGAACCAACAAAATCGAGTGAAAGGGAACCAAACTCCCCCAACCAAACCCCCCCGAATCAAACTGAACTAAACTGAATTGAATTGAATTGAATGAAACCAACCGAGCCCCCCTACCGAACCGAACTAAACCCAATGAACTGAACAAAACCCCACCGAACCGAACCGAACCCAACTGAACCAAAGCTCACCAAATCGAATCGAACTGCACCGAACCGAACCAAACCAAACCCCATCGAACCCAACCAAACCCAATTGAACCCCAGCGAATTGAATGGAACCGAACCGAACTCCACCGAACCGAATCCTGCCGAACCGAACCCCATCAAATCGAATCGAAATGAATCGAAACCCATCGAATAAAATCGAACTGAACCGAATCAAGCCCCTCCTTACCGAACCGAACCCTATCGAATCAAACCCAATTGAACCCAACCCCACCAAAACTAACCGAAACAAATCAAACTCCACCGAACCCCAACAAACCGAACCCCACCGACCCGAACCGAACTGAACCCAACCGAATCAAACCATTCTGAACTGAAGTGAACCCCATTGAACATAGCTAGATGTGAGGTACTATAATCTAATCTTGCATATTACTATTCTTAGTAAGTTAAGAACTGAACCAAACCCCATCGAACCGAATTGAACCAAACGCCATCGAAATGAACCCCATCGAACCAAACCGCATCAAACCTAACTGCATTATAATAAATTGAATCGAACAACACTACACCGCATTAAATCAAACCGAACCAAACCCCACTAAACCGAACCCTATCGAACTGAACCTAACTGAATCTGAACCTAACCGAATCGAACCCAATTGGAACAAGTCGAACCCCTTCGAACCTAATCAAACTAAATAGAACCCCATCGATCCGAACCGAATCCCACCGAATCGAACCATTCCGAACCAAACCGAACCCCATCGAACTGAATCAAACCCTATCGAACCGAACCGAACCGAATCAAATTGAACGAAATCGAACCCCACCTTTTTGAATTAAATTGAATGAAACTGAATCAAACTCTACTGAACCGAAACCTACTGAACTGAATTGAACCCCATCAAATCGAACCGAAATGAATCGAACAAAATCAAACCCCACCTTACCGAAGCGAATTGAACGGAACCGAACCCAACTTCATAGAACCAAATCCTACCGAACAGAACTGAACCCCATCGAATCGAACTAAAATGAATCGAAACCCATCGAATTAAACCAAACGGAACCAAATCAAGCCCCTCCTTACTGAACCGAACCCTATCGAATTGAACACAACCGAACCCAACCCCACCAAACCCAACCGAAACAAATAGAACTCCACCGAACCGAATCGAACCAAACTGAACCTCAATGAATCGAACCCCACCGAGCCAAACCCAACCGAATCAAACCATTCCAAATCGAAATGAACCCCATCAAACCGAACACCAATGAAATGAACCCCATCGAATCGCACTGCATCGAACCTATCCGCACTGCACTAAACCGAATTGAACCACTCCACACCACATCAAATCAAACCGAACCGAAACAAAATCCACTAAACTAAACCCCATCGAACTGAACCTTACCGAACCAAATTGAACGAAACTGAACCGAACTCTACTGAATTGAACCCTACCGAACCGAATTGAACCCCATCAAATCGAATTGAAACGAATCGAAAACCAATGAATTGAACCGAACGGAACTGAATCGAGCCCCCGTTACTGAACTGAATCGAGCGAAAACGAACTGAACCTTTCTGGTTAGGATGGCATTACAAACTGGACTATTGGCTTATTTGATTATTTTTTCTTGAAGAAATTGAGTTATTTTTATGATGTTCTTTCATGATGATGTATCTTTATATTTATATTAATTATTTTTGTATTGAACTAATAAGTGTTTACTAAAATCTAGCTAATCCGTGAATAATATTATGATCAGATTATTGAGTGTGAGGTTTAGTTGAATTTAGTGGTGGTAGGATGAAACAATACAATCAGGTTTGCACAAGGGATAGGTTGCTGTTGACCAAGGAAATTAGTGGTTTGTTGCAATGGCCAGTGAGTTCACTGATTTGTGAAGAATAAACAAGTAGTAGTTGATTTTGGTAGTTACAACAATGGGTAAAGGAGAAGAAATAATATTGAAATGGGAGGTCAATGCTAACTATCACTATCATCTATCCTCTAGCAAATAGATTGGTGTTGTCTTGCTAATATCCATGGTGATTACTTCCAACGACTATTTCAGTGAGATCAATGGCTAATGTAGGATCCTGTTCGGGGTTCTGTTCGGGGCTCTGTTCGGGTTTCGGTTCAGTCCAGTGGGTTCAGTTTGGTTTGATTTGGTGGGGTTTAGTGGGATTCGGTTCGGTTAGATGGGGTTCGATTTGGTTAGGTGGGGTTCGATTTGGTTATGTGGGGTTCGGTTAGGTTCGATTGGTTTCCATAAGGTGGGGCTCGGTTCGGTTTCGTTCGGTTTAATTCAGTTCGGTTCGATTCACTTGGTTTTAATTTGGTCCGCTAGGGTTTCGTTCATTAGGGTTCTATTCTTTGAAGTTTGGTTCGATTCAATTCGGTAAGGTGGTGTTTGGTTTTGTTCGATTCGATTCAATTAGATTCAGTGGGGTTTGGTTATGTTGATTTTGATTCTATTGGGTTTGATTTGGTTCCGAATGATTCGATTCATTTCGGTTCAGTTCGGTTCGATTTGGTTCGGTTCGATTTATTAGATTTGATGGGGTTCTGTTGAGTTCAGATCGGTTGGGTCTCAGGTTCGATGGGGTTTGGTGCGCTCGATTCGATTTGTTTCGGTTTGGTGGATGGGGTTTGGTGGGGCTCGGGGGTTCGGTAGGGTTTGGTTTGGTAGGATTTGGTTTGATTCGGTAGGGTTTAGCCTAGCCTAGCCTAGCCAATCAAAGCCAAGCTTAGCCAAGCAAAGCCAAGCCAAGACAAGCCAAGTCTAGCCTAGCGAAGCAAAGCCTAGCAAAGCCTAGCCTAGACAAGCCAAGCCAAGCCACGCCAAGCCTATCAAAGCCAAGCCTAGCTAAGCAAAGCAAAGCCAAGTCAAGCCAAGCCAAGCCAAGCCTAGCCTAGCTGAGCCAAGCTAAGCTAAGCCGAGTCAACCCAAGACTAGCCAAGCCTAGCCAAGCGAAGCCAATCCTATCCAAGCTAAATCTAGCCAAGCTTAGCCTAGCCAAGCTTAGCTTAGCGTTTATACAAAATTATAGAGGAACACCTTTGGTCTCTCTGGTAATTCCTTATAAGGCTAGGCTAGGCTTGGCTTAGCTACACTTAGCTTGGCTAGGGTAGGCTTAGCTTGGCTTAGCTATGCTTGGCTAGGCTTGGGTTGGCTGAGCTAGGCTTGGCTTGGCTAGGCTTAGCTAGGCTAGGCTTGGCTTGGCTTAGCTAGGCTTGGCTTGGCTTGGCATTCCTTAGCTAGGCTTGGCTTGGCTAGGCTAGGCTTGCTTGGCTAGGCTTGGCTTGGCTTAGCTTGGCTAGGCTTGGTTTGGCTTGGCTTTGCTTGGCTAGGCTTAGCTTTGATAGGCTTGGCTTGGTTGGGCTTGGCTGTGCTTACCCTACTGAACTTTACCAAACCCCACTGAATCACACCAAACCTAAATGCATCGCACCGAACCAAATCGAATCACCATGCACCGCATCGCACCAAACTGCATCGAATGAATCGAAATGAACAGAACTCTATCGAATCGAACCCAACCCCACCAAACCTAACCGAAACAAATCAAACTCCACTAAACTCCATCGAACCGAGCGGAACCGAATCGAGTGGAATCGAGTTGAACTAAGCCGAATTGAACTGAGTAGAGCCAAACCAACCCTAACGAATCGAATCGAACTGAACCCTACCGAACCTAACCGAACTGAATCAAAATGAACGAAATCGAACCTCACCTTACTGAACCGAACCAAATCGAATGAAAAGGAATCGAACTCCACTGAACCGAACCAAACCCATCGAATCAAACTAAACTAAACTAAACTGAATTGAATGGAACTAAATTAAACCTCCCTATTGAACTGAACCGAACTAAACCCAATGAACCGAACAAAACCCCACCGAACTGAACCCCACCAAATCAAACCGAACCGAACCTCACCAAATCGAATCGAACTGAATCGAACCGTACCGAATCGAACCGAATCGAACCAAACCCCACCGAACCCAACCAAACCTAATCGAACCAAATCGAACCCTAGCGAATTGAACGGAACCGAACCGAACTCCACCGAACCGAATCATGCCGAACCGAACCCCATCAAATTGAACATAAATGAATTGAAACCCATCGTATCAAACCAAACAGAACCGAATCAAGCCCCTCCTTACTGAACTGTACCCTATTTAATCGAACCCAACTGAACCCAATCCCACCAAAACTAACCAAAACAAACCAAACTCCACGGAACCGAACCAAACCGAACCCCACCGAGCCGAACCCAACCAAATCGAACCATTCTAAATCGAAGCAAACCCCATCGAACAGAATTGAATTGAACACCACCGAAATGAACCCCATCGAACCGAACCACATCGAACCTAATCGTACCACAATAAACCGAATCGAACAACACCACACCACATCAAATCAAATTAAACTGAACCAAACCCCACTAAACTGAACCCTACCGAATCGAACCTAAGCCAACTGAACCAAACCGAACCCCTTCGAACCGAACCGAATTGAACCTAGCTGTATCGAACCGACTGGAACCGTGTCGAACTAAGCCGAACTGAATTGAGTTGAGCCAAACTGACCCTAACGAATCAAACTGAACCCTACCGAATTGAACCCCGCCGAACTGAACTAAAACAAACCCAACTGAATCCCATCGAACCGAACCGAACCCTACAGTACCTAACCGAATCGAATGAAACTGAACTAAATCAAACCTCGTTCTTACTTCTTCCTGCGAGGTGTCACGGACAACAATGTAAACAAGGTGTTCGATGAAATGCTTGTGTTAGTCCGTGTCCTTCGGTTTAGGTACATATCTTGTACAACAAGAAGCGGGCTTGCAGTAGGCTTGGAAGCCCTAGTTTGATTTGCTTTATGGCCAAGTTTGATTTGTAAATACAAGTGTGTCTTATAAGCACTTGTGGGGGCTTCGGTCTGTAGTGGACCATTATCCTTTGTGTGCAACCTCTCTGAGTTTGTAATGTCCATAGGTGTAATTTGTATTTTGGCTTTATAAAGTGTTTTTCTTGAGTAGTTGCTTGTGGATCCCATGGGAGTTGCTTCTTCTGGCCCATTTTCTTTTTTGGTAAGTCTGTGGGATTTTAGGAGATCTCGGGGAGGGCTGACCTTTGCGGATGGACACGCATGGGTGCCGCACGGCTTAGGCAAAATCATCTAAGCCCGTGACAGAGGGGTGACGTTTTTTCTCCCTACACAAGGAGAAGAAATCGCCCACAGGGGAAGAGCAGCACTATATCTAATAATTTCCATCTTCTCCCTTTTCTTCTTTCTAACTCGAGGAGGTGAGCGAAGCCAAGTAAACTTTTTACACTTTTCGGGCAAAACTTCTTGTATTCCAGAAGTTCAATGGCAGTGGGAAGGTGAATCACAGTAGCTAACCCAACGCAAGGAGTGCAACCACTTCAAGTGCTTCAGAAGTGTGAGCAAAGAGCAGGCGAATGTTAGTACCCAGCTTAATGCATGAAGTACAAACTCGAGGAGGCAAGCGAAATCAAGTAACCTTTGCCATGCGAAATTGAGTAACCTTTGCCTTCTCAACTCGAGAGAATGGGCGAAACCGAGTACCCCAATTCTCTTAACTCGAGGAGGTGAGCGAAGCCAAGTAACCTTACCTTCTCAACTACGAAGAGAATGGGTGAAGTCAAGTATCCCAGTTCTCTTACTTATCCAAGCAAGGGAGCTCTGCACAAGTTCAGTGACCCTTCAAAGAAGCTTATGGAAGACAATGGTTGTCAAATCCTCACCGTTGGTGATCAGGGCTATTGAGAGTAGTTTTTTTACTTTATTTCCCAATTGACTAAGAGGGAGTGATGCGAACATACTTGGAAGTGACAACTAACAGCGGAAGAAGGTTCAATGGGCAAACATTATGGAGAAAGAACCTTAAAAAACTTCAAAGTCTGTGAGGCGATGCTCGTTAAAGCTCCAACAAGCATCTACCCAGTTCAAGCAATATGAGTATACTGCAATACTAGCACATAATAAGGCAGGTCTTTTCCTTCAGCAGAGGGATCCGCGAGAACCAACAAGGATCAACACAACTCAGCCAACCCCACACCAGATTCAGTCATGGGTGAGTTGAAGCAGCATGGGGGATTAGAGTTCGACTACTCAACAACAGCGGCGGAGAGCGGCTAGGAGCCAAAGGGGCATGTTGCAGCTAAAGCAGAAGATTAAAGATTCAGCAGAATGCGAGGAGATGCAAGTCTGGTGGCTTCACGAGGACGTCAAGGAATAAGTGGGGAGAATGTCACGCATAACAATGTAAACAAGGTGTTCGATGAAATGCTTGTGTTGGTCCGTGTCCTTGGTTTAGGTACATATCTTGTACAACAAGAAGCGGGCGTGCAGTAGGCTTGGAAGCCCTAGTTTGATTTGCTTTATGGCCAAGTTTGGTTTGTAAATACAAGTGTGTCTTATAAGCACTTGTGGGGGCTTCGGTCTATAGTGGACCATTATCCTTTGTGTGTAACCTCTCTGAGTTTGTATTGTCCATGGGTGTAATTTGTATTTTGGCTTTATAAAGTATTTTTCTTGAGTAGTTGCTTGTGGATCCCGTGGGAGTTGCTTCTTCTGGCCGTTTTCTCTTTTTGTAAGTCTGTGGGATTTTAGGAGATCTCGGGAGGGACTTTGAGACGGACACGCATGGGTGCTGCACGGCTTAGGCAAAATCATATAAGCCCGTGACAATGTGGTATCAGAGCGGGACAAGCACACGCAAAAACACTTGCCATACAAATGTGGGGGACCTAGCTAGGCTGTGTGGAGGACAGCCAGCACGCGCAACCGTTTGGAGGAAACGGACATTGAGATGTAGGGAAAGGAGTCGCTCAGAGGAGCGAGCATCCTGGTTTGGCATTCAAGGAATAGCCAACCCCTTTGCGCAAGAGGCACCACGAGGACAAGCAAGCGAAGAAGAATGCATAGCACACAAAGATTGAGATGGTTGAGTTTGAGCTATAGCTCGACGTTGGCAACCAAACTTAACGGTGCTTAAAACAAAGCAGGGTGCTTGGTGAAAGATGAGACCGTGCAAGGTGGGAGGTGTTGTGTAACGACCGAAAGAGTTGTGCAAAGCTCACAGAGGTGAGGGGAATTGCTAACTCGAAGGATTCAGAACTCATGCATGGGCTTGTACACGGATGACAGAGTGTTCGTGGCCATCCCAAGGCGCGATTAGAACTCGGCGCCATGGAGCATCAGAACTTTCTCTTCAACATGGAAAGAATATGTCCGTAGGTGGCTGAAATGTGCAACAAATTCAGCATGTTCCTAGACCTTGAAGGGTGTAGTAGAGACTGTATTGGAGAAGGGTCGTAATCTAGCAAGTACATTTATGGGGGCAGAACAAAGCACAAGTTCAGTAAGACGGAGTAGTCCAAAGGGGATGATGGTCTCCGAAACTTCCAGTGGGAAGTATGTAAAGAGAAAAGTTGCTCCAGCAGGACAGATATCCAGGAGGGATAAGTCCTAGTTCTCTAGTGGGAGAATCATGTGTAACAGACTGCACATATTGAGGAAGAGTTTCTCAAGGTTATATCTCCATAAAGCTCCACGGACCGAGTGAGCGACGAAGAGTTGTCGCATGATCTCGAAGGAGGTAATGCATTGGTGGATGCATTTCGAGATCAAGTGGGGGAGCAATCCAAGGCAACATCATATGAAGGCACACTTAGAGTCGAGGCAGAAATCGAACTCAACAGAGGGCTGACCCGTGGAATGGTGGACGTGAGGGCCACTATCAACTCAGTGCAAATCGAGGAGCAGAGCGACTTGGGTGGAACTCGGTGAAGTATCCAAGCCGCATGAAGGGAGTCGACATAGAAGATGGAATATGGAGCGGAGGCACGGAGCTTTCCTTAGACAGAGGTCAAGGGCATGAACTCTTGTAGAGGCAAGAGTGGGATCATGTCGTTCCATGGGTTCTTCATTATGATAGGACAGACTTATTTTGCATGGTGCCAAAGATGAAGGGAGCTTCAAGGCACATGCAAGCCACCTCAGAGATGCATTTGATGGAGTAACTAAGGTGATTCAACTTGCGGAGGCAAAGTTAGGATCATGAGACCTTAGTATGGGGCAAGAGGACGCAGAGGCGGGTACTCTTGAAGAATATGCCATGTTGCCATTCGAGCTGTCAGAACAAGAGGTGCATAGCAAGATTGTACTGGTAGGGGATAGAGGCCCAAGATCCAGACAATGGTGCACCAACTCTAGCGAAGTTAGAGGACTTCAGGAGCTACTAGGCGACGGACTGTCCTAGAGCTATGCTTCGTCCAAGTATAACCCAGGAGTGGGGGGGGACGAAGGGGAATTGCCAAGGGAGCGAACTAAAAAAATCAGAGATGGCGGAGGCCCTACGATGTGTTGGCAGAGGCCACACGTGGAGAAGTCGTAGTCCGAGTTCATCACACGAGAATCTGTATGCAATGGAGATGTCACCAGGAGGCGACATGGTGCAGTGGATCGTGGTGGAATAGTTCGTGGCAATGCAATACATGCAATCTAGTCCCGTGAGGGACAAAAATCATGCGAGGTATGATCGGTTACCGAGCTCCACTTTGGTGTACGACACAACAAGAAGAAGGGCTATGGATTCAAGGAGTGAATGTCATAGTAGAGGCGGTCTTCGTGTGCATCAAAGCTTGCATTGATGAAAGCCTTAGTCATCAAAGATATGGGAGCAGATACCATCGAGGAAGAAGTCCAAGTGCACGTGCGAGTCCCATGGAGGGGACATGATCATGTGAATGATCGAGCTGGGAGCTCCACTTCGGTGAACAATGCAATGGCAAGAAGGGCTGTAGATTCAAGGAGTGAATGCCACAGTACCGCAGAGGTGGGTCTTCCGTGTGTATGCATCGAAACTTGCATCAGATGAAAGCTTTGGTCGTCAGCATATGGGGGGCTGTGTACCACCGAGGGAGTAGTCAGATTGCAAGTACCAGTGAGTCCCATGGAGGGGACTTGATTAATCGGAGCAGTTGGAGAGTTGGACTGCTTCAGTGCTCACATTCGCTTAAGGGAGCCCGCAAGTCGAGGACAAGGCCGAGTAACGTTGCTACCAAGGAAGCTAAGGAGAACAGAATCGGCGTGAGCCCTGCAACAAGATGGCGGAGGCCATACATGAGAGTTGCAGTCTGTCTCTCCATCGACCAAGGAGAACTGCTAGGAGGACACAGTGGTGTCAAAGTAGGTGGTCAAAAGGGGCGAGGAAGCGACGACGAGTCCAACGGGGCTCAGCTACCCAAAAGAAAAGCGTCGGTTAGAGAGGAGGTGGACTGAGGAGCTCCACAAGGTTACGCAGGCAGATCTACCGATCGCGAAGGAAGGGATGAAGATGCAAGGTAACGGATAGTAGTGCTATGGGCTTGACAGCACTATGGTACCGCAAATGCGGGACTTCCGTGAAGTCATCGATCCCTTGCTATCATGAAGGGACAACATTGGTCGTAAAAGGGGCCAAGGAGGTGGAGAATGTAGAGGTAAACTCTAAGTACCAAGGCGGAAGGAGGCCAAAAACTTCATAAGACCGATGTCGATGTGCTTCTCATCCGATAGAAATTAAGGGACTTGTTGATGCAGAGTGCTCGATCGTGAACAAGTATATGGTACTGTACCTTTCTACTCAAGAGGAGTAGGCGGCAAAGGTGATGGAGAAGCCCTAGTTTGATTTGCTTTATGGCCAAGTTTGGTTTGTAAATACAAGTGTGTCTTATAAGCACTTGTGGGGGCTTCGGTCTGTAGTGGACCATTATCCTTTATGTGCAACCTCTCTGAGTTTGTAATGTCCATAGGTGTAATTTGTATTTTGGCTTTATAAAGTGTTTTTCTTGAGTAGTTGCTTGTGGATCCCGTGGGAGTTGCTTCTTTTGGCCCATTTTCTTTTTTTGTAAGTCTGTGGGATTTTAGGAGATCTCGGGGAGGGCTGACCTTTGCGGACGGACACGCATGGGTGCCGCACGGCTTAGGCAAAATCATCTAAGCCCGTGACAGAGGGGTGACGTTTTTTCTCCCTACACAAGGAGAAGAAATCGCCCACAGGGGAAGAGCAGCACTATATCTAATAATTTCCATCTTCTCCCTTTTCTTCTTTCTAACTCGGTTGATACCACCCAGAATAGACTTATGATTGTCGAAATCAATCGTTACCAGGCCGAACGGGATCGGATCGAACAGACCAGACTAGACCAGACCAAACGGAACCGAACCATATTGAATTAAACCAAACCAAATCAAACCACATTGAATTAAACTGAAATGAACCAAATTGAATAGAATCGAATAGAATGAAACTAAACCGAGCCAAGCCCCACCGAACTGAACCAAACCCCATTGAACCAAATTGAATCGAACCCCACCGAACTAATCCGAACCCTATCGAATCGAATCGAATAGAACTGAACTGAACAATACCAAACTATACCCCACATGACCGAACCGAACTGAACCCCACTGAACCAGACCGAACAAAATTGAACCCCACCTAACCGAAATGAACCAAACCCTATTGAATTGATCCGAACCCTATCGAATCGAACCGAACTAAACCGAACCCCATCGCGCTGAACCAAACTGAATCGAATTGAACCGAACCCCATCGAACCCAACGAATTGAACTGAACCAATCTGAACTAAATTGAACCCACCGCATCGAACTAAACCGAACCGAATTGAATTGAACCAAACCAAACCCCGTAGAACTAAACCCCACCATACCGAATTCAACCAAACTGAATCGAACCATTCAGAATGAACCAAATTGGACCCCATATAACTTAACCCCACCTTACCGAACTGAACCAAACCGAATCGAACCAAACTAAATAGGACCCCACCGATCCGAACCGAACCCACCGAGTCAAACCATTATGAACCAAACTGACCCCATCGAACCAAATCAAACCCAATTGGACCGAACCAAACCAAATCAAACCGAATGAAATCAAACCCCACCTAACCAAACCAAATTAATGAAACTGAACTGAACCCTATCCAATCGAACTGAACCCTATCAAATCGAACTGAAACGAACCAAACGAAATCGAACCCCACCTTACTGAAGTGAATTGAACGAAACCAAACCGAACTCCACCGAACCAAATCCTACCAAATCGAACCTCATCAAATCGAACCGAAAGGAATCAAAACCCATCGAATAAAACCAAACTGAACGGAATCGAGCCCTTCCTTACCGAACTGAACCCTATCGAATCGAACCCAACCCAACCCAACCCCACCGAACAAACCGAACTCCATCGAACCGAACCAAACCAAATCGAACCCCAATGAACCGAACCCCACTGACCTGAAACAAGCCGAATCGAACCATTTTGAATCGAAATGAACCCCATCGAACAGAATCGAACCGAACCCCATCGAATCGAATGCCACCGAAATGAACCCCATCGAACCGAACAGCATCGAACCTAATTGCGTGACAATAAACTGAATCGAACCACACCACACCACATCAAATCAAACTGAACCGAACCAAATCCCACTAAACTGAACCCTACTAAACCGAACCTAACTGAATCGAACCCAACCGAACCAAACCAAACCCCTTCGAACCAAACCAAACTGAACTGAACTCCACTGAACCAAACAACTGAACTGATCCCCATCAAATTGAACCGAAATGAATTGAACAAAATTGAACCCCACCTTACCGAAGCAAATTGAACGGAACTGAATCGAACCTTACCGAACCGAATCCTACCGAACCGAATTGAACCCCATCAAATCGAACTGAAATGAATCGAAACCCATCGAATCAAACTGAATGGAACTGAATCGAGCCCCTCCTTACCGGACCGAACCCTATCGAATCAAACGCAACCCTATCAAACCCAACTGAAACAAATTGAACTCCACCGAACCAAATCGAACCAAACCGAACCCCAATGAATCGAACCCCACAGACCCAAACTGAGCCGAACCAACTGAATCAAAGCATTCTGAACCAAAGCGAACACCATCGAACTGAACCGAACTGAATGCCACCGAAATGAACCCCATCGAACCGCATCACATCGAACCTAATCGCACTGCACTAAATCGAATCGAACCACACCACACCACATCAAATCAAATTGAACTGAACCAAATCCCACTAAAGTGAACCCCATCGAATGGAACTCAACCGAATCGAACCTAACCGTACCAAACCGAACCCCATCAAACTGAACCAAATAGAACCCCACCGATCCGAATCGAACCCTATCGAACCGAACCGAATGAAATTGAACCCCGCCTTACCGAACCAAATTGAATGAAACTGAATCAAACTCCATCGAATTGAACCCTACCGAACTGAATTGAACCCCATCAAACTGAACCGAACTCCATCGAACCGAACCCTATGGAACCGAATTGAGCCCCCTTACCGAACTTAATCGAACGAAAATGAACCGAACCTTTCTGGTTACGATGGCATTGCAAACTGGACTATTGGCTTATTTGATTATTTTTTTGAAGAAATTGAGTTATTTTTATGATGTTATTTCATGATGATGTATCTTTATATTTATATTTACATTAATTAATTTTGTACTGAACTAATAAGTGTTTACTAAAATCTAGCTAATTCGTGTGCAATATTATGATCAGATTATTAAGCTTAGCTTAGCCTATAGACGAAGTTGTAGAGGAACACCTTTGGCCTCTCTGGTAATTCCTTATAAGGCTAGGCTAGGCTTGGCTTCGGTATACTTAGCTTAGCTAGGGTAGGCTTGGCTTGGCTTAGCTAGGATTGGCTTGGCTTGGCTAGGCTAGGCTAGGCTTGGCTTGGCTTGGCTTGGCTTCGCTTAGCTAGGTTTGGCTTTGATAGACTTGGCTTGGCTTGGCTTTGCTTACCCTATCTAACTTTACCGAACCCCACACCGAATCTCTCTAAACCTAACCGTATAGCACCAAACCAAATCGAATCGAATCGTGCCACACCGCATCACACCAAACTGCATCGAATCGAATCAAAATGAATAGAACCCTATCGAATCGAACCCAACCCCACCAAACCCAACTTAAACAAATCGAACTCCACCAAACTCCATCAAACGTAGCTGAACCGAACTGAGTCGAGCTAAACCGATCCTAACGAATTGAACCGAACCCTACCGAACTGAACCTCACCGAACTGAACCAAAACAAACCCAACCGAATCGAACCGAACCCCATCGAACCGAACCGAACCGAACCCTACATAACCTAACCGAACCGTATGAAATCGAACCTCACCTTACTGAACCGAACCAAATCAAACGAAAGGGAACTGAACTCCATTGAACCGAATAATACCCCATCTAATTAAATTGAATTAAACTAAACTAAATCGAATTGAATAGAACCAAACCGAGCCCCTCCAACCGAACCAAGCCCCTCCAATACGAAATAAAATTACCACCCAAAATAAACCGACGATTATCAAAATCAATCGTTACCAGGCCGAATGAGACTAGACCAAATAGACCAGACCGAACGGAACTGAACCACATTGAATTAAACTGAACCAAACTGAACTACATTGAATTCAATCGAAATGAACCAAATTGAACCGAACCGAGCCAAGCCCGGTCGAACCAAACCGAACTGAACCCTACCGAACTAATCCGAACCCTACCGAATCGAATCGAATAGAATCAAATCGAACCATACTAAACCATACCCCACCTGACCGAACCATACCAAGCCATACCCCACCTGACCAAACTGAACCAACCCCATTGAACCAGACTGAACAAAATTGAACTCCACCTAACCGAACTGAACCAAACCCCACTAAACTGAATCAAACCGAACCCTACGAATCAAACTGAACTAATTTGAACTAAACCAAACCCCACTGCAGCGAACCGAACTGAATCGAACCAAACCCCACCGAACCCAATGAATTGAACTGAACCAATCCAAACTAAACCGAACCCTACTGCACCGAACCAAACTGAATCGAATCGAACCAAACCATGTGCAATATTATGATCAGATTATTGAGTGTGAGGTTTACTTGAATTTAGTGGTGGTCGGATGAAATAGTACAACAGTTTAAGGGATAGGTTTATCGTTGACCAAGGAATTTAGTGGTTTCTAGCCAGTGAGTTCACCGATTTACGAAGAATAAACAAGTAGTAGTTGATTTTGGTAGTTACAAGAATGGGTAAAGGAGAAGAAAGAATATTGAAATGGGAGGTCAATGCTACCCATCACTATTATCTATCCTCTAGTAAATAGATTGGTGTTGTCTTACTAATATCTATGGTGATTGCTTCCTATGACTACTTCAGTGAGATCAATGGCTAATATAGGATCTTGTTCGGTTTGCCTCGTGGGGTTCAGTTCGGTTCGATTGATGGGGTTCATTCGTATGAGGTTCGATTCGTTGTGGGGTTCATTCTTCGATTAGTTTCGTGGGCTTGGTTCGGTTACATTCGGTTCGATTCAATTTTGTTTGATTCAATTAGTTTTGGTTTGGTCCACTAAGATTTAGTTTAGTTAGTTAGGGTTATGTTCGGTAGAGTTTGGTTTGGTTCGATTCGGTAAGGTGGTGTTTGGTTTCGTTCGATATGATTCAAATCGATTCGGTGGGGTTTGGTTCCATTGATTTTGCTTTTATTGGGTTTGATTTGGTTCAGAATGATTTGATTCATATGGGTTCAGTTCGGTTCGATTAGGTGGCGTTCAATTTGGTTCGGTTCGATTTATTAGGTTCGGTGGGGTTCGGTTGGGTTCGATTGGTTCAGCTTAGTGGGGTTCGGTTCAGTGGGATTCAGTTGGGTGTGGTTGATTCTCTTTGGTATACATTTGGTTTGGTTTGGGGTTGGTTCGATCGATGGGGTTTGGGCTTAGTTGGTGGGTTCTGAGGGTTTTCGATTCAGGGTTTAGCCTAGCTAGCCAAGCCAAGCAAGCCCAGCCAATCCAAGCTAAGCTTAGCCGAGCCAAGCTTAGCTTAGCCTATAGACAAAGTTGTACATGAACACCTTTGGCCTCTCTAGTAATTCCTTATAAGGCTAGGCTAGGCTTGGCATAGCTACACTTAGCTTGGCTAGGGTAGGCTTGGCTTGGCTCGGCTTAGCTAGGCTTGGCTATGCTTGGCTTGGCTTGGCTTGGCTTAGCTAGACTTGGCTTGGCTTGGATTGGCTAGGCTAGGCTTGGCTTAGCTAGGCTTGGCTTGGCTAGGCTTTATTTGGCTTGGCTTTGCTTGGCTCAGTTCGGTGGGTTGGGTTCGGTAGGGTTTAGCCTAGCCTATCAAAACTAAGCCTAGCTAAGCCAAGATAAGCCAAGCCAAGCTAAGCATAGCCTAGCCTAGCCTAGCTAAGCCAAGCCAAGCTAAACATAGCTTAGCCTAGCCTAGCTAAGCCAAGCCAAGCGAAGCCTAGCTTAGACAAACCAAGCCAAGCAAAGCAAAGCCAAGCCAACCCAAGCCATGGAAAGCAAAGCCAAGCCAAGCCTAGCCTAGCCGAGCCAAGCTAAGCCAAGCCAAGCGTAGCCAAGCCAAGCCTAGCCTAGCCAAGCCGAGCCTATCCAAGTTAAGTCTAGCCAAGCCTAGCCTTACCAAGCTTAGTTTAGCCAATAGACAAAGTTGTAGGAGGAACACCTTTGGCCTCTCTAGTAATTTCTTATAAGGCAAGGATTGGCTAGGCTTGGCTTAGCTACACTTAACTTGGCTAGGGTAGGCTTGGCTTAGCTAGGCTAGGCTTGGCTTAGCTAGGCTTGGCTTGGCTTGGCTTGGCTTGATTTGACTTGGCTTGGCTAGGCTTGGCTAGGCTAGGCTTGGCTTAGCTAGGCTTGGCTTGGATTGGCTTGGCTAGGCTAGGCTAGGCTTGGCTTGGTTTGGCTTGGCTTTGCTTTGCTTACCCTATCGAACTTTATCGAACCCCACTGAATTGCACCGGACCTAAACGCATCATACCGAATCGAACCAAATAAACAAGTACTAGTTGATTTTGGTAGTTACAACAATGGATAAAGGAGAAGAAGGAATATTGAAACGGGAGGTTAATGCTACCTATCACTATCATCTATCCTCTAGCAAATAGATTGGTGTTATGTTGCTAATATCCATGGTGATTGCATCAAACGACTGCTTCAGTGAGATCAATGGCCAATATAGGATCCTATTCGGGGTGCAATTCGGGTTTCGGTTCGGTTCGACTCAGTGGGGTTCAGTGGGATTCGGTTCGGTTAGGTGGGGTTCGATTCGGTTCGGTTCGATTGGTTTCAGTAAGGTGGGGTACGGTTCGATTTCATTCGGTTCAGTTAGATTCACTTGGTTTCGGTTCGGTTTGAACTCCACCGAACCGAACCAAACCCCATCGAATCAAACCGAAGTAAATCAAACTAAATCGAATTGAACAGAACCGAACCGAGCCCCCCCTACCGAACCGAACCAAACTGAACCCAATGAACTAAACAAAACCCTACCAAACTGAACCCCACCGAATCGAACTGAACTGAACCGAACCTCACCAAATTGAATCAAACCGCACCGAATCAAACCAAATCGAACCAAACCCCACCGAACCCAATCGAACCCAATCGAACCCAATCGAACCCCAGCGAATTGAACGGAACTGAACCGAACTCCACCGAACCTAATCCTGCCGAATCGAACCCCATCAAATTGAATCACCCCGCACTTCATCACACCAAATTGCATCGAATCGAACCGAAATCAACAGAACTCTATCGAATCGAATCCAACCCCACCAAACCCAATCAAAACAAACTGAACTCCACCAAACTCCATCAAATCGAGTAGAACCGAGTCGAACTAAGCCGAACTGAACTGACCCTAACGAATCGAACCGAACTGAACCGAACCCTACCAAGCCTAACCGAACCGAATCAAATCGAACCTCACCTTATCGAACCGAACCAAATCGAATGAAAGGGAACTGAACTCTACCGAACCCAACTAAACCCCATCGAATCAAACTGAACTAAACCGAATTGAATCGAATTGAACGAAACCGAATCGAGCCCCCTACTGAACCAAACCGAACCGAACCGAACCCAACGAACCAAATAAAACCCCACTGAACTGAACCAAAACGAACCTCACCAAATCGAATCAAATTGAATCGAACCGCACTGAACCACACCAAACCCCACTGAACCCAAATAAACCGAATCGAACCCAACTGAACCCCAACGAATTGAACCGAACCGAACTCCACTGAACCGAATCCTACCGAACCAACCCCATCAAATCGAACCGAAATGAATCGAAACCCATCGAATCAAATCAAACTGAACCGAATGGAGCCCCTCCTTACCGAACCGAACCCTATCGAATCGAACCCAACCGAACCCTATCGAATCGAGCCCAACCGAACCCAACCCCACCAAAACTAACCGAAACAAACTGAACTCCACTGAACCCCACTGACCCAAACCGATGCGAACCCAACCGAATTGAACCATTCTGAACCGACTATCCTTAGTAAGTTAAGAACCGAACCGAACCCCATCGAACTGAATCGAACCGAACGCCACCGAAATGAACCCCATCGAACCGAACCGCATTGAACCTAACCACACCGCAATAAACCGAATTGAACCACACCACACTGCATCAAATCAAACCAAACCAAACCCCACTAAATTGAACCCTACCGAACCGAACCTAATTGAATCAAACCCAACTAAACCAAACCCCTTCGAACCCAATTGAACTAAATAGAACCCCATCGATCTGAGCCGAACCTTACTGAATCGAACCATTTTGAACCAAATTGAATCCCATCGAACTGAATCGAACCCTATCGAACCGAATGAAATCAAACCCCACCTTTCAAAATCAAATTGAATGAAACTGAATCGAACTCCATTGAACCGAACCCTACCGAACTGAACTGAACTCCATCAAATCGAACTGAAATGAACCAAACAAAATCGAACCCCACCTTACCGAAGCAAATTGAGCGGAACCGAATCGAACTTCACATAATCAAATTCTACCGAACCGAATCAAACCCCATCGAATCGAATCGAAACCCATCGAATCAAATCGAATGGAACCAAATCGAGCACCTCCTTACCAAACTAAACCCTATCGAATCGAACCTAACCGAACCCAACCGAAACAAACCGAACTCCACCAAACTGAATCGAACCAAACCGAAGCTCAATGAATCAAACCCCACAGACCCAAACCGAGTCGAACCCAACCGAATCAAACCATTCCGAACCGAAGCGAACCCCATTGAACAGAATCGAACAAGAACCCAATCGAACCGAACGCCGCCGAAATGAACCCCATAAAACTACACCGCATCGAACCTATTCGCATTGCACTAAATCGAATCAAACCACACCACACTGCATCAAATCAAATCAAACCAAACCAAAACACATTAAACTAAACCCTACCGAACCGAACCCAATCGAATCAAACCCAACCGAACCAAATAAAACCCCATTGAACTGAACCAAACATAACCCCACCGATCCGAACCGCACCCACTGAATCGAACCATTTCGAACCAAATCGAACCCCATTGAACCGAATCAAACCCTATCAAACCGAACCGAACTGAATCGAATTCGAATGAAATCAAACCCCACCTTATCGAACCAAATTGAAAGAAACTGAATCGAACTCTACCGAACCGAACCCTACCGAACCGAATTGAACCCCATCAAATCAAATCAAAATGAACCGATACCCAACGAATCGAACCGAACGGAACCGAATCGAGCCCCCATTACCAAACTGAATCGAGTGGAAACGAACCGAACCTTTCTGGTTAGAATGGTATTGCAAATTGGACTATTGACTTATTCGATTATTTTTCTTAAAGAAATTAAGTTGTTTTTATGATGTTCTTTCATGATGATGTATCTTTATATTTATATTAATTATTTTTATACTGAACAATAAGTGTTTACTAAAATCCACCTAAGTCGTGTGCAATATTATGATCAGATTATTGAGTGTGAGGTTTAGTTGAATTTGGTGGTGGTAGGATGAAATAATACAGTCAGGTTTGCACAAGGGATAGGTTTGCTATTGACCAAGGAAATTAGTAGTTTGCTGCAATGGATAGTGAGTTCACTGATTTGTGAAGAATAAACTAGTAGTAGTTGATTTTGGTAGTTACAATAATGGGTAAAGGAAAAGAAAGAATATTGAAATGAGAGGTCAATGCTATCTATCACTATCATCTATCCTCTAGCAAATAGATTGGTGTTGTGTTGCTAATATCCATGGTGATTGCTTCCAATGTGAGATCAATGGCCAATGTAGGATCCTGTTCGAGGTTCAGTTCGGGTTTCGGTTCGATCCAGTGGAGTTCAGTTGGGTTCAATTCAGTGGGGTTCGGTGGGATTCGGTTCGGTTAGGTGGGGTTCAATTCAGTTCGGTGGAGTTCAGTTCGATTCAGTTCGATTAGTTTCAGTAAGGTAGGGCTCGGTTCGGTTTCGTTTGGTTCGACTCGGTTCGGTTCGATTCATTTGGTTTCGGTTTAGTCTGCTAGGGTTTGGTTTAGTTCATTAGGGTTTTGTTCAAGGGGGTTTGGTTCGATTCAGTTAGGTAAGGTGGTGTTTGATTTCGTTCAGTTCGATTCAATTTGATTCGATGGGGTTTGGTTCCATTGATTTTGATTCTATTGGGATCGATTTGGTTCGAAACGATTCGATTCGTTTGGGTTTTGTTCGGTTCGATTAGGTGGGGTTCGATTTTGTTCGTTGGTTTAGGTTGGAGGTTCATGGTGTTCGGTTGGCTTGTCTTGTCTTCGTTGGGTTCGATTAGTTAAGACTTTGGTTGGTCTTCGATTCGACTCGATTCGATTTGGTGCGGTACGATTTGGTTTGGTTCGGTGGGGCTCAGTTCGGTTGGGTTCGGTTCTATTCGGTAGGGTTTAGCATAGCCTAGCCTAGCCTGTCAAAGCCAAGCCCAGCCAAGCAAAGCCAAGCCTAGCCTAGCCTAGCAAAGCCAAGCCTAGCAAAGCCTAGCCTAGCCAAGCCAAGCCAAGCCTATCAAAGCCAAGCCTAGCACCGAACCGGACCGAATCGATCACCCCGCACCGTATCGCACCAAACTACATAAAATCGAATCAAAATGAACAAAACCCTATCGAATCGAACCCAACCCCACCAAACCCAACCTAAATAAACCGAACTCCACCAAACTCCAACGAACCTAGCCGAACCGAACTGAGTGGAACCATATCGAACTAAGCCAAATCGAACTCAGTCGAGCTAAATCAATCCTAACGAATTGAACCGAACTCTACCGAACCGAACCCCACCGAATTGAACCAAATTAAACCCAACGGAATTGAACCGAACCCCATCAAACCAAACCAAATGAAACCGAACGAAATCGAACCTCACCTTATCGAACTGAACCAAATCAAACGAAAGGGAACCGAACTCCATTGAACTGAACCAAACCCCATCAAATTAAACCGAACTAAACTAAACTGAATCGAATTGAACAGAACTGAACCGAGCCCCTCTAATATGAAATAAAATTAAAGAAAGGGGGGGGGGGGGACGTCTCCTTGTTACTTCTTCCTGCGAGGGGTGACATTTTTTCTCCCTGCGTAGGGAGAAGAAATCGCCCACAGGGGAAGAGTAGCACCATATCTAATAATTTTCATCTTCTCCCTCTTCTTCTTTCTCACTCGGTTGATACCGCCCGAAATAGATCGACGATTGTCAAAATCAATCGTTACCAAGCCAAACGGGATCGGACTGAACAGATCGGGCTAGACCAAATCGAAAGGAACCGAACCACATTGAATTAAACCAAACTAAACCAAGCCACATTGAACTAAACCAAAATGAACCAAATCGAATAGAATCGAACCGAATGGAACCGAACTGAGCCAAGCCCCACCAAACCGAACCGAACCCCATCGAACCAAACCGAACCGAACCCCACTTAACTAGTCCGAACCCTACCGAATCAAATCGAATAGAACCGAACCGAACTATACCAAACCATACCCCACCTGACCGAATGGAACCGAACTGAGCCAAGTCCTATCGAACCGAACCGAACCCCATCAAACCAAATCGAACCGGACCCCACTTAACTAGTCTGAACCCTACCGAATTGAATCGAATAGAACCGAACCATACCAAACCATACCCCACATGACCGAACCAAACCGAACCCCCACTGAACTAGGGGGGTGGGATGTCTCCTCGTTACTTCTTCTTGCGAGGGGTGACGTTTTTTCTCCCTGTGTAGGGAGAAGAAATCGCCCGTAGGGGAAGAGTAGCACCATATCTAATACTTTCCATCTTTTCCCTCTTCTTCTTTCTCACTCGGTTTATACCGCCCGAAATAGATCGACGATTGTCGAAATCAATCATTACCAGGCCGAATGGGATCAGACTGAATAGATCGGACTAGACCAGACCGAAAGGAACCAAACCACATTGAATTTAACCAAACTAAACCAAACCACATTGAATTATACCAAAATGAACCAATAGAATCGAACCGAATGGAACCGAATTGAGCCAAGCCCCACCGAACCGAACTGAACCCCATCGAACCAAACCGAACCGAACCCCACTTAACAAGTTCGAACCCCATCGAATCAAATCGAATAGAACCGAACCGAACCATACCCTACCCGACCGAACCAAACCGAACCCCACTGAACTAGACCCCACTGAATTGAACAGAACCGAACCCTACCGAATCGAACCGAACCAATCTGAACTAAATCGAACCCCACCTCACCGAACCGAATCAAACTGAACCCCACCGAACCCAACGAATTGAACCGAACCAATCCAAACTAAACTAAACCCCACTGCACCGAATCAAATTGAACCAAACCAAAATGAACCCCACTGAACCCAACGAATTGAATTGAACCAAACTGAACCCTGCAGAACTAAACCCTACCATACCGAACCGAACCAAACTAAATCGAACCATTCCTAACGAACCAAACCAAACCCCACATAACCGACCGCCACCACACTGAACCGAACCAAACAAAACCCCACCGATTCGAACCGAACCCACCGAATCGAACCATTCCGATCCAAACTGACCCCATTGAACCGAGTCGAACCCTATTGAACCAAATCAAACCGAACGTAATTGAACCCTACCTTACCGAACCGAATTAAATGAAACTGAACTGAACACCACCGAACCGAACCCTACTGAATCGAATTGAACCCCATCAAATTGAACCGAACGAAATTGAACCACACCTTACCCAAGCGAATTGAACGGAACCAAACTGAACTCCACCGAACCAAATCCTACCAAACTAAACCTCATCAAATCGAACCAAAATGAATCGAAACCCATCGAATAAAATTGAATTAAACTGAATCGAGCCCCTCCTTACTGAATCGAACCCTATGGAATCGAACCAAACTGAACCCAACCCCACCAAACCTAACCGAAACAAACCGAATTCCACCGAACTGAACTGAACCAAATCGAACCCTAATGAACCGAACCCCACTGACCTGAACTGAACCAAATCGAACCATTTCGAACCATAACGAACCCTATCAAACATAACCGAACTGAACCCCATCGAACCGAACGCCGCCGAAATGAACCCTATCGAACTGAACAACATCGAACCTAACCGCACCGTAATGAACCAAATCGAACCACACCACACTGCATCAAATCAAACTAAACCGAACCAAACCCCACTAAATTGAACCCTACTGAACCGAACCTAACCGAATAAAACCTAACTAAACCAAACCGAACCCCTTCAAACTGAACCGAACTCCACTGAACCAAACAACTAAACTGATCCCCATCAAATCGAACCGAAACGCACCGAAATGAACCAAACAAAATCGAACCCCACCTTACCGAAGCGAATTGAACGGAACCAAACTGAACTTCACTAAACCGAATCCTATCAAACCAAACGGAACCCTATCAAATCGAACTGAACCCCATTGAATCGAACCGAAATGAATCGAAACCGATCGAATCAAACCGAACGGAATCGAATCGAGCCCCTCCTTACTGAACCGAACCTTATAGAATCGAACCCAACCCCACCAAACCCAACTGAAACAAACCGAACTCCACCGAACCGAATCGAACTGAATTGAACCCCAATGAATCGAACCCCACCGACCCAAACCCAACCAAATCGTAGCATTCTGAACTGAAGTGAACACCATCGAACAGAACCAAACAGAACGCCACAAAAATAAACCCCATCAAACCACACCGCATCGAACCTAACTGCACTGCACTAAATCGAATCGAACCATACCACACCGCATCAAATCAAACCAAGCTGAACCAAACCCCACTAAATTGAACCCCACTGAACCGAACCCAATCGTACCAAACTGAACCCCATTGAATCAAACCAAACAGAACCCCATCGATCCGAACCGAACCCACTAAATTAAACCATTCTAAACTAAACCGAACCCCATCGAACCGAATCAAACCCTATCGAACCGAACTAAACGAAATCGAACCCCTCCTTACTGAACCAAATTGAACGAAACTGAACCAAACTCTATCGAACCGAATCCTACCGAACTTAATTGAACCCCATCAAATCGAATCGAAATGAACCGAAGCCCATCGAATCGAACCGAATGGAATCGAATCGAGCCCTCCTTACCGAACTGAATCGAACGGAAACGAACTGAACCTTTTTTGTTAGGATGGCAATGCAAACTAGACTATTTGCTTATTTGATTTTTTTTTGAAGAAATTGAGTTGTTTTTATGATGTTCTTTCATGATAATGTATCTTTATATTTATATTTATATTAATGATTTTTGTACTGAACCAGTAAGTGTTTACTAAAATCCAACTAATTCGTGTGCAATATTATGATCAGATTATTGAGTGTCAGGTTTAGTTGAATTTAGTGGTGGTCGGATGAAATAGTATACCGTAAGGTTTGCATAAGGGATAGGTTTGCTATTGACCATGAAATTTAGTGGTTTTATGCAATGGCCAATGAGTTTACTGATTTGTGAAGAATAAACAAGTAATAGTAGTTGATTTTGGTAGTTAGGAGAAGAAATAATATTAAAATAGGAGGTCAATGCTACCCATCCCTATCATTTATCCTCTAGCAAATGGATTGGTGTTGTCTTGCTAATATCCATGGTGATTGATTCCTACGACTGCTTCAGTAGATCAATGGCTAATGTAGGATCCTGTTTCGGATTTGGTTCGGTCTAGTGGAGTTCAGTTCGGTTCGATTTGGTGGTCGGTGGGATTCGGTTTGGTTAGATGGGGTTCGATTCGATTCGGTGGGGTTCAGTTCGGTTTGATTGGTTTCAGTAAGTTGGGGCTCGATTAGGTTTCATTCGGTTTTTGGTTTGGTCCGCTAGGGTTCGGTTTGCTTCATTAGAGTTTTGTTCGGTGGGGTTTAGTTCGGTTCGATAAGGTGGTGTTTGGTTTCATTCGGTTCGATTCAATTCGATTCGATGGGATTTGGTTCTATTGATTTCGATTCTATTGGGTTTGATTTGGTTCAGAACGATTCGATTCATTTGGGTTCAGTTCGGTACGATTAGGTGGGATTCGATTTGGTTCAATTCGGTTTATTAGGTTCGGTGGGGTTCGGTTAGGTCTGGTTCGGTTGGGTTCGATTGGTTCAGCTCAGTGGGGTTCAGTTCGGTGGGATTCAATACGGTGCGGTTAGATTCGATTCAATTTGGTTCAGTGTGGTATGATTTGGTTTGGTTTGGTGGGGTTCAATTCGATTCGATGGGGTTCAGTGGGGCTTAGTTCAGTGGGGTTCGGTTCAGTAGGGTTTGGTTCGATTCGGCAGGGTTAAGCCTAGTCTACCCTAGCCTATCAAAGCCAAGCCTAGCCAAGCCAAGCCAAGCCAAGCCTAGCGAAGCCTAGCCTAGCCAAGCCAAGCCAAGCAAAGCAAACCCAAGCCAAGCCAAGCAAAGCCAAGTCAAGCCAAGCCAAGTCATGCCAAGCTTAGCCTAACCGAGCCAAGCTAAGCCGAGCCAAGCCTAGACTAGCCAAGTCAAGCTTAGCCTAGCCAAGCTAAGCCTAGCCTAGCCAAGCCAAGCTAAGCATATCCAAGCTAAGTCAAGCCATGCCTGGCCTAGCCAAGCTTAGCTTAGCCTATAGACAAAGTTGTAGAGGAACACCTTTGGCCTCTCTGGTAATTCCTTATAAGGCTAGGCTACGCTTGGTTTAGCTACCCTTAGCTTGGCTAGGGTAGGCTTGGCTTAGCTAGGCTTGGCTTAGCTAGGCTTGGCTTAGCTAGGCTTGGCTAGGCTAGGTTAGGCTAGGCATGGCTTGGCTTGGCTAGGCTTGGCTTTCCTTGGCTTACCTTGGCTAGTCTAGGCTTGCTTGGCTTGGCTAGGCTAGGCTTGGCTAGTCTTGGCTTGGCTTAGCTTGGCTAGGCTTGGTTTGGCTTGGCTTAGCTTTGCTTACCCTACTAAACTTTACCGAACCCCACAGAATCACACCGAACTGAAACGCATCGCACTGAACCGAATCAAATCGAATCGCCCCGCACCGTATCGCACCAAACTGCATTGAATCAAATCGAAATGAACATAACTCTATCGAATCGAACCCAACCCCACTAAACCCAACCGAAACAAACCGAACTCCACTAAACTCCATCGAACTGAGCCGAACCAAATCGAGTGGAACCGAGTCAAACTAAGCCGAACTGAACTGAGTCGAGCCGAACCGACCGTAACGAATCGAACCCTACCGAACCTAACCGAACCGAGTCAAATCGAACGAAATCGAACCTCACCTTACTGAAACGAACCAAATCAAATGAGAGAGAACCAAACTCCACCGAACTGAACCAAACCCCATTGAATCAAACCGAGCTAAATCGACCTGAATCAAATCGAACGGAACCGAACATAGCTCCCCCATCGAACCGAACCAAACAAAACCCCACCGAACCGAACCCCACCGAATCAAACCGAATCGAACCTCATACAAATCGAATCGAATCGCACCGAACTGAACCAAACCCTAATGAACCCAACCAAACCCAACTGAACCCAAGTGAATTGAATGGAACCGAACTGAACTCCACCGAACCGAATCCTACCGAACCGAACCCCATCAAATCGAACCAAAATGAATCGAAACCCATCAAATTAAACCGAATCGAGCCCCTCCTTACCGAACTGAACCCTATCGAATTGAACCCAACCCCACCATAACTAACTGAAACAAATCGAACTCCATCGAACCGAACTGAACTAAACCGAATCCTAACGAACCGAACCCTACCGACCGGAACCGAGCCGAACCCAAATGAATCGAACCATGCCAAACCAAACGAACCCCATCGAACAAAACCGAACCAAACCCCATCGAACCAAACACTACTGAAATGAACCCTATCGAATCGAACCACATTGAACCTAACCGCACCGAAATAAACCAAATTGAATCACACCACACCGCATCAAATTAAACTGAACCGAACTCCAGAACTAAACCAAATCGAACCCCACTGACTCGAACCGAGCTGAACCCAACTGAATCGAACCATTCTGAACTGAAGCGAACCCCATCGAATAGAATCGAACCGAATGCCACTGAAATGAACCCCATCGAACTGAATCATATCGAACTTAACCCCATCGTAATAAACTGAATCGAACCACACCACACTGTATCAAATCAAACCGAACCGAACCAAACCCCACTAAACTGAACCCTACCAAACTGAACCTAACCGAATCGAACCCAACCGAACCAAACTGAACCACTTCTAACCCAATCGAACTAAATAGAACCCTATCGATCCGAACCGAATTGAACCATTTCGAACCAAACTGAACCCCATCGAATCAAATCGAACCCTACCGAATCAAACCGAATCAAATCGAACGAAATCGAACCCCACCTTACCAAACCGAATTGAATGAAACTGAATCGAACTCCACTGAACTGAACCCTATCGAACTGAACTAAACCCCATCAAATCAAACTGAAACAAACCAAACAAAATTGAACCCCACCATACCTAAATGAATTGAATGGAACCGAACCGAATCCTATCGAGCCAAGCCAAGCCTAGCCAGACCAAGCCAAGACAAGCCTAGCCTAGCCAAGCCAAGCCTATCCAAGCTAAGTCTAGCTAAGCCAAGCCTAGCCAAGCTTAGCTTAGCCTATGGACAAAGTTGTAGAGGAACACCTTTGGCTTCTCTAGTAATTCCTTATAAGGCTAGGCTAGGCTTGGCTTTGCTATACTTAGCTTGGCTAGGGTGGGCTTGGCTTGGCTTGGCTAGGGTAGGCTCGGCTCGGCTCGACTTGGCTAGGCTAGGCTTGGCATGGCTAGGCTTGGCTTGGCTTGGGTTTGCTTGGCTAGGCTTGGCTTGGCTTGGCTTGGCTTTGTTTACCCTATCGAACTTTATCGAACCCTACCAAATCGCTTAGAACCTAACCGCATCACACCGAATAACATCGAACCTAACCGCACTGCAATAAACCGAATTGAACCACACCACACCGCATCAAATCAAATCGAACCAAACCAAACCCCAATAAACTGATCCCTATCGAATCGAACCTAACCAAATCGAACCCAACCGAACAAAACCTAACCCCTTCGAACCAAACCAAACAGAAGCCCATCGATCTGGACTGAACCATTCCGAACCAAATCGAACCCCATCGAACCGAATCGAACCATATCGAACCGAACCGAATCGAATTAAACCGAATGAAATCGAACCCCACCTTACCGAACTGAATTGAACGAAACTGAACTTAACTCCACTGAACCAAACAACCGAACTGATCCCCATCAAATCGAATCGAAATGAACTGAACAAAATCGAACCCCACCTTACCGAAGCAAATTGAACAAAACTGAACTTCACTGAACTCAAGCCTATCGAACCGAATTGAACCCCATCAAATCGAACCAAAATAAATCGAAACCCATCGAATCAAACCGAATGGAACTAAATCGAGCCCCTCATCGAACCGAACCCTATCAAATCGAACCCAACCGAACCCAACCCCACCAAACCCATCCAAAATAAATTGAACTCAACCGAACCAAATCGAACCCCACCGAACCAAACTTAGCTAAACCCAACTAAATCAAACCATTCCGAACTGAAGTGAACCCTATCGAACAGAATAGAACCGAACCCCATCGAACTGAACACCACCGAAATGAACCCCATCGAACCGCACCGCATCGAACCTAACCGCACTGCACTAAACCAAATCGAACCACACCACACCGCATCAAATCAAACCAAATTGAACTAAAACCCCCTAAACTGAACCCCATCGAATCGAACCCAACCGAATCAAACCCAACCGAACTAAACAGAACCCTATCGAACTGAACCAAACAGAACCCTATCGATCCAAACCGAACCCACTGAATTGAACCATTCCAAACCAAACCAAACCCCATCGAACGGAATCAAATCCGATCGAACCAAATCGAAACGAATCGAACCGAACGAAATCGAACCCCACCTTACCGAACCAAATTGAACGAAACTGAACCGAACTCCACCGAACCGAACCCAACCGAATCGAATTAAATCCCATCAAATCGAAACCCAATGAATCGAATCGAATGGAACCGAATCGAGCCCCCCTTACTGAACTTAATCGGGTGGAAATGAATTGAACCTTTCTGGTTAGGATGGCATTACAAACTGGACTATTGGCTTATTTGATTATATTTCTTGAAGAAATTGAGTTGTTTTTATGATGATGTATCTTTTTATTTTTATTAATTATTTTTATATTAAACCAATAAGTGTTTACTAAAATCCAACTAATCCATGTGCAATATTATGATCAGATTATTGAGTGTGAGGTTTAGTTGAATTTAGTGGTGGTCAAATGAAATAGTACAATCAGGTTTGCACAAGGGATAGGTTTGCTGTTGACTAAGGAATTTAGTGGTTTGCTGCAATGTTCAATGAGTTCACTGATTTGTGAAGAATAAAAAGTAGTTGATTTTGGTAGTTACAACAATGGGTAAAGGAGAAAAAAGAATATTGAAATGGGAGGTCATCACTATCATCTATCCTCTAGCAAATAGATTGGTGTTGTCTTGCTAATATCCATGGTGATTGCTGCCAACAACTACTTTAGTGAGATTAATGGCCAATGTAGGATCATGTTCGGGTTTCGGTTCGGTTTGGTCTAGTGGGGTTCAGTTCGATTGGGGTTCAAGGAATTCCCTGCTAGGTGAGGTTCGATCTTGGGGTTCGATCTCGATTGGTTTCGAAGGTGGGGCTCGATTGCCTCGTTCGATCTTGGTTCGATTCACGTGGTTTTGGTTTGGTCCGCTAGGTTCTTTAGTTAGTTAGGGTTCTGCTTAGGGGTTTGGTTGACTGTTAAAGGTGGTGTTTAGTTTCATTCGATATGATTAAATTTGATTCGGTGGAGTTTGGTTTCATTGATTTCAATTCTATTGGGTTTGATTTGGTTCGGAACGATTTGATTCGTTTGGGTTCAGTTCGGTTCGATTAGGTGGGGTTCGATTTGGTTCGGTTCGGTTTATTAGGTTCGGTGTGGTTCGGTTGGGTTCAGTTTGGTTGGGTTCGATTGGTTCAGTTTAGTGGGGTTCAGTTCGATGGGATTCGGTTCAGTGCGGTTCGATTCGATTCGGTTTAGTGTAGTACGATTTGGTTTGGTTCGGTAGGGTTCAATTTGATTCGATGGGGTTCGGTAGGGCTCAGTTCGGTAGGGTTCGGTTTGGTAGGGTTTGGTTCGATTTAATAGGGTTTAGCCTAGCCAAGCCAAGCCAAGCCTAGTGATGCCTAGCCTAGCCAAGCGAAGCCAAGCAAAGCAAAGCCAAGCCAAACCAAGCTTAGCCAGGCCAAGCCAAGTCAAGCCAAGCAAAGCAAAGCCAAGCCAAGCCTAGCCTAGCCGAGCCAAGCTAAGCCTAGCCGAGCCAAGTCAAGCCTAGCCAAGCCTAGCCAATCCAAGCCAAACCAAGCCTATCCAAGCTAAGACTAGCCAAGCCTAGCCTAGCCAATTTGGCCTCTCTAGTAATTCCTTATAAGGCTAGGCTAGGCTTGGCTTAGCTACACTTAGCTTGGCTAGGGTAGGCTTGGCTTGGCTTGGCTTAGCTAGATTAGCCTTGGTTTGGCTTTGCTTGGCTTAGCTTGGCTAGGCTAGGCTAGGCTTGGCTTGGTTTAGCTTGGCTAGGGTTGGTTTGGCTTGGCTTTGCTTGGCTAGGTTCGGTGGGGTTGAGTTCGATAGGGTTTGGATCGATTAGGTAGGGTTTAGCCTAGCTAAGCCAAGACAAGCTAAGCTTAGCCTAGCCTAGCCTAGCCAAGCCAAGCCTAGCCTAGCCTAGCCAAACCAAGCCAAGCAAAGCAAAGCCAAGCCAACCCAAGCCTGCCCGAGCCAAGCTAAGCCAAGCCAAGCCAAGCCTAGCCTACCCAAGCCAAGCCAAGCATAGCCAAGCCTAGTCTAGTAAAGCCAAAGCAAGCCTAGCCAAGCCATGCCAAGCTAAGCCAAGCCTATCCAAGCTAAGTCTAGCCAAGCGTAGCCTAGAGCTTAGCTTAGCCGATAGACAAAGTTATAGAGGAACACCTTTGGCCTCTCTGGTAATTCCTAATAAGGCAAGGCTAGGGTAGGCTTGGCTTGACTTAACTAGGCTTGGATTGGCTTGGCTTAGCTAGGCTTGGCTTGGCTAGGCTTGGCTAGGCTAGGCTTGTTTTGGCTGGGCTAGGCTAGGCTTGGTTTGGCTTGGCATTACTTGGCAAGGCTTGGCTTAACTTTGCTTCCCAACCGAACTTTACCGAACCCCACTGAATCGTACCAAACCTAAACACATCGCACCAAACCGAATCGAATCGCCCTGCATTTCATCGCATTACTTGGCTAGGCTAGTCTTGGCTTCACTATACTTGGCTTGGCTAGGGTAGGCTTGGCTTGGCTTAGCTAGGATTGGCTTGGCATGGCTAGGCTATGCTAAAAAGGCTTGGCTTAGCATGGCTAGGGTTAGCTTGGCTTGGCTTGGCTTGGCTTTGCTTACTCTATCGAACTTTACCGAACCCCACCGAATCGCTCCGAACCTAACTGCATCGCACCGAACCGAATCGAATCGAATTGCCTTGCACTGCATCACACCAAACTACATCAAATCGAATCAAAATGAACTGAACCCTATCGAATCGAACCCAACCCCACCAAACCCAACCTAAACAAACTCAGCTCCACCAAACTCCATCGAACCAAATTGAACCAAACCAAACCCCAATAAATCGAACCCCACTGACCCAAATCAAGTCGAACCCAATAGAATCGAAGCATTCTGAACCCAAGTGAACACCATCGAACATAACTGAACCAAACCGAACCCCAACGAACCGAACCCCACTGACCTGAACCAAGCCAAACCCAAACGGCTTAAACCATACCGAACCGAACAAATCCCATCGAACAGAATCGAACCGAACCCCATCGAACCAAACGCCACCGAAATGAACCCCATGGAGCCAAACCGAACTGAATCAAACCGAACCCCACCGACCCGATCCAAGCTGAACCCAATCGAATCGAACTATTCTGAACCAAAGCGAACCCTATCGAACATAATCGAATCGAACCCCATCAAACCAAATCGAACCGAATGCCACCGAAATGAACCCCATCGAACCGAACCGCATCGAACCTAACCGCATCGTAATAAACTAAATCAAACCACACCACACCACATCAAATCAAACCGAACCGAACCAAACCCCACTAAACTGAACCCTACTGAACCGAACTTAACCGAATCGAACCTAACTGAACCAAACCGAACCCCTTCGAACCCAACCAAACTAAACAGAACCATATCGATCAGAACCGAATCCACCAAATTGAACCATTCCAAACCAAACCGAACCCCATCGAACCGAATCGAACCCTACCAAATCGAACTGAACTAAACTGAATCAAATTGAACAAAATCGAACCCCACTATACCAAACTGAATTGAACGAAACTGAACTGAACTCCACTAAACCAAACCTATTGAACTGAACTGAACCCTATTAAATCGAACCAAAATGAATCGAACAAAATCGAACCCCACCTTACCGAAGCGAATTGAACGGAACCAAATCGAACTTCACTGAATCGAATCCTACCAAGCCAAGCCAAGCCTAGCCGAACCAAGCCAAGCTTAGCCAAGCCAAGCCGAGCCAAGACAAGCCTAGCGTAACCAAGCCAAGCCTATCTAAGCTAAGTCTAGCCTAGCCAAACTTAGCTTAGCCTATGGACAAAGTTGTAGAGAAACACCTATGGCCTCTCTGGTAATTCCTTATAAGGCTAAGCTAGGCTTGGCTTTGTAATACTTAACTTGGCTAGGGTAGGCTTAGCTTGGCTTAGCTAGGAATGGCTTGGCTTGGCTTGGCTAGGTTAGGCTAGGCTAGGCTTGGCTTGGCTAGGCTAGGCTAGGCTAGGCTTGACTTTGCTTACCCTATCGAACTTTACCGAACCCCACCGAATCACTCTAAACCTAATCGCATCGCACCGAACTGAATCGAATCGCCCCACATCGCATCGTACCAAACAACATCAAACCTAACCACACTGTAATAAACCAAATCGAATCACACCACACCGCATAAACCAAATCGAACCGAACCTAACCGAATCGAACCCAACCGAACCAGACCGAATCCTGTTGGACCAAACCAAACATAAGCTCATCGATCCAGATCGAACCCACCGAATCAAACCATTACGAACCAAACTGAACATCATCGACCTGAATTAAACCCTATCAAACTGAACCGAACTGAATCAAACTGAACGAAATCGAACCCCACCTTACCGAACCGAATTGAACGAAACTGAACCGAACTCCACTGAACCAAACAACTGAACTGATCCCCATCAAATCAAACCGAATAAAATCGAATCCCACCTTATAGAAGCAAATTGAATGGAACCAAACCAAACTTCACCGAATCAAATCATATCGAATCGAATCGAAACCCAACGAATCGAACCAAACAGAACCGAATCGAGCCCCCCTTACCGAACTGAATTGAGCAAAAATGAACCTAGCCAACCTAAGCCAAGCCTAGTGAAGCCTAGCCTAGCCAAGCCAAACCAAGCAAAGCAAAGCCAAGCCAAGCCTAGCCTAGTCGAGCCAAGCCAAGCCTAGCCTAGCCAAGCTAAGCCAAGCATATCCAAGCTAAGTCTAGCTAAGCCTAGCCTAACCAAGCTTAGCTTAGCCTATAGACAAAGTTGTAGTGGAACACCTTTGGCCTCACTAGTAATTCCTTGTAAGGGTAGGGTAGGCTTGGCTAGGTTAGGCTTGGGTTAGCTAGGCATGACTAGGTTAGGCTTGGCTTGGTTTGGCTTGGTTTGCTTGGCTTAGTTCGGTGGGGTTGGGTTCGGCAGGGTTTGGATTGATTCGATAGGGTTTAGCCTAGCCAAGCCTACCCTATCAAAACCAAGCCAAGCTAAGCCTAGCCAAGCCAAGCCTAACGAAGCCTAGCCTAGCCAAACCAAGCCAAGCAAAGCAAAGCCAAGCCAACCCAAGCCTAGTTGAGCCAAGCTAAGCCAAGCCAAGCTAAGCCAAGCCAAACCAAACCTAGTCAAGCCAAGCCTTGCCTAGCCTAGCCAAGCCAAGCCATGCAAAGCAAAGCCAAGCCAAGCCAAGCCAAGCCTAGCCTAGTCGAGCCAAGCCAAGCCAAGCCTATCCTAGCCAAGCCAAGCTTAGCCAAGCCAAGCCAAGCCTATGCTAGCTAAGTCGAGCCAAGCCTAGCCGAGCCAAGCTTAGCTTAGCCTATAGACAAAGTTGTACATGAACACCTTTGGCCTCTCTGGTAATTCCTTATAAGGCTAGGCTAGGCTTGGCATAGCTACACTTGGCTAAGGTAGGCTTGGCTTGGCTTGGCTAGGCTAGGCTAGGCTTGGCTTGGCTTAGCTGGGCTAGGCTTGGCTTTGCTTGGCTAGGCTTGACTGTGCTTACCCTACTGAACTTTACCGAACCCCACTGAATCTCATCGAACTTAAATGCATCGTACTCAAACGAACCGAATCGAATCGCGCCGCACCGCATCACACCAAACTGCATCGAATCGAATCGAAATGAATAGAACTCTATCGAATCAGCTTAGCTACAGTTAGCTTGGCTAGGGTAGGCATGGCTTGGCTAAGCTAGGCTTTGGCATGGCTAGACTTGGCTTGGCTAGGCTAGGCGAAGGTTGGCTTGGCTTGGCTTGGCTTTGCTTGGCTAGGCTTCGCTTGGCTTGGCTTTGCTTACCCTACCGAACTTTACCGAAGCTCACAATATCGCACTGAACCTAAACGCATCGCACCGAACCAAACCGAGTCGAATCGCCCCGCACTGCATCGCAACAAACTACATCGAATCAAACTAAAATCAATATAACTCTATCAAATCGAACCCAACACCACTAAACCCAACCGAAACAAATCGAACTCCACCAAACTCCATCAAATCGAGCTAAACCGAATCAAGTGGAACCGAGTCGAACTAAGCCGAACCGAACTTAGTCGAGTCGAACTAACCCTAATGAATCAAATCGAATCGAACACTACCAAACCTAACCGAACCGAATTAAACCGAATGAAATCGAACCTCACCTTACTAAACCGAACCAAATCAAGTGAAAGGGAACCAAACTCCACCGAACCGAACCAAACCTCATCGAATCAAACTGAACTAAACTGAATTGAATGGAACCGAACCGAGCCCCCTTACCGAACCGAACTAAACCTAATGAATTGAACAAAACCCCACCGAACCGAACCGAACCCAACTGAACCAAAGCTCACCAAATCGAATCGAACTGCACTGAACCGAACTGAACTAAACCAAACCCCATCGAACCCAACCAAACCCAATTGAACCCCAACGAATTGAATGGAACCGAACCGAACTCCACCGAACCAAATCCTGCCGAACCGAACCCCATCAAATCGAATCGAAACCCATCGAATCAAATCGAACTGAACCGAATCAAGCCCCTCCTTACCGAACCGAACCCTATCGAATCAAACCCAACCGAACCCAACCCCACCAAAACTAACCGAAACAAATCGAACTCCACCGAACCCCAACAAACCGAACCCCACCGACCCGAACCGAGTCGAACCCAACCGAATCAAACCATTCTGAACTGAAGTGAACCCCATTGAATATAGCTAGATGTGAGGTACTATTATCTAATCTTGCATATTACTATTCTTAGTAAGTTAAGAACTGAACTGAACCCCATCGAACCGAATCGAACCAAACGCCATCGAAATGAACCCTATCGAACCAAACCGCATCAAACCTAACTGCACTATAATAAATTGAATCGAACCACACTACACTGCATTAAATCAAACCGAACCAAACCCCACTAAACTGAACCCTAGGTACTGAACCTAACCGAATCGAACCCAACTGAAACAAGCCGAACCCCTTCGAACCCAATCAAACTAAATAGAACCCCATCGATCCGAACCGAATCCCACCGAATCGAACCATTCCGAACCAAATCGAACCCCATCGAACTGAATCAAACCCTATCGAACCGAACCGAACCGAATCGAATCAAATTGAATGAAATCGAACCCCACCTTTCTGAATCGAATTGAATGAAATTGAATCGAACTCCACTGAATTGAACCATACTGAACTGAATTGAACCCCATCAAATCGAACTGAAACGAATCGAACCCCACCTTACCGAAGCGAATTGAACGGAACCGAACCGAACTTCACAGAACCGAATCCTACCGAACAGAACCGAACCCCATTGAATCGAACCAAAATGAATCAAAACCCATCGAATTAAACCAAATGGAACCAAATCGAGCCCCTCCTTACTGAACCGAACCCTATCGAATTGAACACAACCGAACCCAACCCCACCAAACCCAATCGAAACAAATAGAACTCCACCGAACCGAATCGAACCAAACTGAACCTCAATGAATCGAACCCCACCGACCCAAACCAAGCTAAACCCAACCTAATCGAGCCATTTCAAATCGAAACGAACCCCATCGAACCGAACACCAATGAAATCAACCCCATCGAACTGCATTGTATCGAACCTATCCGCACTGCACTAAACCGAATTGAACCACTCCACACCGCATCAAATCAAACCAAACCGAAACAAAACCCACTAAACTAAACCCCATCGAACTGAACCTAACCGAATCGAACCTTACCGAACCAATTGAACGAAACTGAACCGAACTCCACTGAATTGAACCCTACCGAACCGAATTGAACCCCATCAAATCGAATTGAAACGAATCGAAAACCAATGAATTGAACCGAACGGAACTGAATCGAGCCCCATTCGAATCGAATCGAAACGAACTGAACCTTTCTGGTTAGGATGGCATTGCAAACTGGACTATTGGCTTATTTGATTATTTTTTCTTGAAGAAATTGAGTTGTTTTTATGATATTCTTTCATGATGATGTATCTTTATATTTATATTAATTATTTTTGTATTGAACTAATAAGTGTTTACTAAAATCCAACTAATCCGTGTATAATATTATGATCAGATTATTGAGTGTGAGGTTTAGTTGAATTTAGTGGTGGTAGGATGAAATAATACAATCAGGTTTGCACAAGGGATAGGTTTGCTATTGACCAAGGAAATTAGTGGTTTGCTGCAATGGCTAGTGAGTTCACTGATTTGTGAAGAATAAACAAGTAGTAGTTGATTTTGGTAGTTACAACAATGGGTAAAGGAGAAGAAAGAATATTGAAATGGGAGGTCAATGCTAACTATCACTATCATCTATCCTCTAGCAAATAGATTGGTGTTGTCTTGCTAATATCCATGGTGATTACTTCCAACGATTGTTTTAGTGAGATCAATTGCCAATGTAGGATCCTGTTCGGGGTTCTGTTCAGGTTTCGATTCGGTCCAGTGGGTTCAGTTTGGTTTGATTTGGTGGGGTTCAGTGGGATTCGGTTCGGTTAGATAAGGTTCGATTTGGTTAGGTGGGGTTCGGTTAGGTTCGATTGGCTTTCGTAAGGTGGGGCTCGGTTCGGTTTCGTTCGGTTCAATTCAGTTCGGTTCGATTCACTTGGTTTTAATTTGGTCCGCTAGGGTTTGGTTTGGTTCATTAGGGTTCTGTTCTTTGAGGTTTGGTTCGGTTGAATTCGGTAAGGTGGTGTTTGGTTTTGTTCGATTCGATTCAATTCGATTCAGTGGGGTTTGGTTCTATTGATTTTGATTCTATTGGGTTTGATTTGGTTCCGAACGATTCGATTCATTTCGGTTCAGTTCTGTTCGATTTAGTTCGGTTCGGTTTATTAGATTTGAGGGGGTTCTGTTGGGTTCAGTTCGGTTGTGTCTGGTTCGGTTGGGTTCAATTAGTTGGGCTCAGTGGGGTTCGGTTCGATGGGATTCGGTTTGGTGCAGTTCGATTCGATTTGATTCGGTTTGGTGTGGATGGGGTTTGGTGGGGCTCAGTTCGGTGGGGTTAGGTTTGGTAGGGTTTGGTTCGGTAGGATTTGGTTCGATTCGGTAGGGTTTAGCCTAGCCTAGCCTAGCCAATCAAAGCCAAGCTTAGCCAAGCAAAGCCAAGCCAAGACAAGCCAAGTCTAGCCTAGCCTAGCCTAGCGAAGCCAAGCGTAGCAAAGCCTAGCCTAGACAAGCCAGGCCAAGCAAAGCAAAGCCAAGCCACACCAAGCCTATCAAAGCCAAGCCTAGCTAAGCAAAGCAAAGCCAAGTCAAGCCAAGCCAAGCCAACCTAGCCTAGCCGAGCCAAGCTAAGCTAAGCCGAGTCAAGCCAAGACTAGCAAAGTCAAGCCAAGCCCAGCCAAGCCAATCCTAGCCTAGCCAAGCGAAGCCAAACCTATCCAAGCTAAATCTAGCCAAGCCTAGCCTAGCCAAGCTTAGCTTAGCGTTTATACAAAATTATAGAGGAACACCTTTGGCCTCTCTGGTAATTCCTTATAAGGCTTAGCTAGGCTAGGCTTGGCTTGGCTTAGCTAGGCTTGGCTTGGCTCTTGGCTTAGGTTTTGGGCTTGGGCTTGGCTAAGGCTTGGCTTGGCTTAGCTTGGTTTGGCTTGGCTTTGCTTGGCTAGGCTTAGCTTTGATAGGCTTGGCTTGGTTGGGCTTGGCTGTGCTTACCCTACTGAACTTTACCAAACCCCACTGAATCACACCAAACCTAAATGCATCGCACAGAACTAAATCGAATCACCACGCACCGCATCGCACCAAACTGCATCGAAAGAATCAAAATGAACAGAACTCTATCGAATCGAACCCAACCCCACCAAACCCAACCGAAACAAATCGAACTCCACTAAACTCCATCGAACCGAGCGGAACCGAATCGAGTGGAACCGAGTTGAACTAAGCCGAATTGAACTGAGTAGAGCCAAACCAACCCTAACAAATCGAATCGAACCGAACCCTACCGAACCTAACCGAACCAAATCAAAATGAACGAAATAGAACCTCACCTTACTGAACCGAACCAAATCGAATGAAAAGGAATCGAACTCCACCGAACCGAACCAAACCCCATCGAATCAAACTGAACTAAACTAAACTGAATTGAATTGAATGGAACTAAATCAAACCTCCCTATTGAACTGAACCGAACTAAACCCAATGAACCGAACAAAACCCCACCAAACTGAACCCCACCAAATCAAACCGTACCGAACCTCACCAAATCGAATCGAACTGAATCAAACCGTACCGAATCGAACCGAATCAAACCAAACCCCGCCGAACCCAACCAAACCTAATAGAACCCAACCGAACCCCAGTGAATTGAACGGAACCGAACCGAACACCACCGAACCAAATCATGCCGAACCGAACCCCATCAAATCAAACAGAAATGAATTGAAACCCATCGTATCAAACCAAACAGAACCGAATCAAGCCCCTCCTTACTGAACTGTACCCTATTTAATCGAACCCAACCGAACCCAATCCCACCAAAACTAACCGAAACAAACCGAACTCCACCGAACCGAACCAAACCGAACCCCACCGACCCGAACCGAGCTGAACCCAACCAAATCGAACCATTCTGAATCGAAGCAAACCCCATCGAACAGAATCAAATCGAACACCACCGAAATGAACCCCATCAAATCGAACCGCATCGAACTTAACCGCACCATAATAAACTGAATTGAACCACACCACACCGCATCAAATCAAATCGAACTGAACTAAACCCCACTAAACTGAACCCTACCGAATCGAACCTAAGCCAACCGAACCAAACTGAACCCCTTCGAACCGAACCGAACTAAACAAAACCTCATCGATTCAAATCGAACCCCACCGAATTGAACCATTCTGAACCAAACCGAACCCTATCGAACCGAATCGAACCCTACCGAACCGAACCGAACTGAACTGAATCAAGCCAAATGAAATGGAACCCCACCTTACTGAACCAAATGGAATGAAACTGAACCGAACTCCACTTAACCGAACCCTACCGAATTGAACTGAACCCCATCAAATCGAACCGAAATGAACCGAACAAAATCGAACCCCACCTTACCAAAACGAATTGAACGGAGCCAAACCGAACTTCACCGAACCGAATCCTACCGAGCCAAGCCAAGCCTAGCCGAGCCTAGCCAAGCCTAACCATGCCAAGACAAGACAAGCCTAGCCTAGACAAGCCAAGACAAACCAAGCTAAGCCAAGCCTATCCAACCTAAGTCTAGCCAAGCCTGGCCTAGCAAAGCTTAGGTTAGCCTATAGACAAAGTTGTAGAGGAACACCTTTGGCCTCTCTGGTAATTCCTTATAAGGCTAGGCTAGGCTTGGCTTGGCTTGGCTTAGCTAGGATTAGCTTGGCTTGGCTTAGCTAGGCTAGGCTAGGCTTTGCTTGGCATGGCTAGGCTTGGCTTGGCTTTGCTTACCCTATCGAACTTTACAGAACCCCACCGAATCGCTCTGAACCTAATCGCATCATACTAAATCGAACCGAATCGAATTGCATCACACCAAACTGCATCGAATCGAATCGAAATGAACAAACCCTATCGAATCGAACCCAACCCCACCAAACCTAACCTAAACAAATCTAACTCCACCAAGCTCCATCGAACCTAGTTGTACCGAACCGAGTGGAACCGTGTCGAACTAAGTCGAACTGAACCGAGTCGAGCCGAACCGACCCTAACGAATCGAATCAACCCTACCGAACCCACGAATCGAACTAAAACAAACCCAACTGAACCCCATCGAACCGAACCGAACCCTACAGTACCTAACCGAATCGAATCAAATTGAATGAAATCAAATCTTACCTTACCGAACCGAACCAAATCGAATGAAAACGAATCGAACTCCACTGAACTGAACCAAACCCCATCGAATTAAACCGAACTAAACCAAACTGAATCGAATTGAACGGAACATATGAAATAAAATTAAAGAAAGGGGGGGGGGGGGGGTGGACGTCTCCTCGTTACTTCTTCCTGAGAGAGGTGATGTTTTTTCTCCCTACGCAGGGAGAAGAAATTGCCCACAGGGGAAGAGCAGCACTATATCTAATAATTTCGATCTTCTCCCTCTTCTTCTTTCTCACTCAGTTGATACCACTTGGAATAGACTGACGATTGTTGAAATCAATCGTTACCAGGCCGAACGGGATCAGATCGAACAGACCGGACCAGACCAGACCGAATGAAACCGAACCACATTGAATTAAACCAAACCGAATCGAACCACATTGAATTAAACCAAAATGAACCAAATTGAATAGAATCGAATCGAATGAAACTGAACCGAGCCAAGCCCCACTGAACTGAACCAAACCCCATCGAACTAAATTGAATCGAACCCCATCGAACTAATCCGAACCCTATCGAATCGAATCAAATAGAACCGAACCGAACAATACCAAACCATACCCCACATGACCGAACCGAACTGAACCCCACTGAACCAGACCGAACAAAATTGAACCCCACCTAAGCGAAACGAACCAAACCCTATTGAATTGAACCGAACCGAACCCTATCGAATCGAACCGAACTAAACCGAACCCCACCGCGTTGAACCAAAGTGAATCGAATCGAACCGAACCCCACCGAACCCAACGAATTGAACCGAACCAATCCGAACTAAATTGAACCCATCGCATCGAACTAAACCGAACCGAATTGAATCAAACCAAACCGAACCCCATAGAACTAAACCCCACCATACCGAATTCAACCAAACTAAATCGAACCATTCCGAATGAACCAAATCGAACCCCATATAACTGAACCCCACCTTACCGAACTGAACTAAACCGAATCGAACCGAACTAAATAGGACCCCACCGATCCGAACCGAACCCATCGAGTCAAACCATTATGAACCAAACCGACCCCATCGAACCAAATCAAACCCAATCGGACCGAACCAAACTGAATGAAATCAAACCGAATGAAATCAAACCCCACCTTACCAAACCAAATTAATGAAACTGAACCGAACCCTATCAAATCGAACTGAAACGAACCGAAGGAAATCGTACCCCACCTTACCGAAGTGAATTGAACGAAATCAAACCGAACTCCACCAAACCAAATCCTACCAAATCGAACCTCATCAAATCGAACCGAAAGGAATCGAAACCCATCGAATAAAACCAAACTGAACCGAATCGGGCCCTTCCTTAACGAACTGAACCCTATCGAATCGAACCCAACCTACTTACCGAACCAAATTGAATGAAACTGAACCGAACTCCATCGAACTGAACCCTACCGAACTGAATTGAACCCCATCAAACTGAACCAAACTCCATCAAACCGAACCCTACGGAACCGAATTGAGCCGCCCTTACCGAACTGAATCGAATGAAAATGAACCGAACCTTTCTGGTTATGATGGCATTGCAAACTGGACTATTGGCTTATTTGATTATTTGATTATTTTTTTGAAGAAATTGAGTTATTTTTATGATGTTATTTCATGATGATGCATCTTTATATTTATATTTACATTAATTATTTTTGTACTGAACCAATAAGTGTTTACTAAAATCTAGCTAATTTGTGTGCAATATTATGATCAGATTATTGAGTGTGAGATTTAGTTGAATTTAGTGGTGGTCTAATCAAATAGTACAGTCAGGTTTGCAGAAGGGATAGTTTTGCTATTAACCAAGGAATTTAGTGGTTTGCTACAATGACTAGTGAGTTCACTGATTTACGAAGAATAAACAAGTAATAGTAGTTGATTTTGGTAGTTACAACAATAGGCAAAGGAGAATAAATAATATTGAAATGAGAGGTAAATGCTACCCATCCCTATCATATATCCTCTAGCAAATAGATTAGTGTTGTCTTGCTAATATCCATGGTGATTGCTTCCCACGACTGCTTTAGTAGATCAATGGCCAATTTAGGATCATGTTTTGGGTTTGGTTCGGTCCAATGGGGTTCAGTTCGGTTCGATTTGGCGGTCGGTGGGATTCGCTTCGGTTAGGCGGGGTTCAATTTGGTTCGGTTTAGTTTGATTGGTTTCGGTAATTTGGGGCTCACTTCGATTTCGTTCAGTTTGGTTCGATTCACTTGGTTTTGGTTTGGTCTGCTAGGGTTCGGTTTGGTTCGTTAGGGTTCTGTTCAATGGGGTTTGGTTTGGTTCGGTTCGGTAAGGTGGTGTTTGGTCTCGTTCAATTCGATTCAATTCGATTCGGTGGGGTTGGTTCCGTTGATTTCGATTCTATTGGGTTTGATTTGGTTCGGAATGATTCGATTCATTTGGGTTCAGTTCGGTTTGATTAGGTGGGGTTCGATTTGGTTTGGTTCGGTTGATTAGGTTCGGTTGGGTCTGGTTCGATAGGGTTCAACTGGTTCGGCTTAGTGGGGTTCGGTTCGATAAGATTCGATTCGGTGTGGTTCAATTCGATTCGATTCAGTTCAGTGTGCTATGATTTGGTTTGGTTTGGTGGGGTTCGATTCGATTCGATGGGATTTGGTGGGGTTCGGTTTGGTAGGGTTTGGTTCGATTCGGAAGGGTTTAGCCTAGCCTAGCTAAGCCTATCAAAGCAAAGCCTAGCCAGGCAAAGCCAAGCCAAGATAAGCCTAGCCTAGCCAAGCCAAGCCAAGCAAAGCAAAGCCAAGTCAAGCCTAGCAAAGCAAAGCAAAGCCAAGTCAAGCCAAGCCAAGCCTAACCTAACCGATCCAAGCTAATCCAAGCCGAGCCAAGCCAAGCCAAACCATGCCAAGCCAAGCCTAGCCTAGCCAAGCCAAGCCTATCCTAACCAAGCCAAGCTAAGTCTAGCCAAGTCTAGCTAAGCCAAGCTTAGCTTAGCCTATAGACGAAGTTGTAGAGGAACACCTTTGGCCTTTATGGTAATTCCTTATAAGGCTATGCTAGGCTTGGCTTTGGTATACTTAGCTTGGCTAGGGTAGGCTTAGCTTGGCTTAGCTAGGATTGGCTTGGCTTGGCTAGGCTAGGCTAGGCTTAGCTTGGCTTGGCTTGGCTTTGCTTAGCTAGGTTTGGCTTTGATAGGCTTGGCTTACTTGCTTTGCTTACCCTATCGAACTTTACCGAACCCCACTGAATCTCTCCAAACCTAACCGTATAGCACCGAACCGAATCAAATCGAATCGCGCCACACCGCATCGCACCAAACTGCATCGAATCGAATCGAAATGAACAGAACCCTATCGAATCGAACCCAACCCCACCAAACCCAACCTAAACAAATCAAACTCCACCAAACTCCATCGAACGTAGTTGAACCGAACTGAGTCGAGCTACACCGATCCTAACGAATTGAACCGAACCCTACCGAATGAACCCCACCGAACTGAACCAAAACAAACCCAACCGAATCGAACCGAACCCCATCGAACCGAACCGAACCCTACATAACCTAACCGAACCGTATAAAACCGAATGAAATCGAACCTCACCTTACTGAACCGAACCAAATCAAACGAAAGGGAACCGAACTCCACTGAACCGAACAATACCCCATCGAATTAAACCGAATTAAACTAAATTAAATCGAATTGAGTAGAACCGAACCGAGCCCCTCCAACCGAACCAAGCCCCTCCAATATGAAATAAAATTACCACCCAAAATAAACTGACAATTATCAAAATCAATCGTTACCAGGCCGAACGAGACTGGACCAAATAGACCAGACCGAACGGAACCGAACCACATTGAATTAAACTGAACCAAACTGAACTACATTGAATTAAATCGAAATGAACCAAATCGAATAGAATCGAACCGAACTGAGCCAAGCCCGGTCGAAGCAAACCGAACTGAACCCTACCGAACTAATCCGAACCCTACTGAATCGAATCGAATAGAATCGAATTGAACCATACCAGACCATACCCCACCTTACCGAACCATACCAAACCATACCCCACCTGACCAAACCGAACCAAACCCCATTGAACCAGACCGAACAAAATTGAACTCCACCTAACCGAACAGAACCAAACCCCACTAAACTGAATCAAACCGAACCCTACGAATCGAACCAAACTAATTCAAACTAAACTGAACCCCACTGCACCGAACCGAATCGAACCAAACCCCACCGAACCCAATGAATTGAACCGAACCAATCCGAACTAAACCGAACCCCACCGCACCGAATCAAACTGAATCGAATCGAACCAAACCATGTGCAATATTATGATTAGATTATTGAGTGTGAGGTTTACTTGAATTTAGTGGTGGTCAGATGAAATAGTACAATCAGGTTTGCAAAAGGGACAGGTTTGCTGTTGACCAAGGAATTTAGTGGTTTGCTGTAATAGCCAGTGAGTTCACTGATTTACGAAGAATAAACAAGTAGTAGTTGATTTTGGTAGTTACAAGAATGGGTAAAGGAGAAGAAAGAATATTGAAATGGGAGGTCAATGCTACCCATCACTATCATCTATCCTCTAGTAAATAGATTGGTGTTGTCTTACTAATATCTATGGTGATTGCTTCCTACGACTACTTCAGTGAGATAAATGGCTAATATAGGATCTTGTTCGGGTTTCGGTTCGGTCCAGTGGGGTTCGGTTCGGTTCAATTCGATGGGGTTCAGTGGGATTCGGTTCGGTTATGTGAGGTTCGATTCGGTTCGGTGGGGTTCAGTTCGGTTCGATTAGTTTCGGTAAAGTGGGGCTTGGTTCGGTTAAATTCGGTTCGATTCAATTTTGTTCGATTGAATTGGTTTTGGTTTGGTCCGCTAAGGTTTAGTTTAGTTAGTTAGGGTTATGTTCGGTGGAGTTTGGTTCGGTTCGATTCGGTAAGGTGGTGTTTGGTTTCGTTCGATATGATTCAATTCGATTCGGTGGAGTTTGGTTCCGTTGATTTTGCTTTTATTGGGTTTGATTTGGTTCAGAATGATTTGATTCATATGGGTTCAGTTCGGTTCGGTTTATTAGGTTCGGTGGGGTTCGGTTGGGTTCGATTGGTTCAACTTAGTGGGGTTCGGTTCGATGGGATTCAGTTGGGTGCGGTTCGATTTGATTCGATTCGATTTGGTGTAGTATGATTTGATTTGTTTCGGTAGGATTCGGTTCGATTCGATGGGGTTCGGTGGGGCTTAGTTCGGTGGGGTTCGGTTCGGTAGGGTTTGGTTCGATTCGGTAGGGTTTAGCCTAGCCTAGCCAAGCCAAGCTAAGCAAAGCAAAGCAAAGCCAAGCCAAGCCTAGCCGAGCCAAGCTAAGCCAAGCCAAGCCTAACCAAGCTAAGCCAAGCCTAGCGAAGCCAAGCCTAGCTAAGCCAAGCCAAGCAAAGCAAAGCCAAGCCAAGCCTAGCCTAGCCGAGCCAAGCTAAGCTAAGCCGAGCCAAGCCAAGCCAAGTCTAGCCTAGCCAAGCCAAGCCAAGCCTATCCAAGCTTGCCAAGCCTTAGCTCAGCCTATGACAAAGTTGTAGAGGAACACCTTGGCCTCGGTAATTCCTTATAAGGCTAGGCTAGGCAGCTAAACTTAGCTCGGGTGAGCTTGGCAGGCCTGGCTTGGCAGCTTGACTGGCTTGGCGCAGGCTCTGGCTTTGCTTGGCTCAGTCCGATGGGGTTGGGTTCGGTAGGGTTTAGCCTAACCTATCAAAACCAAGCCTAGCTAAGCCAAGATAAGCCAAGCCAAGCTAAGCATAGCCTAGCCTAGCCAAGCCAAGCCAAGCCAAGCGAAGCCTAGCCTAGCCAAACCAAGCAAAGCAAAGCAAAGCTAAGCCAAGCCAAGCCTAGCCGAGCCAAGCCAAGCCAAGCCAAGCCAAGCCTAGCCAAGCCAAGCCTAGCCTAGCCTAGCCGAGCCAAGCTAAGCCTAGCCTAGCCAAGCCAAGCCAAGCCAAGCCTAGCCAAGCTGAGCCTATCCAAGTTAAGTCTAGCCAAGCCTAGCCTTACCAAGCTTAGTTTAGCCAATAGATAAAGTTGTAGGAGGAACACCTTTGGCCTCTCTGGTAATTCCTTATAAGGCAAGGATTGGCTAGGCTTGGCTTAGCTACACTTAACTTGGCTAGGGTAGGCTTGGCTTAGCTAGGCTTGGCTTGGCTTGGCTTGGCTAGGCTTGGCTAGGCTATGCTTGGCTTGGCTTGGCTTGGTTTGGCTTGGCTTGGCTTTGCTTACCCTATCGAACTTTATCGAGTCCTACTGATTTTGATTCTATTGGGATCGATTTGGTTTTAAACAATTTGATTCGTTTGGGTTTAGTTCGGTTCGATTAGGTGGGGTTCGATTTTGTTCGGTTCGGTTTATTAGGTTCGGTGGGGTTCAGTGGTGTTCGGTTGGCTTCATTCGATTGTCTTCGGTGTTCGATTAGTTGACTGCTGGGGTTCGGTGTGATTCGATTCGATTTGGTTTGGTGTGGTACGATTTGGTTTGGTTCGGTGGGGCTCAGTTCGGTTGGGTTCGGTTCGATTCGGTAGGGTTTAGCATAGCCTAGCCTAGCCTATCAAAGCCAAGCCTAGCCAAGCAAAGCAAAGCCAAGCCAAGCCTAGCCTTGCCTAGCGAAGCCAAGCCTAGCAAAGCCTAGCCTAGCCAAGCCTATCAAAGCCAAGCCTAGCACTGAACCGAACCGAACCGAATCGAACCGAATCAAATCGCCCCGCGCTGTATCGCACCAAACTGCATCAAATCAAATCAAAATAAACAAAACCCTATCGAATCGAACCCAACCCCACCAAACCCAACCTAAACAAACCGAACTCCACCAAACTCCAACGAACCTAGCCGAATCGAACTGAGTCGAGCTAAATCAATCCTAATGAATTGAACCGAACTCTACCGAACCGAACCCCATCGAACTGAACCAAAATAAACCCAACCGAATTGAAGCGAACCCCATCGAACCGAACGAAATCGAACCTCACCTTACCGAACCGAACCAAATCAAACGAAAGGGAACCGAACTCCACTGAGCCGAACCAAACCCCATTGAATTAAACCGAACTAAACTAAATTGAATCGAATTGAACAGAACCGAACCGAGCCCCTCCAATACGAAATAAAATTAAAGAAAGGGCGGGGGGGGGGTTGGGGAGATTAGGGAGAAGAAATCACCCGCAGGGAAAGAGTAGCACCATATCTAATAATTTTCATCTTCTCCCTCTTCTTCTTTCTCACTCGGTTGATACCGCCCGAAATAGATCGACGATTGTCAAAATCAATTGTTACCAGGCCGAACGTGATCAGACTGAACAGATCGGACTAGACCCGACCGAAAGGAGCCGAACCACATTGAATTAAACCAAACTAAACCAAGCCACATTGAACTAAACCAAAATGAACCAAATCAAATAGAATCGAACCGAATGGAACCCAACTGAGCCAAGCCCCACCGAACCGAACCGAACCCCATCGAACCAAACCGAACCGAACCCCACTTAACTAGTCCGAACCCTACCGAATCGAATCAAATAGAACCGAACCGAACCATACCAAACCATACCCCACCTGACCGAATGGAACCGAACTGAGCCAAGCCCCATCGAACCGAACCGAACCCCATCGAACCAAACCGAACCGAACTCCACTTAACTAGTCTGAACCCTACCGAATTGAATCGAATAGAACCGAACCAAACAATAACAAACCATACCCCACATGACCGAACCGAACCCCCACTGAACTAGGGGGCGGGGGGGTGGGACGTCTCCTCGTTACTTCTTCCTGCGAGGGGTGACATTTTTTCTCCCTGTGTAGGGAGAAGAAATCGTACGCAGGGGAAGAGTAGCACCATATCTAATACTTTCCATCTTTTCCCTCTTCTTCTTTGTCACTCGGTTGATACTGCCCGAAATAGATCGACGATTGTCGAAATCAATCATTACCAGACTGAACAGATCGGACTAGATCAGACCGAAAGGAACCAAACCACATTGAATTAAACTAAAATGAACCAAATCGAATAGAATCGAACCGAATGGAACCGAACTGAGCCAAGCCCCACCGAACCGAACCGAACCGAACCCCATCGAACCAAACCGAACCGAACCCCACTTAACAAGTCCGAACCCTATCGAATCGAATCGAATAGAACCGAACCGAACCATACCAAACCATACCCCACCTGACCGAACCAAACCGAACCCCACTGAACTAGACCGAAGAAAATTGAACCCTACATAACCGAACCGAACCAAACCCCACCGAACTGAATAGAACCGAACCCTACCAAATCGAACTGAACCAATCCGAACTAAATCGAACCCCACCGCACCGAACCGAATCAAACTGAACCCCACCGAACCCAACGAATTGAACCGAACCAATCTGAACTAAACCAAACCCCACTGCATCGAATCGAATTGAACCAAACCGAAATGAACCCCACCGAACCCAACGAATTGAATTGAACCAAACTGAACCCTGCAGAACTAAACCCCACCATACCGAACCGAACCAAACTAAATCGAACCATTCCCAACGAACCAAACCAAACCCCACATAACCGACCGCCACCACACCGAACGGAACCAAACAAAACCCCGCCGATTCGAACCGAACCCACCGAATCAAACCATTCCGAACCAAACCGACCCCATCGAACCGAGTCGAACCCTATTGAACCAAATCAAATCGAACGAAATCGAACCCTACCTTACCGAACCGAATTAAATGAAAGTGAACCGAACACCACCGAACCGAACCCTACTGAACCGAATTGAACCCCATCAAATCGAACCGAAATGAACCGAACGAAATTGAACCACACCTTACCGAAGCGAATTGAACGGAACCAAACCGAACTCCACTGAACTGAATCCTACCAAACTAAACCTCATCAAATCGAACCAAAATGAATCGAAACCCATCGAATAAAATCGAACTAAACTGAATCGAGCCCCTCCTTACTGAACTGAACCCTATGGACTAGCCTAGCCATGCTTAGCTTAGCCTATAGACAAAGTTGTAGAGGAATACCGTTGGCCTCTCTAGTAATTCCTTATAAGGCTAGGCTACGCTTGGTTTAGCTACCCTTAGCTTGGTTAGGGTAGACTTGGCTTGGATTGGCTTGGCTAGGCTAGGTTAGGCTAGGCATGGCTTGGCTTGGCTAGTCTAGGCTTGCTTGGCTTGGCTAGGCTTGGCTTGGCTAGGCTTGGCTAGGCTTGGTTTAGCTTGGCTAGGCTTGGCTTTGATAGGCTTGGCTTGGCTTGGCTTTGCTTACCCTACTAAACTTTACCGAACCCCACGGAATCGCAACGAACCGAAACACATCATACTGAACCGAATCAAATTGAATCGCCCCGCACCGCATCGCACCAAACTGCATCGAATCAAATCGAAATGAATATAACTCTATCGAATCGAACCCAACCCCACTAAACCCAACCGAAACAAACCGAACTGAGCCGAACCAAATCGAGTGGAACCGAGTCGAACTAAGCTGAACAGAACTGAGTCGAGCCGAATCGACCCTAACGAATCGAACCCTACCGAACCTAACCGAACCGAGTCAAACCGAACGAAATCGAACCTCACCTTACCGAATCGAACCAAATCAAATGAGAGAGAACCAAACTCCACCGAACTGAACCAAACCCCATCGAATCAAACCGAGCTAAACCGACCTGAATCGAATTGAACGGAACCGAACAAAGCTCCCCCACCGAACCGAACCAAACCCCACCGAATCGAACCCCACCGAATCGAACCTCACCAAATCGAATTGAATCGCACCGAACTGAACCAAACCCCAATGAACCCAACCAAACCCAACTGAACCCAAGTGAATTGAACGGAACTGAACTGAACCGAACTCCACCGAACTAAATTCTACCGATCCGAACCCCATCAAATCGAACCAAAATGAATCGAAACCCATCGAATTAAACCGAATTGAATCGAATCGAGCCCCTCCTTACCGAACTGAACCCTATCGAATTGAACCCAACCCCACCATAACTAACCGAAACAAATCGAACTCCATCGAACCGAACTGAACCAAACCGACCCGAACCCAAACGAATCGAACCATGCCAAACCAAACGAACCCCATCGAACAGAACCGAACCAAACCCCATCGAACCAAATATTACTGAAATGAACCCCATCGAATCGAACCGCATTGAACCTAACCGCACCGAAATAAATCGAATTGAACCACACCACACTGCATCAAATCAAACTGAACCGAACTCCAGAACTAAACCAAATCGAACCCCACTGACCCGAACCGAGCTGAACCCAACTGAATCGAACCATTCTGAACTGAAGCGAACCCCATCGAATAGAATCGAACCGAATGCCACTAAAATGAACCCCATCGAACTGAATCGTATCGAACCAAACCACATCGTAATAAACCGAATCGAACCACACCACACCGTATCAAATCAAACCGAACCGAACCAAACCCCACTAAACTGAACCCTACCAAACTGAACCTAACCGAATCGAACCCAACCGAACCAAACCAAACCACTTCTAACCCAATCGAACTAAATAGAACCCTATCGATCCGAACCGAATTGAACCATTCCGAACCAAACTGAACCCCATCGAATCGAATCGAATCGAACCCTACTGAATCGAACCGAACCGAACCGAATCAAATCGAACGAAATTGAACCCCACCTTACCGAACCGAATTGAACGAAACTGAATCGAACTCCACTGTACTGAACCCTATTGAACTGAACTAAACCCCATCAAATCAAACTGAAATAAACCAAACAAAATTGACTATTGGCTTATTTGATTATATTTCTTGAAGAAATTGAGTTATTTTTATGATGATGTATCTTTTTATTTTTATTAATTATTTTTATATTGAACCAATAAGTGTTTACTAAAATCCAACTAATCCATGTGCAATATTATGATCAGATTATTGAGTGTGAGGTGTACTTGAATTTAGTGGTGGTAAAATGAAATAGTAGAGTCAGGTTTGCACAAGGGACAGGTTTGCTGTTAACTAAGGAATTTAGTGGTTTGCTGCAATGGCCAATGAGTTGACTGATTTGTGAAGAATAAACAAATAGTTGATTTTGGTAGTTACAACAATGGGTAAAGGAGAAAAAAGAATATTGAAATGGGAGGTCAATGCTACCCATCACTATCATCTATCCTCTAGCAAATAGATTGGTGATCTTGCTAATATCCATGGTGATTGCTGCCAACAACTACTTTAGTGAGATTAATGGCCAATGTAGGATCATGTTCGGGTTTCGGTTCGGTTTGGTCTAGTGGGGTTCAGTTCGGTTCGATTCGGTGGGGTTCAGTGGAATTCAGTTCGGTTAGGTGAGGTTCGATTCGGTTCAGTGGGGTTCGATTCAGTTCGATTGGTTTCGGTAAGGTGGGGCTCAGTTCGATTTCGTTCGGTTCGATTCGGTTTGGTTCGATTCACGTGGTTTTGGTTTGGTCCGCTAGGGTTCGGTTTAGTTAGTTAGGGTTCTGTTTAGTGGGGTTTGGTTCAGTTCGGTTCGGTAAGGTGGTGTTTAGTTTCATTCGATATGATTAAATTTGATTCAGTGGGGTTTGGTTCCATTGATTTCGATTCTATTGGGTTTGATTTGGTTCGGAACGATTTGATTCATTTGGGTTTAGTTCGATTCGATTAGGTGGGGTTTGATTTGGTTCGGTTCGGTTTATTAGGTTCGGTGGGGTTTGGTTGTGTTCAGTTTGGTTGGGTTCGATTGGTTCAGCTTAGTGGGGTTCAGTTCGAGATCTGATTCGGTTCGATTCGATCATTTGTTTAGTGTAGCACGATTTGGTTTGGTTGAGGGTTCAATTTGATTCGATGGGGTTCAGGGCTCATCGGTAGGGTTGTTTAGGGTTCGATTTAATAGGGTTTAGCCCAGCCAAGCCAGTGATGCCTAGCCCAGCCAAGCAGCCAAAGCCAAGCCAAACCAAGCTTAGCCGCCAAGCCAAGTCAAGCCCAAGCAAAGCAGCCAAGCCTAGCCTAGCCAAGTCAAGCCTAGTCAAGCCTAGCCAAGCCTAGCTAAGCCAAGCCAAGCCAAACCAAGCCTATCCAAGCTAAGACTAGCCAAACCAAGCCTAGCCAAGCTTAGCTTAGCCTACAAACAAAGTTGTAAAGGAACACCTTTGGCCTCTCTGGTAATTCCTTATAAGGCTAGGCTAGGCTTGGCTTAGCTATACTTAGCTTGGCTAGGGTAGGCTTGGCTTGGCTTAAGCCAGGATGCATGGATTCAGGCCTTGGCTTAGCTAGATTAGGCTTGGTTTGGCTCCTTGGCTTGGTTTAGCTTGGCTAGGGTTGGTTTGGCTTGGCTTTGCTTGGCTCGGTTCGGTGGGGTTGGGTTTGATAGGGTTTGAATCGATTATGTAGGGTTTAGCCTAGCTAAGCCAAGACAAGCTAAGCTTAGCCTAGCCTAGCCAAACCAAGCCAAGCAAAGCAAAGCCAAACCAACCAAGCCTGCCCGAGCCAAGCTAAGCCAAGCCTAGCCAAGCCAAGCCTAGCCTACCCAAGCCAAGCCAAGTCATGCAAAGCAAAGTCAAGCCAAGCCTAGCCAAGCCAAGCCTAGTCTAGTAAAGCCAAAGCAAGCCTAGCCAAGCCATGCCAAGCTAAGCCAAGCCTATCCAAGCTAAGTCTAGCCAAGCCTAGCCTAGCCAAGTTTAGCTTAGCCGATAGACAAAGTTGTAGAGGAACACCTTTGGCCTCTTTGGTAATTCCTTATAAGGCAAGGCTAGGGTAGGCTTAGCTAGGCTTGGTTTGGCTAGGCTTGGCTTGGCTTAGCTAGGCTTGGTTTGGCTAGGCTAGACTTGGCTTGGCTTGGCTAGGCTAGGCTTGTTTTGGCTATGCTAGGCTAGGCTAGGCTTGGCTTAGCTTTGCTAGGCTTGGTTTGGCTTGGCATTACTTGGCTAGGCTAAGCTTAGCTTTGCTTACCCAACCAAACTTTACCGAACCCCACTGAATCGTACCAAACCTAAACGCATCGCACCGAACCGAATCGAATCGCCCTGCATTTCATCGCACTAAACTGCATAGAATCGAACCGAAATCAATAAAACTATATCGAATCGAACACAACCCACAAAACCCAACCGAAACAAACTGAACTCCACCAAACTCTATCAAACCGAGCTGAACCGAATCAAGTGGAACCGAGTCGAACTAAGCCAAACTGAACTGAGTCGAGCCGAACTGACCCTAACGAATTGAACCGAACCGAACGCTACCAAACCTCGTTACTTCTTCCTGCGAGGGGTGACATTTTTTCTCCCTGCGTAGGGAGAAGAAATCGCCCGCAGGGAAAGAGCAGCACCATATCTAATAATTTCCATCTTCTCTCTCTTCTTCTTTCTCACTCGGTTGATACCACCCGAAATAGATCGACGATTGTCGAAATCAATCGTTACCAGTGACAGGACCATACCAAGACTAAACCACACACATTGAATTAAACCGAAATGAACCGAATCGAACCACATTAAATTAAACTGAAATGAACCAAATCGAATAGATTCGAACCGAATGGAACCGAACCGAGCCAAGACCGACCGAACCAAATCGAACTGAACTCTACCGAACTAATCCGAACCTTACCGAATCGAATCGTATCGAACCGAACCATACCAAACCATACCCCACCTGACCGAACCGAACCAAACCCCATTGAACCAGACCGATGCAATTCGATTCGGTGGGGTTTGGTTCCGTTGATTTTGCTTCTATTGGGTTTGATTTGGTTCGGAACGAATCGATTTGTATGGGTTCAGTTCAGTTCGATTAGGTGGGGTTCGATTTGGTTCAATTCGGTTTCTTAGGTTGGGTTCAGTTCGGTTGGGTTCGATTGATTCAGCTTAGTGGGGTTCAGTTCAGTGGGATTCGGTTCGGTGCGGTTCGATTCGATTCGATTCAGTTTGGTGTAGTACGATTTGGTTTGGTTCGATTCGATGGGGTTCGGTGAGGCTCAGTTCGGTGGGGTTCGGTTCAATAGGGTTTGGTTCGATTCGGTAGGATTTAGCCTAGCTTAGCCAAGACAAGCCTAGCCGAGCCAAGCTAAGCCAACCTGAGCCAAGCCAAGCGTAGCCAAGCCAAGCTTAGCCTAGCCAAGCCTAGCCTAGCCAAGCCAAGCCTAGCCTAGTCGAGCCAAGCTAAGCCAAGCCAAGCCAAGCCAAGCCAAGCTTAGCTTAGCCTATAGACAAAGTTGTAGAGGAACACCTTTAGCCTCTCTGGTAATTCCTTATAACGCTAGGCTAGGCTTAGCACTTGGCAGGCTTGGCTTGGCTTGCCAGCTTAGCTTGGCTATGTTGACTTTGGCTTGGCTTAGCTAGGCTTTGCTTGATCGAACCCCATCAAATCGAATCGCCCCGCACTGCATCGCACCAAACTGCATCGAATCGAACCGAAATCAACAAAACTCTATCGAATCGAACCCAACCCCACCAAACCCAATCGAAACAAACCGAACTCCATCAAATTGAGCCGAATCGAATCGAGTGGAACTGAGTCAAACTAAGACAAACCGAACTGAATTGATCCGAACCGACCCTAACGAATTGAACTGAACCGAACCATACCAAGCCTAACCGAACTGAATCAAACCGAACCTCACCTTATCGAACCGAACCAAATCGAATGAAAGGGAACCGAACTCCACCGAACCGAACTAAACCCCATCGAATCAAACCGAACTAAACCGAATTGAATTGAACGGAACCGAGCCCCCTAACGAACCAACCGAACCCAACGAACCGAACAAAACCCCACCGAATTGAACAGAAATGAACCTCACCAAATCAAATCAAATTGAATCGAATCACACTGAACCGAACCAAACCAAACCAAACCCCACTGAACCCAACTAAACCCAATCGAACCCGAACGAATTGAACGAAACAGAACCGAACTCTACCGAATCGAATCCTACCGAATCGAACCCCATCAAATCGAATCGAAACCCATCGAATCAAATCGAACTGAACCGAATGGAGCCCCTCCTTACCGAATTGAACCCTATGAATCAAACCCAACCGAACCCAACCCCACCAAAACTAACTGAAACAAACCGAACTCCACCGAACCAAATCGAACCCAAGCAAACCGAACCCCACCGACCCGAACCGAGCCGAACCCAACTGAATTGAACCATTCCGAACCGAAGCGAACCCCATCAAACATAGCTAGATGTGAGGTACTATTATCTTATCTTGTATATTACTATCCTTAGTAAGTTAAGAACTGAACCGAACCCCATCGAACTGAATTGAACCGAACGCCACCGAAATGAACCCCATCGAACCGAACCGCATCAAACCTCACCGCACCGCAATAAACTGAATCGAACCACACCACACCACACTGCATCAAATCAAATCAAACCAAACCCCACTAAACTGAACCCTACCGAACCAAACCTAATCGAATCGAACCCCACCGAACCAAACCCCTTCGAACCCAATCGAACTAAATAGAACCTCATCGATCCGAACCGAACCCCACCGAATCGAACCATTCCGAACCAAATCGAACCCCATTGAACTGAATCAAACCCTATCGAATCGAACCGAATCGAATCAAATCGAATCGAATCAAACCGAATGAAATCAAACCCCACATTTCTGAATCGAATTGAATGAAACTAAATCGAACTCCACTGAACCGAACCCTACCGAACTGAACTGAACCCCATCAAATCGAATCGAAATAAATCGAACAAAATCGAACCCCACCTCTTACCGAAGCGAATTGAATGAAACTGAACCGAACTTCACAGAATTGAATCCTACCGAATCGAACCGAACCCCATCGAATCAAATCAAAATGATCCGAAACCCATCGAATCAAACCAAAGGGAACCAAATTGAGTGCCTCCTTACCGAACTGAACCCTATCGAATCGAACCCAACCGAACCCAACCTCACTAAACCCAGCTGAAACAAACCAAACTCCATCGAACTCAATCGAACCAAATCGAACCTCAATGAATCGAACCCCACCGACCCAAACCGAGCCGAACCCAACCGAATCAAACCATTCCGAACCGAAGCGAACCCCATAGAACAGAACCGAAGCGAACCCCATCGAACCGAATGCCACCGAAATGAACCCCATCGAACTACACTGCATCGAACCTATTCGTGCTGCACTAAACCGAATCGAACCACACCACGCCGCATCAAATCAAACCAAACCGAACCAAAAACAACTAAACTGAACCGAACCCAACCGAATCAAACCCAACCGAACCAAACAGAACCCCATTGAACCGAACCAACCGAAACCCCACCGATCCGAACCGAATCCACTGAATCAAACCATTCCGAACCAAATCGAACCCCATTGAACCGAATCAAACCCTATCGAACCGAACCAAACCAAATGAAATCAAACCCCATCTTACCGAACAAAATTGAAGGAAACTGAACCGAACTCCACTGAACCGAACCCTACCGAACCGAATTGAACCCCATCAAATCGAATCAAAATGAACCAAAACCCAACGAATCGAACCGAACAGAACCGAATCGAGCCCCTATTACCGAACTGAATCGAGCGAAAACAAACCGAACCTTTCTGGTTAGAATGGCATTGCAAACTGGATCGAATAGAATCGAAATGAACATAACCCAATCGAATCGAACCCAACCCCACCACACGGCCGCGTCTCTCGCTCGCGGGGCGCTCGCGATTTTTCTACCGCACGGGGAGATGACGTTGCCCCTTTCTTTTATTTCTAAAATATATTTTAATATTTAATATTATATTATATAATATTATAATATATTTTATCATACCAAACGGTACATACTGTATATACCACCTCTACGAGTACCGTAATAATATCGATAATATATTAATATACCAATTCTAAAACATTGATTGAGATAACATACATCAAATGTCAAAGAATCTCTTCTGCTAGACCCCAAATCAGAACATGTAACACTTCTGTTTGAAAGTGTGCCTTTAGATTTAAGGGCCTCAGCTGCTTGTTCCCACATCTAGGCGAAGTAATAACAAAGATTTAGATCCAAAAGCAACCAAATTTAAATAAAATAAAACCTTTGTTCATAACCACAGAGCATAAATTCAAACTTCCAAACTGCATTCTCATGATTTGTTCACATCTAGAACGGAAGTTAAGAAGGGTTAACAAAATTTTTTATCTGCTGTTATAAATCATGGCAGCCATGCCATTGCAATTTAGTCATGATACAAAGTTTCATTTTCTAAGACATCTATTTAATCTCTTAGCTTGATACAATATTGAAAACTAATAGCATAGAATCGAACCGAACCGAACCGAACTGAATCGAACCGAACGAACCGAATCGATACAAAATAAAATTAAAAAAAGGGGGCGACGTCGCTTCGTTACTTCTTCCTACCGGAGTATATGTTTTTTCTACTCGCGCAGGGAGAAGAAATCGCCCGCGGGGAAGACCAACACTAGATCTAATAATTTTCATCTTCTCCCTCTTCTTCGACTCCCTCCTATTCTTTCTCCCTCGTTTGATACCACCCGAAATAGACCGACGATGGTCGAAATTAATCATTACCAGCCTGAACTGAACCGAACCCAACCGAATCGAACAATTCCGAACCCTGAACCGAATCGAACAGTTCCGAACCGAACCAATCCCAATCAAACCGAATCGAACCGATCCATAGCGAACTGAATCAATCCATAGCGAACCGAATCATATCGAACAAAACCGAACCCCACCTTACTAAAGAAACTGAAGCCCATCGAAACGAACCAAACCCTACCGGACCAAACCGACCCCAATTGAATCGAACCGAAACGAACCTTACAAACCATATCGAACCAAACCGACCCCAATTGAATCGAACCGAAACGAACCTTACCAAACCAAACCGAATCACATTGAATTAAACCGAAATGAACCGAACCGATCAGAATCGAACCAAACAGAACCGAACCGAATCGAGCCCCACTTACCGAACCCTACCGAATCGAATCGAATAGTATCGAACCGAACCATACCAAATCAAACCCCACTGAACTAGACCGAACAAAATCGAACCCCACTTTACCGAACCGAAACAGACCCCACTGAACTGAACCGAACCCTACCGAACCAAACCGAATCCCGCCGAACCAAATCGAACCGAACCCCATCAAACGGAACCAAACCGAACCGAACCGAACCCACCTCGCCGAATTGAACCGAACCGAACTGAACCCCACTGAATCGAACTAAATCCCATTGAACCGAACCTCGTCGTACTGAACTAAACCGAACCCACCGAACCCCATCGAACCTCATTGAACCGAGCTAAATTGAACCAAACCGAACCCCATCGAATCGAACGGAACCTAACCACATTGAAGCAAACCGAAACGAACCCACCGCACTGAACCGATCCAAACCTTATCGATCGAACCCCGTCGAATCAAACCGAACCGATCCAAAACGATTTACCGAACCGAACCCCACCGAACCAAACCGAACCCCGAACATAATCCTACAATGGCCATTGATCTCACAGAAATAGTCGTAAGAAGCAATAACCATGGATTGGCTAGGGTTGGCTAGGCTCGGTGGGGTTCGGTTCGAACCCGAACCGCACCGCGCCGAACCGTAGCAAATCGAATCATACTGAACGAAACTAAACCCCATCGAAACGAACTGAACCCTACTGAACAATACCGAACCCCATCGAATTAAACCAAAATGAATCGAACCAAACATAATCAAACCGAACGGAACCGAACCAAACCGAGCCCCACCTTACCGAACCAAACCCCACCGAATCGAAACCCACCGAACCGAACCCAACCCTGCCGAATTGAATCGAATCAAATCGAACTGAACCCCACCGAACCGAACTGAACTAAACCCCATCGAACCAAACCTAACCTTACCGAACCAAACTGAACCCTACCGAACCACACCGAACCGAGTCGAACCAAACCCTACCGAACCGAACATCGATCCCTACTGAATCAAACCGAACACTATTGAATCGAACCAAAACGAACTGAACCCCACCGAATCAAACTGAACCCTATCGAACTAAACTGAATCGAGCCCTATCGAATCGAATCATTCCTTACTAAACCTAACCGAATGGAATCAAACCCCATCGAACTGAACATAAACGAACCGAACCCCATTGAATCGAATCGAACCCTACCGAATCGAATCGAACCGAACCACACCGAAAAAAATCAAACCGAACCTAACCCTACCGAATTGAACTGAACCAAACTAAACCCCACCGAATTGAACCATAACGAACTTAACCAAACCCCAACCAACTAAACTAAACCCCATCGCACCGAACTGACTGAACCAAACCGCACCAAACCAAACCAAACCACATTGAAGCAAACCGAATGGGACCCACCGCACCGAACCGAACCCCATCTAACTAAACTGAATCGAACCGCCCTCACCGAGCCAAACTCAACCCCGTTGAATTAAACTGAATGAACAGAACCGAACATAATCGAACCGAACATAATCGAACCGAATAGAACTGAGGCCCACCTAATCTTCGAAATTAAATCAAACCGAACTGAACCCCATTGAACCAAACCAAACCAAACCCGAAGCCCTAAATCCCACCGATCCGAACCGAATCCACTGAATCAAACCATTCCGAACCAAATCGAACCCCATTGAACCGAATCAAACCCTATCGAACCGAACCGAACCAAATCGAACCGAATGAAATCAAACCCCATCTTACTGAACAAAATTAAAGGAAACTGAACCAAACCCTATCGAACCGAATTGAACCCCATCAAATCGAATCAAAATGAACCAAAATCCAACGAATCGAACCGAACAAAACCGAATCGAGCCCCCATTACCGAACTGAATCGAGCGAAAACGAACCAAACCTTTCTGGTTAGAATGGCATTTCAAACTGGATCGAATAGAATCGAAATTAACATAACCCTATCGAATCGAACCCAACCCCACCAAACCCAATCGAAATAACCCGAACTCCACCAAACTCCATTGAACCTAGCCGAACTGAACCGAGTCGAACCGACCCTAACGAATCGAACTGAACCTTAGCGAACCGAACCCCACCGAACTGAACCAAAATAAACCCGACCGAATCGAATCGAACCCCATCGAACCAAACCGAACTCTACAGAACCTAACCGAACCGAATCAAACCGAACGAAATCGAACCTCACCTTATCGAACCGAACCAAATCGAACGAAAGGGTACTGAACTCCACCGAACCGAACCAAACACCATCGAATCAAACCGAACTAAACCAAACTGAATCGAATTGAACGGAACCGAACCGAACCCAACGAATCGAACAAGACCCCACCGAACTGATCTCCACCGAATCGAATCAAACCGCACCGAACCGAACCGAACCAAACCCTACCGAACCCAACGAATCGAACAAGACCCCAACGAACCGAACCCCACCGAACCGAATTAAACCGCACCGAACCGAACCAAACCCCACCGAACCCAATTGAACAAAATCGAATTGAACCGAACCGAACCTAACCGAACCAAACCAAAGCAATCCAATCCAATATAAATATAATATAAAAAAAATAAAAAAATGGGGAAGGGCTGTTGGGGAGGAGGACGTCGCCTAGTTACTTCTTCCTGAGGGTTTTCTCCACAGGAGAAGAAATCGCCCACAGGAAGAGCAGCACCAGATCTAATAATTTCCATCTTCACCCTCTTCTTATGCTTCCTCTTCATCTTTCTTCCTTGGTTGATACCGCCAAAAATAGACCGATAACAATCAAAATCGATCGTTAACGAACCAAACTAACCGAATCGATCGTTATGATACATACCGGTCTTCCAGGTTACCGATACGCAAACCGCCAACTACTGGATGGTACCATCCAAATCAACCATCAACAATCAATTTCAATTGTCAATGATCACTTTCGATCGTCGACAATCGATTGAGGGAGAAATCGATCGTCGATGGTTGAGTGAGGGAGAGAAAGAAAAAAAGATGAGGAAAAGAAGAAAGAATACCTTCTCGCCCACACACCGCCGCGTCCCTCGCTCGCGATTTTTCTACCGCACGGGGAGACGACGTTGCCCCTTTCTTTTCTTTTTAAAATATATTTTAATATTTAATATTATATTATATAATATTATAATATATTTTATCATACCAAACGGTACATACTGTATATACCACCCCCTACGAGTACCGTAATAATATCGATAATATATTAATATACCAATTCTAAAATATTGATTGAGATAACATACATCAAATGTCAAAGAATCTCTACTGCTAGACCCCAAATCAGAACTTGTAACACTTCTGTTTAAAATTGTGCCTTTAGATTTAAGGGCCTCAGCTGGTTGTTCCCACATCTAGGCGAAGTAATAACAAAGATTTAGATCCAAAAGTAACCAAATTTAAATAAAAGAAAGCTTTTGTTCAGAACCACAGAGCATAAATTCAAACTTCCAGCATTCTCAGGATTTGTGAACGGAAGTTAAAAAAGGTTAACAAAATTTTTTATCTGTTGTTATAAATCATGGCAGCCATGCCAATGCAATTTAGTCATGATACAAAGTTCCATTTCTCAGACATCTATTTAATCTCTTAGCTTATACAATATTGAAAAATAATAGCATAAGCAAAAATTTCATATACCAAGTCATCAGTAAGAAGTAAATTTTACTGTAGTGATAAAGAGACAATTTAAGTAACAAAGGTAAATATTTGGAACCTTACGTTTTTGCTTGACGGACAAATTTCATGTTGCCATAATTATCACAAATCCTGTTTAGCTTGTGAACTACTATTGGTACTTCCAAGCAGCATTTGATAATTTGCAAGAAAGTACACCTGAACAATAGGGATCAAGTAAAGCACAGGATCAAAATCTGGCTTTTTGACAGAAGCAGGAACCATCATGCTGTTGTAGGTGTCAATAAGATCAAGCAACAAAGAAACTCCTCGCACTGCTGGAGGTGGAGATAAATCAACCGCAACCAGTGGAGGGTACCTTAAAAATTTCTCTCGACGACCCTTCTGAATGTTGAAGAAAGTTTGCTGAGCAGCATCCTTGAGTAACCAAAGTGTATTGCAGAGAGCTGTCTCTCTTCCAAGGAAGTCTGAAATCTAGTAGAAGAAAGAACTCAAGAAGGAAATAACCATGAGCATACTTAGTAACCAAAAACTTACAGTGTGACAGTATAACTCCAATGTGTTAGTTTATAGGAAGGGCTAGGCTGAGAGTGCAAAACTTGCTCAACTCTTATTTTGAATGGTCTACATGCCCCTTCAAATATTCTATCCAGAACAAAGGTAATCTCAGGGTCAAATTTTGTATGATCACTTTCAGAACTTTTGGAAAAGTGAGGGACAATAGAATGTCACTATTAGCATCGGTGTTGAGTAAAAGTACAAGTTCTCTTTCAGATTGCAAAGCCTTCCCAAAGATAAAATAAACATTTTAGAAAAATAGGTAATGTTAAGATCTATTAGTTACATTATCAAATGCTAAATAAAATCAGAAACATGCATTCCACTCAAATTAAATGGTCAACATTCATGATCAAAAGAGGCATACAAAAGATTGCTATAAATTATTCAATGCACACAAATATCCTACTTTAATGTAGATGAGATTTGGAAGATTCAAACCTGATGAAGCCGTCCATGATCATGTGCATGCACTTCAAAAGGTCTTGGCAGCCCTCCAGGTCCTCCTGTAAGGGCACTTATAAATCGTCTGAATAGTGCATGGTGCCTCATATTTGTAATCTAGTGGCAGAGAAGTGAGAAACATTTTAAAGAGTTCTTTTCGCTTGGCCTTTAGCATGTCATTGTAGTAGGAGACTTCCTTGAGATTGTGTCACAAGTTTTCTTGCTTATTGGGCCTCAGAATTTTTCCATAATTGGGCTTCAAATAGGGCCTATTGTGGACAGAACAGGAAATCGGTGCACTCATGCTATGGGTTGAGTTTGCATATCTACAAGAAACACATGAGGGCTGAGGGTTTAAAGAATAATCTCAGCTCCTCGTCACACTGGATGTGAACGGAAGCATGCTTTCTTTGAGACGGTTGCGTTCAGATGCAACTCCTTAGAAAACCAAGGTAGCAGCCAAATGTAAAGATCAGAAACATGATCCACAAAGGTACCTAATGGGTATAATGGGGAACTAAATCCCCCATTTGGATGGCAGAATGCTACATTCAGAATAGACTGCTTGAATGAAATGAGAATCTATGGAAGTGCACAAGAACAACATAAGAGTGGAACAAAAGAATAGCAGAAAAACTAAGGCCACGGGTTAGAGAAATTCAACCAAACTGGGTGAAATCTTGAGCTCATTTGTCACTAGCAAGTTTAAAGAAACATGTGCTGCAGCTTTCCTCTTTTTGTGTATTACATATAAACTGAAAAGAAACATGGTGTGACAAGATCAAAGTACCGCGTAGAACAACTTTGTTTCTGCTTTTGATCATCTACTGATTTGTTGCCGGTTCATGGAAGAATGGTGATTCAATCTCTTGGGAGTTGATTGCACATTCTGATTTGCTTCTTCACCCAAATGGTTCAGTTCTTGATCCTCTCCAAAAAGAATGTCCTCATTATTGGACAAAGAACTCCTATTGTTATATAAAATTTTTGATGAAATCATGGAATTTAGATGTGGCATTTCTGATGTTGCTAACCTTTTCCTTAAAGATTTCATTTCCATCTTGTGTTTCAATGATGGCAGATTGTAGGGTTTCTGCTTTCTCTTTTCTGGTTTTCGCTTTGTCTTTTCTTTGTAACAGTTTACGTTTACAGCAAACACGTTGGCTCAACAATGAACCCTTAGTGTGTAGCTAATAGTTAGGGTTAAAAGAGTGTTCACTAAGCCGGAAGAATCAACCCTACCACCCAAAGAATTCTAATCCTATTGTTAACTGCCAGTCCTCTAATGATTCGGGTTATGAGTTAACTCTATACCCTAATGTCAATCCCTAATGGTGAAACCCTAATGGTGGCCAAACCCTCATCGTCGTCAAACCCTAATGGCCAAACCAAATGGTGGCCAAACCCTAGTAACCAAACCCTATTGGCCATACCCTATCGGTGGCTAAACCCTTGTGTCCAAACCCTAATGGTGGCTTTACCCTAATGGACCATGTCGAGGCTCAACCCAAAAGGACCATATTTAAGGTTTTTAATTTTTAGTGTTTAGAGGGTTTAATTTAGAAGATTTAGAGTGTTCAGAGGGTTTGTAGTTTGAGAGTTAGATAGTTTTAGAGAGTTGCACAGTTGTGAGGGTTAGCATTCAGTATAGTAACTTGGGGGGGTTCAATTTTGTGACTTTTGGGATTCACTGTTTGGAGGGTTTTACAAAGAAGGGGTTTTAGCGTGCTTTGAACATTGAGAGTGACAGAGTTGTGAGGGTTGGCATTCATGCAAGTAGCATGAGGCCCATTCTCCAGCGACAAACACAAGGTTTAACTACAGTTTGACTACAACAATGTAGACCTAGAACACAATAAATCTCTAACATAAATAATAGCTAGAGCTTGCAAATCAAACCGAACCGACCCGAACCGAACCGAACCGACCCGAACCGAACCGAACCGACCGAACCGATATAATTCAAAATAAAATTAAAAAAGGGGTCGACGCTTCTTTACTTCTTCCTACAGGAGTATCGTTTTTCTAACCGCGGAGAAGAAATGCATGAGGAAGACCAACACTAGATCTAATAATTTCCATCTTCTCCTCTTCTTGACTCCTCTTATTCTTTCTCCCTCGGTTGATACCACAAATAGACCGATGATGGTCGAAATCAATCGTTACCGACTCAACCCAATCGAACCCAAATCGAATAGTTCGAACAACCAAACCTAATCACAAACCCGACCGAACCGAACCGACGACCCAACTGAACCAAACCAAACCGAACCGAACCGACCGACCACCGACCCGGAACCGAACGACCCGGACGACGACCCAGAACGTCCCGAACCGACCGAACCGAACCGATATAATTCAAAATAAAATTAAAAAGGGGTCGCTTCTTTACTTCTTCTTACAGGAGTATACGTTTTTTCTAACCGCGCAGGGAGAAGAAATCGCCCACGGGGAAGACCAACACTAGATCTAATAATTTCCATCTTCTCCCTCTTCTTCGACTCCCTCTTATTCTTTCTCCCTCGTTTGATACCACCCGAATAGACCGATGATGGTCGAAATCAATCGTTACCAATCGAACCCAACCCAATCGAATCGAACCGAACCAAACCTAATCAAACCAAACCGAACCGATCCATAGTGAACCAAATCATACCGAACGAAACCGAACTACACCTTACTAAACAAACCAAGCCCACCGAAATGAACCGAACCGAACGAAACCGACCAGACAGCGACCCGACGAACCCAACCCAACCCAACCCACCACAACCGAACTAAACCCGACCCACGATAAAATTCAAAATAAAATTAAAAAAGGGGGGTCGACGTCGCTTCTTTACTTCTTCCTACAGGAGTATACGATTTTTCTAACCGCGTAGGGAGAAGAAATCGCCCGCGGGGAAGACCAACACTAGATCTAATAATTTCCATCTTCTCCCTCTTATTCTTTCTCCCTCGGTTGATACCACCCGAAATAGACCGATGATGGTCGAAATCAATCGTTCTGAGACTAAACCCAATCGAACCGAATCGAACAGTTCGAACCAAACCAAACCTAATCAAACCGACCGACCGAACCGAAGCAGACCCGAAGCAGAACCGAATCCCAACGAACCGACGACCGACCCGACCGAACCGATATAATTCAAAATAAAATTAAAAAGGGGTCGACTTCTTTACTTCTTCCTACAGAGTATACGTTTTCTAACCGCAGGAGAAGAAATCGCCCGCGGGGAAAACCAACACTAGATCTAATAATTTCCATCTTCTCCCTCTTCTTCGACTCCCTCTTATTCTTTCTCCCTCGGTTGATACCACCCGAAATAGACCGATGATGGTCGAAATCAATCGTTACCAGACTGAACCCAATCGAACCAAACCTAATCAAACCAAACCGAACCGATCCATAGTGAACCAAATCATACCGAACCGAACCCCACCTTACTAAACAAACCGAAGCCCACGAAATGAACCAAACCGAACCGAACCGAACCTACAGGCACCCAACCCAACCCAACGAACAACCGAACCGAACCCGACCCGACCCAACCCGATATAATTCAAAATAAAATTAGAAAAAGGGGTTCGACGCCGCTTCTTTACTTCTTCCTACAGAGTATCGTTTTTCGAGGAGAAGAAATCGCCTGCGGGGAAGACCAACACTAGATCTAATAATTTCCATCTTCTCCCTCTTCTTCGACTCCCTCTTATTCTTTCTCCCTCGGTTGATACCACCCGAAATAGACCGATGATTGTCGAAATCAATCGTTACCAGACTGAACCCAATCGAACCCAAATCGAGCAGTTTGAACCAAACCAAACATAATCAAACCGACCCGACCCGACCGACCGAACCGACCCACCCGAAACCAGGCCGACCCGCCGAACCGATATAATTCAAAATAAAATTAAAAAGGGGTCGCTTCTTTACTTCTTCCTACAGGAGTATACGTTTTTTCTAACCGCACAGGGAGAAGAAATCACCGCGGGGAAGACCAACACTAGATCTAATAATTTCCATCTTCTCCCTCTTCTTCGACTCCCTCATATTCCTTCTCCCTCGGTTGACACCACCCGAAATAGACCGATGATGGTCGAAATCAATCGTTACCAGACTGAACCCAATCGAACCAATCGAGCAGTTTAACCGAACCAAACCTAATCAAACCGAACGAATCGACAGGCAGACCACCGAACCCGACCAACCGCGAGGCAGACCCGACCCGACCCGAACCGAACCGATATAATTCAAAATAAAATTAAAAAAGGGGTCGACGTCTTTACTTCTTCCTACGAGTATACGTTTTTCTAACCGCGCAAGGAGAAGAAATCGCCCGCCGGGAAGACCAACACTAGATCTCATAATTTCCATCTTCTCCCTCTTCTTCGACTCCCTCTTATTCTTTCTCCCTCGGTTGATACCACCCGAAATAGACCGATGATGGTCGAAATCAATCGTTACCAGACTGAACCCAACCGAATCGAACAGTTCCGAACTGAACCAAACCTAATCAAACCGACCCGAACCGAACCGACCGACTGAACCAAACCAAACCGAACGAACCGACCAGACCGACCGACCGAACCGATATAATTCAAAATAAAATTAAAAAGGGGTCGACGCTTCTTTACTTCTTCCTGAGTATACGTTTTTCTAACCGCGGAGAAGAAATCGCATGAAGACCAACACTAGATCGATAATTTCCATCTTCTCCTCTTCTTCAACTCCTCTTATTCTTTCTCCCTCGGTTGATACCACGAAATAGACCGATGATGGTCGAAATCAATCGTTACCGATGAACCCAATCGAACCCAATCGAATCGAGCATTCAGAACCGAACCTAATCAAACCAAACCGAACCGATCCATAGTGAACCAAATCATACCGAACGAAACCGAACCACACCTTACTAAACAAACCAAGCCCAGAAATGAACCGAAACCGAACCGAACCGACACCCAACCCAACCCAACCCAACCCAACCGAACCTAACCGACAAACCCGACCGATAAAATTCAAAATAAAATTAAAAAAAGGGCGTCGCTTCTTTACTTCTTCCTACAGGAGTATACGTTTTTTCTAACCGCGCAGGGAGAAGAAATCGCCTGCGGGGAAGACCAACACTAGATCTAATAATTTCCATCTTATCCCTCTTCTTCGACTACCTCTTATTCTTTCTCCCTCGGTTGATACCACCCGAAATAGACCGATGATGGTCGAAATCAATCGTTACGAGACTAAACCCAATCGAACCCAACCGAATCGAGCTCAACCAAACCAAACCTAATCAAACCGACCGACCAACCGAACCAGGCACCCGACCAAGAATCGAACCGAACCGAGGCACCAAGGCGCCCGACCCGACCCAGCCGAACCGATATAATTCAAAATAAAATTAAAAAAGGGGTCGACGTTTACTTCTTCCTACAGAGTATACGTTTTCTAACATAGGAGAAGAAATGGGAAAACCAACACTAGATCTAATAATTTCCATCTTCTCCCTCTTCTTCGACTCCCTCTTATTCTTTCTCCCTCGGTTGATACCACCCGAAATAGACCGATGATGGTCGATCAATCAATCGAACCCAATCGAACCCAAATCGAACGATTCGAACACCAAACCTAATCAAACCAAACGAACCGATCCATAGTGAACCAAATCATACCGAACGAAACCGAACCCCACCTTACTAAACAAACCGAAGCCCAAGAAATGAACCAAACCGAACCGAACCTACCCGCAGCCAACCCAACCCAACCAACCGAATCGAACCTAACCGACAGGCACCCGACCCGATATAATTCAAAATAAAATTAAAAAAGGGGGGTCGACGTCGCTTCTTTACTTCTTCCTACAGGAGTATACGATTTTTCTAACCGCGTAGGGAGAAGAAATCGCCCGCGGGGAAGACCAACACTAGATCTAATAATTTCCATCTTCTCCCTCTTCTTCGACTCCCTCTTATTCTTTCTCCCTCGGTTGATACCACCCGAAATAGACCGATGATGGTCGAAATCAATCGTTACCAGACTGAACCCAATCGAACCCAACCGAATCGAACAGTTTCGAACCGAACCAAACATAATCAAACCGACCCGACCCGAACCAACAGACCAACCGAAGACACCCGACCCACCCCACGACCCGACCCGACCCGAACCGATATAATTCAAAATAAAATTAAAAAAAGGGGGTCGACGTCGCTTCTTTACTTCTTCCTACAGGAGTATACGTTTTTTCTAACCGCACAGGGAGAAGAAATCACCGCGGGGAAGACCAACACTAGATCTAATAATTTCCATCTTCTCCCTCTTCTTCGACTCCCTCTTATTCTTTTTCCCTCGGTTGATACCACCCGAAATAGACCGATGATGGTCGAAATCAATCGTTACGAGACTAAACCCAATCGAACCCAACCGAATCGAACAGTTCCGAACCAAACCAAACCTAATCAAACCGACCCGACCCGAACCGAACCGAACCGACCCGACCCGAACCGAATCGAACCGAACCGACCCAACCCGAACCGACCCGACTCGACCCGAACCGATATAATTCAAAATAAAATTAAAAAAAGGGGGTCGACGTCGCTTCTTTACTTCTTCCTACAGGAGTATACGTTTTTTCTAACCGCACAGGGAGAAGAAATCGCCCGCGGGGAAGACCAACACTAGATCTAATAATTTCCATCTTCTCCCTCTTCTTCGACTCCCTCTTATTCTTTCTCCCTCGGTTGATACCACCCGAAATAGACCGATGATGGTCGAAATCAATCGTTACGGGAACCCAATCGAACCCAACCGAATCGAGCAGTTCCGAACCGAACCAAACCTAATCAAACCAAACCGAACCGATCCATAGTGAACCAAATCATACCGATTATTGAGTGTGAGGTTTAGTTGAATTTAGTGGTGGTAGGATGAAATAATACAATCAGGTTTGCACAAGGGATAGGTTTGCTATTGACCAAGGAAATTAGTGGTTTGCTGCAATGGCTAGTGAGTTCACTGATTTGTGAAGAATAAACAAGTAGTAGTTGATTTTGGTAGTTACAACAATGGGTAAAGGAGAAGAAAGAATATTGAAATGGGAGGTCAATGCTAACTATCACTATCATCTATCCTCTAGCAAATAGATTGGTGTTGTCTTGCTAATATCCATGGTGATTACTTCCAATCGTTTGTGAGATCAATGGCCAATGTAGGATCTTCGGGTTACATTGGGTTACTGTTGTTCGATTCGATTCGGTCGATGGTTCGGTTTGGTTTGATGGGGTTCATGGGATTGATTGGTTCGATTTGGTTAGGTGGTTGGTTGGTTCGATCTAGGTGGGGCTCGGTTGGTTCGTTCGTTCAATTGATTGGTTCGATTCACTTGGTTTTAATTTGGTCCGCTAGGGTTTGGTTTGGTTCATTAGGGTTCTTCTTTGAGGTTTGGTTGGTTGAATTGAAGGTGGTGTTTGGTTTTGTTCGATTCGATTCAATTCGATGGGGTTTGGTTCTATTGATTTTGATTCTATTGGGTTTGATTTGGTTCGATTCGATTCATTTGATTCGATTCTTCGATTTAGTTCGTTCGGTTTATTAGATTTGAGGGGTTCTGTGATTCGGTTGTGTCCGTTGGTTGGGTTCAATTAGTTGGGCTCATGGGGTTGCGATGGGATTTGTGCGATTGATCGATTTGATTCGGTTTGGTGTAGATGAGGTTTGGTGGGGCTCAGTTCAGTGGGATTCGGTTCGGTAGGGTTTGGTTCGGTAGGATTTGGTTTGATTCGGTAGGGTTTAGCCTAGCCTAGCCTAGCCAATCAAAGCCAAGCTTAGCCAAGCAAAGCCAAGACAAGCCAAGTCTAGCCTAGCCTAGCCTAGCGAAGCAAAGCCTAGCCAAGACAAGCCAAGCCAAGCAAAGCAAAGCCAAGCTATGCTAAGCCTATCAAAGTCAAGCCTAGCTAAGCAAAGCAAAGCCAAGTCAAGTCAAGCCAAGCCAAGCCTAGCCTAGTTAAGCCAAGCTAAGCTAAGCCGAGTCAAGCAAAGACTAGCCAAGCCAAGCCAAGCCCAGCCAAGCCAATCCTAGCCAAAGCCAAACCTATCAGCTAAATCTGGCCAAGCTGGCCTAAGCTTAGCTTAGCTTATACAAAATTATAGAGGAACACCTTGGCCTCTCGGTAATTCCTTATAAGGCTTGGCTCTCAGCTGGCTTGGCTTTCTTAGCTAGGCTTGGCTCTGGGTAGATGGCTTAGGTGGCTTGGGTTGGCTAAGCTAGGCTTAGCTTGGCCTTTCAGGCTTGGTTTGGCTTAGCTTAGCTTTGATAGGCTTGGCTTTGTGCCCTCTTGAACTTTACCAAACCCCACCGAATCACACCAAACCTAAATGCATCGCACAGAACTAAATCGAATCACCACGACCGCATCGCACCAAACCGCATCGAAGAATCAAATGAACTCATCGAATCAACCCCACCAAACCCAACCGAAACAAATCGAACTCCACTAAACTCCATCGAACCGAGCGGAACCGAATCGAGTGGAACCGAGTTGAACTAAGCCGAATTGAACTGAGTAGAGCCAAACCAACCCTAACAAATCGAATCGAACCGAACCCTACCGAACCTAACCGAACCAAATCAAAATGAACGAAATAGAACCTCACCTTACTGAACCGAACCAAATCGAATGAAAAGGAATCGAACTCCACCGAACCGAACCAAACCCCATCGAATCAAACTGAACTAAACTAAACTGAATTGAATTGAATGGAACTAAATCAAACCTCCCTATTGAACTGAACCGAACTAAACCCAATGAACCGAACAAAACCCCACCAAATCAAACCGTACCGAACCTCACCAAATCGAATCGAACTGAATCAAACCAAACCCCGCCGAACCCAACCAAACCTAATCGAACCCAACCAACCCAATTGAACGAACACAACACCACGAACCAAATCATGCCAACCCCATCAAATCAAACAGAAATGAATTGAAACCCATCGATCAAACCAAACGAATCAAGCCCTCCTTCTGACTATTTAATCGAACCCAACCAATCCCACCAAAACTAACCGAAACAAACCGAACTCCAACGAACCAAACCGAACCCCACCGACCAATGAACCAACCAAATCGAACCATTCAATCAAGCAAACCCCATCGAATCAATCGAACACCACCGAAATGAACCCCATCAAATCGAACCGCATCGAACTTAACACCATAATAAACCGAATTGAACCACACCACACCGCATCAAATCAAATCGAATGAACTAAACCCCACTAAACCGAACCCTACCGAATCGAACCTAAGCCAACCGAACCAAATCAACCCTTCGAACCGAACCGAACTAAACAAAACCTCATCGATTCAAACCGAACCCCACCGAATTGAACCATTCAACCAAACCGAACCCTATCGAACCGAATCGAACCCTAAACCGAAATCAATCAAGCCAAATGAAATGGAACCCCACCTTTCAACCAAATGGAATGAAACGAACCGAACTCCACTTAACCGAACCTACAGATTGAACCCCATCAAATCGAACCAAATGAACCGAACAAAATCGAACCCCACCTTACCAAAACGAATTGAACGAGCCAAACCGAACTTCACCGATCCTCTAGCCAAGCCAAGCCTAGCCGAGCCTTAAGCCTAGCTATGCCAAGCCAAGATAAGCCTAGCCTAGCCAAGCCAAGACAAGCCAAGCCTATCCAAGCTAAGTCTAGCCAAGCCTGGCCTAGCCAAGCTTAGCTTAGCCTATAGACAAAGTTGTAGATGAACACCTTTGGCCTCTCTGGTAATTTATTATAAGGCTAGGCTAGGCTTGGCTTGGCTAACAACTAGGATTAGCTTGGCTAAGCTAGGCTAGGCTTTTCATGGCTAGGCTTGGCTTGGCTTACCCTATCGAACTTTACAGAACCCCACCGAATCGCTCTGAACCTAATCGCATCATACTAAATCGAACCGAATCGAATTGCATCACACCAAACTGCATCGAATCGAATCGAAATGAACAAACCCTATCGAATCGAACCCAACCCCACCAAACCTAAACTAAACAAATCTAACTCCACCAAGCTCCATCAAACCTAGTTGTACCGAACCGAGTGGAATCGTGTCGAACTAAGTCGAAATCGAGTCGAGGCACCCTAACGAATCGAACCCTACCGAACCATCGAACTAAAACAAACCCAACTGAATCGAACTGAACCCCATCGAACCGAACCGAACCCTACAGTACCTAACCGAATCGAATCAAATTGAATGAAATCAAATCTCACCTTACCGAACCGAACCAAATCGAATGAAAACGAATCGAACTCCACTGAACCGAACCAAACCCCATCGAATTAAACCGAACTAAACCAAACTGAATCGAATTGAACGGAACATATGAAATAAAATTAAAGAAACGGGGGGGGGGGGTGGACATCTCCTCGTTACTTCTTCCTGAGAGAGGTGATGTTTTTTCTCCCTACGCAGGGAGAAGAAATCGCCCACAGGGGAAGAGCAGCACTATATCTAATAATTTCGATCTTCTCTCTCTTCTTCTTTCTCACTCAGTTGATACCACTTGGAATAGACTGACGATTGTTGAAATCAATCGTTACCGAACGGATCGATCGAAGACCGGACGAACCGAATGAAACCGAACCACATTGAATTAAACCAAACCGAATCGAACCACATTGAATTAAACCAAAATGAACCAAATTGAATAGAATCGAATCGAATGAAACTGAACCGAGCCAAGCCCCACTGAACTGAACCAAACCCCATCGAACCAAATTGAATCGAACCCCACCGAACTAATCCGAACCCTATCAAATCGAATCAAATAGAACCGAACCGAACAATACCAAACCATACCCCACATGACCGAACCGAATCAACACCGAACGAACAAAATTGAACCCCACCTAAGCGAAACGAACCAAACCCTATTGAATTGAACCGAACCGAACCCTATCGAATCGAACCGAACTAAACCGAACCCCACCGCGTTGAACCAAAGTGAATCGAATCGAACCGAACCCCACCGAACCCAACGAATTGAACCGAACCAATCCGAACTAAATTGAACCCATCACATCGAACTAAACCGAACCGAATTGAATCAAACCAAACCGAACCCCATAGAACTAAACCCCACCATACCGAATTCAACCAAACTAAATCGAACCATTCCGAATGAACCAAATCGAACCCCATATAACTGAACCCCACCTTACCGAACTGAACTAAACCGAATCGAACCGAACTAAATAGGACCCCACCGATCCGAACCGAACCCATCGAGTCAAACCATTATGAACCAAACCGACCCCATCGAACCAAATCAAACCCAATCGGACCGAACCAAACCGAATGAAATCAAACCGAATGAAATCAAGCCCCACCTTACCAAACCAAATTAATGAAACTGAACCGAACCCTATCAAATCGAACTGAAACGAACCAAAGGAAATCGTACCCCACCTTACCGAAGTGAATTGAACGAAACCAAACCGAACTCCACCAAACCAAATCCTACCAAATCGAACCTCATCAAATCGAACCGAAAGGAATCGAAACCCATCGAATAAAACCAAACTGAACCGAATCGGGCCCTTCCTTAACGAACTGAACCCTATCGAATCGAACCCAACCTACTTACCGAACCAAATTGAATGAAACTGAATCGAACTCCATCGAACTGAACCCTACCGAACTGAATTGAACCCCATCAAACTGAACCGAACTCCATCGAACCGAACCCTCGAATTGAGCCTTAAATTCGAATGAAAATGAACCGAACCTTTCTGGTTAGGATGGCATTGCAAACTGGACTATTGGCTTATTTGATTATTTGATTATTTTTTTGAAGAAATTGAGTTATTTTTATGATGTTATTTCATGATGATGCATCTTTATATTTATATTTACATTAATTATTTTTGTACTGAACCAATAAGTGTTTACTAAAATCTAGCTAATTTGTGTGCAATATTATGATCAGATTATTGAGTGTGAGATTTAGTTGAATTTAGTGGTGGTCTAATCAAATAGTACAGTCAGGTTTGCAGAAGGGATAGTTTTGCTATTAACCAAGGAATTTAGTGGTTTGCTACAATTACTAGTGAGTTCACTGATTTACGAAGAATAAACAACTAATAGTAGTTGATTTTGGTAGTTACAACAATGGGCAAAGGAGAATAAATAATATTGAAATGAGAGGTAAATGCTACCCATCCCTATCATATATCCTCTAGCAAATAGATTAGTGTTGTCTTGCTAATATCCATGGTGATTGCTTCCCACGACTGCTTTAGTAGATCAATGGCCAATTTAGGATCATGTTTTGGGTTTGGTTCGGTCCAATGGGGTTCAGTTCGATTTGGTGGTCGGATTGATTGTTAGGCGGTTCAATTTGGTTTAGTTTGATTGGTTTTTAATTTGGGGCTCAGTTCGATTTTGTTCGGTTTGGTTCGATTCACTTGGTTTTGGTTTGCTAGAGTTCGGTTTGGTCCGTTAGGTTCTTGGTGGGGTTTGGTTTTTGAAGAATGGTGTTTGGTCTCGCTCAATTCGATTCAATTCGATTCGGTGGAGGTTGGTTCCATTGATTTCAATTCTATTGGGTTTGATTTGGTTCGGAATGATTCGATTCATTTGGGTTCAGTTCGGTTTGATTAGGTGGGGTTCGATTTGGTTTTTGGTTGATTATCGGTTGTTCGATAGGGTTCAACGGTTCGGCTTAGTGGGTTCTTCGATAAGATTCGATTCGGTGTGGTTCAATTCGATTCGATTCAGTGTGCTATGATTTGGTTTGGTTTGGTGGGGTTCGATTCGATCGATGGATTTGGTGGGGTTGGTTTAGGGTTTGGTTGATTCGAAGGGTTTAGCCTAGCCAAGCTAAGCCTATCAAAGCAAAGCCCAGCCAAGCTAAGCCTAGCCAAGCCAAGCCAAGCCTAGCGAAGCCTAGCCAAGCAAAGCAAAGCCAAGTCAAGCCTAGCCTAGCCGAGCCAAGCTAAGCAAAGCCAAGCCAAGCCGAGCCAAGCCAAGCCTAGCCAAGCCAAGCCAAGCCAAGCGAAGCCAAGACTAGCCAAGCCAAGCCTATCCTAACCAAGCCAAGCTAAGTCTAGCCAAGTCTAGCTAAGCCAAGCTTAGCTTAGCCTATAGACAGTTGTAGAGGAACACCTTTGGCCTTTATGGTAATTCCTTATAAGGCTATGCTAGGCTTGGCTTTGGTATGCTAGCGCTGGGGTGCAACAACAGCTAGGCTAGGCAGCTCTTGGCTTGGCAGCAACTTGGGCTTTGATAGGCACTTGCTTTACCCTATCGAACTTTCAGACCGAATCTCTCCAAACCTAACCGTAGCAGCAATCAAATCGAATCACACACCGCATCGCAAGCGCATCGAATCGAATCGAAATGAACAGAACCCTATCGAATCGAACCCAACCCCACCAAACCCAACCTAAACAAATCAAACTCCACCAAACTCCATCGAACGTAGTTGAACCGAACTGAGTCGAGCTACACCGATCCTAACGAATTGAACCGAACCCTACCGAACGAATCGAACCAAAACAAACCCAACCGAATCGAATCAACCCCATCGAAGAACCCAACCCTACATAACCTAACCGAACCGTATAAAACCGAATGAAATCGAACCTCACCTTACTGAACCGAACCAAATCAAACGAAAGGGAACCGAACTCCACTGAACCGAACAATACCCCATCGAATTAAACCGAATTAAACTAAATTAAATCGAATTGAATAGAACCGAACCGAGCCCCTCCAACCGAACCAAGCCCCTCCAATATGAAATAAAATTACCACCCAAAATAAACTGACAATTATCAAAATCAATCGTTACCAGGCCGAACGAGACTGGACCAAATAGACCAGACCGAACGGAACCGAACCACATTGAATTAAACTGAACCAAACTGAACTACATTGAATTAAATCGAAATGAACCAAATCGAATAGAATCGAACCGAACCGAGCCAAGCCCGGTCGAAGCAAACCGAACTGAACCCTACCGAACTAATCCGAACCCTATTGAATCGAATCGAATAGAATCGAATTGAACCAAACCAAACCATACCCCACCTTACCGAACCATACCAAACCATACCCCACCTGACCAAACCGAACCAAACCCCATTGAACCAGACCGAACAAAATTGAACTCCACCTAACCAGAACCAAACCCCACTAAAGAATCAAACCGAACCCTACGAATCGAACCAAACTAATTCAAACTAAACTGAACCCCACCGAACCGAATCGAACCAAACCCCACCGAACCCAATGAATTGAACCGAACCAATCCGAACTAAACCGAACCCCACCGCACCGAATCAAACTGAATCGAATCGAACCAAACCATGTGCAATATTATGATTAGATTATTGAGTGTGAGGTTTACTTGAATTTAGTGGTGGTCGGATGAAATAGTACAGTCAGGTTTGCAGAAGGGATAGGTTTACTGTTGACCAAGGAATTTAGTGGTTTGCTGCAATAGCCAGTGAGTTCACTGATTTACGAAGAATAAACAAGTAGTAGTTGATTTTGGTAGTTACAAGAATGGGTAAAGGAGAAGAAAGAATATTGAAATGGGAGGTCAATGCTACCCATCACTATCATCTATCCTCTAGTAAATAGATTGGTGTTGTCTTACTAATATCTATGGTGATTGCTTCCTACTACTTGATGAGATAAATGGCTAATATAGGATCTTGTTGGGTTTCGGTTGTCCAGGTTCTTGTTCAATTCGATGGGGTTCAGTGGGATTGATTGGTTATGAGGTTCGATTGTTCGTGGGGTTCATTCTTCGATTAGTTTGTAAAGTGGGGCTTGGTTCTACATTGATTCGATTCAATTTTGTTCGATTAAATTGGTTTTGGTTTGGTCCGCTAAGGTTTAGTTTAGTTAGTTAGGGTTATGTTGAGTTTGGTTCGATTCGAAGGTGGTGTTTGGTTTTGTTCGATATGATTCAATTCGATTCGTGGAGTTTGGTTCCGTTGATTTTGCTTTTATTGGGTTTGATTTGGTTCAGAATGATTTGATTCATATGGGTTCATTCGGTTCGGTTTATTAGGTTGTGGGGTTGGGTTCGATTGGTTCAACTTAGTGGGGTTCGGTTCGATGGGATTCATTGTGTTTCGATTTGATTCGATTCGATTTGGTGTAGTATGATTTGGTTTGTTTGTAGGATTCTTCGATTCGATGTGGGGCTTAATGTGGGGTTGTTCGAGGGTTTGGTTCGATTCGGTAGGGTTTAGCCTAGCCTAGCCTAGCCAAGCCAAGCTAAGCAAAGCAAAGCAAAGCAAAGCCAAGCCTAACCAAGCTAAGCTTAGCCTAGCCAAGCCAAGCCTAGCTAAGCCAAGCCAAGCAAAGCAAAGCCAAGCCTAGCCTAGCCTAGTCGAGCCAAGCTAAGCCAAGCCAAGCCAAGTCTAGCCTAGCCAAGCCAAGCCTATCCTAAGTAGAGAGCAAGCTTCAGCCTATGACAAAGTTGTGAGGAACACCTTTGGCCTCTGATTCCTTATAAGGCTAGGCTGCGGCATAGCTAAACAGCAGCTGGGGTGGCTTGGCTCGACTTAGCTCAGCTTGGCTTGGATCTTGGCTTGGATTAGCCAGGCTGCTTGGCTTCTTGGCTCTCGATGGGGTTGGGTTGGTGGGTTTAGCCTAGCCTATCAAAACCAAGCCTAGCTAAGCCAAGATAAGCCAAGCCAAGCTAAGCATAGCCTAGCCTAGCCTAGCTAAGCCAAGCCAAACGAAGCCTAACTTAGACAAACTAAGCCAAGCAAAGCAAAGCCAAGTCAACCCAAGCCTAGCCCAGTGAAGCCAAGCCAAGCCAAGCCAAGCGAAGCCAAGCCTAGCCTAGCCTAGCCGAGCCAAGCTAAGCCAAGCCTAGCCTAGCCAAGCCAAGCCAAGCCAAGCCAAGCCTAGCCAAGCTGAGCCTATCCAAGTTAAGTCTAGCCAAGCCTAGCCTTACCAAGCTTAGTTTAGCCAATAGATAAAGTTGTAGGAGGAACACCTTTGGCCTCTCTGGTAATTCCTTATAAGGCAAGGATTGGCTAGGCTTGGCTTACTAACGCTGGTGAGGCAACTTAGCAGCTTGGCTTGGCAACAGCTGTTGGCAACAGCTTGGCTTAGCTGCTGGATTGGCTAGCTGGGCTATTCTTGGCTTGACTTGACTTAGTTTGGCTTGGCTTGGCTTTGCTTACCCTATCGAACTTTATCGAGTCCTACTGATTTTGATTCTATTGGGATCGATTTGGTTTTAAACAATTCGATTCATTTGGGTTTAGTTCGGTTCGATTAGGTGGGGTTCGATTTTGTTCGGTTCGGTTTATTAGGTTCGGTGGGGTTCAGTGGTGTTCGGTTGGCTTCAGTTCAGTTGGGTCTGGTTCGGTTGGGTTCGATTAGTTCGGTACAGTGGGGTTTGGTTCGGTGCGGTTCGATTCGATTTGGTTTGGTGTGGTACGATTTGGTTTGGTTCGGTGGGGCTCGATTGATTTGGTTTAGCATAGCCTAGCCTATCAAAGCCAAGCTAGCAAGCCAAAGCCTAGCCTTGCCTAAGCCTAGCAAAGCCTAGCCTAGCCAAGCCTATCAAAGCCAAGCCCAAGCCAAACAACCGAATCGAACCGAATCAAATCGCCAGATCGCACCAAAGCGCATCAAATCGAATCAAAATAAACAAAACCCTATCGAATCGAACCCAACCCCACCAAACCCAACCTAAACAAACCGAACTCCACCAAACTCCAACGAACCTAGCAGAATCGAGTCGAGCTAAATCAATCCTAATGAATTGAACCGAACTCTGAACAACCCCATCGAATCAACCAAAATAAACCCAACCGAATTGAAGCGAACCCCATCGAACCGAGAAATCGAACCTCACCTTACCGAACCAACCAAATCAAACGAAGGGAACCGAACTCCGAGAACCAAACCCCATTGAATTAAACCGAACTAAACTAAATTGAATCGAATTGAGAATCGAACCGAGCCCTCCAATACGAAATAAAATTAAAGAAAGGCGGGGGTTGGAGATTAGGAGAAGAAATCACCCAGGAAAGAGTAGCACCATATCTAATAATTTTCATCTTCTCCTCTTCTTCTTTCTCACTCGGTTGATACCGAAATAGATCGACGATTGTCAAAATCAATCGTTACCGCGACGTGATCGAGAAATCGGACTAGACGAAAGGAGCCGAACCACATTGAATTAAACCAAACTAAACCAAGCCACATTGAACTAAACCAAAATGAACCAAATCAAATAGAATCGAACCGAATGGAACCCAAAGAGCCAAGCCAAACCGAACCGAACCCCATCGAACCAAACCGACGAACCCCACTTAACTAGTCTGAACCCTACCGAATCGAATCAAATAGAACCAAACCGAACCATACCAAACCATACCCCACGACCGAATGGAACCGAATCGAGCCAAGCCCCATCGAAGAAAACCCCATCGAACCAACCAACCCCACTTAACTAGTGAACCCTACCGAATTGAATCGAATGAACCAAACAATAACAAACCATACCCATGCGACAACGAACCCAACTAGGTGGGACGCCTCGTTACTTCTTCGCGGGTGACGTTTTCTCCTGTAGGAGAAGAAATCGCAGGGAAGAGTAGCACCATATCTAATACTTTCCATCTTTTCCTCTTCTTCTTTGTCACTCGGTTGATCCGAAATAGATCGACGATTGTAAATCAATCTCATTTGACAGATCGGACTAGATCGAAAAAGGAACCAAACCACATTGAATTAAACTAAAATGAACCAAATCGAATAGAATCGAACCGAATGGAACCGAACTGAGCCAAGCCCCACCGAACCGAACCGAACCGAACCCCATCGAACCAAACCGAACCGAACCCCACTTAACAAGTCCGAACCCTATCGAATCGAATCGAATAGAACCGAACCGAACCATACCAAACCATACACGAAAAGACTAACTAGACCAAGAAAATTGAACCCTACATAACCGAACAACCAAACCCCACCGAACCAAACCGAACCGACCAGCAACAGCCAACCCAACCAAACCCAACCAACCAAACCGAACCGAACCTAACAGGCAGGCAGACACCGATATAATTCAAAATAAAATTAAAAAGGGGTCGACTTTACTTCTTCCTCAGAGTATCGTTTTCTAACCGAGGAGAAGAAATCACCTGAGAAGACCAACACTAGATCTAATAATTTCCATCTTCTCCCTCTTCTTGACTCCCTCGTATTCTTTCTCCCTCGGTTGATACCACCAAATAGACCGATGATGGTCGAAATCAATCGTTACCGGAACCCACAATCGAACCGAATCGAGCAACCGAACCAAACCTAATCAAACCCGAACCGACGACCAGACCGAACCGAACAACAAACCGACCCCACCCGAACTCGACCCCACCTGGCAACCCATATAATTCAAAATAAAATTAAAAAAGGGCGTCGCTTCTACTTCTTCCTCTGAGTATCGTTTTCTAACAGGAGAAGAAATCGCATGAGACGACCAACACTAGATCTAATAATTTCCATCTTCTCCCTCTTCTTCGACTCCCTCTTATTCTTTCTCCCTCGGTTGATACCACCCGAAATAGACCGATGATGGTCGAAATCAATCGTTACCAGACTGAACCCAATCGAACCCAACCGAATCGAATAGTTCCGAACCGAACCAAACCTAATCAAATCGACCCGACACGAACCGAACCGAACCGACATGAACCGAACCGAATCGATCCGAACCTACCCGACCCGACCCGACCCGAACCGACCCGACCCGACCCTAAACCCTTGATATATTTTCTTGATATATGATTTAACCTACTGATTCACGGATCTAATCAATTATCCAATAAAACTAATATTGGTCGAGTCAATGATCAATCGGTTTTGGTAACTACGATTCCACAATTGGAACTGTAACTGTTACATCGGCACCATCGTCAGAAAGAAAAATATATCGACCACGTGAACAATTGGTATTGTGTATAGGACTGCCCAAATCATTGGTCCGAATGGAAAAAGGCGAGATGCAAACAAATTAATATGGATGTGAAAATTATAAGCCAAATAACTTAAAAGTAACGAACATGCCACCAAATTGCATATGCGGACATGTTTTTTTACAGTATGTACCCCAAACAATAGCAATCTAGCAATTATCTTTTCTCCTAATGACTGAAGAAGAAAGCCAAAAAGAAGTAGCAGAAACTAAACTATATATATCAAAAGCTAACAATTTAAAGGTACATAAACATCCAATCAAACACATTGAGCCGAATCGAATCGAGTGGAACTGAGTCAAACTAAGACAAACCGAACTGAATTGATCCGAACCGACCCTAACGAATTGAACTGAACCGAACCATACCAAGCCTAACCGAACTGAATCAAACCGAACCTCACCTTATCGAACCGAACCAAATCGAATGAAAGGGAACCGAACTCCACCGAACCGAACTAAACCCCATCGAATCAAACCGAACTAAACCGAATTGAATCGAATTGAACGGAACCGAGCCGAGCCCCCCTAACGAACCGAACCGAACCGAACCCAACGAACCGAACAAAACCCCACCGAATTGAACCGAAATGAACCTCACCAAATCAAATCAAATTGAATCGAATCACACTGAACCGAACCAAACCAAACGAAACCCCACTGAACCCAACTAAACCCAATCGAACCCGAACGAATTGAACGGAACAGAACCGAACTCCACCGAATCGAATCCTACCGAATCGAACCCCATCAAATCGAATCGAAACCCATCGAATCAAATCGAACTGAACCGAATGGAGCCCCTCCTTACCGAATTGAACCCTATGAATCAAACCCAACCGAACCCAACCCCACCAAAACTAATGAACTCCACCGAACCAAATCGAACCCAAATCAACCCCACAGGCCACCTGAATTGAACCATTCGAACCGAAGCGAACCCCATCAAACATAGCTAGATGTGAGGTACTATTATCTTATCTTGTATATTACTATCCTTAGTAAGTTAAGAACTGAACCGAACCCCATCGAACTGAATTGAACCGAACGCCACCGAAATGAACCCCATCGAACCGAACCGCATCAAACCTCACCGCACCGCAATAAACCGAATCGAACCACACCACACCACACGCATCAAATCAAATCGAACCAAACCCCACTAAATGAACCCTACCGAACCAAACCTAATCGAATCGAACCCCACCAAACCCTTGAACCCAATCGAACTAAATAGAACCTCATCGATCCGAACCGAACCCCACCGAATCGAACCATTCAACCAAATCGAACCCCATTGAATAATCAAACCCTATCGAATCGAACCGAATCGAATCAAATCGAATCAAATCGAATGAAATCAAACCCACATTTCAATCGAATTGAATGAAACTAAATCGAACTCCAAGAACCCTCACGAATCAACCCCATCAAATCGAATCAAATAAATCGAACAAAATCGAACCCCACCTCTTAAAGCGAATTGAATGAACCGAACTTCACAATTGAATCCTCCAATCGAACCAACCCCATCGAATCAAATCAAAATGATCCAAACCCATCGAATCAAACCAAAGGGAACCAAATTGAGTGCCTCCTTGAATCAACCCTATCGAATCGAACCCAACCCAACCTCACTAAACCCAAATTGAAACAAACCAAACTCCATCGAACTCAATCGAACCAAATCGAACCTCAATGAATCGAACCCCACCGACCCAAACCGAACCCAACCGAATCAAACCATTCAAACAAGCGAACCCCATAGAAGAATAAGCGAACCCCATCGAGATGCCACCGAAATGAACCCCATCGAACTACATCGAACCTATTCGTCACTAAACCGAATCGAACCACACCGCATCAAATCAAACCAAACCAACCAAAACAACTAAACCGAACAAATCAAACCCAACAACCAAACAGAACCCCATTGAACCAACCAACCGAAACCACCGAACCAATCCGAATCAAACCATTCAACCAAATCGAACCCCATTGAACCGAATCAAACCCTATCGAACCGAACCAAACCAAATGAAATCAAACCCCATCTTACCAACAAAATTGAAGGAAACGAACCGAACTCCACCGAACCCTACCGAACCAATTGAACCCCATCAAATCGAATCAAAATGAACCAAAACCCAACGAATCGAACCGACGAATCGAGCCCTATTATCAATCGGAAAACAAACCGAACCTTTACGTTAGAATGGCATTGCAAACTGGATCGAATAGAATCGAAATGAACATAACCCAATCGAATCGAACCCAACCCCACCACACGGCCGCGTCTCTCGCTCGCGGGGCGCTCGCGATTTTTCTACCGCACGGGGAGATGACGTTGCCCCTTTCTTTTATTTCTAAAATATATTTTAATATTTAATATTATATTATATAATATTATAATATATTTTATCATACCAAACGGTACATACTGTATATACCACCTCTACGAGTACCGTAATAATATCGATAATATATTAATATACCAATTCTAAAACATTGATTGAGATAACATACATCAAATGTCAAAGAATCTCTTCTGCTAGACCCCAAATCAGAACATGTAACACTTCTGTTTGAAAGTGTGCCTTTAGATTTAAGGGCCTCAGCTGCTTGTTCGCACATCTAGGCGAAGTAATAACAAAGATTTAGATCCAAAAGCAACCAAATTTAAATAAAATAAAACCTTTGTTCATAACCACAGAGCATAAATTCAAACTTTCAAACTGCATTCTCATGATTTGTTCACATCTAGAACGGAAGTTAAGAAGGGTTAACAAAATTTTTTATCTGCTGTTATAAATCATGGTAGCCATGCCATTGCAATTTAGTCATGATACAAAGTTTCATTTTCTAAGACATCTATTTAATCTCTTAGCTTGATACAATATTGAAAACTAATAGCATAGAATCGAACCGAACCGAACCGAACCGAACTGAATCGAACCGAACGAACCGAATCGAACCGAACCAAATCGAACCGAATCGATACAAAATAAAATTAAAAAAAGGGGGCGACGTCGCTTCGTTACTTCTTCCTACCGGAGTATATGTTTTTTCTACTCGCGCAGGGAGAAGAAATCGCCCGCGGGGAAGACCAACACTAGATCTAATAATTTTCATCTTCTCCCTCTTCTTCGACTCCCTCCTATTCTTTCTCCCTCGTTTGATACCACCCGAAATAGACCGACGATGGTCGAAATTAATCATTACCGAATCGAACCAACCCAACCGAATCGAACAATTCAACCACGAATCGAGCGTTCAACCGACCAATCCCAATCAAACCGAATCGAACCGATCCATAGCGAAGAATCAATCCATAGCGAACCGAATCATATCGAACAAAACCGAACCCCACCTTACTAAAGCGAAGCCCATCGAACGAACCAAACCCTCACAAACCGACCCCAATTGAATCGAATCAAACGAACCTTACAAACCATATCGAACCAAACCGACAATTGAATCGAAATCAAAACCTTACCAAACCAAACCAAATCACATTGAATTAAACCGAAATGAACCGATCGAATCGAACCAAAACCAACCGAATCGAGCCCCACTTAACCCTCAAATCGAATCGAATAGTATCGAACGAACCATACCAAATCAAACCCCAGAACTAGACCGAACAAAATCGAACCCCACTTTCCCAAACAGACCCCAACACTGAACGAACCCTCAACCAACCAAATCGAGAACCAAATCAATCAACGGAACCAAACCGAATCAACCGAACCCACCTCGAATTGAACCGAAATGAACCCCAATCGAACTAAATCCCATTGAAGACTAACTAAACCGAACCGAATCAACCGAGCTGAATTGAACCCCAGAACCCCATCGAACCTCATTGAACCAAGCTAAATTGAACCAAACGAACCCCATCGAATCGACGGAACCTAACCACATTGAAGCAAACGAACCCACCAGGAACCGATCCAAACCTTATCGATCGAACCCCATTGAATCGAACCGATCCAAAATGATTTAATCAACCCCACCAACCAAACCAACCGAACATAATCCTACAATGGCCATTGATCTCACGAAATAGTCGTGAAGCAATAACCATGGATTGGCTAGGGTTGGCTAGGTTGGGGTTCAATCAACCACAGTAAAAAGCAAATCGAATCATGAGCGAAACTAAACGAAACTAATGAACCCTCTTGAACAATCAACCCCATCGAATTAAACCAAAATGAACCAACCAAACATAATCAAACCGAACGAACCAAACCAACCCACCTTCAACCAAACCCCCGAATCGAAACCCCACGCCAACCCAACCTGAATTGAATCGAATCAAATCGAACTAAACGAACCCCACCGAACTAAACTAAACCCCATCGAAACCTAACCCAACCAAATGAACCCTCACCAACCACACCGAAGTCGAACCAAACCCTACCACGAACCCCATCGAATCGATCCTCGAATCAAACCGAACACTATTGAATCGAACCAAAGAATCAACAGATCAAATGAACCCTATCGAACTAAATCAATCGAGCCCTATCGAATCGAATCATTCCTTACTAAACCTAACCGAATGGAATCAAACCCCATCGAATCGAACATAAACGAATCAACCCCATTGAATCGAATCGAACCCTACCAAATCGAATCGAACCACCAGAAAAAATCAAACCGAACCTAACCCTCGAATTGAATCAACCAAACTAAACCCTACCGAATTGAACCATAACGAACTTAACCAAACCCCAACCAACTAAACTAAACCCCATCATAAGATCATCAACCAAACAAACCAAACCAAACCACATTGAAGCAAAAGAATGGGACCCACCGAACCCCATCTAACTAAACTGAATCGAACCGCCCTCACCGAGCCAAACTCAACCCCGTTGAATTAAACTGAATGAACAGAACCGAACATAATCGAACCGAACATAATCGAACCGAATAGAACTGAGGCCCACCTAATCTTACCGAACTGAACCGAACCCTACCGAACTGATCCCCAATGAACCAAACCCCACCGAACCCAACCCCGCCGAATTGAACTGAATTAAATCAAACCGAACTGAACCCCATTGAACCAAACCAAACCAAACCCGAAGCCCTAAATCCCACCGATCCGAACCGAATCCACTGAATCAAACCATTCAACCAAATCGAACCCCATTGAACCGAATCAAACCCTATCGAACCGAACCAACCAAATCGAATGAAATCAAACCCCATCTTGAACAAAATTAAAGGAAATCGAACCAAACCCTATCGAACAATTGAACCCCATCAAATCGAATCAAAATGAACCAAAATCCAACGAATCGAACCAACAAAACCGAATCGAGCCCCATTCGAATCAATCGAAAACGAACCAAACCTTTCGGTTAGAATGGCATTTCAAGGATCGAATAGAATCGAAATTAACATAACCCTATCGAATCGAACCCAACCCCACCAAACCCAATCGAAATAACCGAACTCCACCAAACTCCATTGAACCTATGAAATGAGTCGAACGACCCTAACGAATCGAATCAACCTTAGAAATGAACCCCAGAATCGAACCAAAATAAACCGATCAATCGAATCGAACCCCATCGAACCAAACCGAACTCTGAACCTAACCGAAGAATCAAACCGACGAATCGAACCTCACCTTATCGAATCAACCAAATCGACGAAAGTTGAACTCAACCAAACACCATCGAATCAAACCGAACTAAACCAATCAATCGAATTGACAAACAGAACCAACGAATCGAACAAGACCGATCTCCAAATCGAATCAAACACCGACAACAGACCAAACCCTCAACCCAACGAATCGAACAAGACCCCAACGAACCCCCAACCAATTAAACGAACCGACCAAACCCCAAACCCAATTGAACAAAATCGAATTGAAACCGAACCTAACCGAACCAAACCAAAGCAATCCAATCCAATATAAATATAATATAAAAAATAAAAATGGGGAAGGTGAGGAGGAGGAGGGACGTCGCCTAGTTACTTCTTCCTGCAGGGGGTGACATTTTCTTCTCCCGGGAGAAGAAATCGCCCACAGGGGAAGAGCAGCACCAGATCTAATAATTATAATTTCCATCTTCACCCTCTTCTTATACTTCCTCTTCATCTTTCTTCCTTGGTTGATACCGCCAAAAATAGACCGATAACAATCAAAATCGATCGTTAACGAACCAAACTAACCGAATCGATCGTTATGATACATACCGGTCTTCCAGGTTACCGATACGCAAACCGCCAACTACTGGATGGTACCATCCAAATCAACCATCAACAATCAATTTCAATTGTCAATGATCACTTTCGATCGTCGACAATCGATTGAGGGAGAAATCGATCGTCGATGGTTGAGTGAGGGAGAGAAAGAAAAAAAGATGAGGAAAAGAAGAAAGAATACCTTCTCGCCCACACACCGCCGCGTCCCTCGCTCGCGATTTTTCTACCGCACGGGGAGACGACGTTGCCCCTTTCTTTTCTTTTTAAAATATATTTTAATATTTAATATTATATTATATAATATTATAATATATTTTATCATACCAAACGGTACATACTGTATATACCACCCCCTACGAGTACCGTAATAATATCGATAATATATTAATATACCAATTCTAAAATATTGATTGAGATAACATACATCAAATGTCAAAGAATCTCTACTGCTAGACCCCAAATCAGAACTTGTAACACTTCTGTTTAAAATTGTGCCTTTAGATTTAAGGGCCTCAGCTGGTTGTTCCCACATCTAGGCGAAGTAATAACAAAGATTTAGATCCAAAAGTAACCAAATTTAAATAAAAGAAAGCTTTTGTTCAGAACCACAGAGCATAAATTCAAACTTCCAGCATTCTCAGGATTTGTGAACGGAAGTTAAAAAAGGTTAACAAAATTTTTTATCTGTTGTTATAAATCATGGCAGCCATGCCAATGTAATTTAGTCATGATACAAAGTTCCATTTCTCAGACATCTATTTAATCTCTTAGCTTATACAATATTGAAAAATAATAGCATAAGCAAAAATTGCATATACCAAGTCATCAGTAAGAAGTAAATTTTACTGTAGTGATAAAGAGACAATTTAAGTAACAAAGGTAAATATTTGGAACCTTACGTTTTTGCTTGACGGACAAATTTCATGTTGCCATAATTATCACAAATCCTGTTTAGCTTGTGAACTACTATTGGTACTTCCAAGCAGCATTTGATAATTTGCAAGAAAGTACACCTGAACAATAGGGATCAAGTAAAGCACAGGATCAAAATCTGGCTTTTTGACAGAAGCAGGAACCATCATGCTGTTGTAGGTGTCAATAAGATCAAGCAACAAAGAAACTCCTCGCACTGCTGGCGATGGAGATAAATCAACGGCAACCAGTGGAGGGTACCTTAAAAATTTCTCTCGACGACCCTTCTGAATGTTGAAGAAAGTTTGCTGAGCAGCATCCTTGAGTAACCAAAGTGTATTGCAGAGAGCTGTCTCTCTTCCAAGGAAGTCTGAAATCTAGTAGAAGAAAGAACTCAAGAAGGAAATAACCATGAGCATACTTAGTAACCAAAAACTTACAGTGTGACAGTATAACTCCAATGTGTTAGTTTATAGGAAGGGCTAGGCTGAGAGTGCAAAACTTGCTCAACTCTTATTTTGAATGGTCTACATGCCCCTTCAAATATTCTATCCAGAACAAAGGTAATCTCAGGGTCAAATTTTGTATGATCACTTTCAGAACTTTTGGAAAAGTGAGGGACAATAGAATGTCACTATTAGCATCGGTGTTGAGTAAAAGTACAAGTTCTCTTTCAGATTGCAAAGCCTTCCCAAAGATAAAATAAACATTTTAGAAAAATAGGTAATGTTAAGATCTATTAGTTACATTATCAAATGCTAAATAAAATCAGAAACATGCATTCCACTCAAATTAAATGGTCAACATTCATGATCAAAAGAGGCATACAAAAGATTGCTATAAATTATTCAATGCACACAAATATCCTACTTTAATGTAGATGAGATTTGGAAGATTCAAACCTGATGAAGCCGTCCATGATCATGTGCATGCACTTCAAAAGGTCTTGGCAGCCCTCCAGGTCCTCCTGTAAGGGCACTTATAAATCGTCTGAATAGTGCATGGTGCCTCATATTTGTAATCTAGTGGCAGAGAAGTGAGAAACATTTTAAAGAGTTCTTTTCGCTTGGCCTTTAGCATGTCATTGTAGTAGGAGACTTCCTTGAGATTGTGTCACAAGTTTTCTTGCTTATTGGGCCTCAGAATTTTTCCATAATTGGGCTTCAAATAGGGCCTATTGTGGACAGAACAGGAAATCGGTGCACTCATGCTATGGGTTGAGTTTGCATATCTACAAGAAACACATGAGGGCTGAGGGTTTAAAGAATAATCTCAGCTCCTCGTCACACTGGATGTGAACGGAAGCATGCTTTCTTTGAGACGGTTGCGTTCAGATGCAACTCCTTAGAAAACCAAGGTAGCAGCCAAATGTAAAGATCAGAAACATGATCCACAAAGGTACCTAATGGGTATAATGGGGAACTAAATCCCCCATTTGGATGGCAGAATGCTACATTCAGAATAGACTGCTTGAATGAAATGAGAATCTATGGAAGTGCACAAGAACAACATAAGAGTGGAACAAAAGAATAGCAGAAAAACTAAGGCCACGGGTTAGAGAAATTCAACCAAACTGGGTGAAATCTTGAGCTCATTTGTCACTAGCAAGTTTAAAGAAACATGTGCTGCAGCTTTCCTCTTTTTGTGTATTACATATAAACTGAAAAGAAACATGGTGTGACAAGATCAAAGTACCGCGTAGAACAACTTTGTTTCTGCTTTTGATCATCTACTGATTTGTTGCCGGTTCATGGAAGAATGGTGATTCAATCTCTTGGGAGTTGATTGCACATTCTGATTTGCTTCTTCACCCAAATGGTTCAGTTCTTGATCCTCTCCAAAAAGAATGTCCTCATTATTGGACAAAGAACTCCTATTGTTATATAAAATTTTTGATGAAATCATGGAATTTAGATGTGGCATTTCTGATGTTGCTAACCTTTTCCTTAAAGATTTCATTTCCATCTTGTGTTTCAATGATGGCAGATTGTAGGGTTTCTGCTTTCTCTTTTCTGGTTTTCGCTTTGTCTTTTCTGTTTCGTAGTTAACAGTTTGCGTTTACAGCAAACACTTTGGGTCAACAATGAACCCTTAGTCTGTAGCTAATAGTTAGGGTTAAAAGAGTGTTCACTAAGCCGGAAGAATCAACCCTACCACCCAAAGAATTCTAGTCCTATTGTTAACTGCCAGTCCTACAGTTAACAGTTCGGGTTATGAGTTAACTCTATACCCTAATGTCAATCCCTAATGGTGAAACCCTAATGGTGGCCAAACCCTCATCGTCGTCAAACCCTAATGGCCAAACCAAATGGTGGCCAAACCCTAGTAACCAAACCCTATTGGCCATACCCTATCGGTGGCTAAACCCTTGTGTCCAAACCCTAATGGTGGCTTTACCCTAATGGACCATGTTGAGGCTCAACCCAAAAGGACCATATTTAAGGTTTTTAATTTTTAGTGTTTAGAGGGTTTAATTTAGAAGATTTAGAGTGTTCAGAGGGTTTGTAGTTTGAGAGTTAGATAGTTTTAGAGAGTTGCACAGTTGTGAGGGTTAGCATTCAGTATAGTAACTTGGGGGGGTTCAATTTTGTGACTTTCACTGTTTGGAGGGTTTTACAAAGAAGGGGTTTTAGCGTGCTTTGAACATTGAGAGTGACAGAGTTGTGAGGGTTGGCATTCATGCAAGTAGCATGAGGCCCATTCTCCAGCGACAAACACAAGGTTTAACTACAGTTTGACTACAACAATGTAGACCTAGAACACAATAAATCTCTAACATAAATAATAGCTAGAGCTTGCAAATCAAACCAGGCAACCGAACCGAACCGACCGACGACCAACAGGCACCGACCCGACGAACCGATATAATTTAAAATAAAATTAAAAGGGGTCGACGCTCTTTACTTCTTCCTACAGAGTATACGTTTTTCTAACGCAGGGAGAAAATGGGAAGACCAACACTAGATATAATAATTTCAATCTTCTCCCTCTTCTTGACTCCTCTTATTCTTTCTCCCTCGGTTGATACCATCCAAAATAGACCGACGATGGTCGAAATCAATCGTTACAAACCCAATCGAACCCAAGAATCGAGCTTAAAACAAGACAAGAACCAGGAACCGACCGAACCGACCACACGACCGAACCGACCAGAACCCGAGACCCCGACCCGGGCAGGCGAACCCAGGCACCCAGACCCGACGACGAACCGATATAATTCAAAATAAAATTAAAAAGGGGTCGACGCTTTACTTCCTCCTACAAGAGTATACGTTTTCTAACGGGGAGAAGAAATCGTCATGGGAAGACCAACACTAGATCAAATAATTTCCATCTTCTCCCTCTTCTTGACTCCTCTTATTCTTTCTCCTCGGTTGATACCACAAATAGACCGATGATGGTCAAAATCAATCGTTACAGAACCCAATCGAACCCAAGATCGAATAGTTCCGACCAAACCTAATCAAACTAAACCGAACCGATCCATCGAACCAAATCATCAAAGGTCCCCACCTTACTAAACAAAGAAGCCCAAAATGAACCAAACCCTCGAGAATCGACAGGCAGGCAGGCGAACCGAACCGATATAATTTAAAATAAAATTAAAAAAGTCGACTTCTTTACTTCTTCCTGAGTATACGTTTTCTAACGAGGAGAAGAAAGAAATGAGGAAGACCAACACTAGATATAATAATTTCCATCTTCTCCTCTTCTTGACTCTCTTATTCTTTCTCCCTCGGTTGATACCATCAAATAGACCGACGATGGTGAAATCAATCGTTACGGTGAACCCAATCGAACCCAACCGAATCGAATTGTGAGCAGAACCAAACCTAATCAAACCGACCGACCAAGAATGAACGACAGGCAGGCGACGACCGAATCAAGGCAACCGAACCGAAGGCAGGCCGAATCGACCGACAGGCGACCAGGCAGGCACAGGCGACCCGAACCGACCGATATAATTCAAAATAAAATTAAAAAGGGGTCGCTTCTTTACTTCTTCCTACAAGAGTATCGTTTTTCTAACCGAGGAGAAGAAATCGTCAGGAAGACCAACACTAGATCAAATAATTTCCATCTTCTCCCTCTTCTTCGACTCACTCTTATTCTTTCTCCCTCGGTTGATACCACAAATAGACCGATGATGGTCAAAATCAATCGTTACGATGAACCCAATCGAACCCAATCGAATCGAGCGATTCCGAACCAAACCTAATCAAACTAAAACCGATCCATCGAACCAAATAAATCATATCGAAACGGTCCCCACCTTACTAAACAAACCAAGCCAGAAATAAACCAAACCCTAAAGGCCGACAGGCAAACCGAACCGATATAATTCAAAATAAAATTAAAAAGGTCGACGTACTTCTTCTTCCTGAGTATACGTTTTCTAACCGCAGGAGAAGAAATGCATGAGGAAGACCAACACTAGATATAATAATTTCCATCTTCTCCCTCTTCTTCGACTCTCTTTTATTCTTTCTCCCTCGGTTGATACCACCCGAAATAGACCGATGATGGTCGAAATTAATCGTTACCAGACTGAACCCAATCGAACCCAATCAATCGAGCATTAACCAACCAAACCTAATCAAACCGCAAAACAAGACAGGCCGACAGGCAGGCGACAGGCCAGGCGAATCGACCAGGCAGGCAGCGACCCAACCAGCCAACCAGGCAGGCGACCGACCGAACCGATATAGTTCAAAATAAAATTAAAAAGGGGTCGACGTTCTTTACTTCTTCCTACAAGAGTATCGTTTTTTTCTAGGAGAAGAAATTGCATGAGGAAGACCAACACTAGATCTAATAATTTCCATCTTCTCCCTCTTCTTGACTCCTCTTATTCTTTCTCCCTCGGTTGATACCAGAAATAGCGATGATAGTCGAAATCAATCGTTACAGATCGAACCCAATCTAGAATCGAGCATTCGAACGAACCAAACCTAATCAAGACACCGAACCGAACCGATATAATTCAAAATAAAATTAAAAAAGGGGTCGACGCTTCTTTACTACTTCCTGAGTATATGTTTTTCTAGAGAGATTAAAATTTCGTACCATACTAGTGCAAGCTTGTCCTGATATTATTCAGCATAAACGACACAGACAAAACCAGAGGAACAACTAAACAATATAAAATTAATTTTAACATTAAAAGGTATTAAATATAAAATATAAAACAATAGCAATATAAAATAGAACAATGGTACACTCAAAAATATAAAACTAATTTTAATATTTAATGGTATTAAATATATAAAATATATATATAACAATAGCAATCAAGCCCACGAGTGAAGAGCTACAACGTCGAGGGAAAGATGGCCAGAGCCATACGGAGAGAAGAAACAAGAACAAGAAGAAGTGGGCAATGGTCCTTGAGGACGTTGAACAAGGATGAGAAGAATACATTGCTGAGATCGAGGGACAAGTGGAGGAGAAGGCGTGAGACTTGTTCGGACATCACCCATCTTCTAGTTTACTCTCTTGCTTCCTAGCGATCGATCGGTGAGGAAGACAAGTTCATAATGGGCTCAGGTTCATTAAGACGCTAGTGACGACGCATCGATGACTCCGCGATACTTTTGCTTGAAGCTTCTCCCTCTCTCTAGATGCTTCTCCCACTTCTTTGAGTGCTATCTTCTTCCTCGCCTCGGGTTAATACCGTTGAGTACGTGATCGTACCACATCAGGTGGTGCAACGGTTTTAAAACCCTACCCTCAACATGGTTCAACTTTGGACTGCCTCGTCAATTGATTCAAAAATTTCAATCCAATCAAAAAGAAGCTAATGATTTATTTGATCTAAAAACAGGTCCAAAGTTAATGTAATAGACAAGCAAAAGGCTTATCTGGGTCATTTTTTATGTGTTTAATAAAGACCCAAAAAGAAAGACAACCTCATTTCCAAGTGTGGTGCAGGAATGATCAGATCTAGGATTCACAAGTGTGGTGATAGATCTTTAATCTCTAACATAAACCAACCTAACTATACGACGAGATCTATTGAATCACCTCCCACACCATTATTTGTTATTTATCCAAGTTCAAAGAAGAATTTATCAGAAGGAAACATAAGGGTTTATGACAATAGGCATGTTACTAATTTTGATATAAAGAATAAAAAATATGTAAAAGTAAAATGACTCGTCATTTTTTTTAAGTATAAAACAACTTTACCTCTTCCAAACTTCTTCCTTCAGGATCCATCCAATCAAAGTGAAAAATATATGGAGGCCATCTTCCTCTAGCATAAATAGACTATATGATCAAATCCAAACTTCTTATGTCACCATAACTAACAAATAAAGAAAAGTAGAACAACTTATTAACCTTGCAAAGTCAAAATGAACAAAACTAGAACTAAAAGATCAAATTAAATATGTAACGGATACAAAATACACTTTGCACCAAACAACATATGGAAGACATTTAATTGTAATTTTTTTGTGAAAGCTAATCAGTTGCAACAGACGAAATACATTGCTTTCACATGACACGTGGCACAAAGAAAAGGGCAATGCATGAGGCCATGTCGCTGATGCTTTGGATTTTGAAAGAACATAATGTGTTAGAGAACAGATAATGAAGGAAAATGCCGAGCCACGGATAATGTGTTAAGAACTAGCAAGAGAGTGCACAATCCACATGGTAATCTAACAAATATAATTACCTCAAACAAGTGGTCCATAGGGCATACAAAAGGTGCTCGTAGTGTCCTTCCACGATGTCCAGATCACATTGTTTCAAACCTGCACCATAATCGAGGCATTACGTAAACACAGACAAGGAATATGAGTCAGAATTGGTGCAACCAAAGCAGCAAAGCATGTTGAACAACAATTTGACAACAATGTCCTATCAACTGTTAATGTGTCAATTCTGCGTGTTTAAGTGTAACAAGCCTCACATTGCATTCTGCAAGAGACTAAGCTCGATGTGGTGATGAGAACATAGTTGATATAAAAAATTAGACACAAAAATCAAACATCCGAGACTCCATGAATTTGCAGAAAGCAACTCCAGTTAACATGCAACAGCTAATGACCAAGAACACTGAATTTTCAATCGTATAGTTAATAGTTAGGGTTAAAAGAGTGAATACTAAGGCCAACGAATGAACCCTAGAACCCTAAATTTCTAGTCCTATCGTTAACAATTGGTGTTAAAAGAGTGAACACTAAGGCTGAACAATCAACCCTAGAACCCTAAATTTGCAATCCTATTGTTAACGGTTAGGGTTAAGCGTGTTCACTAAGGCGAACAATGAACCCTAGAACCCTAAATTTTCAATCGTTTAGTTAATAGTTAGGGTTAAAGAGTGTTCACTTCTCAATGAAAGCACAGGACAAAGTTAGGGTAATTATTTGTTGAATCTAATGGTTTTGGTAATGATGGATGAAGGGCCTCAAAATAATGAGTGGTGGCAAGCGGAGAAACATTTTAAAGAGTTCTTTTCGCGCCTTTAGCATGTCATTGTAGTAGGAGACTTCCTTGAGATTGTGTCACAAGTTTTCTTGCTTATTGGGCCTCAGAATTTTCCATAATTGGGCTTCAAATAGGGCCTATTGTGAGAACAGAAATCGGTGCACTCATGCTATGGGTTGAGTTTGCATATCTACAAGAAACACATGAGGGCTGAGGGTCTAAAGAATAATCTCAGCTCCTCGTCACACTGGATGTGAGAAGCATGCTTTCTTTGACAGTTGCGTTCAGATGCAACTCCTTAGAAAACCAAGGTAGCAGCCAAATGTAAAGATCGAAACATGATCCACAAAGGTACCTAATGGGTATAATGGGGAACTAAATCCCCATTTGGATGGCAGAATGCTACATTCAGAATAGACTGCTTGAATGAAATGAGAATCTATGGAAGTGCACAAGAACAACATAAGAGTGGAACAAAAGAATAGCAGAAAAACTAAGGCCACGGGTTAGAGAAATTCAACCAAACTGGGTGAAATCTTGAGCTCATTTGTCACTAGCAAGTTTAAAGAAACATGTGCTGCAGCTTTCCTCTTTTTGTGTATTACATATAAACTGAAAAGAAACATGGTGTGACAAGATCAAAGTACCGCGTAGAACAACTTTGTTTCTGCTTTTGACCATCTACTGATTTGTTGCCGGTTCATGGAAGAATGGTGATTCAATCTCTTGGGAGTTGATTGCACATTCTGATTTGCTTCTTCACCCAAATGGTTCAGTTCTTGATCTCTCCAAAAAGAATGTCCTCATTATTGGACAAAGAACTCCTATTGTTATATAAAATTTTTGATGAAATCATGGAATTCAGATGTGGCATTTCTGATGTTGCTAACCTTTTCTTTAAAGATTTCATTTCCATCTTGTGTTTCAATGATGGCAGATTGTAGGGTTTCTGCTTTCTCTTTTCTGGTTTTCGCTTTATCTTTTCTGGTTTGTAGTTAACTGCGTTTACAGCAAACACTTTGGGTCAACAATGAACCCTTAGTCTGTAGCTAATAGTTAGGGTTAAAAGAGTGTTCACTAAGCCGGAAGAATCAACCCTACCACCCAAAGAATTCTAGTCCTATTGTTAACTGCCAGTCCTACAGTTAACAGTTCTTATGAGTTAACTCTATACCTAATGTCAATCCCTAATGGTGAAACCCTAATGGTGGCCAAACCCTCATCGTCAAACCCTAATGGCCAAACCAAATGGTGGCCAAACCCTAGTAACCAAACCCTATTGGCCATACCCTATCGGTGGCTAAACCCTTGTGTCCAAACCCTAATGGTGGCTTTACCCTAATGGACCATGTTGAGGCTCAACCGAAAAGGACCATACTTAAGGTTTTAATTTTAGAGTGTTTAGAGGGTTTAATTTAGAGGATTTAGAGTGTTCAGAGGGTTTGTAGTTTGAGAGTTAGATAGTTTTAGAGAGTTGCAGTTGTGAGGGTTAGCATTCGATAGTAACTTGGGGGTTCAATTTTGTGACTTTTGGGATTCCTTGGAGGGTTCGACAAAGAAGAGGTTTTAGAGTGCTTTGAACATTGAGAGTTACAGAGTTGTGAGGGTTGGCATTCATGCAAGTAGCATGAGGCCCATTCTCCAGCGACAAACACAAGGTTTAACTACGTTTGACTACAACAATGTAGACCTAGAACACAATAAATCTCTAACATAAATAATAGCTAGAGCTTGCAAATCAAACAGACCGAAACACGACCACAGAACCGACCCGACCACCAGACTCAACCGACCGACCGACCACCAACAGAACCCACCGACCGACCCGACACCGGCCGAACCCAGGCCAAAGGCAAGACCAGGAACAGAGGCAGACCCGACCAAACCTAATCCAGGCAGGCCGACCGACCACCGATATAATTCAAAATAAAATTAAAAAGGGTCGACGCTTCTTTACTTCTTCCTCAGAGTATCGTTTTTCTAGCAGGAGAAGAAATCGCTGAGGAAGACCACAGAGATCTAATAATTTCCATCTTCTCTCTTCTTGACTCCTCTTATTCTTCTCGGTTGATACCACGAAATAGACCGATGATGGTGAAATCAATCGTTACGATGAACCCAATCGAACCAAACCGAATCGAGCTTGAACAAGACCAAACCTAATCAACCGATCCGACCGAACCGAGACAGGCAACCAGGCAGGCAGGCAGGCAGGCCGATATAATTCAAAATAAAATTAAAAAAGGCGTCGAGCTTCTACTTCTTCCTACAGAGTATCGTTTTCTAACGAAGGAGAAGAAATCAGACGACCAACACTAGATCTAATAATTTCCATCTTCTCCTCTTATTCGACTCCCTCTTATTCTTTCTCCCTCGGTTGATGCCACCAAATAGGCGATGATGGTCGAAATCGTTGAATCAATCGACAATCAAGATCGAGCTTAAACCAAACCAAACCTAATCAAACCGGGCAAACCGAACCGAAAGGCAGGCGACCCGAAGACAGGCAGACCAGACCCCCACAGACAGGCCAGAGATATAATTCAAAATAAAATTAAAAAGGGGTCGGTCGCTTTACTTCTTCTCTGAGTATCGTTTTTCTAACCGCAGAGGAGAAGAAATCATGAGAAGAACAGATCTAATAATTTCCATCTTCTCCTCTTCTTGACTCCCTCTTATTCTTTCTCCCTCGGTTGATACCACGAAATACCGATGATGGTGAAATCAATCGTTACGTGAACCCAATCGAACCCAAGAATGGAATAGTTCAAGACCAAACCTAATCAAATCGACCGAAACGACCGAACCAACATGAGCGAGCAGACCCCACCACCAGCAGGAACAGGCAGACCCTAAACCCTTGATATATTTTCTTGATATATGATTTAACCCTCGATTCACGGATCTAATCAATTATCCAATAAAACTAATAGTCAATGATCAATCGGTTTGGTAACTACGATTCCACAATTGGGTTCATCGACCATTCGAGAAAGAAAATATATCGACCACGTGAACAATTGGTATTGTGTATCCCAAATCATTGGTCCGAATGGAAAAAGGCGAGATGCAAACAAATTAATATGGATGTGAAAATTATAAGCCAAATAACTTAAAAGTAGAACATGCCACCAAATTGCATATCGGACATGTTTTGATGTACCCCAAACAATAGCAATCTAGCAATTATCTTTTCTCCTAATGACTGAAGAAGAAAGCCAAAAAGAAGTAGCAGAAACTAAACTATATATATCAAAAGCTAACAATTTAAAGGTACATAAACATCCAATCAAACACATTGACAAAGCTAACATGTTTGCCTAAGCCCAGATGAATGGCATTCACATAAATTCCACAAATTCCACGTGTATGTAATCATGCTATGCTCTTAAAAGAGAAGCAACTTCTTGAGAAAGGAACATTCAAAAAAATATCCAACAAAATAAAGAGGTGTTTGTACATTCCTTTGTATAACACAATTTAATAAGATCATTCACAAACACAATCTTATAAAGATATCCATAAAAATTATCATTATGGTTGGGGCAGGAAAAAAACATATGAGCACCCTTCTATGCAACCATCAGTATTGTCAACTAAATCCCCCATTTGGATGTAATGGGGAACTAAATCCCCCATTTGGATGGCAGAATGCTACATTCAGAATAGACTGCTGGGTACGTAACGAATGAAATGAGAATCTATGGAAGTGCACAAGAACAACATAAGAGTGGAACAAAAGAATAACAGAAAAACTAAGGCCATGGGATAGAGAAATTCAACCAAACTGGGTGAAATCTTGAGCTCATTTGTCACTAGCAAGTTTAAAGAAACATGTGCTGCAGCTTTCCTCTTTTTGTGTATTACATATAAACTGAAAAGAAACATGGTGTGACAAGATCAAAGTACCGCGTAGAACAACTTTGTTTCTGCTTTTGACCATCTACTGATTTGTTGCCGGTTCATGGAAGAATGGTGATTCAATCTCTTGGGAGTTGATTGCACAGTCTGATTTGCTTCTTCACCCAAATGGTTCAGTTCTTGATCCTCTCCAAAAAGAATGTCCTCATTATTGGACAAAGAACTCCTACTGTTATATAAAATTTTTGATGAAATCATGGAATTTAGATGTGGCATTTCTGATGTTGCTAACCTTTTCCTTAAAAATTTCATTTCCATCTTGTGTTTCAATGATGGCAGATTGTAGGGTTTCTGCTTTCTCTTTTCTGGTTTTCTTTGTCCTGGTTCGTAGTTAATAGTTTGCGTTTACAGCAAACACTTTGGGTCAACAATGAACCCTTAGTCTGTAGCTAATAGTTAGGGTTGAAAGAGTGTTCACTAAGCCGGAAGAATCAACCCTACCACCCAAAGAATTCTAGTCCTATTGTTAACTGCCAGTCCTACAGTTAACAGTTGTTATGAGTTAACTCTATACCTAATGTCAATCCCTAATGGTGAAACCCTAATGGTGGCCAAACCCTCATCGTCAAACCCTAATGGCCAAACCAAATGGTGGCCAAACCCTAGTAACCAAACCCTATTGGCCATACCCTATCGGTGGCTAAACCCTTGTGTCCAAACCCTAATGGTGGCTTTACCCTAATGGACCATGTTGAGGCTCAACCGAAAAGGACCATATTTAAGGTTTTAATTTTAGAGTGTTTAGAGGGTTTAATTTAGAGGATTTAGAGTGTTCAGAGGGTTTGTAGTTTGAGAGTTAGATAGTTTTAGAGAGTTGCACAGTTGTGAGGGTTAGCATTCAGATAGTAACTTGGGGGTTCAATTTTGTGACTTTTGATTCACTTGGAGGTTCGAGAAGGGTTTAGAGTGCTTTGAACATTGAGAGTTCTGAGTTGTGAGGTTGGCATTCATGCAAGTAGCATGAGGCCCATTCTCGACAAACACAAGGTTTAACTACGTTTGACTACAATGTAGACCTAGAACACAATAAATCTCTAACATAAATAATAGCTAGAGCTTGCAAATCAACCACCAACAAGAACCGAAACCGAGACCACCCGACCGACCATGAACCGACAGAAACGACCGACCCGAACAACCGGGCAACAGGCGAACCAGGCACAGGCCCAGACCACCGACCCAGGCGAGCAGGCAGACCACAGGCCAACCGACCCAGGCAGGCAACCGATATAATTCAAAATAAAATTAAAAAGGGGTCGTTCTTTACTTCTTCTCTGAGTATCGTTTTTCTAACCGGGAGAAGAAATGTGGAAGACCAACACTAGATCTAATAATTTCCATCTTCTCCTCTTCTTGACTCCCTCTTATTCTTTCTCCCTCGGTTGATACCACGAAATAGGCGATGATGGTGAAATCAATCGATACCGAACAATCGAACCCAATAGAATCGAGCAGGTTCAGCAGACCAAACCTAATCAAGCAGACAGAACCAAGACCGAATCAACGACCGACGAACCAACCGAATCAGACCACAGGCAGGCAACGACCCGATCCAGGCAGGCAGAACCGACCGAACGATATAATTCAAAATAAAATTAAAAAGGTCGGCGTCTTTAATTCTTCCTACAGAGTATCGTTTTTCTAACCGGGAGAAGAAATCGCATGAGGAAGACCAACACTAGATCTAATAATTTCCATCTTCTCCCTCTTCTTGACTCCTCTTATTCTTTCTCCTCGGTTGATACCACGAAATAGGCCGATGATGGTGAAATCAATCGTTACCAAGAACCAATCGAACCCAAATCGAGCAGTTAGCAGACAAACCTAATCAAACCAACAGAACGACCAGACCGACAGGCAACCGAACCGAAAGGCAGGACCAAATCGACAGGCAGGCCGACCGGGCAGGCAGAATGAACCCGACCGAACAGGCCCAGACAACGATATAGTTCAAAATAAAATTAAAAAAGGGGGTCTTCTTTACTTCTTCCTACAAGGTATCGTTTTTCTAACCAGGAGAAGAAATGGCAAGACCAACACTAGATCTAATAATTTCCATCTTCTCCACTTCTGACTCTCTCTTATTCTTTCTCCCTGTTGATACCACAGAATAGACCGATGATGGTGAAATCAATCGTTACGACTCAACTCGACAATCGAATCGACAATTCGACCAAGACAAACCAATCAAACCGGCCAGGCAAGAACGAGCCAGGCAGAGACAGACCCGACAGGCCACCAGGCAGGCAGACCAGGCGAACGACCTCAGGCACAGAAAACCAGGCACAACCGACCCGTCCGAGCAGACCCGATCCAGACAGGACAACTGACAGGCCCTGCACCCGGGCAGATGATGGTGAAATCAATCGTTACAATGAACCCAATCGACCAACCAAGATCGAATAGTTCGACCAACGAACCTAATCAAGCCAGACCGATCCGAAATAGAGGCAGGCGAGGCCGACCAGGCAGGCCGACCCCAGGCAAGAGAACCGAGCAGGCAGGCCAATATAATTCAAATAAAATTAAAAAAGAGGGTCGAGCTTCTTTACTTCTTCCTCTGAGTATATGTTTTTTCTAACCGCGCAGGGAGAAGAAATCGTCCGCGGGGAAGACCAACACTAGATCTAATAATTTCCATCTTCTCCCTCTTCTTCGACTCCCTCTTATTCTTTCTCCCTCGGTTGATACCACCCGAAATAGACCGATGATGGTCGAAATCAATCGTTACGGTGAACCCAATCGAACCAAGCAGATCGAGCAGGTTCCAAGACAAACCTAATCAAACCGAACCCATCCATAGTGAACCAAATCATCGAAAACCACCTTACTAAACAATAAGCCCACCAAAATGAACCGACCAGGCAGGCAGGCAGAGCCAGGCCAACCGAGACCGCACCAGAACGATATAATTCAAAATAAAATTAAAAAAGGGTCGTGCTTCTTTACTTCTTCCTACAGAGTATCGTTTTCTAGGAGAAGAAATCGCATGAGGAAGACCAACACTAGATCTAATAATTTCCATCTTCTCCCTCTTCTTCGACTCCCTCTTATTCTTTCTCCCTCGGTTGATACCACAAAATAGGATGATGGTGAAATCAATCGTTACGGAGATCGAGAACCCAACCATCGAGCGTTCGACAAGACAAACCTAATCAAACCAAACCGAACCGATCCATGTGAACCAAATCAATCAAACGAACCGAACCCCGTACTAAACAAAGCGAAGCCCAAGAATGAATCAAGCAAGAACCAACAGGCGACCAGGCCAAGACAGCAACCAGACCAGGCAGGCAACCGAGCAGAGAACGAACCACCGATATAATTCAAAATAAAATTAAAAAAGGGGTCGGCTTCTTTACTTCTTCTCTGAGTATCGTTTTCTAACCGAGGAGAAGAAATGCATGAGGAAGACCAACACTAGATCTAATAATTTCCATCTTCTCCTCTTCTTGACTCCCTCTTATTCTTTCTCCCTCGGTTGATACCACGAAATAGGCGATGATGGTGAAATCAATCGTTACTGAACCAATCGACAATGAAGAACCTAATCAAACCGAACGATGAGAACCAAATCATCAGCGAGCAACCCCACCTTACTAAACAGAAGCCCAAGAAATGAACCAAAGCAGGCAGGCAGGCAGGCCGACCCAGGCCCGGGCAGAGCAGGAATATAATTCAATAATTCAAAATAAAATTAAAAAAGGGACGTCTTTACTTCTTCCTGAGTATCGTTTTTCTAACAGGAGGAGAAGAAATCATGAGGAAGACCAACACTAGATCTAATAATTTCCATCTTCTCCCTCTTCTTGACACCTCTTATTCTTTCTCCCTCGGTTGATACCACAGAAATAGATCGATGATGGTCGAAATCAATCGTTACGGTCAATCGAACCATTAGCAACCAAACCTAACGACCAAACCGAACCGTCAAAGTGAACCAAATCATACCGAACGACCCCACCTTACTAAACAAAAGCCCAAAATGAATCAAACCGAGGCAAAACCCGCAGGCAGAGCCGACCAACCGAACCGGCAAACCCCAGGCAGGACCAAACAGAACCGAACAGGCAGAACGAACCGATATAATTCAAAATAAAATTAAAAAAGGTCGTCGCCTCTTTACTTCTTCTCTGAGTATCGTTTTCTAACCAGGGAGAAGAAATCGCATGGAAGACCAACACTAGATCTAATAATTTCCATCTTCTCCCTCTTCTTGACTCCTCTTATTCTTTCTCCCTCGGTTGATACCACGAAATAGGCCGATGAAATCAATCGTTACCTGAATCGAACCCAATAAGAATCGAATCGAGCAGACCAAACCTAATCACCAAACGAACCGATCCATGGTGAACCAAATCATCGAAAGCAGACCCCACCTTACTAAACAAGCCAAGCCCACCGAAATGAATCAACAAAGACGACCAGGCAGGCAAGGAACCCGCAACAGGCAGGCAGGAACCGAATAGCAACCAGGCAGGAACCGAACAGAACGAACCGATATAATTCAAAATAAAATTAAAAAGGGTCGTCGCTTCTTTACTTCTTCCTGAGGAGTATATGTTTTTAGCGGAGAAGAAATCGCTGAGGAAGACCAACACTAGATCTAATAATTTCCATCTTCTCCCTCTTCTTGACTCCCTCTTATTCTTTCTCCCTCGGTTGATACCACGAAATAGGAGATGATGGTGAAATCAATCGTTACCGGTGAACATCGAACCCAAGATCGAGCAGGTTAGACCAAACCAAACCTAATCAACGACCACGAACCAGGCCGGGCAGACCTAAACCAGAGCAACCGACCGAAGGCAACCGCCGAGGCAGACCAGACCGGGCAACACCCGACCCGACCAACCAGGCACCGACCCGACCAGACCAAACGACAACCAGACCGAACAGGCGACCGAATAGGCCAGACCAGGATCCGAAACCCGACCACCACCAACCCCACCAGACCGAGCCACAGACCGACCATGGTCGAAATCGTTACAGAATGAACCCAATAGATCGAATGGTTCCAGAACAAACCTAATCAAGCAGGCCAGAACCGAGGCAGGCAGACCGAACCAGGCAGGCAGACAACCAGGCCAGGCAGGCAGGCAGGCACGAACCCGACATATAATTCAAATAAAATTAAAAAGAGGTCGCGTCTTTACTTCTTCCTGAGTATCGTTTTTTTCTAAGGAGAAGAAATCGCATGAGGAAGACCAACACTAGATCTAATAATTTCCATCTTCTCCCTCTTCTTGACTCCTCTTATTCTTTCTCCCTCGGTTGATACCACCCCAATAGACCGATGATGGTGAAATCAATCGTTGAACCCAATCAGACAAGATCGAGCATTCAGACCAAACCTAATCAAACCAAACCGATCCATGAACCAAATCAAACCGAACCCCACCTTACTAAACAAACGAAGCCAAAATGAACCACCGAGCAGGCAAACCGAACCCAGAACCCAAGACCAACCCAGGCAGGCAACGACCAGGCAGGCAGATAAAATTCAAAATAAAATTAAAAAGAAATTAATCGCTTCTTTACTTCTTCTGGATTATCGTTTTTCTAACAGGAGAAGAAATCGCGAAGACCAACACTAGATCTAATAATTTCCATCTTCTCCCTCTTCTTGACTCCCTCTTATTCTTTCTCCCTCGGTTGATACCACAAAATAGGCCAATGGTGAAATCAATCGTTACCAGATGAACCCAATCGACAAAGATCGAGCAGTTAACCAACCAAACCTAATCAAGCCGACAGGCAACCGAGGCAGGCCAGGAGGCAAGGCAGGCAGGCCGGCAGGCAGGCCCGAGCAGATATAATTCAAAATAAAATTAAAAAAGGTCGGCGCCTTTACTTCTTCCTACAGAGTATCGTTTTTTAACAGGAGGAGAAATCGCATGAGAAAACCAACACTAGATCTAATAATTTCCATCTTCTCCTCTTCTTGACTCCCTCTTATTCTTTCTCCCTCGGTTGATACCACGAAATAGACCGATGATGGTGAAATCAATCGTTACTGAACAACCCAAAGATCGAGCAGTTCGAGCAAGAACCAAACAAACCCGAACCGATCCATTGTGAAATCATGCAAGGCAGCAACCCCACCTTACTAAACAAATTGAGCCGAAAGACAACCCGACCGAAGGCACAGGCCCAGGCCAACCCGGCAACCCCAGGCCAGACCTCAGAGCAGGCAAGACAACCAAGACCTAAGCAGGCAGGGCAGATATAATTCAAAATAAAATTAAAAAAAGGGGTCGACGTCGCATCTTTACTTCTTCCTACAGGAGTATAAGTTTTTTCTAACCGCGCAGGGAGAAGAAATCGCCTGCGGGGAAGACCAACAGTAGATCTAATAATTTCCATCTTCTCCCACTTCTTCGACTCCCTCTTATTCTTTCTCCCTCGGTTGATACCACAAAATAGAGATGATGGTGAAATCAATCGTTACAGTGAACCCAATCGAACCAGAATCGAGCAGTTGAAACAAGACCAAACCTAATCAAAGGCAGCCAGACAGGCCGAGGCAGGCAGGCAAGGCCAGGCAGGCAGATATAATTCAAAACAAAATTAAAAAAGGTCGACGCTTCTTTACTTCTTCCTACGAGTATCGTTTTCTAAGCGGGAGAAGAAATCGCTGAGGAAGACCAACAGATCTAATAATTTCATCTTCTCCCTCTTCTTGACTCCTCTTATTCTTTCTCCTCGATTGATACCACGAAATAGGCCATGATGGTGAAATCAATCGTTACGGTGAACAATCGAACCCAAGATCGAGCAGTTAGACAAACCTAATCAAACCGGCCGACCGAACGACCAGGCCGACCGAAGGCAAGGCCGAGCAGGCAGGCCGAAGGACCCAGGAGGCAGGCAGGCCGACATATAATTCAAAATAAAATTAAAAAGGGCGTCGGCTTTACTTCTTCCTGAGTATCGTTTTTCAACGAGGAGAAGAAATCGCATAAGACCAACACTAGATCTAATAATTTCCATCTTCTCCCTCTTCTTGACTCCTCTTATTCTTTCTCCCTCGGTTGATACCACCAAAATAGGCGATGATGGTCGAAATCAATCGTTACGGTGAACCCAATCGAACCAAAGATCGAGCAGTTAAGACCAAACCTAATCAAGGCAGGCCAACAAGACGACAGGCAGGCAGGCCAAGGCAGGCCGAGCAGGCAGGCAACAGGCCGATATAATTCAAAATAAAATTAAAAAGGGGCGTACCTTTACTTCTACAGTACGTTTTCTAACCGAGGAGAAGAAATCATGAGGAAGACCAACACTAGATCTAATAATTTCCATCTTCTCCTCTTCTTGACTCCCTCTTATTCTTTCTCCCTCGGTTGATACCACAAATAGACCGATGATGGTGAAATCAATCGTTACGAGACAAAATCGAACCCAAGAATCGAATAGTTCGAGCGAACCAAACCTAATCAGAGCAACCGAGGCAAGACCAGGCAGGCAACCGATATAATTCAAAATAAAATTAAAAAAATTCGAACTTTACTTCTTCTCTGAGTATCGTTTTTCTAGCAGGAGAAGAAATCGCATGAGAAGACCAACACTAGATCTAATAATTTCCATCTTCTCCTCTTCTTGACTCCTCTTATTCTTTCTCCCTCGGTTGATACCACAGAAATAGATCGATGATGGTGTCGTTATCGTAGACAATCGAACCCAAGATCGAATTAGAGCAAGACCAAACCTAATCAAAGGCAAATGAACCCGACCAGGCAAACAGACCGACCAAACAAGCAGGCAGAATCGAGCCAAGGCAGACCCGACCAGGCAGGCCAGGCAGATAATTCAAAATAAAATTAAAAAGGGGTCTAAACTCTTTACTTCTTCCTACAGAGTATCGTTTTTCAAGCGGGAGAAGAAATGCCATGAGGAAGACCAACACTAGATCTAATAATTTCCATCTTCTCCTCTTCTTGACTCCCTCTTATTCTTTCTCCCTCGGTTGATACCACAAAATACGATGATGGTCGAAATCAATCGTTACGACTATCAATCAGAACCAAAATCGAACAATTAGGCAGACCAAACCTAATCAAGCCAGGCAGGCACCGACCGAGACGAGGCCACCAGGCAGACCGAGGCCGGCAAGGCACAGGCCAAGGCAGGCCGACCAAGAAACAGGCAGGCCAGGACCACGAATACCAGACCAGGAACAGACCCATCCGAGATCAGAACCATCCCCCCGACACCCCTTACTCACCTGCAGTTCACACCACCGATGATGGTGAAATCAATCGTTACGAATGACCAGACAGCCAGATCGAATAGTTCAAGACCAAACCTAATCAACCACCGACCAGGAAACCAGGCCAGGCCGCAGGCAGACCGAGCCAAGAAAGGCAGGCAGGCCGACCAGAGCAGGCAGAGCGAACAGACCGATATAATTCAAAATAAAATTAAAAAAGGGTCGGCGTCGCTTTACTTCTTCCTGAGTATCGTTTTTCTAAGGAGAAGAAATCGCCCGCGAGGAAGACCAACACTAGATCTAATAATTTCCATCTTCTCCCTCTTCTTCGACTCCCTCGTATTCTTTCTCCCTCGGTTGATACCACTCGTAATAGACCAATGATGGTCGAAATCAATCGTTACCAGAACAATCGAACCCAATCGAGATCATTAGAAGACAAACCTAATCAAACCACGATCATATGAACCAAATCATAGAACCGACCCTTACTAAACAAGCAAAAATGAATCAAATGACCGACAGCAGGCGGGCAACCGAGCAGACCCAGGCAGGCAGACCCAGGCAGGCCAGGCAGGCGAAAGGCGAACCGATATAATTCAAAATAAAATTAAAAAAAGGGACGTCGGCTTCTTTACTTCTTCCTGAAGTATCGTTTTTCTCAACGGAGAAGAAATCGCATGAGGACCAACACTAGATCTAATAATTTCCATCTTCTCCCTCTTCTTCGACTCCCTCTTATTCTTTCTCCCTCGGTTGATACCACGAAATAGACCGATGATGGTGAAATCAATCGTTACGGTGAACCCAATCGAATCGAATAGTTCAGACCAAACCTAATCAGCAATGAACGATCCATAGTGACCAAATTATCAAGCAAACCCGAACAATGAAGCCGAAATGAACAGGCCGACCAAGCAGGCAGGCCGACCAGGCAGGCACAGGCCGACAGGCCGATATAATTCAAAATAAAATTAAAAAAGGTCGTCCTTACTTCTTCCTACATGAGTTCGTTTTTCTAACGCGGGAGAAGAAATCATGAGGAAGACCAACACTAGATCTAATAATTTCCATCTTCTCCTCTTCTTGACTCCCTCTTATTCTTTCTCCCTCGGTTGATACCACGAAATAGGCATGGTGAAAATCGTTAGACGGACTCGAATCGAAACCCAGATCGAATAGTTCAGGCAAACCAAACCTAATCCAAACCGAACCAGGCCAAGGCAGACCGACCAGGCAGGCAACCGATATAATTCAAAATAAAATTAAAAAAGGGGATCGACGTTTACTTCTTCTCTGAGTATCGTTTTCTAGGAGAAGAAATCGCTGAGAAGACCAACACTAGATCTAATAATTTCCAACTTCTCCCTCTTCTTGACTCCCTCTTATTCTTTCCCCTCGGTTGATACCACGAAATAGAGATGATGGTGAAATCAATCGTTACGTGAACCCAATCGAACCCAATAATCGAGCGAGCCAGACGAACCTAATCAACCAAACCGACCAAGAGCAGAACCGAACAGGCAAGGCAGGCAGGCAGATCGACCCGGCCAGAGCAGGCAGGCACCCACCAGGCAGACCAGGCAGGCCGACGACCAGATATAATTCAAAATAAAATTAAAAAGGGGTCGTTACTTCTTCCTACAAGTATTTTTTTTAAGGGAGAAGAAATCGCTGGAAGACCAACTAGATCTAATAATTTCCATCTTCTCCCACTTCTTGACTCCCTCTTATTCTTTCTCCTCGGTTGATACCAGAAATAGACCGATGATGGTGAAATCAATCGTTACAGAACCCAATCGAACCCAGCCAAGATGGCGACAAGACCAAACCTAATCAACCAGGCAGGCCGACCAGGCCAAGGCAAGGCAGGCCGAGCAGGCCCCGACCGGCAGATATAATTCAAAATTAAAAATCGACGTCCTTTACTTCTTCCTGAGAGTATCGTTTTCTAAGCGAGGAGAAGAAATGCTGAGGAAGACCAACAAGATCTAATAATTTCATCTTCTCCCTCTTCTTGACTCCTCTTATTCTTTCTCCTCGATTGATACCACGAAATAGGATGATGGTCAATCAATCGTTACGGTGAACAATCGAACCCAAGATCGAGCAGTTTGACCGAACCAATCAAGACCGACCAGAGCCGACCAGGCAGGCGAGGCAAGGCAGGCCGAGGCAGACCCGCAACCAGGCAGGCAGGCGATATAATTCAAAATTAAAAAAAGGACGCTTCTACTTCTTCGAGGAGTATCGTTTTTCAACCGAGGAGAAGAAATGCATGGAGAAACACTAGATCTAATAATTTCCATCTTCTCCCTCTTCTTGACTCCTCTTATTCTTTCTCCCTCGGTTGATACCACGAAATAGGCCGATGATGGTGAAATCAATCGTTAACCCAATCGAACCCAAATCGAAGTTCACACCAAACCTAATCAAGCAGGCCAGACCGAACCGACAGGCGGCAAGACCGAGACCAGACCCAGGCAGGCCGGCAAAGGCAGGCAGGCCGAACCGATATAATTCAAAATAAAATTAAAAAGGGGTCGGCTTTTACTTCCCTGAGTCGTTTTTTAACATGGGAGAAGAAATCGCTGAGGAAGACCAACACTAGATCTAATAATTTCCATCTTCCCTCTTCTTGACTCCCTCTTATTCTTTCTCCCTCGGTTGATACCACAAAATAGAGATGATGGTGAAATCAATCGTTACCAGGACTGACCAATCGAACCCAAGAATCAGATAGTTAGGCAAGACACCTAATCAAAGGCACCAACTACCGAGGCAGGCAGGCCGATATAATTCAAAATAAAATTAAAAAGGGGTTCGGCGTCGCTTCTTACTTCTTCCTACAGTATCGTTTTTCTCTGCAGGAGAAGAAATCGCTGAGACCAACACTAGATCTAATAATTTCCATCTTCTCCCTCTTCTTGACTCCTCTTATTCTTTCTCCCTCGGTTGATAGAAATAGATCGATGATGGTCAATCGTTACGGTGAACAATCGAACCAATCGAGATCGAAAGATTCCAAGACGAACCTAATCAACAGGCAGACAAACAAGGCAGGCACCGACCAGACCCGACCAAGGCAGGCAGGCCAGGCAGGCAGGCCAAATCGAGGCAGAGCCGACCAGGCAACAGGAACCGAATATAAAAATAAAATTAAAAAAGGGGTCGCTCTTTACTTCTTCCTAGTATCGTTTTTAAGCGAGGAGAAGAAATGCATGAGGAAGACCAACACTAGATCTAATAATTTCCATCTTCTCCCTCTTCTTGACTCCCTCTTATTCTTTCTCCTCGGTTGATACCAAAATAGACGATCATGGTGAAATCAATCGTTACAGACTGATCAATCGAACCCAAAGATCGAACAATCGAAGACCAAACCTAATGACCAGGCAGGCAGACCACGACCACCCAGGCAGAGGCAGGCCAGACCCAACCGACAGAACCCATGACCGACCAGGCCGAACCAGATTCAACCAAACCCGCCCATCCAGGCACCAACTCACGAACCACCCTCAGGCAGGCATGATGGTGAAATCATCGGCAGATGAGCCGAACCAATAGATCGAATAGTTAGAACCAAGACCGAACCTAATGAGGCCAGGCAAAGACAGGCAGGCCCGACAGGCAGGCAGGCAGAAAGGCCAGGCAGGCCAGGCCGAGCAGAGGCAGGCAACGATGTAATTCAAATAAAATTAAAAAAGGGGTCGCTTCTTTACTTCTTCCTGAGTATCGTTTTTTAACGGGGAGAAGAAATCGTGAGGAAGACCAACACTAGATCTAATAATTTCCATCTTCTCCCTCTTCTTGACTCCCTCTTATTCTTTCTCCTCGGTTGATACCACAAAATAGGCGATGATGGTCGAAATCAATCGGTGAACGATCAGACAAGATCGAGCATTCAAGACCAAACCTAATCAAACCCGAAGATCCAGTGAACCAAATCAATCACCAAACCCCAAAAGAAGCCCAAAATGAATCAAAGGCAGACCGAGGCAGGCCAGGCCGAACAGGCAGACCGACAGGCAGCAGGCAGGCCCAAGGGCAGGAGAGGCAGAGCCGACCAACACTAGATCTAATAATTTCCATCTTCTTCTTCTCTCCTCTTATTCTTTCTCCTCGGTTGATACCACGAAATAGGCCGATGATGGTGAAATCAATCGTTACGAGAACCAATCAACAGATCGAATAGTTCAGCAGACCAAACCTAATCAGAACCAAAGAAGCGGCAGACCCCACCCTACTAAACAAGAAGCCCAGAATGAACGACCCACCAACCGACCAGGCAGGCCGGCAAACACCGGGCAGGCCGATATAATTCAAAATAAAATTAAAAAAGGCGTAACTTCTTCTACATGAGTTCGTTTTTAAGCGAGGGAGAAGAAATCGGAAGACCAACACTAGATCTAATAATTTCCATCTTCCCTCTTCTTGACTCCCTCTTATTCTTTCTCCCTCGGTTGATACAAATAGATGATGGTCGAAATCATGAATCAGACCCCAATCAGACCAAGATCGAATAGTTCAAGACAAACCTAATCAAACCAGGCAAGAGAACCGACCAAGGCAGGCGAGCAGGCACCGATATAATTCAAAATAAAATTAAAAAAACGTCTTTACTTCTTCCTGGGTATCGTTTTCTAAGAGAAGAAATCGCATGAGGAAGACCAACACTAGATCTAATAATTTCCATCTTCTCCTCTTCTTGACTCCCTCTTATTCTTTCCCCTCGGTTGATACCACAAATAGGAGATGATGGTGAAATCAATCGTTACGAACAATCAGACTAAGAGCAGTTCAGAGCAAGACAAACCTAATCAACAAACGAAAGGCGAAGCAGGCAGGCCAGGCAAGGCAAACACAGGCAGAATCGGCCAGGAACCGACAGGCAGGCCGACCAGGCAACCAGGCAGGCAGGCAGCCCGACCGACCATATAATTCAAAATAAAATTAAAAAAGTTAAGTAAACTACTTCTTCTACAGAGTATCGTTTTTCTAAGCAGGAGAAGAAATGCATGAGGAAGACCAACACTAGATCTAATAATTTCCATCCTTTCTTCTCCCTCTTATTCTTTCTCTCGGTTGATACCACAGAAATAGACGAGATGGTCGAAATCAATCGTGACTCAATCGAACATAGATAAACAATTCAGGCGAACCAAACCTAATCAAACCGATTAACCCAACGACCAGGCACAACCGACCCCGACAGGCAGAGGCCGACAGAATCCAGCCGACCACACCACAGGCGACCCGATCAGACCACCGACCCTAGACCACCCAGGCACTGACACCCTCACACCACCGATGGTGGTGATCAATCGTTACGAATTGATCGAACTAAGATCGAAAGCCAGACCAAACCTAATCAACCAGACGAAGACAGGAGGCACCAGGCACCGAACCACCAGGCACCCCAGGCAGGCGAACTCAGGCCGAAGACAGGCCGACGAACCGATATAATTCAAAATAAAATTAAAAAAGGTCGTCGCTTCTTCTTCTTCTCTGAGTATCGTTTTCTAACCGTGGAGAAGAAATCTCCGAGGAAGACCAACACTAGATCTAATAATTTCCATCTTCTCCCTCTTCTTGACTCCTCTTATTCTTTCTCCTCGGTTGATACCACGAAATAGGCCGATGATGGTCATCAATCGTTACGGTCGAACCAATGAATCGAGCAGGTTAGACCAAACCTAATCAAACCAAGAACCCATGGTGAACAAATAATCAAGAGACTGACACTAAACAATGAGCCCACAGAATGCAAGGAACCGACCGGCCAGGCAAACGAACAGGCCAGGCAGGCCCGAGGCCAAGACCGAACCAAGAAGAGATATAATTCAAAATAAAATTAAAAAAGGTCGGCATTAAACCTTTACTTCTCGAGTATCGTTTTTCTAGAGAAGAAATCGCCATGAGGAAGACCAACACTAGATCTAATAATTTCCATCTTCTCCCTCTTCTTGACTCCTCTTATTCTTTCTCCCTCGGTTGATACCACGAAATAGGATGATGGTGAAATCAATCGTTACGAGAACATCGAACCCAATAAGATCGAACAAAACCTAATCAAACCAAAGACCCGTCCATAGTGAACCAAATCATCAGGCAAACCCCACCTTACTAAACAATAGAAGCCCAAATGAACCCGACCAGCAAGACCGAGACCAGGCAGGCAGGCAAGGCAGGCAAGACCGAGGCAGGCCAGGCGAAGGCGACCAGAGATAATTCAAAATAAAATTAAAAAGGGGTAAACTTCTTTACTTCTTCTACAGAGTATCGTTTTCTAACCGCAGGAGAAGAAATCGCATGAGGAAGACCAACACTAGATCTAATAATTTCCATCTTCTCCTCTTCTTGACTCCTCTTATTCTTTCTCCTCGGTTGATACCAGAAATAGGCGATGATGGTGAAATCAATCGTTACGGTGAACCCAATCAGAACCAATCGAGCAGTTAACAGAACAAACCTAATCAAAGACAACCACGAGGCAGGCAAACCGACGGCAGCAGGCAGGCAGAACGAGGCAGGCAGGCAGGCGAGCATATAATTCAAAATAAAATTAAAAAAGGGGTCGCGCTTCTTTACTTCTTCCTGAGTATCGTTTTCTAACAGGAGAAGAAATGCGTGAGGAAGACCAACACTAGATCTAATAATTTCCATCTTCTCCCTCTTCGACTCCCTCTTATTCTTTCTCCTCGGTTGATACCACAAAATAGGCCATGATGGTAAAATCAATCGTTACCAACAATCGAACCCAAAATCGAGCGATTCCAAGACCAAACCTAATCGAGCAGAACAAATCCAGTGAACGAATCATATCAAGATGACAGAACCAAATAAACAAGCCCGAAATCAGAAGGCAAGGCAGGCAGGCCGACGACCGACCAGGAGCAGGCAGAGCAGGCGAACAGGCACGATAATTCAAAATAAAATTAAAAAGACGACGTCTTCTTTACTTCTTCTCTGAGTATCGTTTTTTCTTGGGGAGAAGAAAATGAGAAGACCAACACTACATCTAATAATTTCCATCTTCTCCCTCTTCTTCGACTCCCTCTTATTCTTTCTCCTCGGTTGATACCACAATAGATAGATGATGGTGAAATCAATCGTTACGGGCCCAACAATCGAACCAACCGATCGATTCAAAGCCAGACCAAACCTAATCAAAGAGAGACCGGACAAACGACCGAGCAGAACAAAAGACCAGAACAGGCAGGCAAAAGGACCAGGCAGGCAGGCAGGCCGAACCGATATAATTCAAAATAAAATTAAAAAAGGTCGCGTCAACTTTTACTTCTACGAGTATCGTTTTCTAACCACGGGGAGAAGAAATAGCATGAAAACCACCACTAGATCTAATAATTTCCATCTTCTCCCTCTTCTTCGACTCCCTCTTATTCTTTCTCCTCGGTTGATACCAAAATAGGCCAAATGATGGTGAAATCAATCGTTACGAACCCAATCGAACCCAAGAATCGAGCAGTTCAAGACCAAACCTAATCAGCCAAAGTGAGCAAATAAATCAGACCGAACCAATAAGAGCTCATGCAGGCAAGGCAAGGCCAGACCCAGGACCAGCCAAGACCGAGCAGGCAGGCAGGCCCGATAAATTCAAAATAAAATTAAAAAGGGACGGCGTAAACTTTACTTCTTCTCGTATCGTTTTCTAATCGGGGGAGAAGAAATGTGAGGAAGACCAACACTAGATCTAATAATTTCCATCTTCTCCCTCTTCTTCGACTCCCTCTTATTCTCCCTCGGTTGATACCACAAAATAGATCGATGATGGTGAAATCAATCGTTACGGGCCCAATCGAACCCAAGATCGAGCATTCAACCAAACCAAACCTAATCAAAGGCAGGCCAACCGAGCCAAGACCGAGCAGGCCAGGCAGGCAGACCGAGCAGGCAGGCAAACCCCAGAGGCAGATATAATTCAAAATAAAATTAAAAAGGGGTGGCGACTCTTTACTTCTTCCTCAAGTATCGTTTTTCTAACAGGAGAAGAAATGCATGAGGAGACCAACACTAGATCTAATAATTTCCATCTTCTCCCTCTTCTTCGACTCCCTCTTATTCTCCCTCGGTTGATACCACGAAATAGTGATGGTGAAATCAATCGTTAATGAACCAATCGAACCCAATGAATCGAGCATTCGACAAAGACAAACCTAATCAAAGCCAACCGGACATCCATGAACAATCATCAGGCAACCACCAACAGAGCCAAAAATAACAAGACCGAGCAGAGCCAGGCAGGCAGGCAACCCGAGACGACGCAGACAGGCAATGACAACCAGACAGCAGAACCCAAAAGGCAGGCCAGGCCAATAATTCAAAATAAAATTAAAAAGGTCGGCTTCTTTACTTCTTCCTACGAGTATCGTTTTTAACTAGCGGGAGAAGAAATCGCTGAGGAAGACCAACTAGATCTAATAATTTCCATCTTCTCCCTCTTCTTGACTCCCTCTTATTCTTTCTCCCTCGGTTGATACCACAGAAATAGATGATGGTGAAATCAATCGTTACCGAACCAATCGACAAAGATCGAGCAGTTAACCAAACCTAATCAAACCAATGAACCGATCCATAGTGACAGCAAACGAGCAGGCCAAACAGGCAAACAGGCAACCGAAACCTAGGCAGAGCCAAGCACAGGCAGGCCAAGACCAGGCAAGGCAGGCAGGCCAACCCAGCAAGACCCGAACCGAGACCAGGCGGGCAAACCGAGGCACCGATATAATTGAAATAAAATTAAAAAAGGGGGTGGCTAAACTCTTTACTTCTTCTCGGTATCGTTTTTTAGCAGGGGAGAAGAAATGCATGAGGAAGACCAACACTAGATCTAATAATTTCCATCTTCTCCCTCTTGACTCCCTTATTCTTTCTCCTCGGTTGATACCACAAAATAGAGATGATGGTGAAATCAATCGTTACGGTGAACAGAAAGCAATAAGATAGAGCAGATCCGAACCTAATCCAATGCGATCCATAGACAATTATGAAGGCAAAACCCCTCAAATAAAGAACAGACAACCAGAGCAGGCAGGCAGGCAGAGGCAGGAACAGGCAGGAAAGATATAATTCAAAATAAAATTAAAAAGGGGTCGGCGTAACTTACTTCTTCCTCTGAGTATCGTTTTCTAACCGCGGGAGAAGAAATCATGAGGAAGACCAACACTAGATCTAATAATTTCCATCCTCTTCTTGACTCCCTTATTCTTTCTCCCTCGGTTGATACCAGAAACCAAATAGATGATGGTGAAATCAATCGTTACGGTGAACCCAATCGAACAATCGAATCGAAGTTCGAACAAGACACCTAATCAACCAAACACCCATGAACCAAATCGACGACCCCACCTTACTAAACAAGCCAGAAATGAACGGCCGAGGCAAGCCAGGCAGGCAGGCCAGACCAGGCAAGATCGAGGCAGGCAACAGCGAGCAGGCGATAATTCAAAATAAAATTAAAAAAGGGCGTGCTTCTTTACTTCTTCTAGGTATCGTTTTTTTTCAGGAGAAGAAATCGCATGAGGAAGACCAACACTAGATCTAATAATTTCCATCTTCTCCCTCTTCTTGACTCCCTCTTATTCTTTCTCCCTCGGTTGATACCACGAAATACCGATGATGGTGAAATCAATCGTTACGGTGAACCCAATCGAACCCAATAAGATCGAGCCAAGACAAACCTAATCAAGCAGACCCGGAGGCGAGGCAAATCGAACAAGAGCCAGGCAGGCCGGGCAGGCCGATATAATTCAAAATAAAATTAAAAAAGCCTTCTTTACTTCTTCTGAGTATCGTTTTTCTAACAGCGGGAGAAGAAATCCATGAGGAAGACCAACACTAGATCTAATAATTTCCATCTTCTCCTCTTCTTGACTCCCTCTTATTCTTTCTCCTCGGTTGATACCACTCGAAATAGACAGATGATGGTCGAAATCAATCGTTACAGAACCAGTGAACCCAGCCAAGATCGAACTTAGAGCAAGACAAACTAATCAAAGCAGGCAGATCCAGTGAACCAAATCATGCAGCAACCCCACCTTACTAACAATAAAGCCAAAATGCAACCAGGCAGGCCGAAGAGCAAGCCGAGGCAGGCAGGCCGACCGAACAGACCGACAGGCAGGAACAAGCGATATAATTCAAAATAAAATTAAAAAAAGGGCGTAAACTCTTTACTTCTTCCTACGAGTATCGTTTTCTAACAGGGGAGAAGAAATGCTTGTGAGAAGACCAACACTAGATCTAATAATTTCCATCTTCTCCCTCTTCTTCGACTCCCTCTTATTCTTTCTCCCTCGGTTGATACCACCAAATAGGCCAGATGATGGTGAAATCAATCGTTACAGTGAACCAATCGAAGCCAAGATCGAGGTTAAAAAGACCAAACCTAATCAGCAGAGCCGATCCAGTGAACCGCAACCCGCGAACAAAGCCCATGAACGGCAAATCAGGCCAGGCCGACCAGCCAAGCAAACTCCAGGCGATATAATTCAAAATAAAATTAAAAAAAATTACGCTTCTTACTTCTTCTCTACAGTATCGTTTTCTAGCAGGAGAAGAAATGGCCATGAGGAAGACCAACACTAGATCTAATAATTTCCATCTTCTCCCTCTTCTTCGACTCCCTCTTATTCTTTCTCCCTCGGTTGATACCAGAAATAGATAGATGATAATCAATCGTTACAGGGAACCCAATCAGACAATGATCGAGCTTCGAGAACCAAACCTAATCAAAGCAAGACCCATCCATGAACGAATCAGCAGGCCAGAACCCACCTTACTAAACAAGCCGGCAAATGAACGAGCAGAGCAGAACCGAGGCCAGGCAGGCCAAGAGGCCACGGGCAGGCCGACCCGAGGCCAGAGACAGATATAATTCAAAATAAAATTAAAAAGGGGTCGCGTCTCTTTACTTCTTCTCTGAGTATCGTTTTTCTTCAGGGAGAAGAAATCGCATGAGGAAGACCAACACTAGATCTAATAATTTCCATCTTCTCCCTCTTCTTGGACTCCCTCTTATTCTTTCTCCTCGGTTGATACCACGAAATAGGCGATGATGGTGAAATCAATCGTTACCGGTGAACCCATCAACCCAATCGAGCGATTCAGGCCAAGACAAACCTAATCAAAGGCAGGCCCAGAGCCAGAGGCAGAGGATATAATTCAAAATAAAATTAAAAAAGGTCGACGTAAGCCACTACTTCTCTGAGGTATATGTTTTTCTGGCAGAAAAATTTCAACCCATCA